>OY728158.1:1133958440-1136458440 GCA_963277665.1 Viscum album
GATCCCCTTCAACACCCATTATGTTCATAACTCTATGGTCCTTCCTACTCAAAGCATCCACCACCTTATTTTCCTTCCCTCGGTGGTAGTGTATTATGCAATCATAATCCTTGAGTAGATCAATCCATATAATTTGTCTCATGTTGAGTTATTTCTATTAGAAAATACATTTAAAACCCTTTTGAGCAGTATATATCTCATATATTTCACCATGGAGATATTGTATCTATATATTCAAAGAAAATATTACTACAGCTAACTAAAGATCAAGAGTTGGGTAGTTTTTTTCATGAATTTATAATTGTTTTTATGCATAAGTAAAAACCCTATCATTCTACATAAGGACACAACTGAGTCCTTTACATTATGCATCACAATAAATCATAAACCCATAATTTTTATATGGTAAATTCAATATAGGATAATTTAATAATATTCTCTTAAATTATTCAAAACATTCTTTATACTCTTTTTTCAAATGAATTTAACCTCTTTACGTGTGATCTTTGTTAACGGGTTATTAAATCAGGAAAAATTATAGATGAAACACTGATAGTAACCAACTAAAATAATAAAACTATATAACTTGTCTATTCTCATCAGTGATGTCCATTCTTGGATTTCTTTTTTCATTGAAGGATAAATAGATATTCTATCCTTCAAGGCAATATTTCCAAGAAAAGAAATTTTTTGAATCCATAATTCACACTTTCTAAACATCCCATATAGCTTATTTCTTCTAAGATTCTTTAGAACAATCTGCAAGTGGTTCCCATGGTCTTCATATATTTTGTAGTATACAAAGATATCATCAATAAATACTACAAAAAAATCATAAAGATATTACTTTAAGACTTTGTTCATTAGATCCATGAAAATAGAGGGTGCATTAGTCAATCCAAATGGAATTAATGTAAATTATTAATGATCATACCTTGTTCAAAATAATGTATTTGGAATATATTATTTCTTTACACGCAATTTATGATATCCATAATGAAGTAAAATATTCAAAAAATATATCTCCATGAATTTGATCAAACAAATCATCAATGCGAGGTATAGGATACTTGTTTGTTATTATAATAGCATTGATTTCTCTATAGTCAATGCACAACCTCATTTATCCAAATTTTTTCTTAAAACAATATTGTGGGATCACCATATAGAAACACTAGGGATAATAAATATGATATTACTCAATTAATCTAGTTGTTTCTTTATCTTTATTAATTCCATAGTTGTCATTCTATAAGGAGTCATTGATATCAGTCTTGCATTAGGGATTAAATCAATAGAAAACTCAACCTCCCACTCTAGAGTATGTCCAAGGAAATCCTCTGAAAATAAATCAATTTACTCTTGTATAATAGGTACATCCTTAGTTTGAATATTTCTTTTTCCAACCATGGATGATGTTTTATCTTCCTCCCTAATAATTTCATTTAGAAGAGCTATAAGAGGTGGATCTAGATAAGAATTAGGTGGTGAAGTTTCTACTATAAAGATAAGGGATTCTACAACTTCTTCACAAATCATAAATTAATTACTCTTGAAATATATTTTAATTCATATTTTAATAGACAATACATACATAGAATTATATCAAAGTCAACCATGTGTATGATGATAATTTCAGCAAATAAAGAACATTTAAATGCCATAATGGGAACTAGCTAACACATCTTTTTTGTAATGATACTTCCATTAGGGGTTTTGACTAACAATTCCCTTGTTAATGTGAATTGGAAATATCTAATTTTTAAATAAATTTGGGAACATATAAATTAATGTGATGATCCATAATAAAATAAATCTTTATCTAAATTTGAGGAGATAATTAAAGTATATGCTACCACATCATTGGGAACTTCAACCTTAGTAGTTGTGATCGTATAATCATGGCCTTTCTCCCATGGCCTTTTCTTGAGAAAATTTCCTTTATAGTTAGGACAATCATTTGTATAATGTCCCATTTATTTACAATTGTATCATTGAACATTGATAGAATTTTTATTCCCCTTACAATCTTGATATTGGTTGCCTTTTTCTCCACACTTGTAACAAACTCTCATTCCCTTTAGCCAAGTACTAGGGTGTTTCTTCCCATAATTACCACATAGTGGATGGTCAACTTTTACCTTCTTCCCCTTATTTCCTTTTCCAGAGTGTTCAGTGGCCCTCTACTTCACCTTATTTACTTTAAAGTCATATTATTTAGATAATTCCTTTTCCATATTGATAAAACATGATACTATATCGTCATACAATGAGAAATATTATGATACTAGTGCCCGTTAGAGGAATGATTTTAACCCATCAAAGAATCAATCAATCTTACTACTTGTGTTACATATGTACTTTGAAACATGACTTTCTAACCTAGTGAATTTATCCTCATACTTTTAAATATTCTCATCCTCACTTTTCCTAAGACTCAAAAATTTCATTTCCATATCGGTTCTTTATTCCCGAGGAAAGTATTTTTTTAAGAAAATTTCTTTAAATTCACTCCATTATATATTTTCTACTTATTTATCTTCCTTTATGTTTTTAATTAATAACCACCATTGATCTACATTCTTTATAGATGATAAACTTCCATGAAAACTTTTTCCATTTCATTACTCCCCAAAGAAAAAAATATTTTCTCTAAGAAACTTATCCATTATTCAGCCACAAATGGATTTATAGTCTCATTTAATGTTGGAAGTTATGTATCATGAAAATATATAATATTGATCCTCTGTGTTGTTGATCAGGGTGCTCCATATAGGTAAGGTTATTATTCATAACGCGAGTCAGATGTATCAATATAGTTATATGATATTCATCACCAGTTGTATCACTAGATCCACCGTCTTTATCTTGCATAGGAGGGAAATTCGTACATAGATTATGTTTATTGATATGGTTTCCATTCCTTAAACTAGGATCCATTTCTAAATAATGTAATACACTATATTAGGTTTTGAATCATAATGCATAATTCCAAACTATTAAAATACATAACACAAATTGAAACTTTTATGCATATCTAATCTCATAAAAATGGTTTCTTTGGGGATATATTAATCATAAATCCTTTATAATGGTTCAAAATGAAAATGTTAACTATCCTAAGCATATCCCTCAGGAGTGTCAAACTAGGTGCATAATAAGGCTCGTTGTTATGTACTAGGTTACCCAGAGTTAGGCCTAGAACACCTTGTTAGAGCTAGTACACCTAGGTACATCTATTCCAGAACCACATCCACTTATATAATCTATATAGGGATGTATTCTTGTAATACCCAAATAATATCTACATTACCAAAATTGTTTTATGTTCTTCTATTATTATTCTCGTAGTCTATCTTAGGGTAATGTTCCCTAATCAAATTTTTTCTAAATCTAGTTTCCAATATTTATACTAAACTTCCTTTAATACCAAATTTAATTCCCTAGCCCCAGTTTCCCAAATTCAGTGCATTAAATTATTACATTGGAATTATTATAAGAAATAAAATCCTGAAAGACAGGTCAGTTTAGTAGCCTTGGAAAAACTAGATACAAAAATAAGTTTTACATTACATATTGAAATGAAAAACAATAGAGTTTATCCTTTGAAAACACTCATATCCCTTAGATTATCCATGAATGTCATTCATAATAAACTTCTTCACAACTTAGAAAAAAACAAAAGATAAGAAAGGGGTGAGCTCAGATGCATAGTAATGATCAACAACATAGCATAAACTACCATAAATAAGAATAAACTTTTAAGACAAGATATAAAACTGAAACACAAGCCTTTTAAAAATAATATTCTGAATGATATGGAAAGAATAAACTAACTAATTCCATTTAAACATTCACATAGATATTCTAATTATCTAATAATAGCATGTAATATCAATAAAAAATCTTATAATGAGGGAATGAACAATGTCGTACATCATAATAATGCCTTCAATGCCTCGTGGAAAGACCATGAATAAATGGGTAAAAACCCAAAATAGTTTGTCTCATAATACCTAATGATGAATCAAGAGGCTATAGAGGGCATTTCCATTCACATACTAAGTCCAATGCATTCCTTATATGAAAATAGTGAAATATAACATAAACATTTGTATTAAAATAAGCATACAAAATGTTAATACTTTAACAATAAACTATGAATGGTATAAAAATAGAACATCCACAAACAAACATATCATAAAAACTTAAATACAATATAGAATATTCTATCATAATAAATCAACATTAATTATACATAAACTCCAACAAATGATGTTTACATGCATGAAAATAATCTAATGAAATCATTAAAACACTTTAAGATAAATATCAATTTTTTACTTTGAAATCTTCTAAAATCCATGCAATTATAAAATAAAAACTTTATTTGATAAATAAACTTGTAATCTTATAAGGTAATATTTAAAATTTTAAGGCATCATAATGGTGTAAAATATCCTCCTGTGTTGTTTAAGTTAAAAATATTATTTTCTTAATTTGTTGAAAAGGCCATAAAGTACCTCCTTTGGAAAATGAACGAAAGATTCATTTAAAAATGTGTTATAAAAAGTCAAAAATTTGTAAAAATGAATTTAAAAAATTTTCAAAAATATTTTTGAAATATATTTTATGAAACATTTACATGGATGATAGAAATGTCTCAGTAGATACTTACGTATAAACAACCTCGGAAAATAATGAGATTGTGAAATTTACCCTTACCTTATAATTTCCTTTAGTTGAAGGTGAGTTAAACTTTTGTATAATGGATAAATCATTTTATTAAATTATAAAAGTACCATATCTATATTTATGATATCATATATGATCCTTTTATATCATTTTGTTAATAATATCTTAGTATTACCACTATTTCAGGTGTTAACTGCTTCGTTTTCCTATGCATGTTTTGTTATGTAAATCATGTTTCTTATGAATAGGATATAATTTATTCATACCCATAGTTATATTAAGTTCATAAATATTATATTTACTTATATTATAAATTCTATGATCATTCTTGAATGTTTAATATGGACAATGAATATCATCGTGTCGTAGAGACGGTAGGTCGTATGTACACACGAGCGGCGGTATCATTCCATTTCAGGTAAAATGGTTTGGAATTGGATGGTATATTAATTATAAAGAATAATTATCATGTAATATTAATTATTTATATCCATTATACTCATCATTATACCCATACAAATAAAGTAGTTTTGAATAAAAAAATTATACCATGATGTAGAGACGATAAGCCATACGTACGCACGCATGGTGATATTGTTATTTGTATGATGGATAAAAGGATAATATGGTTATCCCATGATCATAAAAACTTATAATAATTTAGGTGAGTCTATATTTATTACTTTATTATGTAAACAACATAATAATAATAAGTATAAGAAGAAGAAAAAATCAATTGAATTGGTAAAATAATTACCTCTTCTTCGAGCGTCTCTTTTTGAATTGCACAAAAAAAACTCATTAGGATGGATTTATGCCCCAAATATGGACACTATGATTAATTTAGGGAATTTTGGAGGATAATTTGGCAGTTTTTTTCTAAGACAAAGTTCTTTATATGTGTTAATAAAATAGATGGAGAGGTGACCTTTTGTAAGAGAGGGGAGGGGCACTTTTGGAAACTCCAAAACTATTAATTTATTATAAATGGATCATAGATTTAAAATATATAAAAATATATTTAATTAGATAATAATATGGGTATGGGTATAAATAATATCAAACAATGACTTTTATACAAGTACAGGTCACAAAATTAACCTTATCTTTTAGGTTTAACCCTTAGTTATACAGTTTGACTCTTACCGTGTCTACTTGTCTATTTTACACTATAGGGTTAATATAGTTACTATAAAATGTAAAACGAACCCCAATTGGATAATTTATGTAATATTTAATATTATATAAGTTATTTGGACTAAACTTATATTTTTATGACTTTTATATCTTTTATTAAAATTGTATTTATTTTAAAATCACTTTTATGTCGATTTCGAAACTATTTAATACATTATTTTATTAATGTCATAGAAAATTGATTACTTAAAAAAATACATTAAACATTATATAAAATTTCATTTTCAGCCATATTTTTTTGGATTTCATCTAATATTTCAAATTATATTTAATTTAGTATTATTAATATCATTTAATTGATTCTTTCATTAATAAATCAATTACTACATCATCATTATATCACCATTTAATTTAATTATTTATTTAATAAAATTATAAATAAATTATAATTATGTATATAAACATTTTATATTTCTAAATACTATTTTTATTAGACCGTATAACTTATATTACCTCATATTAAAAATGATATGGTTATTAAATTTTGAATATGACATTTTTAACTCTTCTTTAAGTAAAATATAATAAATATACTAATCTAACACAAGTGTATTAAAAAGGATAATATTTTCAAACTAAGGTTTATTTTGGTTAAAAAATAATTATCCAATGAAATTATCATAAGTTTTGGGGTAATTTTATATTATTATAATATTATTTTTACCTTTAATTACCCTATTTACCTTTAACTGTGGTAAATTAAATCCCAAAGTAAATGTTCACCAAAACATATTTTGATCCAATTAGAACACATTTTTCATATGGATTGAAACCATGTATTTCCATTTTTCAAAATTCAATTCACTGAAGTGGTAAAATTATGCTTAATGAAAATCTCATAGTTGTGGCTAGAAGGCGGGTAAAAGAGACGTTCAAAAGTTCAATAAATTTTTATATCTAATTTTATTATAAAAAGGTTTCAATGAACTGACTTGGATTAAAATATATATTATTTATCTATTCTTAATTTAAAATAAATTTAAAGTAGAATAATTATTTAAATGAAAATGTTGGTTTTTAACATAAATGTAGTATTTTTCACTATTCACTAAAAATTGAAACTTTTCAAAAAAATACCAAAAAATCACCATAATATAATTTTGATATTATGAATTAACAAATTAATTCTATTTTTAAAATAAATAGAAGAGTTTTTTTAATAGCATAGAGCTTCCAAATGACCAGGTTCGATGTGTTTTTACTAGAGCGACGACAGGTACTTTCAATATCAAATATTTTTTTTCTATTCATTTGGTTTATTCTGTTAAGGATTCTTGGGGTGAGTTTTTTGGTGTAAAGACATCCCTTTGAATTTCATTTCCCTATTTTTGAATATTCATAACAATTATTTTCCATCCAAGGATAGCGTTCAACATAGAGGTATCTTCCTAGCCTTTAAATGCCTTTGTTGCAGGACGCTGAACTGGGAGTCCATGTTTCATCTGTTCTTCAACAGTGAATGGGAGAAGGAAACCTAGGATTTTTTTTAGTTAGTTTTTTGGATGTTTGGGTGATTTTTCCTCTTCATATTATTTTCTCCAAATGTGGTTCTAGTCTGTGGAAAGACTAAGCCCGAAGAGGAAAGCCATAACATTTATTTTTACAACATAATGGTGGGTTTTTTGGTCATCCATAAATGAAAGATTCCACCAATCATCTATAGGTTCTATTGTGGGTATCCTTTTTAAAATTCAGAGATTATTTTTGGACTTATGTTGGTTATTCATGGATACAGTGAATGGAACTTCTCTCGTGGCCCTCTTCCCCTTGATCCCCTGTGCCTCTAATGAATTATATGCTCAGGGTAATTGGGTTAAATAGAAACCCCCTCTATTGGAAAACAATTTAAATATAGATATTTCATTTTTAATGGGTTTAATGCATGGAATTGGGGTTATAAGAGATCCCAATGACTGTTCTGGCAGCTTTTTCTGCTTCCTTTGGTAGTGATGATTCTCTTCAAGTGGAGGCCCTTTCTATTCTCACTGGATTGTCCCTATGTGTGTAGAGGAATATTCCAATCAGAGAGGTTTAAATGGACTTGTTGAAAATTGATAAAGTTTTTTCTAGAAAAGGTCCAATTCCCTAGAATATTGAGTACTCCATCAGAAAGTACAAGTTTCTAATGAAGAATAAGATGTCCATCCTTAATACCTGGCATGAGGGAAAGGTTGTTGTGGACATCTTGGATTCAAATTTTTATTTGGATGATCGGTTTATATTTTTTTATAGTATTGGTTCCTTTCCCACTTTGTGTATGGACTTTTTTTGAGCTGATGCACTTGGGTTGCACTATTTTAGACCCCCTTAACTGTCTCAGTGTAAGCTCTTTAGCCTTTACCCTTTTAATAATCTTTAAAAAATGAAATTCTATTTTGGAAAATAAAATTTTCATTATGTGGTAAATACTATTCATATCCTCTTTATAAATGGCTAGTTTGATAGGTTATGGTGTGATCGAACTCAGTGTTTCATGCATTGAAAGATATTGAATTCTTTAAAAATAAGTGTATCATGGAAGCTTGGGGTGTTACATCAGATGTCGGTGATATTCTTATGGGAGGATCCTGAGGGTTCTATGGGTTTGATAACCTTATGTGGATGCATGGTTTTTAAACTATGGGTCCTTTCTGGTTTAGATATATCTTTTAAGACATGTAGGGTATACAAATATATTTATAATGTCATGTTTCAAGAAAATTACTAATGTTGGATGAAGTCTGTAAATGCACATTTTCTGGCTATTGAGCACAAGTGGAGTGAGTTATTTATTTCTTTATGTGTGAGTCGCTGTTATTTATTTACATATGCATACACTGTATAATTATGGAAGTATGGTAGGTACACATTGGTGGTGGACTACTGAGTTCATACTCACAACCCATGCAGGACCCTCAGGACATGTATAGAATTTATGGTTTTGAGATCAGTTCATGGGTCAGGTTTATGATGTGTATTATAGTGACCAGGGATGAACATGTGCATGGGATAAATGGTATATAGATCATGGTAAATCTTTACATTAATCTTTAGTTTCTTTTTGATATTTTTAATCCATTCTTATATGATCAGCCACATTCTATATTGAATGTTTATTTTTGTATGATTATTTTACATGTATACATTATTGATATTTATGGCTACTTATTTAGTCTTTTTTTCCATTGTCTACTATTTATTCTTGTGAGATTTATAATTTCTTCCATAGTGCTTGTATTATATGACCGTTATTTATATATCATTTCTAAAGGGTATAGTCTCCCCACTATCAACTAATTAAACCTTTAATTATCGTCATAAGACTTTAGAATATGGGGAGGCATTCCTAAGTCCAAGTTCCACATCGACCAATAGCGCAAGTTAAGTGGATCACAGGTTGGGGATCTATAAATGGTATCAAAGTAGTTTCTTTTCCTTTTGGTTTTATTATTTTGGAAATGGTAGATTAGAGACTAGGGTCTAGTTCGAACTAAGTACAGAGCTCATTTCTGGGTTCCTGCATCCCCATGCATGGGGGGTAGACCATGTTTCTAGGGATTGTAAATTTATGTTATGATTTGTTCTTTTATAGTTGATTGACTTACTCTTAGAGTAGTTTAATTGGGTGTGATGTTATTGGATTATGTGATTTTAACCCTTTGACTAGTATGGAAAGAGAAGAGTATTTATACATCGTCTTAGGAAATTGGGATCACGTTATGTTTTTCTATTCTTGTGATTATCATTGGGGACCTGGAGTTTTCTAAGAGGGGTTAGGTTGTTTAGAGTGTCAAAAAAAGCTAAACAGTGTTTTCCTACATAGCCTTTTTGGTGGAATTCTACTCCACTGACCTAGGTATGTGGTTCTTGATGAAATCGGCATGTAAAACTATGACTATATGGTCTATATGGGCCTAAATATTTTATGGGTATGGAAGAATAATGACTATGGGTGAGCCACTTAAAATTTCAAAAAAAAGGTAAGTAGTATCTTCTTGCGTAGCCTTTAGCGGTATTCTACACAGTCATCCCATACTGATGATATCTAATATGCTTGATATGTGATTTATGACTCTATTATGGGTAGTAAAGGGGTTGTATGACCAGATAATACATGATTCCTAACTCTATTATGGGTAGGAAAGTGGTCATGAGGTTGGATGATATATGATGCTTGACTCTGGTACGAGTAGGTATGGGTTCATAACGTCAGATGAAAAGTGATATAGGTTTGGTAGAGGAGTGTAACGGTGGTGAAATTCACTACCTTTTACATATTTCCGAATCTACAATATATATTATTGTTATGTTTGTATTGAATATAGTAGTTAGTATTCATTGTGATGCCACCTAGATGACTTCTGGTGGAGCGTTAGGAGGCTAGAGATGTGGTGTTATTAGAGTGTGTATTGGATGAGGCCCATGAGGGTCATGATGATCATGAGATATAAGTACAAACTTTTATATAGGTAGGGCATCCACAAATTATTATAGATTTTGGTCCATGGTTAGAGGAGTAACTTAGGGAAATATTTGTGGGATTCATCTAGGGAATTGATCGAGGAGATTAAGGAGTTGACTTGTACATGGATCATTTGACTCGTGGGTTCCAATCTTAGTAACCACCATTATTTTAGGGTGTGGGAGGAAAAAAGGTATAAGAAAAATAGATCATGTCTGTGAAGATGGTTTTTTACTAGCTCGAGACACCCCTAGGTTGTAGGTTAAAGTTGGCTACTTAATTCTTAGAGGACTATAAAAGTGTTGGTAGGATGTAGAGGTATAGATTAATAAGAATGAGGGACTAGCATGGAAGGATTTAGAGGCCATGTTATTTGAACAATATTTTTCAGGGATGTTAAGGGAAGATCAAACCTATGATTTCATGAACCTATAGTAGGTAGATACATCCATTATGGATAATGAGAAAATTTTCCTAGACCAGTCATGATTTTTTCCTTTTATGTTAGGCTACAACATTGCCAAGGTGATATGGTTCAGGGATGTCTTGAGGCATGCAATTAGGTTTCAAGTAAACATATTTATTTTTACCTTGTTCTTAAAGGTGGTTAATTAGTTTTTTATTGTTGAATGTAATTTGATAAACCAAACTTATCAGGTATGGGTGATAGTTCTAGGTGAGACTACAAATGATGCTTCAGGTATCCAAAAGTGAGGCCATGAGGAGTCTCAGTAGGGTAGTATGGAAAAAGATTCGGTAAGATAACCAAGGATTTGTTCATCAATGGTGTGATTCTATTGTGGGAATCCGAATCATTTATAGATCCAGTGTGAGTAACCTATGAAAGAGTTTTGGGAATGTGGATATATAGGGAACTTGGAGAGGTACTATTGGAAGAATTCTCAAAATGTTTGGAGTTAGGGATTGGGTCAGACCCATATATCTGAGGTAGGAAAAATATTCGTACCAGGAGATGGTATCTGGGATTCTACTATGTGTGCAAGTTATGGTAGTGATAGAGAGATACCCAATAGTGGGTTCAGTGGCCGATAGTAGGTGCAGCTCCATTGGGAGGTCATTCCTAGAGTATTTAGGATTTATTTCAGGTGTGTGATATTGGTCTAGCTAGGTTAGAGTGGGGCAGGTAGTCTTTGATGGTTATAGGTACACCTTGGTCATGGAGTGTACTTAGTTTTTGGGCATGACTGATATGAGTGTATGAGGTTCATGTGTTGTAATTGAACTAAATGTACACTTTTTAATATTTTGGAATCAGGTATGATGAGTGATTGTTTTGAGATGCAGAGAAATCAAAAAAATAGGATTTTATATGAGTGTGTATATATATATATATATATATTATGATTAGTTTTTTATCATTAGTGTGATTCCTGACTTTTGAGCATCAGTTGCGATGTAGGATCTTGTGGGTATCATAGATGATGATGGGAAGATTGGGAATTGGATGGGATGTTGGAATTCATGGGAATTGGTTGCGATGTTGAAATGTGGGTGTCATTTATGGAATGTGTATGAATTGAGAACCTAATGATGTACAAGAATTAATGTATTTCATTAGTGACATGTATGTCTAGAGATGGTTGAAGAACCATCAGATTTTCGTTTTCGGTCGGGAAATGACCAGGTAGGTAATTCCAAAGGTAGTGAGCTCCACAAGGGGAATTTTTTGTGACTGGGTAACTAGGGTAGACGAATATTATTTTTATGATATAGGTATGTTTATTACCATCTTAGTGTGAAACATCACATCTATAGGATGAAATATCTCAAGGTGGGGATATTATAAAGTCATGAGTTTTTATAATGGCTCATTTTTCTTTGTAAATTTGAATTTTTAGTCTGGTGGATGTTTCAAATTTAATTTTGGGATATTAAGGCTAATTACAAGAGTTTTAAAAATCCATGTAAATTTTTTAGATAGTTTTTTAGGTCTAGTGACTACTTCATGGGTTTGGATGAGTTTTAGGAGCATTAGGCCCTGAAATCTATGTTTTAGATAGTACATGTATTGGTTCACGATTTTATCAAACTATGCAGAACTTAAGAGGAAACCATGTGTCCATATTTTAACTATATCATGGTTAGAAAAACCATGTGATGTGGTGCATATAACCATGAAAATATTCTATATTTTTTAACATAGGATGTGCGTGGTTTGCGCACAGTTTGACCAACTATGCAAACTAGGCTGCACACTTAGTGTCACTTAGGCAGTGAGTAAGCATGGTTGGTTCATGTTGTGGCCAAACTGTGTAGCCGAACTTTGTAAAGTTTTATAAAGCGGGTGCCCATCAGATAGTGGTACCACACGGTTGGCACACAGTTATCAAAATCATGCACCCAAATTGTGTAGTTCATCGAAGAATAGGAAATCACCAAACTACCCCTCCCTTCATATTTCTTATTATCCTCATTTTTTCTCCATTTCATGTGAACCATATGGGATCTCCTATATTCTTCTCACACCTAGTATTTGGCCTAATTCCTTCATCCTAGCTCCAAATTGAACTTCATATGGTGCATTGGAATCATAGTGGTAAGCCCTTGATTCCTTTTTCTTCTATTCTTTGTTTATCTCACAATAAGGAATTCTAAATTAGTGTGATATTTTTACCTATTTTGATGGAGTATATCTAGAATCCCAATTTATTTTTATATGTATCAAGTTAGAGTTTGATACTTGATTAACGATCACCTACAAGTCTAGGGTTGGTGGTCCCTTACTTTCTCCTTAAATATACATGTGCTATGGGGTTCATTCTTAAATACACATGTGTGGTGTGGTCCAGGTTATACTCTTTAATTAAATACCTTTCCTTTATATAATTAAATTCTAATTCCAATGGGTAATACCATTCTATTTAAATTCATTATGGAAAGTTATGGCATGGTATGGGTGAAATGAGGTTTCCAAATTTCATGGGCATAATGTGTTGGTTATTTAATTAATTTCACTGTGTTTGGATACATGAGTTCCATAAGAACAATTTGGTCTTGCACTAAGAGATATTGGGTGATGATAATATTAGGTTTTGAGGAGAAGAGATAAAAAATATTATGGAATGTTCCGCAGTACTTGGGATGGTGTTGACCAACAAGAATTGGGAAATTTTGTTTGCATGTGGTGATGGAGTTCTGCTAGATGGTGTCTCTTAGGAAATGTTGGTGATTTTCACTCACTGTTGTAGGATGAAATTTCCATTAGAGTCATGTGAACACATATAGGAATCAGTTTATGTGGTGTTGAACACTTGTTGTGGGTGGAGGCATCCATAGTTATTGAGGCATAGGGGTTGGTGTTCACCATCAGTGATGGTGGTGGTTTTCACCATATAAAGAAATAGAAGATGGAGTTTGAGACCATTGGTTTTGGATGAGGCTCTCCATTTATATTTAAGTCTAATGGGATGGGATTATTGTAGGATGGATATTACCACACCTCACGATGTCGGGATGTTGAGACGATGGTGTCTTATTATAAATAGGAGGATAAATATCATCATGCCTCAGGATGTCAGGTTGTTATTCTAATGATGAATTTTTGAAAGGAGGTATGAGGGACCTGGGATGTATTTTTGGGATTTATGATGGGATATCAGTTTCTCAATTGGTGTAACATAAGCCATTGAGTTGAATAAGGTGTCGCTGATATGCTTATGGGATGTTCCTGAGGGTTCTCTGCGTATGATATCCTTATGTGGACACCTGGTAATTAAGCCATGAATCCTCTTCAATGTAGATATATCTTTTCAGAAATGTATTGTATGATAATATATCAATGATGGAACATATTCATAGAATCACAAGAGTTGAATGAAGTAGGTAAACACTCATTTTTATATTAAGAACAAGTGGAGTTAGTTATTAAATTTTTTATGTGTGAGTTTCTCCTATTTATTTATGTACGCATACGCTGTATAATTATGGTTGTAAGAAAATAACACATTGGTGGTGGTAGATTTAGTTCATACTCACACCCTACACTGGCCCCTAAAGACATGTGTAGACATTATGGTTTTGAGATCAGGTCAGGGACTAGATTCACGCTTTGTACCATAATGATTAGGGATTCATATCGATGGGTATGAACCATGGAAGTTATTTACATCGAGCTGGATTTTCTTTTTTTTATTTAGATTCCATTATTATATGATCGTCCATAGGTGATCTTTCATGTCTAATTTTTTATGATTTTTTTTAAATTCATACTTCATTGATATGTATGGATATTTCTTTTGGCTTGTTTTTTCCTTTGTTTGTTGTTGTTTCTACTGAGATTTATCATTACATCTACAGTGCTATTATTATATGAACCTTATTTTTATATCCTTTACACAGGTTATAATCTACCAACTATCATATAATTAGATCCTTACTACTAGACATGCATCTTTTTCATATTAGGACTAATGACTAAGACCCAATGGAATATTGTCCCAGAGCACAAGTTAAGTGGCTCCTAGGTCGGGGCGTTATACTCATGCAGACTTGAAGCGACACTTCCTGCCACTCAAAGAACCACTTCCCTAACTAATCATAGAACCACCCTAGCCCACACCATCATCTTCCCTTAGTTTCTACTCAGTGATGAGGGATTGATTCATTATCTTATAAGTGGTGGTCTATCAAAAAACATTCAGCCAAGATAGGATGGTATATATAAGGCAATCCTCAAACCGTCTTGTTTTCATCAACTCGTCTTCAATAAGAGTTTGTGATAAGTAATAAATCTCATTAAAACATTGAAATTATTCCATATCATACATAAAACCCTAATTTAGATGCATAAAATCCCTATCATAGTCCACTCTAAGAATTTGAGGGAATATATAATCATAGATGGCTTTCTATAAGTCATCACAAACCATACCCTGGTGACAACCAGCCTAGGTAATCACATCCCACCATCACTTAGTATAATCATAAAGAATATTGGCAGAAATCTTTACCCTCCTCTCTCTAGGTGTCTCCATATACAGGAAGATGGATAACATGGCCTCTATCCATGACTCACCATCCTGGGGGTCACCATCCCCCAGGAGGGTAAGCAGATTCTGATATTGAAATCCTTCCATCAAATCGGTTGTATTAGGGGAAGGTTATGAATATAATTACATATACTTCATAAACCATAGGAATCTCTCTCATAAATGAGCATCGGTTCCCATATTAGGAATAAAAGGAGGTTTCTCAAGTGGTACTACTGGAGGTAATTCTAGTGGCTCAGGTCCCACCACCTCCATAGAATGATCATCACCACCTTCCTAGTGCATGAATCATGGATTTCATGGTGGAATAGATTTAAATTTAAAAAAATCACACATTAGATAAGTTTCAGTAACAAAAAAGATCATGGATTTAAGAATAATATAGGTACATAACCTTCCAATAAATGAGCCACACCAATATGCCAGATTATAAGTATAAGTCTAGGTGAAAATAAAGATAATAATAGATCACAAGAGACACTCAAAAATTCCCATTACTAAGATCCATTCATTTTCAAGGTCCCAAATCACTTAGCATAGTTTTCTCTATATGAAGTGTCAATTGTAAGGTATAAGGGAAAATAAAATCTAAAATATAGTTGGAATCCCCATTTAATGGAAACCATTTGATTTATGAATTTAAAATCATTTAATCTCTTACTCAATTAGGCGTCTATATATATATATATATATCATTTTCTAGATAGAAGAGTCATTATTCCCAATTTATAAAGGCCCATACTCTTTATAAATTTTAATTGGCGTGTCTTATAACTGTTAAATGACACATAAATATGGTATCAAGATGTAATAGGTTATATAAAGTGATTTTATTGATGAATTTTCATTCCTAATTTACAGAAGTACATGCTTCAAAAATTAAAATTGGCATTATATTAATCAAATTAACTAAAGTTTCGGCCTCTAGAACAAGTGGTACTTGGCTCAAACATGGAATAATTAGTAAATTAAGGGTATACCATCATGATAAATTGTAAAATATCATTTATTTTGATGCATACACTTTAATTAATATAATAACTTTATCCCTATAAGAAACATTCTCACATTTATAGATATAACTATCAAGGTATTGAAAATAATCATAAAAAATATAGGCAATGAAAGAAAATAATTACACCCATATGTCATGGAATAATGCATGACATTTGAATTCTTAGGTGCCTATTATGATACATTCTTTCCATACCAGGACAAGAAAAATAAGTTCCATAATAAAATATCAATAATAATTTTACAAGACTTATGCATCACCTAGAGTTGAAATCATTATAATTTTATCTAGTAAAAACCAAAACAAAAATTTCCCATTCTAGGTAATTTGGCCTTTCCCTATATGTAGGTCAGCTACTCTTAAGTGCAGGATCATTACCAAATTCCAAAAAGTTCCTCATCTCATGTATAATAACAAAACAATAAGAAAAAAATTAAAAAAGACATTTGATACGAATTTGTAGAATCCTAGACCTCAGTCACTTATAAGTAACCGAACTCGGTTAGCCAAATGACCATAAGAATTCCTCCTCACATTCCAAAGGCTACCAAAAAGTGGTGATGATCTATAGTGATATGGTGGGGAGACTATACCCTCATAGTAACAGTTTTTCAAAATAGTATGCAATAATTATAAGTAGTAGAAACAGCAACAAATAACCAGTAGCGGAATAATAAATCTTCTAGATATAATAACCAGGGGGATGCTAAATCAATATCATATACAAAATGTTGATCATTTCATGATGCTAATAAAAAGTAGATATACATGGGATATGGAGGAACGGGAATATAGAACATTCTATACAAAAATATAAAAAGTAAAAAATATATCTATGCTAGAATCATGAGCATAAGCTTGATCCTCTTCTCCCCTACTCCATTATAAGTAGACAATCAAGCATCCATAACCAGACACTTCCTTATATCTCTACCTGCATCCATAAGTTCTATTCAAGTACCAACTGGTGGTCCAAAAAGGATGTGATAAAAACTCATTAGTACACCACCAATGATTTATAGTAAAATCTAATTGGTGTGTATAGAATGATTAGTGTGCATGTATATTAATGTACACAAAAATGTAAACTATAAATGAGGTGGCTCTAGTTCCAAAAGGATACTAGGATGACACTACCTACTTCATCCTAGTTTGAGATATATATGAACAAGTGACCATGTGTACAATTATGTATATATATTAATGTATATATATGGTATATATACATAGTGACTTTTATAGCTATATATATAAATACAACTACTAGCTTAGACCCTAGGTATAACTCAGGAGTTCATGGATAACAATATAAGTATCATAGAATGTCAAGGGATTCCATGACTAGGTGTCATGAATCATATTGTAACACTCCAAAATTTTTAAAAATAAATTGAAATGCATGAAACACTGATTCTCTACATAATGAAACTTTTTTTAAGTATATAGTTATAAACTAGCCAATAAACATAATTTTTCCACTTTTAAGATTTGAATTACGAAAAAAGGACATCTACAGTTTCGAGCAGAAAGTTATTTGGAGTCTGATAGAACCAACTTGTTTTTTTTAAATAGTAACATAACATTATGAATATTAATATGAATATTAAATCATATTATTATTTTATTTTCTTAAGCATATAAGATAGTGAGATCTTAATTAATTTTTCAAGGTGATATAAAATGAGTGATAGTTTTTAAATTATTATTTTTAGAATAAATTATGATTTTATTTAAAAATTATTGTAATCATATTTAGAAAATTATTTCCAAAAAATGGACTTTATTTTTGAATTCTACACATCTAAAAATAGTAAGGGTGTTTTTTTGGTTTTTTTTAGAAATACTTGGATTTTTAGTGAATAGTTAAGTTTGATAATTTACAAAAAAAATGATAAATAAATGAATTTATGCATCATGCTTGAGTCATGGATGATATAAATGAACATTGTTTATAAATCACATTAACCTATTACTATTTTAGATCACATTAATTGATATTATTCATAGTATTGAGAAAAAATGTTAAACTAATGATTGCAATAATGGAAAACCCCTCCTCTCCTCCACTATAATACCACCCTCACCCCCTTCTTCCTCTCACACCCCTAAAGATTTTATCATTGCCTAAATTCTTTCCAATCCATTTAGAAATGCTCTTTCCCACAACCAAGACCTAAGGGTCTCACCAGAAGGCCAAAACCCATGGCCATAAGGAGGATCTCAAGGAGAACAGATCAAGAGGTAAACATCCTCTTTCATTTTCTTGTGTTTTCATTTTTGTTAATTTTTTTTCTTATACTCTATTCTACTACCATTATCCAAGAGGCATAAAATCTAATGTATTATATATATTCCTTATTTTTATATTTTTTATGTAAAAATTCATCATCATTATTTCTTTACTCTTCCTCTTATTCTAAAAATAAAAAACACCATCTGTGATGTGTCGATTGTACGACATTGTGGATGATGTGTCTTAAATTTATTTTACTTCCTTCAAAGATGGTCATAAAACAATTTTAATGGTTGAAAAAGATTTTAAATTTTATTATGTTACCTCTCTTATGTTTTTTAATTAACTTATATGCATAATATTAAAGGAATATGATGAAACAAATTCATGATTATCGAAGAACCACCAAAATGATCTAAAACAAATCACTAATGATTCATCTAATTATTCATCCTCATACCATATAACAAAAATTATTTATTGAATAATTTAATATTTTGGAAACATAATAACACCATTTCATTCCACTTCAAGATTTTCAATTCATTTCAACAAGAAAATATGTTATCGACAAACCATGTAAAGAACGCACCTAAAATAATGTAAATAACAAAATATTATTAATGAATGGGTATAATGATGCTATAAAATGATCATATAATGTGTTATAAACATGAATATGTTTATTTAAAACATTAATAACACTCTTTTAACCATTATACATGAGGTTTAAGAACTTTTTAAGTAATACAAACCTAAGGTGATGGAATTCATAATCAAATTTTCATTCTTTGGGTTAATCTTCAACATTATAAATTATATGGTACTAATATTATTTTTGTGATAAATTTTTGTATTTATTATTATTTATTATGTGTATTTAGAGTTTATAAACATATTAATTTCATTATATTAATTTTTCGCATTAATTATATGATATTTTTAAGGTACTTTTCTTCCAAAATCCTTTTTTAAAATTCTATTTTACGATATTCAAAAGCAATGTTTTTTTTGAAATTATTTTATTTATGATTATAGTCTTGTTCTTGGGAATTTTTTATGATGAATTTTGGGACCTATATTTCCCTCCAATTAATTGGTTATGTGTAAGTCGGTGGTCGGTCGTATGGTTACTCCATGTGTAACTGTGATGGTTACACCATAAGGTAGTTGTGTGGGTTACATTATAAAGCAGCAATGAGGGTCATAAATCATAAAGTAGCCATGAGGATTAAAATATAAGTAATTAATTCCCCAATATACCTTTATGGTTTTATATATATGTTTCTTAATGTTTTATGGAAATATCAAGTTTCAAAAAGTAAGTATATATGGGTGAGAAGTATGTCTTTGTAAAATGATTTCATATATTTATAAGTACTTTTGGACTAAGGGTTTCTTTCCATATTTTTATATCCCTTACTGAGATTTTTATTCTCATACCATGTTTTTAAATGTTTTTCAAAGGTTATAAGGATGTGTAAGATAAATAAGGAAGTCATATTAAATGTTATGAAGATTTTTCAAAGAAATCATGTTTTTTTGTTTTAAAAATATTTTGTTTTGGAAGAAATGGATATTGTTTTAATGTTACCCACTTTGTATACTTGTGGGTTTATATGTATGAGTTATATAAAAAATTTATAAAACTATAAACCAAAAAGATATTTGGGAATGTTAATAAGTTAAATATATTTGAAATATCTATATTATATAATCTTTAAGTTCGGGTCCTTATACATATTGGTCTTTATTCATGGTTTTCACATTTAATTAGGGATTACATGCCCATATATCACATTTTATTTGGGATTCCATCCATTTATATAAAATTTTCATAGTATTTCATTCTTGTATATCACATTTACATGGGAATCCATTCCCATATATCACACACATATTGGTCACCATGCACTAATATCAAAAGTAGGTGGGACACCATGCCTGAGTATCACATATGTGTGGGATTCCTTTCTCAAGTATCAAAAATTTATGGGATGCATTTATCATAAATAAAATTTATAAAATAAGGGTTGATCATACATTAATATAAATAAAAGGATGAATTAAAACTCATTTGATATGATTTTTAGTTAAGTTTCATAGCCCTTAATCATATGTAAATCACATGAAGTGTTTGTACCACTCACTTTCATTTAGCTCAATGTAGTTGTTCATTTAGGCATCAATACAAGACCAATGAAAATATTTTTTGGACATATAATAATTTAAAATTTTAATTGAATCACATTGGAACACCCAAAGGCATTTCACTTGTTGATGAGGGGGACTTAGTTCCATAAACAAGGGTATATGGGGAATTTCAAACACTGCTAACAATTTAGACAAAGTAAAAGTATAATTTTAAGGGAATTAATGGAAAGTCCTATGTGTGTCATAGTGTTTCATGTTATAAAATGACTCTTATTTGGTTGGAAAGTATTAATCTAACTACCATAGGTTGTTATATGAACCCTCATTCATTATCAGCTTTAAATTTTCATAGAACTAGATAAATTAGAAAAATAGAAATATTCCCTAGAAATATGACATATTATCTCACACTAAAATAACACTGAAGATGGAAAAATAAATGAATAAAGGAAAGAAGAGGAATGAATCACTTACCAATATACATCCAACATAACCAATGAATAAGGAATTGTAATTTAGATGAAGAACCATGCTCAAAGATAACTTTTGAGTAAGATAGAAAGATCACATTATTAGGAGAGGAGCTACATGAAAATGGGGATGAAGAAAATGGAGAAAAAACAAATTAAGGTAGGGAAATTGTGTTTTCATATTTTTTTTAATAGGTGACTAGTTTACCAAATCGTACACCTAAACCCTGCACCATCACTGGTTATGTGTCACTAAGGGTGGGACCACGGGCAAAGGTTTTGATAAAATCATGGGCCCCCCTCTAACCCAATGGAAATCCCGAAAAGTCCATGAAGTTTGAGGTTATTTGTTAGAACTAAATGTTTTCCCCTATGAAGTTTTCTACCACACCCGTATGGTTGAGTTTCACAGTTATCACTAACCATGTAGTAACTGTGCAGCTCAATATGCCTATCTAGAATTTAGAGCTCTAGGTTTTAAAATAGCCCCATACCCTACCAAACCACTCCTTTGCCTCCTAATAATTTTACTATAATAAATCTAAAGGTTTTTTAAGGAAAATGAAATATCCATACCTCTTTGAATAGTTCAGGATGTCATAATCATCCATAAAGGAGAATGACATGTGATATATTCATCGACCAAGTTAGTCTATACACAGAGAATCAGGAACATATGAGTTGGTTATTTTGGATTGTAATACACCATATCCCTTGGCCACTTGATGTCTTGGACAAAGAGAATGTCATGTTTGATATCATGAGGTGAAGATGGTGGGTATAGAGATACATGTTTTTGATAGATATCACACTAGATTCATTTGTATCTTGAGTAGCATTGATTCTTTACTAGAGGATGGGTTTTTATTACATTTATAGATCCTATTATTCATATTTTTTTTCAATTCTATAAAATATAAGGGGTTCATGCTTTATTTTTTACTGAATGGGGATTGATTTTGACTCAGATATTCTCTCTAAAAGTTTATTAGAGTTTAATTCAAAATCTTTTTGGATGGTTTTTTAGAAGGTATTTCAAGTGATGTAATACATGGTGAATTTGATGATAGAATTATAAAAAAAATTGGAGGATATCTAAAATATTTTTAGATATGATTTCATAATTTTTGTGTAGAGTACAATATAAGGTGAAATGACACAAAGTGTTTTTGGAATTAGTGAAAGTGGAATATTGAAGGAGATGGTATGACCTAAATACTGTTGTATCTGGTGAAATAAAAAATATAATTTTTTTATGATAGGTTTTATTGTATGGAATGTAAAAAATACCACAACGCATATTAATTTTATGGTATTATTGATAAAATCAAATGGAATTAATAATTTCATACTAACTAACCAATTATAGGGTATGATTGGATGTGCCTCATTAACTGGGTTTACTTTTTCTATGAGGTTGTATTGAAATAATTTTCCTTATTATAATGCTTAGTATTCAATGTATTTCTATAGTATTCAATATAATGGGTGAAAGAATGGAATTATTTAAAGCCTTAATGATTCATGCCACATAATATATCATTTAAAACATTGTTATATTAAATATAACATCAGGGAGATAGATTAATGATTTCATGTGTTGTATGTGCTGGTTGAGGCATTAAATCATGTGTTATAATTCATGATTTAATTTGAAAACACTCAAGAATAATCCATAAGGATTTATAAAACCTAGATCTATAAGATGACAATGGTGTGCATGCTTTACCAATGATTTATTGAAGATCTATATTCACACAGGATGTATTTGTCTTTATCCTTATCATTTTATGGGGCTAACACATCATTGTGTGATGATCAATCCTATTTGAACATTGATTTATTCATCTTATCCCATGGATACACCATGAAGTAGGGATTATTTTTCCCCTAATATGATCTACATCAAGCATAAAAGAAAATAGTTGAATTTGGGATCATCGGAGTAAGGCACTCTCAACTATTATTCATTTCTTGTTTAATATGATTTCATATTTCTTGATAGGAGATATTGGTTTGGGACTAATTTTATATATTCTATTGCATCTAACAAATTTTTTTAGACTCCTTGGAATCCCAAAAAATTTAATATTGAAAAAATATTTTATAGAATATTTATTTAGTAAATGTTTCACAAACATTTATTAAATTAATTATAAAATTTTTATAATTATTTAATTTATAAACACCTTATAATGTAAATAAATATTTCAAACCACCTTATTTACATAAATAATAATAAATTTATAAAAAAATTTAAACAATTCATAATTGAAATTTATAAAAATAATATTTTCTACTATATCATATTTAATTATATTACTATATCCTAATATATGATTTATTGGATACAAAGCATAAAATTGTGTAGCATTATCAATCATATTTTACAATTGATTACTATATCAGTGACAAGTGTGCTTCCCTATGTAAGAAAAGCCCAGAGATTTAAGGAATTTGTTTCCTATGATAGGCACCTGTATAAAATTCACACAACATGCGGGGGGGTACATAATAACAAAACCTTATATATCTAGGATTTCACTACAAATTATATCTAGTATATTTAATATATAATGTGATCATCTATTTTTCATTAAAAAAGTGTAAATATCACTAGCTATGATCCCCCGTATCATATGTTGTGATATATTATAAAATCTTAGTAACATTTTGTGTCTCAACCTATGATATCTCATAGAATATGGTGTGACTCAATCATGGATTATGATATTTCTTATCATATATCCAGCTAAAAAAAACTCAATTTTATTTTCTGATATATCATAAGATGACATTATAATATTCAGGTTTCTTTATTTTTTAAATATGATTTCACAAATCATGAAATATAGCCAAGTTATGATACCACTATAATATTTATAGGAGTCAAACAACACTAATTTAAGGTAGTAAAAGAAATTAGAAACCACATTTCCAAGATCAACCATGCATGAAACTGAAACCATGTATAAACATAAATGAGGAAACTATGTTCTCCATTCACTAAAGATAACCACTGCCATTATCTTCATTCATATACTTAATGAAGATCACTCAAAGTAATCAATTGGAATCCCATATCCATGGTGTGTACATGGTTTGATATGAGTAACCTAAAACTCTGGTGGGATTCTCCTACCATCCACAACATGCTAGTGTCTCATAATTTATAAGAGATAGGAGGAGAGAGAAACTATATGAGATAATCAGTCGAGGATCTCTTAAGGATCACACTAAATTCTTAGTGGAACCACCTACTTATATAATCCCCTGGATACTCCCAAGTATTCATGAATTAACTCATATATTACATGAAATATTAGTCTTTTCTATATTCATACATGTGTTCATTTTATTAATGTACTCTATAATATCTCACATATTTCATATGATGAAATGACTTATTTAATGATAGACTTATGTGAGATAATACCCCGGTGATAATAATTATCATTCAATTTCTTATTTGTATCATTAGGTTTTTATATGAATCTTATAGTATAATTACATGCATTGTGACATAGCCCAATCATACTTTGTGATATTAGAATTTAGGGAATAAATCCATCACATATGATATTATTTCCCTTATTCCATGTTTCCATGTAATTATTTAGGATCCTTCATATTTATAATTACATGTTATTATTATTGAATCTTTTGATATCTTACCCTTATATTCATTTTGATTATTCTTAATTTATAATTATCATATAAAATGTTCTTTCATTTATACCTATTGTGAATCCTATACATTGATAGGAGTATGATGAAATCTAGGATAATATTATGAATTAAAAAATAAACAAGTATTTAGTTTATTTAAAAATATTACATTGTATATTTAATCTCCCAAAGTCATCATATCTCTAGATTTTAGGGTGAGTTTTATTATATGATTTTCATGTTAAAAATGTTTTAATAATGCATTTAATAGAAGTGGTTCATTTTATATACCAAATGATAGGTTTATTCTTCTGAATGGTTGAAAAATATGTTATCTTGATATCATATTGTTATATAAGAAAATGTGTTGAGTTAGGTACCAACCTATAAGCGTATTAGTATGTATTTTTTATGTGTAGGGATAACTTAGTACCCTGATTAGCCATAAATGTATAGGTGAATGGGTTTTTCACACACTGACTATAGGATAGGTTCAAATCATAAACCAAAATTGGATGAAGTAGGTATGAGCTATCCATTAGGGTAACTTCTTGATAATCCAATGGTACGACTACTGCATACATGATATATTTATGAATTTTATTTATTTTAGTGAATAAATGAATATATATATATATTGATTATTATTATAGTCACAATTTTTGATGGCTTACTGGGTTTATGCTCACACCCTGCATGTGCACCTTGTTGGACATGTAGACCTTATTATTGGTATGAAGGTTATCAAATTGGCCTTAGTTCACATGATCAAGATAGATGATCTTAGCTGGGTTGTATAGATTGGTCTAAGGAAAGGAAAAGGATAGGTTGTTATCTCCCAAAACCATTTTTTAGTTTTACTATTAATTTTATATGATCAAACCACTATGAAATATTAATTAAGATATATAAGAATCTGACTTGAATGAGTTTAAATTTTTTATAGTATGGTTTATGATTTTATTTATGGTGTACCTTGTGTAGTAAATCTATTTTAATCTGATGGTATACCTATTATAGTTATATGAGATTTATATATATTTTTCTATAATGATACTGAGATTATAGTCTCTCTATATGGTATTATTAGATCCATGATGCTCATAGATAGCCTATATCATATGTGGAGGAGTTCCTTAGGTACGTAGTGCTTTGTGTCAGAATTTATGGGTGGAATATGGTTTTTTAGATGTTACAAATTAGTATTATATCCTTATTTTGTTTTTTTTTCTATTTAGGATATGGAATATAGAGATAGGTATGGTCACAACTTGTATGGAAGCCATGTTTGTTCTTGGACAATGCAATGGGAAAAGTTCCAAGTTTTCATGGAGTAGGGATTAATGTTCTTTCATTTTTTTACTGTAGATAATTAAATTTGATAATGTATGATGTTATATTTATAGATCATGTTTTTACTTTTTTCCTAAGGTAGAAAAATGAATTTGTTTGGGAGTAACACATGGAACATAGGATCACATGACATGTTCATTCTAATATGTGATTGAGGAACTAGTTCTAATTAAATAAAAGAGGGTTTTAGTTACTTAATGGATTTGGAATAACTTATTGGTTGAGATCTTATTAACTTAATTGATCCATAAAGACTTCTTAAACACAAATCACTTGAGATTAATTTCATAGAGATGTCTATATATATATATATTATAAACCTTGAAAGGGTAGTATGGGTTTGGTAATACCTTATATTGATGAGAACCCTAGAATGAGTGTGTTGGAATATGGGATACCCATAGATCTTTGAGACAACATCATAAACATTTCTTCTAGTGGAATTACCTAAATGGGAGAATAGTCCTGGACTAGGTAGGGAATCATATTGATGATAAGATATGACTTAATATATTTTTGAGTTGATTATGTGGATAGATGATCCTAGATCTTGGCCTATTCTTATTATAATGTGTGTTTATGAGGGTTACCATAGATTATGGGGTTATCCATATAACATGGATTCCTTGAGATAATTCAAGAATGGGTAAATGATTCATATGATATGAATGAAATGTGGGTAATGTATGATTTTTTTATTAGGGTAGGGATTTGGTTTTCTTTTGGTATGAATTATATTTAATTATAAGTGGTGCTTTGTGTCATGTATGTGAATAACATGATTGGGATTCTTGATTTATAGATTAGATATGTAGGACTAGGATTGATGGGATACAACTCATGATAACATGTGATTAGATTGGGGTGGGGTAACATGTATATTGAGCCTAATATATTTTGTGGATATTATTGAGTTCTTGGGATATTGTTGAGGACGCAATTTAAAGTTTATTAGATGTTTTTTAAACCTTTTTCCTCTATAATTTTGTGTTTTTAGTCAAGTGAATAATTTTTAAAGAAGTTGAAGTGGATATGTATAATGTATTATAATTTTTTCTCAATACATAAATCAAAATCAAACTCACATAAAACAAGGATTAATATATGAGGTGGAGGATTTTTGATAGTTTGTAATAATTTCGTAGGAATTTGAAAGCAATTTAGAATGTCTATGGAGTTAATAATATTTGAACTGTAACATTGATAAAGTCTTGAGACTCCCTGAGTAGTGTATGATTCATTTTAGTTTGCTTATAAGTAATTTATCTAAGTTTTGGATAAGTTATTTCAGCTATGGACATACAAAAAATGTCAAAGTCATTGATTTGTAAGGATTATATATAGTAAAAATATTGAAAAAACGAAAAAGGCATGAAAATACAAGATTTGAGTAAGGATGATCCATGATCTTCATAAGGATCCTTCCTCAGCATCATACGGATGAGGTACTTCATGAGTATCATTACTGATCCATGTAGGCATAATTTAATTTTGTTTATGGATGGTTCTTTTCTAAATCTAGTGAAAAAGGAAAATTTTATAAACTTTGTAAGGATAATGAATTACTATGTAGGTATCATCCAAGAAATTTTTAAGGATGATTAGGGTCCTGTGTAGGAATGAATTCAAGACTCTATAGGGACGAATCTTCTATTGTATAAGTATGAATTCCTATGTAATATTTATTCCTTATCATTTTAGGGACGATTTTTTCACTAATTAATGGTCATTATAAAGATAAAAACTTAGTGGAATTTTATTTTTTTGAAGGAGAAAATTATAATTTACAGAATTAATATTTGAAATAAAATATTATATATGATTATGAAGGTGTTATTCATTAATGGGATAAATATCACAAAATGGGATTTATGATTGAATAAAGTGTGGAATAAGGTTAATAACTTAAAGAATACATTTTCTTAAAATTAAATAGGATTAGTCACTATATAACCACTTGGTTACACTGTATCCATCATTGATACATAATAGTGACCTAGAGTAGAATTCGAAAATAAGAAGAGGAAGAAAGAAAAGGAAGAATAAGAAGATGCTAATGGTTATAGGGATCTATCCACATGTATTTTAAATTTTAATTTAAAATAAAAATAATTAAAAAATTTATGCTAAAAGAAAAATTATTTTCCAATATAGTGAAAAATATAAGATATCATATAACAGAGAGAGAATAATATAGTACAAAACAAAAGGTTGATTCTATATAGAAAAAAATAAGAATATTTTTATTAATAAAATAATGTAACAAAGGATAATTGTGTGTAATCCATTTAATTTAATAAGAATAACTATCTTGTGAAATTGTAATAGTAATAGTAATAGAGAATAACATCATAATGAAAATGTGGTGGCATTCTCATCTGGATGAAGACACTTCTATTGTTAAAAATATTTCCTACTTTTGTATCTATGAAAGAATCACTTAAACATATTTGGGAGACTTGTTTTAACATGATTAAATTGATGTTCCTTTCTTATTATAACTCACATATTGATGCAAGTGGGTCTGGTGGTCTTAGTTATATTCATATCATACTAAGGTGTAGCTTTTTCATTTTGATAGGTGAACCTTATAAATCTATTATTCCTTTCTGTGTGTGTTCTATTGTGTGTATAATAATGATCTTGTTAAACATCATAATAGGTGGTAAAGTTTTTTTCAATAATAAACATAAAAGATTAATTTATAATCATTTATTCACCCCCCCCCCCAAGTGATTACATTAATATTGAGGTACGTTTCAATTTATATAAGAGTTATGGTTCCCTTTTCTTGTGATATATTGATTAGAGTTTGAAGAAATGGAGTTTCTCCCTAGTTTAAGTTCTAGTCAATAAATTTATATTATCAATAATGGATAATATCAATTAGGTAAAAAAATGGGGATACCCAACTTTCATGGGAATAATTATTATATCTAGAAGCAAAAACTGCTACCTTATCTTTTATCTATAAGCTTGGATGTTTTGGATGCTGAAACTAATATAATAACACCTTATGATGAGATTTTTTTTGTATGAAATAGTTAAATCAATAGAATATTGAAAATTATGGATGTTATATAAATTCTTTATTATATCCCCTTTCAAAGAAAACATTTTTGAACGTTAAAGGAATTAAAACAATAAAAGGAACCTGGAATAAGCCTAAAAATATCTACGAAGGTAATGAAAAATTGATGCAAGAAAAAATATAGAATTGGAGACTAAAATATGTAGATATTAAAATATAGGATGATAAAATTGTAAATATATTCTTCACAAGGTTGAATTAAATTGTGAGCATAGTCAAGAGTTTTGGTAAGAAATTGGAAGATTCCATAGCGGTCAAGATGATCTTAAGAATTATAGAATATAGAGTTAATGAAAAATTATCAGCTTTGGAAGATATAGACCTAGGTAAACTACATATTGATGTATTACAAAAAAAATTAATTACATATGAAATGAGAAAAGAAAATATTTTCAACAATAATGGTATGGTTGGAAAGGATATTTCCTTCAAAGATTAAAAATGTGATATTTTTATAAAGTTAGTTGTCAAAGAGGGTGATAATAGTTATAATTTTGATTAAGATTAAATTATAGTTTTTGTGAAATTATGTCCCTTATCTCAATTAGTTTGAGAAAAACTAATGTAAATTATAAGGTAAAGCATCCACTAAAGTGGTTCAAGTGTGGATCCATTGGACACTTTGGGACAAACTATTCAAAGTTTAAATATGATGAATATAGTGATGATGAAAAATAAAGGAATAGAAGATCCTTGAAGAACATTTATAAAATTTCAAATAAAAATTATAAATTGAATGGTAAAATTTATATGTGCATAAAAATATAAAATTATTATCTAAGTTTAAAGGAAGTTATGAAACTGAAGACAAAGAAGTGGTAGAGACTTAATGTGATGAAGTTTTTGAGAAACTATGCATTACAAAGTTGAATGATAGAAATTTTCCTAGTGATGGAATTATTTATTTAAAAGTTAATTAAAATAAATTTATATTTATTTTATATTGAAGATATATTTTAAGTAATTTTTATAAAAAGAATTATAGCTTTAAAATGAAAATATGAAGTTGAGTAAAGATATTCAATGTACTAAAATTAAGGAATCTAATCATGTAGGTTAAAAATGTAAGTTGTTAAAATAAAATGATTTTATAAAAAATTTAATAATGATTATAATACTTATAACATCAATATAGAAGATATAATTAAGGATAAAATGAATTATCCTGACCTTATACAACATAAAGTTGTCAAAGTTAAAGAGTGGAAGAAGAAATTATGATCTAGAAATTCTAGGAACCTGAAATAAAACTCAAAAAGTGATAGAACTGGAGAATATAAAAAGGATGAGAAGAATCCTAATTTGAATAATTTTTTAGGATCTCAAAATAATTTTTGTACACAAAATTATCCAATATTTTGACTCAAATAAGAGAAAAAGAAAAGTATCAATTTATAGATAACATATAGTTTTCAAAGGTAAGTTTTCTTTATGTGATATTTTTAGTATTATGGAGGCCTAAATAATATATAAAAGTATTTTTGGATTAATTAAAAAATTTAATAATAAGAATATTATGATTTATAGGTTGATCTGGAGGACTCAGTCCACTCAAATGAGAAAAATCTAAAAATATTCTAAATTATCTAGATAAAAAGAAAAAACATCTTTGATGTTATTAAAGAAGTGTGGTGGAAATATTATCAACTAGATAAAATTACTATGGAATTACTTAACATAATCCCATCCCAATTTAGTATGATTTATAATAATCCGGAGTCTCAAAATAATAATAATAAAGTAAAGGATAAATTCTTAGTTATTGAAGGAGAACTTAAAGCTTCAAAAGGGGAAAATCCATGGATTGTGGCTGGTGGATGTTCTTATCATATGAAAGGTAATTTTATACTCCTAAAATATATTTAAATGTTAAAGGAAGTCTTTGTGAACTTTGGATGTTATGGTTCACTCAAAATCAAAGGATTCGGTTCAAAGGTTATTGGAAAAGAGAAGTTAATGTCTAATAATACCTTATATGTTGATGGGATGAAGTACAATTTGTTAAGAGTTTATTATATCTATGAATAAAGCTTAATATGGGTTGAAACAATCCAAAAGATCTTTGTATTATTAAATGGATATATTTTTGAATGATTTTATTTTTAAAAAGGAATATTAATCAAAAAACGTTACAATAAAGATGAAAAATAGGTGTCTCTTGTTATTATTTTGTATGTATTCGACATTATAATTGCTGGTAATAATGAACATGTTTATCATGAATTTTTCTAGGATATGAAAATACCTATTTAAATGTCTATTTTAACATATATAAATTTTAATGTAATATTACCTTTAAATAAGTCAATATTTTTGATAGCTTACTCCACATGAAACAAAGAACATAAATGAAATCACGTTATATTTATATAAAATAAAAATATTTAAGTGTAACTATTAAAAATATAACCAATAAACTAAAGGTAATGAATAATAGTAACCTCCTTATGAATTATATATAGATAATAAAGGATAATTTTAATATGAAGTAAATTAAATTATTTTACCTCAAATAAATAATAAGATCATTTATTATGTCGAAAAATATTTTTCAAAAATTTTATTTTATAGTATACACATTTCTATTTCAATAAACATATCATTAATAATAATTTTTTGATAAAACTAATTGGTTAACACAAATTTAGTTGGTATATGATATGAAATAATAATAATTGTAGTTAATAATTGAATTCTCCATTTCTCAATAAAAATAATTTTTTATTATATTTTATGATGTTACTCAAAAATTGAATTTTTAATTTCTATAATTTTAAATTAATAAAATTTATATAATTATTCATTTCCTTATATCAAAATTTATTTACTATGCAATTTTGAGCAATTTATTTTTAGTTAAAAAATGTGGGATTTACAAAAATTATAATTTCATGATTTTATCACTATAAAATTATGACATAGAAGATTTAAAAACTTTTAAGTAATAAAATTTGATTATTATAAATAACATAATTAATTTTAAAATATTATTTCAACTTATAAAACCTATAGAAAACATTTTTATAACTCATTAAAAAGTTACTTTAATATGAAAACTATTTTCATTTCTTTTCAATAAATCAAGTATTTTCAAGGTGAGGTTCGGTTTTTTATGGCCTTGTAAGCCTCATACCTTTTGTAAAATTCATTATAAATAAATTTATGTCATTAAAATAAGTTACCATGATAATTTTATCTTTTTTATATATAAATATTGTGCTTAAAATTTTATTTTTCTAAAACCCATTTCCACACAGTTAAGTGTGTTTATTTTGAAATTAACTTTTCACACCTTTAAAAATTGTATTTGATAAAATGATTTTAAAATTTGAAATTATAAGTATAAAAATGGTTAAAATATTAAATATTTATCGTTATCATTAAAATTAATTACTAAGGTTATAAATTAATTACCAATGTAAAAGTAAAAAAGGGTAAATTGAGTTTAACCTAGTGTAAAAGATATAATTTTTAAAAAAAATTATTATAAATCATTTTTTTTTTTTGAGATTTTACTCAACCAATAAATTTATTTACACTATTTACTACTTTTTATTCATTGAAACTTGAATAGTGTCATTGCATTGTTGAGAATTTTAATGGTGTTCCCAAGACTAACCTTTCCTTTACTTATAAAAGGGTAATATCCTAACTGCTTCAAGACACACATTGCATTCAAAATTTTACATGAAAATATACCATTTTACAATCCCTATAATCCTATCCCTTAAACACAATCCCCTGGTCACTCATAGTAAGCTTAATCCCTTCAAATTCATGGGGACCTTTAAGGGAAATCCATGTCTTCGACGTGAGTATTATCAACTACTTAGTTTTCATCTTAATTTTCCTCTTAAAAAACAATGCTAGACATAAAAATATAATGATATTATTATCATTTATATAATTTAATGTTACTATATTACCTTTATTTTCATTATTTATTTGTATACCCCATCTATTATGAAAAACAAAATTGTGGTTTGTGTATTGTGTGGGATACCACCTCCACAAAGTAACATGATTAATTTTCCTTTACCACCTTACAATGATGAATATAAGGGTGGAATTAATGGATAAATATTGTTTTTATAATATTATTATGGTTATTTTATGAAATAATAGGTAACCTAACAATTACATGATTAATAAATGATCATCGTTAATTTAATCAATTTAAATAAGCATACTAAGGAGATAATCTTTTATTAAAATTTTGTAATGATTTGATATCAATTAATTATTCTAATACTTCCATATAATTGTTATATATCACATAAATAAGTAACAAATAATATCATTTTACTTACATTATAATGATACTACAACTAAGCCACCTAATAATCAATCATTAAATCGGTGTATGTTCATGTTTGGGTATATTTAACCATATAATCAAATAATATTATAAATTTATAACATGGATGAATAGAAGAATTTATTTAATATTTTAATATGATATAAATATTTAAATATATTTTTTTCTAGTATGTTTATATCAATATTTAACTCATTAATTAAGAAAACACGTTTCGTTCGTTAAGAACCACTGTAACATGATCATCATCGATTTCATCATCATGGTTTGTAACAAAAACAAACATGAAATGAAATTATAAATTTATATAATATATTGGAACATATATTCATGTATCTTATATGATCTATTAATGATAAAATTTTAAATAATAATAAACTTAGAGATGACTATTATAAAATTACTACAGAGGATCAAAATTATAAACACGTGATGTGGAAAATCAGAAGAATCCTTGTAGAGAAAGGCTATTTATGAAGAGTATCAATAAAAATGGATATGATCCAGGTTTTTAATTTAAAAATGTAGATAACCATATTTATTATAGATTATTTTAAAGTACATTCATGGAATTTGGGATAAGAGATAAGTATTTTGGTCTTAATTTCACTTCATTCAGACATGTATTGTATTTGTTAACCTAATATTATTTATGTGGTGTATATACTACCTATTTGAGATTTAATATCATGAATTATAATTTAATCATTTCATTTTAAGTTAAATTTTAGTCTCTATCTCTTAATGGGTTTTATTTAAGTGTTACTAAATTTATAAGGGTTTTTTTTGTCTCATTTTTAATACTTTGACACATAATACGTTTTATGCATAATGTTTTCTTTATATGGTGTATTCACTACCCATGGATGTATTTTAATATTAATCCTTATATTTAATTATATTTACTAGCCAAATCAACTTCCCTTATTCAGTGGGCTAGTGATTCACTTTCTTCTTTAGTTGTGAGGATTTTTGGTAACTTAATTTTCTTTCATTGAATTATCATCATTCATTGAAATTATTTCATATTAGTTGGGTAAATTATACCATTTTATTGTATTTGGTGGTATTATATCATTGTTTTTTTATTTCGTAACTTTCTACCACATAAAAACTTTGACAAATATTTCTCACTTCTTGGGATATATTCTATTAAAACCATCAACTTTATTTCTCTAGATCTATTATGATCATGTTATTATAGTATTTTATTAGGCATATACCCATTTCTCTATATGGTGTGAACATCAAATTTTATATTACTCATATTGTATTATTTTTACCTAGAAATTATGATATTATATTGACATAGGGAAAATAATTGTCATTCCAATATAAATTATTATTAAAAATTTGACTATGTATTGTTTATCCATCCCCATTCTTCCTCCGAATGGGTTATGGTCAGCTTATACCTTTTATTGATATGATAAAAATTATTGCAATTTTTTATGTTCTTATTTAAATATGGATTATTATTATAAAGGTTGATTATGTATTGTTTATTACTTTTATCTTATAGTGAATGCACTATAAATAAACAACGAATGGTTGGGGGCCAACATTATATAGCCCCACAGTACATCGATAGGTATCATGAGACAAAAAGGTTGGGTTTTAGTGTATGTATCTTCCTCTAATAGAAATTATCTTGACATAGAGACTTGATAGCAATATGTCTTTAATGTGGTCTTGATTAAAAGTGATTTGTATTGGAACAAGGCCATGAAATTTTTTTTTAATGTTTGACATTATGATTCCATTAGTATGAGATCAGTATTATTGATATACAGGTTTTAATTTATTTTCATGGACATAGAATGCCTTAAATTTAAAGTTGATTATGGATTCATATTGTTTTACAATGTAAGATATAAGTTTTTCCTAAGGTATGGACCCTTTTATTTCTAGATTAAAGTCTTTTTAAGTTCTTTTTTTGTCTTAGACCCTAAAGTCATTCCAGGGGACAATTGGTTGGTTTTTGGAAAATATGAGTTGGGAGGCGTATAGGTCGGATACAATCCAATTACACTATGTGTATTTGGTTTACACAATATGTAACAAATATATGACATGTAATGGCCTAGGCAAGAATATTCATGACATGTAATGGTTGTTTCTTAAGGGGAAGACCCTGAGATAGGCATGAAATGTAAATAATTTAAAAATGATAAAAAATTCATAGTCTAGTTTTTAAAATAATAGGTATGGACTATATTTTTATTTATAGAACCAACCCCCCCCCCCTCCATTACCTTTTTTTGCAGGAGCCTCCTTGGAAGCCAAGAGGTAGGATTTGATCTTGTTTTGGTATCCGGACTCCAATTCAAGAGTTGTTTGTCTCGTTGGATCTGTTCTGGTTAGTTCTTAATTCATAGTGATCCCTTATGTTTTTATGTAATTCCCCAAGATACCTTTATGGTTTTATATATATGTTCCTTAATTTTTTTATGGAAATATCACATTTCATAAAGTATGTATATATGGGTGAGAATTATGTATTTGTGAAATGATTTCATATATTTATACATAATTGTGGACAAATGGTTTCTTTTGGTCTTTTTATATACCTTACTGATATTTTTAGGCTCATCCAATATTTTTAAATGTTTTTCAAAGGTTATAAGGATGTGTAAGAGAATTAAGGAAGTCACATTAAATGATATGAAGATTTTTCAAACAAATCATGTTGTTTATTTGTTTTAAAAATATTATTTTTTGGAACAAATAGATATTGTTTTAATGGTACCCAATTTGTATACTTGTGGGTTTATATGTATGAGTTATATACTAACTTTCTAAAAATCTAAACCAAAAAGAACTTTTGGAATTTCAAGAAGCAAAATCTAGTTGAAATAGTTATATTATGCTATGTTTAAGGCCTAGTCCTTATACATATTAGTCTTTATTCATGGTTGTCACTTTTAATTAGGGATTTTATGCCTATATATCACATTTAATTTTGGATTCCATGCATGTATATTACATTTTCTTAGGATTAAATTCTTGTATATCACATTTAAATGGGATGCCATGCCCGTATATCACACACATATGGGTCACCATTCCTGAATATCAAAAGTAGGTGGGACACCTTGCCCGAGTATCACATATATGTGGGATTCCTTTCCCAAGTATCACCAATATATAGGATGCATTTCTCATTAACAAAATTTATAAAATAAGGGTTGGTTGTACTTTAATATAAGACAAAGGATGAATTAAAACTCATTTGAGGTGCTATTTAGTTAAGTTTTATAGCCCTTAATCATATGAAAATCACATGAAGTGTTTGTACCACTCACTCCCATTTAACTCAAGGTAGTTTTTCATTTAGGCATCAATCCAAGACCATTGAGAGTGTGTTTTCTCCCAAATAATAATTTAATAATTTAATGGAATCACATTGTAACAACCTAAGGCATGTCACTTGTCGATGAGGGGGACTTAGTTCCATAAACAAGGGTACATGGGGAATTTCAAACATGGCTAACAATTTAGATAAAAGAATATTATAATTTTAATGAAATTCATGGAAATTCTGTTGTGTGTCACAGTGGTGCATGTTATAAAACGACTATGATTTGGGGGTAAAGTATTAATCTACCTACCATAGTTTGGTATATGAACCCTCGTCCATTATCAGCTTCAAATTTTTCATAAAACTTGATAAATTGGAAAAATAGAAAAATTCACTAGAAATATGACATATTTCCTCACACTAAAATAACATTGAAAATGGAAAAATAAAAGAATAAATGAAAGAATATGAATGAATCTCTTGCCAACATACATCCAACACAACCAACGAAGAAGGAATTGGAATTTGGATGAAGAACCTAACTCAAATATAACTTTTGAGTAAGATGGAAATCTCCCATTATTAAGAGAGGAGCTACATGAAAATGGGGATGAAAAAAAGGAGAAAAACAGATAATGTTAGGGTTAAATAATACTTTCATATGTTTTTAATAGGTGCACAGTTTACCAAATTGTACACCTAAACCCTCCACCATCACTGGTTATATGGCACTAAGGGTGCGACCATGGGAGCATGTTTTGGTAAAACCATTGGCCCCCTAAAACCCACTGGAAATCCCTACACAGCCATGAGGTTTGAGGTTCCTGGTTAGAAATAATTATGTTCCCCTATGTAGTTTTCTTCCACACATACATGGTTGTGTTTCACAGTTATCACTAACCATGTGGTAACCATGAAACTCAATATGTCTATCTAAAATTTGGAGCTCCAGGTTTTAAAATAGCAACACACCCTCCCAAACCACTCCATAGACTCTTAATCACTTTACTATCATAAAGCTATATATTTTTTATAGTAAATGAAATATATATACCTCTTTGAATAGTTCGGGATGTTATAATCTTCCATAAAGGTGAATGACATGTGATATATTCATTGAACAAGTTAGTCTATACTTAGAGAATCAAGAACATTTGAGTTGGTTATTTTATATTTGAATACACCATGTTCCATAGCCACATGATGTCTTGGAAAAAGGGAATGTAGTGTATGATATCATGACATGAAGATGGTGGGTATAAAGATACATGTTTTTATAGAGATCACACCAGATTCATTTGTAACTTGAGTAGCATTGATTATTTACTAGAGTATGGTTTTTATTGCATTTATAGATCTTATTATTCATATTTGTTTTCAGTGCTATAAAATCTCATGGGGTCATACTTTATTTTTGACTGAATGGGGATTTATTTTGACTTAGATATTTTCTCTAAAAGTGTATTAGAGTTTAATCCAAAAGAGTTTTGGATTGGTTTTCACAAGGTATTTCATGTGATGTAATACGTGGTGAATTTGAAGATAGAATTCTAAAAGTTTTTTGGAGGATATCTAAAATATTTTTGAATATGATTTCATAATTTTTTGTGTATAGTACAATATTAGGTGAAATGGCACAAAGTGTTTTAGGAATTAGTGCAAGTAGGATATTGAAAGAGATGGTAGGACCTAAATATTGTTGTATATGGTGAAATAGGAAATATCATTTTTTATGATTGGTTGTATTGTATGACATGTAAAAAATACCACAACACATATAACTTGTATGGTATGATTGAGACAATCAAAAGGAATTCATATTTTCATACTACCTCACCAATCATAGGGTATGATTGGATGTGTCATAGTGAATTGGTTTACTTTTTCTATGAAGTTTTATTGTATGGATTTTCCTTATAATAAAGCTTAGTATTAAATGTATTTCTATAGTATTAAATAGAATGGGTGACAAAATGGCATTATTTGAAGTATTAATCATTCATTCCACATAAGATATCATTTAAAAGTGTATTATATTAAATATAACATGAGGAAGATAGATTAATGATTTCATGTGTTGTATGTGTTGGTTGAGGAAATAAATCATGTGTTATAATGTGTTAATTAATGTGAAAACACTTAATAAGAATCCATAAGGCTTGATAAAAGCCACAACAATAAGATTACAATGGTGTGGATGCTTTACCAATGATTTATAGAAGTTATATATTCCCACAAGTTGTATTTGTCTTCATCCTTAACATTTTAAGGTTTTAACACATCGTGGTGTGATGATCAGTCCTATTTGAACATTTAATGATTCATCTTGGCCCATGGATACACAATTAATTAGGGATGATTTTTCCTCTACTATGATCTACATGAAGAATAAATAAAAATCGTTGTATTTGGGATCATCAGAGTAAGGAACACTTAACTATTCTTCATTCCTAGTTTAATATGATTTCATATTTCATGGGATGAGATATTGGTTTGGAATTCATTTTATAGATTCTATTGCATCTAAAAAATGTTGTTAGACTTCTTATAATCCCAAATAATTTAATATTAACAATCAATGTTATGAAATATTTTTTTATTAAATGTTTCACAAACATTTATTAAATTAATTATAAAATTTTTATAATTATTTAATTTTTAAACACATTATAATGTAAATAAATATTTCTAACCATCTTATTTACATAAATAAAAAAAATTAATCAATTCATAATTGAAATTTATAAAAATATAGTTTACTGATATATCATAAATAATTATATTATTGTATCATAATATACGATTTATTTGCCACAACGCATAAAATTGTGTAGTATTATCAATAATATTCTAAAATTGATAATTATATCAATGATAAGTGTGCTTCCCTACATAAGAAAAACCCATAGATTTAAGGAAATTGTTTCCTATAATAGGCACCAATATAAAATTCACACAACATGTGGGGGGGATAAGTAATAATAAAACCTTCGATATCTATGATTTCACTACTATTGATATCTAGTATATTGTATATATAATGTGATGACCTATTTTTTATACAAAAAAGTGGAAATATCACTGGATATGATCCTCCATATCATATGTTGTGATATAGTATAAAATATTAGAAACATGTTGTGTCTCAACCTACGATATCTCATAGCATATGGTGTGACGCCATCCTAGATTATGATATTTCATATCATATATCCAGTTGTAAAAAAATCTCAATTTTATTTTGTGATATATCATATGATAACATTATAATATTTTATTTCCTTATTTTTCAAATATTATTTCATGAATCATGTATCATGGTCAAGCTATGATATCATTATTGGATTTATAGGAATCAAACGAAACTCATTTAAGGTAGTGGAAGAAATTAGAAACCACATTTCCAAGATCAACCATGCATGAAATTGAAACCATGTATATGCATAGATGAATAAACTATGTTCTCCTTTCACAAAATATAACCACTACCATTATCTTCATTCATATGCTTAATGAATATCACTCAAAGTACTCCATTAGAATCCTATATCCATGGTGTGTCCATGGTTTTATATGAGTAACCTAAAACTCTGGTGGGATTCTACTACCATCTACAACATGCTAGTATCTCATAATTTATAGGAGAGAGGAGGAGAGAGAAATTTTATGAGAGAATCAGTCGAGGATCTCTTAAGGATCACACTACATTCTAAGTGGGACCACCTCCTTATATAATCCCCTAGATACTCCTGAGTATTCAGGAATTAACTAATGTGTTACATGACATATTATTTAATGTTATAGTCATACATGTGTTCATCTTATGAATGTACACTAGAATATCTCAGGTATTTCATATGATGAAATAACTAATTTAATGATAGACTTATGTGAGATAATACCCGGGTGATAATAATTATCATTCAATTTCTTATTTGTATCATTGGGTTTTTATATGAATCTTATATTATAATTACATGCATTGTTAAATAGCCCAATCATACTTTCTGATATTAGGATTTAGGGAATAAATCCATCACTTATGATCATATTTCCCTTATTCCATGTTTTAGTGTGCTTATTTATGATCCTTCTTATTTATAATTCCATGTAATGATTATTGACTCTTTTGATATCTTACCCTTATATTAATTTTAATTATTATTAATATAGTATTATTAGATAAAATGTTCTTTCATGTATACCTATTATGAGTCCTATACATTAATAGGAGTATTATTAAATCTACGATCATATTATGAATTAAAAAATAAAGGAGTATTTAGTTTATTTAAAAATATTAGATTGTATATTTAATCTCCTGAACTCATCAGATCTTTAGATTTTAGGGTGATTTTTAATATATGATTTTCATGTTAAAAATATTATAATAATGTGTATAATAGATGTGGTTCAGTGAATATACCAAATGATAGGTTTATTCTTGTGAATGGTTGAAAAATATGTTATCTTAAAATCATATTTTTATATAAGAAATTGTGTTGGGTGAGGTACCAACCTATAAGTGTATTAGTATGGATTGGTTAGGTGTTGGGCTAACTTAGTGCCTAGATTAACGATAAATGTAAGGGTGGATGGGTTTTTTACACACTTACTAAAGGATTGGTTCAAATCATAAACCAAATTTGGATGAAGTTGGTATGATCTGGCCATTAGGGTAGCTTCTTGATAATCCAATGGTACGAATGCTGCATACATGATATATTTATGAATTTCATTTCTTTTATTAAATAAATTAATATATATATATATTATTAATGTCACAGTTTTTGATAGCTTACTAAGTTTTATGCTCACACTCTGCATGTGAACCTTATTGGACATGTAGACCTTATTATTTGTATGAAGGTTATGAAATAGTCCTTAGTTCACATTACCCAGCTGGAGGATCTTATCTAAGTTATATAGATTGGTCTATGGAAAGGAAAAGGACCGGTTGTTATCTCCCATTACCATTTTTTTAGTTTTACTATGTATTTTATATGATCAACCCACTATGAAATCTTAATTAATATAGATGAGCATATGACTTGCATGAGTTGTAATTTTTTATAGTATTTTTTATGATTTTATTTATGGTGTAACTTTTGTAGTAAATCCATTTTCATATGATGTTATACCTATTATAGTTATATGAGATTTATCTATTTTTTTCTATAATGATACTAAGATTATATTCTCTCCATATGGTTTTATTATATCCATGTTTCTAGTCGATATCCTATATCATGTGTGGAGGATTTTCTTAGGTATGTAGTGTTTTGTGTCAGAATTTATGGGTGGAATATGGTTCTCTAGATGTTACAAATTGGTATTAGAGCCTTATTTTGTTTTTTTTCTCTTTTGGATATGAAATATGGAAATAGGGATGGTAATAACTTTAAATGAAATCCATGTAAGTGCTTGGACGATGAAATGGGAAAATTTCCATGTTTTCATGGAGTTGGGATTAATTTTCTTGTCTTTTTGTTACTATAGATAATTAGATTTGATAATGTATGATGTTATAGTTATGGTTCATGTTTTTTATTTTTTTGTAAGGAAGATAAATGAATGTGTTTCGGAATAACACAATGCACATAGGATCACATGACATGTTCATTCTAATATGTGATTAAGGAATTAGTTCTAATTAAATAAAATAGGGTTTTAGTTACTTAAAGGATTGAATATAACTTATTGGTTGAGATCTTATTAACTTAATTGATCCATAAATAATTATTAAACATAAATCAAAAGAGAGTTATTTCATCGAGATGTATATATGTCTCTATATGGATTTTATGACCCTATAATGTTTAGTATGGGTTTGGTAATACCTGATATTAATGATAACCCTAGAATGAGTGTGTTGGAATATGGGATACCGAGAGATTTTTGAGACAACATCATCAACATTTTTTCCAGTGGCATTACCTAAATGGGTGAATGTTCTTAGACTGGGTAGGTGATCATAGTGATGATAATATATGACTTCATATATTTTTGAGTTGATTTTGTGGATAGAGTATCCTAGAGCTTAGACTATTCTTCTAATAATTTTTGTTTGTGAGGGTAACCATAGATTGAGGGGTTATCTCCAGAACATGGATTCCTTGAGATAATTGAATCATGTGTAAATGATTCATATAATATGAATGAAACATCTGTGATGTGTGATTTTTTTATTAGTCTAGGGATGTGGGATGCCTTTGTTATGAATGATATTGAATTATAAGCGGTGATTTGTGTGATGGATTTGAATAATATTCTTGGGATTCATGATTAATGGATTAGATATGTAGGACTAGGATTGATGGGATACAACTCTTGATACCATGTGTTGATAGTGGGGTGAGGTAACATGTGAATTGAGCCTAATATATTTTTTTGGATATTATTGAGTTCTTAAGATATTATTGAAGACTCAGTTTAAAGTTTATGAGATTTTTTTAAAAAAATCCTTTATAATTTTATGTTTTTAGTCAAGAGAATAATTTTGAAAGAAGGTTAAGTGGATGTGTATAATGTATTATATTTTTTTCTCGATACATAAATCATAGTAAAAATCACATAAAACATGGATTAATATATGATTTGGAGGATTTTTTATAGTTTGTAAAAAGTTTTTCAGAATTTCAAAGTAATTTGGAATATCTTTAGAGTTAATAATATTTGAACTGTAACATTGATAAAGTCTTGAGACTCCCTAAGTAGTGTATGATTCATTGTATTTTTAATATAAGAAATTTATTTAAGTTTTGGATTAGTTATTTCAGCTATGGAAATATAAAAAAATGTCAAATGCATGGATGTGTAAGGATCATACAGACTAAAAATATTGAAAAAATGAAAAAGGCATTAAATAAAAGATTTGAGTAATGATAATCCATAATCTTCATAAGGATCATCCCTCAATATCATAACGATAAGTTACTTCATGAGGATCATTACTGATCCATGTAGGCATCATTTAATTTTTTGTATGGATGATTCTTTTCTAAATCTAGTGAAAATAAAAAATTTATAAATTTTTTAAGGATAATCAATTTCTAAGTAGGTATCATCCAAGAAATTTGTAAGAATGATTGATTTATTGTTTAAAAATAAATTCAAGACTCTCTAAGGAAGAATATGTTGTTGTGTAACGATGATTTCCTATGAAATATTTATTCATTATCATTTTAGGGACAATTTTTACACTAATTAATGGTCATTCTAAAGATCTACCCTTAGTGGAATTTGATTTTGTTGGAGGAGAAATTTATAATTTATAGAATTATTATTTGAAATAAAATATTATATAAGATGATACAAGTGTTATTAGTTCATAAGGTAAATATAACAAAATGGTATTTATTATTGAAGAAATGGGGAATAAGTTTAATAACTTGAATAATAAATTTTCTTAAAATTAAATATGATTAGTCACTATATAACCACATGGTTACACTATATCCAATACTGATACACAGTATTGACCTAGACTAGAATTCTAAAATAATAAGAGGAAGAAAGAAAAGGAAGAATAAGATGATGATAATGGATATAGAGAGTTATACATATGTATTTTTAATTTTAATTTGAAATAAAAATAATGAAAATGTTTATACTGAAAGAAAAATTATTTTCCAACATAGTGAAAAATATAAGATATCATATAAAAATGAGAGAATAATATAGAACAAAAGAAAACGTCAATTCTATATAGAAACAAATAAGATTATTTTTATTAATAAAATAAAGTAATATGGGAGAGTTTTTTTTAATCCATTTTATGTAAAAATGATAACTATATTGTGAAATTGTAATAGGAATAGTAATAGAGAATAACATCACAATTAAAATGTGGAGGGATTCTCATCTGGAGGAAGACACTCATATTGTTAAAAATATTTCATACTTTTTTATTTATGCAAGAATCACTTAAACATACTTTGGAGACTTGTTTTAACATGATTACGTGGATTTTACCTACTCATTATAACACACATATTAGTACAAGTGGGTCGTGTGGTCTTAGTTAAATTCATGTCATACTAAGGTGTAGATTTCTCATTTTGATAGGTGAACTTTGTAAATCTATCGTGCCTTTATGTGTGTGTTTGATTGTGTGTATAATAATGATCATATTAAAACATCCAAATAGGTGGTTAAGTTTTTTCAATAATAAACATAAAAAATTAATTTATAATCATTAATTCATGACACCCTCTCGATGATTACATTAATATTGAGGTACTTTTCAAGTTGTATAAGAGTTATCATTCCCTTTGCTTGTGATATATTGTTTAGAGTTTGAAGAAATGAAGTTTCTCCCTGGTTGAGGTTCTAGTCAATAAATTTATATTATTTATAATGGATAATATCAATTAAGTTAAAAACATAGGGACACCCAAATTTGATCGGAATAATTATTATATCTAGAAGGAGAAAATGTCACCTTATCTTTTATTTATGAGATTGGATTTTTTTATAGGTTACAACTAATATATTTATACCCTCTGATGATATTTTTTATCTAAAATAGTTAAATCAATAGAATATTGAAAATGATAGACATTATATAAAATTTTTATTATATCCCATTTCAAAGAAAAAAATTATGAATGTTAAAGGAATTAAAACAATAAAAGGAACCTGGTATAAACCTAAAAATATCTATGAAGGTAATTAAAAATTGATACAAGAAAAAATATAGAATTTGAGACTAAAATATGTATATATTAAAATCCTGGATGAAGAAATTTTAGATATATTCTTCACAAGGTTGAGTTAAATTTTGAGCATATTCAGGAGTTTTGGTGAGAAATTGGAAGATTCCACAGTGGTCAAGAAGATATTACGAATTCTCAAATATATTGTTAATGAAAAATTCTCAAATTTGGAAGATATAGACCCAGGTAAACTTCATATTGATGGATTAAAAAAAATTAATTACTTATGAGATGAGAAAAAGAAAATATTTTCAACAATAATGGTATGGTTGGAAAGGATATTTCCTTCAAAGATTCAAAATGTGAGAATTTTAAAAAGTTAGTTGTCAAAAAGGGTGATAGTAGTTATAATTTTGATTAAGATTAAATTAACGTTTTTGTGAAATTATATCCCTTATCTCAATTAGTGTGAGATAATATAAGGTAAATCACCCACTAAAGTGATTCAAGTGTGGATCCATTGGACACTTTGTGACAAACTATTCAAAGTTTAAAGATGATGAAGATGGTGATGATGAAGAGGAAAGGACTAAAAGATCCTTGAATAAGAATTATTAAATGTAAAATCCTAATTATAAAGTTAATGGTATAAATTTATATATGTATAAAAAGATAAAATTATTATCTAGGTTTGGAAGAAGTGATGAAATTGAAGACAAAGAAGAGGTTGATACTTCATGTGATGAAGTTTTTTAGAAACTATGCATTACAAAGTTGAATGATGGAAATTTTCATAGTGATGGAATTATTCATTTTCAAGTTAATTAAAATAACTTTATATTTATTTTATATTTAATAGAGAGTTGAAGTAATTTCTATAAAAAAATATAGCTTTAAAATGAGAATATGAATTTTAGTAACGGCAGTCAATGTACCAAAAGTAAGGAATCTAATCATGTATGGTAAAAATCTAATTTTTTAAACTAAAATGATTAACTAAAAAATTATAATTTTGATTATAATACTTTTAACATCAATATATATGATAAAATTAAGGATAAAATTAATTATCTTGACCTTATACAATAAAAAGTGGTCAAAGTTAAAGAAGAGATGAACAAATTCAGATCTAGTTTCAAATATTCAATTCAATACAATACGGAATATTCAAAGAATAATTATTCTTGTGAACATCATAAAAGTGTTTTTATTATTATGGAGAAACCTAAAATCAAACTCAAAAAGTGATATAACTGGTGAATCTAAAAATTATGAGAATAATACTGAGTTGAATATTTTTTTAGGATATCAAAATTATCCAACATTATGACTCAAATAAGAGAAAAATAAAAGTATCAATTTCTAGAAAACGTAAATTTTTCAAAGGTATGCATGCTTTATATGTTTTTTTAGTATTATGGAATCTTAAATCATATATGACAGTTTTGTTGGTTTAATTAAAAATTTTATAATAAGACTATTAGTATTGATAGGTTGATATAGAGGGGGACTAAGTCCACTCAAATGAGAAAAATATAAAAATAGTACAAATATCAATATAGAAAGAACCAAACATATTTTATGTTCTTGAAAAAGTGTGGTGGATATATGATCAGCTAGATAAAATTACTATATAATTTCTTAACACCATACCATCCCAATTTAGTATGTTTTATAATAATCAGGAGTCTCAAAATAATGTGATTAAAGGAAAGGATAAATCCTTAGTTGTTGAAGGATCACTTAAAGCATCAAAAGGGTAAAATCCATAAATTATGTATATTGGATATTCTAAATCATATGAAAGGGAATTTTAAACTCCTAAAAGATATTTAAAAGTTAAAGGAATACTTTGTGACCTTTTGATGTTATGGTTCACTCAAAATAAAAGGATTTAGTTCAATGGTTATTATAAAAGAGAAGTTAAAGTCTAATAATATCTTATATGTTGATGGGATGAAGCACAATTTGTTAAGAGTTTCATAGATCTATGAATAAAGCTTAATATGGGTTTAAACAAGCCCAAAGATCTTTGTATTCTTACATTGATACATTTTTGAAGAATTTTATGTTTAAAAAGGAATATTAAACATAAATCTTTAAAATAAATATGACAAATAGGTGTCTCTCATTATTATTGTGTATGTAGTTGACTTCATATTTGATGGTAATGATGAACATGTATGTCATGAATTTTACCAGGAGATGAAAAGGCCTATTTAAATGACTTTTTTAACACCGATAAATTCTAATATAAGATTACATTTAAATAATTCAATATTTTTGATAGCTTACTCCACATGAAACATAGAACATAAATGAAATCACTCTATAATTATATAAAATATAAATATTTAAGTGTAACTATTAAAATCTTATCCAATAAACTAAAGGGAATGAATAGGATTAACCTCTTTATGAATTATATATAGAGAAAAAAGGATAATTTTAATATGAATTAAATTAAATTAGTTTACCTCAAATAAATAATAAGATCATTTGTTGTGTAGAAAACTATTTTTCTACAAATTTTATTTTACAACATAAACATTTCTATTTAAATAAACATATAATTAATGATAATTTTTTTATAAAACTAATTGTTTAACACTGATTTAGTTGGTATATGATATGAAATAAGAATAATATTAGTTAACATTTGAAATTTTTATTGTTCATTAAAAATGGTTTTCCATTATATTTTATAATGTCACTCAAAAATTGAATTTATAAATTTTAGAATTTTAAATTAAAAAAATTTATTTTATTTTTCATGTAATTATATCTAAATTTACTTAGTATTCAATTTTGAACAATTTATTTTTAGTCAAAAAATGTGGGATTTACGAAAATTATAATTTCATGATTTTATCACTATATAATTATAACATAAAAGATTTAAAAACTTTTAAGCAATAAAATGTGATTTTTTTAATAACATAATTAATTTTAAAATATTATTTGAACTTATAAAACCTATATAAAATATTTTTATAACTAATTAAAATGTTACTTTAATATGAAAATTATTTTCATTTCTTTTATTTAAATAAAGTATATTCAAGGTGAGGTTCGTTTTTTGATGGCCTTGTAAGCCTCGTAACATTTATAAAATTTATTATAAATAAATTTATGTTATTAAAATAAGTTACCATGATAATTTTATCTTTTATATATATAAATATTATGCTTAAAACATTATTTTTCTAAAACCCATTTCCACACAATTTAGTGTGTTTATTTTAAAATTAACTTTTTACACCTTTAAAATTTATATTTGATAAAATGATTTTAACATTTAAAATTATAAGTATAAAACCAGTTAAAATCGTAAATATTTATCTTTATCATTAAAATTAATTACTATGGTTATAAATTAACAACCAAAGTAAAAGTAAATGGGGTAAATTGAGTTTAACCTAGTGTAAAAGATATAATTTTTTTAAAAAGAATTCCAATAAATTATTTTTTTAAATTTTACACAACCAATAATTTCTTTTTACATTTTTAACTAATTTTAATTCATTGACTCTTGAATAGTGTCAATGCATTATTGAAAAATGTAATGGTGTTCCCAAGAATAACCTTTCCATTACTTATAAAAGGGTAAAATCCTAACCACATCAAGACACATATTGCATTAAAATTCCTCTATGAAAATCTACCATTTTAAAATCCATATAATCCTATTCCTTAAACATAATCCCCTAGTCACTCATATTAAGCCTAATCCCTTCAAATTCAGGGGGACCTTCAAGGAAAATCCATGTCTCTGACGTGAGTATTATCAACTACTTAGTTTTTTTCTTAATATTCCTCTTAAAAATTTATTCTAGACAAAAAAAAAATAATGCTTTTATTATCATTTATATATTTTAATGTAAATATATTTATGTTGTTTTAATTATTTATTTGTATATCCCATCCATTGTGAAAAACAAAATTGTTGTTTGTGCATTGTGTGGGATACCACCTCCACGATGTAACATGTTACGTTTTCCTTTACCACATTAAAATGATGGATATAAGAGTGTAATTAATGTATAAATATTATTTTTATAATATCATTATGGTTATGTTATGAAAAAATAGGTAACCTATTAATGACATGATCAAAAAATGATCATTGTTAATTTAATCAATTTAAATAAGCATACTAAGGAGATAATATTTTATTAAAACTGTGTAATGCTTTGATATAAATTAATTTTTCTGATACTTCCATATAATTTTTATATATCACAGTAATAAGAACCAAATAATATCATTTTACTTCCATTATAGAGATACTACAACTAAGCCACCTCATAATCATTCATTAAATTGGGGTATGTTCATGTTTGGGTAAATTTAACCACATAATTGAATAATACTGTCAATTTATGCCATGGATGAATAGGAGAATTTATTTAATATTTCAATATGATTAAAATATGTAAATATTTTTTTCTAGTATGGTTATGTCAATATTTAACTCATTAATTAATAAAACACATTTCGTTTGTTAAGATCCACCGAAACATGATCATCATAGATTTCATCATCATGGTTTGTAACCAAAATAGACATGAGATGAAATTATAAATTTATAAAATATCTTGGAACATATATTTATGTATATTATATGATATATTAATGATAAAATTTTAAATAATAATAAACTTAGATATCACTATTATGAAATTACTATAGACGATTGAAATTATAAACACGTGATGTGGAAAATCAGAAGAATACATGTAGATAATGGTTATTTATGAAGATTATGAATAAAAATGGATATGATAAAGGTTTTTAATTAATAAATTAAGATGAATATATTTATGATACATGATTTTAAATTACATTCTTGGAATTTTTTATAAGATATAAGGATTTTGGTCTTAATTTCACTTCAATGAGACGTGTATCATATTTGTGCACCTAATATCATTTATGTGGTGTATATACTATGTATTTGAGATATAATATCATGAAATATATTTTAATAATGTTATTTTAAGTTTAATTTCAGTACCTATATTTCAAGGGGTTTTGATTTAAGTGTTACTGAAGTTGTAAGGGTTTTTTTGTCTCGTTTTTAATTCTTTGACACACAATATGTTTATGAACCATGTTTTATTTATATGGTGTATTCACTAACCATTGATGTATTTTCATCATAATTGTTTTATTTAATGATATTAACTATCCAAATAATCTTCCCTTATTTAAGGGGAGAGTGATTCACTTGCTTCCTTAGTAATGAGGATTTTCGTAACTCAATTCACTTTCATTGAATTATCATAATTCATTGAAATAATTTCATATTATTTGGGTAAATTATACCATTTTATTATATTTTGAATAATTATATCATTGTTCTTTGGGTTCATAAATTTCTCCCACATAATCCATCTAACAAATATTTCTCACTTCTTGGGATATATTCAATCGAAACTATCAACTTTATTTCTTCAGATAGATTATGGTAATGATATTCTAGTATTGTCTTAGGTGTATTCCCATTTATCTATATTGAGTGAACATCAAATTTTATATTACTCAGATTATATGATGTTCACCTATAAATTATGATATTATATTAACATGGTGAAAATTATTGTAATTCCATAACAAATTATTATTGGAAATTGGACTATGCATTGTTTATTTATCCACTTTCTTCCTCTAAACGGGTAATGATTAGGTTATACCTTTTGTTTACATGGGAAAAAGTATTGGATTTTTTTATGTTCTTATTTCAATATGGATGATTATTATAACATTTGATTATGTATTGTTTATTCTTTTTCTATCATAGTGAATGCATTGTAAACAAACAACGGATGGGTGGGGGCCGACATTATATTGCCCCACAATACATCGATAGGTTTCATGATACAAAAAAGGTTGGTTTTCAGTGTATGATTCTTCCCATAATAGGAATTATCTTGGCATAAAGACTTGATAGCAAGATTTCCAGAATGTGTTCTTTATTATAAGTGATGTGTCTTGGCACAAGGCCTTGAAAAATAAATTAATGTTCAACATTATAAATTTTATTAGTATGATATTGGTATTATTTATATCCATGTTTTAATTTATTTTTTGGGTCATAAAATGCTTTCAATTTTGTGTTGATTATGGATTCACATTGTTTACCTATGTAAGATCCAAGGTTTTCTTTAGGTATAGACCCTTTTATTTCTACATTAAAGTCTTTTTTAAGTTCTTTTTTTGTCTTATACCCTAAAGTTAGCCCATGGGCCAATTGGGTGGTTTTTGGAAAAGAAGAGTTCAAAAGTGTGTAGGCTGGATATAGGCCAATTACAGGACGTGAATTTGTTTTACATGATATATAACAAATACATGATGTGTAATGGCCTAGGTAAGAAAATTCATGACATGTAGACGTTTTTTCCTAAGGGGAAGACCCTGAGATTTACATGAAAAGTAAATAATTTAAAAAACATATAAATGTCATAGTCCAGTTTTTAAAATAAGAGGAATGGCCTCTATATTTAGATAGAACCAAAAAAACACTCCATTATCTTTCATCCAGGAGCCTCCTTTGAATCCAAGAGGTAGGATTTGATCTTTTTTTGGTATTTGGACTCCAATTAAATAGTTTTTTGTCTCATTAGATCTATTATGGTTTGTTATTAATTCATATTTAACCCTTCATAGTTTCTCTTCTCCTTGAAAAAGTTATTTTAGTAAAAGCTCTTATACCCTTTTTAGTGTCTTCGCCTATTCTTCTATTTTATTCTAATATAGACTAAATCATATGATGATACTGGATGAGTGTTCTACCATGAGTATATATTTGGAGTTTTATACCATTCCCCAAAAGTTTATTGTTTTATATTCTTAGTTCTAGTTGTGTCGTATGTTATTCCTTCCATTATTGCCCCCAAAATTTAATAAATGTCTTGTTTAAATTATTCATGACCTGTTAAGGTTTACCTATAGCACAATTATATGGTTGGAGTTCATTCACCTCAACCTATTCCACCGTTGATGTGTATTTCTATATCTTACCATGTTGGTCCACACTGTTGGGTGCATTTCAGCTCGCCAATTTTACTGGGAGCCTTAATGAGAATTTAATGAATTGTTTATGGTTGTGAGCACTTTTTTTTTACTTGTTCATTGTTGTTTTCGCCAAAATTTGGGACAAAGTAAAGGACCCAAGATGGCCCCATGGACCGCCCCATGAAGACACTATGTGGAGTCCCTCACGCACCGTAACCATCTCAAAGCAAAGAAGGCGGGAGGCTCCGCGAACTCATTTTACGTTCATAAACCCACCGCGAAGTAAATAAGGAAGGACGCTCCGTGAACGCATTTGACATTCGCGAGCCCGCCATGAAGCAAATAATGTGGGATGCTCTACGACCCCATTTTACATTCGCAACCCACCATGAAGACACAAGTCCCCTCTTTGCACCACGTGAGCTCTGCTCTGTGGCGCCTCATGCCTATAAATACTGGGCTCCCCCTGAGCTCTCGGCATGGACAATCTGACTTTTCAGATTCCCAGCTCCCGAATCGCGAAGCAGTCTTCCGCTCGATGAACCATGAGATGTGCGAGGTACTTCTGCGTCATGAAGTGCCTCCCCATTTTCTTGTTTTGATCCCCTATTCTGAGAGGGATTCCCTTCGCGAAGCCTAAGGGATTTCGCGAAATAAGGAGATCCCCAAGGGGACCCGGGTCATCGTGGAGTGTTTATGCTTCATGAAGCACCCTTCATGTACACATGATCCACATGCTAAGGCAAGGTCATTGTACCTCATGAAGCACATTTCTTCCTAACACCTTACTTCACGAGGCACCTTTTCTCTGTGAGGCTGTGCTCCGCGAATTCCCTTACACTTTGCAAAGCACATCCCATTTTCACCTCCGCCCCATGCTAAGTCTAAGGTACCCCACTTCACGAAGCACACCCCTTCACAAGTTCCCTCCGCCATGTGGAGCGACGGAGTTCCACAAGGCCCCTGCCTATGGACCCCTCTTCTTGGAAAATCCTTTTCCCGTGCGACCCTCCAGGTTTGCACGATGGGACTTCAAAGTCCCCTAGACGATACCGCCCATTGTGTTGCTTCCCCTAATGCTTCTTCGCATAGGCATGCTAATGGATATTGCTTCTTCACATAGTCATGCTAATGTGGACCCCTCGATGGTTCGTTCCGCGACACCCCCTCAGTACGGCGTTGTCAGTGCCTTCCCTCCCACAAGGAGCAGAGGGTACCAATTATGTAAGCCCTAGGGGTGCGGAGCAAACCCACCTCATCCGAGATAAAGGACGTTAAAATGCCAAGAACCTTTGTCCTCAACACATGACGTTAAAATGTGACATGACCCCATGCCTCACACGCAGGGTCCCCCGGCCTTGGTCATTCTCCACGCCCCCTAGTCTCCACAGGGGATGATATCCTCCTTCTTGGAGTGGAGTTTGTCTGTGGGTAAGGTCATCCATATTCGTGTAAGCCCCTATATTTTCTTGCAGGAGGCAGCACCCCCGCTCCTCCTCACTTCCCCGGTGCCAAGGCCAGCGGAGGGCATGATAGGGAATGGGGATCCTCCTTTCTTCAGTCCCAAATTCCTCTCCCACTGCACTTTGTCACCCTCGGGCCTCCATCCTGAAGTAATCCCCGACACTTCTTGGGCTGCTCAATGCATAATCCCCTCTTCACTTCCCACGGACGCACCGTTCGTAACGGGGTCGTTAGTCCTTTACTGCCTCTTGTTTATCACACTCAGCATGACTCATGTGGTCTTAAAGTAAGCATCGACCATGACATCACCCCTGTCCCACATGACGTTAAACTGTATTCCCTCATCCCGAACTATGGGGACTTTGATCTATGTCAAGGCATGGTACGTAGGAAGCTCACAATGTTTAATCCCACCACCTGGTCATTCCAACCTCCTTCACGTCAGTTCACCAAACACAACCCATCCCAAAAAACAGGGACTTTTATCCATGTCAAGGCATGGTACATAGGAAGCCTCATGAGGTTCAAGCCCACCACCCGGTCATTCTGACCTCTTTCACATCGGTTTTCTGACACAACCCATCTCGAACTACGGGGACTTTGATCCATGTCAAGGCATGGTATGTAGGAAGCCTCACAAGTTTCAATCCCACCACATGGTCGTTCCGACCTCCTTCACGTCAGTTCACCGAACACAACCCATCTCGATCTACGGGGACTTTGATCCATGTCAAGGAATGGTACATAGGAATCCTCATGAGGTTCAAGCCCACCACCTGGTTATTCCAACCTCCTTCACATCGGTTGGCCGACACAACCCATCCCGAACTATGGGGACTTTGATCCATGTCAAGGCATGGTACATAGGAAGCCTCACAAGTTCAATCCACCACCCAGTCATTCTGACCTCCTTCATGTCGGCTCACCAAACCCAACCCATCCCAAACTATGGGAACTTTGATCCATGTCAAGGCATGGTACGTAGGAAGCCTCACGGGGTTCAAGCCCACCACTCGGTAATTCCGACCTCCTTCACGTAATTTCACCATACACAACCCAACCCGAACTATGGAGACTTTGATCCATGTCAAGGCATGGTATGTAGGAAGCCTCATGAGGTTCAAGCCCACCACCCGGTCGTTCTGACCTCCTTTGCGTCGGTTCACCAAACACAACCCATCCCAAACTACGGGGACTTTGATCCATGTCAAGGCATGGTATGTAGGAAGCCTCAAGAGGTTCAATACCATCACCCATCAGAACCCTGGTCATCTTCATGTCGTTTCTCCGATACAACCCATCCCGAACTACGGGGACTTTGATCCATGTCAAGGCAAGGTATGTAGGAAGCCTCACAAGGTTCAAGCCCATCACCCATCGGACCCCTGGTCCATATTCATGTCGGTTCTCCGACACAACCAATCCTGAACATTGAGGACTTTGATCCATGTCAAGGAATGGTACGTAGGAAGCCTCGACGAGGTTCAATCCCACCACCCAGTAAGCCGTTGAAACCTCATTCAGTAGTAATTCATTGTCAACCTCACTCGATGGTATGTTGTCACCAGATGAACTAGGCGGACTTTGATTCCCTACCATAGGGATACGTTGGAGGTCTCTTCGATCATCTATCCTGATTCTTACCCAGGCCACCACATCCCAATGAGATCATGCCACCTCCTTCCCTCCCACCGCATTCGGGAATCCACCCACATGTTGGCCCCAATATTGGTGTTCCCCCCCAGGTGGTTCCTCAATTTGATCCACTCTAATCAGTGTTCTGATTAGTCTGATCCATCTCTGCTGGACGTGAAACTTACGACATACCCTTTTTTAAACATGGGAAGCTGAGGAAAACCTCAGATACATGCCTACGACATATGATTACCCGCGTTTGATGTGGGATCCCTCGGGCTTCCATGCCCTCAAGAATCCATATAATAAAGGGAAAGAAGATAGACACACCAATCCCCAGCGTCCAGACATGCCAGTGATGTCCAGCGTGACTACTCCCCTAACCGAAGGTTGCTTCCCTGACCGGACCCCTTGGAATATCCTGAAAGAAGAAGCGTAATTAACTGGTGTCCATGAAGATATGGTGTCAAGAAGAGTTTCACAAACAACGTTTTAAATCTATGAGGGAGACTCAGACTAGGTGATGAGTTTTGAGGAGGAATTCACGTAAGGAAGAACCGACATCCCATCATCCTATTTCGATCAAGGATAAAACGTCCCTAAATAAAGAACAGATGTCGCCCGCATTTTGAAAGAGGTAATGCGGGGTAACAAAAGATGTGTCTATCGCACTCAGGCACACAGATGCGTGCACCCCGGAGAAAGTGTCGGAAATAGAAATCGTGAACCCGACGTGAAGTTATTCTCTTCAAAATGGAGCTTAGTAACGCTCAGGGAATCCAAGGATTGATGTGTCACCGAATCCATCTATCCGGATCTGGGTCCCACCAAGCAAATTGCGTGCCTGGCGTGAAACTCACTAGAAGTTGGGGTAGTAGAATGTTGGATATCCCGTTTTGCGACTTTGTCAGTATGGATCCATCTTACCGGTCACGGAAGATGGGATGGCGATGGGGCATTGGTCGTCGATTCCTTTTCCTTTCAGCACTGACGAGTTTATCTCTCTGCTTCTCAGGAATCAGGTTGCTGCCACAGGAACACGATCACCACCCGCCCATCTATGCAGTGGCAAGTGAAATGCCAGAAAAGTCTCTCCACGTGGCTTCACCACTTCCGCAATGGCTTCTGCGTCCATGTTCGTGGGGCGCCCATGCCCCATATCCCCATCGGAAGTTATCCAATGAAGGTAAATTAACGAACTCATACTTCGTTACAAGGAGGAGGGAATAATCCCAACCCGAGATATGGCCCCCCTAGACTTGGAGGCATCCAGGCCCCGCCATAAACGTCACCCCTGAGGGCCGTGTAGGGAGCCGCTGCTCCCCACAACAACATTAAATCGTTTTGGGAGCCTATCCATGGAGCGATTTGACGACTCCCTGCCTTGCGTTGATGAGGTGGGTAACGTCTGGCCCAGCCTGGTCAGACTCCCAATTCAAGGTCTCCCAGTAAGGGCCCCCACCCTGCCATGTCAGCGCTGCCTCCCGGCCTTGCCGGAGGAGAAGGTAAGCTATGCACCTGCACCACCATCACCGGCTCACCCGAGCTGACGCCAGCGTCGAGCACGAGCGGAGGGCACCCGCCAAGGGGCGTCAATGCCGACGGCTACTGTGGCCCAAGCCACCACTGACGCATATCATCAAGTCCTTGCACACGCTGAGCAGGGGCGCTCCTACACCCAGCTAGGATTGAGGCCCCAACCTCCCCACGGGCAGGTTGGGTCGACTCTCCTGGTCACAGGCATGAGCAGGGGTCGTTGTGAACCAACCTGCAGCGATGCCACCCTGTACGGAGGTCCTCCCTGTACCACCACCATAGAGATCCTGGGTCTTCCCCACTTCAAGGCTCGGCATGGAGGTCTACCCCATACCACCACCAATCCGAATGAAGTTCTGCCCCATTATGTTGATTTTCAGGATCCTCCCTATGTCCTCTCAGCACTTAGAGATGTTCCTCCTTGCCTCGGCAACCAGAGGGGTGAAGGCCAGCCTCGCTCCACCCGCACCAAGCATGGAGGTCCTCCCCATGCTCCCGCCAGTTCCTACAGAGGTTTTTCCCAATTAGGTGTTATTCATGGAGGTCCTCCCCATGTCCCCTTTGACATTTTTCCTGGTGCTCCTCGCACACCGACTGTATCAAGTGGAAACCCTCTCCGCCCTGGCACCAGCGCGGCCAAAAGACCGCATGTCGGATATCGGCCCTATCCCGAAGAGCCACCCAGGAGTAGGAAGGTGGGTCGTCACCGCCACAATAAAAATCTTGGGAAGTCCTAGACGGAGATCAAATCGGTTCACTTCTCAGACTCTAAAGCAGAGTGCAACTCTGCTAAGGAACCCTCCCCTCTCTCATCTGACTCTAGGGTCCGGGCAGGGACGAGGCGCATCAGCCTGGTACTTCTAGAATGTGAGGTACACAGGATTCACACCTACCTCCACATGTTTATCCAAGAGGATTAAAATTTGGTGACCCTGCAGGTTATGGTCGTGCATTCACCACCATCATCGTCAGAAGTGCTTTCTACCTCCAAAAGAGATCACGAGATCTATTCTGGGGACCAATGGCAGGCAAGCAGCATCGCGACCCACCAGCAGTATCCCTAGACCCTAAGCCAGGAACGGTGGCTGTCAGTCCATCCTATCACGACGAAGCTTCTAGGTCATTACACTCCTCGAAGGACAGCCCAAGAATCGGTGGTTAGTCAGCCCGTTCTCCATATTCTCCACCGGCTAACCTGTCATCCCAGCGGTCTGTCTTAGTACCGCTGACATTTCCTCAAACACCCCCAGTTGGTGAGTGGGGAAATCAAGGGCCAGACCCTAAATTTGAGCCAAGGATCTTCTGGATCATCCTTTCAGCGGACCACTTCCCTGAGAAGTTCTGGACCATGGCAGCGTAAGATTTCTGCATACCCGAGTCCCTCACCCGAGAGGAAGTTGAGTGTTTCTAATACACCCTCTGGGTGATGTATTCAGTCTCTATCATCAGCTCATGGTTTATCCAAGGAGTCGAGTGCATTATGAATACATCAGAGAGCAGTGTCGTCTAGTCGATCTCACCGCACTCTCGGTGGCCCAGCGCCCCGAGTCATCAGGCCGTCGTGAGGCCCTCAAGCAGCAATGCGTTCAAAGTATCAAGGTAATCCAAATATCATTAGGGGGCTGCCCTCATGTGAAAGTTCAAGGCTGGGGTAAGTATTTTTCCCTCCTCTTCATCCCTATATGATGTCATCCTGACCCACTATGTGATATTGAGGACATGCCCCCAATAAGGGTCACGGTTCACATGGCCGATATAGTGGAAAAGGAGGACGAGCTCGAGTTTCTCGATGGAGACTTACCCCCTGAGGGTGTTCCACCATTTTTGGACCAATCGGGGATGATTACCAATCAGTAGAGGAACCTCCTAGGTCTCCCTACGACCACCGAGTCATTGGTACTCAGCCGGAATGTTAGTAAGGGCAAAGAGCATGTCGGAGCTGTCAAGCACTCCGACTTGTCCGCCTCAGTGCAGAAGCCGTAGGAAGACTCTGAGAAGGCCAAGTTGCACCAAAAAATTTCTAAGAAGAAGAGGTTGGTCGAAGAACTCCTAGATAAATGTGCTGTAGAGCGATGACCCGACTATGGTGATCCTAGGATGGGGAAACAGTGGCAGGAACAACTCCCCCCCCCCCCCCCCGGTGAGATGCCTCTAGGAAACCATGATCATACCGCTCCTGCGAAAAGAGATGAAGCAATAAATCACTGCAAGAAGGTGTGGTATGTCTCACCAAACCCTCCCGAGCAGCACGAAAATCTTAGGAATTCATCCCGGGTTCCCCCAGCTGACCTGCAGGCCGCTCCACCGGTCGGTCCATTAGCCGCTAAACCCGTCTATCATGTCGAAGAGCCCGGCAATGAACTCGTGGTTAGGGATCCTTTACAAGATAGGGACCCCTTCCTGGATGATCCTATGGAAGAACTCATAGACCGCCTTGAGGCATTGGAAGCACGGCAGGTGGCAATCCCACCGGATGGAAAGCCATACCCGGCATGGGTGGATGATATGCCGGCACCTCTGGGTTTCGGGAATCCCACCTTCTCCCCCTTTAATGCGATGGGGGACCTGCCTCAGCATCTGGCCCACTTCAACTCAAGGTGCGGGCCCATGTTGGGGAATCCAGTGTAGCAGGAGGCTACCAAGCTATGTTGTTTCGTTCAGACACAGGAGAGGCTGCATTCTTCTGGTACAGCCAGCTCCCTGTCGGATCTGTGCCCATGTGGGAGGACCTTCGCAGGTATTTCCTCTACCAGTTCAGTTCTACCACATAGAAGACCAGCATCGCAGACCTCTTCAAGTGCAAAAAAGGCCTGATGAGCGAGTCGCAGACTTTATCACCCAGTGGAAGGGGCTCACATACTCTTTTGACATGCCACTGACTCAAGAGAAATTACTGACGTTGTGTGTAGGGAATGTCAAGATGGAATTGGTCCCCTCCCTGATCACTCAGAACTATCCCGGATGGTTCCGAGACTTCTCAGATAAGGCCCAGCACCTCGAATAAGCCCCGCAACAGGCCAGACAAGCATGTTTGTTGCCCCCTGTAATCCCAGGAAGGAGAGATATTAGAGCCAAGCTCGCCGTGGTGGCCCAAATAGAAGCCCCCAGGCAGCTAGAATTTCTACCAGTAGCACCGGCCCCGCATCCTCATAGAGGTCCTCCACCTCAGGCACAACCTATGGCTCTGCAGCGTCCTCAGAATTGGCAGGCACCCCCACAGAATGCACTACCACCGCCAAGGCGGCACAATTAGGGTCCACCTCCTCAGCAGGACCCTCCAGCTCCTCATCAAGGCCAGGCTCCAAGGGATCCCTATCCAGAAAGAAGACACCAGACTTACTCATTCAATGAGAATCAGGTCCCCGGTTAATTTTGTAGTGCCCCAGAGCAGGGGATTGTACGCTTTCCTAAGTGCAGAAGGTCGGCAGAGGCGAATCTCACCGATCTCCCCAACTACTACCCCTATCATCAGATTTTGGGGCACACCCTCAAGAAGTGCTATGTGTTTAAGAACTGGCTGCAAGACCAGGTCAATAACAACATAGTCAGGCTGGGCCCAGCCCCAGCGCAAGTGGGGTGTCTTTTTAAGGTTATATAGCAGTAGTGATGGCGAAGGTGAGTGGAAGCAGGTTCCCAGCCATGGATCCCAAAAGTACGATGACTGGATGGCTCATAAAATGGTTGCTTGCGCACATGGCATCATTCGGTCACAAATGAATCAGTCGGATCCTTCTGAAACTGCAACCACCACCTTTTCATCATCATCTCAGCCAACCTCTTCCTAGAAGAGAAAGCATCGGCGGTTCAAGAAGAAGCAACGCGCCCCTCCAATGTCGTCATCATCTCGTACTCTTAGTGACTTCATGCCCCCTGAGATGGGGATCCCTCCTAGAATCTGCCCAGTGGTGGATGATTCTTCGAGTGATAGTCAAGGGTATGCTTCGGTTAACACCGTTGAGTTGGTAAACCCTTATATGACTCCTAATGAGGGGGGACGCCAGGAGAACCTCCCCAACATCCCCACTAGATGCCAACGTCGCTGGGGCCGCAGCCATATGTGTCATCGAGGCGCATCATTCAGCACCTCCAGCCAGGCCATGCATGCCACAAAGACCAGACAGCAGGCCCAGCACAGATCTCAGCATGCGTAGTCTTTTCATCAGGTGTCGTTAGGACCACCTCCACCACCTTTTGTGCTACTGGATTGGGCAGAGCCACTTCTTCCGTACCCCGACCAGCTTCGCCCCACTACAAGTCTACTTCAGTCGTCTGGAACTCATCCGAAAGTTACTCTTCAGGCTTCAACTAGTGAGCAGCGGGATATTCCTAGCACCAACCAGTCGCTGATCTAGCCGACAGGGCCCGCCATGCCTCTGATCACAGAGTGGACTCCTGTAAGGAAAAGTCTATGCCTGGCATGGAAGAATGATGTTCTCAAGCACCTTACCGGAATCCCAACAAGGCTTTCCATCCTCAAAGCCCTCCAATTATCATCAGATATGCGTGATACCCTCGCTGAGGCTTTAAGGAGCCCCCTCAAGTTTGAGACAGAGGTAGAAGCTACAGAATCCTTTCATGATGAAGCAGTCGATACTGCCGAATGTCAAGCCATCATTTCGTTCTCCGAAGAGGATGAAGGTTCTCCCATACAAGGGAACATCTGCCTGTTGTATATCACTGGCCAATTTAATGGTGTGGAGGTTCATCGTTGTCTCTTTGACACCGGCTCCGGGATAAACCTTATCCCGACACAGACGCTGTGGAAGATGGGGTTATGCGAGGATGACCTGACTCCCTCATATTTAAGGATCCAGGGATATGACAGGATAGATCAGACCCCAGTCGGAAAGATCCATCTGAAGACTCAGTTCTGTGTCCTAGTTTCCAATACTTAATTTATGGTTGTCTCCCGGGACACCGCATACAATTCATTGATGGGAAGACCATGGCTCCATCTGCACACGGTAGTCCCCTCATAATATCACCAGTGCCTCAAGTACTCCCTTAATGTTCGAGTTTGAATATTTCAAGGTGATGCATCTCATTTCGCCTCTTTTGAAGCCTTTTATCTTGATGCTGGATATTACAAGATCATGGATAACCAGATTCTGGCAAGTGAGGTTGAACCCGCCCTGGTCACAAGTGACCCCTTGGCAGGTCTGGATGACGCCTATGTCTTCTCAATCCATCGATTGAAGGCCACAATCCCCGACATGGGGTAATGCTTTATTGTCTCTGGTACAGTAGGAAGGAATATTCCCAAGTCCAAGCGATGGTGGAAAATCACCTTGTACTCTTACACAAACCAGGCTCAGGTGATCCCGAAACCTCCTACCCTCGTACGGTATTGAGACGTCCGCCCCATGGCAACGAAAGTATGTCATACATGTATGTTTCACTGGGATAGGATTAACCAAATCAAGTCGATGCACCACTACTTCTTTGATATCATCAAGCATGGTCCCCTAGGACGAAGGCCAGATGGGATTGGATTGACTACCTTCATCGCTATGGTCTCAGCGGCGGGTGAGTCTTCTGATTCGTTGTCTACTGCTGTACAGGTTGGTACCAGACTCCCATCAGGTTCCTCCGACCAAGGGGAAGCCTCACCTGTTGGGAATCCCTCCTCTGCAAGAAAAGAAGAGGATTTGAAGGATTCTCCTCCCACCTTTGAAGAAGGTGTATCTTCCATAGTCGATGAACTGGTATAGGTGAACCTTGGTAGCGAGGCAAATCCGAGACCCATGTTGATCAGTGCCACTATGTCCCTCGAGGAGAAACAGCGGTATGTGGACATCCTTAAATAGCACTGTGATGTATTCACCTAGAGTTACGACAAGATGCCAGGACTAGATCCTCAGGTAGTCTTCCACCTTCTCGGTCTCCTGACAAACCATCGCGGGTTCAAGCAGCCCCCCAGAAATATGCACCCTTCTCACAGTGCCACGGTCGAGACCGAAGTTGACAAGCTCATAAGGGCTAACTTCATCATGGAGGTCTGGTACCCCAAGTGGCTAGCTAACATTGTGCTAGTAAGAAAGAAGAACTGACAGATCAGAGTCTATATCGACTTCCGAGATCTCAAACGTCACTGTCTGAAGGATGATTTCCCCCTTCCAATGACATAATTGTTGATCGACGCTACGGCCGGGTTCCAAGCCCTCTCCTTCATGGATGGTTACTCTGGATATAATCAGATCTAGATGTCCCATGAGGATGAGGAGTCCACCGCTTTCATGGAACCACAAGGTACTTTCTATTACCAGGTTATTCCCTTTGGCCTGCAGAATGCAGGTGCCACCTATTAGCGGACCATGCATCGCATATTCAAGCCAATCCTTGGGAAACTGGTGGAGTAATATGTGGATGATCTGGTGGTCAAATCTATCCAATTCCAAGACCATCTCAAGGACCTTGAGAAAGTGTTCAGTTTCCTCCATTCCCGCCACTTGAAGATGAACCCGTTGAAGTGTGCCTTCGGGGTCACTTTTGTGAAGTTTCTTGGATTTTTTGTCAGGTATAGAGGCATCAAGATCGACCTAGAGAAGATAAAGGCAATCATCTAGATGCCTCCCCTGAGCAATATCTGGGAGCTCCGAGGCCTCCAAGACCACTTAGCCTACATACACCGGTTCATTTCAAATCTAGCTGGAAAGTGTAATAACTTTTCTCATCTCATGAAGAAAGGCACCGCTTATGAGTGGGATGAAGAGTGTCAGACCTCCTTTGAGGAAATAAAGAAATATTTACTCCAGCCTCCGGTCTTGATGCCACCCATCTCCGGTAAGCCGTTAATCCTATACGTGACTACCCTAGACTGATCTCTCAGTGCCCTTCTCACCCATAATAACAATGAGGGGATAGAGAACAGTCTCTACTACCTCAGCTGCATGCTTCTCAATATAGATACCAGATACTCCCCCATCGAGAAGAGCTGCCTTGCACTCGTATTCGCCGTGCAGAAGTAGTGACATTACCTGCAGCACCATAAGGTACAGCTGGTCTCTTGGGTAGACCCGATGAAGTACATTCTAAATCTCCCCATGTTGACTGGTCGTCTATCACGGTGGGCGGTAATCCTCCAGCAGTTAAACATTAGGTTCATGCCTCAGAAGGATATCAAGGGGTAGGCATTGGAAGACTTTCTAGCTGCCCATCCAACCTCCACGGACCAGTCCCTGGACTTGGATTTTCCCGACGAGGCAATCCTCTTGGTAGATCATACCATCCCATGTTGGAAAATTCATTTTGATGGTGCCTCCCAGAGCCCCACCAGTAGGAGGCTAAATGATCCTAGGCTCAACAGAGTGGGCCTGGGTATCATCTTCATTAACTCGGGCGCAATCCATTCTGCCGTACACATTCCTATTGTCAGAAGGTTGCACCAACAAAAAGGTAGAGTATTAGGCTCTTATCACTAGCCTCGAGCTGGACCTAAAGATCGATGTGCCCCATTTGCATGTGAAAGGGGATTCTGACCTAGTCATCAAGAAAGACAATGGTGGCTATGTTGTCAGAAATCCAGAGCTTGTGCCATTGTTTGAGAACACCCTCCATCTAATGACCTAGTTCCCTTCTAGATAGGAGGTTACCCATGTACCTCGGTCACAGAATGGTCAATAAGACGCTTTGGCCGGATTAGCTTCATCACTTGCAGAGCCCAAGAAGGATGATCTGATTATAAATGTGGCACACCAGAGAGTCACTACCCCTGTCACCCCAGAGGGTGACGACGGCCTGCGAGTAAGCCATCTTATCACCGGATCCTCCACGTCAGGACTGCTAGACTCATTAGATATAGTGGTTTTAGAGACTCATGACTGAAGATCCCCTTTTTAGAGTATCTCTAAAATGGTAACCTCCTAGCTGATCGGGCCGAGGGCGAGCGAATCTGATGCCGCGCGCAACAGTTTACCCTCCAGAGTGGTCCCAGTCTTGAGAAGATCCTTTATAAGCACGGTTTTGATGGTGCTCTCCTCCATTGCATCCAAGGAGTCGAGATTCCACAGGTCATGCAAAAGGTTCATGTCGGTTCCTGTGGTGCCCATAAGGCTGGGCTGAAGATGTCCCATCAGATCTGGAGACTGGGGTACTTCTGGCCTTCTATGATCCATGATTGTATCAAGTTTTCCAAGAGATGTCACACGTGACAATTTCATGCTAACTTCCTATATCGGCCTCCAGAACCTCTCCACTCCACCAATTAATCTTGGCCATTTTCAGTGTGGGGACTCGATGTCATGGGACCATATCCACCGGTGATAGTTCACCAATGTAGGTTCATCCTGACCGCCAGATATTTCTTTTCCAATTTGGCGGAGGAAATTCCACTCAAGGAAGTGAATGACCATTCCATAATTGACATCATAAGATATAATATCATCCACCGGTTTGGAGTACCTCATTTTGTCCTCACCGATAACGGAACAAACTTACGAGCAGTAGATTTGAAGAAATTTTACACCAAGTACAATATCTGTTCAAACCATACCTCTCACTATCACGCGTAAGAAAATGAATAGATCGAGGCATCCAATAAAACCCTCTCTAGCATTTTGCAAAAAATGGTTGGCCAGAACAAGAAGATTTGGCTAGACAAACTCCCCAATGCCCTATGGGCTTATTGAATGACAACTCGTAACTCCACCCAAGTGACCCCATATTCCCTAGTGTACGGGGATGAGGTCGTCCTGCCCATTGAGATCCAGCTGCCTTCGTTACGCACTGCGGTCTATGACCAGCACGTTCCAGATAGAGTGGCTGAAATCCGTATAGCTGAATTGGAATCACTTGACAAGAATAGGCTTCATGCCCTGCACAATCTAGAATGACATCAGAATAAGATGGATAGATCCTTAAATAAGAAGTCTCACCTCCACTCTTTTCTGCAAGGCGACCTGGTATTGGCCTTTCGAGCGCCAATGATCCCTGGCAGGAAACCACCCAAGTTCGAGCCCAAATGGGAAGGACCTTACATAGTCCACAGAGTTTACCCCAATGGAGCATACTCCCTGGTAACCATGGATGGTGAGCGTATAACTCCTCCCACTAATGCCAAGTCCCTCAAGCAATACTTTTCCTTAGCTGAATGGTCCTGTATGACCTTAAACTAAATGGTCATGCATGACCTTAAACGGAATGGTCCTGCACGACCTTAAATTGAATGGTCTTGTATGACCTTAAACCGAATGGTCCTGCATGACCTTAAACTGTCTAATCTTGCATGACTTTAAACTGCGCATCGTCCAGCATGACGTCAAACTGCATTTTGAGAACTACGTATGGCTTGATTTCAATCCACATGGGATACGTAGGAACGCTCAGACACCTAATATTGAGCCCATCCCCAAATTCTTCTTCTCGACTATCCCCCTGGGTATAGTTCTCTCGGAGGATCCTCACATGATATGATGTAGGCTTCCTCATCACCACTCATACCAGGATTGTAATGGTCGCAACTTGTGCCCACTCCCGTTATTCTATCCTCCAACGTCTTCATCGCACAACGTTAAACTGCATGCCTTCAAGAACTATGTATGGCTTGATTCTCATCCATATGGGATACGTAGGAACACTCAGACATTTCGTCTGTTGGCCCATCCCAAATGCCAGAATCTTCCCCCTGGGTCAAGACATGGCAGGGGTGCAAACTTTTGCCCCAATTCACGTCGAGCTAACCTCGATCTGACCGTACTTCCCGCTCCCTAGAGACTTTCTCCTCTTTTAGAGATGGGTACAGCTATGCTTCACCCACTCCTTGACTGGGATTCCATCACCTTCCTCGTCCGGAAGGGCCCTTGAATGGTATGGATACTAGGACTAAGAGATCTCTCTTACCACTTCGGGCCAATGCCCTTAAGGATGTCGAGCAACAAGATGATACAAGTACCACGTTTCGAATATTTTCAGTGGTCGATGCTCATTTTTTTCTCCCATTTCAAGTCATTATAGGAACGTTGTGTTTCAAACATGGTCAACAGTCATACTAGATCGTTAGGGCCACTCCAAGAGGTCCTAAACGTCAAGTGTAGTGGTTCATTTTTCCCTGTTGTATCTCTAAGTGATGAAATCTCTCTGGGAGATGCCAACTGTCAGGCCCCTTGGCCTTTTTGGGCCCCTGTACCAGGTTGTCTCTTATGGGATTGTACGGTGTGGTATGGGATTATGTCCTCATTCACATCGGGTTATTCGTCGTGTCGTACACCTCCCTTGTTTGGGGTATCCTACTCCCCTCCTCGTCCTCACTGTAAGACTTTAAACTGCAAGTTGGTCAGGCCTTCCTAACCGAGGCCCAACCACAAGTCCCTCGGCCTTTTTCAGGCCCCCGGCCCAAGTTCATACCTGGAGCGAATAGTGTGATGCGGGATTATGTCTTCATTCATGCCAGGTTATTCGATGTGTCATACACCCTCCTCGTTAGGGTATTCTCCCCCCCCCCCCCAAGTATCCTCAAGAACTACGTGTGGCTTGATTCCCATCCATATGGGATATGTAGGACCACCCGAATGTCTAGACCTCGGGTCCAGCCCCATCTCCCAGAAATATCCATTTCACCTTGGCCCCTTGGCCTAGCCTCTCCCTCTGGAACACCTTCGTCAACCCTCTTCGACGGTTCACCAATGTGCCTAAGGGTACTCTGGTTTAGTACCCGAAATGTCGGACTCTTCTCGGACATGATTTCACCCACTTTTCAGGCTTTTTGTTCCCCTTCATTATGGATTCCATCACCTTTCACACCCAGAGGGACCCCCAAGTGGCATGGATTCTAGGACTAAGGGCTCTCCTACCATTACGGGCCAACTCACCCGAGGGTCGCAGACAACAAACCGATACAAATCTCGTGTTGTGAATATCATCAGTGGTCGATGCTCATTTTTTGTTCCCATTTCAGGCTAACGTGATATGGATACTGCATTTCCGCCATGTTCAATAGTTATCCTCCATTGCCACACCAACCCCATTAAGACCAAAAGGTCAGTTACATGATTCACATACTTCTCCACCTCATCATGTCTAAGTAGAACATCGAAACTCTTGGTACTATTCATCAATGCGTATATGCACGTTAGGAAGACCAAATCTGCAATAGGGGCGTCATTCAGGGCTCCTCACCAATTTCCCTTTGGCGTGTCTTCCAGGTATTACAAAAGACATCTTCCAACCTTATTTCCCACACCAAGTTTAACTCACGTGGACTTAGGGATCAGGTCGAGGTCTACACTTACTTAGAGGGTTTTCACTTCATCCATGTTCTATGCTCTAAGTCCATAAACTAAGATATTGTTTAGAACTACATGTGTCTTGATTCCCATCCTTATAGGATATATAGGACCACCTGGACACCTCGTTTTCTGGTCCAGCTCAGTTGGGAGCTAGTTTCTCCTACCCCTTTCCCTCTTACCCCTATTTGGGCCCCTTGGCCCAAGGTTCCCCTCTCAGAATTTCATACGATGTGATATGGGATCATTTCCCCATTCATTTCGGGTATGTTTTATTGCACCATACACATTCCCCACCTAGCATCGTCTCTACTATGTCTGCACTGCATGATGTTAGAAGTCATGCTTGTTTCTATCACATGACCCTAAACTATGAAATCATCATCCTAGCCGCACGACGAAAAAATGGCACTGCATAGTGATGTTCTCACCCAAGGGGACACCATGTTTGGTATTCGGCACACGCCATACCATTTGTCAATGCCTTCTATGGATTGATTCTTGTGGTGATGTCAGGGCCTGCTACCCTATCCCTATCACTTCACGAAGGAAAAAACCACTCACCTTAAAGTACAAATAATATTTATCAAATTCCTCTTCTCTTGGTGCAAGGGCCACGCCCGCACGCCCCTTTTTCCATGGCATTAGTACCTTACTGTTCCACCTAAAGAACTACGTGAAGCTTGATCCCCATCCTCATGGGGTACATAGGAATGCATGTGCACTTTTCCACAGGCCCAGCTCAACTCTCGTTTTTTTCCCTTGACCTAAAACCTCTTCAAGGAACACGTGGTGGTTGGAACCCTCAGTTCCCATTCACCTCGGGTTTTTTATAGTTACCCCACCACATGTCTCCCGTGTTTCCTACCATCCATCATCCGAGTTCTACGACCCTAAACTAAGATCACCCTATGGGAAGGGACTCGAATCCCTCTATCTAATACGTATTGTTTCTGTATTTACATGTGTTTTGACTTAGAGCCCGAAATGTGGAATTTTCAGGGGGACATTCCCCCTGTTCCATGTCCAAGATTCATGAACTCAATATTTAGATCCTCATCCTCTTACAAATCTGAAGGGACCCCCTAACGGCCTGGTCCCATGCCGGATCGGTTCACCAACCATCCTGGGCCAATGCCCCTAAGGATATTTAACGACATTTGCGACAGGTCTCATGTTTCGAACATGGTCAACGGTCGACCCTCATCTGTCTGTCCCCATTCCAGGATAACGCGATGTGGATGCTGCATTTCCGCCATGGTCAACAGTCATCCTCCATCGTCACGATTCCATCATTTTAGTCTAGATTTTGAGCATCATGATTCACACATTTCCACTTCCTCATGTTCAAGTGGAATTCTGACATACTTGGCTTTGTGTCTTTGTGTGTCTAGGTGAGCTTCATGGACGGGTTAGCATCATTGGGCTGGTATTCACCGAGCATACCTTCGCCCTAACATTCCCCTTCCTGTGTTGGGAAAGTCCAACCACTACTTCTTGTTTCCCACATCGAGCACAACTCACGTGGGCTTAGTAGTTTTGGTAGGATGTGTACCGGCGTGGTTAGGCTTCTCATTGTCCCGCATGACGTTAAAATGCACTCTCAAAACTACATATGGCTTGATTTCCATCCTCATGGGGTACGTAGGAACCCCCGACCACTCTGATTCGGGCCCATCCTAATTCTCACTCTTGGTCCCTCGACCGGAATAGTTTCCTCCAGGGATACGTGGTGTGATTTGGACTCCAATCCCTCATTCACGTCAGTTTTATAGCTACCACACCACATACTCCTTGGGGTCTTCCCTTTCACTCCACGTCCTATCGTATGACGTTAAACTGTAGGATTCTATATGTCCTCAAGGCATGACACTAAACTGCGGTTCTACCCTAAACAAGTTCAGGATGCCCCATGTTAGTCACGGGATGCACCAGATCCCCTGCCAGAGAGGATTTCCCATGTCGGCGTTGGTCTCTGATTACACTGTTCTTCCATAACTACGTACGGATTGATTCCCATTCTCATGGGATATGTAGAGACACCCTGGTATTTCACCCAAGGTCCAGCCACATGAATCATAAATCTTGTTCCTCCCCATTTCCGGCCCCCTGGCCTAACCCCTTGTGGGAAACTGTGAAACTGCAATTTTTCCCTGAACATGTTCGGGAAGCCCCAAGATGAAATTGGGAAGTGATGGATCCCTCTCTAGATAGGCTCTATCTAAAAGAAGTAATGATCCATGATCAACCCGATGTGACCATCTAGTGTGCTCCCACCACAGTGGCCTAACTTTGAGAGTGTTGGATTCTGTTCGAACAAACCCTCACTCCACATTCCACGCTTTGTGCGCCCCTTATTCAAATCCTCGTCCACTTTCACATCTGGATGAACCCCCTAACAGTATGGATTCTCGGCCTATGTCTGCCTATTGTTGTGGGCCAATGTTCTAGAAGACTAATGGATGACATTTTGAGTTTTTTCCCGTGTTTCGAACATGGTCAACAGTCAACCCTCATTTTCTATCCCCACTTTAGGATAATTTAATAAGAATGTTGTGTTACAAATATGGTCAACAGCCATTCTTTATTGTCATGCCACCACAAAATGTTCCGAATCCTGGGTATCGTGATTCACACATCTCATTCTCATCTGTTCGGATCGACTTCAGCGCCCCTGGCATTACCCTATTCGTGCATGAGAGCACGATAGGAAAATGGTAATTCGGCTATTCTGAGAGCTTAATTCTCCAGTCAAGCCTCTCCCATTTACTCTCGGAGATCTAGAACGGTTGTTCAAACCCCGGATGCCCGAATCTTGGTTCGCACTCCTACGTTTGGATGGGGTGATAAGGTGGTCATCCCTTGTTTCTCATATCGGGCTCGACCCACGTGAGCTTAGGGAATGATCACTGGATGCTTCGTGAACGTCACAAGGATGTAGTAAACCAATGTGAACAATGGAACTCATGCATGCTGTGAAATTCAAACAATCAAAGCATGAAAGTACATTTAAGGGTTTGTAATCATTACAGTACCTGGGGGTCGACTCCCCCCATGGACGGATTGACCTCATCAAAAGAGCGTAGAAGCTCTGCCACCCTCTGGCTGGTGGAGTCCAGGAGTTGTTGTAGCTTGTTCAGTTCCCGCTCCTCCTTGGTGGTGAGAGGGTGCAATTCATTGGCCACAATCTGGGCCCACTCCACGTCGGCCAGGATGGTGATCATCTCCTCAGAATCTCTCTTCATAACCTCTTCTGATTCTAAGAGTTGGGCCTTCAATGGTAATATTAGCTCAGATTGCACATTGAGGGAGGTCAAGTGCTCATCTGCCTGATGCTACAATTGTTGGACCTCGTCTTCAGCCTTCTGGAGCCTCTTGATGTTTATTGCCTTCCTCTGCTTCCATACCACCCCAAGGCCACGGTCATACTCCTGAATATTTTCCTCCATGAGATCTCAAATGACTATGTGAGGGCACTGGGCATCCACTCCCCCAGCACATAGTTCACGTAGTCACGAGCGAAGTCTGTCCATCTCATCCAACCATAGTGCTTGGGGGTGTTATTGATGAAGCGCGTGATTAGCTTCCATGATCAGCAATGAACTATTTTTCTTTCCTCCTCGTCAGAGGTCGTCTTGTCCCAGTCGGCGCGATTGGCCAGCTCGTATGCTTGGAATGCCCCCAGGAACTCCTTAGCCGGGTCCACATCTGGCGTCGGATCGGGTGGGGCAGGGCCTGAATTGTCTGGTTGATCCTGATCATCAGATCCCACCTCGATAACCTCGGGTGTAGTGCCACTGGTGCCCCCACCAGTGATCAGGAGTGCTGTTGTTTGGTCAAGTTGGATGTCCACCTCCATGAACATTGGCATTCCCCTGGGAAGGGCACTACCAGAAGCCCCGACCAACTTCGCCACAGCAGCCTAGGCCAATTGAAGTAATGTACATGCCAAGGAAATGTGAATGTCAGTTCACATGGTCATGGGATGCCAGTTGTGAATTTGGTAGAGAAGACTTATAGAGGTCAAATCCCTGGTCTCTCTCTTGGGCTGATGTCGTCAAAACCCCGAGACGCGGCCCCCGTATATGGTTGGCAGGTCTGGAGACTCCAGGGGAGTCACCTCGACTGTCCCAGCCCCACCAAACACGGAGGTTGATGCATCCATGGGCATGTATCCAGAAGGTCCCGCGTCGGTGCCCACTGAGGGGCGGGAACGAGGTCTATGCACAAGGTCCTCCTGCACTGTGTAGATGCTGATAATGAATCCAAAGTAACCTAAGGGTAGAGTCTGAAGAAGGAACTTGGGATTTTACCTCGAGGGACTCTGTAAAATCTTCAGGATCTGAGGATTTATCACCAACTTCACCCTCCTCCAGTAGACTCTCTCTACCAGCCTTGTCTCCTGAGGAGGACTCGTCCGATTCATCCGTCTGGAGGAAGCGCTCCCTCAGGTCAGCGGCCAACAACTGCGGAGGGACCGCACGACCCAACAGAACCCTGACTCAGTCTATCATCAGGTTCAGGGCACCTCTGTAGTGGATAAAGTATTCCATCTTGATTATGTATTGCTCCACCTCTTCCTGGGATACCGCAAAACTATCCCTAATAGGGCCAATTCCCAGCAAGTCCATCCCGGGGTGGTTAAGGTGCTGCCATAACTCGGATGGGCCAAGGAATTTTCAGTTGACTTCCCAGATGTCCCAGGCCTCCGGGAAGACAGCATTCTTTGGCATGTCAATGTGGAGCAGTCGTTTCCCTGGGACTTGAGTAGAAAACCTACGGAATCCCCTCGATGGACGCCCCTCTAGATGACTCTGTTCTTTTGGGACCACCGACTCTGCTGCCTCTACTAGACCCACTACCGCTGCTCCCCCCTCAACTGGTGCGGGCATCACCGCTATAGAATCCCCGCCACTAAGGGTTTCCATTGTCACCTTTCGGCCCTGGCCCTGAGGTCGGGGAAGCTCACCCTCACCGACCAAGACAGTTGGCCACTTCAGCATCTCCCCTAGATAGGCCGCCTCCCAGCTCTGGGCATATTCTTTTATCAGCCCAAGGATGACGGTCGGCGGAGGTAATACATTCCACATATTCCCATCTTCCTGTGTGAGCATGAGCCACATATTCCTCATCACACATGGGTTCTCCTCGTAGCGCACCCCCAGGTAGACCTGTGGGGTAAACCGTTGTAGGCACCGGAATTTCCTGTAAAACCGGTGTGGGGTGTATGGCTCGCAGAGACGCTCGCGGTCCACCCTAGCCACCAAGACCCCACCTCAAAAGGCCATGAGGTAGGCTCGGTGCTCTTCTGTTCCCTGGCCATCATCCTTGAAGGCCCCCTTCGGTAGCGGAAGGGATGGAAATTGAATTCATCTACCCTCCACACCCGGTTTAGAACTAATGGTGTGGTCAGCTTGGTCGGGAATCTCCCCACGACAATCAAGATCGAGGGACGGAAGTTCAACCCTGGAGGTGATATGGGGTCCGGATACTCATAGATCCCCCTGATGTGTGCCGCCATCCACCCATATAGGAGGTGGAACAGCCTGCATACCCTCTATGGCCTCTTCCCCTCACTGATGTGCCACAACATTTTTGTAAAACTTGGCGAGCATCGGGATCCCCAGGTTGACCCGGCCTCCTGTCGCCAAAGTGGATGCCATGAAGAAAGTGCTTGGCTGCACTCTCATGTTTGTATCCCTCACCGGAAGGATCCAACCATAGATGAGAGCTGTGATGAATTTCGTCAGCCTAACTATTGGTCGTTGTTCAGTGCTGACACTGAACCCCTAGGTCTTCCATTGGCTATTCTCCAACAGCTGCCAGTATGAGTTTTACTTACTCTGGGCACCCTTCGGGAAATTTCAGGGCCTCACCGGGAACTGCCTGTTTTCTGGGAAGTTCAAAAACTTCTTGAACCAGTTCTTGAAGTGGACATCCCTCACCGCCTCCTTATCCTCCCCAGGCACAATCTCCATCAAGGCCATCGCCAGACATGGCATCTACTCTGGATCCTCCCACGCACCCATAGCCAAGAGTAATTTGTCATACATCGCCCCAAGTATCAAGACCCCCGAGATCAGATGCACGTCCCATAGGCCAATTCTGACCTCCATGTGACGCAGGTGGAAGGTATTGGTCCCCGGTGACCACCATCTCAACAGCTTCAGCATCAACTGCTTCTATGGAACTAGGAATCCCAAGTTTCCTCATACAGTCCCACCCTTCTCAGCTCTGCCCCAAACTCCTCGCACGAGGCACCTACCCAGTAGGCCTAAGACCAATCATCCGTAAAGTTGATGCCCTGGTGCAGGTTCCATTCCTTAGACCACCCCCTCTTTGGGTTCCCCAGCGCCGCCTTAAGGATCGTTCGGTATAGGGTAGGGGACGTCTCTGGCTGCAATGCCCTCCCATCGACATTTTTCAGGTGATTTTATAGGAATTCGGTGATGACAGGTGTGAAATCCTCCCAGGAATGACCATCGGGCGCCGCAAACCATCAGTGGTGACACGACGTGCTCCAGAACCAGTAAGCTGGATCATCCCTGCCTGCTTCAGGGATGAAGACGTCATCCCTTATCCTGAAGCCATACAAGGGAAACCTCCTACACAGTGGTTAGTTCTTCTGGCTCTCTGAAAGTAGTTCCACCAAAGAACTATGGTCCGAGTGGCTCCAGACTAGCTCTCTGAGCCCCAGACTATTCGCCATTTCGTCCCTCCGAGCGGCATCTGCAAGAACCCCCTGGGTAGCTTCTTGGTGGTCCATTCGTTCTATAACTGTGATATTTCTTTGGCTCATTCGCAAATATCGTTCACAAAGAGTGTTCACAAAGGCCGCTTGTGAAGACTGTTCACGGGGCGCTGCCTTGGCGTTCAAAGCCAGATCGCGGAGAGCAAACATGGAGTCGAGGACTCACTGTGTTCCACGAAGACCCGATTCGCAGAGATCACTCACGGAGTACGCAGAGCTTCACGAATCGAGAGCGCAATAAGACAAGATCACGGATAAGGGAAAGGAAAAAAGAGATGGCAGGCCCCCTATTTATAGGCGACGGCCTTCGGAGCTTCGCCGCACGTTCAGTCTGTGCTGAGCTTCGTGGCTCGCCTAGCCCATGCGTCCCATGTCCGCCTCGCAAGACCTCTTCATGAGTCAACACCGTGAATGACTGAGGATTTTTGGAGATTTCCCTCAGACTTTGACCCTTTATATCTCTGCGACTCTAAATATGAGGGGGGGAATTTGTTGGTGCCAAAATTTGGGACAAATTGAAGGCCCCAAGACAGCCCCATGGACTACCCTGTGAAGCCATTGCGTGGAGTCCCTCACACACCGCGGCATTTGCAAAGCAAAGAAGGCGGGAGGCTCCACGAATGCATTTGAAGTTCGTGAGCCCGCTGCGAACCAAAGAAGTCAGGATGCTCCATGAACGCATTTGACATTCATGAGCCCGCTGCGAACCAAAGAAGGTCATATTCTCTGCGACCCCAATTCATGTTCACGACCCACCGTGAAGCCACCAATCCCCTCTTCGCCCTGTGTGAGCTCCGCTTTATGGAACCTCTTACCTATAAATACTGGGCTCCCCCTGAGCTCTCGGAATGGAATATATGACCTTTCGGTTTCCCATCTCTCGAATCGCAAATCATACATCCGCTCTTTGAACCATGAGCTGTGTGAGGTACTTATGCTTCGCAAAGTGCCTCCACATTGTCTTTTTTTGATTCCCTCTTCTGAGAGGGATGCCCTTCACGAAGCCTAAGGGATTTCGCGAAGTAAGGGGATCCCCAAGGGGACCTGGGTTGTCACAGTGCCTTTATGCTTTGTGAAGCACCCTTCATGTACATATCATCCACATGCTAAGGCAAGGTCATTGTACCTCGGGAAGCACATTGCTTCCTGACACCTTGCTTCACGAGGCACCTTTGCTCTGTGAGTTTTTGATCCGCGAATTCCCTTCCAATTCGCGAAGCACCTCCCATTTTCACCTTCGCCCCATGCTAAGGCTAATGCACCCCACTTCACGAAGAACACCCCTTCGCAAGTGCCCTCTGCCATGCGGAGCGACAGAGTTCCACAAGGCCCCTGCCTATGGACCCCTCTACTTGGAAAATCCTTTTCACGTGCAACCCTCCAAGTTTTCATGATGTGACTTCAATGTACCCTGGATGATAAAGCTCATTAAATTTATTATCCTAATGCTTCTTTGCATAGGAACGCTAATGGATATTGCTTCTTCACATAGCCACACTAACGTGGACCCCTCGATGGTTCGTTCCGTGACACCCCCTCAGTATGGTGTTGTCGGTGCCTTCCCCTCCCACAAGGAGAAGAGGGTACCGGTTATGTAAGCCTTAGCGGTGCGGAGAAAACCCACCTCGTCTGAGCTGCAGGACATTAAACGGCCAAGCACCTTTATCCTCAACACAGGACATTAAACTATGACCTGACCTCATACCTCACATGCAGGGTCCCCCCGCCTTGGGCATTCTCCACGCCCCCTAGTCTCTAAATGGGATGATATCCTCCTTCTTGTAGTGGAGTTTGTCCGCAAGGAAGGGAAACCATATTGGTGTAATCCACTAGCTTTTCTTGTAGGAGGCAGCACCCCTTCTCCTCCTTACTTCCTCAGTGCCAAGGCCAGCGGAGAGCGTGATAGGGAACGGGGAACCTCCTTTCTTCAGTCCCAAATCCATCTCCCTCTGCATTTTGTCTCCATCAGGCCTCCATCCTGGAGTAAGCCCCAACACTTCTTGGGCCGCTCAACACGTAATCCCCTCTTCATCTTCCCGTGGATGCACCTTCGACGATGTGGTCTCCAAGCCTTTGTTGCCTCTTGTTTCTCACACTGATCATGACTCAAGTGGTCTTAGAGTAATCATCAACCATGAAATCACCCCTATCCAACATGAATATAAACTGTATTCTCTCATCACGAACTATGGGGAATTTGTTCCATGTCTATGCATGGTGCGTACGAAGTCTCACGAGGTTCAAGCCCACCACCCGGTCATTCCCACCTCCTTCACGTCGGTTCAACAAAAACAACCCATCCTGAACTACGGGGACTTTGATCCATGTCAAGGCATGGTATGTAGGAAGCCTCATGAGGTTCAATCCCACCACCTGGTCATTCTGACCTCCTTCATGTCGGTTTGCTGCCAAAACCCATTCCAAACTATGGGGACTTTGATCCATGTCAAGGCATGGTACGTAGGAAGCCTCATGAGGTTCAAGACCACCACCCGGTCATTCCGACCTTTTTCACATCGGCTCACCAAACCCAAACCATCATGAACTACGGGGAATTTGATCCATATCAAGGCATGGTACGTAGGAAGCCTCACGAGGTTCAAGCCCACCACTCGGTCATTCCGGCCTCCTTCACATCAGTTCACCAAAAACAACACATCCCGAACTACGGGGACTTTGATCCATGTCAAGGAATGGTACGTAGGAAGCCTCAAGAGGATCAATCCCACCACCTAGTCGTTTAAACCTCCTTTACGTCAGTTCACCAAACACAACCCATCCCAAACTATGGGTACTTTGATCCATGTCAAGGCATGGTACGTAGGAAGCCTCACGAGGTTCAATCCCATCACCCATCAGACCCCTGGTCCATCATCACATCGATTCTCCGACACAACCTATCCCGAACTACGGGTAATTTGATCCATGTCAAGGCATGGTACGTAGGAAGCCTCACGAGGTTCAATCCCATCACCCATTGGACCCCCGGTCCATCTTCACATCGGTTCGCTGACACAACCCATCCCGAACTATGAGGACTTTGATACATTTCAAGGCATGGTACGTAGGAATCCTCCACGAGGTTAAAGCCCACCACCCAGTAAGCCATTGAAACCTCCTTCAGCGGTAAGCTATTTTCAACCTCATTTGATGGTAATCCATCACCAGATGAACTATGTGGACTTTGATTCCCTTCCACGGGGATACATAGGAGGTCTCTTCAAGGCTCAAGCCCAAAGCCATCGTCCATCCTGATTCTTACTCAGGCCGCCACATCCCGGTGATATCGTTCCACCTCATTCCCTCCCACATCATTCGGGAAGCCACCCACATTCTAGCGCCAATATCAGTGTCCCCCTCCTGAGGGGGTTCCTCAATCTGATCCACTCTAATTAGTGTTCTGATCAGTCTGATCTGTCTCCAATAGACATTAAACTTGCGGAATACCCTGTGTTAAACATGGGAAGATGAGGAAAACCTCATATACATGCCTATGGAATATGATTCCCCATGTTCTATGTGGGATTCCTCAGCCTTACTCACCCTCAAGAAGCCCTATAATAAGGGATAGAATAGAGACACACCAATCACCAGCATCCAGACACGCCAGTGATGCCCAGTGTGACTACTCCTCTAACTGAAGGTTGCTGCCCTGACTGGACCCCTTGGAATGTCCTGATAGAAGCAGCATAATTAACTGGTGTCCATAAAGATATGGCACTGGGAAGAGTTTCATGAACAACGTATTAAATCTATGAGGGAGACCCGGACTAGGTGACGAGTTCCGAGGAGGAATCCATGGAAGGAAGAACTGACATCTCATCATCCCATTTTCATCAAGGATAAAATGTCCCTGAATAAGGAATAGATGTTGCCCGCCTTTGGAAAGCGGGAAAGTGGGGTAACAAAAGCCACACCTATCTCACTCAAGCACATGAACACGCGCACCCCGGTGAAAGTGTCGGAAACAATTTTTAAATGAAAGGAATAAATTTAATTGAATTTATGGGAGATGGTTTTTTAGTCCATTTCATATTATTTCATATTATTAATGTGGATAAATGGTTTGTTTGGAAAATATAAAATGGATTAGAAGAACTCATTTTTTGTGAATGATAATGATTGATGAAATGAATATAGTAGTGGATGCATTTAATGATCTCCTTGGAACCTAATTCCACATGATGTATGGAAATTTATACTTCACAATTCTTGTTTATGGTATTGGATTCCTTAGACTTTTATTCTCCTTGGATCTAGATTTCATAGGATGTCAACAAAATTACTACCCTTTATATTCAGGTTTCTTGGACTCACATTAGACATTATCTATTGACATTCTCCTTGGACACCACCCATGTCTTCACCGAGTTTCCATTGAGATGATCTTGGTACTTGATAAGGATGCCCAGGTCTTTTATACCTTATATCCGGACCTTCTATGTCGAACACTAGATTACAAGGCATGGTCCAATGTGAATTTTATACACTAGATTACATTGAGTAGACCAATTTGGATGTTATACATAGGACTAAATAACATGGAATTATGTGGATGTTATACAATTGATTGCATGGGATGAAAATTGTGAATATTTTTCTATGCTTATAGATATCCCTGTTATTGGTGTCTGATTTCAATTGTTAGACTAGAAAATATCACACCTATTTATTTTTATGGTTTACAGTTAGAACCTTGTTTTTTTTTTGCTTGTTTTTTTTCATAAAGATCCATGTTTGGCTGCAAAGGGTCACATTTATACTGGACCCTTTACTTTTTTTTCTTCCATACTTGTGATATATTGCACACTGATTTTGTTTATATTACATAGATTGGACATGTTATAGACATCATTGGTAGGGGAATATTGAGTGGTATATTACACCTTAGTTGGAATACCATTTGATACCTAGAAAGACCGCATGTATGTAGGTATGGACCAAGGCAAGAACCCATTGTATGATGCTTGAATGATTATTCATAGGAGAAAGGGAGAACATGAATGATCTTGGATCACAATTCTAATAGGAGATAGTGATTTTGGTCTTTTTTTTCTTTTGATATATGTAGTGTATGGGATGTCTGTATAACTATTCTATTACTTTTTAGAGACATGAAATATCATTTTGTATATGATGTTGATTTTGTTTGTTTATTACTTCTATATTCTCGATGTTCAAATTCTAACAGTGATTTATATCATGATTCCCCTATTGATCTATATGTTATACCACTATGTTATACTCTAACATGAGAGAATAGTCTCCCTGTAGACAAACCCTAGGCCCTCACCCTTAATCTATAGTCTTTGGCATACATGGAGGTATGCTTGGGGCCATGTGACCCGCCATCTTGGTACACCATTTAGTGGTATCCGAGTTGGGATATTAAAATTTGTTTAAAAGTATTTTATTTTTTATTTAGTATTTTGAGATAATAGATAGTAGAATAGGAAGTTTCATAATTTGTTAATGAGCTGTTATTTGGAGTAAATAACTCACGTATGGGAAAATGTCAAATTTCCTTGATTGAGAAATTTATGTTATTCATTTCTCTTGTTGAAATTGATTTGACTTCACCATTGGGTGAAACACTTGATTTTTTATGTTACTTATGATTATGGATTTTATTTAGCCCAATGATATGAGTTCATTCCATCTCATGCAGAATATTAAGTACCATATAAGATTCACATTCCATGGTTTATGCAATGCCATATAGGATACATTGCTTGATTGTATGACTTTTACTATGTGTGCCTTGAGTGATATACTTGTTAATTGATAAATGATTTTCATAGAAAATTGAGAAACATAATTGGTACTCATAGTTCTTTCCATAACCTAAATAGTTTTTTCCTCCTTAGGCTACAACAAACACCCTAAGAATTCAATTATGGCATGTTGATCCATGATCCATTGGTCACATGGCCTAGAATTTCATATATTCTATATTAATTTGATTACAAATTTTAGTTTATAAGGTGTATATTCCCTTATGGATCATAAGAGGAGAACCATTTAGTTCATCCAATTAAAGATAATTGTAATATAAAGATGAATTTAAATGAAATTAAAATTTTGAAGCATATAAATTGACCTGGATCCAAATTTTGAGGGGGTAGTGGAAGTGTCTTTGGTGATTTTTATAGTTTTTTCTTTTACTCAGTCCTATATTTAGGAGATGGTAGAGGGGTGTGTCTTCATTATGGGAAGGATTTAACCTATAATGTGCATATATTTTTGAATTGTTTCTATTTTATTATTTTTTTGAGGTGTGTGTTTGTCATTATAGATATATTCAACCATGGAAACCTCCTATCTTGTCCTAGGAGGGTGGATATGACCATGATTTTAAGGTGGTGGTCCCTGGGATACTAGTATATCCTACTGTATTTTCAATTATGGAACTAGTTTTTATCCCATATTTGGGCATTGATGACCAGTTTAGTGAGGATTTTCTATTCTTTATGTAGACTTTTCGGAAACCCTAGAAGCATGTCTCATCTATGGTAGAGATGACATGTGTGTTATAGTAATGGTAGCATCCCATTCTTTTAGGGTATCATGGTCCACATCCTATTGAGATATGGATTGAGACTATTCTATTTATTTTTTGAACATATGGAGGAACCTCTTGATAGGAGAGTAAAGATCATGATATATATTCTTCAGGGAGAAGCTAACCACTAGTGGAATGTTTTAAATCAGGATGATACACTTCAAGATATGTTTTGAGGGATTTCTAGTATAGGTTTTATGATTACTTATTTTTTGATACCCTAAGAGTTGAAATATCCAGTGAGTTTATGCATCTGGAGTAGGGCGTGATGACTATTATGGAATATTCAGAATGATTTAAAGATATTTAGTTTTTTGTGATAATTTATCTTGCTGATGAGCCATCAAGGGTGAGATGCTTAATGGAAGGTCTCAAGAATGTCATTTGATCATGGTTAAATGTGTTTTAGTAGACTACTATAACAGAGATAGTGAATCATATGATGATTAATAAATAGAACCTGAGAGAAGATGAGGGCACTCAACAGGGATGTTCAGCCTCTCAACCTAGTGGTTGAGCTTCTAGTGGTAGGAAGTGTTGTTTTGAGGCTTCTCGTGAGGTAAATACCATCCAGAATATTAGTTTTGGTAGTGTTATATTTTTTCATCAGTGTGGGAGATGAGGGAATGTGAGGAATCAGTGTCATAGAGACCCAGTCGAGTAACAAACATACGGCAGGATGGGCCATGTATATCATTTTTTTAGACCTTCCCCCTAACAGCTAATGGAAGGGGATCGAATCCAACTCTGGGTTCCAGAATGGGATTCCTAGCTCTACATCTGGCTGGGAGTTGGAGTACTATCGGTCGTTCAGACTGAGGTAGTGTTCATGGAAAAGGCATAAAAGAACAAGTTGTACCTAGAAAGTAGAGTGGTCCTCGAGTAGTGTGGTTGTTTCATAGATACATGGTCGAGGATATATATATTCTATACAACCTATACCCAAGGAGTAGAGTATTGGGGAATATATAGTGATAGGTATGATCTTAGTAGCATCTACTCTTGCATATGCTCTTTTTGATATAGGTTCTTCACATAGCTTCATATTTTTACCTATTTTGGAGATCCTTGGGCCCGTTGTTCAGTTTTTTGATGGTTTCGTGACTTTGTATACTTATATGGTGATCAGAGAAGAGTTTATAGTCCAATGTAGGGATTTACCCTTAATATTGGTGGGTGACACTTCAAATGGGATCTTCTTTTCCTTAAGATGATAGGATTTGACATCATAGTCGAGATGGACTGGATTGTTTCTTGTCATTCTCATGTTGATTACTATTGCCGGAGGGTAACCTTTATGTCACCAAAAGGTAGAGTTTTTATTAATAAGGGTAAATGAGATTTTTATGTGAGCTGATCTAGACCAAAGAATTATGGCCTAGGAAGGATGAAAACCAATATTTCTTGTTTATATTTGGATGATCATGTAATGCATCAGGAAGACTTTACTCTAGTGGGTGATCATTTCAGGTACATATTCCCTGATGACTTTTTTGGTTTACCTATAGAGACATGGGTGGAATTCTCTATTGATATAATTATAAGAGTTTCACCAGTATCTATTCCTACTCATAGGATGACTACTTTGGAGTTATAGGAACTCAAGATGCATCTAGAGGTCTTGGAAGAAAAGGGGTTTATCCGACCCAGTACTTCTCTATGGGGTTCACTAGTCCTTTTTGTGAAAAGGGTGTACAGAACCCTTGTGATATGTTTGGATTACCAAAAATTTAACCAATTGATGGTTAAGAACTAATAAACCTTACAATATATAGATGATCTCTTTAACTATATTCGAGGAGCTTGGGTGTTCTTGAATATTGATATGAGATCAAGTTATCACTGGGTACATGTTCAACCTGCAGACTGACCTCACAAAACATTTCATAGAAGTTATGGTTTATATGAGTATTTGTTTATGTCCTTAGATCTTATGAATGTTCTAGTAGTTTTCATGGAACTGATGAACTAATTTTTTTCATCCTTATCTGGATTTTTTGTGGTGGTATTCGTGAATGATATCTTGGTGGATTATAAGAATCAAAATGACCATGTTGAACATCTTGATATCATTTTTGGATACACTAATAGAGCCTTAGTTATATTCTAATATCAAAAAGTGCCACTTTTACATGGATACGATTCACTTCCTGGGTCATATAATCTCCTAAATGGGAGTATCGGTTAACCTAGAGAATGTGAGAGTTGTAGTTTCTTAGGAGCATCAAAAGAAAGTATTTAAAATATGAAGTTTCTTGGGGATAGCTAGATATTAAAGGTGTTTCATATATAAATTATTACTCTAAGAAGAAACTCTTATAGTCTTGAATAAGAAGGGTGTGAAGTTTGTATGGTCAAATACCAATGAGACAGCCTTTCCAGAGATAAATGAGAGACTGAATTCAGTGTCGATTATGATTTTTCCAGAGCTTAGAAGGATCTATATTGTTTAATATGATGCATCAGGTACCGATATAGGAGTATTTATGATGTTTTAGGATATATTTTTGGTGTGAAAGTCTCGTCAGTTGATTCTACGTGTGATGAACTACCCGACGCATGATCTCGAGTTAGCTGTTTCGGTATATACCATTAAATTTTTTAGGAATTATTTCCTAGTAGATAATTTTGTGGTGTACACAATCCAAAAAATCATCAAGAACATATTTACATAGTGTGATATAAATTTGAATAAGTGAAGGAAGTTTGATTACCTATAGTCCTTCAACTTTTAGTTTTCCTATATGCCGGGAAAGGGAAATGTAGTTATTGATGCACTTAGTAGGAGGACTCGGATTCATGTTTTTTAGGAGGAAAGTAGTGAGTGTTATCTTATGAACTTATTCTAGGAGATGCACTTAGAGGAGTAGGATAGTCTTAGGTATACATTTATCTCACCCTTAGTTGTGACTTTCACTATTATGAATCTAATTAGGATGAGATGGTTATCTAATGTAGAGTTCCTAGTCAAATGGGAGAGTATGGTAGACGAGGACCCATATCATAGTTTGACTGTGGTCAATGATGAGATTCTATTTAATCATGGTTATGTTTGGGTTCTATAATACATATGTGAGGAGTTGATGTGGGACTTTCATGTCTCAAAATGGGCAGTACATCCTAGTGTTTTCCAAGATGTATTGTTACTTGAACCATCAATACTGGTGGTTGGGGATGAAATGAGAGGTAGCATGTTTTGTTACGAGGTTTTCATCCTATCATCGAGTTAAGGTGGATGACCATTTACCATCTAGTATTTTATAGTATTTACCTATTCCGAAGTGGAAATGGGATGATGTAGTTGTGGTTTTCATTATCGGATTGTTGAGGTTTCCTTGAGGTGTGATGTTGTGTGGGTTGTTATGTATATATTCATGAAGGTCAGTCATTTAATATTTATCAAGGATACCTTCTCATTAGATGATCTTGGGAGGTTTTATATCCATGAAATAGTGTTCCTTCAAAGGGTTCTTCATATTGTGCCATCAGATAGGGATGTCTAGTTTACAACTCAATTTTGGTAGAGTCTGTAGCAGGTGTTGGGTATACAGGTGCTTATAAGCACAACATACCACTAGTAGACTAATGGATAGTTTGATCACACAATACAGGTTCTAGAGGACATTACTAGAAAATGATTCCTTGATTTTGGGGTATCATGGTAGAGGCATATACCCCCTAGTTTATTTTTACTACAAAAATATCTATTAGGATACTATACATATGGAACCTTATGAATATTTATATAGTAAGCCATATTTATCCCCCATGATCTCATTAGAGGTAGGAGAGGTGACATTGCTTTGACTTTGTCTTATAGAGGAGGATACTAAGAAGATACAGTTGATCAGGAAGTGTACGACTACTACACGGTGTAAATAGAAATCTTACACCGATCACCATTGATGACCTCTGGAGTTCATGGTTGGGGATCAAGTCTTTTTATATGTCTCACTGAGACTGAGACATAGACAAATTACAAGATATGCTAATATTTCACGTGATATGTTGGGTCATTATATATTTTAGAGAGAGTCGATCTAGTATCATATCGGTTGTAGTTAACTCAAAGGTACATATTTGTGCACGATGTCTTCCATGTATATTAGCTACATTATTATCACTCATACCCATCTCATACTCTATAATTGGATGAAGTGTAGTTGTAGGTAGATGCATCATTTGAGTATCATCCTATATGTATTGTTAATCATATCATGAAGTTTATTTGGGGTTGTTCAGTACCTCTAGTATGGGTACTATGGTAGCACGACCATTTTCAGGACGAGACTTGGGAGTTGGTGGATGACTTATATGTTTTTTGGCCATTGCTTTTCTCAAATGATTCTTGACAACCTTTTAAAGGAAATTCTGGGATGACATAATTTAAGGGGGGAATATTTTAAGATATAATGTTTTTCTTGAGGTAAATACCCTTTTATTTCTAGGTTAAACTCTTTTTTAAGTTATCCTTTTGGATTAGACCCTAAATCCTGGTCATGGTATGGTTGGGCTGTTTTTGAAAAGGAAGAGGAAGGAGGGTTGTAGGCTACCTACATACCAATTACAGGTGGTGTATTTTTTTTACATGACGTGTAACAAATACAAGACATGTAATGGCCTGGGTCATCTAATTAATGACGTGTAAAGGTATTTTTCTAGGTGGAAGACCCCAATATTTAAATGAAGTGTGAATCATTTACAAGATGTGGGAATAATTTACATGACGTGTGAAGGGAATTTTCTAGGGGGATGACCCCAATATTTACACAATGTGTGAATAATTTACATGATGTGTGAATCATTTACATGTCATGTAAATACTTGAGGTTATATTTTAAAATAAGATTAATGGCCTCTATTTTTCAATAGAACACAAACATACCTCCCTTTTGTTTCACATGAGATCCTCTTTAGACACCAAGAGGAAGGATTTTATCTTGTTTTTTCATCTGGACACTGATTCAAGAGTTTTTATTCTAATTAGATCCACATCAGTTAGTTATTTTTTCATCATGTAATGTACTTCATTTCTCTTATCCTCATTAGAGTTATTTTATTATAGGATCTTATGACCTATTTTTAAGGCATTCATCAATTATTCCATTTTATTTTGATCTAGATTGAATTAAAGTTTAATACTAGATGAGTGTTATTCCAAGGGTATATGTTAGGTGGTCTATACATTTACCCTAATATTTTGTGTTTTATATGCCTTGTTTCAATTATTCCACACACCGGACCTTCATTCATTACCTATAAAATTAAATGAATGCCTTGTTTAAAATTTTTAGGACCTGTTAAAGTTTCCCTATAACACCATTATATGATTTTAGGTCATTCAAATCAAATTGTTCCACCTTTGATGTGTATTTTTGTATCTACCCCATGTTGTAACACCCTATTGGGTGTGTGTGAGCTCACCAATTTTAGTGGAAGCCTTGATGATAATGTAATGAATTGTTTAAGGTTGTGAGAAATTTATTTTACCTGTTAATTTTTAAATTAATGGAATGAATTGGATTTTATTGATAGAGGAAGGTTATTTCCACCTATTCATATTATTACATATGATTAAAGTGGATAAATGGTTTGTTTGGAAAATGTGAAATGTGTAGAAATAACTCATTGGTTATGAATGATAATTACTGATGGAATGATTATAGTAGTGGATGCTTTATATGATATCCTTGGATAATTATTCCATAGTATTCGATGGACATTTTAACTTCATGGATCTTGATTGCAGTAGTATATTATGTGGACTTTTATACTCCTTTGATCTTGATTCCTTTAGATTACAAAGGAATTTCTACCCCTTGGATCAAGATTTCTTGGACTCGCATTGGACATGATCTGTTGACATACTCCTTAGACTCCACCCTAGTCTTTACCAAGTTTCCATTGAGATTATCCTAAAGCTTGATAAGGATGCCTTGGTCTTTTATACCTTGGATTTGGCTATTCATGGTCTAACACTAGATTACAATGCATAGTTTTATGTGGATTCTATACACTGGACTACACAACATAGTTTGATGTGGATGTTATACACTGGATTAAATGGTGTAGGCTTATGTAGATGTTATACATTGGATTGCATGGAATGGTCATTGTGGATATTTTTCTATGCTTATAGATATCCCTAGTATGGGTGTTTGATTTTAGTTGTTAGACTGGACAATATCACACCTATTTATTTATGGTTTATAGTTATCCCTTTATTTGTGGTGATTGGTTATCATTCATAGGGATCCATGTTTGGCTGGACAGGATCGCATTTGTACTGGTCCCTTTACTTTTATTTCTTCTATACTTGTGATATAATGTGCACTTATTTTGTTTATATTACATAGAGAAGACTTGTTATATATGTCATTGGTGTTGACCTACTGATTTTTATATCACACCATGTTCGGGACGTCGTTTGGTACTTGGACAGACTTCATAGATTCATGTAGGGACCGTGGGAAGTTCCCATTATATGATTCTTGACTGATTATGCTTAAGAGAAGAGGATCACATTACTGAGCTTGGATTATGATGTTATCAGAAGATAATCCCTTCTATCTTTTTTTTCTTTTGATAAAAGTATTATACAGTATTTTTGTATATATGTTTTACTGGTTTTTAAAGACATGAAATATCATTTTTTATATGATATTGGTTCTAGTTTATTATTAGTGATGTCTTTTGGATGTTAACTTTTTTTCAATGATTTATATTATTCTTATACTATTGATATATACATGTTATTTTGTTTCATTTAACTTTGAAATGAAGGCATGGTCTACCCACAGTCACACCCTAGGTCCTCATAGATGGTTGGAAGCCTCTGGCGTACGAGGTGGAATTCTTGAGTCCATGTGACCCTCCTGTTTGAGGCACCATTTAGTGTCATCCAGGTCACAAAATTACTAACTATTCCTTATATAATGTTTATGACACATTTATGCCATAATTTATTCAGTTATAAGTTTCTCTTACTAAGAGTTTAAGCTTACCCCTTCTTATGGTTCAATTTCCTTGGGTCATAGAGAAAAGAAATACATGTGATAGGTTTAGAAGGATAATAATTTTTAAATAGTTTTTAGTATAGGTTAAATAATTTTCATGGATTAATTAGTTTTGTATATAATTGGAAAATATTCCATTTGATACAAATAAAATTGGATTTATCAATTTATATTATGTCTTAATTCTCTAAATTGCTAAATATAAAAAGATACTTTATATATAATTAATGAATTTACCATTTTTTATTTTATAATTAAGGTTGGTTATGATTATACATTTATAGATATTATAAATAAATTATGTGAAGTATGTGTCTATGAGAACCAGATCTGGGATTTCTGGTTTGGGACATCAGAATTAGCATCAAAATAAACGTTTATATAACTTCGGACGTTATGATGTTTATTGAGGATAATTTAAGGGTTGATAAGTTAAGTAAGATCACAACTTATGAGGTATATATATATTTTTGGAGTATTATATGATTTGATGTTAAGATAATAATAAACATTTTCTTTGGGTATTAGGGTTATAGAGACCTAGGTAAAACCCTAGGAATATGAATAAGTATTGGATAACATCCTGTTATTTTGGTAAAATATATATTATGTGGTTTTTCATAGAAATACAACCCTTTATGGATATTATAAAGTTAATGTGGTTGTGATATAGATGCACCTAGGTGTAATCACCTGAAAAAAGTGTTTATTTAGAATTTAATAGATCATCACTCTAATGCATGATGAGTGAGCCTAATATTGTACACCTGGAGAGACCCTCCCATGGGATATTATTAGGGTATACATATTCTATTTAAAAAACATTATGAAGTATTTAGTAATGATGATTACTAATAATGTTAGATACACTAATATAAAATAAGTGAACATGGATAACCAAGGATTGAATAAGGAGAGTCCTAGGATGATCTGAAAGCATCATATATTTAAAAAAGGTTTCATAAGTGAATAAATATGTAGATTAATTTTTTTTATATTCCTATTTTTAATGTTACCATAACTATTTATGGTTTTAGTATTTGGTCAAAATGGGATCATGGAAATGAAATTGATAAAGGAACGTATCTAGAAACCACTATATCTTATGAATGAATAAGTGAGCATACTTAAATGGTTTATAATCTTAGCATATGCTACTATGCTAGAAGAATTGAGTTTTTTATTCTTACATAAGTTAGTAAGGATGATATATTAATAGAAATTAATTCTTCAGACATTTATTTATCCTCGTTATTGAGTTATTTTTATCAATGATATTCTGGAATATTCTAAGTGTTATTGAGGATTATGTGAAACATCTAAGGGTCATTCTTCAGTAGTTTTTCATCAATGGTTCTAAATATTATATTAAATGGAATCAATTCCTTGAGACTTTATTTTATGGAAATGTTGTATTTTAGGATATAATTATTAAATAATGCATGTTTGAGGGATGGATATGTTTTAGATTTAGCATATGTTTGATTTTGAGAAAATAAAAGGGTGATTTGGTTTTGAAGAAATATGTTAGATGTTAATTGGTTACCATGGTATTGATAATTTAGTCATGGTATTTTTGGATAAATTTATCTAATTTTTTGGATTATGATATATAGTGATAATTGTGTGGCCTTATGAACTAGTCATTCGTATAATTTTAGGGTTAAATATAGAGTTAATTTTTTTAGGAATATATAATCTTGTTGTGGTTTAATGTCTTAGATATTCAAATGGGTTTGTGGAAAGTTATGTTATTTATAGTATATTTTTTGGGTATAAACATACTTAGAGATATGAATTTAGGAATGGATAATGTTTTTTGAGGATGGATAAGCTATATTTTGAGAGTATATATTTCAATGATTATTGTTTTTAGACTATTTTAAGAGAGTTCTTTGCAATTTAGGGTCTTTATTTTAAGTATTATGTTAACAAGTATCAGATAAACCAACTCAAAGTAACCTAATTTGAACTAATAATTTTATATGAGGGTGATATATGTTTAATTTAGTCTAATATAGGTTAAGTTGTAAGAATTATAGGCTAAAATGATACTGTTATAAAGTGAGGCATCTTGAGGTTAAATTTTCCTATGGTTATTTATGATAATTCACTTATAATTATCATAACTCATAATAAGACTTTTAGTTTTATTAATGGATTGAACTAGAAGGAACAATGGGTGTGAGGGACAATGCAGAGATTAACTCGATGAACAACCCATAGGAATTGGATCTAGAGTGAGAAATTAAATGATTATACCAAAACATATATCACAAATTAAGATTAATATTGTGAACATAATCAAATTATCAAACACATCAATGAAGAGAAACATAGAGTCTCATGAAATGTCAAGTGATGAAGGTCATCTTACTCACAAGTATAAGGTAAATAGATAATCTTTAAAAAAATTCTTCAATTGAAAGAGAGTTGAAAATTATGTGACACAATGTCCCAATAAAATGGACAATGAGGGAGATAGTCACCAAAAACCATGTGAACAAGGAAAATTTTATACAACTACAACTAATTAATAAAATAGTGATTTTTCACTCAAGATTTTCTAGATTCCTATGTCATGTAAGTCTTCACCAACATCAGGATATGGATTATAGTATAAATAATTTTTAGGGATAGTGGGAAGTTATAACTTATATATCTTGATCAAAATATATTATTAGAATTATATATGAAATTAGAAATGGGTTATCTCCCTTTATAAAGTTATAATAATAAATTTTCACATAGATAAATCTCTTTCCATATCCTAATAAAACCCATGATCATTTAGCAGTATATGGTTAATTATGATTTACCTATTGGAATTACTCTAATCTGATGAGACATGTTCTGTGGATTTAATTTATTTAAGTTTGGTAGAATGTAACACCATGGAATTATAATATATTATTACCTTTAAATTTGTTAATTTTTTTGATAAATTTCACCATACTCAACACTAAACCTAAAATAAATAGTGATATATTTATCTAAAATATAAATATTTAAGTATAACTATTAAAAACCTATCCATTTAATTAGAGGTAATAAATAGGATTAACCAATTTATGAATTATATATATAATAAAGGCTACTTTTAATATCAATGAAATTTAGTTACTTTACCTAAAATGAATAATAAGATAATTTATTGATTAAAAAATTATTTTTATAAATATTGTATTTCATGTTATAAAAACTTATATCTCAAGAAAAATATGATTAATGATAAATTATTATTTTTACTAATAATTTTTTAACAGAAATTTATTTGGTAAATGATATGATATAAGTATAGTGATAGTTAATTTTTGAAAATGACATTTTCCTGTAAAAATGGGTTTTCATTATATTTTATGATTTTATTAAAAAAATGAATTTATAAATTTTGGATTTAGAAATTAATAAAATTAAATTAATTTTTAAATTCCTTATATAAAAATGACTTAGATAGAAATTTTGAGCATTTTCCAAATAGGATATTTTTTAGTAAAAAAATGTGGGATTTATGAAAATTATAATTTCATGATTCTATCACTATATTAATATAACCTGAAATATATAAAAAAAATTAGGTGACAAAATATTAATTTCATAAAAATCATAATTCATTTTAAAATATTCTTTTAACTTATAAAACTGGTTGAAAACTGTTGTATCACTAATTAAAATCTTACTTTATTATAAAATGGTTTTCTCCTTTTTAATTAAATCAAGTATTTTCATGGTAATGATTGGTTTTGGATTTCATTATAAGCTACATAAATTTTATTAAATTCATTATAAATAAATTTATGTCATTAAAATCAGTAACAATGATAATTTTATCTTATTCAAATAAATGTAAATCTTGAAATTGTTGTTTTTTTTTTGAAAACTATTTTTACACGAATAAGTGAGTTTATATAAAAATTAGCACTTCACACTTTTAAAATGTATATTTGATAAAATGATTTTAAATTTTAAAACAATATGTATAAAAATAGTCAAAAGTGTCAAACTTAATATTTATAAATAAAATTAATTATAAAGGTTAGAAATTACTTACCAAGGTAAAAGTAAAAAAGGGAAAATTAAGTTTAACCTAGTGTAAAAGGCATAAAACATTTTAAAAAATGACCTATAAAATAATTGATGATATTTTATCTTAACAATAATTGTTTCCAATACACTTTTTTAAACTTTTTATCCATTGAACCATGAATAGTTTCAAGTAATGTTGTCTCCAAATATACCATTTCCTTCACATATAAAAGGGTATCATCATCACCAATTAAAGACACGCCTCACCTTAGAAATATTACTTGAAAATATTAAATTTTAATATAACTATAACCCTCTACCATGAACATAATCCTATAGAAACATATAGATATCCTAACCCCATCAAATTCAAAGAGAATTTCAAGGAAAATTCAAGTCCCCAAAGTGGGTATTATCAACTACTTAGTTTTATTCTTAGTTTTTTTAAATTTTCTATACACTCTAATATAATGATATAATTATCATTTATATACTATAATTTTACTATATTAAGTTTATTTACATTATTTATTCATATACATTATCCGTTAAGAAAAAAAATCATTGTTTGTGCGTTGTGAAGACTACTGACTCCACAGCGTAACACATTTCATTTTCCATCACTGCCTTACAAGGTTGGATATAAGGATGGAATTGAAGGATAAATATTGTTTTTATGATATATTTAATTGTTTTTTATGACATATTATATAACCTTTTAATGAAATGATCAATAAAAGATCGTCATTAATTTAATCATTTAAAATAAGCATACTAAAAGGATAATCTTGTATTCAAATTATGTAATGTTTTTATATGAATTAATTATTCTTATATTTCCTTATATTTTTTATATATTACACTAATAATCACCAAATAAGGTAGTTATTATTCTATTATAATGATACTACTACTAAACCACCTCATAATCATTCATTATATCAGGGAATGTTCATGTTTGGGTCGGTTTAACCACCTAACAGAACAATACTCCGAATTTATGTCATGTATAACTATGAGAGTTTATTTTTATGTGTAATATTATTTAAATATGTAAATAATTTTTTTATGGTAATTTTATATCAACATTTAACTCATTAATTAATTAAACACCTTTCATTTGTTAAGAATCACCAAAACATGATCATCATTGATTTCATCGTTATGGTTTATAACAAAAAATGGCTTGAAATAAAATTATAAAATTATAAAATATCTTGTAATGTATATTATAGTAGATTATATGATCTAGTATGGATAAAATTTGAATTAATAATATCCATAGATGCCACTATTATGAAACTAGTACTAACGACCAAAACAATAAACTCCCAATGTGGGAAATCAAAAGAATTCATGTAGAGAACAACTATTTTTAGATATTATAAATGAAAAAGGATATAATTATTGTTATGGATTATTTTATTAAGATAGATATGATTATGATATGGATTATAAAGTAAATTTTTTAATTTCAAGACAACAGGTAAGGGTTTTCATTTTAATTTCCCTTCGTTAAGACAAGTATTATATTTATGCACCTAATTTCATTTATATGGTGTATCTAATACCTATTTGAGATTACATATCATGAATTATATTTTAATTATAGTATTTTTAGTTCAATTTAAATCCCTATAATTCTAGGGGTTTTTATTAAATTGTTACTAAATTTGAAAGGGTTTTCTTGGTCTCAATTCTGATTCTTTGAGACAAAATACATTTTGGGCACCATGTATCCTTTGGAAGGTGTATTCATTACCCATAGATTTATTTTTATAATAATATGCATTTTATGGGATTTAATATCCAAATAATTATCCCATATTCAATTGGATAGTGATTCAATTATTCCCCAGTAGTGAGGTTTTTGGTAACTCTCTTTTTATTTATTGAGTTATGATAGTTCATTGAACTTATTTCATAAAAGATCGAACATTCTACCATTTTATTATATTATGTGGTATTATCTCATTGTTTTCTAGGGTTATAAATTAATACCACATAACCCATTTGAAAAATATTTCTCACTTATTGGGATATATTCTATTGAAACCATCCACTTTATTTCTCCATATGACTTATGATCATGTTATGATAGTATTGTCTTATTTATATACTCATTCCTATATATAGTGTGAACATCACTTTTTTACATTACACAAATTGGATTATGTTCACATATAACGTATGATATTCTATTTATATGGGAAAAATATTTTCATTCCAATATAGATTATTATTATCAAGTTAATTATGTATTATTTATCCATCCACCTTCTTCACTCATATGGGTTATGATCAGGTTATCTCTTTTATTGACATGGAAAAATGTATTTTCATTCTATATGTTGTTATTTTAATGTTGATGATTATTACTAATGTTTATTATATTTTTTTCATTTTCTCTTATGGTGAATTAATTGTAATTAAGTAAGTTATGGGAGGGGCCTGACAATATATATCCCCTCGATGCATCAACAGGTCTCATGAGACAAAATGGGTTGCGTTTTGGTGTATGAAACTTCCCATAATAAGATATTATCTTGGAAAAAATCCTTAACATTAGGATACCTTGATAGTGGTATTCAAAAAAAGTAAAGTTCCTTGGAATAGGTCCTTGATAGTAGGTTCTTGATGTCTAAAATTATACATTCCATCTCTATGATAATAGTATTTTAAATATCCATGTTTTCATTTGTTTTCATAGATATATAATTCTTTCAGTTTCAATTTTATTATGGATTCATTTTTTTACCTATTCATGTAATAATTTTTATTTATGTTTATTTCATGATTGATTTAGTTATTTATTTCTTATACTAGGAATTTGATCTCACCCCTTCTTATGTTTCCATTTCCCCAGGATATAGAGAAAAGTAGTACATGAGACAGGTTATAAAGTATAACAAGTTTGAAAGAATTTTTTGGGGATATTAGAGCCTTTTCATGAATTATGTAGTTTTATATATAATGGTAAATTTATACATTTGATACAAAGAACAAGGGATTTATCAGTTTATGCTATGTCCTAAGTCTCTAAATCTCTAAACTAGAAAATATCCTTCAAATTTAAGAGATGAAATAATCACTTTTTATTTTGTAATAAAGGTTGGTTATATCTTGGATTTTATATCTAGTATCAAGAAAATATGTAATTTATATGTTTATGAGCACTAGATCCCAAATTGTAGGTCTAGGGTGACACATATATTCTTGGTAAAATTATATATATTCATGGCTTACAAATTTCTAAATAGATAGATTACATTTTTCTTTCTCAATTGAATTATGCTAGATAGATTCTCAAAAAAAATAATGGAGGATCCAATCCTGATTTATACACCTATTTCAAGGGGAACCAAACTATCCAAATAAGAGATAGGAAAGGAAGTGAATTGAAGAGAATTTTAGAATATGATTGGAATTTTTTTATACTTAGAAACATCTATACTATATATGGTTTATTTTATCACCCTTTGGGATCTTTGATCGCATCATAATTTTGGCCTATTAACGTTCACTCCCACCTAAATTATCTTAAGTACATAATTTGTTCCATGTATCTATCTTGAGGGAGTATATTCCAAACCCCTCACATGCACTAAAGTTATAGGTGGTAATTTTTTATAATGATATTTCATATTAGTGTAATCCAGTAAAGATATTATATTATAGATACAATGTAATACAAAATAATACAACTCACCTGTCCAAAGTATTATAGCGGATCCAAAAGTTTAAGGAAGTAACATGGGAACTAGAAGAGGAAATTAAATAGAAGTAACCTCATATTTTTAGTGTATGAGATGAAATTTTAAGTGTAAAATTTATAAATGGAGATTGAATGCAATGATTTGACCTTTTATAAATGAAATTCTATTTTTATTGAGTAAATTCCTTATAGTTATATAAAACACAAGCATGGATTTTGTTATTTAGGAAAAATTATAAAATATAACCTATAAATTTTAAAATACTTTTCAATATATTAACTATTGATAATATATATATAGTATAGTAACCGAGAATACCAGTATATATTAAGGGTTATGATAAAGTCTAATTTGCACAGATGGAAGGAGTGATAGCCTGGACCAGTAGGATCACACCCTATGAAGACCATTTTTTGAAGATTTTGAGGTAGATGGAATCACTGGGATTTTCCATTGACCAGTACCAAGATAGAATTCAATAACTAAATCATGAATAAAACCTTTTAAATGAGAAGTTTGAGTTTATTAACATCACATCCCAAACCATGTTCATTGAACCACCCTAGTAAATCCCCACCATCTCACACCTTATCCTTAAGGTGTATATTGGTGTAATAAGGGAATACGTATCTATACCCTAGTATTATTAATTTTTATATATATTTTAATGAAATTTTTATTATATTTACCTCATTCAATTGTTATAATTTTATATGATTTGATGAAAATTCAGTTTTGATACAATGAAACCAAAATTTTATTTTTAGAAAATATAAATTTTTAATTAAAAGAATATTTTTTTATAAATTAATTAATTTTGAAATAAATTTTACTTTAATATAAAATTATTATTAAATAATATTTATATACTAATGATAATACAATTTATTGAAGTCTAATATAATCTTTATAAGGGTTAGAAAACTTTCACTGTCGTAAAAACCTGTATTTTCAGAAAATGAGAATTTTGATTTAAAATTGTAAATTATTATATGTGGTGAATAATTTTTATGAAATAAATATTATTTTTTAAATTATCATTTCTAAATTATGTCATGGTTAATTTTTTATAATTTTTAGAAAATGAGAATTTTGATTTAAATTTGTAAATTATTATATGTGGTGAATAATTTTTATGAAATAAATATTATTTTTTAAATTATCATTTCTAAATTATGTAATGGTTAAATTTTTATAATTTTCAGAGACTGTCGAATGTTTTGGTAAAAACTAAATATGGTATAAATATATAGTATGTATTGTAATATATTAATAATCCAAAATTGTTTAATATAATAGTATAATTTGAATAAACAATAAAAAAATATGTTTCCCCTTTAAAATAATTTATTTTTGAAGTTATTTTATTAATTTTATAATCCCTTAATAAATACTCCAAAACCTTTATTATATTTTAAGGTTTAAAATCAATTATTTACAAGAATGACTCACTTACACATCACCAAGGGTATTATTTTAATGATTTCGGTTCTTATAATTATAAAATAATTAAAACCACTCCTATTTGGTATAAAACATGGGAAAACTAAGGGAAGATTTGTGTTTTTTTTATTTTATCATATAGAGTCCAAAACCCAAGTTTAGAAATTAATAAATAATTCCCCCAAACTTTCTTATAAATACCCCCATCCTCCCACTCCAATTCATCAAAAACTCATTGATAATGAATTTAATCTCCATATTCATATATAAATCCATCCAAATGTGTTACCCAGATCTTAATAATCTCCTCCGAAGCTTTTAGATGTTACCTCTCAAGGTATGGGACACTCTCCTCTTCTTTTATTTCAAGTACTCTATTTAAACTAAGGCATTTTTTATTTCAAATTTTACGAGCTTTAATTTTTTTTGCAGATAAATTTATTTTACTTATTAATTCAATGTAATTATATACCATATTTCACTCTCATTCCCCCATTCTATAAACCTTTATGCACACCTATTATGCTGTCAAAAATCTCCTATGATTTTACATGCCAATAATTTGTGTAAAGAATACCATACCTCATTTCTACTCAAGGGTATTCACCTATTTGTACCTATATTTAATTTATTTTGGAATTTCATGTATGTTACCATTATTCCTTAATAATGGGTTTAAAATTGATGAATGTTTTTCTTATGTTGTATGATCTATGTGGTGCACAAATTCATGTACATGATATGAATGTAACGGGTGGTCCAAAAATTATATAACCCCCCGATGAATTGGGTAATGTTTTTATCTCATGGGATTACATGTATGGTGAATGGGAGGATATCCTAATAACACTATGTTATGATGTATTGGAATTTATCCATGACTTATGATTATGAATTCATGATTTATGTGGTTCCTATATTCTTATGTTGCCTTAATGTTATCATCTTATATCAATCTTTGATGAGCATATTTATGATTATGACCCCTTTTATTTTACCTTTATATGCCTCTTGAATAAAATTTATTACTTTTATCATGTTATTAGTTAATTATTTTATTAGAGGTATTTATATCTCAAACTTTTCTTATGCTTGTACCCTGGTTATCTCGTTCAATATTAGAAGATAAATGGAATATAAGGGCATGTTATGATATTTTTAAATAATGTTTTTATACCAATGTTTCAAGTTAACAGTATATATACTTAATTTCTCAAAGACACTAGGCCTCAAAATATTCTATGACTCTATTATGAGTATATTTTTTGTAATAAATCATGAATTAATTTGTATTAATGATATGGTTGTTCATAGTATGATTCATTTTATTCTGTATATGAGTTATCTGGGGTTCCGTAAGTGTCATCCTCTTTATGAAGATTTGAATTTTTTGAAGGATAAAATCAAAATTTACAAAATTATTATTTTGAAGAAAATATTATTCTATATGGTTTCATTATTGTTCATTCATGGATTAAACCTAAAAAATGGGATTTGCGATTCAATAAAATGAAGAAAAAGATTTGAAACATGAATAAGAGAGTTGATGCAAATAAAATAGAAGCAGTTACTATTTAACTACTTTGTAATGTGGAATCCAGTGCTTCTACAACATAGTGACCTGATACAAAGTTCGAAATGAAAATGAAGAGCTGGTAAAATGAAAAAATAGTTGGGAGAAGTTACAGATAGTTATTTTTCAGTAATGAGAATTTTAAAATAAATTTAAAATATGAAAATCACTACTACTAGAAAAAAATTATTTTTCAGTATTTTCCAAAATATAATTTAATAATTTAACATTAATAGATTAATTAAGTGATAAATAATAAGATAATACTGTATATAAAAATTGAATAATATTTTTCTTATTAAAAAGAAACAGCATGGGACAGTTGTGTTTTGTCCAATGCATGCAAGTGAAATAACTATCTTGAAATATTGAAAGAAGAAGAAGAAGAGAGAATAAAATCATTTTGAAAATGTGAAGACAATATAATCTAGTCAAAGAATCATATACTATTAAAATCAATTCATGTTATTATATCTATATAATGGTCTCACATAAAACCAGTTAGGAGACATGTTGTAACATGATTTTAAGGATAAACCCTACTCGTTAGTACTCATTGGTAGATACTATTCAGTCATGTGATCTTGAAGTAATATCAATCTCACCAAGAACAATCCTTCTCATTTTTGGAGGTAAACCTTGTAAATATATTATTCCCCATTTTTTTGTGTGCATTCAATTGTGTGAGACAAAAAACATCATTACACTTTAATAAGTGGAGAGGGTTGTTTAAAAATAAACTTAAAAAATAATCCATTTAACTGATTCATCCCCCCCTCCAAGTGATCAATTATAAATACTATGGGTGTCTTTCCACACACAATGCATGCCCCTCACTCAAACACTTTCAAATAATTCATTTATACAACAATTTCCTTTCATAGAGGTCTATATAATGGTGTATGATATGGAAGTATTATTATTATTTTATCCATTTTTTATTTATTTTTCTATAATTTGTTTTACATTTATTTTTTAAAATATTTATCATTTTTATGGATACAAAGATTTTAATTATGTATTTAAACAAATTATATAAAATTTACTACCTAAATGAATTGTGGAACACACCATTTATCCTCTCAACAAGAAACGTCCCTCCGTGAAACTCATAAGAAAACCCTTTACCCACAATTTATTTTAAATGGATCATTCATTTTACCAAATAGTATGGGATACAATGATAAAATTAATGTAATGTGGCTTCCTAACATGATGTTCATGGATTTTATGGGGATTAAAAATAAAGTTTAGAAGTCAAGGTAGGCTTAAATAAAGGTTTAATTTCAAAAATGAAATTTCAAAATATGCCTCAATATTTTTTAACTCAATATATGATTGTTTCGGTGCGGATGTGCGTCGGGTTACGCTGTTCCGCCAGGACGCGTTCGCGCGTGCACCCGTCAACCCGAGGGGATGGGCGCGCGGCTTGTGGTCCCGCAGTCCCGCTTTCCAAGGGCAGGCGGCATTCGTCCCTTATTCAGGGGCGTCTGCTCCTTGATCGAAACCGGGATGATGGGATGTCGGCTCCTCCTTCCTTGGACGTCTCCTTGGAACTCGTCGCCTAATCCGGGTCTCCCTCATAGACTTAAGAATGTTCGTGAATCTCGTTCTCGGCGCCATATCTTCATGGACACCGGTTAATTACGCTGCTTCCGCCCGGACGCTCCAAGGAGTCTGGGCGGGGCAGCAACCTGCGGTGAGAAGGCCGGGTGGCTCGGGGTGCTGGGGGCGTGTCGTAGCACTGCGGCTCTGCACGTCTGTCTTCCGTCCCTAATAGGGCTTCTCGAAGGCATGATGGCCTGAGGCATCCCGTACTAGGTACGGGGAACTGTGTCACCTGAGGTTTTCCTCAGCTTCCCATGTTTAACACGGGGTATGCCGCGAGTTTAACGTCCAGCGGGGACGGCATCGGACCGATCAACACGAAAAGTGGATCGGATGACAGAACCCCTTACGGGGAACCTCCGACGCTGGGGCCAGCACATGGGCGGCTTCCCAAATGATGTGGAGTGGAGTGAAGTGGCATGACCCCACCGGGATGTGGCGGCCCGGGTAAGGATCGGGATGGATGATGGAGTGAAGAGCTTGGACCCCGTAGAGGCTTCCTACGTACCGCACGTTAGCACGGATCAAAGTCGACGTAGTTCGGGTATACAGTTTAACGTCATGCTGGACGTCGGCAAGCCGACTCACGAAGAGGTCTAGGCCGCCGGGCGGAGGATTGAACCGAACCACCTCGCACAGAGGGGGATGGAACGGCCGGGTGGATCACAGTTTCACGTCATGCTGGACGATAAAAAGAGAAATGGAAAAAGGGGCTGTGGGGAGGCACAGTGGAGATACACACGGGCAGTCTCCCACAGGGGCGGATTCATAGGTGAATCGACGCAAGCGTGAACCCTGGAGGGGTCCACTGATGGACGAACCAACGTAAATACGACCGGGACGACCAGGTGGCGGGCGTGGACCTCAGGGAGGCTTCCTACGTACCCTGTATAGAAGACAGGGATCAAAGTCCACGTAGTTCATTCTGTCAGGACTTACGCACTTGAGGCAGCCCGGATGCGGCAAAACTCAGTTGGAAGGGACTTGGACCGAAAGCAGAAGACACCTCGATCCCAGTCACACCCTCTACTGGCTTCGGCAGTGGGGAGGCGCAATGGAGATACACATGTGCAGCCTCCCACGAGAAACTAGGGGTTTGTAATACCCTGCCCCCGTAGGGAAAAGCCACTCCCATTAAATCGTCCCAAAAGGGGGACAATCCCGACATCCCTGCAGAGACGAGCGGGTGGGGGCCACGTCCAAACCGGGGGAGACCCTGCGTGCGAAGCACGGGATCGAATGATGCGGACGGTTTAACGTCTTGCCGGACGAAGTACAGTTTAACGTCGTGTGTTGAGGACGAAGCGGACGGTTTAACGTCCTGCCGGACGAAGTACAGTTTAACGTCGTGTGTTGAGGACGAAGCGGACGGTTTAACGTCTTGCCGGACGAAGTACAGTTTAACGTCGTGTGTTGAGGACGAAACACTTGGCAGTTTAACGTCTTGCAGCGCGGACGATGGGGGCTAGGCAGTTTAACGTCGTGCAGCCTGGACGTATACAGTTTAACGTCGTGCAGGACGTGGTGCAGTTTAGCGTCATGCAGGACGAATGCTGAACAGTTTAACGTCTTGTAGCTCGGACGTAGTGCAGTTTAGCGTCATGCTGGACGAATGCTGAACAGTTTAACGTCTTGTAGCTCGGACGTAGTGCAGTTTAGCGTCATGCTGGACGATAAAGCCGCCGGTAGGTCCGTGTCACTTCGCGCGAGCCTAGGGGGGGCCGCACGGAAAGACGACGCACAACGCGGGCACCTGCGATGAAGACCATCGGGCGCCACGCAGGCGGGTACCCAAAGGGGGTCAAGGGAGGCGACCCTGGCGGATTGCGCGCAAAAGAGGAGCTTTGCGCGCAAAACCGCGGGTCGGCGCGCAAAATGGCGGGCTGGCACGCAATTGGGCCAGCGCTTCGCGCGCGGATGATGGGGATTGCGCGCACCGGGCTTCGGGTAGCGTGCGGGGGCAACGGCTCATTCTCTAACGAATGGCCACTTTGAAGATGGGGGGTGCGCGCAATCGGGTTGGATTGCGCGCACCCGGGGGCAATTGCGCGCAAGAGGCTTCTTTTGCGCGCAAAGGCCTTCGGGTTGAACTTTATTCAAAGGAAATGAGCCAAGGGGATTGCGCGCGAAGGCGGACCCCAAGGCTCTATTGCGCGAAAGAAAGGAGGTTACCTGAAGATCGGCATTGCGCGCGGAAGGGGTTAAATTGCGCGCGCGGGAGACCGTTCGACTTCCAGCAACCTCTGAAACGTTGGGGGTCGCCTAGTATTTATAGGCAACCTCGGGCGCGGAATCCATGGCGCGAGCACGGAATTATCCTCGCGGGCGCGGAATCGGGCACGGCGCGCAAGGGAGTTACGCGCATCCCGGGGGTTTTGCGCGCGGAACATCATCTTTGCGCGCAGACCTCTGAAATTCCGCGCAAGGCCTCCGGGCCCTCCGAAACATTCTTCCGACTCCAAATATGACCTCGCTTTCCGCATCCGGTGCTTCGTTTGGGAACAACGGACTTTTCCGGCGTCTACAAAAGCCCCCCCTCGGAATCTGATCGGCGAGAGGTCGCAACGATCGGGTTCCGAGGGAGACGCCGGAATGCCGAAGTCCTGGGCGGCGCGGGACTTAGGCGCGCAAAAAGGGGCGCCGGTCACGAAATTCGCCGCTGCGGTCGCGCAAAGCGCTTTCCGCGCAGCGCGGACCCCGGCCTCGCCTATAAATAGGGGCACTGGGTCCCTCCGTGCCGTACACTGGCCTTCCGCGCGATAAGCATCTCTGCTCTCGTGCGCGAAATTGCCCTTTCCGGCGCGGAATTCGCCCGCTCATCGCGCAAAACCGTCCGGATTCCGCCTGTCTTTGCGCGAAAACCCGGAACTTTGCGCGACAGTCTTCCCAATTGCGCGCCGCCCACTTGGATTGCGTGCCAACCTTCAAACTTCTCTACCATCCTCGTCCGATTCCGCACACTTCATCCCTTAACCCGCACAACTCCCGAAACTTCTGAGATGGCCGCGCACAGAGGAAATGAGGGGGATGCCGCCACTCGCAGGGCTGAGATGGCGACGAACGAGGAGGTTTACGGAGCCAAGGAGATTGTTTCCAACAATCAATCCTTGTTCGACTTACTGACGCCGGCCCAGAAGACATATCCACTGTCGGACAACCTGCCGCTCTGGAACTTCGGCATCCTAGATGAGGTCCTGGTGCCAGGGTTCGAGATTGATGCGCCGCGGACCTGGGTGACCCGGGAGGACGAGCTTCTCCGCTATAACATCACCAACAATGGGCATCCTGCCAGGGAGACCAGACACTTGGATGTCTATGTCCTGAACCCGAGGACGCGAACCATTGATGGGGGTGAGCCTACTGCGGAGAATTCTCCAGCCCTCTACTCGAGCATATATCGCCAGAGCGTCACGGACGACACCAAGGGCTGGCTGAAGGACTGGGACTTGCGGTCTGGGGGCAACTTCACCAGTGAGTGGGCCTGGGCGTTCTGGGTACGCCACACTTGCGATCACTTCGCAGAGGAGCTGCGGTACATCGGCCTGTTCGAGGCGGTGTGGACGTCGCAGTTCCACTTCTACCAGCAGTCCGAGCTCGGGCCGGAGCTGTTCACCCGATGGTCTCCGGATACCAACACCTTCCATCTTCACCATGGGGAGGTCGGCATCGGTCTCTGGGACATCCACTGCATCGGAGGTATCCCGCTGGAGGGCTACCAATACGATGAGTTCCTGCCACCGAAAAACATCTGGGAGGACAGGTCACGGACTCCCATCCTGACCTGGCATCTGCTTGACCTGGCTACGCAGCGGCTCGGGATCAAAGACTTCCAGAAGGACATAGCCTACAAGGAATGGTTCGGCCAGTTCTTGGAGCATGACCCGGCGGTCAAGATGCCAGGCAGGGGGAAGCGGTGCCCGACCGCAGCTCAGAGGAGCCGGAACGGGTCGTACTGGCGGGTCCTGGAGACGGGCGACTACCGCTCATGGGGGTACCGCGTCATCGAGGCCCGGGACCCAAATGTCTGGTACGCAGCGTTCCTGGCCGCCTTTCTGAGTGGGTGGCTCCTGCCAGTGCGGGACGCGAGAATGGGCGTTCGCCCGGCGACACTGGCGGTGGCGGGCGCTATGGCCGCCAACAAGAGATACAACCTCGGGGTCCCAGTGCTGGCGAGGCTGTATGCCATCCTGGGACGCATCTCACGAGGGGGGTCGCCACGAAGGATCTGTGGGCCCTTTCAGTTCTTCCACGGCTGGGTGGCTGCTCACCTCGGTGGGTACACGTTTCCGAACGCCATCATTCCTCCGGGCAACGGCCTGCGACCCTCCCTGCTGAACATCGCGGGGGTCGCTCCGATGACCCTAAGTGAAGAGGGCGTGAGGATTCGGATTGGCAATCATGCCAACTTCAACTTCAGTCCGTTCCCCACTCCCGTCGGCCAGATGATCGACAATGGGCGGGGTCCGCTGGAGCAGCATGAATACTTCCTGAACATGCGGGGCGGGGTGCTCGTGGCTCGGATCGACGGGAAGGTGATCTGCGAGCCTTACGTGCCGACCCGTTTCGCCAGGCAGTTCGGGTGCCTTCAACGGATGCCGAAGAGGGTATTCACTGCCGTCCGGGAGGAGACGAACCCTTGCGTCCTTCGCCAGATGTGGCTGATGTTTGCCGCTTTCGGCTCTGGCGACGTCATCACTCTCCCTCCTACCGGAGTTGACGCAGGCTTGGCAACCGAGTACGCCGAACACTGGGCCATCGCGTACCCCGAGGGGCTCTTGCGGAAGCTAGTTCGGCGGCTCGAGGCTACCCGTGCGGAGACCGGGCGTCAAGGAAGGAGGCGGGGCGCCGCCACACGGGGGAGAACGGAGGCGCGCCAAGCAGCGGAGCCGGCGCGGGCAGGGACTTCGGCGGCGGGCACATCGCAGGCTGCCGCTACGACCTCGGCGCCCAGAGAGGGGGCACATGCGGCGGTCGAAGAGCGGCCCGGGAAGCAGGTGAGACGTCTGCTCGAACCCTCCCACGATGCAGTCTTCCCGGCGTTGTGGTCGGCCTGGATGACCCTGCGGCAGTCACTGGGGACCGACGCCATCTGGCGAAAGATTCTCAGAGAAGGAATCCATCTGCCAGAGGTCGGGCGCCTCCACATTGCCGACAGGGTGGACTTCAACCGGCAGTATGTGTATCTGACGGCCATGGACGAGTACGCGCGCCAACGTGGTCAGCGCGCGGAGCCATCCCTTCTGGTGAAGGTGATGCTCGGTCTCGAGCCCGCTCCGGAACAGATGCCGCCGGAAGAAGACGATAGTAGCAACGACTCCGAAGAAGAGGAGGAAATGGGGGAGGATGAAGGCTCCGAGGGTAGATCCCATCAGGGGAGCCCACGGGAGAGCGGCGAGGTGGCCGGCTCTGACAACGTTGATGTCACTGAGCTCCTCGAGGTCCGCTTCTATCCCTACTCGATCTGCTTCATCCACTCTCTTATGCAGCTTCTAACCCATTTCTCCATCTTTCTCAGGAGCGCACGGATGTTGGTCAGGCGTCCTCAGCGGGAGTAGGAGGGGCGCCAGCAGGACAAGGCGGGGGCCAGACACCTATCATTGAATTGACAAGCGCTAAGGGGTCCCCTGCTGCAACTGTTCCTGCGGTGATCGGGGTAGCGGAAGATGACGCTCCGAACTCCCGTAAGTCTCCCTACTTTACTGCTGGTGCTTGCCGTTGACGATCCGTGACTAACCATGGCATGCCCCGCGCAGTGATCTCAACATTGGAGGCTCATCGGGTTGCCGAACCCGGGCCATCTACGAGTGGACCGGTGGCAGACATGCCGCCTGCTCCGGAACAGACTTCCCAAACCGAGCCGGCCCCACCAACTGCTGATCAAGGGGCTGCGGACGTCGGCGGTGCTGCCATCGGAGAGAGGTTGGGGGCTGACGAGGGTGTCAGCGCCGCTGGGGAGAGAGAAGAAGGTCGCCCGGATGTTGGGGAACCTATCCCTCGTGAGGACCTCCCAGGGGCGGACCCTGCAGCAGAGCTGCTGGCTGCCTTCCCTGCCTACCGGCCTGCCGATCCCGAGGAGATGGACGACTCGGACGCGGAGGCGGTCGAGGAGAGCCGGATAACGCGCCGTAGGGGGTGGAAGTGCATCCAGCGCTTCCTCAAGCGAGACCCATCGGAGTGGCTGGGGCGCATGGGATCACTTCAGACCTGGCTGCGCTTCCTGTGTGCCGGGGGAGCTGATGCTCAACGCCTCCATCTGACGGTCCGTGATTTCATGGCCGAAAAGATGCGCGAGAGCTGCCGGTGTGCCGACGTCACACAAAGTCGGGACATGTCGGAGAGCACGCGGGCGCTCCTCGCGGCGGAGCAGGAAGTCCGGCGCCTCGAAGGGCAGGTGGCAGAGAAGGAGGCCTTCGTCGCGACGTGTACCGAGCTTGTGGAGCAACTAGCAGCTCAGCTGGTTGACGCCCAAGTACAGCTGACGGAGGCGGGCCAACAGATGGTCACAATTCAAGTCGAGCGAGAGCGTGCACAGGCCAGAATCGACGAACTGCGTGCTACGACCGCCGACGAAGAGAGGGCACGCAGAGAGCGAGAAGCAGCTCTGGAGGCCACCAGCCAAAGGGTAGCGGCATTAGAAAGACTCATTCAGCACGCTAATCCCTAAGGGCTTTGTTTTGCCATTCCCAAAACATTTGCTTCCGCTACTTTGATCCATCTGTATGAATCAATATATTTATCTGCATCTTTTGGTTTAATATGCTCAACCACAATTCGTTGTCTTGCGGGAGTGTTAACCAAGCATCAGGCATCCATAATTGGGCCTGGATTTCTGGAGAAAAGAGGGAGGTCATTCCTAGGAAAGGAGACCTCAGACCTAATCAATGTATCATCCCCCAACTTGTTCCAACACACGAGCGGGACAACGCTAGGGGCGTTGAGATTTTATCCGAACATAGGGAAATGAGAAAGGGTGAATCGCGTGTCCCGAATCCGGACATCCACAACGTTCGGCCTTCCAGGAAATGCCCAAGACGGTAGGCGGACAGTGGATCGACCATAACAACTGCAATAGACGGACCGAAAAAGGCCATCATTCATATTGCAGGAGGCGGACCACATGTCATCATGAATACCGCTTTGGGGTTCCTTCAGACACAAGGGTGGAAAATCCAGATCAACAGGGCATGCGAAGCGTGGGGCGAAGTGACGATTTGTTCGGACATAATCCAACGCTCTCAAAATTGCGCCACCGTGGGGAAAACGTATTAGGCGGATGCACTAATCTGGCCGTGAGTCACCTCAATTCTCAGACAGCACCTCTCTGACGAGGAAACTGTCGCTTCCCATCCTTGCGATGGGGCATCCTGAGCTGAATCGGGGAGAATATCACAACTGCACCACTCTACCCGAAGTCAGGCCAGACGGCCGGCGACGAGGAGGGGCGGGACTTAACGATCCCTGAGGCTGGACCCGAGTCGGAATGCCCGGGCGTTCCTACGTACTCCATCAGGCTGGAGATCAAGCCACACGTAGTTCTGTGAGTGCAGTTTAACGTCATGCAGGACGTAGAATCCCGTTTAGGGGAGATCTTAGTTTAAGGTCGTAGAGCTCGGACCATAAGGGTAGATCTTAGTTTAAGGTCTTAGAGCTCGGACCATAAGGGCTAGATCTTAGTTTAAGGTCTTAGAGCTCGGACCATAAGGAGAGATCTTAGTTTAAGGTCTTAGAGCTCGGACCATAAAGAGAGATCTTAGTTTAAGGTCTTAGAGCTCGGACCATAAAGAGAGATCTGAGTTTAAGGTCTTAGAGCTCGGACCATAAAGAGAGATATGAGTTTAAGGTCTTAGAGCTCGGACCATAAAGAGAGATCTTAGTTTAAGGTCTTAGAGCTCGGACCATAAGGACCTCAAAGTACGCCGCATCTGGTCATATCCCCTGGATATGCGAAGATGCACTGAGGGATAGTGTCAAGAGTGCCGAGGTTTCACCTGGTCAGAATGGGAGGTGGGAAATGTGAATCATGCGGCCATTCACTCAAGGAATGGGGGCACCGGGGTAACGATATGGGAGTACTGCCGACCGTGGCGGAAAAGCAGCATCAACATCGCACTAACCGTTGGTGGAATGAGGCAGCAAACGAGCATCGACCGCTCAATCGCAGGATTCATATCGATTTGCTGCCCGAGGCCATTGGGGGTACCGGCCCGAGTCGGTGGGAGAGCACTGAGGCATTGTGTCTGAACCGTTCACGGGGGCTCCACCCAGGGCGTAGACGATGGGTCCGAATGAAAGGGAGCACGAAGCCTGAAAAGCGGAGGAAACCTGACCAAGCGGATCCTGACCCTCCTGGAAATAAACCAGAGTACTCTTGACACCGGTGGACCACTGCAAGGGGTCGGGGAACGCACCTTGAGGGTGACCTGAAGGCGGCGGATTCCCCAGAGAAGGGGGAATCTCTAAGAGGTGGGGGGCTGGACCCGAAGTTTCAAACATCTGGGCGTTCCTACGTATCCCATAAGGATGGGAATCAAGCCGCACGTAGTTCTTGAAGCGCGGCGCAACACAATCAGGCACCAGCACGGGGAAGAGTGCGGGTCTGACCCTCGCACACAAAAGGAGCGGCATTTGATATTTCTTGTTTGTCCTTAAAGATGAATGGTTTTTCTTTGTGCGGCGACATGCCTGTGATTGAGAAATCTCTGGCGTCGCCACAATAATCAAGCCACGGAAGGCATTGATGAATGGCGTGGTTATTAACCAGCGCCCAACATGAGTGTCCCCTGAGGGGAACATCACGATGCAGTGCCGTTTTCTCGTCGGGCGGCCAAGACGATCACAGTTTACGGTCGTGTGGTAGGACCAGACAACACAGTTTAAGGTCGTGTGGTTCGGACCATGGAGGAATCCGCTTACCGCGGTACGGCGGACACGGCGGAGGTGGGAGCATACCCAGCCCTGCGGTCACGCACGATTCCAGGAGAAGAGTCTTGGGATGGGGGTCTGCGTATGTCCATCACCCGAGGGGCAGAGATGCTAGCCTCCAGACATACTGGGCTCAGAACGCGATTGTTCGAGCGACTCCTCCCTCCTTATGGGGACGAGGGTCCAGCTACGCATGGCCCTTGGGGAGAACATCCGCATATACCCTTGGTGCTCAGATCATGGGAGCCTCGAACGACATCATTACCTTGGTTGGTCTTCCTAACGTGTAAAGGTGTACTGAAGGTCAGTATGAAAAGAGTGTCCAGATTCCACTACAACGCATAAAGGCGGAGTGTGATGAGGACTGCGCAACCAATGTTCAGAGCCTGAAAGAGCCGACATGGCGATCAAGGATGTTGCTGACGCATTCGCAACACAACATCCGATCGCGTCAGCCTAAGACGGGGCAAGCAAACGAGCATCAACCGCTCAATCGCAGGATTCATATCGATTTGCGGCCCAAGACCCGCCGGTAAATCGACCCGGAGCGGTGGGAGAGCACTGAGGCATCGTACCCAAACCGCTAACAAGGATCCCTTTGAGTGAAGGCTCGAATAAGAGGAAGCGTGAGGCCTGACAAGCAACACAGGACTTGTCGGGATTGAATCTGACACTACGAGTCATAGACCGAAGTACCCAAAACATGTTAACAGATCTCCGGAAAGGGTCGGAGGACTCACCCTGAGAGCAACCAAAAGAGGGCAGATTCCCGTGATCAACCAAGGGACGGGGCTGGACCTGAAACACAAGCGTTCAGGCGGTCCTACGTATCCCATAAGGATGGGAATCAAGCCGCACGTAGTTCTTGAGAGGCAGTTTAACGTCATGCAGGACGATGAGAGGTGTGAGGTGGTCCCACACACGGGGGGAGGCGTATGGCGTGGCCAGTAGACCAACGCGAATGAGGACATAATCCCCCGCTCACGCGATACGCCTCGCACAAAAAAGGAGGGGAACTGGGGCCAGAGGCCCAACGTGGGATAGAGATTCCCGGGAAATGGGGCTGGGCCTGAAACATGAATGTCCAGGCGGTCCTACGTATCCCATAAGGATGGGAATCAAGCCATACGTAGTTCTTGAAGTGCAGTTTAACGTCATGCAGGACGATGAGGGGAAAAGAAGGGGGGAGCAGAAGGCATCCCCAAACGTGGGGGGTCGTACAGCGTGACGAGTAAACCGACGTGAATGAGGGCATAGCCCCGCACTCACACCATACGCCGCACACCCGGGGGCAACTGGGCCAAGGGCCCGAGATGGGATGGAAATTCCCGAAGGATGGGGCTGGACCTGAAACATGAAGGTTCAGGCGGTCCTACGTATCCCATAAGGATGGGAATCAAGCCGCACGTAGTTCTTGAGGGGCAGTTTTACGTCATGCAGGACGATGTACAGTTTAACGTCATGTTGGACGGAGCACTTGGCAGTTTAACGTCTTGCAGCGCGGACGATACGCTGGGCAGTTTAACGTCGTGCAGCTTGGACGTATGCAGTTTAACGTCGTGCGGGACGTGGTGCAGTTTAACGTCATGCAGGACGAAGTGCAGTTTAGCGTCATGCGGGACGAATGAACACTCAGGCAAAGTATTGCTTGAGGAACCTAGCGTTGGTGGGAGGAGTGACACGCTCACCATCCATAGTCGCTAGGGAGTATGCGCCATTGGGATAGACCTTGTGGACAACAAACGGTCCCTCCCACTTGGGCTCCAACTTGGGTGGCTTCCTGCCAGGGATCATCGGCGCTCTTAGGGCTAGCACTAGATCACCCTGCAGGAAGGAGCGGAGGCGAACCTTCTTATTGAAAGCTCGAGCCATTCTGCTTTGATGCCTCTCCAAGTTGTGCAAAGCGCGAAGTCTATTCTCATCCAGTGCTTCCAACTCGACTAGACGGGCTTCAGCAACTCTGTCCGGCGCTTGCTGGTCGTAGACCGCAGTGCGCAAGGACGGTAACTGGATCTCGATGGGTAGGACAGCCTCAGCTCCACACACCAAGGAATAAGGGGTCATCTGGGTGGAATTGCGAGTCGTCGTCCGATAAGCCCAGAGGGCGTTGGGGAGCTTGTCCGGCCAACTCTTCTTGTTCTGACCAACCATCTTTTGCAGAATGTTAGAGAGGGTTTTGTTAAACGCCTCGATCTGTCCATTCGCCTGCGCATGATAGCGAGATGTATGGTTCGAGCGAATGTTATACTTGGCGTACAACTTCTTCAACTCGGCTGCTCGGAAATTGGTTCCGTTATCCGTGAGGATAGCGTGAGGCACTCCAAATCGATGGACGATGTTGGAGGTCACGAAGTCAGCGATCGAACAGGATTTGACCTCTCTGAGCGGAATCGCCTCTGCCCATTTGGAGAAGAAGTCCGTAGTGGTCAGAATGAACCGGCACTGGCGAGCTGTCACCGGTGGGTAAGGTCCCACAATGTCCAGTCCCCAGACTGCAAAGGGCCAGGAATACCTTGTGGTATGGAGAGGCTCCGGCAGCCGATGCACAAAGTTCGCATGAACCTGGCACGCATGGAACCTCCTGGCATACTCGATGCAGTCATGGATCATGGAGGGCCAGAAGTATCCTAACCTCCGAATCTGGTGGGACAGCTTCGGCCCAGTCTGGTGGGCGCCGCATGAACCAGCATGAACCTCTTGCATGACTCGTGGGATCTCAACTCCCTGAAGGCAACGGAGGAGAACACCATCAAATCCGCGTTTGTAGAGGATCTGCTCCAGGCCGGGACTGCTCTGGAGGACGAACTGCGATGCGCGGCGTCGAACTCGCTCGCGCTTGGCCCGCTCCGATGGAATAATTCCATGTTGGAGGTACTCAACCAAAGGCGTCCTCCAATCAGGGGCTGATCCGACTGTCATATCTGGGGTACTCGGGGCTCCGGGCATAGGGGAAACCGTGGTGAGGTTACTTACCAACGGGCCGCGATCTTCTTCCGGGATAACGGGAGCGATGAGCCTGCGGCGCGTCATGCGGACGATCAGGTTGTCCTGTTCAGGCTCCGTAAGTGACGCAGCGAGGCTGGCCAAAGCATCTGCTCGACCGTTCTGCGACCGGGGAACATGGACAATTTCCGGCCGAGAAGGGAACCGGGCCATCAGAAGGAGGGTGCACTCCAACAATGGCACAAGTTCTGGCTTCCTGACAACGTAGTCGCCATTGATCTGCTTAACGAACAGCTCGGAGTCCCCTTTCACGCACAGACGGGGCACGTCGATCTCGAGAGCCAACTCGAGGCCGGTGATGAGGGCATGGTATTCCGCCTCATTGTTGGTACAGCCCTCTGACAACAGGAAAGAGTATGGCAGCACGGCTCGCTCCGGGGTAATGAAGACGATACCCAAGCCTACTCTGTTGAGCTTAGGATTATCGAGTCTTCTACCGGTGGGGCTCCGGGAGGCACCGTCAAAGTGCATCTGCCAGCATGGATCGGCTCGATCAACCGAGAGAATGGTCTCACCAGGAAAGCCTAGATCCAGCGGCTGATCCGCGGAGGTCGGGTGAGCTGCCAGAAAGTCTGCCAATGCTTTCCCTTTGATGGCCTTCTGAGACACATACCTGATGTCGAACTGCTGGAGAATCACAGCCCACCGCGCTAGACGGCCAGTCAACATAGGTCGGCTCAGGATATATTTCAACGGGTCTACCCGAGAAACCAACTGTACCTCATGGTGCTGCAAGTAGTGCCGTAATTTCTGTACGGCAAATACGAGCGCCAGGCAGCTCTTCTCGATGGGGGAATACCTAACTTCCACATCGAGGAGCATGCGACTGAGGTAATAGAGGCTATTCTCTGTTCCCTCGTTGTTCTTCTGGGCGAGAAGGGCACCCAGGGACCGTTCCAGGGCGGTCACATAAAGGACCAGCGGCTTTCCGGATACGGGCGGCATCAGGACCGGAGGTTGAAGCAGGTACTGCTTGATTTCCTCGAAAGCGGTCTGACACTCTTTATCCCATACATAGGTGGCACCTTTCTTCATGAGCCGAGAAAAGGGCTTACACTTGCCGGCCAGATTCGCGATGAATCGGCGTATATAGGCTAAGTGGCCTTGGAACCCTTGCAGTTCCCGGACGGTACCTGGGGGAGGCATCTGGCTAATCGCCCTGATTTTCTCTGGGTCGATCTCAATACCCCGGTATCTTACCACAAATCCAAGGAACTTTCCGGAGGTGACCCCAAAGGCACACTTCAACGGGTTCATCTTCAGGCAGCGAGACCGGAGGAAGCTGAACACTTTCTCAAGATCTTTGAGATGGTCCTGACGCTGGCGCGATTTGACAACCAAGTCGTCGACGTAGCATTCCACCAGTGTGCCGAGGATTGGCTTGAATATGCGGTGCATCGCCCGTTGATAGGTGGCACCTGCATTCTTCAGGCCGAAAGGCATGACCCGGTAGCAAAAGGTACCTTGGGGGGCCCTGAAGGCAGTGAACTCCTCATCCTCAGGGGCCATCCGAATTTGGTTGTATCCGGAGTATCCATCCATGAAGGAGAGGGCTTGGAACCCTGCCGTGGCATCAATCAACAGCTCTGTCACTGGAAGGGGAAAATCATCCTTCGGGCAGTGGCGGTTGAGATCGCGGAAGTCGATGCAGACTCTGATCTGCCCGTTCTTCTTCCTGACCGGCACAATGTTGGCCAGCCATTTGGGGTACTGAACTTCCCTCACGAAGTTGGCTTTGATAAGCTTGTCAACTTCGGCCTCAACCATGGCACCGTGGGATGGGTGCATCTTCCTGGGAGGCTGCTTGAACCCGCGATGGTTCGCCGGGAGACCAAGGCGGTGGACGGCTACCTGAGGATCCAGCCCCGACATCTCGTCATAGCCCCAAGCGAATACATCACGGTGCTGCCTGAGAAAGTCCACGTACTGCTGCCGCTCCTCAGAGGGCATGGCGGCACTAACCAATGTGGGTCTTGGATCGGCCTCGGTTCCAAGGTTCACCTGTATTAACTCATCGACCGTGGCGGGGACGCCCTCCTCGAAGGCTGGGGGTGCGTCTTCCATATCCTCTCCACTCGGGGAGGGATCGTCCACGGGAGAGACTGCGTTGGCAACTGCATTGGGGCTACCAGATCCTGCTGGGCCACTGGTGCTGGCGCGGGCGGTCGCGGCCATCTCATCAGGAGACTCGCGGACCGTCAAGACCATGGCGACGTCCAACCGTTGAATCGGGAGGACGTAAGCGTCATCCAGACTTGCCCAGGGATCACTTGCAACAGTGACAGGCTCAACCTCACCTGCCAGGATCTGCTTATCCTTGCTCTTGTAATAGTCCGCGTCCAGATAGCGGGCTTCACATGAGGCAAAATGAGAGGCATCTCCTTGAAGCACACCTACTCGACCATTAAGGGAGTATTTGAGGCACTGGTGGTATGACGAGGGAACCGCCGCGTGAAGATGGAGCCATGGCCTGCCCATCAATGCGTTGTACGCAGTGTCCTGAGAGACTACCATGAATTCGGTGTTGGCAACCAAGTCACCGAACTGGGTCTTCAAACGTATCTTGCCGACCGGGGTTTGCTCGGTGCGATCGTACCCCTGGATCCTGAGGTCGGAGGGAATCAAGTCATCCTCAGACAACCCCAATCTCCGGAGCGTCCGAGTTGGAATCAGGTTAACCCCGGACCCCGTGTCGACAAGACAGCGCCGGACTTCAAGGCCATTGAACTGGCCAGTGACATACAGCGGACGAATGTGTCCCTGTATAGGAGGGTCTTCATCCTTACCAGAGAACGAGATAACTGCCTGACATTCGGCGTCCTCGATCGTTTCGGCGTGAAAGGCCTCTGCAGCCGCAACCTCTGTCTCAAACTGGAGGGGGCTTTTCAGGGCTTCAGCGAGTGCCTCGCGCATCTCAGATGACATGCGCAGAGCCTCAAGGATGGAGAGCCTTGCTGGGATGTCGGCCAAGTGCTTCAGGACATCATACTTTTTGGCCAAGCGCGAGCCCCTGGTTGCAGGAGGTTGCTCTGCGGTTGGTGGCATGACGGGCCTTGCCGGTTGGATCGGCGGCCGACTGGTACTTGGCGCATCTCGCTGTTCACTGGTCGCAGTCCGGGAAATGGTCACCGTACTGGAGTCAGGAGGCCGGGATGGACTTGTGGCAGGGCGGAGCTGGTCGCGACGCGGCTGGGGCGGTTCTGCCTGGTCCCACACCACAAACAGTGGCGGAGGCGAATCCGTCATCCCTGGATGGGGGGGCTGCGCGCGCTGAGCTCGATTTTGAGCCTGCTGCCTAGTCTCAGTGGCGTGCACGGCCTGGCTGGAGGTACCAACGGTTGTGCCCCGGCGACTCCTGCTGCTGCGGTTCTTCCGACGGTGGCGACGACCGGGGACACTAGGGAGGTCCACCTGGTGTTCTTCAATGTCGGGAACCGAAAAGGGATTTACCAGCTCGACGGTATTAACCGAAGCGTACCCAACACCCGCCATCCGTGGGGGGGAACCCAGGCCATCGACGTCGCGAGACAGAGTGCCCGATTTCCCTTCCCCAGCCCCTGGCGGGTAAGACTGAATGCTTGGCCGGGCAACATGTCGGTCTTCCAACACCTCTGAAAGCCATCGGTCTTCGTATCGAGGAGAAGAGATTCACGTCGGGTTCACCATTTTTCTGTTTCGGTGCGGATGTGCGTCGGGTTACGCTGTTCCGCCAGGACGCGTTCGCGCGTGCACCCGTCAACCCGAGGGGATGGGCGCGCGGCTTGTGGTCCCGCAGTCCCGCTTTCCAAGGGCGGGCGGCATTCGTCCCTTATTCAGGGGCGTCTGCTCCTTGATCGAAACCGGGATGATGGGATGTCGGCTCCTCCTTCCTTGGACGTCTCCTTGGAACTCGTCGCCTAATCCGGGTCTCCCTCATAGACTTAAGAATGTTCGTGAATCTCGTTCCCGGCGCCATATCTTCATGGACACCAGTTAATTACGCTGCTTCCGCCCGGACGCTCCAAGGAGTCTGGGCGGGGCAGCAACCTGCGGTGAGAAGGCCGGGTGGCTCGGGGTGCTGGGGGCGTGTCGTAGCACTGCGGCTCTGCACGTCTGTCTTCCGTCCCTAATAGGGCTTCTCGAAGGCATGATGGCTTGAGGCATCCCGTACTAGGTGCGGGGAACTGTGTCACCTGAGGTTTTCCTCAGCTTCCCATGTTTAACACGGGGTATGCCGCGAGTTTAACGTCCAGTGGGGACGGCATCGGACCGATCAACACGAAAAGTGGATCGGATGACAGAACCCCTTGCGGGGAACCTCCGACGCTGGGGCCAGCACATGGGCGGCTTCCCAAATGATGTGGAGTGGAGTGAAGTGGCATGACCCCACCGGGATGTGGCGGCCCGGGTAAGGATCAGGATGGATGATGGAGTGAAGAACTTGGACCCCGTAGAGGCTTCCTACGTACCGCGCGTTAGCACGGATCAAAGTCGACGTAGTTCGGGTATACAGTTTAACGTCATGCTGGACGTCGGCAAGCCGACTCACGAAGAGGTCTAGGCCGCCGGGTGGAGGATTGAACCGAACCACCTCACACAGAGGGGGATGGAACGGCCGGGTGGTCACAGTTTCACATCATGCTGGACGATAAAAAGAGAAATGGAAAAAGGGGCTGTGGGGAGGCACAGTGGAGATACACACGGGCAGTCTCCCACAGGGGCGGATTCATAGGTGAATCGACGCAAGCGTGAACCCTGGAGGGGTCCACTGATGGACGAACCGACGTAAATACGACCGGGACGACCAGGTGGCGGGCTTGGACCTCAGGGAGGCTTCCTACGTACACTGTATAGAAGACAGGGATCAAAGTCCACGTAGTTCATTCTGTCAGGACTTACGCACTTGAGGCAGCCCGGATGCGGCAAAACTCAGTTGGAAGGGACTTGGACCGAAAGCAGAAGACACCTCGATCCCAGTCACACCCTCTACTGGCTTCGGCAGTGGGGAGGCGCAATGGAGATACACATGTGCAGCCTCCCACGAGAAACTAGGGGTTTGTAATACCCTGCCCCCGTAGGGAAAAGCCACTCCCATTAAATCGTCCCAAAAGGGGGACAATCCCGACATCCCTGCAGAGACGAGCGGGTGGGGGCCACGTCCAAACCGGGGGAGACCCTGCGTGCGAAGCATGGGATCGAATGATGCGGACGGTTTAACGTCTTGCCAGACGAAGTACAGTTTAACGTCGTGTGTTGAGGACGAAGCGGACGGTTTAACGTCTTGCCGGACGAAGTACAGTTTAACGTCGTGTGTTGAGGACGAAGCGGACGGTTTAACGTCTTGCCGGACGAAGTACAGTTTAACGTCGTGTGTTGAGGACGAAACACTTGGCAGTTTAACGTCTTGCAGCGCGGATGATGGGGGCTAGGCAGTTTAACGTCGTGCAGCCTGGACGTATACAGTTTAACGTCGTGCAGGACGTGGTGCAGTTTAGCGTCATGCAGGACGAATGCTGAACAGTTTAACGTCTTGTAGCTCGGACGTAGTGCAGTTTAGCGTCATGCTGGACGAATGCTGAACAGTTTAACGTCTTGTAGCTCGGATGTAGTGCAGTTTAGCGTCATGCTGGACGATAAAGCCGCCGGTAGGTCCGTGTCACTTCGCGCGAGCCTAGGGGGGGCCGCACGGAAAGACGACGCACAACGCGGGCACCTGCGATGAAGACCATCGGGCGCCACGCAGGCGGGTACCCAAAGGGGGTCAAGGGAGGCGACCCTGGCGGATTGCGCGCAAAAGAGGAGCTTTGCGCGCAAAACCGCGGGTCGGCGCGCAAAATGGCGGGCTGGCGCGCAATTGGGCCAGCGCTTCGCGCGCGGATGATGGGGATTGCGCGCACCGGGCTTCGGGTAGCGCGCGGGGGCAACGGCTCATTCTCTAACGAATGGCCACTTTGAAGATGGGGGGTGCGCGCAATCGGGTTGGATTGCGCGCACCCGGGGGGCAATTGCGCGCAACAGGCTTCTTTTGCGCGCAAAGGCCTTCGGGTTGAACTTTATTCAAAGGAAATGAGCCAAGGGGATTGCGCGCGAAGGCGGACCCCAAGGCTCTATTGCGTGAAAGAAAGGAGGTTACCTGAAGATCGGCATTGCGCGCGGAAGGGGTTGAATTGCGCGCGCGGGAGACCGTTCGACTTCCAGCAACCTCTGAAACGTTGGGGGTCTCCTAGTATTTATAGGCAACCTCGGGCGCGGAATCCAAGGCGCGAGCGCGGAATTCTCCTCGCGGGCGCGGAATCGGGCACGGCGCGCAAGGGAGTTGCGCGTATCCCGGGGGTTTTGCGCGCGGAACATCATCTTTGCGCGCAGACCTCTGAAATTCCGCGCAAGGCCTCCGGGCCCTCTGAAACATTCTTCCGACTCCAAATATGACCTCGCTTTCCGCATCCGGTGCTTCGTTTGGGATCAACGGACTTTTCCGGCGTCTACAATGATCTATATCAGTATTGAAAAAGTTAAAAATAAAGTTATTGATTTCATATCATTCATTAAGACTCTCAAGAAAAAGTGAAATTGAATAATTTTTCAAAAAAGTGTTGGAAACCTATCAGTTTGGTAAAGTTTGATATTTGTTGACACTAGTGCACATGGGTTTAAATTTTATCAAAAATTATTAAATGTTATTTTAGAAATGAAGGAATAAAATCCAAATCAACAATCATTTAAATTTTTAAATGTTTGAACTAATTATTTTTTTTCTGAAATACCAAAGTAATTTTAATTAAAAAAGGTATCCAATTAAGTTTAAGGTGTCCTAAAAAATCTAGATTATAAAAAATATAAAAAATATGAAATTCATAATAGATTGTATCCATTTCTCCAAACAACCCATTTACTACCCTTCATTATAGATAATACTTTATTATGGTCACTTTAAAAGAATCAAATTTGGCATCAAAAAAATCAAGGGAAAGGAGTTATAAAACTTGAATTATTATGTGGGGACATCTCATGTAGATGATCCAAATAGCCTTCAGTGTTCCAAAAATGTGTTTTCAAATTCTTTATATATGTATTTCCAGGTTGGATAATAGCATATTTGGGATTCCATTGGTATTTATATCTGTTTAAAACCATCAAAACTACATGAAAAAACAACTAAAATTCGTTATTAAATTTAAACTAACCCTAATGAAATAAAAAATAAAATATAAGGGAATAAAATATTAGTTTAAACTCCCATTGGGTGCTATTATATTTATTTTACATATCCAAATAGTTTTTGAATCATCTCTAATTATCTGGTGGATGGAGGTTTTATGGTTAGAACCACCACAATTGTGTTCGTCCCCATATCTTCATGAAATTCTTCCAAATTTCCTTTTATACACTATGTTACTTCTCACTCCCTATAGATAGGGTATCATGTAACAGTATAGGGGTATCTAGATAATATAGGGGACCTCTATTTACTCAAATTATAATGTAGGAGATGTGTAGTCCATTATATTTATATAGATCAATCTTAGTACTGTTTTTTAATCTAGTGTTACTTGATTGGGTTGCTATTTATCTAGTTACAATTCAATGACATATTCTTTTTATGTCATAACACCCACACATAAAACTTCTCAAGTCGCATTTAAAATTTGTCTACCTATCTTGTGGAAAGTTCTTCAAACTTTTCTAGGGCCTATAATTTCTATGATGAATCTATAACATCCCCAAAGGGAATATCGATTTTATTTTTTTGTTTAATTAAATTTAAGAGAATATATTTTAGTAAATAAGTATCTCCCTCAATTTGTTTTAGGTTTTAAATATTTCTCTATAAAAAAATATCATAAAAATCCATCTTATGGTACAAGTAGTCGAATGTTCAGATAATCTTTAAATTTATCCATCTATTCTTCAGAATCATATTCTTTAACAATCTGGAAAAACAATAAAACCATTAAATCAAAAGAATCAAAATAGGGAGTGTGATTGATCATATAGATTTTAGTGAAATTAATATCTAGATACTCAATTTTTTTATCATATGCCTTTATTAGTTCATCTTGAGACTATTGTTTCTCCTTGAGTGTCTGAGATAAGCGGTCATTATGGATAGATAGTGGATGATCATCAAGCTCAGCCTCAACCTCATGAAACTCCTTTTTAGAAATGGCGGTGGAGGATAAAGTTTTTTTATATGTTCTTCATTAACTTGATGAATTTATTGAAAGTATCCAAAAATTTCACAAAGATCATTGGAAAAAATTTCAAAGTACCAAGGATTTAAATATCCTTTGATATCTTCAAGGAAATCTATGAACACCTCACCCTAGATAGTGGATCCATAAACTCCCTTAATCATTTAGGAAGGGAAATTTACTATATCATAAAATTCACAGTGTGGGATCAAAACATCTTCCATTTTTTCAGATATTTTAATATAAAAAACTTAATAATATTTACAAAATTAAAATGAATGTGAGTTAATAGCCTAAATCCCTATAAGAGGTTCCGAATTTTGATAGGATTTTTTTTGTGGGGATACCAAAATTGAATATTAAAATCCCCTATAAATAGATTGAGAGCTGACTATAGGTTTATCTCATAATGATCTAATATAAATTACTCATTACCCTTTACTCTTAAAATTATTTTTTGGTGTTTTTAATGTATCCAAGTAAAGAGATCAAGGAGTGTGGTGGTTGTGTGTGTCAATATAAAAAAATAAATAAAAGTAGTAAAATAAAAAATCAGCAGGTAAAATGGGTGAAACCTATATTATTTTAGTTATAATGGACTAGTATAATTCTATGTAATGTGGAAAACCATAATAAAAATCCTATAACACCCCACAACCACATCACAATTGAATAAAAACCTCAAAAATAATAATGGTGATTTTGGTAACCATGGATATCTCTCAGGAATTCACAAACTTGGGTTAGTAGTCTATCACCATAGATTTGAGAGATCATAATTACAGAAATGGGAAACAAGGGAGAAGTAATAAACACAAAATAGGAATTATAACTTGTATTATATTAAAAATTAGTAAAATTACTACAAAAAAACTTCTAAAATACTTTTAAATGGGGATCCCCTTATACAGTGGAATCCCCCTTTTATTTATACACCCCCATTCCCCTTCACTTCTATATAATTCTAAGAGGAATCAAAACTAATATTTATACCTAGAATAATCCCCAACTTCTATAACTATATTTGTGTACTAATTTATGAAAATCCCTCCATATAGTGGAAACATACCCAAGTTGTGTGAGCACTAAACTCCATACATCATTGGGTAGTGAGTCACTACTTTTCATTATAGTGTAATGATTTTTATGAAGAAACTTTTATAAGTTATTCTTAGTGGATTGATCTGAGTCAAGTCATCTTTTAGGATGGGTTGAGATTAATTTCACTATATTGATAGAGTTGATCCATTTCCCTAGTTTGTCCAAAAATTTCTAGGAAATTCTCTAAATTTGTTAATGGAATTTGGAATTTTTTTTAGGTTGCTTAGATTTGTTTTAATATTCTGGTTTAGTTATTCTATAGGAACTAGAACTTGAGTAATATTTTATAACTATATTTTCTACACTAGTAGAAAAGGATAAATCTTATGTATTAGTTCATCCATGGGTAACTATAATGTACCATCTAAGAACTCTTATGTACCATCACATCTATGAGTTACTCTTACATTTAAATTATTTCATCCCTATGGAAAAATCATGTAACATTCTGTATCATGTGGGTTGTGGGGTAATATTTACATATTTCCAAACATCAAATTGTACTTATACCTAAATAATTATTTCATAGGGGGATGAAAACCTTACATATTATAGAAGATTTTGACTCTTCACTTGCAACAAAAAGTAATTACCCATACAAATCATAGGGAAAATATATTATGTGTGTTCTTAGAACTCTAAAAGTTTTCCTATAAACTCTTACATACAATAACAATATTACATATAATCTGATCTATAAAAAGGTTTTCCACTTCACCTAGAAAATAATAAAAAACCATTTAAATTTTATATTCGTTAATAATAAAATATAGAATATTAATAATTCACTAAAAATAGAATTTATTCTAGTATAAAATCAACTCCAAATTATTCCTAAAGCCTAAAAATTTCATAAATACATAAATTATAAGGAATTAATGGGGATTAAATCATTTAATTACAATAAAAATTAATAATTTTTTGTACAATGTCAATACCCTCTTAACTTGGGAACAAAATTGTGGGTGTTTACATGATATATGTTGTATATGGGATAATATAGAATAAAATCACCTTGGTAGGGTGATATTAGTAATCAATAAGTAAATATTAATCATGGGTAGCCTTAGGAGAATATAGAATAGAGGCTGATGGATAATATAATTTTAGTTGAGATCATGTTATATTTACAAACTATTTTTAATTCACTAAATTATTATGGATGTATTGAGGTATTCTGGTGGGGATCGAAAAAAGATAACACTCTGGGATGATTATCTATGAGATGAACCATAAAAATGTAGGAATAATCTTATTTTTAATGAGGATATTGGTAAGAAATTTATCACTTAAAACACTACATCTTCTATAAGAGATTGTATGATTTTATCTAGAAAGGGTTATATCTGGAGTGACTTGGGAGAGACAATGTATTTAGTTGTAACCAATTGAAGATATTAGGTCTATGTAGTATGGCGGAGAAATGACCAATAGGTCATAAGGATTATTAGTGATCCAAAACTAATAACTCATATGACTGGTAAACTATAAATTTTGATGAATTTAAAATATGATGAGTTAATTGATGAATTTTGTTAAACATTGATGAGAAATGTTTCAAAAAGTAGTTATTGGGGATTTAGATAGAATATTAACTCTGGATAGTTGGGAACTAGTAATATTATGGAACTCCAAGTTAGTCTATGTTATTTTTTAGGAAGTTGGAACACAAGAGTTGTGTGATAGAAATTGAGGTCCCTTTACTTGAGAGATGTCTATTGAGATTGGATGGCCTGGTGATAGGTCATCAATGAAATTAGATAGTGTTTTGATAGAGAACTATGATGGTATCGCCTTTAGAGTGAGGCATATTGGATGGGTCTATCATGGTAAAATACATGTGGATTTTTACTGTCAGTAATCAAATTTTTACAGAATATGGGTATGTCAATGCTTATTGATTGAGGTTAAGGGAATCCTATAAAAGGGAGAACACCATCAGATTATTTTTTGTTCAAACCTTATTGTGGTATTTTTTAGTGAGTATCAAGGGTGATGTATATGGAGAACCCATCCCAGTGAAGGATGAGGGTTTATGTTAGTGTTTGGATAAAAAAAACCTAGTGATATCTCATGAGAGGAATATACATAAGTGTGGGTATCGATTTGGTATGATCAAAAAAGCTCAATACATTTAGTAATTGAATAGGTGTGGCATGTAGGGTTTTATCCAGTTTAATGATTGGGATTATATAGTGTCAATAATTAGGATAGTATGATGACGTGTTCAATGGGTTTAGGTTTCATAAGATGGATAAAGTCTCAATTATAATACTATGTATTTGGGTGTGGGTGTCTTGGAGACACTTGGGTATAGTGTCAAGAGACCGATAATTTTTTTTGGACAAGTGGTGTCACCTATTTTATTATGACATCAATGAATGATAATTTTATGAATATATTTATGATCAGGATGTCATTATTGAGTTGGTGAATTTATTTTTCATAATAGTACAAAAGTTATTGAGTTTTGAAATACAATTAGTGCATCAAGGTACCAACTATCACATTTTTCATTTGATCATGTAAAGTTACTCTTAAATTTATTGAATCATGTAATTCAATTAATGACTACTACATATAATTAAATGGAACTAGAGGTACCCAGGTATTGGGTAGTTTCAAATGTTTAGGTTTTTTTTTGGTACTCTTTCACCAGTGGCATGTTTTAGTATAAGATTAAATCTGATCTTAGTGACTAGTGTGGATTATGGTATGTGTATGAGGATGATTCTTGAGGATAAGAAATAATGGGGAGTTAGTAATAACTTTTTTCGTCGATGGTCATTGGAATCGTTTGGTAACTGATTTTTTATAGAACTAGAGCCAGTGTGATTTTGATAATTGGAATCAAAATAAGAATAAATGGGTTATAAACATGTTTTAAATGATTAAACATATATTTTGGTGTATAATTGTATTTAGAAAAATACCAAATTAGTTTATCAAGAATCAGGTAATGACGAGGTGAAGGTGGATACACTATAAGGACCTTAGAAGGCTGGTGGTAGCCACCAAATATATAATTCCTGGGTAGTAGTTGAAAACCACCCCATTGGGTTCTGGTGGGGGTCACTAGGGACTTGGTTGATCCACTATAAATTTAATGGATTCGGTCATACATTTGGTTTCTTTTCTTGACCCTAACATTAAGTTCCACATAGGATCATAATTTTGGATCCCTCTTTCTTGTTTCCCCTTCAGTATTTTCTTTTTATTAGCTGAAATTTTTGAGGGGATATAACCCCCATTGAATCATCTTCTCTCAAACCTCATTGTCTTACCTAATTTGGAGTGGTTTATTTTTTAAGTTCCCAATTGGATAAAGTTTTATTTTTTATCAATAAGCATTTAAATATAATTTTGATGAGGAAATTCAATTTTTGGTGATGTTGGGTGAGAGAGAAAGAATCTAACTAAAGAAGAAAAAATGAATGTTACCCATACACTGATGATTAATGAATTGTTTCCCCTAATAAATGGAAATTAGAATATATCATGGAAATCATCCTTCATATCATATTATTTATAGATGGTCTTAATGAAAAAGGTAGGTTTTCAAGTTATTAAAGTACTATTTATAATAGTTAACAAGTGTTCCTAAAGATGGATGTTAAATTGGTCTTTGAATATCTTGTATAACTATCATTAAGAGAACTAAAATATGTTCAAAAGTTTAAAATAGTCTAGAAAATGTTTTGGAGAATCAGTTCATGTGTTATTGAGCTTAAAAGTTGTTCAAATCATTAATGATGAATACATTGGAATTATGTTAAAAAGGTTTATAATTATTAAAATAATTCCTTATAATATTTAAATTTTGGGTATTTGAATGTGTTTAAGAATAATAGAGTTTATTTGAAGAAGTCGTTTTAGTCATTTGAAGAAGTCTAGAATTTTGGATCTTGAGACAAAAAATTATTGGGTCTTGGAAATTTTGTAATATGTACAATTTTGTAAGAATTATTATGTTCCCATGTGAAATTTGTTTTGAATTCAGGTATAAATTTTCTCATAATAAATTATATGTGAATAAGTCATTAGTGTTTACTAAATTTGAAAATCGTATAAGACTTTCCAATATGTGCATATGAATTTTATGTGGGTCGATGTAAGAATTTAGGGTAGAGAGTTAGACATTGTGATATGGTGTACATTTTTAAAACTTTATAAGATATTGAATGAGTTTGTAAGATAGGGATACTTTGTAATATTTCTATATCTCAAAAGATATGGTTTCTTAAGATACATTTCCTAATATATGTCTATTTAATATATAGAAGCGTGTAAGATATCCTGAGTGAAAAATATGTGTGCTTCTCTCATAAGACATGATAATTTCAAAAGATACTTAGATTTTGTATTATAATGAGAATTCATATGATATAGAGGCTTCATATAACACTAGTGATTTATAAAATGTTGATTTCTCATAAGACATAAAACACATAAGATACTATCAGTACAAAAGATATAAAATGTTTAAGATACAAAGTTAGTATAATACTATTGGAACATCATAAGTATTATCAAGAAATCACACAAAATATTGAATCTTTTTTTTATAATACATTGGATTTAGTATAATTTTGATAATTCAAGATACTGGAATTGATTTTCCAAAATTAAATATTCTGAAGAATAATTGAAATGGTATGATTATAAATATGGTATTTCTTGTTAAAAATATCATTAAGGTATATTAATTTATGATTAAATATTAACATATATACTATTAAATGATATTATATGAGATGATATTTTATCACTATTCTATTACTTTTTGGATTTCAAATGAGAATATATAAAATTCAATACTGGTGATCAAAGTGGAAATTAAATCAAATAGTGTTGGAGCTTCCTTTAATTTATTTTAATATAAAAAAGGTTTTTTAATCTTATTAAATTAGAATAAGAATGGTCATGGGTTTATATTTTTAGTGTATAGATTCAAGATAGAATCTAAACAGGTTTTTATTAAATCCTTCCAGCCACCAATGTGATGTGCCATACCACATATTATTTATATTGTGTTTTTATAAAATAAGGGAATAATTTTTTGATGTAAATTGCATTATAAATTCTTTGAGAAGAATAAATTTTAAGCCTATTATCAAAATTTCAAAAAATATTCGTTTTATTGGGAGAAATGAGAAAATGAAAAATTAAAAGGTAATTCTCAGCATTAAAATGGATAAAAAGTTTGAGGTAAAATGAGTAATTAAGATCATAGGGACACACTTAGTAAAGAAAAATGAAAAAATAAAAATACACCATGGGATATATCCACATATTGGCCATTGAAGAAAATTTTAAGCTTCATAATATTGATTTATAGGATATTTTATATAATGTAAATAAATAATGGTTATTCTCTAGTGATGTATATATAAAATATAAAATGAAAGAGAAGTAATATGTGAAGAAATGAGAATATAAGTGATGAGAGAAAAAGATTGACCTCTTAAGAAATAAGAATAACACCTGACTATTTTATAAACAATAAAATCATCTGGGTGTCAAATAATAAAAGAATAATAATAATAATAAAAAAGAAGAAGTTGTCTCATATTATAGTTCTTACAATATGCAGTTTAATAAATTTTTAAGAAAGAGGGCAAGATTATGATACGAGTGAGAAAATAAATTATCATTTTTGTGTAAAATTTCTTAAATATTATTGAGGAGATACTTGAAATTTAAATATCACATGAGCTCAAGTGAGTCAATATCATGTAATTATTCTAAGAAATACCAAAGAACTAGACCAAAATCAGATACCAAGTTTCATAAAGAGTTTAAAATATTAAAATTATGTTTAAGATTCTGAGAGGAAGGATGTCTAATTTTATATGGATGTAATTAAATCCTATCTAGATTTCATATCTACTTAAACAAGTTGTGAATGTTTAAAAACTAGTCAGATGCTAGTATATAAAACCTATGGGTTTCAGTTTTCATTCACGTGTTTAAGAGTTTTAATGCTTACATGTGTAATATGGCGATAGGGTACAGGATGATCCCTTCACAAACCCACTTATAGTTGATGATAAAATTAATAGAGGATATTTTTTGACTTACTGAAATCAAATCCCAGTAAGGGATAGGTTACCCACATCGAGGATAACCCATGTAAAAATACCATGTGTTAATCATTGTTTTTATTTTGAATTGCTTTTGCTACAGTGGAATGGATTAAACAGAAATATATCCATTTATATCCTAACAAATAAAAGGGTTTAAAAAATGGGGTTAAATATAAAATTAAAAATTTTCATTACAAATAAATTATTTAGCCACATCTAATTCACCCCCCAACTCAGGTGTCTTTACAATTCCACTATAACTAACAAGTGATATCAAAGCTAACCAGGATCCCACTGGTTGGATCTATTTTATAACAAATTGTATTTTAACATGATTCTAGGAAATTATTTTTTTAAAAGGATTAAACATCAATAGATAATCGATTTTCTATTCCAATCAAGAATCATATAGAGATATTTATTAAAATATTAATGAACAGATAGAATAAAGAGGAAAATAAAATGATAAAAAATTCAATGAAGAATGATGATAAACCACTAAATGAAGCTATTCAGAGTGATATATGTTTATCTAAATCTATTTATCATGATTCATGTGATAAATATAGCTCAAGTTGTGAGAAATGTGACTTTAACAAATCACTAATTGATTTATATTATGAATTGAAATTTTATTTAAAGAAAGTACCCACTTAAGTTTTCACATACATATTCACATACATCAAGGGAATTCATGATGAAAAGTCATGGATGGAACATGAAGCTGATGAAATGGAAAATGCATTATCTCAAAATGTTATTAGATGCAACATCTTTAAAAAAAATTCAAAATACAAGGATGAATTGGTTTCACTCTGTAATGAAATTTTATCCTTTATTGATAAATAATTGAAAAAAGTTAATTGTGGGAAATATGTTCTTAATAGTGTTGTTTCTGAATTAATCCCTGAATTTTGAAGGCTTCACAAATTTTTTATTTATTTCAAAACTAACCAACCATAAATTAAGTAAAAAAAGGTTAAAGATCTTGACAACTTATTGTTAAATGAAAATAAAATTCCTGAGAAAAATATTTAGAATCTAAAAAAATATTGTAAAGAGTGAGTGAAATTAATTAAAGACAAAAATTAAGACCCTAATATAAAATGTCTTGATTTGGAAGTGAATTTGAGAAATCTGAAAACACCCAATCTGTAACATTAAAAAATGATATGAAAAGGGATTACACACTAAAAAATAAGGGTTAACATGCTATGAAATAGTGTTTTACAATATTTCCATCCTAGTTAGAAATGTATAATAAGATAGAGGAGGAACAAAATAATTAAAGTTACTTGATTTTTTAACTAAATATGATTATTATAACTAAGAAGAATAATGAGAAAAAAAGTAAAACCTTACATCCTAATGAGTAACGGATTTTCAAATTCAAGAGTGGAGGAATCATGAAGATCTTTGAAAACATTAGATCCCCAAATAAACGATTCACGGGGTTGAGAGAAAAGTATTACCCCTATTAACCAAAAGTAATGAGTTGATAAACACCCACCTTTCTCCCTATTTTGGTGGTTTTTCATTATAGAATAGATGATTTAAGGTGAAGCATAAAATAAGAATCATTAATCATGGAGATTACTAATACAGAAGTAGTATCAAGCTTCAATTTTTATCATAAATAATTAGAGACACTCAATATTAATATAATTATAGAGAATCCCTTGAGGAAAAGATGATATGAAGAAAATATCCAAATATTTATTCTTTTATGATAAATTTGAAATCTATATATCCATTGTAAAAATGAAAGTTATGGCATTATTTTCACTCTCTTAATTCTATATTGATTTATATATAAACTATTTGTAAAGGGGGAGTGACTATCTAAAAAATAAAAGGAAAGAGTCAAATTTCCATTGAAATTTTTTGGTGAGTTAGTTCACATTGATATCAAGTTCATAACGTTTCATGAAAATCTATTTATATTACCCTTAAGAAATGAATTTAGATTTGATATCACAATATTGTTTTTTATGTAAACCTTTTTAGTCTAAATTGATAACTCTTTTTTTCTATACCATGTTAGAACATATTGATTTAGATTTGGTTAATTGAAGGAACATTTCTAAGAGAATATGTGGTATAACCATTCAATTCTGGAATTGAAAAAATATATCAAGAAAGTATGAGAACATGTAAATAGGATGAACAAAAGGGGAAAAGATGAATTTTAAATTTACAAGGGTAAGGGGGATAAGAATTTTCCCTTGAAAAACCTTCCCTTACACACATTGTGTCAAAAAAAGTAGGAGAATAAGTTTCCCTTGAGAGATCTTACCTTACACACATTGTGTCAAGAAGGGGGAGAAGAACTTTCCTCTAAATTTATTATCAATTAGAGGGAGAATAATTTCATTCAATTTATAATTGTTTAGAAATTAATTTTAAATTGAAAAAAAATACAAATAGAGATATTGAAGTTCCATATTTTTTGAAGTTATATTTATTTTCAATAAGATTTACTGTCAATATGAATTATTATCAATAATCATTATTTTCAATAATATTTCCAATGTGTGGTAATTTTTGGTGATGGATAAAGAATCCACTCAATGAAAAAGAAGTCATGGATACCCATATATTTATGGGTAATTAAACTACTATGATAAAAATGCCAAATGATATATAGAAACCCTCACATCAGATGATTTTAGAGTTATTCCTCATGTTAAAGGAAAGTGTTGAAGTTGTTGAAGTTCTATATAAAAAAAATTAACAAGTGAGTGTAAAGTTGTATACAGATCTGGTTATTGAAAATCTTATATAGATGTTATTAAAACGATTAAAATAGTTTCAAAGTTTGAATAAGATCTAGATGAAGATTTGTAGAATCCATTCCTATTTTATTAAGATAAAATTTTTCTGAAATTAGTGATGAATAATACATTAGAAATATTTTAAAAACATTTGGAATTATTTTGATAATTCTTAAGAATATTTAAAGTTATTATTTAGTGATTTTAAGGTGTTTAAAATGAAAAGTGTTTATTTGAATAATCCCCTGAAGTTATTTGAATAACTCTATAAATATTTATCTTGGGAAAAATGACTAAGTCTTGAAAATTAATAAGGCTAACAATTTCATAACGATTCATATTTTCCCATGTAATATTTGGTCTATATAATTTTATAAATTTTATCAAAACACTTCATATTCTTGTAAGCCTTTAGTGTTTTATGAATTTTAGAATTTCATAAGAATTTTCAATCTACATATATGAATTTTATATAAAACTGTTTCAAACTTCAAGAAAGGTCATAAGACTTTTTGAGTTCAAGTATGAAATTGTAACTTCATAATATATCATCTTATTTTTTAAGATGTTGAGAATTTTTAATATTTTAGGATCTCATATGATAGTTTTTTGTTAGATACCTTTCATAAGATATGTTTTTGTAAGACACTAAAGTGTGTAAGATATCATGAGCTTATAAGATGTAAAATAATCTTATAATACCAGATTATTTCATTAGATATTGGGTGTTCATATGACACTAAGACTTTGTAAAATACCAAGACTTTGTAAGACATTAGTGCTTCATAAGATACTCAGTTCTCATAAGATGTACAACATGTAAGATGCCATTGGAAAGTATGATATAAATATGTAAGATGTTGAATCCACATAATAAATCTATGATATTTTAAGACTTATCATGATTTTTTATGAAATGGATAATACTATACCTATGTAATTATTTAGACTTAATAGAATTTTGATATTTCTTCAGACTGAAAATTGATTTTCTAAATTGAATATATTGGAGAAGAATAAAAATGGGACAATGATAAAGTTATTATTTCATGTTTTAAATGTAATTGAAAAATTTTGATCCATGATTAAAGGTTTATATGGATAATATTGAATTAGATTGTATGAGAGGATATCACTATTTTATTAATTTTTTAATTTCAAATGAGAATATTTGAAATTCAATATTGGTGATTCAAGTGAAAATTAAATTATATGGTTCTTGGGATATTCTAAATTAATTTAAACATCCCAAAGATGTTTTTGATAATTTCTAAATGATAAGATAAAGTTTTTTTAGTTTTTATAATGTGTTTATAGATTTAGTTTAAAATTTTTATAGGTTTTTATTGAATCTATCAAGGTTATAATGATATGTTCCACAACACATGTTGTTGTTGATGTATTTTTATAAAAAAATGGAATAATTTTTTAATGGTTATTTTATTGGAAACTTTTTGAGATGATAATGTTTTAAGAATAATTTATAAATATCAAATAAAATTTTTCATTCAAGATAAATGAGAAAGGAAAAAATGAGAATGTAATTATAGTTATTACAGTGGAGAAAAAATTTAAGGAAAAAAGAATAACTGAGAAAATGAAGACATAACCATGTGTAGAAGAAAGATAAAGGAAGCGTAGATCATTGGATACATACACATATAGGCCATTAAATAAAATGGAAATGTTCATTATAGTGATTCGGAGAAAATTTTCTATATTAAAAATATAAACAATTTATTTGTTGGGGACCTAAATATAAAATACAAAAAGAAAGATAATTAATGTGAAAGAACTGATAGTGAAAGTGATGAGAGAAAATAAGAGATGACTAATAAGGAATAATAATAAGCACCAGTCCCATGCTGAAGAATAAAAACAATATGGGTGTCAAAGAATAGAAAAAAAACAAGAATATGGCTCACATTATAGTTCCTTAAATATATAGTGTTGTAAAAGTTTGAGAAAGATATGAAGAAGAGGATATGAGTGAGAAAGAATGAAACCACTATTATTTTACATCATTTTTGTATTAAATCACTGTAAGATCATTGTGGGGTTATTAGATATTTTAAGATCATGGGATCTTAAGTTATTGAAGTCAGTGAATGGATTCTAAACATAGCCTAATAACATGACTGAAATTTGAGATTGAGTTACATAAGGAGTATGGAATATTAATACCTATTTAAAGACATTGGAAGTAATGATATATAATTTTATATGGAAGTAGTTTCATCCTGTGCAGATTAAATATTTTCTTCAATAAGTGGTGTAAATTTAAAAACTAGTGGGATGTTAGTATAAAGAAACTAGGATATATATTTTACATTCACATGTTTAATGTTGTGAATGATCACTTGTGTAATATGGTGAGATGGTAGATGATGATCCATTACCAGACCCACTTATAGTTGCTGATAAAATTATTAGTTTAGAATCCATAAATCAGTTAAATCTGATCTTAGTAAGGAGTATGTTTCCCACATTAGGGTCAAACCTTATATAAATACCATGTGCTGATCTTTGTTTATATTTTTTATTGCATGTGGTACAGTGGGTTGGATTGAACAAAAAAAGATCCATTCATATCATAATATGTAACAAGGGTTAAAATACCAAAATAGGGTTAAATATTAAAATAGAAAAATTAATAAGAATTAAAATATTTATTCACACATGATTCACCCCCTCTTAGTTGTTTTCACCAATCCACTAGGACTAACAACTTAGGGTTTTAGAGTGATATTCCACTATATTATGATGTAATCACATCATATTGATGGAGATTCATTTTATAAATGATAGTGGTGACATTGAGAGGATGATTTTGAGACATAACATGTTTTCTTTATGGATTTAAGTTTATTATTTTGTTTTTATTTAGTTTTTTTGTGGTTTTTATTCATTTAGGGTGAAATGTTTTTATAAATTGATATAGCATATTGAGGATTTTTTTATTGACTCATTGATGTGTCATGAGTGAACTAAATAATATTTATTAAGGTTTGGGAATGGTTAAAATAATCATATAGGATTTACCATGGAGTTAAGGCCTTATGTATGTGTCTATGGTTATTATGGGCTTGGACATCAATGAATGGGGATGATAGCCATCCTTACTCACAAAAGGGATAACTCCATATTTTAGGTAGTTGGTGCTTAATATTAAATCATTTATATGTAATCATAGAGATTTTTTGGAATTAAATTAGGGGTAAGTGGATGTGTTTAACTCAAATGGAAGATGAGGGGTTAATGTGGTTATGGGATACAATGTATGACCTAGTAGGGTCGTGCTAGTGTTACTACATGTGTTTTCATAGAATTTTAGTTTCTCTATTAAATTTATTGGGTGATGATCTTGGGTTATATAGTGTGATTAACCTAGAGTGGTGTCCTAATAGAAATATTTATTCAAAATCTCATCCATGGCATAGAGGGTTTCACTATGTTGTGGTCTTTGTTTGGGTTCCCTAGGGTATAATAAAAGTCATTATACCATCGTTCTCATGAATGGTAGTATTTCATAGTGTTATGACATATAATTTTATTTCTTCTCCAACTTCAATTTCTATCATAATCATTTTATAATCATAAAATAATGATTATGATATGTTTTAACATAAGACATGAATGTTTTAATGTTAAACATTCAATATAATAATTGAACCAAACATTATAGAGTTGTAATGTTTGAATGTTTGAGAAATTTATTAATCAATTAATAATCGAAATTTTCAGTTTTTTAGGATTATATAAATTGGTTTTATACTCATGAATTGGTGTGTGATGGTTATAAATCATCAAAGATAACATTAACAAGAACTTGTTTACATCAAACATTTAAACATAATGTTTTTTCAAATCATGGTTTAAGGGAGATCCTTCATGAGAATTTGGATATTTTTAAAATATATTTATACCTTAAATGGGATAAACCCATTGGTTTCTCATCAGTTATCTACATTAAATAATTTTTTGAAGCACATTTTGGCAATGGTAAGGTAAATCAATCATTATTCATTATTTTATTCGATCCAATATGTATGGAAGATATTTTGTTTTTAGGCATTGTTTTTTGTTTTCTGATACATTTGGATAAGTGTTATATCATCTAAACCCAATAATTTTTATTAAATACTCATTTATAACATTTTTATTGTTTATTTGAAAGATGAAGAAAGCTATAAAAATGGGTTTTCTCGGAACCATGAAATAACCAATGTTGAAACAGGAACTATGCTTGATTATTCCATAGACTACAATATATTGCGTATTAAAATGAGAATTTGTGATATTTTTTTATTATAATAACACATAATTAATGATTTCAAACTTACATTATGATATATAGTTTATAAATTATAGAAAAAGAGAATCATAATACGATGTCATTATGTTGTGGTCAGTAGATCTCTATGTTATGGTCCATGATCTGTACTTGTTTGGACCATACCATAATCAATGTCATCCATGTAATTTTGATACATTTTAATGATTTCCCAAAATTCCATGGTTAGGTGAAATGGTTTCACTTATAAAAATTACCTAGAGAAACGAATACACCCCAAAATTCCATGCCTATGTGAAATTTCTTAACCAAAATGGCTAGCCCAAAATAGCATGAAACCCCAAAAAATAACCAAAATAGACACTTAGTCCTCATTATGGCATAAAAAATGAGTTCCACTGAAAATGGTATGTCTATATAAAATTACATCCTCAAAACAGCTTCCTAAATGGTTATGGTTTATATCATTTTCAAAGAGTTAGAAACGCATGCATTATGTTATGGTGAAACCCACGGTTTGTATAATTTCAAAAAAAAATATCTTTTTGTTGAATTTTTAAAAAAACCTACACTGGAATAGACCCTCACAACCAACACTAATTATGATTGTGAAATTTAAACTAAAAAAATTATTAGAATATGTGATCTATGTTTAAAGCTAATTTACATGGTAAATAATTTATAAAGTGTTTATAAATTTTAAAATAAGGTAAAATATGAGAGAATTTATGATTTTTTCCATAAATATAAATTTTTTATATTAATTCCTTATTTTGAAATTATTTAAACCATTCCAAAATTTGTTTTGGATTATGTGAAACATAGATTATATAAAATCAAACAATATATATTTAAATCATGAAAAGTGTTTACATAATATAAGAAATTTTAGCTAGTTATAAAATATGTTATAAAATATATAATTGTTTAATTATAAAAGAGTTTATATTAAATACATATAAATGATAATATGAAAAATTCATGTTGGATAAAAGTTAATTTTTCATGTTTTCTCATGTATAAATAATAAAGTATTTATAATAAAATAGGTTCAGGATCCAGGCAAACCCATTCCTAATAAATTTATTTAAATTATGATATATGGATTTAAGGAGTTATATTCTAGATATGATAATTGATTTGGTTTTCTTAAACCTTGAATTTTGATTGTATTAGTTTATGATCTTGAATTAAAAATTTAAAAATAAGTTATACATATTAGGTGTTAGAATAGTGATGGATTTATAGTATCTCTAGTGTAAAGAACCATGGGTGGATGGTATTTCAGTAGGATTGATCACTATCCTAGAGGCTTATAAATTTTCTAAAAAGTTAGTGGTTGGATACTTGTCACTACTTGATTACTCTTATAAGGATTTTTTATTTTATATGATTTTAATCCTTTTTATAAAATTATTTAATAAACTGTATGCATGGGATTCATTATGATATGTATTAGTATGTATAGATTTTAAGTTAGGTTAAGTTTAAATAAATATAATACATAATAATTGTATGATAAAATATTACATTCCAGATAAATAGAATCATCATCATCAAACTTGACCATGAGAATAATATTTAAAAATGTGAATATGAATGGAATCAACTTTTTTAAATAGTATATAAACTTGAGAATCATTCTCTAGTAAGTGGGAAAGTTCTATGTATCAAATAAACCCCTTACTAAGAAACCAAATTGAAAATCTATTCAACAAAAAGACATAAATATTTATGATAAGTATATAAAGGATTCAATAGAACTATCTAAACATATTCTTTAGTTAATGGATCCCAAGTTAAAAAAGAAACATAAAAACATGAACATACTCCAGATAATAAATAACCTAAAAAGTATCTATTACAAAAAAGTGAAGCATGAGAGGTATGAGGTATTAAAGATTCTTATTTAGTGTAATGTGGAAGAAATTACTTTGGTCTCCACTCATGTAATTAATATGATTGTGTATATCAATGACTTAGATAGATTGGGAAAATCTCTCAGGCTTAATATGGCCATGAACTTTATTCTATAGTCACTATTAGAAAGGGTACAATTGTTTATCATGATTTTCTTAATAAAGGAGTTCAATAAATATTTAACCTATATTCTCAATGTATTTATAATTACTAAGTAGTACATTTAATGTTATGGCTCAAATTTTAAGATAATGGTAATTAAAGGAAGGGGTAAAAGTTTTTTCAAGAAGTAAAAGAAAAGAGTTCTTGGAGTGTCCACACCACTATGCGAACCAATGAAAATGAAGTAGGTAAAGTAATTCTATTTTGGTGAACATAGTCATTATAGTAATAAGTTCCAAGAATACCTGAAGGGGTGAAAGAAACTCCATGGAGATTCCACATCAGGTATTAATATTATAAAATTTAATTTTTCTATATTTTTTTAGGTATATGATACTGACTAAAATTTTAACAATTGTTTTTGACATATACATGTGTCTAAAATTAAAGAAAAATTGAACGTTAGAGCTTGGAGTTAGTATTGAAATAATTAATAAAGAGTATATATATAAAGTAATTGGATACAAATTATTACATCAAGACTCTAGAAGATAAATTGTATTAAGAAATTTTTATTATGAAATGTATCTCATTATTTTTAAATAAAGAGTTTTTTATAAATATAATTGAGATTATATTTTGAAATAAATTTATTAGGATTAATAATATTATATAAAAAGTTTTAAAAAGTATAAAATGATAAAATAGTATTATCTCATATCAACATGTTTTGTCTAAGTTAAAATATGAAGGGAAATAGTTCTCAACACCTTACAGTGGAATAATTGAATGAATGAAAACCTCTTTCTGAATATTTATCCAAGAACATAAAATAATATATATCATATTTATGAAATGGTTTATTTTTTATATATTCCCACTAAAGGAAATAAATTTTATTTCTTTAACATAAAGGAGTTTTTTATTTCTTAGTATGAGATTATGGAGATAGTTTACTATCTAAGAGTCTAGTAAGAGTATTTTTTGACTTATTGATGTTCAAATATATCAAATAAAAGATTATACTCGTTAAAATTCAAATTGAATAACACTTAATAGCCTAAATAGGTTATGATGTATTGGGAATTAATAGTTAGTCACCAAATAATCTCAAAAAAATTGAATGTAAATATTCTCAGATGATGATAATTATGAACTTATAAATAATTTTAAATAAATAATGTAATTGATTAAAATCATAACATTGGATATTATGTAATAAATAAGTTTGGATATAATATTTAAAGATTTGAAAATTTGGAATATGATTCATAAATATCACAATTCTTCAAATAAACTTTATCCATATAGGTTAATCACTTAAAGTGTTTAGTTATATAATTTTATTAGGTGATCTATTAGTAATGTGTAAATAATTACATTGAGATGTAATGAGTTTTCAAGTACTAAAAAGTGAAATTATGATAAGGGATCTCTGGTTTTATATTTTATGTGGTATGATAATATGGGTTATTATATATGGTTTTGTTATTATTCCTAAAATATTTTAAAAATATAAAATGTATCATGTTAAATAAAATGAAGTAATTATTCTATTATTCTTTCATGTCAGTTGTATATATTATTGTTGTGAATTGATAATTGAACTCTCAAATTATAACTTTGATTTATCCTTAACCGGATTTTTTCATGGTTTATTATAGTTTATAATAAAATGGTAAGATTTTAAAGGGTTTGATTTCTTATAAAGATAAAAAAATATGCTCAAGGGTCATGAAATGAGTTTTGTGCTCCCAATTATCCACCAATTATACCACATAGAGTTACATACACTGTTTTTTTGGTATACTAGGAGTGTATGTTTTATATTTAATCCTAGTTCATTAGGTTTTCAATATACTTATCTTTATAACATTCATACTCAGATACATTTCTTATGCAAAACTTTATGTTTATCTAATCAAGTGATGGTTTGGTACGTTGTTGATCATGCCATTAGTTGTGGCTTAACCAAGAAGGGATTTTAAATCTTATAAGATAAGTATGAAATTTGGGCCATTGATTGAGATATAATTCATGTATATATATAATGTATATGTAATGTGTTCATATAATTAGATGAGTGGTATATAAAGTTCCATCCACTTAGATGAATGTTATGTGATATATTAATCAACATTTTCTTTTTATACTTAGAGAATATAAAATGTATGAGTAGATATATGATATTTACATACTATATGTCATGTGGCCACTTGATTTCTTAGACAAAGGGGTTATATGGTTGTGTATACTTATATATGATATAGTCAGTGGAAAAAAACTATAGAGATGCATGTGTTTGATAGAGATAACTTCAAATCCCTTTATAGATTGAGTATCATTGGATATTTTATAAAGGATGATCTTATATTACATTTATGGATTTAAGAATTCATAATTATTTTCAAATCTATGACGTCTTATGGTTCAAAATTTTGGGTTTTTTTAATGAGCATAAAGTTTATTAAACTTTAATATCTACCCAAAAGTGTTTTGAAGGATCTAAATAAGAATTTCAGGATGAATTTTCATGATTTTCTATATATGATGTAGCATAAAGTGAAATTTTTGATAAATTTTCCAAAATGAGTTTTGGAATAAATACCAAATGATTTTTGGAAGATATCCAAATTGTATTTGGGATATGATTTCATGATTTGTAACATATTATGTAGTATAAAATGAAATTTCACTAAGTATTAGTGTATTTTAGTACAAGTATAAGAGTAATGGAAATATATAATAGAACACTCACCCGTGTAATGGTTATTTTCAATACATTGTGTTCTGTGTTTGGGTGCTCCATGACATAGTAAAAATTTCTATATTATTATTCTCACATATTGTATTATTGTGTTATTTGATAATGAATCGGTTTTATTCTTCTTCCACTCCAAAGGATATCATAATTGGTTGATCCTCATAATATTATGATACAAAGGATTTTAAACATATGACATTAATGTTTGAAAGTTAAACATTCAATATGAGAATTGAACCTAAGAATTATAAAATAGTTGTGATGTTTGAACTCTTAATAAATATTCCAATCAATTCATGAACAAACATTTGAGTTATTAAGGATTATATAAATCATTGTGACACTCTTACGATGGTGAAAAATAGTCATAAATACTAATAGATTAAAATAATAAATCTCTTGTTTCTTTAAATACATTAAACATAATATTCCAGTAAATTGTGGCTTGATAGAGATCAATCATGAGCATGAAGGGAGTCATGTAATTTGTGTACACCCTAGTAGAGAGAGACTCGTTGGTTTCTTCATAGTTATCTACATCAAATTTTTTTAACCATTGGATTAGTATGTGTAAGGTATGAAATTTTTCTTAATTATTTTATTCAATCCAATATGTATGGAAGATCTTCTAGTTTTAATTTTGGGTTTTTCACCACTGTGTTTGGATAAGTGTTTTTTCCTCTAAAACCTATCATGTCTGAACTAGGGTAATGAATCAAGGAGCTCAAGGTGGTCTAACATAAGGTGAAATAATGCATCATTTAGAGATATGGGCTATGGTATAGCCATAAAAAGTGGTTACTTTGGTAGATTTATAGAAATTGAGTTATACAAGAGTGATAACTAAGGGGTTTCAATTAATTTATTTGAAATCGACTCTTAGGATTATGAAAAATTGGAAAGGGAGTTCTACTAAGGGTAGACTTGTGAGTTAACCATCAGGTACCATTTCACATTAAGGTTAATGGATGGATGAGTTAGTAGTGATTCATATAGAAATATCACCAAGTTAGGGGTGACTAGTGAGATGGGATATGGATAAGGTTATAGAAAAATGGTAGTCTTTAGTGATAGGGGTGATGGACTATCAAGAGTTGGGTATAAGATGGATTTATATTGATGGGTATACCTTGTGACCCCATAATTAGATTTTTGAGTTAGATCTAATGAAGTTCCCTTGAAAATTTGCGAATTTGAGATCTCTTATGAATTATAGAGATAAAGGTGGATCTAAGAATTCCATAATTGACTTGGTCTATATAATATTGATCTTTAGACTTGGTTTATAGAACTCTTAAAAATCATTATATCTAATGGTGTGGTATTTTCATAACTATTTCATTTGTATATTTCTATGATTAGTTTCTTGATAAGACCATTTATTAGTTTTTTTAGGTTATTTCATATTGTATTAATTATCAATATGCTCATGAATTTAAGAAAGGTGAATTGAATGTGAGTGAGTTTTAAAGGAATAAATAATTTTGTAGGATAAAACAACCATTTCATGGTGTCCAACAAAACACATCATGGTTAGTGTATTATAAAATGGACTTTTAAGAGTAAGAGTAAAATGAAAGTTAGAGTGATCATGGTTTTATGTAGCTTCAAAGGGTGGTTATGGAGAATAAAAAAAATGGAAATTCTCTTCAACATTATTCCATGGTTTAGGGTAAAAACAACCATTCATGAGATTTTCATGGTTATGGAGAATTTAAGGTTGAGATTATGATTCAACATGAGGAATCAAAAGGGTAAAGTTCATATTAAACATTTTTATTATACTCAAAACAAGAATTCTCATCATTTCCATTCCAAGTGGCTAGTTCTGGAAGTTTTACATGATGAAAAATCATCATAATAAATCTCACCATATAATGGTGAAAACAAAAGAAAAAATCATGGAAAATAAAAAATAAATGTTTAAATTCAAGTAATATAGGATATGTGTATCCATCATTTATGTATTTGGATTTGACTAGATGTATTATACTATGGTGTACACCAAACATGTCTTGGTTCTTTAAATTGTATTTAAATTTTTTTTTCTTTAGGTAAAAGTTTGAGGAAACCAAGTAATTTCTTATAAAAAAATCTAGTGAGTATTATAGAGATATTTTTGTTGGGTTTTAGTAGAATCCTGAAGTTTTACTCTGGATCCAACCTTGGAGGCACTTGATAAGGATTGAAAAATATTTATTAACTATTTTACTCCTATTTTGATCATTATTGTACTTGGAGTTTAGGACCATATTCATGATCCTTTTCTCTATTACTTATTGAAAATAATATAAGTACATGGGAAGTTGGATCATAATTTCTTAACACCAAGGATTATACACCAGATAAAAAGTGTTAGTATACCTTATAAAAAATCACTTCTTTTATGTGTGTTATATATCACTCTTTATCACTCATCATCACTACTTGGTTTTGATAATCAATATTTTCTTTTAACTAGTATGGGAATAATATTTTTTAAATTTGGGTTTTAATGACCATTGATTCACCCTCTTCTCTTGGTTATGATTCATATTTCACCTAGGAATGTCAATTGGTATCATAACACACTGCTATTATAAATCTGTTCACTGACATGTTTAAAACCTATCGATTGATATTAGAGTAGAGGTTTATATAGTGTGTATTTCATCATATTGGTTCCTAAGTAGTGGTTTCATGTATTCACAAGGATATGAGTTGTTTAATATTTATTACATATTTTTATTAATAATTTTAATGAAGAGTTTGAATTCTGACAACAATAAGGGAGTTTTCATGTTATATAGAAAAGGATTTAATCTATAGAAACAGGTAACTGTTCAATTTTTTTTTGGCCCAAATTTTCTAGAACACACTAATAATAGGGTTCATATTAAATAATTAGGAACAATATTCACATTACAATACATGAAGAATGTTAAATTCAATGGTAAATCATGTAATTCATTACTCTCATCCCACTCTGAGAAAGAGTTGACTTGAGTCATAAAATTTTAAATACTGAATGGAATTTTTAAAAAGATTCATGATATACATAAATTAGATAATAAATTTAATGATTCATGATTACAAACATGTCATGATCAATTTAAGAATATTCTTATTAAGGAATATGAATTGGTGGAAGAGTTATTTATTTTGGTGAAAAACATTATTAGCTCAATTAAATATTATATAGAATTTTTTTTATAATATACCATGGCAAAAAAATTATGAGAGTTCTACCCTATATGTTTGGTGAAAAAAATTCCTTAAAGGGTTATAACTTATATTATGTTACCATTAAAAATCTCAACAATATCTTGGTAGCCTATAATAGGTGCAGGGAGCCTACCTTGAACAAAAATAAAAACATTAAAAAGGAGAAACATTAAATAACTCAAAAAAATTAAATAATATTTCATATGAAATTTCTTATAAGGATAAATTTTATGACTAATATGATTCCCAAAATTTCAATGTACACATAGCATTTTTCTTTATATGAGTACAATAAGGAAAATTTAAGTATAAGGAAAAAATAAATTTTAATTGTTTTAATTATAGAAAAATAATATATGTTTTAGATATTTTATCCTATAAAGGTCAAGAAAATTAAGAGGATGATTAATCCAAAATATCATCAAGGATAAAAAAATAGAAAGTTGTTTTAGGGGAGGAAAATTATTTAAAAGTGATGAAAAGTCCAATTATTAAAAGAGAAGAATAAGATTCCTAGGTTGAAAGTGATCAAAAAATTATGGATCAATATAATCACTTTAATAATCCCTGTAGTGATAAAGATGTATGTAGTGATGAAGATAAACATAAATAGTTTAATTGGGTATGAAAATAAAGGTTTTCTTAAAGGAAAACTGAAAGATTTAAAAGGAAAAACAACCTAGAAATGGGAGACTTATTCATTAAAAAAATCCATTGATACTTTAAATATCAAGGAAATTATTGATATGGATGTAGTGTTTTCAAGAAATATGGGTTATATAAATTAAAAACTTGACGTAAGAGACAATATGATTTAAATATAAATAAAAAATTTATTTCTTAGAATTATTAGGTGAAGGAACTTGAGACAAAATTTGTTGAAGCTAAAAATTCCTTCAATAAATTTCAGTTTGAGTTTAAAAAATATGTCAAATATATTGTATAATCTTTCAAATAAAAAGAGTAGGTTGTTAATGTAAATAATAAACTTATATATTGTCTTTTGATACAACAAAAAATTGTCTAAGGCAATCAATATTTAAATTAAACAAGTGTTAGAAGATATAATAAATTAAAGTACGTAATTACTTAACATAAGAATGTGGTTTCATCCATTGTTACTTCTAGTGGTTATACTAAAAATCATAAAAATATTCATTTATGGAAGAATATGGATATTAAATCCATGCCTAAGTTAAAATACAATGTGATGGAAAATATTTATAAGCATGAGGAACTTTTTGAAAAGTATCAAACATCATTTCTGAATAAAAACACATGATCATATTTTGAGGAAAATTATTATCAATCAAAGAGATTTCAGATTGAAGGAAGATTTTTGTTTCATGAATTGAAATTAGATAATCCTTGTATTTTTTTGGAATAACAGTCTACTACCTTAATAAAAAAGATTCTTGAATTTTGGGGAAACAAGCTAATGATAAGAGAATATAACTAAGGTAGCATCCAAAAGAGAAATTGAAATTGCATAATTATTTTGATACTCTTGAGAAAACTAGTGGTAGGCATGACCAAACTAGAAATACCCCAAACAAGTGTCTTAAATTATAAATGGATTAGGTAAACAAGGATGGAAAATATATATCTATCAATATTATGAGTGATAAATAGAAAACAGTAGTGATTGTGGTGGTATACAAAGCATTGAAATAATAAAGGTCTTGGATCATGGACAAAAGTTTATTATCACACATGAATTACAACAAAAATATCTTAAAGTATATCCATAAGTATAATAAAGGAGTTATTAATTTTATAAATTATGGATCTTAAATTTTTAATGGTGTTTTATGAACCAAAATTTTTAAAAAGAAGTTTAAATCAAATGATTTTCTCGTTGTAGACGGGTTGAAACATATTATATTTAATTCTTTTCAGCATTGTGATTATGGTAATGAGGTGATTTTTTAGAATAATTTATTTCATTAAGAGTATGATGTATGGTAAAATTATCAAGGATGATCAATAAAAAATTAGTAATTTATTCCATAGTTTCAATAATAAAAACACTTAAGTTATAATCATAAAGGAAGAGAATGATCTTTGGCATAGAATACTTTTCTAGTTGGGTCAAAGTAACATGGAAAAACTTTTCATGTATGATTTTATAGAAAATATTTAAAATATAAATCCTTAGAGAATAAATTATTGTGATATTTTTCACAAAGTATGTATATAAAGGGTCATAAGATCATTAAGATAAATACCAAGAATCTACAAGAATTAATTCATTTGGATGTGTGTGATATGATGACCTTGAAGTAGACTAATGAAGATAAGTATTTTATCACTTTTTTATTATTTTAATCTTTTAAATTATATTTATTTTATGCTTATTGCATCATATTCTCTTGATAGGTTTAGAAATTTTCAAATATGTAATGTAAGTAAAATAGGATGTGTTATCAAAATGTTTCGGTATGATAAAGTATTTAAATAAAATAATGAATAATTTGATACATATCTTGAGAATCATGGGATAAATAGTGAATATTTTGATCTATATACACCCAAAAAATGAATTAGTGTAAAGTAAGTGCCATAGTTTAGTGTAAATGCGTAGAACAATGTTATTAGAACATGTATCTTCAAAATATTTTTGGTTACAAGTACTATAGTGGCTATATAAATTCTCAATTTGTGCTTAAGTTGACCAAATTTGGTTACTAAAACTTATGTGATATAGTTTGGGAAGAATTAAAACCTCGAGAGTTTGAATTTATTTGATAATTATTATAACATAAAAATTAATTTAAGACATTTGGTCAAGTTTTATGAGAGAACCAGTTAGTAGATGTTTCAGGGATATAATCTCATTAAAATAAGCTAATGGTGTCATAAAAAAATAATGAATATGACCATTAATAGTTAATATATAATTCTCATGGAGTATCATGGTATATTATAAAGAAAATTTCTCATTGATGATGATATTAAATAAACTTATTTAGATCATGTTGAACTACATGTGATATATTTGATAATAGTATAAGGTTTTCATGATTCCTACGTTGATTCTGAAGTTTCCAATGATGAGGAAGGCTCAAAGAAAGAATAATCTAAGTTCTAAGGACTTTGAAAACAAGGGGAAATTGAAAAAATTATTAGATATAGTATAAAGTATGTCTAAACACAATGAATCCTAAAAATTTATAAAAATTTAATTTAATAGGTTGAACAAAAAAAATTTAATGAAATATAGGAACATGAGGATCATGAGTTTACCAAGGGGCCATGTAGTCACTGGATAGTGGGGGTGAATCACAATGACCTATTTTCCATAATTCTTTTATACTTAAACTTTTACCCTTTAAACTCCCCTATCAATATTCAAAACCCAATTACCAATTTGGATATAAATTTATTTTTTTTCTATTTTACCCAAAACACAATACTACATCAAATTCAGAACGTAATGTATGAGTAGCACACAATATTTATATTCCAATCCCAATGTGCGTACCTAATTATTGTTATGTTCAGATCCCAATAAGAAAAATATTGTCATTAATTACTTGTAGTGGTTGTAAAATCATGAGTAAGTTTGAAATCCACTTCTCAATTCTCATAAGGGGTGGGTAGATATTATCCTTATAACAAGTGTTTTCCCTACACTTCATAGATAGTCTGGTAAAATCCTATATCTTTTAGAGGTTTTGATATCCACTTCCCAATTATAGTATCCCCATCTCAAAAGATCTTTATTCAATCAACAAGAGAGTTATTGGATTATACTGTTATCCTTTATTTATTTAATGGTCCTTGAAAACTTCCTTATTAACAATATTTATAATATATTATAGATATTTCTTAATAAATTTGTGAGATATTTTTCCTTAACAATAGTTTGTTGAATGCTGGAAAACAAGAAATAATATATTATGAATTTTTCCCACATTATCTTAACTTAGACACAAAATGATTTGAAATTTTAGATAATATGAAACTCCATAATGTATTCCTAATAAATCTCCTTTAAGTTCTCAAAAATATGTATCATGAAAAAAATTGCAGTTTCAATACTTTTCAGTTTTCCTTTATGATATTGATGTATCGTAGGGATTCTTCTTCTTCTTGATATTGTTCTTATTATAACTCTTAAACACAATATATAATATCAAATTCTCATTGTATTCATCTTATTCCTCAATACCAACAAATTCCTTCTATTGAGATGTATCAGGTTCTCAATTATCTTCTTCACAAGGATACACTTTCTATCTATTTTTCTCACCTTTTATAATCAAGTTCTCCATAATATATTTTCTATATAATTTTTATATAAAATAATATGTCAAAAATGTTCTGACGATTATCTAAATATTTCCTCAACTAAACCACATGGGTGTGATCCCATGATCACAAGAATATTTTTTCTCTTAACTACTTCTCTTCACTGGTATTTTGAGAATACCCTTTTTATAATTTCTTCTAATTTAATCACAACTAAATTAAATCTACACTCAATTATTCCAAAAAAAATTGGATTCTTCTTCTCAAAATATTTCCATAAAAATATACACTCAAATAATATTCACAAATATATGATAATCATACAGTAATACTTCTGTTGTGGTGTGGTTTCTCATAACATGGCATAGTAGTATCTCAAATTCAAAGAAAAAGCATTGTCTTATATTTTATTCTCAAATTTCTTCATTACTTGATCTTTTTTATCATAGCTTGAAGATATTCTTTATTGTCACTTTTCTTGAATCATTATCTCATTTTTAAAATTTAAAAAAAAATATGTTTAGTATGATCATCACCAGATTTTATTTATAGAAATATTTATTCTATAATTTCTCTATATTTAGAAATATCACTTTTCTCAAATTATAAAAACTTTTGTATGTTTTACAAGAAATTTCATACCCAAAAGTAAGATCAATAAAATCATATTCACTGTGTAATATTCTATAATTATCCATTTATCTACAATAGATATATTACACATGAAAAAAATATCATACACCACCTTACCTTTGAGAACCCTTAACTAATGACTTATAAAAAATATATTACACGTGTTATTTCTTTTTTTAATTTATAGTGTTCTCTTTAATAAAAAACTTTCACGAACTAAAATATATTACACATTAATAGAAAATCCTTACAAAATATTTGTATTAAAAATAACCACACTTCACTAGGAACATAATATCTCATATAATATATAGAATATATTATGAATCTAAGTTGGTTCTTAATTTTTCTTATTTTTGAGTTTACTTTAAAAAATTCATATTCATCCTCATGAAAAAATCATACATATACAAGGAGAACTAGATACATTTCTATTTTCATCATCACTAAGTATATTATATATATATAGGTTCAATTAATTTCCAAATTTTAGTTCTATGTACCAAACTTATATATGGAAACATAATTAGCTAAAACTTCACCTTGAACTCAGAATTCCACAATTCCTTCAAATCAAATCAGAACCATTTCCCATATTCTCAAGGAATTTTCAAATCAAATAATATCATATCAAATGAATTTAACTAAATTTATAAAATATGAGGATATTTCAAAATCTCTTTGATATAATTATAATTCCTTCTAACAGAATATATACACTTCTATAAGTGTTTCTAGGTAGCTTTACTACACCTATAATTCCAATTTAAATCTCATCCAATTCCAGTCTTTATCCAAGTGATTTTATCTACTATTTACAATATAATTCATTATCACTAACCATTTTATGAATTATATATTGTTAAAGAAATTAATTTTTTAAACACATCTCTATAAGAAATTTCAACAAGCTAGTTTATTCCAACAGAAGGTTTTGAGAACTGTAGAAGCAAGTAGTAGTGGGTGATATATTACAATTTATTTTCATATTTCATTTCCTAAAACCATCAGAGAAGATATTTTACATTAAATTTATAATTTATTTTTATATATATTAAATAAAATAAATACCTATTTTTATGATCCTCTCTTCATTGATGATGTTGATCTTCCAAAAGACCCTTTTCAGATTGCCTTCATTGCGATGTGAGGATCCAATGATAGAATCACTCTAGTGGCGATCAACATGTTCTCATTTGATTTATGAGTAATGAAAATAAATTTTTGGGTGCTAGCATGGTGAATTTGTATTCTTTCATTGTTTGTGTTGATTTATCATCTTTCGGTCTTGAAGTAATCTCTATTTCATTTCTATTTATTTAGAGGGAGAGAAAGGAAGGAGTTGAGAGAGAATTTCATTATGTGTAATGATTCTTTATTTTTTTTTAAACCTATACAATATACAAGGACATCTATTTATAGATCTAGGTTTCAGGTTAAAATATTATTTAATTGTATTTAGGCCCTTAAACAATATTATAATCTCTAATAAACCCCATGAAACCTAATAATCATAATATATTATTATTATTATTTTATGGGGAGTTACAACCTATGCGATGATAAATAAATTTACCAACTTGTAAATAAATATTCATTACTGGACACGGTCTTAGTCTGGTAGAACTCCTCACCATTTATTGAATACATGAATAAATATTTTATTCATAAATTTAAAAAAATCCACATACTTGCAAAAAAATATTTATTAAATATTCAATAAAATAAGTAAATAAATCTTATTCATGACCTGGTGGATAAATATTTATTTAATTTATGGGATCAAAATAACTTGAATAAAATTATTCATTCCTATTGAGAACACTATTTATTATATTAATTATATTCAAATATAATATAATTGTGATCAATTAATACACTTAATGTGTGTGAACCTCTAGGATTATTTCCCATTATCATTATGTTGGCTTACCTAATGTTCAATATTACTATCTAGAAACAGTTAAAGACACCTAAGAAAAATAACTTAATGTTGATAACCACATATGAATTATAATTTTGTAATATAATCCCTTTTCTACAATATCTCATCAAGAATGTTGTATATATGTGTTACCATCCTATATGATCGATATTTCTTTCTTTGAATATCAAAAATAAATGCATCCTTACACCATAGCTATTGAATTTAATGTGATGGTTCTATTCCAATAAAAGGATTGAGATATCAACTTCTCTTAATATGGAAGGTAAAATCCTTCCTCATCTTATCCATTAATAACATGCCATGTGTGACAAACCCAATATACCCTAATTCCTACCAAAATATTGTGTGATGGTTTTTGTCTGTAAATATAAGTGTGTAAGTAATGAAATGAAACAATGATAATCATAAATTCTAAGGACCATTATACACGATCGCATATTAAAATATTTGATGACACCAAAACATGTGAAATCCTTATTGGAAATTATATTTTCATAATCTCCCATCTTGGATATTACCAAGTGAGAAATTCATATGAAGAATCCTCATATTCTTAGGAGTACTCACAATTGATAATCTACATATTATGTTCCCTTTTATAGTATGTTATCTAACCCCAAAACTATATTTAATAATATCATCATACCACTTAATGTTTATCATCATAGTGGGGAAATTATGTAACCTTATCAATGCTAAAAATACCCTAAATAATTATTACAACAATGAGTATTATATAATAATATGTTTTATTAATATTCAAATGATTGAATATATATATATATAATCAAAGTAAAAAATAGTTAGTCCTTGGACACCAACTCCAATGAACTCCCACTTGGACTTGAGACAACTTTATATGAATTTCATTCCGTAAGACCTCACATGATAATCATGTTTTTGTTGGGTCAAGGATTTAGTCAAGGGGTCAACTAAATTTTCATCTGTAGAAATAATTTTCACTAAAACCTCACCTATCTAAAAAAATCCCTCAAGAGATGACACTTATAAACTATGTTCATTATCCACTAATGTGACTTTGACTATTTTGAAAGATCCAATACTATAGTATTAACACAATATATTTTTAAAGGATATTTACTTCTAAACCCCATATTAAGATCTTGGATGATGTTTCACATCTATACTAATTATTTAGCTACATGAAAAGTTGAAATATACTCAGACTCTAATATATAATCTGACACCATAGCTTGTTTTGATCTCTTACAGCTCATAAAACCTCCATTCAAAGTGAATATATATCTCATTTGACACTTAATATCATCTTCATCTATTTTTAAAATGAAATTTACATATACTCTAATGACTAGTTCCTAATCTCCTCCATAAACCAGGAACATATTCTTATTGTGCCTCAAATACTTAAGAATTGTCTTGACTTCTATCCAATGGCGGTCACCTAGGTCAAACTAATATCTTCCTATCTCACTTAATTCATATGCGACATCTATCCTAGTACATATCATATAATAGGTGTATAACCCAATCAATTATGAATATGGAATAATTTCCATTATATTTCCTTTATCGTGTGTCTATGGAAACATTTTCCTAGAAAGATGAATGCCATGTGAACTTGGAAACAATCCCCTCCTAGATTGTTCCATACTAAATCTCTTCAGTATCGTATAAATATATGTACTTTCACTTAGGCTGAGAAGCCTCTTAGATCTATCATGATGGATATGGATCCTGATAATATATGTTTCCATTCCTAATTCCTTCATGGAGAATCATTTATTCAATCGGATCTTAACAGACTGTAATACTTGTATCTCATTTATAATAATTAATATTTCATTGATATATACTATTAAGATAATGACCAAACTCCAACTAAATCATTTTTATAAAAAAGGATTACATTTATTCTTTATGAAACCAAATTCCATTATAGCCCCATCAAACTAAATGTTCCATGACATAGATGATTTCTTTAATCCATAAATGCTTTTTTTCTCAATTTTAAAACTTTATTTCTATCATTTAGAGTCATAAACCCTTCGAGTTGTTTCATATATAAATATTCCTAAAGGTTTGTGTTAAGTAAGGTTTTTTTGATATCCATTTTCCAAATCTCATAATCATGTAAGGTCATGATGGAAATTATAATTTTGATGGATTTTATCATAGAAACCAGTGAAAAGGTTTTTGTCATAGGCAATGCCTTGATGTTGTTTAAACCCTTTTGCAACTAATCATACCTTATAGGTACTAACTTGTTCTTCCGTGTCCAATTTCTTATTAAATAAAAATTTATAACCAATGTTGTTTACATTAACTAGATAATCTACCAAAACCCAGACTTGGATTTGGTACATGGAATCCATTTCAGAATTTAGGGATTTATTCCATTTAGAAACATCTATTCGACTTACTACTTCCTTATAGGTTATAGGGTTATTATTATCAACTAATATTGAGTCACCATCCTTATTGACTAGAAAACCATTCTATTTTAGTTCTATAACCTCTCTTTTATTCCAAAAAAGTACTTTAATCTCTTTAATAGATTGTTCTTCCATGGGGTTTTGTAGAATCTATTTGTGTGTCAACTCTTGTTTACCTTGAGCCTCAACCTGATCGAAGTTTATCTCATGCCCACTATATCTTTTAGATATATTCTCCTTATTAAGGAATATGGTGTGTATTTACACTATTAATTTTTTTTTCTTAAGGGTAATATAACTAATATCCAAAAAAATTTCTTGGGATATCCTATAAAGGTACATTTTGTGCCTCAGGGTGCAAGTTTGTTACCTTAAGAGGCGTTAAAAATAATTTGTATCCCTAAAAATGTAAGTATGAAATCATTATTTTCTTTTCATTCCAAAATGTGTATGTTATATTTTCAACCACATTAGTTGAAACTTGGTTTAGTATTTGTGACGTTTTCTATAACACGTATCTCCAAAAGGATAATGGAAGACCTATGTAACTCATCATTGATATCACCATGTCTAACAAGGTGTTGTTCCTTCTTTCAGTTAAACCATTCCACTGAGGTGTATATGGAAGAGTGAGTTAGGATAGGATCCAAAAATTTTGTAGGAAATAAATTAATTCTTGATTAAGATATTCTCCACCATGGTATGAGGGTATTTTTTTAATCTTCTTACCAAGATGGTTCTCAACATCAATCATGAATTTTTTGAAATTTATTAAAATAATCTAACTTATACCTCATCAAGTATACATATCTACATCTAACAAATTCATTAGTAAAAGTTATGAAATATGATTATTCATGCCTTGATTTAATAAGAAATAGTCCACACACATCAATATGAGAACTAATTCAAGAATATCTTTAGACCTTTCATATTTTGCACTAAATGGGGATTTCATCATTTTCCCATGTAAACATGCATGAGATATACCAAGTGATTATAGTAAAAAAAGAACATAAATATCCATCATTTTATAATTTATTAAAGTGATTTTCATTTACATGACCTATCTTGTGATGCCAACATTAGGTGTGGTATGAGTCACGTGAAGTATTTTATTATCGATTAGCATTAGTTGTTTTGTGTAATTCAACACATAAATAACATTATTTAAACGTTCCATACCATAAAAAATGTTATCTTTATAAAATTATCAAAATTTATTTAAAAACATGAAAACAAAATCATCTGTATCAATTCAAGATTCATAAATAATATTTTTCATAACAAATGGCACAAAATATAAATCTTTAAAAACTAAGATCATTCTGATTGGAAACATATGGTAATAGTCCTTGATAGATACAAAAGTAAGTTTAGCCTTGTTGGTTTCTCATAGATCTATCTTCCATCATTAAATTATTTTTAATATATCTGGTTCCTATATTTGAATACATATGTGATCACCACAAGCTGTATCTAACACCCCATTTGTAGAAATAGATAAATTTTACCCAATAACAAATGCACCTAAAGCTTCCCCTTGCTCCTTTTGTTGGGTTTAGTTTTCCTTATAGTGTAATTTTTTCCACATTTCAATCAAACAACATATTGTTCCCTTTCTTTCCCCTTGATCTTTATATACTTGGAAGTCTGAAAATAATATTTGGGCTTTATTCTCTTCTCTTTCCCCTTATTTTAATTTCCCATAAGGAAAAAAGTATTTTCATGCTTTGTTTTCTTATCCACTTGGTTAAGAAGAGTGAGAATATCTGGAAGAGTCTTATAAATTTTTTTATATTAAAATTAAAAACAAAACTAGAGAATCTCTGAGGGGGTGATTCCATAATGTGATCAGTGCATTTTTTTTTTGGGAGTTTTAAACCAAGAACCTCTAGGCACTCAATGTAGACAATGATCTTGACTATGTGAGGCCCATATGGTGAACCTTATACAAGATTACTCTAAAATAGTTATTTGTAAATCTCAAACTATTCTTGTATATCTCGTTCCTATTATAAACCTTATAGGTTCTCAAGTATTCTATATATATCCATGTTTTCATGACACTTCATGAGTTCACTATACATAGATGAAAGCATAAAACATTTAACATTGACTTCATTGCTCAAATTGTTTTCATAGACAAGGAAATGTTCATGACTCACCTCTTTAGAAAGAAAATTATTAAGTGAGGATTATAGCATGTAATATTTCCGTTCGTGGAACAACACTATTTTGATGGTGTCTAATCCATTCCTAGAAGTTACTTCTAGTGGGGAGATTGAATTTATCTTATATATATCATAGGGATAGTGTGTATAATAAACATTACATTATCTATAATTATAAAATAGAAGATTATTATTACATTTATTGATTATAAATTATGTAATAAATAATAAATGAATTTTTTTTATTAAATATCTTACTATTTTATCAAGTCTTGATAGCCCTCTCCATTAAACTAGGAATATCTATTTTCTAAAAAATTATATTGGAAAAGATATATATACCCCTTATCAGAAACCCCAATGATGTTTGGTCAAGCTAATTGAAGGAATTTAGGTTTGAAATGCTTTTCCATATGTGGTATTGTTGCTCCTTGATCCATTCATTGGATTCCCTAATCCTAAAATCCATACATGTATTTCATCAACACTTACCTCCAATTTACATCAAGTATATTGATGGATACTTATCTTGATATAAGATGGTTAAGTAAACCCAAAACCTTCATAAGAACTCCACATTAAAAGTATGTGTCCCAACAAGGGTTGGTCAAACACTTAATTCTAAGTCTTTCATTCCTAATCAAGTAATGGAATTTTTAGTCTGACTGAATTTTAAGTTGAGGGATTATAATTTATTATGTATAGATTTTATCTTGTTTTATCCTTTACAAGAATTTTTAATATTTAGTGGATTTTACATAACTAATTAACCATGTTGGTTAAAACATTTACGGATAATCCATGTATTTAAATTACATATTTTTACCTTAATTCATTTATTTATGTTATCATAGTCTTACATCCATAAAATAAATAATGGATATAAAAAATTTTTAATTAATTAAATTACCCATTCATGATATTATCTAATGGTTTATTTAATGAGTGGACATTAAATCTACCTATGACCTAAGGAAAATAACTCCTATTGAAATTCTTGTAATGAGTTATAGAATTCCACCTATCCACATGTGTATCACCTGGGATGACATCATTATTGTTTTGTCCTAGACTGACACCATGCGTCTTAGGAAACTCCATTAATTAAATAATTTATAACTCACACGTAGGTGAGTGGAATCAAATTATTGTTTAAAGTGGGATTATATAAATATCCTTGGACATGAAGGTCCTTCTTAATAATAGAGGGAGGGATGACGCACAATCCATCATTTAATTTAATATTAAATAATTGTAAACTTGTAAAATAAATTAAATTGAATAAATCCAACACATACATAGGTCTTGGTCATTCTCATGAACAGTCATACATTCAATTTATATAAAAAACTAAACCGTTTAACATTCATTTATTATTAGTTTTTTATTATTAAGATAAACATTATTTCATTAATTAATTAGTTAATTAGTTAATTAAATTTCATATTAATGGCCATATAAACCCTCTTGGAGATAACCATAATTAAAGAATTAATGGAAAATAAATGGAAGAAATAATAATTACATATTTTTTACAGTAAATTAATCGAGTATTTAAAATTGTTTTAAACCATTATTAAGTTGTCAAACACAATATGTTTCAATAAATAAAATAATATTTTAATGTTGTAACTGTCAATTTAATGTAATGTAATTCTACCATTAATTTGGAGACTACATGGTGTGTACTATCCAGTTACATGTTGTGTATGATAGTGTATGTGTATCTGGGTTACACACCTAGGTATTTAACATGTTAACTCATCCGGACTACACGACATGTACATGCAATATACATGATGTGTATCTGTTTGCTGTGTCATCGGGATAAATTCCTAGGCTTAGGTGTGTATCTAGGATGGACTACATGGCATGTACAAGCTAGCTACACGCCATGTATCCCTTATGTTGTGTGTCTTCTGTTCTCACTGAATGAATCAATGTCTATTTCAAACTCATGGAATGATGAACTTCGTGGAATGTACACCACATAAATATCACATGTATCATAAATTATCTAGTATATCAGTCTCACATGGTATGACCATGTATAATGACCACATGGATTGTGAAATTTACACTACTAACCCATGTAGAGTACACTATGTGTAGGCCAGTTACACATCATGTACTCTGACATCCCATGTGCTAGGTTAGATCATTCTACACACAGTGTGAAATTAATACACCAATTGTAATTAACTGCTCGGTGTGTCATGTATCCTAAGACACATCCAGGTGAAATGTACTTGGATACATGGTTTGTACTCTAGCTACACATTATGTAACATGGTTTAAATGGAAAAAAATCACACTTCCTGATGGTATCTCCAGTCATTTTTCATATGTTCTTAGACCTTTAATAAAATAAAAAAATGAATGAACCTGATTGATATACCAATAACATGTTACTTCAAATTATATTAAGGAACGAATAATATGAAATGAAATATTCAACCATGATTGGATATATATCAACAATCAAATAAATATTTGTTAATTTAAAATGTGACTTCTCTGATATCACTTAAAGGTTATGGTCATGTGGAAGCATGTGGTGGTGGGTGATATATTAAAATTTATTTTAATATTTTTTTTCACCAAAACCTCGAGCAAGGATCTTCCGTGTTAAATTTATAATTAATTTTTTTATATATTGAATAAAATAAATACCATGGCTTACGATCCTCTCTTATTTTACAATGTTGATATTCCAAAAGACCCCATGAAAAATAATATTATTATTATTATTATTATTATTTAGTATACACCAACCTGCACAATGATAAATAATATTTATCGGCTTGTAAATAAGTATTCATCATAAGACATTTTCTTGGTCCATTCAAACTCTTCTAAATTTATTGAATGACTGAATAAATATTTTATTCATAAATAAATATTTTTTCCACATACTAGTGAACAAATATTTATTTAATATTAAATAAAATAAATTTATTTATTTTATTAACAATATGGTGAATAAATATTTATTTAATTTATGAAATCAATAAAATTTGAATAAAATTATTCATTGGCATTAAGAACAATATTTATTACATTAATTCAATTAAAACTGAATTTAATTGAGATCAACAGATACACTTAGTGTGTGACCCACTAGGATTCTTTCTCATTGGAATTAGGAAAGCTTCCCTAATTTCCAAGATTACTATCTAGCAATGGGTCAAGGAATCCAAGAGAAAGAACTTAATGTCGTAACATTGACAACCACGTATGAACTCGCACTGTGTAATATAATTCATTTTTCATAATATATCATCAAGAGGATTTCACATCTGTGTCACCAACCTATATGATCAATACGTATTGCTTTGACTATCTAAAATAAATGTGTCGTTACACATTGGCTAGGGAATTTAATGATAATGTTTTATTCCAATCAAAAGGCTGAGATATCAAATTCCATTAATATGGATGGGATAAGTCCTTACCTATCTTATTCATTAATAACATGTCATTTGTGATGCACCCAACATACTCTATTTCCTTCTAACATATTTCATGATACTTTTGGTTAGTAAATATAAATATGAAAGATTCATGACATGCATCAATGATATTCTTATAGTTTAAGAACCATTACACATGATCGCTGATAGGAATATCCAATGACCAAAAAACATGAAGAATTTATACAGGTAGGGATGTTCTCATAACCTCCAATATTTGAGGTTACTAAGTATGAACTTCATGATTAGAATCATCATACACTTACGAGTACTCACACCTGACAGTCTACATACTATAGACCGTTTCAAAGTATCTTATCTAACCATAGAACTAAATTTAATATCATCATATCACTTCAAGGTTCTCATCATAGAGGTGAACTAATGTTACCTTATCAATGAAACATATACACTAGTAAATTGTTACATTTATTTCATGTAGAAATGTGAGAAATATATAATAAGATGATTTATTAATATTCAAATGATCGAATATACACATTCCATAAAAGTAAGAAAATGTAGTCCAAGGAAAAAAATCTATCACAAACTTCATAAAACTATAGTAGATAGTATTAGTATACTTCTATCAGTGTTTTATTTTGATTCTTTACAATCTATACCTCTAATCATTATATTTAAATAGGGTTTCATCCTTAAATCTATCTAAACATGAAAATAACAACCATCTTATTTTATTCCTTTTGATATTATATAATTGTTGAAATTTATACAATCATTGGTGTATTCTTCTGTCACCAAACACACATATTAACATTCCAATCCATTAGGCTCTTCAATATACACCTTTGTATATGTTATAAATACCTTAATCTATTTCAAAAAATATAATTTCAGTATTTGTTTAGAATTTTTAATATTTTTCTACTTTTTTAAAATAAATACAAAGGTAAATTGTAGGGGGAAAATCTTTTCATATCTTTAAATACATTGATTTAAAAAAATCAACATCTCCCCTTAATTTTCCTTCTTTCTTGATAAATAACACTAGATAGATATACAATGTAATTAAATTGATAGAAATATTGAATCAAATCTCACTTAGTAATGAGCCATCAACTGATCAACCTTAAGTTTTCATGAGAAATTCTCAGTGTAGAGTACAATAGTGACTAATCTAGACCATAAAGTTATCCATATACTATACAAAATGTGACACCAACTCAAATTTCAGTTATTAGGAGATTAAAAATATATTTTAAAATAAATTCTATAACTTACACTCATCTTAAAAACACATTAAAAACATTCAAGAAAGAAAATTTATTTTTCCTCTTTCAACCCATTTTAATAAACACTCCCCTTTAATAACTAAATATAATATAGTCCAAAAAACTAAGGTAAAAGTGATTATCATACCTCTAAATTTAGTTTTCTAAACTATTTATAGAATTATATATTTAACCATGGAATAAATTAAACATTGAAAACTTCCCTTATTTGAAAACTCCCCCTCAAGGGAATAATTCCAATATCTATTTTGTAAGAATCTGGTTCTTATTCTTGAGGTACGGGTTTCTTCTTTTCTCTTTTCTTTAATTGTTTTTGAGAAAATAAGGAAAATGGGGAAAATCACAAATTTTGTGACTACACGTCGTGTACTTTTCCACACACCGTGTACTTTTATTGTGTGGGATGAGTACACAGGGTGTGTAGCCATGTCGACGAGGAAGGGTGTAAAAACTGACTACACGCCGTGTAATTTGTATTTACACACCGTGTAGTCAGTCAACAGGCAAATAGTAAGGCGGTGAAGGCATCCTCCAGCTGAGCATCAGTACATGTCGTGTACTCATGGATTACATGTCATGTACTCATGTCGACTGATGAACAGTGTGGCGGTGGGAAAGGTAGTCGCCAGAGGAACAGTTAAATGAGAAAAGTACACACTGTGTAGTCAATAGTACATGCCGTATAGTTTTTTTTTTTTTCTTAAAATGGGCAGTAGCCTCCCCTATTCACAAGTAAGGCTTAGAACCGGAGGAGGTCTTGGGAGAGATGGATAGAACTTTGGAGACCGCCTGATCGAGCACCGGGAATCTAATTCAGCCTTCGTCGATCTCGTTGGAACCGTACGGGTAAGCATTTCCTTCTCCTTTAGACATTCTTACCAATTCTTTCCTGAGGGGAAGTTATTTATGTTTGAATGTGGTTTCTTCTCCCCCAGATCTACATCGTTTTTAGATTATTAAAGGATCGTCGTTCGCGTATATGGATCAGGGGCGATCAAGGTAGGTGTCTTGGTGTTTAAATTCCAAATTTTGTGTGTTTGTGTGTACCATTGTGCTACAAAACCATGTTGGGGTGTCATGTGGTTGAGGCCTTGGATATTTTGAATACCTATAATTGTATAGGTAATTAAATGTGATAATAAACTATTGTTTGGGATCGCTTCTTGGATCGAGGACCACCCAAGGGGTGCGTTCCTCTGTTTAGCCGTTTGGCCAGGATACCCGAGGGTATGCCAGGTTTATATTGTGAATTACTTTTTCCTTCAGAGGAAATGTATATAAATTTCATGTTTATGGTTTAGGATCAGCCTAGTTATTTTCACCTAAGGGCGGTGTTCTTTTTAGCCTGAGGGCATGGTTTGTATAACCTGAGGGTAAGGTACTGCTTAGCCTGAGAGCAACGTTCAATTCCGCCTGAGAGAAATGCTTCTTATGCCTGAGGGTGGTGACTTTTGTGCCTGAGGGTGACACTTCGTACGCCTGAGGGCAATACTTGATAGCCTGAGGTCAAGCTTGAGGGCGTGGTTTTACTATATTCGCCTGAGGGAAAGATTTTGATTGGCCTGAGGGCTTGGTTCTGATGAGCACAGAATGTTAATAAATTAAATTTTTAAAACAAAAATGGAAAAGAAACTGGTAGTGATAGTTAATTTTGAGTACATACTGGTTTACTGCATTTACTACTGCACACTGTTGTTTCATATTTTCACACAGTTGGGCATGGTCCTTTGGTGGGTACCTACTGGGATTTATTTCTCACACCCTATTTGGGTCATGTCTTCAGCCCAAACAGATTATGTTTTTGAAGGTGTTGATAGGGGAAAGAGTCCCTATACAGGTACATGATTGTAGCAGAGGAGTAGGAGAGCATGGGACCGAGCTTAGGCTTGCGATGCTACTGCATTCTGTCTACTCTGCTTGTTTTTCTTTACTGTACCTTGTTCCTGGAGTTGTATTTTATTGTACTATATTGTTGTGTAACATGTTCTGGCTGTTTTCTTAGAACTTGAGCCATGTTTCATCTTTATCTATATGATTGTTGGTTATCTTTTACTACAGTTGTTAATTTTAAATTTGTATGGTTTATTTCTTTCGTTGTTGTTGTATGTTTTATCTTGTATTCTGTTGTGATACACTTTGAAAAATGAGGGCATAGTTTCCCCACTATCAGACCTAGTCCCTCGCTGCTAGTCGGCAGCCTCTGTCATTTGGGGAAATGCGCTTGAGGTCATGTGACCAACTGGGTTTGGGGCACCCGTTGAGTGGAACCAGATCTGGGACGTTACAAAGTGGTATCAGAGGGGTTCTTTTCTTTGACTTACTATTTGGAACCTTAGTCAGGGATATGATAGAAAAGGTAGTTGGTAATAAGTTGTGCTCGGGAGTAGCTAACCCATGTACAGGGAAAAGCTAGTCTACCTCGTATTTTTTCAATTCTTCTGATTTTGCAAATTTTACAGTTGATTTGATTTCACCGTTGGGTGACGCACTTATGATTGTACTGTTTATATTTTATTCATGGGTTCTATTTAGTTGCAACCCAATGAGATGAGGGTATTCCATATCATGCATTATTTAATCACATGCTAGAAATCACATGCCATTCATAGTTCCATGTCATGTAGGCGCATTAGAACTTGCATGTTGTTGTGATAGTTGTTGTGCTAGAAAATCATGCTGTTGTGATAGCTTCTTTGATAAATACCTGCTATGTGATAGGGTATTTTTGTGTGATTCTATTGATATAATGGATTCCAAACTTTGGTTTTTGGGGAGTATGGGCCCTCAGTCACCGGAATTTGGTGGATCAATGACTGTTTATCTTGTTATAACACATATAAGATTCCAAACTTTGATTCGCGGGGAGTATGGGCCCTCACGGATCGGAATTTGGCACTTAGGTGTTATTTTTCAGTATTTTCTGAGTTCCGAAGTAGTTTCAGAGGCTTACTTTCCAGAAAACCCAGGATACACACCGTGTAGTTCCTCGGACACATGTCGTGTGTTCTTCTGTTCGGGAAGAAAAGAAAACTTTTGAGTACACGTCGTGTAGTCTCTTCCCGTGTCATAGACCGTGTGGGAGGGGACACGGGGAAGGGAAATTATTGGGGAACACGCCGTGTATGGGATGTATATGCCGTGTAGTGTTGACCCGGAGTATGCCCGTGTAACTAACAACATGGAAGGATGAGACCTTGAGACATGAACGCTCTTTCCAACATGGAACACGTCGTGTAGTCTGACCTGGGGACCTGGCCATGTAGCTAACAAACACAGGTTGGTGTTACCTCTTCTTGAACACGCCGTGTACCTGAGGGACACGCCGTGTAGTCCTTGCCAGTGTGAGACCGTGTGGACTTGGCTGTGTGGTTGGGGAAATGGGGTGGTGCACACGTCATGTACAGGTGTAACACGCCGTATAGTCTTAGCCGAGTAGTCGGCCGTGTCACGAACGACATGGGCAGTTGGAAAATTACACCATGCACACCATGTAGATTATATACATGTTGTGTAGTCTTGTTCAATAGGATCCGTGTGGCTTAGCCATGTAGGAGGACCCGGGCAGGGGGAAAAAGTCAGGTACATGCTGTGTAGTTAATATACACGCCGTGTAGTCTTGTTTTGAAAACTTTAATGCCTTCTTCATCCTGTTCCCTTTTTGGTCCCTTCATTTTCAGTCTTTGATAATCTTGATCTAAGGTGTGTGTTTGACCCTGTAGAGTCATGTCGCCGAGATGACCACGCATTGTTCTCCAGGAGAGCGAAAATGGTTATACTCCATAGATAGTGGGTCATGGGCTACTACTAGATCCTCCAGTAGAGCTAGATGTGGCGCCAACCATTATATCGGACACAGGCGCAGATGCGCAGTTCCGTGAAGGCCTCATGTGGTTCATGCAGACCTTTCAGGGAGCACTGTCGGCTTCCATATCTATGGTTGAGCTGACTCGTATCTTCCAACAGGAGCATCCGCCTATGTTTTTAGTGGATGGTGGACCACAGGCTGTGGAGTCTTGGCTGGAGTCTATGTAGACTATTTTTTAGCACCTAGAGACACCTCCAGGGCGGAGGGTCAAGCTCGCGACTTATATGCTGCGTGATTTCTCCAAGAGGTGGTGGGATGTTACCACTCAGGCGGAGCATCACAGAGACATTACGTGGAAATATTTTCAGACAGATTTTTATAATTTCATCTTCCCAGAGATGCTGAGGGAAGATAGATCTTGAGAGTTCATGAATATGCAGCAGGGTGCTATGTCGGTGATGGATTATTCTGGTCGCTTCACTGAGCTTCAGCGTTTTGCACCTGTTCTGGTGGGTGATTAAACGTTGAGGGCCAGACGCTTTGAGGCTGGTCTTCGGTATGACATCTGAGCACTGGTGAATGTTTTCATGTTGCCTACAGTACATTCTATTGTGAACCAGGTGCTGATTACAGAGAGGGACCTTCGAGAGGCTAGTGGCGTGGGCCAGGGTGGTTCGACACTAGTTTTTTGTAATATTTATGCTAGTAAGAGGAAGTGACAGATGATTTTCTCTCATGGTGGCAGTACTATCCAGGAGATTTCTTTAGGTGTCCCGGTCAGGTGCTACCAGTGTGGTAAAGAGGGGCACAAGAGACCACAGTGTCCACGTGACCCAGTGGAGTGTTGAGCTTGCGGCAAGGTGAGTCATCTGCAGCGCTTTTGTAGGGTGTTTTTACCAGTGGCTAGTGAGAGGGGTTTTGTACATACTCTGTGTGTGGGAGCAGGACCCATAGCTTCTTACCAGTCGGGAAACTGGGATAGGTCTGGACGTATAGGCAGAGGTGGTGGTCATGGCTATGGTATCTAGACACCAGGATCTCAGAGGCAGTATGGCGGGATAGCTCAGGGTAGCCAAACTGTGTCGTAGGGCTACAGCACTAGGTAGGCATATGCAGTGCAACAGACCCAGCAGGAGCAGGATCCCAGACCTTCTACTATTATAGGTACTATTATAGTATCTTTAGTCTTATCTCTAGTACTTTTCAATATGGATTCTACACATAGTTTCATATCTGTGCCCATTGTGAAGAGCATTGGGCTCTGTGTTTCTTATTCTTCTTCTGCTTCTATGATGTTAGACACTCCGTTGGTAATGAGAACGACATGTGTATGTCAGTGCAAGGAGTTCTCCCTTGAGTTTGGTGGGTGTCACTTTCTATGGGACCTTTATGTCTTGGATATGACGAGCTATGATGTCATTCTCAGGATGGATTGGTTGGTTCCCTTTCGAGTTTTTGTGGACTGCTATTATCGTAGGGTGAGTTTCACGTCACAAGAGGGTGAAGAGTTTCTATATAAGGGTGAATGGGATTTTTAGGTGAGTTGAGATAGACCAGAGCATCGTGGGCGAGGTGGTGTGATAGCCCAGATTGCGAGTTTATATCTGGATGATCAGGGTACTTGTCAGACGGATTTCCCTCCAGTGGTTGATCATTTCAGGGATGTCTTCCTAGATGACTTTTCGGGTCTACCTCCGAATCATGAGGTGGATTTCTCTATTGATATTGTGCCAGGGGAAGCACTGGTGTCCATTCCTCCTTATAGTATGGTTACACTTGAGTTGCAGGAGCTCAAGAGATAGTTAGAGGAGTTATAGTCAAAGGGTTTTATCTGACCTAGTACTAATCCATGGGGTTCTCTTGTCCTTTTTGCGAAGAAGGTGGACAGTACCCTCAGACTCTATGTGGATTATCATAAGTTGAACCAGTTGACGGTCAAGAACCGATATCCCTTGCCGAGGATTGATGATATTTTTTATCAACTTCATGGAGAATGAGTGTTATCGAAGATTGACTTGAGATCAGGATATCATAAGCTGCGCGTGAGACCATTGGATCTACCTCTTATAGCTTTTCGGAGCAGATATGGTCTATACAAGTACTTGGTTATGCCGTTTGGACTCACGAATGCGCCAGCAGTTCTCATGGCTCTGATGAATCGTGTGTTCCATCCTTACCTGGATTTTTTCGTGGTAGTATTCGTGGACGATATCTTGGTGTACTCTCACATTAAATATGACCATGCCACCCATCTTGAGATCGTATTGAGTACACTGAGAGAGCATAATCTATATGCTAAGCTCTCAAAGTGCCACTTCTGGGTGGACCAGATTCACTTCCTGGGTCATATAATCTCAAAGGCAGGAGTTGTAGTAGACCCAGAGAAGGTGACAGTAGTAGTTTCCTGGGAGAATACTAAGAATGTGTTTGAGATACGGAGTTTCTTAGGGCTGGCTAGTTACTATAAACGCTTCATACAGGACTTCTTCATCTTAGCAGCGCCGTTGACAGGTTTGACTAAGAATGGGGAGAATTTCGTTTGGTCGGAAGCTTGTGAGGCAGCCTTTCAGGACCTGAAAGGAAGGTTGACATCAGCACCATTCCTGATACTTACAGATCAAGGGAAGAGCTATACAGTTTACTATGATGCATCAGGTATTGGGTTGGGAGTTGTATTGATGTAGGGCGATCGAGTTGTTCGGTACAGGTCTCAGCAGTTGAGGCCACATGAGAGGAATTACTCGACGCATGATCTTAAGTTGGCTACAGTTGTTCATGTGTTACGTTGTTGGAGGCAATATCTCTTTGTAAAGACCCATAAATTTCAAGGGAAATTTTTTTTCTTAATTTTCTTTGCGATTTTACGAGAATGTAGTTTCTGACGAAACCTGATTCCGAGGCCCGATATGCCCGGAATCAATTTCTGAAGTTTAGCTCGAGTACGTTCAGTGGACGAACGAGCGGGTTTTCCTAACTTTTGAACCGGTGCTCGGAATCAAAATCTGAGGGCACCGATGAAACTACAACGCTGGTAATTGCTTAGGAACACCATTACTGGAGTTGCGTTTTCTCGGGTAAGGTTATTAAATAAATGGGTTAACTAAAGAATGAAATAAAATATTGTGCTACAATTTTTATTTCTTTTCTAAGTAGTTTAAACCTACGCATGGGGGTTGGGATGGGACCCACTAAATCCTAACTTCTCTATATAGGATATTAGTGAAGTGGGGCCCACACGATCCCCACCCCTTCAAATCCCTTTAACCTCCCACTCGTTCATTTATTTTTGGTAACTCACCCACACTCTAATTAAATGGCAAGTCAACCCTCGATTTTAATTTGGATTATTAAACGCTCTACAATTAAGTGAATTAATTGGATGAGTTTCTTTTTGAATTTCAAAGTAATGGCATGCGTTTGTGATAATAAAATAACACATGACTTATTTTATTGGGGGGGGTTGATTCTTTGTGCGGAAAGAAGGAGAGGACTCTTGCACTCTTGAGGAATATCTTCATCCTCGTCGAAGAACGCCGAGTCTACGACGAAGAATTCTGTCACTATAAAGGGAGTTCGCCGAACCGTCTTCTTCCCTATCCGCAACCGGTGAGAGACGCCTTCTTCGAAGAATGAAGACACACCACATCCTTCTTCGTCCAAACGACGACGACGCTTACGGAGCATCGATCCACAATGTCGTCTTCTACAACTCCATCTTCCGCGACGTCGTTGTTCTGCGATGACCATCGTTCGACAACTCCTTGAGGTAGGGGTTTGAGTTCAAATATTAGGGATTAATTTTTTCACTCGCTTGACGAGGGTATTTATACTTTTTGGGCCGCCTGTTATCGTTAAAACGGAAGGAGGTCGGACCGCACGAACACGGCCGACCCTCCTCCCTCTTTGTTGTTGTTCTTGTTGCGGCACGAACAAAGGTAGTGCGGTGCAACGGCACCACGCGGGAACATGGAGAATCACGACGAAGAAGCACGGCGCCATCGCACCGCGTCGTTGAGGCCGAACGAACCCCCAACCGGATTCAGGCCGCAGCGAAGGGGCGTGGCGCCGTCGCGCCGTGCCGGAGAACCACGAAGACACCGCGGCCATAGCGGGGCCGCGGCGGAGGGGCGCGGCGCCATCGCGCTGCGCCGATCGGACCAAGGCTGTGGCCTTTGGCCCCAACGGAGTAGGGAGCGGAGGCTGGAACCACCGGCCGCCGGCGCCTCGGAGGAGCGGGACCACGGGGTCCCGCGGCGGCGACACCGGCCAGCCAGCCGGGCTGGCCGATCGGAGGAGCCCGGGGTCGTAACTCCCGGCTAGCAAGGGAGCAGCCCCCACGCGGGGGCCAAGGTTTCCAAACAGGGGGGCAGCGCCCCCCCCCCCCCCCTCCTTCCATTTCCTGCTCATCCATAATGGCTGAGATGACTGTCCGCGCGGACCGCACCCGCGCCAGGCCAACCAGCCGCCCAGGCCGAACCGGCCGCATCGGACCGGGCCGCCCAGGCTAGGCCGCGTCGCGCCGGCTGGGCCGGGCCGTGCCAGCTGCACCGGGCCCCGCCGTCCAGGCCGCGCCGCATCCTATTGGGCCGGACCCGGGTCGGTTCGACCCGGTTTGGGCCGACCCAGGGGGGTTGGGTCGGGTCGGGCTGGGCCGGGCCCAGACCCCCCATTTCGGACTGTTTTCAGTCATTTGCCCATATATTGGGCTTCGGACCTCCGATCGACGCACCGTCAGTTGCTTTGGGATCCTTGGATCAAGATGGTCGTTTTGGAATATTAAACTGAAGTTTTAGGAGAAATTTGTGTAAGGCCGGGTTGGTTCGAACACGAAACCAACCGGGCCCTCGGAGCGCAAACACTTATAACTTGAGCTCCAGACGTCCTATTGATTTGACGTCGACTTTGTTGGTTTCCTCTTTGTGAGAAAGACCTTTTTTATTACTAAACTTGAGGTTTGGATGTAGTTGGAGTATGGTCGGGTTGGTTTTATCTTAAAAACCAACCGGGCCCCTGGAACGAAAAGGCCAATAACACTCAGACCGGGCGCCCGATTGACGTGTCGTCTGTCACGTTGTGTTCCTATTGACGTGAAGGAACTTTGAGATACATCAAATATGGTCTACGTGGTCTTCGATGTATATACCTCTTAGCTCGTGGATCGGACCCTCCCAAAACGAGCGCGTTGTGTGCAGAAACCCTAGAGCTGGCAGAGACTTGACGACTGCTGATCGATCGACTCGGAGTGTTTCGATAGCCCAGTGGGGAGCGCTTGGTTGTAGCGGCAGACCCACGGCGGAGGAGCACTTGGTTGTAGCAGAAGACCCGCGGTTGTAGCGGCAGACCCACGGCGGAGGAGCACTTGGTTGTAGCGGAAGACCTGCGGTACTCAACAGAAGAAGTACCTATGTAGACTATGAGGGGGAGTGCTTGGTTGTAGGGGCAGACCCATGGTGGGAAGCGCTTGGTTGTAGGGCCAGACCCATGGTGGGAAGCGCTTGGTTGTAGAAGCAGGCCCACATTACTCGACAGTTGGAGTACTACAACAGTCCAACATTAGTGGGAAACGCTTGGTTGTAGCGGCAGGCCCACTGTACTCGATAGAGGAGGAGTTCCCCAGCAGTTGTGGGTTCGACGATCATGACAACCGTATTGGAATCCTACGTGGGTTCGACGGTGAAGACTTTCGTACTGGAATCCTTCGTGGGTTCGACGATGATGTCAACCGTATTGAAATCCTACGTGGGTTCGACGGTGAAGACTTCGTACTGGAATCCTTTGTGGGTTCAACGATGACGAAAACCCTACAGGAATCTTTTGTGGGTTCGGCGGTGACGACTACTATACTTGTATCCTATGTGGGTCCCAACTTAGATGAATCAGTGGCTACATCTGATCATCTCTATTATCTTATGAAGAAGTATACATGTGTGAGCAGAGTCTTCACTTTCAATCATTATCTTTGATATGATTGACTTTATTTCCTATGAGGATTGGGTTGTGCTTTCCTATGTGGATTGGGTAGTGCTTTCCTATGTGGATTGGGTTGTGATATCCTATATGGATTGGTTTGTGCTTTCTTATGTGGATTGGGTTGTACTTTCCTGTATGGATTGGGTTCTACTATCCTATATGGACGTGATCGAACTTGGGCTCAGATGATGGAGCCAAACTGGAATTGATGACTTATGTATATGTATGGGCATATACCTAAGTAGTGTTGGATGTTACTTCATGATTGTATCTTTCCTTTGTGGTTTTTCCTTTGTGGATTCTGGGAGACCTTCGGGGGTCTCAGGGTCCCTACTGAGTATCGTATACTCACCCCTGCACGGTCTTCGCCTGCACTACGTTGTGTTGGTTGCAGATGATGGACATCACTAATTGATGTTAAGGCTTGTAGAGCTGGGTGGTTCCCGGAGGAGGAACTCACGACGAGTTGGTTCCCGGAGGTAGATTTACGACAAGTCGGTACCTAGAGGTGGACCACTGGGCGGGAAGTACACGGGGAGGATGGCAGGACCCGAGGAGCTGAGGAGGCTATCTGTACCCACCCTTCAGGTGGGATTTCCAATGGACGGCTCGGCGTTGCTGCTTTACTTTTCAGTCATTGTACTTCTTTTCCAGTTTTATTTTTCTTTCAGTTTGGGTTTTTATTCTGGCCCACTTACTTTTCCGCACTTACTTGTACTTGTGATTACTTAGTGTTTACTTCTACGGGCTTACTCTGTGTCGTTTTTTTACTTTATAATGGAAATTCCTTCCCCTTTTTTTGGGATTTGTGCCTTGGTGCTAGTCACCAGCCCCTAGCATATGGAAGGCGGGCTTGGGGTAGTCACGGCATGGGTCCCGAGGACGGGTCGTGACAAATTGGTATCAGAGGGGTTTGGTTCTACCGCAAAACTCAGGACTCTGATCTTTCTTCTATGTGAAGCAATAATTTTAAGGGTATTGAGTGTGGTTATCAGTCCAGGGAGTCCAGTGTTGGTGTGGCGGCTGATGTATCCATATACTAGGACCCTGACTTCTGATTTCCGACTCAGTGCACGAAAACATTGATTTCATGTGTGTTTCAAAAGTTTTTTTTGTGATTAATTTGTGTCAGCTCACCAGGTATAAATCTTTGACCATGGCACACCTGTCTCTTTTCAGGATGGCCCCACGACGGCAGACAGCTAGGGTTCTGAGTGTTGTACGAGATGATGGCCCACCGAGAGATGAGGTTCCAGTGCGTGGCCCTCTTACTATGTTGAAACCTTCAGGTGGTGTACCAGCACCACCACCACCCGTTAGGTAGCATAGGCCTCTGAGATTTTGAGGCGAGACAGTTCCCAGGCAGCAGTGGACTGGATGGAGGCAATTGTTAGAGTTCTACGCCTAATTTAGACACTAGTAGAGCGGGTAGTGGACTTAGAAACTTGTGTTTTCCAGTGAGTGGCCATGGGGTTGGTCTGTGTAGTGAAAAGGCTTCGGTATATGGATCGATGCCTAAGATAGTAACTTCGGGTAGTGTGTCAGCTACATCACTACCTGTTGGACAGCAGACACTACCGGCGGTACCGATAGAGGACACTTTTAGGCTTAGTGCCTTAAATGTTTCAGCACCAAATATCCCTCAAGTTCTGAGGCAAGCCCGACTCACAGGCAGCTGAGGACTGACTTGAGGAGCTGTCTGAGAGTTTCCTAGAGATTATACAGCTTTGGTAGGACGACATGTTAGTAGCTGATAATTCATCGGGGCATACCAAACCATTCCTAGTACTTGATGACTACGATGCAATCGGTGCTTCAGGGCTCGGACTTCAGAGTGAGGTGTGTCTAAAGGACATTCGAGCCAGCACTTCTTTCTCTATGCATTCCTACTTATACTAGGGTGCTAGAAATAAACTTTGTGGTTGAGAATTCTTTTTCTGAATGGATGCAGTCAGTGAAGGTTAGCAGTGGAAAATCAGGAAACTGGCGCCAGTCTCGGAGACTTGGGTGTGTAAAATGTTTCAAGTAGAGGAAGTGAAAAAGATATATGAATCTGCAGGGCAGTAGACGTGGAAGTGGAGCTAGGAGAGTAGCATGGGGTGGTGAACATTTTGACATGTATCAACCACCTGCCTTTGTAATCCCCACTAGGCTGAGGGAGCTAGAGGGAAGGGGAAAGAGTAGCTGCATGCGGTCAGGGAGTGCGACCAAAAGGGCTCTAAGGATGACTTGAAGTTTGAACTGTGTCTTCCACAAGCTGCTGTAACCACAAGACATTGATACGAATTATCCCTACCTTACACGAATCTTGTCCCAGACCTAGAGTTTCCGGTTAATCCATTGACTTGACCCTCACATCTGGAGATACCTCTGGGAGGAGACTCGATAATCACACATACGCCGACGGTTTCATCTTACCCTTGAGCTGAGAGTTTTGGTTGGAACATCTTGATGGCAGCGTCGAGGCCTTACGACGTTATTTTGAGTATGGACTGGGCAATCACAGTTCATACACAAATTGACGGTATTAGGCAGGCGTCGTAATGCATTTTCCTTGGTCGGTGAAAAGGAAACCCCATACATCACAGGTTTAACTCATGATTAGGAGGGTGTAGTCGATCACTCTTGGGTCGGCCAACCTTACCCTCGTGGTTTTAGGAGTTTTGAGTTTTAGTTCTAATCAGGAAATGGAGGCCTCTAGAGTTCGAGGATGGCGACCATGTTCTTATACGGGTCTCACCTCGTTGAGGTTTATGGAGATACAGCCGAGGCGGTGAGATATATCCGAGGTTCAACGGACCTTTCTAGGTCCTCAGTAGGGTTGGCGAGGTGGTTTAACACTTGACCTTTCCACCTCAGTTTCACTGGGTTCACGATGTCATCCACATATCTCAGCTAAGGAGATACGTGCATGACCCTTCACACATCATCGACCGTAGGGAGTTGGACGTCGATGACAGGGTGACATTCATAGAGGTTCTAGTGGAGAATGAGGATCAACAGGAGCAGGTCCTATGTGGATGGTTGATTCCTCAGGTGCGCTTTCACTGGCATCATGGGAACCTCTAGGAGATCACATGGGAGTGGGAGGCTCAGTTGCGTGCTCAGTACCACTTTTGTTCCCCTAGTTTGTGTTATAGCTTTACGGGGACGTAAAGCCCTGAGATGGGAGTAATGTAAAGACCCATAAATTTCAAGGGAATTTTTTTTTCTTAATTTTCTTTGAGATTTTACGAGAACGCAGTTTCTGACGGCACCTGATTCCAAGGCCCGGAATGCCCGGAATCAATTTCCGAAGTTTAGCTCGGGTACGTTCAGTGGACGAACGAGCGGGTTTTCCTAAATTTTGAACCGGTGCTCGGAATCGAAATCCGAGTGCACCGATAAAACCGCAGCGCCAGTAATTGCTTAGGAACACCATTACTGGAGTTGTGTTTGTTCAGGTAAGGTTATTAAATAAATGAGTTAACTAAAGAATGAAATAAAATATTGTGCTACATTTTTTATTTCTTTTCTAAGTAGTTTAAACCTACGCATGGGGGTTGGGATGGGACCCACTACATCCTAACTTCTCTATGTAGGATATTAGTGAAGTGGGTCCCACATGAGCCCCACCCCTTCAAATCCCTTTAACCTCCCTCTCGTGCATTTATTTTTGGTAACTCACCCACACCCTAATTAAATGGCAAGTCAACCCTCGATTTTAATTTGGATTATTAAATGCTCTACAATTAAGTGAATTAATTGGATGAGTTTCTTTTTGAATTTCAAGGTAATGGCATGCGTGTGTGATAATAAAATAAGGCATGAATTATTTTATTTGGGGGGGTTGATTCGTTGTGCGGAAATAAGGAGAGGACTCTTGCGCTCTTGAGGAATATCCTCATCCTCGTCGAAGAACGCGAAGAACGCTAAGTCTACGACGAAGAATTCTGTCACCGCAAAGGGAGTTCGCCGAACCGTCTTCTTCCCTCTCCACAGCCGGTGAGAGACGCCTTCTTCGAAGAATGATGATGCACCACATCCTTCTTCGGGAGAACGCTGACAATGCTTACGGAGCATCGATCCGCAACGCCGTCTTCTACGATGTTGTTGTTCCGCGACGACCATCATTCGACAACTCCTTGAGGTAGGGGTTTGAGTTCAAATATTATGGATTAATTTTTGTGCTTGCTTGATGAGAGTATTTATTCTTTTTGGGCCACCTGTTATCATTATAACGGGAGTAGGTCTGACTGCACGAACACGGTCGACACTCCTCCCTCTTTGTTGTTGTTCTTATTGAGGCTGAACGAACCCGCAGCCGGAGTCGGGTCACGGCAAAGGGGCGCGGCGCCGTCGTGCCGTGCTGGAGAACTATGAAGACACCGCGGTCGGAGCGGGGTCGCGGCGGAGGGGCGCGGTGCCGTCATGCCGCGCCGATCGGACCAAGGCTGCGGCCTTGGGCCACGGTGGAGCAGGGAGCGGCGGCCGAAACCGCCGGTCACCGATGCCTCGAAGGAGCAGGACTATGGGGTCCCGCGGCGGCGGCACCAGCCAGCCGCTCTGAAGAGCCGGGGGTCGTAACCCCCTGCTGGCAAGGGAGCGGCCCCCACGCGGGGGCCGTGGTTTCTAAACAGGGGGGAATCCCCCCCACCCCTTTCTGTTTCCCGCTCGGCCATAATGGAAGAGCTGACTGGCCGCGCGGGTCACGCCCGCGCCAGACTAACCAGCCGCCCAGGCCGGACCGGCCGCCCAGGCCGGACCGGCCGCCCAGGCCGGGTTGGGCCGCGCCGGCAGGGCTGGGCAGCGCCGGCGGGGCCAAGCCGCGCCGGCTGGGTCGGGCCACGCCCAATTGGGCCGGACCCGAACCCGGGTCGGGTCGACCCGGTTCGGGCTGACCCAAGGGGGGTTGTGCCGAGCCGGGCCGGGCCCAGACCCCCCATTTCGGACTGTTTTCATTCATTTTCCCATATCTTGGGCTTCGGACCTCCGATCGACGCACCGTCAGTTGCGTTGGGATCCTTGGATCGAGACGGTCGTTTTAGGATATTACACTCAAGGATTAGGAGAAATTTGGGTATGGCCGGGTTGGTTCGAACACAAAACCAACCGGGCCCTCGGAGCGGAAACACTTATAACTTGAGCTCCGGACATCCTATTGACGTGTCGTCGATTTTGTTGGTTTCCTCTTAGTGAGAAAGACCTTTTGGCTTACTCCGCTCGAGGTTTTTACGCAGCTGGAGTATGGTCGGGTTGGTTTTATCTTAAAAACCAACCGGGCCCCTGGAACGAAAAAGCAAATAACTCTCAGACTGGGCGTCTGATTGACGCGCTGCCTGTCGCATTGTGTTCCTATTGACGTGACGGAACTTTGAGATACATCAACTATGGTCTATGTGGCATTTGATGTATTGACCTCTTGGCTCGTAGAGCGGACCCTCCCGAAACGAGCGTGCTGTGTGCGGAAACCCTAGAGCTGGCTGAGACTTGACGACTGGTGATCGATCGACTCGGAGTGTGTCGATAGCCCAGTGGGGAGCGCTTGGTTGTAGCGGCAGACCCACGGTGTAGGAGCGCTTGGTTGTAGCGGCAGACCTACGGTACTCAACAGAAGGGGTACCTCTGTAGGCTATGAGGGGAGCGCTTGGTTGTAGCAGCATACCCATGGTGGGAAGCGCTTGGTTGTAGCAGCAGGCCCACAGTACTCGACAGGTGGAGTACTACAGCAGTCCAAGGTTAGTGGGAAGCGCTTGGTTGTAGCGGTAGGCCCACTGTACTTGATAGAGGAGGAGTTCCCCAGCAGCTTTGGGTTCGACGACGATGACAATCGTAGTGGAATCCTACGTGGGTTCGATGGTGAAGACTTTCGTACTGGAATCCTCTGTGGGTTCGACGACGATGACAACCATATTGGAATCCTACGTGGGTTCGACGGTGAAGACTTCGTACTGGAATCCTTCATGGGTTCGACGACAACGACAACCGTACGGGAATCCTCCGTGGGTTCGGTGGTGATGACTACTATACTTGTATCATACATGGGTACCATCTTAGATGAATCAGTGGCTACATCTGATCATCTCTATTATCTTACGAAGAAGTATACCTGTGTGAGCTGAGTCTTGACTTTCAATCATTATCTTCAATATGATTGACTTGCTTTCCTGTGTGGACTGGGTTGTGCTTTCATATGTGGATTGGGTTGTCCTTTCCTATGTGGATTGGGTTTTTCTTTCCTATGTGGATTGGTTTGTTCTTTCCTATGTGGATTGGGTTGTGCTTTCCTATGTGGATTGGGTTGTACTATCCTATGTGGACGTGATCAAACTTGGGCTCCGATGATGGAGCCGAACTGGAATTGGTGACTTAGGTATATGTATGGTCATATACCTAAGTAGTGTTGGATGTTAATCCGTGATTGTATCTTTCCTTTGTGGTTTATTCTTTGTGGATTCTGGGAGACCTTCGGGGGTCTCGGGGTCCCTACTGAGTATCGTATACTCACCCCTACACGGGCTTCACCTGCACTACGTTGTGTTGGTTGCAGACGACAGACATCACTGATCGAGGTTGAGGCTTTTAGAGTTGGGCGGTTCCCGGAGGAGGAACTCACGACGAGTCGGTGCCCGAATGTGGATTTATGACGAGTCGGTACCTGGAGGTGGACCACTGGGCGGGATGTACACGAGGCAGACGGAAGGACCCGAGGAGCTGAGGAGGCTATCTGTACCCACCCTTCAGGTGGGATTTCCAGTGGATGGCTTGGCATTGCTTCTTTACTTTTCAGTCGCTGTACTTCCTTTCTAGTTGTATTTTACTTTCAGTTTGGGTTTGTATTCTGGCCCACTTACTTTTTCGCACTTACTTGTACTTGTGATTACTTAGTGTTTAATTCTCCTGGCTTACTCTATGGTGTTTTTTTACTTTATAAAGGAAATGCCTTCCCCTTTTTGTCGGGATTTGCGCCTTTGGTGCTAGTCGCTAGCCCCTGGCCTATGGAAGGTGGGCTTGGGGTAGTCACGGCATGGGTCCCGAGGACAGGTTGTGACACTCTTGGGAGATAATTTTGTGGTTTTCATCGACCAAAAAAGTCTCACGTATATATTTACTCACCGTGACTTGAATCTGAGGCAGCAAAGGTGGGTCGAATACCTTCAGTCCTTCGATTTTGAGCTTTCCTATATACCTGGTAAAGGTAATGTGGTAGCTGATGCACTAAGCAGGAGGACTCAGATATAGGCAGTGCAGGAGGCCAGTGGTGAGTGGAAGCTCATGGATTTGTTCTCTAAGATGCATTTGTAGGTGCACGACAGTCAGGGGAATACCTATCTTTCTTCCTTAGTTGTGACCTCTACCCTCCTGGATAGAGTGAGGATGAGACAACTATCTGATTCAGATGTCCTATTTATATGGGATTCGGTGGCAAGTGAGGACCCTCCTCCTGGATGGACGATAGGCAATGATGAAGTATTGTGTTTCCATGGAAGATTATGGGTTCCATGGTATATACGCGAGGATCTGATGCAGGAGTTTCATGCTTCAGCTTGGGCAGTTCATCCTGGAGTTACCAAAATGTACCATGACTTGAGACGTCAGTATTGGTGGTCGGGTATGAAGAGGGAGATAGATGATTTTTTTATGAGATGTTTCACCTGTCATCAGGTGAAGGAAAAGCATCAGAGGCCAGCCATACTGTTACAGCAGTTACCTATTCCAGAGTGGAAATGGGATAATGTCGCGATGGACTTCGTGACTGGGTTGCCGAGGTCACCTCGAGGCAATTATGCCTTGTGGGTTGTTGTGTACAGACTCACAAAGGTGGATCACTTTTTGCCGATAAAGGAGACCTTCGGTGTTGACGAGATCATAAAGTTGTATATCTGATAGGTCATATGTCTTCATGGGGTTCCTCATTCTATCAATTCAGATAGGGATGCCCGCTTTACGCCTCGTTTCTGACAGAGTTTTCAGAGGGCACTGGGTACACAGGTGCTTCTGAGCACAGCTTACCACCCTCAGACCGATAGCCAGTCAGAGCGTATGATATAGGTGCTTGAGGACATGCTACGTGCATGCATACTAGACTTTGGGGGATCTTGGGAAAAGAACATACCCCTGGTCGAGTTTTCCTATAATAATAGTTTTCATGCAACTATTGAAATGGAACCTTACGAGACTTTATATGGTAGACCATGCCGATCACCCTTGTGCTTGTAAGAGTAGGGTGAGGTAGCTTTATCGGGACCACATCTCATGCAGGAGACTTCTGAGAAGGTCCAGTTGATTCAGAAGTGGATGGCTACCGCACAGTCTCGTCAGAAATCTTATGTTGATTGCCACAGACGACCCTTGGAGTTCGTGGTCGGGGATCAGGTTTTCTTGCGTGTTTCTCCGAGGCTGGGACACAGATGGATCAGGAGACAGGGTAAACTTTCACCGAGGTATGTCGGGCCATTTGAGATTCTGGAGAGAGTCAGGTCGGTTGCCTATCGGTTGCAGTTACCACAGAGGTACCGAGCCATGCACGACGTCTTCCATGTATCTCAGTTGCGCCATTATCATTCAGACTCATCTCACATATTTCAGTCCAAGAAGGTTGTGCTTTAGAACGATGCATCCTTTTAGGAGAATCTGATTTGTATCATAGATAGGAGCACGAAGGTTCTCCGAGGCTGGTTAGTTCCTCTCGTACGGGTGTTATGGCAGCATGGTTGAGTGCAGGATGAAACCTGGGAGCAGGAGGCCGATGTACGTGCTCAGTGGCCTGAGTTGTTCACATCTTTATCTTCACCACCCTTAGAAGGGAAATTCGGGGACTAATTGTTTTAAGGGGGGAAGTTTGTAAGAACCCGGTTCTTATTCTTGAGGTACGAGTTTCTTCTTTTCTCTTTTCCTTAATTGTTTTTGAGAAAATAAGGAAAATGGAGAAAAATCACAAATTTTGTGACTACACACCATGTACTTTTCCACACACCATTTACTTTGGCCGTGTGGGATGAGTACACAGGGTGTGTAGCCATGTCAATGAGGAAGGGTGTAAAAATCGACTACACGCCGTGTAGTTTGTATTTACACGACGTGTAGTCAGTCGGTAGGAAAATAGTAAGGCGGTGAAGGCAGCTGCCAGCTGAGCATCAGTACACATCGTGTACTCATGGATTACATGCCATGTACTCATGTCGACTGATGAGCAGTGCAGTGGTGGGAAAGGTAGACACTAGAGGAATAGTTAAATGAGAAAAGTACACACCGTGTATATAATTGTACACACCGTGTAGTTTGTTTTTTTATCTTAAAATGGGAAGTAGCCACCCCTATTCATAGGGAAGGCTTAGAACTAGAGGAGGGCTTGGGAGAGATTGATGGAACTTTGGAGATCGCCCGATCGAGCATCGGGAATCCGATTCCACCTCCGTCGATCTCGTCGGAACTGTACGGGTAAGCCTTTCCTTATCCTTTAGTCGTTCTTACCAATTCTTTTCCGAGGGGAAGTTATTTACCTTTGAACGGTGTTTCTTATCCCTCATATCTATGTCGTTTTTGGACGATTCAAGGATCGTCGTTCACGTATACGGATCATGGGCATTCAAGGTAGGTGGCTTGGTGTTTACATTACAACTATTGTGTGTTTGTGTGTACCATTGTGCTACGAACCCATGTTGGGGTGTCGTGCGGCTGAGGCCTTGGATTTTTTGAATACCTAGAATTGTATAGGTAATTAAATGTGATAATAAACTGTTGTTTGGGATCGCTTCTTAGATCCAGGACCACCTCGGGGGTGTGTTCCTCTATTTAGCCGTTTGGCCAGGATACCCGGGGGTATGTCATGTTTATATTTTTTATTACTTTTCCCTTGAGAGGAAATGTATATAAATTGAATGTTTATCCTTTGGTCTCGGCCCAGTTATTTGTGCCTAAGGGCAGTGTTATTTTTAGCCTCAGGGCATTGTTTGTATAGTCTGAGGGCAAGGTACTGCTTAGCATGAGGTAAACGTTCTATTCCGCCTGAGGGCAATGATTCTTATGCCTGAGGGCGGTGACTTATGTGCCTAAGGGCGACACTTCGTACACCTAAGGGAAATACTCGATAGCCTGAGGGAAAGCTTGAGGGTATGGTTTTACTATATTCTCATGAGGGCAAGATTATGATTGGCCTGAGGGCTTGGTTTTGATGAGAACAGAATGTTAATAAATTAAATGGTTAAAATGAAAATGGAAAAGAATTTGGTAGTGATAGTTACTTTTGAGTACTTACTGGTTTACTATATTTACTATTGCGCAGTGTTGTTGCATATTTTCACACAGTTGGGCACGGGACTTTGGTGGGTGCCTACTGGTATTTATTTCTCACACCCTGTTTGGGTCATGTCTTCAGCCCAAACAGATTACGTTTCTACATTTTTTGATAGGGGCAAGAGTCCCTACACAGGTACATGATTGTATCAGAGGAGCAGGAGAGCATGGGACCGAACTTAGGCTTGCGATGCTGCTGCATTCTGTCTACTCTGCTTGTTTTTCATTACTGTATCTTTTTCCTAGAGCTGTATTGTATTGAACTGTATTGATGTGTAACATGTTCTGGCTATTTTCTTAGAACGTTAGCCATGTTTCATATTTATCTATATGATTTTTTGTTATCTTTTACTGCAGTTGTTCATTTTAAATGTGTATGGATTATTTCTTCCACTGTTGTTGTATGTTTTATCTTGTATTTCGCTGCACTACACTTTGAAAAATGAGGGCATAGTTTCCCCACTATCATACTTGGGCCCTCGCTGCTAGTCGGCAGCCTCCGGCATTTGGGGAAATGTTTTTGAGGTCATGTGACCAACCGAGTTTGGGTCACCCATTGAGTGGAACCGGATCCGGGACGTTACATCTTCATAATTGCAACATCCTGTGTTTTTAAAATCAAACACTATTTTCGATATCGTACATGATACGCCACATTTAGCTTAAATGAAAAAATTAATATTATTATTTAATATGATGGTTACAACATAGCCATTAGAATGGTAGTAATGAAAAGGATTAACTGAATTTCGAAAATATTGTTTACAATTTTTTATATAATGATTCATTGGTTACCAAATTAATTAGGAAATTAAATAAAAACCAAATGAATATAAAGGATGTGTTTTTATGAAAAACTATTTAAATGTGAATAATTTTGTATATAAAATAATAAAATCACTATTTCGAACTATATTAATTAAATATAAATTCAATATAATGTTTAAAATTTATATTATGTATTTTATAGACCTAATATAAGAACAAATTCAATTTTATACATAAAAGGATTATTTTTCTAAAAATTTATTTTTACCGCCTTTCGATGGAGAACCCATTTTAAATATAGTTTTTTTTAATTTTATAAATTATATTTTAGAAAATAAACTTATTAATTGTAATAGGGACATAAAATTTAACTTTGAATAAATATTTGGTATTTTTTTGATAATATTTAATTTTTTTATGAATAATGAGAAATACTGCATTTTAATTCAAAACTAGTTTTTTATCTAATTTTTTTATATAGTTAGATTATACTTTTACTTGGTTTGAATGTATAATTAGATTAATTTTTTATCATTTAATCCAATTTTGGTCATTTTAAGTAATTTCACATTGAAATTAGATATAAACGCAGGTCAATATTTTGGTGTTTTTAACTTTTAAAAACCCCTTTTCTCATTTTGACAACAGGGATTAATTCTAAATTAATTAATGAAATTTATGTGTTTTAAATTTTTTAAAATATATTCCATATTTGGAATCAGTGATTCCAAATTATGTAAATCGATTACATTTAATTTTCTTAGATTTTATGAATAGTGTCTTTGATAATTTTTACTTGCCACGGTTAAAGGTAAATCAGGTAAATTAGGGTAATTAATAATATGATAAGGATAATAAAGTTACCCTAAAACCTTAAAAAATTATATTTTATGAATAAAAGTCAACACTTAACACCTAAGGATCATAATTGACTTATTTAATGGATTTTTTTCCATGAAACTGATATAAATATTATTAAAACAAATGAAAGTTACAACATATCACCATCTTATTTCTTATAAGTATAATAATTTTAATATAGTTATAAATAAGCTATAAGTTATATAATAAATACTCTAATTAAATATAATTTAATTATCTACATCATAAAAATTTATTTATAATTTTTAGACATCAACTAGTTACCATGCATACTGACAAAATAGTGATATAATAATTTTTTTATCAATAAAAATATCAAATAAATGATAAGAAAATTATTAAAATAAATGTAATTACAATTAATTAGGGTACCTAATAAATTTCATAGGTGAATATTACATATTTTAAGTCTGTTAAATTTTTTTTAATGTATCTTCCTTTTTTGATTTTATTTAAATTTAATGAAATGAATAGTGTCAAAATTGACACTATTGATATTTTATAAAAATAATATTTTATTAAATTATTTTAAAATAATAAAAATATTTTAAATTTTCAAATTTATTATGATAATTTTTACCCCATATAATTAAAATGTATTGCCACTTAATATTGAAAATGTTGGTACAGTAATTAAAATTAAAATAGATTAATTAAGGGTAAACTGAAAAAGATAAGGTTTAAAATAAAATAAAATCATGCCTAAAAAATATTTTATAAGAGGATTTGGAACCATCTTCATATTATCTTATACATAAATAAAGTTGGAGACATTTTTATTTAAAAATTAATTTATATAAATTTAATATTTTAAGAGTTTCCAAGGGTGCCCCTCCCCTCTCCTATAAAATGGTACCCACTATTATTTATTAATAACACTTCAAAAACCATTTTTTTAGGCCAATATATGCCAAAAATCCTTCCTAAATTCCCTCCCTAAATTCTTAAGGCCTTATTTTATGCATAAAAACCTCTTTATAGGTGTTGAAGTGTTCTTTAAAGGTGATCAACCGAAGAAGAGGTATCATTTTCTGTAAGTATTTATATTTTATTTCTTCTTCCACTTCCTTAAAATATCATCCAACCATGATGAAATAATAAATCCCTTATCCTCAATATACTGATATTTTATTATGTTATTATCATCACCTAAATATATCTCCACTTTTATCAAATAGGAAATAAAATTTTCGTTCGTTTGTTTGGAGGACTACCGCCTCACAAACTGATATGGTTTGTTTTTCATTATCATCCCTCAAGACTGATTATAAAGATTGAATTAATTTTTATATGTGATATTAATGAAATATTTATCATTATAAGATAATAATATATCAATTACATTCTTACTTTACAATCACATAAAAATGATAACATCGTTCGTGCGTACATGTGAACTATCACCTCTACGAAGCGATGTGATTTGTTTTTATTCACTACATAACTTGTATGATATATGTAAGTATATTAAAATTAATAACATGATATTAATTAGTTTATTATAAATATTTAAATATAAAATATAACTTACCCTATTTCTATAATGATCAATGAAAAATGAAAAATGTTGTCCATGCGCACGTACGGCTTATCGTCTCCATGATTATAACAGTGTTCAATTTTTCATATCCAAATTTAATGAATGGATTAAAAATTATATTTGATATATAAAATTGATTATTATTTCGTTAATATTATTCTCTATATGATGGACTTATGACCACATGTACTATTGAAATTGTACCAAGTTCATTTTTTACTCAAGTACCGAATATCGACAAAACGTCCAATATAAACTTAAATAATTATGTAATTGTTATAACATGATAATAGTCATATAAAAAGAATAATAAACTTAATAAAGGTTATTAGGATAGTAAATAATTAATGTAAGTTTATTATTTATTAATATAATGATTGTACGTGATAAGTTAGACTCAAGGTAAGGGACTTCATCTCAATCTCCTTTCATTAAGGCGTATTTTTGATGTTATGCACCACCATCTTTTATAAAGTGTATAATCAACCCATTTGACATTTAATTCATTCAAATATTTTAAAAATGAATATTTTTATATCAATTATTTTACTTTCTTTAAAAACAATAAAAGGAATGTTTTTTAATGTATGTGGTGACAATGACTTATCAGTCGTCGTAACTGTTATTTGATATTTTGTTTCCTCTATAAGCCTTAATGTTTTTAAAATAGAAAATAAATAATTTATTCCTTTTTTGGGATTTTTTATTGAAATTTTTTTTGAAAGTTTATTCACTAATTTAATATCCTAAAATGATTTCTTGTTAATGTAAATGAAATTTTATGAGTGAAATGTTGATAATTGTGATCTTTTATGTGTTATGATTGTATAATGGTACTTGGACATTTGAAGGGCAGTTACATGATAAACCAGATATGGGTAGTTACTTGATAAACTAAATATGGGTGGTTTTGTGATAAACCAAGGATGGTTGGTTATGTTATATCCTCTAATTTCTTGGGTATGGAAGTTGTTTGTATGGTTATTCCATTTGTAAGAGTGATATGTGTGGAATTTGACTGTATGGTTATTCCATTTAAGTATGATTATGTCTCAAGTTACCTTTATATGTTATATGTGATTTATATGGTTTTTTGGTAATATTTTGATTACAAAAAAAGTAATCAATGATCTTATATTCAGTGAAGAGTATTTACTACTTCTTAATGTTGAAAAGTATTAGTTTATGAAAAATTATTCATGGTTTACATGTTTTTTCAAGGCTAAAAATTTTCCTTATTTGTATATCCCTTAATGAACTTTTTTATGGTCATCCAAAGTTATTTAATTTTTTTTACAAGATTTAAGGGATAATAGAGTCAATTATGGAATTAATGAAAAGTTTTGATTATTAAACATGAAAAAAAATCATGTTTCTTTTAAAACAATTTGTGTTATAAAAGAAATGGATATTGTTGGAAGTGTACAATTTGTATTTTTGTGGATTTTTTATGTAATAGTTATGGCCTAGTTCTCTAAAACTCTAAACCTGAAAAGATACACACTGTGAATTCTTTACTAAACTCAAGATTATGTAACGTTCAAGGATGGGGACTTATAGTTGGTATTAGAGGATGGTTTATAAAAAATTTGAGGTTAGGGTGATATTTAAGCATAAGTTACAGATATATAAAACCACAATGGTGAAGAACCCTATACCACCCTGATAGGGGGGGTGAATCAGCGTGTCAGATTTTTCTCTTCTTTATTGGATCTTGTCCCTATATTGGTAGAAACTTGTTTAAACTAGTATGATGGATATGTACAGTAATTAAAACATTCACATGCAGAAGGAAAACATGGTAATTTTTTAATTGGTTCACCGCAAATGGATACCTCAAATGAGAATAAGCTGATAGTTTTCCGGTCAAACCAAATTCCACTAATATTCACTGGTTGTGGATTAAAAAGGTTTGGGCACAGTCACTCTATCCTAGGCACACTACCTTTACAAAGGTTCATATATAGTCTACTGCTTTCCTTAGATCAATTCCATTGACTCCACCTAGCTCACTGCCTTGGGTGATGTCCCACTCAATTTATCGACTTGAAGGTCGCTTCAATAGATTGGCATGAAATTTTTTAACTCTATTTAGCACGAGACACTTCTTGCATCGAATTCCTGAATTAATACTATTTATATTCAATTTTATCCTTGCGCCTACTCCATGCATCTCGCCTACTCCACGCACCACCTTCACGTATTTCCTCCATGCATAGCCTCTACATACCGCCTCTATGTACCTCCTTGTAATACCGTTTCTTCCATACATAGACTTCTTCTTCAAATTATGAAAATTATTTCATCTCCCAGATACCACTTTTTCTTACGCAAAATCTCTTTCACAGACTACTCCTTCCAATTTCGCGAACCATTTTGTCTTTTGTGTACCACTTCATCCTACATAGAATCTCTCATTCGTACAACTTTCGGACTTAGTCAAGTTCTTCCACAGTAATGATATTTTCATATCGAATTCGCTCTATCTTAATAATGGGATTAGAACTCCTTATATAGACAAATAACTCCACAAATTTTACTAATCCAATTTACCTAAATTTTCAATGTGGGACAAACTTCACCACATACCAAACTCCATCGTCATACAGTAAGCCCCCACCGTGTACTGAAACCCTCTTTCGAATTGTGAACCTTCACTGTGTACTGTGTGTCTGTCGGTCCGCGTACTAAATCTCTTCCACCAATGATGAGCCATTCTGTGTACCACAACTCCTTCCACAGTGAACCATTTTCAATACTACGACCCATTCTGTGAATCGTTCCATGTACCTTTCCCACTACATGGTACGCGACTACAAACCATTCCTGTACATGGAACGTCGTCCATGCTCCGAGGTATGCGGTTTTCTTCCTTTTCAGATATCCTTCATCATTATACATCTCATTCACTCCTATGCTGAAATCCTTCTATTACCAAAAAAATCCTTATTTTCAGGTCCAATAATTTGGAAAACATTGGGTAATGGAACAACCTTAAATATATTCTTTGGTAAGAACACCCATGCTAATTCATTGTCATCTTTCTTATTCAAAAATTATCTTATTTCATCACGAACCTTATCTGTCATGATATATAGTCTTTGATCGATCACCTTTAGCATTGTCAGATTTGTCCAGGGAAAGTACTGCAACTTCTCTATCTTCCGAAAACATTAGTCTTTCCAGTCAACACTGAATATAACTGGCATCATCTTCTTAGCTGTGTATGATTATTCTTAAATATTAAAATCTCTAAATGATCCCTCATGAAATGATTCATGTCTCTTCAGGTAGGCTCTTGAATGGTCTCTTTGAATAGTGAGATATTTCATGATCACTTCATAACATGAATCCCTTCAACACTCTTTGATATTTTTTCATTGTTTTATACAATGTATCACCTTCAATACATGTATTTTGAACTTAATATCAGTTCAACAATCGTCTGAATTTATCACTTTCAATGGCATGGAAGTTAGTATTTATCTCCTTATTCATTTTGATCTTAATTGAAAACTATTGACAAAAAATACAACCTTATACACAAGGTTGTCCCAACAATATCCCCTTTTGTATTTTCTTGTCAATACCATAAAGTACTCCTCAAATGAATGTGTCAATATCAAAATGATAATCTTATCTCTACCTTTTTCATTATCTATCACTTTTTAAACATTCATTTCACTTTATCTCCCCCTTATTGATAAGAAATACAAAGTTCATGGGAAAAGGGTATTGTAAGGACCCAGACCTGAACAGCCACCTGAACAGTGCTAAACGGGTTGGGTGTTACTACCTTAGGTGCATCTCCCCAAACACCAAAGGTTGTCGACTAGTAGTGAGGGTCATATAGGTATAGTGGGGAGGCTATTCCCTCTCGTAGGATAATAATGGTACTGGTCTGAGTATAATAATAAAAATGCAGTAGAATAAACGACTCAGTAGACTCGAATCAGACCTGCAAAGCAGAAGCACATTCAATATCGATAAACAGCGGAAGAAATGGATATAAACAAGATCTGTGGAAAGTAAACACAACAGCATGCTGATCACTTATAAATACTAATGAACAAAAAACATGCATCCAAAGCAGTTCAAACACATACATATGTAAAATGGTGCCAATGGCTAACCAACAGTAGATACAAAACAAGTAAGCATGCAGATACAAGACAAAAAGAAAAACAAATTAAACTCTAACTAGGAAAGACCTCAAGGTCCCTACCATCCCAATGCGACAGCTAATACAGTCCAACTTCTGAACTTGATCTCTTTCCTGCATGTAAATCCATAAAGTCTGCACAAATCCCAAAGGGCCCATGTAGGGTGTGACACGAATCTCAGTAGGATACCACCCAAAGGTGTGTACCTAATATAAGTGTTTAAACATGAATGCATTTATAAGGAAAATAGTAAACAGTATGATGCACAAATAAACACAAACCCACCGGTGCTCAGTAGCCACCGTAGAGTGTCACCTGCTTTGACCAATGCCGGAATCTCTATCATGTAACCTGGCACCATGTTCCCCGGGACATCGTGTCTCAAGTACCGACGTCCCAAAGGCATGCCCAAGAAATAGTAACCTGGAGGAATAGCAATACGTGTCCTCAAATAAGTAACTCAAGGGATAGCGATGTCTTCCCTCAAATAAAGTAACTGGAGGGACAATGATGTATTACCTCAAAATAAAGTAACCAGAGGGATAGGGATGTCTACCCTAAAAATAATGGTGAGCCTCTACGCCCAACCTGATAGCCTCAATTTTATCCCCTGAAGGCTCCTCACCTCCCACGTGGCTTCCTACGGTAAGCACCCCAAAACAAATAGTACCTAAACCGTAACTAACGGGGGCCTCTACCCACATGAGTGGTCAAAACCACCTCATCACAGAGTCTCTCTGTGTTCACACTACTCATAGTTCTGGGTGAGTGGTAATCACCAAAATAGTACCCAAGCCACAACACCTCTGACACCTCATGTCCATGTGACCATACCGCTCAAGGATGATGGCCTTGTCATCCCAGTAACTCGGGCCATGCCCAACCTGACAGTCATCTTGCCTCAACCCGACACCCATGACGCCCAATCCCATGGTCAAAACCACCCAAAGTAACCCGGCCAAGCCCAACTTGTGATCAGCATTACTCAAGAATATCTGGGCCATGCCCAACACAACACAAAGGTTCCAGCATATGCAATTAAAAAAGTACATATATAAAACATTTAAATAAAACATATAAACAGGAAAAACAATCTAAATAGTTGTATATGCTAACCAAATGATGTCCCATACCAGTACTAGGGTCTTTAAGTTCTCCAGTAATTCATATCAAGGTTCAATACACTAAACTCAACAGTTTAAAACAATACAAAACAATTATAACCATTTTGCCATCCCCCGACCAAAATTCCTTGATGAGCTACGGACCCTTTCCCGACCTCGCTCAATCAAAACTGGTAACATGGAATACCCAAAGGCATATTATAGGTCAAATAAAAAATTAAACAGGAAATAGTAGGTAAATTAGGGTCTCTCTCAAAATACCCAAAAACACGTCATAGGTTGCGCCACCCAAAAGTCTGCAAAAACACAAAAACAGGTATGCACCACCTACCTAAGACTCATTGACGTAGGTACATCCAATATCGAGCTCCAATTAGAAGTTGATCTTCATATATCTACATTTCCATCAAATCCTAGAAATTCCACTCGGATGGAAACTACAACGCAGGAGTCAAGGGATCAAGAACGGAACAGGGTGTGTGGGTTTAGCCACGCTGTTGCGATCCCACAGCCACTGAAAATTTGAAAATTGGAATTTGGATGAATAATCTAGGGAAGGAAATGTTTTTGGCCTCCTGGAGCACCAATGTACGAAAAAGGGGATGAAGAAGGTTTTTTTGGAAAAGAGATGCAACAATCTTTCATTTAAGCGAATAAAAAAAAGTACATGGTGTTTATTTAAGGACTACACGCCGTGTAGTGGACTTTTCTGTAATCTGACTTAAGCGAAGATAGCCCCATGGCTTGGGCGCTCCACATGGGTTGACACATGGCTTGAACCCATCCGGTACACAGAAAGGTAATACACGGCATGTTGAATAACACTACCCACCATTTAGTAGGAAATTCTTACACAGTCATCGCATAGAATGTACTCAGAAAGCACATGGTCGGTACTCGCCCAACCCATATATGGCATGTACTTTAGAGTACATAGCTTGTTGTTTGTAAATTTCTAGAAATTCCCATATTTTCCCAGTTCTCTCAGGAACAAGTCAAAAATTCCAACAGGGTCGGGATTTTGACCCATTCTAAAACCCAGGTTCTTACAATCTCCCCACCTTAACATAGCTCATCCCAGAGCAATCAAAAAAAACCTGAAGATGGCACCGAACATACCACTCCGATCAAGTAACCCGAACTTCCCTAGTTTCAAATGTTCTGACTAAATTCCTCAAGGGTCTCCCCACCTTAGGAATTTCTTAGCTTGGTCTCAATCCGACCGAACTCAAAACAAGAAAAGGTTCACTAAACTGTTTTCTGGATGCATGGTCCTCTTGTGATGCATCGTCACCCCTGCGCCTCATTGGTGCTCCCGTATCATTCATGACACCCAACGTATCCCACAACGCATCAGTTTCCTCCTTCATGAGGTATTACATCCCATGGACACTCAAATAAAACTTGATGCCATGAACCTCAAGTCACCTGCATCCTCGATTCCCTTGATGTTACACATCTAATACATATATATAAATATATCACGCATCTGATATGGCGTCAATCCCATTGACCAGCATCTAGTCAGTTTACATAGATCTTGTGCATCACGTGTACTAAAAACGGACATGCCTCTACAGGTCATGAGAAAAAATAAAAACATGTAAATCACGGCCACACCCGTGGTGTACCTCTAACCGTCATAGGCTCACGAGCCTACTCAGCCTCTGGAAACTCCATATTGTGCATCTGGCCTAAAGTACGGCTTCCTGATGCCTGACCTCCCTGCAGTGCTGCTCTAGCCACCGGCCAATGACCCCTCAGCTGGGTCCCACTGTCTCTGTCACTTCCTTTACATGAAAATAAACATTGGCTACCCTCTCCTGGTACTGAACCTAAACCAACTCTAGATGCCAATGTCTATTCTCGTCCCTACCTGTCGGTTGTCTAAGAAGGATGCATGCAGAACCTCTCCAGATGCTCGTCCTGTCCACATTACTGGCACTCTTTCAGAGGCCTATCTCACTGAGTCCGAACATGTCCTAGTTGTCCACACTGAAATCAAAACACTGAAGAGCTGCTACGAGGTGGTCTAGCTGAGTCTCTGGCCCAACTGCTCTGCTGGAACTCATCATTTCCTTGCTTCCTGTTGTCTGAACCATCACCTGAAACTATTCCCTAACCAACTTGGGGCCTATCACTCTGGTTACCCTCTACTATGAACACCTGATTCACCGCCTTTGAGAATGAACCTATCCTGAAGATATTCACCAAGATCTGAATGGTGTGTCACAAGCCATCCTCTACTCAACATAACGTGCTTACTATAAGCATCGTGCTTGATCCTCACACCACACCTACTCCGCGCACTATGCCTGCTCCGTGAACCGCTTTCACATACCGCCTCTATGTATGGCCTCTTCATACCACCTCTGTGTACCGCCTTCTTGTACTGCCTCTGCGTACCACCATTGTGTACCATTTTTTCCTTTCGCGGAATTCTTCAAATTCTAAGAATTATTTTATCTCCCGCAAACCAATTTTTCTTACGCAAAATCTATTCTGTGGACTACTCCTTCCAATTTCGCGAACTATTTCATCTTTCATGTACCACTTCGTCTTACATAGAATCTCTCCTACATACCACTTTCAAACTTAGTCGAGTTCTTCCATAGTGATGATATTTTCTTATCAAATTTTCTCAGTCTTAATGATGGTATTATCACTCCTTATATAGGAAAATAACTCCATAAATTTCTCTAATCTGATTTACCCAAATATTCAATGTGGGAAAAAATTCACCGCATGCTGAACTCCATCTATGTACGGTAGGCCTCCACCACATACTACAACCCTCCTGTAAACTATGAACCTTCACCATGTACCGTGAGTCTACCGGTCCACGTACTACATCTATTCCACCAATGATGATTCATTCTGCATACCGCAACCCCTTCCATGGAAAACCATTTTGGATACCACAACCAGTTCAATGAACCGTTCCATGTACCTTTCCCGCTACATGGTAAGCCGCCGCGAACTGTTCCCTGACATAGTACATGGTCCATGCTTCAAGGTATGAAGTTTACTTCATTTTCCAATTTCCTTTTTTGTTCTACATCTCATTCACTCCTATGCAGAAATCCTTCCATTACCAAAAAAAATCCTGATTTTTTGGTCCAATAATTTGGAAAAAACTGGGTAATTGAACCACCTTAAATATCTAATTCGGCAAGAACACCCATGCTAATTCATTTTCATATTTATTATTAAACAATCATCTGCTTTCTTCATAAACCTTATTTGTCATGATATATAGTCTTTGATCAATCACCTTTAGCATCGTCAGATTTGTCCAGGGAAAGTACTGAAACTTCTCTATCTTCTAGAAACATCAATATTTCCATTCAACACTGAATATGACTGGAATAATCTTCTCATCTTTGTATGATCATTCTTAAAACTTCAAATATCTACATGATCCCTCATGTAATGATGCATGACTCTTTAGGTATTCTTATGCATGGTCTCTTTGAATAGTTAAATGTTGCAGGATCACTTCGTAACATGAAACCCATCAACACTCTCTGAGATGGTTTCTTTTTTGTATACAATGTATCACCTTTGATATATGTATTTTGAACATAATATCAGTTCAACTATAATCTAAATTTATCACTTTCAATAACTTGGGATTTCTTCTTCATCTCCTTTATTTTAATCTTCATTGACAACTGTTGAAAACAAATACAATCTTATACACAAAGTGGTCCCAACAAATGGTTAGAATAATAAAAAGAGTCATAGTTATTTTAGATAAATTGAATGAGTTTGATATAACATGAATAATTATATCTTGGTGTTTATCTTCCTCATAAGATAGTATATGATGATTTTATTGATATACACACACTAACCTTTTTTTAGTAAATGGATGGATCTAGCAGGAACCAAAGTAACAATGGATGTAAAGGAAAATATGGTGGTTCCATAATAAGAAACCAAATGAAATGGGAGATGCAATGAAAACTATTGGGGTTATTCTAAACCAACTATCATGAGTAATTATTAAACACTTGAACCTTGGTGATTTTTCGGATACATCATATATGAGAGGAATGAATCCCTGTGGAAGCTCAGGTAAAAATGATCATAAAGGTAAGCATATTCATCAATATATGTGTCAACTATATGAAAAGAAACCAATAGAAAAATGTTTTAAAGGGATGGGAAGGTGTTATAGATGTGGTAATGAAGGTCATAAAGCAATAACATGCCAGGTAAAAAGGAAGCATCTGGTTGAATCTAGGAAAGGTAGGAAGTTCTTTTCAAGTTATAAATTGAATGTTTTAAATGGGGAGAGTATGGCCATTATGAAAATATATTTCCTACAAAGAAGGTTAAATAACTTGATCTTTAGGACCATAAAAATATACGTTTATAAATGCCTAATGCCATTTCAATTGAAGATGAGGAAAATGAAAATGACATATGAAAGGTATAGATTATTTCTTGACTCATGTTTTTACATTATTGAATCTTAGGACATGATTCATGTTTTTATTTGTAGGAAATAATTATTAAGTAATAATATGTAAAATTGTGGTTAAGGGAACATGAAGAATGCTGAATGATTAATAAGTCTGCATATAAGGGATTCGATAGTTATGTTACATCTATAGATGATGAAATGTTTAAAATTATTAATGCTCTTTTGATGATGGGATTAATTTGGAAGAATTTTAGTAGTTTGTGTAACCCTAAAGTTTTTTATGTGAAAATTTTATTTGATTAAGAATTATCTTTTATTATGTAGACATAATTATAAAGGTATGAATAACCTTTAGGGTTTATATGATCATTCATTTTGAGTTAATTATGGGATATTACATTTTGAGATGCAAAATGAAATGCATGAGATAAAACATGAGATTAAAATATGTTATGGTTATTTTTAGGATTTTATATAATTTTGGGAGTGTTATAAGAACTATATATTTTTAGAAAAAGTAAAACCACCAAGAAGTGTGAAAAACCTGTCACATTGGACAAGGATATAGAAATAGAACCCACAACTGAAGGGTGATAAGGCTTTATCACTAACCACTAGACTACGTAAAGTCCCTAGTTAGTATGAATTTATATTTTTATTTAAAAGATTTGATAATTTGATTTTGGGAACTTATTTTTTATCAAATGTATATCCTTGGTATTAGAAAATTATTTGGGAATTAAGTGATAATTGTTTTTTGAAGACGTTCACTATTTTGGGAACTTGATATGATTAAGGTAAATAGAATACTAGGTGATATTAATTGAGAAGTAATGGTTGAATTGTATTTTGGAAGAATATATGATTTTATTGTGGACTTATGGTAATTCATGTTATTTATAGAAATGATTAACCTATCTTGGAGAACAAGTGATTAGTTTAATTACTTTTTGGTATGATCCATTAAGAGTGATTGATGTTATTTGGAGATAAATGTTAAAATTTATCTTGGATGACAATTTTATCAAATCCTTCTAATTTTTGGGTTTAAATCTTAGTTTGGGTTATTTTGAGGAATTTTAAGGAAAATTATTTATCAAATGGTCTATGTTGAACTTCGGGTATTAATTTTGAATTTTGGAGATTAAATGTAGTTTTTCATCATACAATGGTTTATTATTTTAGGGGAATTATATGATCTTATCCTAACCATTTTGGTTTTGGTTAAATTTTCAAGATAGGATGAATATATAGTTATTATTTTGTGAATTATTTGATTCTCTAGAAGTCGATTCTAGTGTTTTAGGCGTGAAACAAATCCTCTTAAATATTCATCATTTTGAGAAAAATATGGGTTTGTGATAGAATTTTATTAAAGGATAAAACTCTCCTTATAAAGTAAGTTTATTTACTTATGATCTTATTCTAGGTAGTAAATAAATTCAACAACTCTATGAAAAGGATCTTAAAACAAAAATGTTTTTCGTTTACATTTCCTATTACGAAATCAAAGACCATTTAACCCATCACAAATTTATGTTTTTTTTATTATTTACTTTCTCCTAAAAAATATTTCAATAATTCTCCATCAGAACTTGATTTTTAGTTTTCTCTTCCATATCCATGTTTTCCTACATGGTACCCTATTATCTATTATCTCATGTGAACTTTATACTTTTTTTATTTCTTTTAAAGTGGAAGTTTTGTTAATCCTTTTTCGGATGTGGGATTGTAATAAAAATATTTTGAAAATTCATACCTTAGTTACTGACCCCAAATTCTAATAGTGAGGATTAAATTTAAAATATGGGGGAGAATGTAACATCCTATGTTTTTAAAAGAAAACACTATGTTTGATAGCATACATGATACGCCACATTTAGCTTAAATGAACAACTTAATATTGTTATTTAATATGATAGTTATCATATAGCCATTAGAATGGTGGGAATGAAAAGGATTAAATAAATTATATAAATATGGTTTACAAATTTTTATATAATGATTCATAGGTTACCAAATTAATTAGTAAATTAAATAAAATACAATTGAATATAAAATATGTGTTTTTATGAAAAAGCATTTAAATGTGAATAATTGTGTATATAAAATAATAAAATCACACTTTTTGGATTATATTAATGAAATATAAATTCAATATAATGTTTAAAATTCATATTATTTATTTTATAGATCTATTATAAGAACAGTGTCAATTTTACGCATAAAAAAAGTATTTTTCAAAAAATGTGTTTTTACCACCTTTTGATGGAGAACCCATTTTAAATATAGTTTTTTTCAATTTTAGAAATTATATTTTACAAAATAAAATTATTATTTGAAATTGTGACATAAAATTTTTATTTGGATAAATTTTTAGTATTTTTATGATAATATTAATTTTTTAATGAATAGTGAAAAATACTGCATTTTAATTCAAAACTACTTTTTCATATAATTTATTTATATAATTAGATTATCATTTTACCTAGTTTTAATATATAATTATATTACAATTTAATGCAATTTTGTTCATTGTAAATAATTTTACATTGATATTAGATATAAATGCATGTCAATCTTTTCACGGTTTTTACTTTTAAAAAACTTGTTTTCTCATTTTAACAACTGGGATTAATTTTAAATTAATTAATTAAATTTATGTGTTTTAAATTTTGAAAAATTGATTTCATATTTTTAATACATGTTTAAAAATTATGTAAATATTTTCCTTTTATTTTTTTGGATTTTATGAATAGTAACTTTGGTCATTTTTATTTACCATGATTATTGGTAAATCGTGTAAATTAGGGTAATAAATAATATGATAAGGATAATAAAATTATTCTAAGACCTGAAAAATACTATTGGATAAATAAAATTATACCCTTAAAGCCTAAGGATTGGAATTTACTCATTTAATTTACTATTTCTCATGAAAGTGATATAAATATTATTAAAACAAAAGAAAGTGACAACATATCACCCTATTATTTATTATAAGTATAATAATTTTAATATAGTGATAAATATGATATATCTTAGATAATAAATAGTCTCCAGAGATTTAATGAAATTAACTACATCATGGGAATTTATTTATAATTTTTAGAGATCAAATAATTACCATAAATACAGACACAGCAATGATACAGTAATTATTTTATTAATATAATTATCAAATAAATGATATGAAAATTATTAAAATATATATAATTAGAATTAATTATGGTAATACATTAATTTTATAGGTGTATATGAAATATTATAATTCTAAAAAATTATTTTTTCTAAGTTATATATTTTTTTTTATTTAAATTCAATGAAATTAACAGTGTCAAAATCGACACTATTGATATTTTAAAAAAAATATTTTATTAAATTATTTAAAAATCATAAAAATATTTTAAATTTACATATTGAATATGATAATATTTATAGGTTAATAAATTTTCCATTATTTGTAAATTTATCCCATATAATTAAACTATATAGCCTCTTAAAAGTAAAAATGTTGTTACCACAATTAAAATTAAAATAGATTAATTATTGGTAAATCAAAAATATTAGGTTTAAAATAAAATAAATGCATGACTAAAAATTATTGTATGTGATAATTTATAACCATACTCATCTTATGTTATAAATAACTCAATTTTGATTCATTTTTATTTAAATATTAATTTAAATTAATTTAATATTTTAAGAGTTTCGAAGGGTGCCCATCCCCTCTCTTATAAAAAGGTAACCACTCTTATCTATTACTAACACTTCAAAACCCATTTTTTTTGGAATATATCTTCCCAAAAACCTTCATAAAATACCTCATAATATTTTTGTATCCTTATTTTAGGCATAAAACCATCCTTATAGGTGTTAAGGTGTTCTTTAAAGGTGATCTACCGAAGAAGAGATACCATTTTCTGTAAATTTCTATTTTTTTTCTTCTTCCACAGCTTTAAAATATCATCAAACCAGGTTGAAATAATAACTCCAATATAAAAAATATAATTATATTTTATTATGTTAATATCATCACCTAAATCCATTTCCAATTTCATCAAGTGGGAAATGAACTTTTTGTTCGTGTGTACGGCAAACTACCGCCTCGCGAACCGATATGGTTCATTTTTTATTATCGTATCTCAATACTGGTTATAAATATGGAATTAATTTTAATATGTTATATTAATGATATATTTATCATTATAATAGAATATTATATCAATTATGTTCTTACTTTTCATGCACATAAAAGTGATAATGTCGTTTCTGTGTACGTGTGAACTATCACCTCCACAAAGCGATGTGATTCATTTTTATTCACTACATAACTTTTATGATAAATGTAAGTATATTTAAATTAATAACATGATATTAATTATGTTATTATTATTATAAAAAGATAAAATATAACTTTCCTTCTTTCCATAATGATTAATGAATAATGGAAAATGTTACCCATGCATACGTACAGCTTACCGTCTCCGTGAGTGTAACATTATTTATTTCTTCATATACATATTTAATGAATGGATTTAAAATTTTAATTTATGTATAAATTTTATTATTATTTCATGAATATTATTTTGGATATGATGGAATTTTGACCACATGGACTATTGACATCATACCAAGTTTATTTCTTACTCAAGTACCGAATATCGACAAAACTTCTGATATGAACATAAATAATTATGTAATTGTTATAAAATGATAATAGTAATATAAAAGGTATAATAAACTTAATAAATGTTCTTAAAAAGTGAATAATTAACCTACGTTAATTATTCGGTAATATAAATATTGTATGTGACGAGTCAGACTTGAGGTAAGGGACTTTGTTGTAATTCCCTTTCATTGAGGCATATTTTGATGTTATACACCACCTTATTTTATAAGGTGTATAATCAACCCCTTTTAATTTTAATTCATTCCAAGGTTTTAAAAATGAATCTTTTTATATTAATTGTTTTAATTTAATTAAAAATGACAAAAGGAATGTTTTTTATCGTATGCGGTGACAATGACTTCTTCGTCGTCATAACCATTGTTTGATATTTGACTTCCTCTATAAGATTTAATGTTTTTCAAATGGAAAAGAAATTACATATTCCCTCTTTGGGTATTTTGGTATTGAAAATGTTTTTGAAATTGTATTGTCTATTTCAATATCTTTAAATGATTTTTTGTGATTTAAAAAGAAATTTTATGAGGGAAATGTTGATAATTGCAATCTTTTATATGTTATGATTATATAATGGAACTTGGACATTTGATGGGTGGTTATGTGATAAACCAAATATGGTTGGTTAAATGGTAAACCAAATATAGTTAGTTCCATGATAAACCAAGGATGGGTTTTTATGTTATAACTTCTAATGCATTGGGTATGGAAGTCAGTCGTATGGTTATTCCATTTGTAAGAGTGATATGTGTGGTAGTCGATCATATGGTTATTCTATTTAAGTAAGAATATGTCTCAAGTTACATTTATATGTTATATGTGATTTCTATGGGTTTTATGGTAATATTTTTATTACAAAAATGGTAAGAAATTATCTTATATTTAGTGAATAGTATTTACTATTTCTTAAAGGTGAAAATTATTACTTTATCATAAAGTATTCATGGTTTACATGTTTTCACAAGGCTAAAGGTTTTCCTTCTTTTTATATCCCTTACTGATATTTTTGTGATCATCCCAAGTTTTTAAATTTTTTTCAAGTGATTTAAGGGATAATGGAGTCATGTATGGAATCAAGGAAAAATTATGATGATTAAACATGAAAATAAATCATCTTTCTTTTTTAAAAAATTGTTTTATGAAAGAAATGGATATTATCAGAAGTGTCAACTTTGTATTTTTGTGGTTTTGTTGTGTAATGGTTATGGAATAATTCTATAAAAATCTAAACCTAAAAATATCTTCAATGTGAATTCTTAACTAAACTCAAGATTATGTAACATTTAAGTATGGGGCCTTATAATGATGATTAATTTTCTTTAAAATAAACTATATTTATTTGTTGATATCAACAGAAGTGTTATAAGGAGGATTTAAATAATCCATTATGGATGAGTTTTCTGGTTGTATAATGTTTATATTTTCATATAGTTCTCCTAATAGATATAAAACCTTTAATTTACTATTCAAATTAGTATAAGAAAACAATTATTGGAATATGGTGGGTCTTCATTTACTTATTCAATGTCACTAACATGGCTGAGATTTATTTCTCAACCCAGAAACCCTTTTCTTTGTATCTCTAAGTTTTTTTTAACCCTTCATGGTTAATATTGTTTTGATTTTCCATATATAAACCTCTTTGGGTAGAAGGTATTTATTACTCTGTTTTTATTTTTTATAATAAGTAATAAGCTTTGTTAATTTAGTAAGAAAAACACTTTCATTTTTTTGTTTATACCCCAAGGTAGACTTATCATATTTACTAACTTGTTTCCTTTTCTATTATAGTATTATTTTATAATAGGTATATTAATTTTTCTTGATTGTTCCATACCAAAACTCATCATAACAATGATTAGTTCTATTGTAGTAATCATAATAGTTTTCAAGACATTAAAATTTATTTTTAGTGAAAATATGTATCTTCTTCTATGAATTATACTTCCACAAAGAAGATCTTATCTTTACTTCCTCTATTTTAACCCCTAATAAAGATATTTTTTAATCTTTATACATTAACATTTTGTTCAAATATTCAAGTACATTGTGGAAAAACATCCAAAATCACCAAAAGTTCCCAATAAAACTTATCCTCTTATATTTAGATGTAGTCGGTCCAGGTTTAGTATCTTGTAAACCATGTTTTTTTAGAAAAAAATGATATTATTTTGATCTTATTTAGGTTGGTTTATTTTCTTAATTTTTCTAACATACAACCTTGAAATATTAATTGGTTTATCAGTATTTTTGTTCACCCATTTTTGTATGGATTTTGATTTTAAATATGCAAAAATAGATAAAACTACATTAGTATAAACATAATTAATAAAGTCATGATTTACCTTTATCTAATAAATTATTGTGGTTTAATCAAGAGATACTTATAGAAAACATCTACTTTCTACAGTTTGTAAAGATTTATCAAGGGTGATTTCCAAATTTCACAAATAAATTTCCATCTTAAGACATCTCAAGCCCATAGTGTTATTCAATTCATTATGTGACTTCACCCTATCTTCACAACATCTTTTCACCTTTCCAATATAATCTTTATGTGTCTAAATTTCCTCTTGTGAATAATTTTCAAGCTCCTTAATTCTATTTTATTAAATTTACAAATTAGCATCTTTAACATTCATAGAGGTTTTTTGTAACTTATCTGATGCATGGAAAACTTCTTTAATAGATTCCTTAATCATGACTTTCTCAAAAAACCCATTTTCTATTATTACTCAATTGGTGAAAACCTTTCATTTCAAAGTGATACAAATTGTTCATTGTATTCAATAAATTTAGTGAGTGTTACATTCGTGTGAATTTTTAACCAATGTGTTATGTATTTTATTATCTTCTAATTCTATGTGAGATTTATCATCATATAGTACATTGGTAAATGAATATATATAAGTGAAAACCTCAATAGTAAATTTCCTCATATTATCCTTAACCTTATAATAAAGTTCATCTATAGATTTAATAAAATCATCCTCATCATATCTAAAATTTATTCCATAAAAAGTATCAACAAAAAAATTATTATAACTAATACTACTCTAATTACCTTTAAGTAGTGCTGGAAGATTCTCTTCATCTTTTTAATTTTTTATAATTCTTTGCCACTATTTTCTTCCTATTTTTTAGTGTTTTGGATAAAACATCTATATTTTTTGAAATAAGAATAAAAACTAAATTTTTAATCAATGGAAATTCATAATTCTACTCAAATAAACACTTCTTATAAATCTAATAAAAACACTATGAAATAAAAAAAATTATATCCAAGAAAAGTAAACCTTGCTTAATATGATGCCATTAAAGGTTCCCAAGGGACTGTGAAGTCACCTAATGGGGGTGAATCTATGTGACATGTTTTATAGGATTATTTTTTACTAAAAATTTGACCCCTTAAACTTCATTCTTAATATTTGATCCATAGTTACCATTTAGTATATAATATATATTCTTTAAGTTTTACCCAACACACAATACTACATGCAATTAAAAAATTAATTTAATATAATAACATGGTTTTCTACAAGTTTTGGTCCCAATGTGGGTATCTAATTCTTGTCGTGTTTGGTTACCATCGGGATATAGATTATCACTAATTACTTGTAGTGATTACAAAAGCATGATCATGTTTTAGATACACTCTTAAATGATTACAAGGGATGGGCATGTATCATCATTATCCCAAGTATTTTCCCTAGACTTTAGAGGTGGTATTGTATCATCCTAGACTTTTGGGAAGGTTTGGATTCCACTTCCCATTTATATTAGCATCCTCCCAAAAGATCTTCAGTCTTCGAAATTGAATAGTCTTGGATTATATTTATAGCATTAAGTTATTCAATGGTCCATTCAATATTCCTTTTGAACAAGATCTCTAATCTATGTCAAATTTCATCGCATCTACGGGTGATACCTTCTTACTCAAAAATAGGTATTAAACTACCAAAAACAATAATTTTAACTATATGCACTTCATTATTATTGTATTGGCTCGTATTAGAAAATATAGACACTTATATATAATATGATAATCCATGTTTTCTTCCTAATAAATATTAATTAAGTGATTCAATACATGGATCCTGAAAAATAGTAGTAGCATTGACCCTTCTCATTGGTATTCTACAATATAGGCCTATTATTATTATTATTATTCTTATTATTATTATTATTATTATTCATTTTTCATTGAGTAATTGGATATGATCTCATATTTTCATCAGCTTTTTTTCCTCCTTGATACCCATAAATTTCTTCTTCTTCTAAGTTGTATTAGGTTCTCAATTATTTTCTTCATAAAGGTACACTTTCTATATATTCTTCTCACCTTTTATATCCAATATTGCCATAATTAATTTTCTATATAATTAATATAAAATCTTTTTCATCAAATTTTGTCCATTGATTCTATAAATATTTCCTCAACTGAACCATGTGGGTGTGCTTCCATGATTTCAGGAATATTCCTTTCTATTAACTTCTTGTCTTCATTAGTATTCCAAGAATACCCTTTTCTAATTTCTTATCATTTAATAATGGATTAATTAAATCTCAATTATATTCAACAAAATATATCAGGATTCTTTTTCTAAAAATATTTACACAAAATCCAAATTCACACAATATTCACAACTATGTTATAAAAATATAGTAATACTTCTGTTGTGGTGTGAAAACTCATAACATGGAATTGTATCTTCTCAAATTCACAAAACAAGCATTATATTTTATTTTATTCTCATTTTACTTCACTCTATATTCTTATTTTTCATAACTTGATCATAATATTTCTCATCATTTTTAATGAATCACAATATCATTTTTTATATTTAAATTTAATAAAGAATAACTTGGTAATCCCCTTATTTCATTTCTAGAAATATTTATTCTATAATTTCTCCATATTAAAATTATCACGTTTATATAAGTATAAAAATATTTATATGTTTTGAAAAAATATTCATACCACATTATGAGATCGATAATATCTTATATGATGCATAATATTCTCAACTTAACCATTTTTTCAATAATTATATATAATAAATATCTTATCCGTGAGAAAATTTTCATATGTGTACCTTTACTTTTTGAATTATTAACAGATTACTCTCAGTAAATATATTATGCATGATATTCCATTGATAATTTATAGTGTTACATTCAATAAAAATGTATATAACATCAAATATATTATACATGCATTGAAATTATTTACAAAATCTTGTATTTTTTCATATTCACACTTCCATGAGAATATAATATCTTATGTAATATTTTAAATATATTACACATCTCAGTAAGTTATTATCATTTATTATTTCTAAGTTCTATTCAAAAAAAAACATATACATCCTCCTAATAAAATAATATATATATACAAGGAACCCTTTGTACTTTTACATTTTCTAATATAAAACATAAATTATAGATACAGTGTGGTTCTATACTTTTTCCAATTTCTTTTATGAGTAAAAAATTGTGTACGAATCTAGACTTATCCAAAATTCCACCTTCAACTCATAATTCCATAATTATTTCAAGTCATCTCAAAAAAACTTATAATTTTTTTAAGGAATTTTAAAACCACTCCAAAACATCACAAATTAATTTAACTAACTTCAGAAAATATAAATATATTTCCAATGGTATTCAACATAATTCTAAAGTCTTCTTATATCATATATACTATTATTTTAGTGATTCCATGTAGCTTTAATACTACTATAATTCCACCTTAAATATCATCCATATCCAACATTCATCTAAGTGATTTTATATAATATTTATAACATAATTCATGCTCTCTAAACCTTGGATTAATTCTCTATAGTCAATAAAATTTTTACTCTTTTAATCATAGATCTTCAAGTTGTTTCAATAAGTAGTCATGTTCCGACTTCATAAAACTATAGTAGATAGTACCGGTCTCCCTTAATTGTAGCTTTAAAATGGTTATTTATAAACTAGTTCTCCATTAATAATATTTAAATAGTTTTTCTTTCTTAAATAATTATAACCAAAATAGTATTAACCATCTTCTTTTTTCCTTGACATTATGCATAATGGTAGGAACTTTTATAATCATTAGGCTCTTCCTCTATCACCCAACATGCATATTTAAATGCTTATTGAAAAAAAAATACGACCACAATGTATTGATATCTTTATATTGGATTTTATTAATGGAAGAATAGATAAATTAGATTGAGAATAATGAAACTTTAGAATTAGTTTCATATCCTGTAGATTTTAATTTAATTAGGATTAAATGAGTTTTTTTGGAATAATATTAATGATAAAGGATAAGTATCTTGAAATAAAGATCATATAGTTTTCATAGGTTACTCCCAAAATGATAGTATATAAATTTATGAGTCTTATTCTCTATTTTCAAGGCTCAAAATGATTAGGATTTTTCTTGTGATTTGTGATCAAAGGTTTTAAAAGTATTTCAAATGGATATGAAGTTGTAATTATTTAATAGGGAGTTTGAAGAAGAGATTTAGATTAAAGAACCATAGGGTTTTTTACTTTATAGTGATGGTTATCAATAATGAAAGCTGAAGAAAACATTATATGGGATTAAACAAGTTGTATAAGCATGGTATTCCAGGTTTTATAGTAGCTTTAAGAGAATGAATTTCAAGGAATACAAGGTGGATAATAATTTTTATGTTAAGGGATATGACACAAATTCACTCATTGTGAGTGTGTAATTTTATGACAACATTTTTACTGAAAATAAAGAGAAAACCATGAGTAATTTTCTATCCAAATTAAAAAAAATGTTATTGGTTAGTTATATGACATTATTTTTGGGTTTTCAATACATAAATACAATAGGTTCAATATTTCTCTCATAAGATAAGTATGCTCAATAATTGTTAAATAGGTTTAGAATGGATGGATTAAGAGATGTTTCATCAATTCTTTTACTTGGTATTAATTTTTCCTTGTATATATATTAAATAAGTTTTTATAAAATGGATTTTTTAAGGATTATTGTAATCCTACTCTACTTGATAACGTCAAAGTCAAACATCATTTTTCATTACTTTATGTGCTTTATTAGAAATTAATACAAAGGAGTTGTATCTTATGGAAGAAATAAAGATCATACACTATCTTAAAGGAACTTTAAATTATAGATTGACGTTTGAAAAATACACATCATTTTAGATTTATAGTTTTTTCATTATTTATTGAGTAGTTAACATTAGAGATTGAAATTATACTTTTGGAGGTTCATTCTTTGTTAGATTAAGATTCATTAGTTTTCACTCTAAGAGGAAAAAATCAATCATGTTAAGAACAACACTATGGCATCAAAAAACACCACTCAACTGAAGTGGATTATGTCACAACATAAATACATGAGGTTGGAATTATCATAACCATTTATGATTAAGTGTGATAGTCAAAGTTTGATCAACTTGTCAAAGAATATGGTATAACAATAAAGGTTAAAGAACATTGATATCAAGTGAAACTTCATGAAGTAGAAGGGGGATATAGAGAGATTAACTTTAATAATGTTTTAAGGAAGGATAAAGTAATGGATATCTTGATAAATCTCTTTATAATGTATTTATTCAATCACTTTAGAGTGTTATTGGGAGTGCACTCTCTCCTAAAATCTCAATGACTTAATTAAATTTTTTTATATTTCATTAGTTTTCATTTTCTAATAGAGGGGAATAATTGTTTCAGATATTTTACTATAAAGGGGGAGAGACTCTTTTCACTTTGGAAGTTAATAAATGTGGGAAAGAGAAGAGGAGTTTCCATACATTGGATATATAAGGTTTTGGTTGAAGGATATATATTCCCTAAATCCATATTCATGCGATGCACATATCCATATCCATGATATATATATAGGTTATATCATATTATACAATTGAGTTATCATAGCAGATGTATGAAATGTTATTCCATGAATTTTTACAATACATATCCTATGGTATGACAAAAATCCAATCATATGGAATGAAAATAATATTTTCATGTTGCTACTTACATATTCATAAACAATTGTAATGTATAATTAGTATCCATGTCTGCAAGAACCCAGTTTTTCACTCATGTATGGATTCTTTAAATTTTAGTCTAATTATTTATTTTAGACCTAATATGGATGATTAACGAGTTAGAAAAGGTCTCAGGGATTTTTGGGGCTTGTTCAGAGCCCAGAACCCATCTTTTTGGGAAAATTGTCCTTGTCACATGGTTAGAGTAACCCGTGCGGGTAAGGCGTTCAGTTAGATCTAATCATTCGGATGGTATATATTTTCAGGTAGAACCATATTGCATGATTGGTGCACAGTTTCTCTAATTGTGTGGACTAACGGTGAAAGTGCGCCTTTTTCTCCGCGTACCCATGCATGGTTTGCACACAGTTTGAAAAACTGTGCGAACAAACCAAGCGCATGCTATTTTCTAGGTAAAATGGCCATTTTTTCCTTAATGGTCTAATTAATCTCCTTTTTCCACCCTAATTAGATTTCTAGTGGAATTGGCCTCCTTTCCTCTAATTTTGGATAATTTTGAAGGCCTGAGGTGGGGATCAAGAGACCTCCTTCATCCAGGATATGATCAAGCCTCTATTCGTCACATTGGATGATAAATGTTAAGTACTCGAGTCCTTTTCAATCATTCTTCCCCTCTCTTTCTCTTGACCTAGTTATCGAGGTGTGATCATTTTTTCCTTTTTTCTCAGATCTACTCTATTATAATCTGAATTATAGGCCAATATCGGAGGAGGATAGTTGTACGACCCTAAGGTGGGGGTTTATAACTCATCCCTCAAGTTAGTTGATTTTTGGAATTTGTCATGTGGAGCCCACTGATTTCATCGAGTGACATTTATTGAATTTATATTTCATTATTCTACTCATTAGAACCATATGGTTATGATCTTTAAAATAATTGATTACTTATTGGTGTTTAAACCTACAACTCCCAACATCCCATGTAGGATGATATTCCATAGACGAGTTTTTAGTGTTTTGACACATTTGAGTCATCATTCGGATGTGCTAGAGCTTGACCATACTAATTGTTTGCCTCCTCATAATAAATTCTTATTGTATTGTGTAATGGTGAATGTAAAGTACCATGTCACTTCCACTTTACCCACCTATGGTAAGTTATTTAAATTTTATAATTAAATGTGAAAGGGAAATTGGCAAGTATACTTAGTATATAACATGACCAAATTAAATGTGAATGAATAATAGGTTGAATGTTTGGAGAACCCCTTACCATATTGATGGAAGTTAGTGGAGTGAACCTTAATTATTTAATATGCCCTAAATGGATTTAATAAAGGTTTTATGCTACTTGTACTTATCCCACTAATGAAAGGAAAGGCTTGAACCAAATGGACTTATTGATAAATTATGAATTGATTAAAGGGTTACATGCTACTTGTACTTATCACACTAATGAAAGGAAAGGCTTTAACCAAATGAAATATTATATGACTTCATTATCAAGTAGGAGTGCTCTGACTCAAGATCACCTTGGATTCCCAAGTGAATGCTTTGAGAACTCAAGGACCCCATTCCAATTTTAAGGATACAAATTTCTTAGGTTGAGACTCACCTAGAACCTAATTCTTTCCTAACTTTGGATGTTCAGTATGAAACCATAGGATCCATCATGTGGTATTATAGGATGCCTTGGATAAACTCCTTGGATCCATCATTGACAAGTAGGTTCCATGGTTAAATCTCATCTGGCTTGGTCATTTCTTAGCCTTGTTTTACCTTGAATGAACTCATTGGACTCAGTAGGCATCTTATTTTGGAATGTATAAGACTATACTCCTTGGATTACACTCTTACCTATTAGCCAAGATACATTAATTACTGAGTTGGAGACCCTTTAGCTCTATATTTCCTTGGTTATTACCTTTGAACTTCATTATTAAATAACAATACAGGTTTCCTTGTTACATTTTGGAACCTTCACTATTATTAACAAGTGACTTATTTATAAACTAGTAATAATAAAATAATGAATTAGTTACAGGTTCAGACACTAGCTGAGGGTTGAAGCAAGAACTTGGGTATTTAGTTACATTGTACTACTTTACTTTATATATGCATGCTTTCACACTATTATATTACATTACACCAGTCAGATTCTATAGACACTATTGGTGGTGTCCCACTAAGATTTATCTCACACCCTTTATGGGAATAGTTTGGTACCCAGAGTAGATTACATGAATGAAGGTGTTGATAAAGGGAAGTATACAGCATAGAAAACTTGATTGCTTCCTATTTAGGATGGATATTGATAGCAGATGACCAAGCCAGATCTCAGGATTCTTGGGATTGTCTTTTTATTTCCTTTATAATTTTGTGTAACATGTAATGTTCTCTATATTGTATCCATGTTTTCTAGTTTTCTAGATACATGACATATCATTTTCAATTATTTCATTTATTGTTACTGTTGTATCTATTTTCCATTGTACCTTATGTTCACTCATATTACTTCCACTATTAACCTTTGTATATGTATATCCACTATTTTATGCTCTGGTAATGAGGTCATAGTCTCCCCATAGACACACCATAGGCCCTCACTGCTAGTCGGCAACCTTTGACGTTTGGGGATTTGTGCTTGAGGCCATGTGGATCACTTGGATCGGGGCACCTATTAAGTGGAATCCAGGTCCGGGACGTAAAAAAGTGGTATAATATGGGTTTTAATTTCTTACTTTACTAGTTGGAGACAATTTATTGGATATTATGAATTCTTGGAAATTGGTCATAAGCCCTACTTGGGTGTCGTAAACCCATGTTCGGGGTAAAATCCAAGTTTCCTAAAATGAAATTATTATTCTATTTTTTCTATTATAGTTGGAATTATTTCATCATTGGGTGATGAACATGCTATGTGGTGTTGTTTATTATTACTCTATTTGAGGATTTCTTTCATCCTTGTTCTGGTGATATGAGGGCAAGGAGAATTTTCACATGCATCATTATAGGCACCTAGGATTTTTCATGTCATGCATATTGTATTTCTATATTAGTGCATTTCATTTATTTTCATTACTTGATATGCCTATGATTGCTGAGTGATGTTGTGATAGTTAGTCTATACATGTATTACTTTTGGTTATGATTGATTGATTCCCTATCTGAATTCATGAGGTGTATGGGACCTTGTATGTTGGGATGAGTAATTTACGGATTCAAGACATTATGATATAAATAAATGGGTGTCGTTATTAGTAATGAGGCATATGGGAACTGATTCACTGGGAATGGATATCCATTATAAAGTGAATAATGAAATATAAAATGAATTGGTTTCACATCTGTATCCCAACATGTCATGTTTATGAAAGGTAAAGGAGTTAACCTGGTAATTTAATGTAAAATTAAATTAAACTTATACTTTAGAACTTACCGATACTTAGCCTTCTAAGCATGTAGTTGGGGTATTATGCCTTGGGTAGTGAGTTTTCTTACGTTTTGCTTCCTTTAGTGATTTTATCCTTCTTCTTAAGCTTTTTATTTGGTGTGTTCTTGGTAATTGTAGACCAATTCCACCACAACGTCCTCATATCGTATTCTAGGAAGGTGGCGATGACCATCCTCCAGACGTGGTGGGCCTTAAGCTTCTAGTATTACTTCCAGGAGTGCCACTCGAGACACCACCTAATGTACCTGATCTGGGAATTTATTCCCAAGTTCTTGATAGTTTTCTACTTCTCATACAGTCCATACATGGTGCTCCATGGATTGCATCTATGATGGTTGATCTAACACACAAGTTCCAGCTGCAGCATCATCCTACTTTATCAGAGAATGGCGCTCTACATGCTATTGAGTCTTGGCTGGAGTCCATCCTATATAAATTTAAGCATATATAAATGACTCAATAGTGGAGAGTAAAGCTTGATAAATTCATGCTTCGGGATTCGACCAAGCATTAGTGAAATGTGGTTACCCAGGATGATCTCCATCAAGACATGATATGGGCTGACTTCAAGATTGTTTTCTATGATCATTTCTATCCTTATACACTAATATCTGATAGATCCATAGATCTCATGCATCTCAAACAATGTTATATGTCAATTATATAATATTCATTGTGTTTCATAGAGTTGAAGTGCCTTGCACTACTTCTAGCTGGTGATGAGCTTTCATGTGCTAGATGCTTTGAGGATCGGCTCCAGTACACCATCCATACACTGGTGAATGTATTTTTCCTGCCTAATTTTTTTGAAATAGTCCATCAAGATCTTATCATTGAGCACAATATAAGGGACAACAATAGTATCGATAATACAGGATCAGTGTCATGGAAGGCCAGTAGTTCTCCCAGTGGCAGGAAACAAACCCTCCAAATTTCTCATTGGGTTAGTGACAACTAGAGTATCCATTTTGATAGATCCATGGTGTGTCATTAGTGAAAATTATATGGGGAACTTGAACCCTCATTATGATAGAGTCCCAATTGAGTGTCGGACTTGTGTCCATATGGGTAATCTTTAGAGGTTATTTAGGACTTTTCCACCAACTTCGGTGGAAAAGGATCCATGCCAGTTCCACCTTCAGGAGTGGGTTCTTTTACGCCATGTTAGGTGGGTAGTTGGAGTAGCACCGTCAAGACTAGCTGAGGAGGAGGTCATGGTCTTAGTAACCAGACCCCTGATGAACAACAACACCATCTGAGTAGTTATGATCATGGTAGTATAACTGTTGCACAGGTATGTAGATCATGCCAATTTCATGCACTATAGTTGATACCCGAGGATCGGGCTATGGGACCATCTATAGTATGAGGTGTTATTCTAGTGGTATATACTATAGTATATGCTTTATTTGATACATGTTATTCAATCACTTTTATCTCTATATATATCATTGAAAGTCTCAGACTTGAGATAGAGTATTATTATGGTGTAATGACACTAGATAAAATGTTTTGGGTATGAACAGAGGGAATAAACCAATGTAGGGACAGTCCCCTTGAGGTAGGTAGTTACCCATTCTTATGAGACCTCTTTTTTCTTGAGATAATGGGCTTCTATTTCATTCTTTGGATGGATTAGTTGGTTCTTTATCACACCTTTGTAGACTACTATCACTGAAGGGTATCATTTATATCACCATAGGGGAGTAGTTATCTACATAAGGGTGATTGGGATGTCCAAGATGGTAGAGTGGGACCAGAACATCATGGGCTAGGTGGATTGACTTCCCAGAGTGTAAATATCTTCATAGAGGATAAGGGTTTTCAATAAGCTATTTTCCCTCCAATAGTAAATTGTTTTAGGGACTTCTTTCCCAATAACTTTTATGGATTACCTCCTGAGAGATAGTTGGAGTTTAAAATCGGTCTTGTTCTAAGAGAAGATCTAGTGTCCATTACTCCATACAGGATGGAACCTATAGAGCTTCAAGATATTAAGCAGCAGTTATAGGATTTAGAGGCCAAAGGTTTTATATAGCCCAGTACATCTTCTTGGGGTTCTCACAAGCTTTTCCCCAAGAAGGCAGATAGAACCTTACATCTATACATAGATTACAGATAGTTAAAACACCTTCCATTAAAAAAAGTATCCACTACCTTGAATATATGATCTTTTTGACCAAATATAAGGAGATAGGGTCTTCTATAAGATCAAAATGATATCTGGTTATCATCAAGTGCAATTCAGACCATCAAACATACCTCATATAGCTTTTCATAGTAGGTATGGTCTATATGAGTGCCTTGTTATGTTGTTCGGTCTAACAAAATCACTTTCCATTTTCATGGATCTGGCGAACAGGGTGTTCCACCCCTATTTGGACTCTTTTTTCATGGTCTTTATGGATGAAATCTTGGTGCATTCTCATACTCTTAGTGACCATTTTAAACATCTTGAGATAATTCTTAGTACACTAGGAGTGCATCAGTTTATGCCAATCTTTCAAAGTTCCACTTATGGACCGACAAAGTTCACTTCCTGGGTCATATTATCTCATAATTAGGCATATCTTTTGACCCAAAAAAGGTTAGTGTTGTAGTTTTTTGAGAGCATCCAAAGAATGTGTCAGATATATGGAGTTTCTTGGGAATATATGGATATTACAAGCATTTCATACAGAACTTATCATGTCTTTATTCACCTCTTACTAGCCTCACTAATATGGGTGTTAATTTCCTATGGTCAGAAGCGTGCGATAAAGCCTTTTAGGAGCTAAAAGGGAGTCTTGTCTTGTCACTTATTCTAATTATTCCAGAGCCAGATAGAGGTTATAACATCTTCTATGATTCATCGGGAATTGGACTAGGAGTAGTGCTGATTTAGGATGATATAGTCATTTCATATCATTCTTAGTAGTTGAGGACTCATGAGAGAAATTACCCAATGCATGACCTTGAGAAAGCAATATTTTTCCATGACTTATGTAACTAGAGAAACTATCTATTAGGTGAGTACTTTATGGTGTACACAGACCACAAGAGCCTCAAATATATCTTTACTCAGTATGAATTGAACCTCATATAGTAGATATGGGTCTAATATCTACAATACTTTTATTTTTATCTTTCTTACACGCCTGGGAAAGGGCGATGTGGTTTCATATGCATTGAGTCAGAAAACTGAAACACAGGTTGTACAGGAAGCCAATGATGAATGGAAGTTAATATCCCTATTTTCTAAGCTTCATATGGAGTTTCATGATATTCATGAGTGGTCTTACCTCTCATCTTTCTCAGTTACCTATTCCCTCTTTTAGAAGGTGAAGGGTATAAAATTTTCATATCATGAGGAGTTTGTTCTCCATGAGAGTATATCAAGAGATAAAACACCTCTAGATTGGTCTATGGATATAGATGGAATCTTGTGTATTCATGGACGTGTCTGGGTTCCTACATATATGAGAGAGGAACTGATGCACGATTCCCATGCTTCTTAGTGAAAAGTTTATCCAGGTATCTTCATGATGTACCAAGATATGCAACACTAGTATTGGAGGCATGGGATAAAGCATTAGATAACATTCTTTATCACCAGGTGTTCCACCTATCAGTAGGTGAAGGCAGAGAACCAGAGACCTACAGTCTTTTTATAGCCTCTTCCAGTACCAAAATGGAAATGGGAAGATGTTTACATATACTTTTTAGTCAGTTTATTGAGGTCACCTAGAGGTATCAATGTTGTGTGGGTTTTCATTGATAGATTGACGAAAGTGTCTCACTTCATTTCTATTCAGGATACTTTCTCAGTTGATGAGCTGGTAAAAATGTATGTCTGTGAGATTATACGACTATATGTGGTCCCTCATACTATCATTTCATAGAGGGATGCTAGTTTTACATCACGGTTTTGGGAGGTATTTTAGAAGGATATGGGAACACAGGTGCTTCTAAGAACATCTTTTCACCCTCAGATTGATATAAAATTGTAGTGGACAATAGATGTCCTAGAGGACATGATCCAAGCATGTGTCCTTTATTTCTGCGGTTCTTGGGATAAGCACATACCTCTCATTGAGTTCTCCTATAATAATAGCTTTCAGGTGGAAATTTAGATGGATCCTTTTGATACCTTATATGGTAATTCATGTCGTTCACCATTGTCCTAGATAGAGGCAAGTGAGGCGGCCTTACTAGGTCCTCATCTCATTCAGGAGACTTCAGAGTATGTTTAGATGATCCTTAAGTGTATGAATATTGCTCAGTCCAGATAGGAATCTTATTTTTATTGTTGTTGATGACCTCTAGAGTTAAAGGTCATGGATTGTGTTTTCGTTCAGCTATTTTCTATGATAGGGCATAGATGGTTACGGAAGAAAGGGAATATATCACCTTGTTATGTAGGTCCATTTGAGATCCTATAGAGAGTTGTTATAGTAGCCTATTGGTTTCTATTACCATAGAGGGATTGTGCTATACACGACATCTTCTATGTTCCACAGCTTCAACACTATCATGCTCACCCATATCATACCTTCGATCCTAAGGAAGTTGAGTTAGATGTTGATGCTACCTTTGAGGAGTATCCATTGTGCATCATTGACCAAATAATGAAGGCTCTTTGAGGCCGGTATGTACCTCCAATATGGGTGTTATGGAAGCACAACCATGTGTGGGATGATACTTGGGAGCGGGAGGCTGATGTATGTGCCCAGTGGCTAGACTAGTTCTCAGATATTGTTTCTCCACCCTTGGAAGGTGAAATCGGGGATGAGTTCTTTTAAGGGGGGAAGACTATAAGAACCCAGTTTTCCAATTAGGTATGGATCCTTTAAATTTCAGTCTGATTATTTATTTTGGACCTAATAAGGATGATAAATGAGTAAGAAAAAATATCAGGGATTTCTAAGGCTTGTTCAGATCCTAGAGCCCATCTTTTTGGGAAAACCAACCATGTCGTATGGTTAGAGGAAACCATGCGGGTAGGGTTCATGGTTAGATATAACTGTGAGGATTGTATGTATTTTTAGGAAGATCCAAATTTCATGATTGGAACACTATTTCCCTAACCATGTGGCATAACTGTGTGAGTGCCCCTTTTCTCTAGGTACCTGTTAATGGTTTGCGTACAGTTTGGAAAACCATGCGGAAAAACTATGTATCAGATATTTTCTGGGTAAAACATCCATTTTTTCCTTAATGATCTAATTAAGCTTCTCATTCCTTCCTAATAAGATTTCCAGTGGGATTATCCTCCTTTCTGATCATTTAGGAGAATTATAAAGGCATAAGTTAGGGATCATAAGATCTCCTTCATTTGAGATCTGATCAATCCTATGTTCATCACATTGGATGCACAGTGGTAAGTACTTGAGTCCTTCTTAGCCATTATTCTCCCCTCTTTATATTAACCTAGTTATTGATGTGTGAGTGTTTTTTCCTTTTTCTTATATCTAATCCATTCTAAGCTAAATCAGAGGCTGATATTGGAGGAGGAGAGTCGTACGACCCTAAGGTGGATGGTCTATAACTCATCCCTCATGTTCATTGATTTTGGAATTTATCATGTGAGGCCCACTGATTTCATCAAGTGTCATTTATTGAATTTATATTTCAAGCTTATAATCATTTGAACCGTATAGTTATTCTCTTTCCAAATATGTGATTAATTATTGGTGGTTACACACACAACATCCAAAATCCCATGTAAGATGATATGTCATAGATGAGTTTTTAGTGTTTAGACACTTTTGAGTCATCATTCGGATGTGCTCAAGCTTGACCATACTAATGGTAGGCCTCATCATAATAAATGCATGTTCTATCATGTAATGGTGAATGGAAAGTACCATGTCACTTCCACTTGACCCAGCTAAGGTAAGTGCTTTAAATTTGGTAATTAAATGTGAAAGGGATATTGGAAAGTATATTGTCTATATCAATTAAACAAATTAAATGTGAATGAATAATAGGTTTCATGTTCATAGAACACCTTACCATGTTAATGGAAGGTAGATGAGTGAGCCTTAATTATTGGATATGCCTTATATATATTTAATAAAGGTTTCATGCTACTTGGCCTTGTCACACTAATAAAAGGAAATTCTTGAACCAAATGGACTTATTGATAAATTATGAATTGATTAAAGGGTTTCATGATACTTGGCCTTATCACACTAATGAAAGGAAAGTCTTGAACCAAATGAAATATTATATGACTTCATTATCAAATAGAAGTGTCCTAACTCAAGATTTCCTTGGATTCCCAAGGGAATTCCTTGAGCACTTGAGGAACCCATTCCAAATTCAAGGATATGGCTTTCTTAGGTTGAGACCCACATAAAACCTAATTCTTGTATAACTTTTGATGCACGATATAACACCATAGGATCCCTCATGTAGTACAACAAGATACCTTGGATAAAATCCTTGGATATAGCATCGACTAATAGGTTCCATGGTTAAATCCCATTGGGCCTGGTCATTTCATAGCCCTATTTTACCTTGTATAAACTCATTGGACTTGGTAGGCATCTTACTGTGGAATGCCTTAGACTATCCTCCTTAGATTACACTCTTAATTCTTAGCTAGGATACAGTCATTACTGAGTTTTCGACCCTTGAGGTCTATGTTTCCTTAGTTATTACCTTGGAAATTCATTATTAAATAACATTATAGGTTGAATTGTTACATCTTGTAACCTTAAATATTATTAAAATGTGACGTATTTATAAAATAGTAACAATCAAATAATTAATTGTTTACAAGTTTAGACACCAGCTGAGGGCTAAAGCAGGTACTTGGGTATTTAGTTACATTGTACTACTTTAATTTATATATGCATGCTTTCACACTATTATATTCTATTACACAGGCTGGATGTTATAGACATCATTGGTGGTGGCCCACTAAGATTTATCTCACATCTTATTTGGGTTATATTTGGTACAAGGAGTAGATTACATGAATGCAGGTGTTGATAAAGGGAAGTATGAGACTTAGAACACTTGATTACTTGATGTTTAGGATAGAGCTTGATAGAAGATGACTGAGCCATAGCTCAGGAAGCTTGGGATAGTTTTTTTATTTCCTTTATACTTTTTTGTAACATTTTATACCAACTATCTTGTATCCATGTTTTCCAATTTTCTAGATACATGACATATCGTCATCAATTATTTTATTTATTATTACTGTTGTTCTATTTTCCATTGTGCCTTTTATTTACTCATATTTCTTCCGCTATTCACCTTTGTATATATATATCCACTATGCTACACTCTAGTAATGAGGGAATAGTCTCCCCATGGACACACCCTAGGTCCTCACTACTAGTCGACAGCCTCTAGCATTTGGGGAGATGTGCTTGAGGCCATGTGGTCCACCAGGATTGGGGAACCTATTAAGTGGCATCCAGTTCTGGAACATCACAATATCATATGTCTTTTTCTTGTTATTTCCTTGTATTTTTATGTGAATCTACTATATTTTACATGAATCATATCATTCAAATCACATGGAAAAGGATACAATACTCAAAGGAAGTTAAATGTTAATATGTTAACATTTAGATTAATATTTCACCTAAGTTATCATAATGGAACCGTTACATGAGATGTAACATGGGGGAGTGAGTTACATTCAAACATATATTTCATGAACTAGCTAAGTCATTAATTCATGTGTTGTAGCGCATGAGTTAATACGAGCATCGACGAGGAGTGTCCTCAAGGTCTATATAAACCCTACTACCATTTTATGAAAAGTGTGGGTCTGAATGTGGATGTATGGTTGATTTTATCCCTTGTTGAAGCTCACTTATCTTTATCCTCCTTTGTTCCATGAGATGATAACACAACGTAGAGGAAGAAGGGATCCCATTTTGAGAATCAAAATTATTTATCTTGGCTTTTGGATACCTTTAGAGGTGGGAGGCTTTTTTATGATGCTAGTGATCATCATCAACCCCATTTTAAGATGATGTAAAGATTATTAATTGGATATATTAGTTTTAGGTACAATATTTACACACTTATTCATTTCAAATTTTACATGTTTTTATATTTTTATACATGGGTGATCTTAGGATGTGATTTAAATCACATAATCACATTCTATTAGGTGTTAATATAAAACTTGGAATCCCAAAAGTGATATCAAAACATCTTATATTTTTAGTTTTATGAAATAATGTGTGGAGTTTTGTTTTTTTAAATCGTATTACATATTGAAAGTAATTCATAAAGTAGGATGAAATAATTTTTTCCAGGTGACTAAATCATGGTTTATGATATGGAGATATTGTTGAAAGTGGGTGCCCTAGACCCAACTTGTTTTGTACTTTGATTACTGCTACATGTATTCAGTTTGTTTTATACATGTATTTATCTTGTGATGATAGTGTAGATACTTCTGCATCCACTTTATTAATGGCAATGTCCTTAGATTACCTATCGCATCAAAATGGTTATAGCAGGTCCCAGGCTATAATGAGAACCCTGAAATGCCATGACAGTAATCTTAAAGTAATGTCCTATGGTCCAGTTACATCATTCTGAATGGACACAGATGTTGTGTGACCATCAGGTCATGGGGGATCATAAGCATTGAGACTTAATCTCATGAAGTTCGCACTTGATGATCTCTAGCTAACGAGATCATGAGGACAGACCCGCTTAATAGGAACACCATATGTTTTTAGTGTCATTGGTCGTTCCTATCCATGGACATGTGTAATGGTCTCCTAACTTGAGATTATTATTAGTGAATGTCATTTAATTACGTACATTTGATATAAGGCGAAAACCATGGCGAAAAGTCGTGGTGAGGTAGTTTATATCGGGTACGTCATTAATGGTATGGCATTGATTGAATGATCGAGAAAGGATTTGTCACTTCCGAGTTTAGAAAGAGATATCTCGGGCCTAGTTGATTAGGATGGTTGCACCTTCATTAAATCCATGGCCATGGTAGTGGAAGGTAAGACCGTCCAGACAAATCAATGAACAAAGTAAAGCAAATGAAGAATGATGACACTGAGTATGCATTCTGCTTTATTGAGATATCTATGACAAAGAGATTAGATTACATAGACTGTGTTCGTGGGAAGGCAGTCGTTGCATTGACTTTGCCTTATCTCTATAGGGGCCTCGATGGGTTGCTAGACCCCGCTCTAGGTCAGTGATATTATTCACTACTATTGAGATAAGGGCCTAGAGGGTCACACACAACAGCGCTTTGACAATCTTCCCTATTCTGATGAATAGGATTATAGGATTTGGTGGGCCCCACTACGGGGTCCGGGTTTTATCCAAGTCCTATCGATCACCAAGTAATAAATAAATTCTTTTATTATTCAAGTTTGGAATAATTTGATGAATTTATTTATAACATGTATTTACGAGTGATTAAGTAAATACATAGATAAATGTTAATCGGACATATATTTATGTCTTGGGTTTGATTAATTTTATCAGGAGGTGCGGGCCGAGTTAAACTCATGTTTATCACGTAATATATATATATATATATATATATATATATATATATATAATTATATATATATTGCAGTTTAGTGATAAATAATAAATATTATTTATGGCATAATTTAATTTGTCATAAATAATTATTTATAATATATATATATAGTGAATTTTTAATACACGGGGGCCGGGAACCCTTACCGCGTATAATAGATATTCCCTATATATATTTAAAGAGTGGCTCTTCCCTAATGACTATTCATCCGTTGGAATTGAGAGCCTCTCTCTCCTCTTGAGTTCTAGAGAGAGACTCAAACTAGCAAGTTCTTCAAGTTCTGCCTTCACGGATCGAAGATGCTAGTTTTTTGGTGATCATCGCTGCGTCTAAGTGTGCGTCAAAGATCCGTGCTAGCACCCGGATCTTGACGAACGGCACGCGTGCAGATTTGCAAGGCGTGTGTGGATGATCTAGATGGCTTCGTCGTCATAGTCTTCGAGCAACGATCGTTGGCGTCCCGCACGTCAATTTTGAACAAGTTAAATGTTCAAGTTTATTTTTGTTCTCCTAAAGAACCTTGCGAGATTCTCGGACCAAGCCGGGACACGATCACCGGAGCTGACAAAGTTATGTCACTCCGGTGAAGCAGAAAAATTTTAAAATCCCGGCCCACAGGCTTCCGCTGCGGAGTCCCGGAACCCAACAGTGGTATCAGAGGGAGATCAAGGTTTTTCTGAGTCAAAAATATTAAATTTCATTAAATTTAATTGCGGGGTGTTTAAATGGTTCATTCGGATTTGACCGCGCGTCATTTCGATTTCGAATGATCAAGATACGATCATTTGAAAATTTTAATCGGATCGACGTCGCAAGTTCTTGATTGTTTGATGTTATTTTTCAAATTGAGATAAACATCAAAAATATATTTTATTATAATTCATAATAAATATTTTATTATATCTTATAATAAATTTTATTATAATAATAAAATATATAAAATATTTTTCCACAAAAGTGTGTGAAAAAATTTTTTAATAAAAGGAGGAGACCAAGACTTGGGGTCTTCCTCCTTTTGTTTATAAAAAAAAAGAGGGAGTGGAAAAGACCCCAAAATGGGGTCTTCTCCTTTTTGTTTTTTTAAATAAAAAAAACAAATGGCTGGACAATTGTTGTCAAAAAAAAGGGGTGGAAAGGGGAGGAAGACCCTTACGGGTCTTCTCTCCCACGGCGCACCAGGGGAGGCCGAAATCCTAGGCCTCCCCTCCTCCGGCGGTCCAGTACCACGGCGCACCAGCGCCGGTCTTCCCTACGGCAGACTGACCTCGCGCTGGACCTCCCTGCGTCAGACCTCCCAGCGTCGGACCCTCCTCGCACCGGCCTCCCCTCCTCCGGTGGTCCAGCACCACGGCGCACCGGCGCCGGCCTCCCCGCGGCGGACCGGACCTTGCGCCGGCTACCCCGCGCCGGACCTACCCCGCGCCGGACCTCCTAGCCCCAGACCGACCTCACGCTGGACCTCCCTACGCCGGACAGCCCTCGCGCCGGTCTCCTTTTCTCCGGACGCGGTCCGCGTCGAACCAGCTCCGTCTGGCCGCCCCGAACCTTCACCAGAGCAGCGGGCTGTCGGGAGATGCAACTATCGCGGGAAGCGCTAGATGTCGCGGTCACACCGCGGTTACGCCGTGGTTACCCTGCAGTCAGGCCACGGTTCCAGGACGATATCACGCGGCGGTACGCAGACCCGTCAGACTACTCTCCGGTTAGAGGTAACCTGCATTGAATTAATTTTAATTTATTTATTTTAAATTAAATTAATTGAAATTAATTTAGGGGTTTAGATTATTTTAATCCAATAATATTAATTTAATTTAAGTTTAGAATTAAATTAATGGTTTAATTTAATTTAATTTTAGAATTAAAATTAAATTAAACAAATAGAACCGATAAAAATAAATTATTTGAATTTAATCAAATTCATTTAATTTATTAAAACACCCTCGCATAATTTAAAGTTATTCCAATTTAATTTTTATTGAATGATTACCCCGACTGGTCTTGAGCTTTTGACCGACCTGTGTATGTTTGGAATGTATGTATTTATTTAATTATTTATTCAATGCGTGTGATGATTGTAATATTTAATTAGATAAATGACGGTCTGCGAATCGTCTTTTAATTCAAATATGTATAAGGGTCTGCGTTTCCATTGCACCACTTTTATTTTGTACCCCAGACCCCCTCGCCTGCGTGCGAGTATATTTGTATTTATTCGATGATGATCTGAGGGCAGACCCCGCCAAAATGAGGCGGTAGTCCAGACAGGAGTTGGACGCTTTTCACTGGGGCCCGCAGCGACACGAGTCTTGTATTGACTCAGGTACGGGTTCCCCTAGGTGATGATTGATCAGTTAATGATCAATCATTTTAGAATGCTCAAGACCAGTCGGAATGATTGATTTACTTTATGCACAGTTTATTATTTTTATGCGACTGCATGATTATTGCATGATCACATAGGATAGTAAACAAGAGAAAATGCATAAAGTTATGATGAATAAATACTCTTTTGAATGTTCAGTTGTGAGCATGACAACCTAGTTTGAACATAATAAATAGAAAAGGGATTATATTTTTCAGTTAATAATTTAAAAAAAACCCTCAAAGATATATTAAGTCATAATTCCTTCCATTTCTTATATCTAAACAAAACCGGCTGTTTGGGTGCTCATCAGCCTCAGTTGAGAGTGCCTCTTACTACCGGGGCGTTTCCATGTGAGGAATGGGTCGACTTAACTAAAGTGAGTAGTCAAGGATTAGCCTTAGCTAAATTGATATCACTTTAGAGGTGAGAGGTTGAGGGAATCAAGTACAGATTCCAAAAATCTGGGACTTTACTCAACTATACAAGGAACCACAAGAACAATTGGTTGGCCAGCATAGTGCCTACCTTGAAACCCTTCAAGTAATGTCATAGCCCTGGCTTGTAGATTACGAAAGGGGTTTCATAGGATCCTTGCCACTAGAATGCTCAAGCGATAGAGTATTCCGAATCTAATGGTGAGGGCTATTTAGGTTCGTTAAAATAGTGGGAGACATTAAATGATATTTTATTAATCATAAAATGTCAAAAGGTAATCAAGACAAAGTACTAACTGCTAAATGTTTATCTGATGTAGATTCAAAATGGAAATAACCAACACCACTAGTACTTTATCACTGCGATCAATCTTGGATAAAGAAAATATCATGGCCGGCAATAACTTCCAGGAGTGGTATAGGCGCTTGCGCATAGTACTACGCCAAGAAAGGAAGTTATATGTGCTAGAATCCCCAACTCCTTCTGAGCCTCCTCAGGGAGCAAGCAAGATGGAAAAAGATAAGTGGAAAAAGCATGTAGACGATGCGCTTGATGTACAATGCATCATGTTGTCATCCATGTCCAGCCAATTGAAAAAAATGCATGAGGAAGAGGACGCCTACAAGATGCTTTCACATCTCCAAGAACTATATCAGGAGAGGGCTAGGCAAGAAAGGTATGAAATCTCAAGTGCACTTTATAAGTGCACGCTAGCAGAAGGGCACCAAGCTGGTCCTCACGTACTCAAAATGATTGGGTATATTGAGAGGCTCGAAGCCCTTGGGTTCAAACTGAACCAAGAACTAGCAGTGGATCTCATCCTTGCCTCTTTACTGTCAATCTTCTCGACTTTCATTGTCAATTATAATATGAATGATATGACAAAGTCGCTCCCAGATCTTTTGGCTTTAGTTCGCCAAGCTGATAAGGACATGAAAAACACCAATACATCTGTCCTTATGGTGAACAAGAAAAACAAGGGAAAGGCAAAGGGGTCTAAAGCCAAGTCAAGGTCAAAGACACCAATGCATCGTCCTGCCAAGAATCCAAAGATTCAGAGGCAGAGTAATGAGCAAGAAGCTGTCTGTTTTGGATGTGGCAAGAAACGCCACTGGAAAAAGAATTGCAGAGCTGGGAAGAAGAAGCAATCTGACGCTTCTGCTTCAGGTATTTTTGTCATTGAATGCAATCTATCATTATATACAAGTTGGGTATTGGATAAGGCATGTGGCTCACACATTTGTATTCATATACAGAAACCAAGTAGGTTTGAGAAGATTGCAAAAGGTCAAGTGGATCTTCGAGCTGCAAATGGTGCAAGTTTGGTGGCCTTGGCAGTGGGAGACTATCACTTGACTTTACCAACTGGTTTGGTTCTTGTTTTAAACAATTGCTATTATGTACCGTCTGTTACCAGAAACATTATCTTTGTGTCATGTCTAGACACTAAGGGTTTTTATTTCAAGTTTGGAAATAAAATTTGTCTCTTTTATAGGGATAACATAGGTTATGGTATGGCACATATTAATAATGGTTTATATATACTAGAACTAGAAAACTCAGTAATGGATATCAATGAAAAAAATAACCAACATGACTCAAATAACACCCGCCTATGGAACTTCAGGCTTGGTCATGTAAACGAGAAGCGATTACAAAAATTACATCAAGAAGGGTATCTAGACTCGGTATAGTTAGAACCCTTAGATGTATGTCAAGCTTGTTTATAAGGAAAGATGACCAAAGCACCTTTCTCAGGAAAGGGAGAAAGAGCCAATGCAGTACTGGAATTAATACATACCGATGTATGTGGTCCATTTCCAGTAGAGGAAAGGGGTGGTTTTCTATACTTCATCACTTTTACCGATGATTATAGTAGGTATGGCTATATCTACTTAATGCGGAATAAGTCAGATTCCTTTTGTTTCTTTAAGGAATATCAAAATGAAGTAGAAAACCAACTTGGTAAGAAGATAAAAGCACTTCGCTCAGACCGAGGCAGAGAATATCTTAACCAAGCTTTCATTGATCATTTGAAGGAGTCTGGAATAGTATCTCAACTCACTCCTCCTTATACACCACAATGGAATGGTGTTAGTGAAAGGAGGAATAGGACCTTGCTTGACATGGTTAGATCAATGATGAGTCATACAACTCTTCCATTATCCTTTTGGGGATACACCATACAGACAGCAGCATATACCATTAACCGAGTACCAACTAAAGCCACATATGGGATTCCATATCAGTTATGGTTTGGAAAGAAACCCAATATGACACACATGCCTGTGTGGGGGTGCGAGGCATTTTTCAAGACTTTACCAAGTGACAAATTAGCATCCAGAAGCACTAAGTGCATCTTTGTAGGTTATCCTAAGGAAACTAGAGGATACAACCTATATAACCCTTTAGATAGAAAAGTCATTGTGGCAAGATACACCACATTTATAGAAATGGATCACATTTCTACTGTAAATAGTGGGAGTAATATTGACTTCGATGAAGTCAATGCTTCAGATGCACAAGAGTTGGTAGAGGAATAATCTCTACAAGAACAAGTGGAAGAAGAAATTGTTCCTGAGACACAAATACTGTGTAGGTCTACGCGAGAGGTTAGAGAACCAGAGCGTTATGGTTTTCTTGTCACTGAGTCAGGTGACACAATAATCCTTGAGGATGATGAACCTCTGACTTACAAGGAAGCAGTAGAAGGAAAAGAAGCTGCAACATGGCAAGAAGCCATGAATTTTGAGATAGAGTCCATGTACCAAAATCAAGTTTGGATTTTGGTAGACCCTCCAGCTGATGTAAATCCCATTGGTTGTAAATGGGTATTCAAGAAAAAGCTGGACATGGATGGTAAGGTTAATACCTTTAAAGCAAGACTGGTTGCAAAGGGTTTCATACAATGCCAAGGCATTTATTATGATGAAACCTTCTCACCGGTGGAAATGCTTAAATCCATCAGGATATTGCTTGCAATAGTAGCCTTTCATGATTATGAAATATGGAAAATGGATTTCAAGACTGCTTTTCTAAATGGGAAGTTGGTTGAAGACGTCTATATGACTCAACCCGAAGGGTTTGTTAAGTCAAAGAATACCAATAAAGTATGCAAGCTGCAGAGATCCATTTATGGATTGAAGCAAGCATCAAGATCATGGAATGTACGATTTGATGAGGCCATAAGAGATTTTGGTTTTGCAAAAAATGAAAGCGAGCCTTGTGTCTATAAAAAGGTTGAAGAGAATGTTATCATTTTCCTAGTTTTATATGTTGACGACATATTAATCATGGGAAACGAGGTGCAAGTCTTACAGTCAGTTAAGACTTGGTTAAATGAATGCTTCTCCATGAAAGACTTAGGTGAAGCAGCCTACATCCTAGGGATCAAGATATATCGAGATAGACCTCAAAGGATGATTGGCCTAAGCCAAAGTACATATATTGACAAGGTACTCAAAAGGTACAATATGTAACAGTCCAAAAGAGGATTGTTACCTATGTCACATGGTGTAAATCTCTCCAAGAAAATGTGCCCACAAACACAGGAGGAGATTGACAAAATGAGTAGAGTCCCTTATGCTTCGGCAGTGGGTTCTATCATGTATTTCATGCTATGTACTAGGTTTGATGTTGCCTTTGCTTTAAGCATGGTGGGTAGATATCAAGCCAATCCAGAAGAGCTGCACTGGACAGCTATTAAAACTATCCTTAAGTACTTGAGGCGTACTAAGGATACGTTCCTGGTGTACAGAGGAGATGAGGAACTAGTTGTGAGGGGATACACTGATGCTAGTTTCCAGACAGATCATGATGATATGAAATCATAGTAAGGATACATCTTTTTCCTGAATGGTGGTGCAATGAGCTGGAGAAGCTCAAAGCAAGCTGTGGTTGCTGATTCTACAGCAGAGTCTGAATATATTGCAGCTTCTGATGCAGCAAAGGAAGCAGTCTGGATACGTAGCTTTATCTCAGACATTGGTGTTATACCTAGCAGTGCAGACCCTGTTCCAGTATATTGTGATAATACTGCTGCAGTGGTGCTTTCCAAGGAGCCCAGGTCTCACCAGAGGACAAATCATATTCTTTGGAATTTCCATCTCTTGAGGGATTTTACTCAAAGAGGTGAAGTGACAGTTAGCAGAGTAGCCACAGAGGACAACGTGGTAGACCCCCTGACTAAAGCCATTTCTCAGCAGAATCATGATTCACATGTGAGATCTAGCGGATTGAAAACTGTTAGCAGTTGGCTCTAGTGCAAGTGGGAGTGTTGAAAGTGGGTTCCCTAGACCCAACTTGTTTTGTACTTTGATTACTGCTACATGTATTCAGTTTGTTTTATACATGTATTTATCTTGTCATGATAGTGTAGATACTTCTGCATCCACTTTATTAATAGCAATGTCCTTAGATTACCCGTCGTATGAAAATGGTTATAGTAGGTCCTAGGCTATAATAAGAACCCTGAAATTCCATGACAGTAATCTTAAATTAATGTCCTATGGTCCAGTTACATCATTCTGAAAGGACACAGATGATGTGTGACCATCAGGTGCTGGGGGATCATAAGCATTGAGACTTCATATCATGAAGTTCGCACTTGATGATCTCTAGCTAATGAGATCATGAGGACAGACCCGCTTAATAGGAACACCACATGTTTCTGGTGTCATTGGTCGTTCCTATCCACGGACATGTGTAATGGTCTCCTGACTTGAGATTATTATTAGTGAATGTCATTTAATTACGTACATTTGATATAAGGCGAAAACCATGGCGACAAGTCGTGGTGAGGTAGTTTATATCGGGTACGTCATTAATGGCATGGCATTGATTGAATGATCGAGAATGGATTTGTCACTTCCTAGTTTAGGAAGAGATATCTCGGGCCTGGTTGATTAGGATGGTTGCACCTTCATTAAATCCATGGCCATGGTAGTGGAAGGTAAGACCGTCCGGACAAATCAACGAACAAAGTAAAGCAAATGAAGAATGATGACACTGAGTATGCATTCTGCTTTATTGAGATATCAATGACAAAGAGATTATATTACACAGACTGTGTTCGTGGGAAGGCAGTCGTTGCATTGACTTTGCCTTATCTCTATAGGGGCCTCGATGGGTTGCTAGACCCCGCTCTAGGTCGGTGATATTATTCACTACTATTGAGATAAGGGCCTAGAGGGTCACACACAACAGCGCTTTGACAATCTACCCTATTCTGATGAATAGGATTATAGGATTTGGTGGGCCCCACTACGGGGTCCGGGTTTTATCCAAGTCCTATCGACCACCAAGTAATAAATAAATTCTTTTATTATTCAAGTTTGGAATAATTTGATGAATTTATTTATAACATGTATTTACGAGTGATTAAGTAAATACATAGATAAATGTTAATCGGACAGATATTTATGTCTTGGGTTTGATTAATTTTATTAGGAGGTACGGGCCGAGTTAAACTCATGTTTATCACGTAATATATATATATATATATATATATATATATAATTATATATATATATATATTGCAGTTTAGTGATAAATAATAAATATTATTTATGGCATAATTTAATTTGTCATAAATAATTATTTATAATATATATATATAGTGAATGTTTAATACACGGGGGTCGGGAACCCTTACCGCGTATAATAGATATTCCATATATATATTTAAATAGTGGCTCTTCCCTAATGACTATTCATCCGTTGGAATTGAGAGCCTCTCTCTCCTCTTGAGTTATAGAGAGAGACTCTCTCAAACTAGCAATTTCTTCAAGTTCCGCATTCACGGATCGAAGATGCTAGTTTTGTGGTGATAATCGCTGCGTCGAAGTGTGCGTCAAAGATCCGTGCTAGCACCCGGATCTTGACGAACGGCGCACGTACAGATTTGCAAGGCGTGTGTGGACGATCTAGAGGGCTTCGTCATCGGAGTCTTCGAGCAACGATTGTCGGCGTCCCGCACGTCAATTCTGAACAAGGTAAATGTTCAAGTTTATTTTTGTGCTCCTAAAAAACCTTGCGATATTCTCGGACCAAGCCGGGACACGATCACCGAAGCTGACAAAGTTATGTCACTCCGGTGAAGGAGAAAATTTTTAAAATCCCAGCCCACAGGCTTCCGCTGTGGAGTCCCGGAACCCAACAGATATCATAACTATTGATTTAATACAAATACAAAAATTTGTTACTTATGATATGTGTTATGCTAGGGTTTCGAACGCTCTATTTTTTTTCACAAAACAGAGTTTCGTATTATAAATAGGATAACACGCATATCATAAAATCCAATTCCCAATCATTGAGTGACTATATATTAGGTGCACATTATATATCATAAAATATGATAGAAAATATTGCAAACCATATCTTACGATGTATATTAAACTGTAAAATTAAATTGGTAAATAGAATAAAATTATTTATTTTCAATTATGTATTGAATTAATTAGTTATAAAAATTATAAATAATGGAAAAGTTTTTTTTTAGAATATGTATTTACTTATAAATATTTTTAAAATTAATTAATTATAATGATTTTATAATTAATTAAACAAATATTTTTGTAAAATTTATTAATGAATATTCCTTAAATATTAATAGTTTATATTAAAAATATTTTATCATTTTTTATGGCATGCACTATGGATGATAAATTAAGTGTTTATTTAGTAATCCATAGGGGTAATTTATAAAGATTTAATAAATTACAAATTAATGCATAATATAAATTGTTTATATTTAATAAATTTATGAAATATTGATAATGAATGATTTGAAGTGTTAAAATTAAAAAATATTTATTTATAAATTGTTTAAAACTCATCAACAGAGTTTTTGATGATTTATATGATTACGGATTAAATAATGTTGTATGATATATAGATTTTGTAAAAAAATTACATAATAAAAAAATGGATTCTAAAATTTTTATAATTCATTAAATATTATATACATTAAAATTTGATATAATGAATAATATTAAATTATATTATTATAAATATAAAGGTTTAAGATTCAAAATTATGGAATTTCCATAATTAATAAGCTAAAATTATAATTTCTTTATAATTAGTTATTTTTTTGGAATTGTTTATATATTATTAACTCATGTTAAAATATGTGAAGTGTTAATTTATTTAAATGTTATTCCTAGATTTATTCATAGATAAAAATTTTGTATGCTATGAATATATGTATTCTTTAGTGTAATTCATTGTACTACTTATTAGTTACCAGATAATCATTTAAAAGTTATGTGCTAGGTATGATTATATATGATTTTTTTTCAACTACCTTGAACTCAATTTGTAATTAGTGTTTTGTGGTTGAATATAGTTTATACATATTAAGTGATTATGATAAATTGTATTCTCACTTGAGAAAATAATCCTTAGGTTGAGGGACTTTGAGTCAAAATTACCACAGGTTGGGAGGCTTATGTCTTATTATATAAAGTTGGGGGTTGTTTATATATGTTTCTTGGCTTACTATTGTATATATTTTCAATCTCATGTGATTATAATAATTTACATGAAGAGTTCATGTACCTTATACATGAGATGAATTTGGATATATGTTAATATGCTTGGCTTCTATATTTAGGTGAGTAACAAAAATTGGGGGTTGTATATAGAGTTACACATCAATATGGTTTGAACATGTTGGTTTGGTGGATGGAATAGGATTAAAAAACTAAATCATTATAATTATGCATATATAAAAGGGAAAAACATGAGATAATATGGTGATATTAAATCCCCTTCCAAATACTAGGTGTCAGATTCCTTTTAAAGAGGCACTTTCCAAGGCCTCGATCATCTAATTGGGTAGTTTTGTGCCATAGTCAAGTGCCCATAGATTAACTAGTGTATGGAAATAAATTATTAGGTGACTCTAGATTGTTCAATTGGGTATTTTTGTTCAATATTCGGGATCCTATGGATTGTGTTGTATAGACATGTTCTTGGCATTTTATATAGGTTACACTTGGGTGGGAAACCCTAATAGTTAGGATACTAGAGGAATAAATATGTATTTATCTACTTTATTTATTGGATAAGGATTTATTTTATTGAATAACCAAGAGTCATAAATGATGTGATTTGGATGATTCCATACCTAAATGACTTAATGGTGATATTAATTCCTAATAAGACTCATTTATTAGTGAAATAAAAATCTTGGAAAAATAATGGATCTATTATATTTAAAAAGGGGTCATTTTTTAGTGGGATTCTGTAATAAAACTTATTATTTGAGTGTTACAAAACATGATACTCATCTGATTAATGTTTTTATTAAAGATAATAGAATCATAATTATCAAACTTAACATTGAGATTAATCCTTAATAAGAATAAGCTTAATTTTATCAACTCCTTAGACTAGTAACTTAAGATAAGTTCTTAATTATAAGAAAAATTTTATGTTTTAAAGAAACACCTTTCTAAGGAAAGATTCACTTAGGGGTTCAAAAGCATTATATTCATAATGAAAAAATAAATTTTTATTCTCCACTCATTTACTTAATATGATTTAGTATGTTAATTTATGGTATATGATACCAACTATATACTTTTCAAGTGTTGTAAATATACAATAATTTAAAATAAATAAAATAATTGATTGAGCTTATATTTTTCATTCAATTGATGAAGAATGAGATGCTACATGAAAATTTTGAATGTAATGGAATATATCAATATCAGATGGATTTTAAAAATATGAGTATCCTTGTCTCATTTTTGTTACATGATAAGAGAATTTATTCATTAATAAAGAGTTTTTATAAACAATATGATATTATTAATTGTATATAAAAGTTTTGCACTTCACTAGTTTCTATAACATATTTTGAAAGGGATATAAATATTAAAATGTATTTTCCAAGATAAAGTGTTTATCCAGCTATTTGATAAAAAAATAGGGAAGATGTTCCCACCATCCATCAGTGTAATATTTTGAAAATAGTCTTATTTTCATAAAGAAATTATTTGGACACATAATGTGATAAGGGTTAAGTAGTTTATTTGTAAGATATTCCCTTTAAAGGAGATAAGTGTTATTTTCTAATATAAATAGTGTGTGTATCTTAGAATGATATTATGAAAAGAATATAGTGTCTAGAAGGCTAGTAGGAGTATGATTGAACTTATAGAAGTTCAAATATAAAAAATATATGATTTCACCCATCTAAACTTAGAATGTTTTTCACTTTATATTCTAAATATTTTTGGATATTTTGATATGTATAAATATAAAGAGTTTCATTTAATTACCAAGAAAAGTGAATATCACTATTTACTATGTGATTATTATAGTAAAATACAAAGTGAATCCCACTTTATCCTAAAAGGGGTTATGATGTGATGGTGGGTAATAATGTAAATAGTTACTTGTATTTAAAGGACAAGTTTTATGGAAATATTTTATGGGATGATTAAGTTAAACTTAAAAAGGTTTTTAGGTATACAATAGAAGTTGAAAACAAAAAATTTTATGTTATGAAGTTTAGGGGTTTCAACATGTTCAAGTAGTTGAAAATTAGGATTATGATTCCTAAATATCACTATTATTCAAACTTTATTACTTTATATATGTTATTCACTAAAGAGTTTAGTGATATGGTTTTATCATATGGTCACATAGATATGTTACAGGAATTACATATAGATGTAATAAGTTAACAAAACTCTATAAAAAGAATAAAACATAAGGCTGATTCGGAATTATTTCATATATTATATGATAGACAGGTGATTATATAGAATTTTGTTAAGTATTCTTAAATAAGTTTTAAGAATATAAAATATATCATATAAAATTAAATCTCTATTTTATTATTCTTTCACATTAGATATATAAATTTATGTGTGTTTGTATATATATATTTCATGAAGTGTAATGATAATTGACCTCTCAAATTGTGAAATTGAGTTATCCCTGACTGATTTTCATCATGGATTATTATAGGTTATGATCAAATGGTAATATTAGAGTGATTAGGGTTCTTATATGTGATATAAATATGATCAAAAGGTGTTTTTGATCATTAGATGATCAACTAAGTATTCTACATGGAGTTTTATAAACTATAATTTTGATATAATAGGGGTGCATGGATTATATAGTAGTCCCCATTTTCAGAGGTTATAAATAGACCTGGCATGAGAACCTCCATACATTGATACCTTTATTATATAATCCATTTTGGAATAGGTAATCAAGGAGTGGTTTGGTATATTACTGATCACATCATCAGTTGAAGCTCAACCAAGATGATATTTTTCTTCTCGTATGATGAGTATGACATTTGGTCCCTTGATTGTGATAAACCAAGAAGTGTGTAGCCACACCTAAATGTTACATATTATGTGTTTATCTATTCAGATTAGTTGAATGTGTGTGATCATCCATAAAATTAATGGCATGTGGTGTATTCGCCAACTATAACAGTATATACTTAGAGATTCGAGAACATATGAGTTGTCTATATGGGATTAAAATACACGGTTTCCCATAATCACTTAATGACTTGGACACATGGAACATATGATAATCCATTCTAGCATGAGATATGACTGGTGGACATAGGTATAGAGATACATGTGTTTTTTTGAGATCACACAAGATCACTTATTTCTTGAGTAGCATGGATTCTTTATTAGAGGCTACTATTTGATTACATTTATAGATTTGGTTATTCATATTTATTATCAACTTAATAAAGGCTCATGGTGTTACACTTTTTTATTAGCTGAATGGAGATTAATTTTACCTTGGATAATGACTCTAAAAGTGTTTTAGAGTTTAATCCAAAAGAGTTTTAGATGGGTGTTCACATGGTATTACATATGATATTATGTGATGTGGTGTTAATGATAGATTTCCAAAAGAGTTTTGGAAGATATCAAAAATATTTTTGGAAGATAACCAAAATATTTTTGGATATCATTTCGTGAGTTTTCATATATGATGTGATATAAGTTGGAATGAAACAGATTTATATAGGCCTTAGTGAAAGTGGGAGATTGAAAGAGATGTATTCCCTAAAGCCATATTCATGAGATTCATATATCTATGTGCATGATATTCATATTGGTTATGTCATATCATATGATTTAAATGTTTTAGTGCATGCATGAAATGTGATTCCATGCATGCTTCTTATCCCTACTGTATGTTATGTTGGAAAGTCAATCTTATGGTATGAAAATAAGATTATAATTTTTCGACCTAAAAATTTATAAACAATCATAGAGTGTGATAGGTATCCATATTATATGTCTTATTCTTTTTATTGCCTTGGATTTTCATGGGAAACTACTCTGTTTTCCATGAATCATATGATAGGATTTATTCAATAAAGTATATGGCACTCATAGGCAGACAAACATTAATATGTTAATGTTTGGATCAAAATTTCACATAATATATCATAATAAAACCATTAAATGAGATTTAATTAAATAAAGTGAGTTTCATTCATACATGTGATGCATAAACTAACTAAGGAATTAACTCAAGCATTGTAACACATGAGTTAATACAGGAATCACCAAGGAGTGTCTGTGGGATTTATATAAACCCTATTACCATTTTATGGAATGTGTCCGTGTGTATGTGGATTCTTGGTCGAGTTTCTCCATTTTGTAAAATCTCTTATATTCTACTTCATTTTCTACATGTCATGACAGCATACTGTAAAGGAATAAAGGATATTTTTTGGGTGTCAAAGCAATTCAACTTAGCCTATGGATACATCTGGAGGTGAGAGGATTTATTCTACAATCATCATCAAGCCTATTAGAATATGTTATAAAGATGATGTGGTTTCTATATTGGTGTAAGGTATATGGTTTATAACTTCCTCATTTCTATTTTTTCATGTTTTTATATTTCTAGACATGGATTATCTTGGGATGGGATTTAAATTTTTTTTCACATTCTATTATTTTTTTAATAGACACCTTGAAATCCCAGCATTGGTAGCTGAATTTTGTAAAGTAAATCATGAAATTTTTAGCATGCTTCCATTAAATAAAAATGGTTAGATTTAATATCCATTGAATATGAGTGATTTTGAAGATATCTCATCAAGTTAATAGATAAAGAGGGATTTGAGAAATTATCAACTAACTCAGTTAATATAGTATTGATCTTTACATTTAGGGTTGGTGAACTCTAAAAAACATCATTCTATCCAATGATTTGGGGTTCAGATAATTATCATATTGGGATCTTTATATAAATAGTTTCTTGAGATGGTCATTATTTAGTTTTTGTAGATGATTTCCTTTTTTTATCATCAGCATGAATATTAATTGAATTAAGATCAATTATAAGTGAGTGAGAAATAAAGAGATGAATAATTTATGAGGGGACACAAATCACATCCTAATGTTAACCAAAACATGCAACAGCAAGTTTATTGTAAAAACCCCTATAAATATTTGGAGGAAAATGACCATGGGAGTTCTCATGGTTTTCTGTATATTCAATGGGTGGCTATGGGGAAGAAAAAAATGGGAATTATCTTCACTATTATGTCATGGTTTATGATGAATACACCCATGGTTGAGCTGGTCGTGGTTTTTTATAATTTAAGGTGGAACTAATGATTCACTATGGGGACTCAATATGATAGGGTTCATATAAAACCACATCATGGGGGACTCAAAATGGGTGTTCTCTCCATTATGGTTTGAAGTGTCTTGTTTTGTAACTTTTACATGAGGAAGCCACATCATGGTTCAATTCAATGAAATAATAAAGGAAATGAAAAAAAACTCTGAGATTCTTGTAAGATAAGAATTTTATGCCTTTAGTTTTATTATTTGTATTTCACCAGATACACCACACCATGGTGGACACCCAACACACCATGGTTTTCCAAGTGTATTTAAATGATATATTTTTCTTGTAATAGAATTATAAATCATGTTTATAGATGATCCTATATTCCAAGGACCATTCTAGAGATATTTTGACTAGTTTTAAGTAGAATAATGAAGGTGTAGACTTAATACAGCCTTAGAGGGACTCAAAGGGACTCTAAATGATTGATTGAATTTTTTATTCTTGTTTAAACCATTATTTTACTTTGATTTTAGGACAATATTCCTATTCATTTCTTATATTACTTGCTAATAATAAGATAAATATGTGGCTACTGGATCACTACTATTGAACACAAGGATTAGACACTCGATAAAAAAGTTCAAGTGAACCCTATAAAAATAAATTATATTGTGTGTGTTCTTTCTCACTCTTTCTCACTCAACATCACAACTTATATTTTATAATTGATCCCATATTTTATCCAATATTACAATAATTATTTTGAATGGTGGGTATTGGTTTCCATTACATTCACCCCCCCCCTCATTGGTTGTTTTTATTTCATATGGGATTATCACTTAAGTGACTTGATGATGGGTATGTTAGGATATAAGATTCATGATTTGAGATGGGTTTTAGTCAAGATCTAGGATTGATTATGTTTTCACTTAATATTTTATTAATCTTAAAAAAAATTCTATGATATGTTGATGGATTGACTGATGGGTGGGTGTTCATGTTGGACCTGCTATTTGGGAACTTCTAGAGAGGTGGATATGTATAGGCCCTCTAAAATACTAACAGTATGTTAAGATAGGATATATTTTCCAATGGAGATAAGATAGTTGATACGTATCACCCATTGGTGTTATGGAGATGGCCTTCCAAGATGGAAAGCATCACTTTCTTGGGATATGGAGACACTCAATAACCTACATTGGAAAGTTCACTAATTATTATTGATATGTGATTTCTTGTGGTAAATGATCTAGAAACCAATTGTATTGAATGGTTGGGTGATATTATTACTGATATAGTTCCTTATGTAGGGTTTGGGCATGATTTCGTCTAAGAGATGGATTCATGTGAATGGGTTGAGCATGATTCCAACCAAGAGATGGATTTATGTATATAGGTTGAGCAAAATTCCAACCTATAGTGGGATTATTATATATAGGTTAGGTGTATTTCCAATTGAGATATGGGTTCATGTGTAAAATTTGAGTGTGATCTCAACCGAGAGATGGATTGGTGTGTATGATGTGGGTGTGATTCTAGTTGATAGATGGATTCATGTGGAAAATTTGGGCATTATGCCAATTGAGAGATGGGTTTTCATGGATTTATTTTAGTGAATGGGTTGGGAGATATGCCAACTAAGAGATTAATTCTTACGAATGGTTAAGTGTTTTTCCAACCCAGTATCCAATTTTTATATGAGTGAATGGATTAGTAAAGGTTCCAAAATAGAGGAATATAAGTAATGACTGGTTAGGTGTTGTGTCAGACCAATTCCCTAAGCATCCATGGGTTTTTGGACATACTAGTTTTCAACCTACTTTATATGGTATGTGCTCAAACAGTAAACTGATATTGTCAGAAGCATGTATGATTCGACCATCAGGGTGTATTTTTTTAGAATATAATGGTACAATTGGTGTATTCATCATGTTTTTACAGCTTTCATTTCATTCAATACATGCATACATGTATATACTTGTTAATATTATGGATACCATTGGTGGTGTATTGTTAAGTATTATGCTCACACCATGCATGTGAACCTTCATGGATGTGCATAAAATATTTTTGGCATACAGTTTGGGGCAAGATCCATAATACAAAATAGAAAGATAAGGGAGCTCATAAAGGATATGGTGATTGGTGTGAGATAAGGTTGAGGATTGATGGTTAGCTCTCCTTATAATTTTATTTTTAATTTTATTTATTATTTTATATAATCAACTCATTGAAAAATAATTTTCGAGATATGTGATTGTATGATCCACATAAGTTTCATCTTATTATAGCATAGTGTATGTTTTTATTTATGGAATGCCTTTACCTGTAAATCTATTTTACTCTGATGTTATATCTTTTATAGTTATTTATGAGATTTTTTGTTATTTTTTCTATGACACTGAGGGTATAGTATCACCACATGATATTATTAGAATTTCCCCATTGGTCTGAAACCTTTGGTGTATTGGGAAACACATTTAAGATATGTAGTATTTCAGGTCGAGCTTTGTCGGTGGGTTTTAGGTCTAAGAAATTACATTAGGTTTAGGCTTGGACTGATACAAGTAAAGGGCCCACTTGGTTTTTGGTGTGTGTGTGTGTCTTCTATGAATTATAGTTTTCATTTGATCTTTTTTTCATATTGAAATTTTTCCATGTTTACTCTCCCATTTATATTGATTAATCATGCATTAAAATTGATTAGAATTATTTTTTAAATTCTCAAACTATTGTATTGGAACATTTGTTGTTATAACTCTCTTTTCCACATGGGCCTCTTTGTTTGGGCCTTGGAATTTTTTCCAGCCTTCTTCTTGTGTTCCCTTATGACATAGTGGAAATCTGCTCACTATTTGGATCCCTAGTTGTTGATTAAATTCTCCACCTATTTGATCTTCACCCAAAATGTAAACAGGTGTTTCATCACAACTATTGGGTTTTTGTTTCTTCCCAGTGGTGTGGTCTAACCTAATTGGGTGTTCTGATCAAGGCCGCAGTCTAGTGTAAGGGGAATTGATCACCCTTGTGCTCAGTTACTTTGGTCAGGATTCATTATGGCATCCCACCTTTTTATTAGATAACTTTTCATTACATTTTACATGCAGAGGATCTTTAAAGTCTAGTGACTTGGAAATAAGAAATATAATACATGAAAACAACATAAAAAATCCTTATAATACACTTTTAAGGCTTCATCATAGGTTCATACTAAGTACAATTAATACATCTCATAACCTGGAGACATACATCAAAGGAAAGGGTGAGCAGAAGTCTAAGTAAGGAAAACAAGTGAAACAATTGACATGTGATCTTGATAAATATTAATAAGAACATGATATAAATCATAAAGGCATGAGAAATGGAAGAATAGAAATATAATAATAAAAATAACTTGAATCATAACTTGAATATGTGGCTACAACATTTAATTTATACATTCATGAACATATCACCAAGGTTCATCCCCAAGGTGTTATAAAAATTACCAAGGTTATTCACCAATGTATCGTGAAACTTTTCATATCTAGAGATTAAATTATTTACCCAATGCATTAGAGTGATATCAGGGTGCACCCTTAATATGTCTTTATTTTCATGTGATACCCATAGATAATAATCAAACAATTCATAAATAACCCATAGATAATAAAAGAAATGGGTTTCATTTCAAAATCGTGATGTTTTAAAAGTGCTTAAAAATAAGATCTTTATGTCATTTATAACACATTGAAAGGGAGTGAGGGTTACATTTATGTAAATTATAGAATAAAATATATCATTTTTCTGTATATATGAACACCCATAGAAACGAAATAGGTATGGGTATTCACATAAATAAAACAAGATAATTCCTTGAGAAAAAGAGAGAGATTTTGAGACGAACATTCTGCAGCATAATGGCTATATAACATGGTTTTAGAAAACATTAAAAAGAGAGGGGACAAGAGTAACCCACTCATAAATAACTCATAATATATTATGGGTATAGAATAAAAATAAATAAGATCATGGTATAGATATTTTAAGGAAATACCATATGAAAATGAAACTTGAAGGAAAAGAGAAGATGCGATTTCTTTTACAAAAATTTCGGCAGCCTAACGGCATCACTTAAAAATGCATAAAATAAATTTATGAGATTGGAAAGGGTCTATAATAATTTGGAAATAAAATGTAAATTATTAAAGATATAGAATAACAAGTCCCCTCATAATAAAATGGAACTATAAGACATAACATAAAGGAAGTCGTGAATTAAAAGAGGAGGGTGAAAGGTTCCCTTACCTTGAAGAGTAATTTCGAAAGCTTAAATTTCGGGACCTTGGGAGGCTTGAGGGAACCTTGGGAGGACTTTTTGGGAGGTAAGAAGACCAGAAATTTGTTAATGAGGATTTTTAATGAAATTAATGAGGGAAATGGATTGGTATTTATAGGAAAAGTGAGGGAATAAATTATTAATTTCCAATGGACACCTCATCGGTGGTGTTTGCAAAACCATGGGATTTCCATGATATTTTCCAGTGGTATTGGAAAATTGGGAAACCTCATATCATATCTCACTATTCATAAGTCTACTAGAAATATTACATCATTATTACATCATTAATGATATCATTAAACACCTGAAACTCAAAACTGTATTTTTAGTATTCACCGAAAATTCAACTGTTTCAGAAAAATCCCAAAAATTCACCCTAACCTAATATCGATGCTTTGAATTCAAAAATAAACTCCATTTTATGAAAATAATTTTCTAAATATTTTTAATTTAATTTTTAAATAAAATAATTATTTATTCCAAAAATACAACTTTAAAACTGTAACTCATTTTGTAACACCTTAAAAAAGTAATCAAGGTCCCATAAAATTATCGTATAACCATAATACAATAAAGTAAAAATTTATGATTACATTTTATAAAAATATATTTCAATTTTAAATTATTAAATAAATTATAAAATTGTAAAAAAAATATTTATGACATACAAAAATACCAAAACTTATAATATGATCGTTTTTCACTTTTATGATGTTTAAATTGTATTTATACATTCATGGGTGAAGTTTCTATTTTTTTGGACAATTACTATTCATTACTATTCATTACTGTTCATACTGGTATGTTACTATTCATACTTTACTATTAACTAAAAAACAAGTTGATCTTATTAGACTCTAAATTTCTCATTGATCACAATTGTAAAAGACCATTTTTTGAAAATTATTTCACATTATTAATTATTTAAAGAATACAAAAACATTTTAAAATACCCCTTTTTTCCAAAATTCATCAATAATACACATCCTATATTTATCCAGATATTTGAAATTCACAAACTTTTCCATAATAAGAAATAACAATTTTATTTATATAAAAGGATTACACAGAGCAGCTAAGGTCTCATTACATAGCCCCTTATAACACCAGCATAGGACCTAAGTGTAAGTTGTGCTATGGTGATATAATCTTGGGGTGGCTCGGACAACATTACACGAGTGGTGATTTCTATCAGCTTGAACTTCTCCCTTAGGAGATTATGTTCAATCTTCATATGTTGAATTTCGGCTTGGGCTTGGTCCAGAGCAAAGCTCAGTGATACTACCTCATTCTCAAGCTCTGAAAGATGGGCTTCATATGGCCAGAGTCTACTAGATGAGTCCATTCAATATTCTTTCTGTATTAATTAACCAAGATAACTGTATTTATAAAAACACAACGTTAAGATTATAGTTTCCAATGGTCATATTGACCAATGGTCATATAACAGTCAAAACCCAACGGTCTCATTTTAATTATAACCTCTTCATTAATTAAAGGATATAGTTTTGTTGAGCATAAAATAAAATAACACATAAATTTAGGAAACTAATATAATTAAAACTTTTAGGTCATTACATTCTTCCCCCCTTAAGAAATTTTGTCCCTCAAATTTTATCTCATACCCTCTGATGAGAAAAGGTGTGGGTACTTCTGTCTCACAGACTCCTCTGATTCCCATGTGGCTTCTTCACATTTGTGTTTTCTCCACAACACCTTAACAAGGTCGGTAGTCTTGTTGCATAGAACTTTGTCTCTAAAATCTAAGATCTCCACCGGCTACTCCTCATAAGAGAGGTCATGTTCTAGTTATACCACCTATAGATTTAGTACATGTGAAGGGTCAGTTATGTACTTCCTCAAGAGGGATACGTGGAAGACATCAGGAACTTGTTCTAGATTTGGAGGAAGTTTAAGTTGATAGGACACTGCTCCCACACGATCAATGATTTCATAGGGGCCAATGTACCTAGGGTTGAGCTTCCCTTTTTTCCAAACCTCATGACTCTCTTCCAAGGTGAAATCGGAAGAAAGACTTTGTCACCAACATCATACTCCAAGTCCCTTCGACGGTTTTTGGTGTAGCTCTTTTGCTGACTCTGAGTATCCTTATTGTGTTGTTGGATAGCATGGACCTTTTCTATCATCTCTTGCACAAGATTAGTCCCAAGAAGCTTTCTCTCACCAAATTCATCCCAACAAGTAGGAGTTCTACATCACTTCCCATATAGACCTTCATAGGGTGCCATTTTAATGCTCAAGTGTAAGTTTTTTTTGTAAGAGAAGTCAACTAAAGAGAGATGTTGATCCCACCCACCTTTAAATTCCATTGAGCATGTTCCCAGCTTGTCCTCAAGTGTTTGAATAGTCCTTTAATATTGGCCATCAGTTTGGGGGTGATAGGCCGTACTAAAATTCAATTCAGTGCTCAGAGCTTGTTTAATACTTCTCCAGAATTTTGATGTGAACCTTGGATCATGATCAGATTCATTAGAAAGTCGAACTCCATGCAGCCTTACCACTTCCTTCATGTAAATCCTAGAAAGTTGATCAAGAGATAAATCTTCCAAAATGGAGATAAAATGGGAAATATTGGTGAGACGGTCCACAATAACCCATATCTCATTGTTTCCTTTAGAAGTTATTGGGAGACCAGTGACAGAGTCCGTAGTGATATTGTCCCACTTCCATGCTGGTATGGGTAGTGGTTGCAATACCCCTTTAGGAAGTTGTCGCTCCGCCTTCACTTGCATACATACCAGGAACCTTGACGTGTAGTCAGCAATCTCCCTTTTCATATTATCCCATGATAAAATACTATTTATTTTAATATTTTATTGATAATAAATGATATAATTTCCTCACATTATGCTATATATGTTCAATTATGGAATATTTGGGATTAGATCATTCATTTTCAAATTTGATGCAAATTCTAGTTTTACCCTTTTGAAATTCACTGTAGTATTTCGGGAATAAATATTTTTAAGTAAATTTTTTTGACTTAAAATTTTGTAAATGTGTTCCAGAATTAATGGGATAAAAATTATATTTAGGACTTGGGAGCTGGATCGTGCATATGAGTGGATTAAATGGGCCATGAAGATAAAGTTGGACTGAACTATCCAGATTGGACATCACTTCACCATTTGGGTCGTATCATCTTCATCTGAGCTTGGATTGAGCCCAAATATTGAAGAAAGATCAGGGAAATGATTTGGAACAAATAATACTTCTAGAAGGTCGGCCAATTCACGTGTTTTGGATGTCAAATATGTGGTGCAACTTGGAATAAAATATGTGGCCGAGTTTTCATTTTACACTTAAAAAGTTACGTAACCCTAGCCCTCACAAACTGTATTTAAAGGGGGTTTTCACTATTTAGGAGGGATGGTCAAGGCTTTGGGAAGGTTTTTATGAAATGGATTCTCTTGGGATCCCCTCACAACTCTTGGAAGAAGTTTATATTTGTGCAAACCTCTCTTCCAAAAAAGCTCTCCTCTCCCGCATCCTCTTTGTATTTCTTTTCTTTCATGTTTCTATCTTGAATTTTTCCTCAAGTAATCTTCTTTTTTCTTCCCTTTTCTTATTCTCTTAATCTTCCTAATTGTGTTGGAATCAATAGTGGAGAAGAGATTGGGTTCTACCCTTTCAATCCTTTTCTCAGGCAAAACGTCTCCACGATGACCACACCGCCCATGGAAGAGTAGTTTTTTTAGTGATTGATCTATCTTAAACTCTCTGCATTTAATTATTTTGAATCATTGAGATATTATAATTCACTTAATATTATCCATGAATTTTTTTTAAAATTATAAGAAACTAATCAATCAATTGAACAATTAACACAAAAACACGCGAGGTCGAGATTTTGTGTAAATTGTGAGAGCGCGATCTTAATCGGTAATACAAGACTGCACGGGATAAATTTGTAGAGTTAAAATATAATACTTAAACACAATTCATCCTAATTTCCATAATGGATATTTTCTCTAATTAACCACTGATTATAATCTAACCTTAGAACAACAATCAAATCAAGGTGATGTGATTGTGTGTTCCGAAACTAGCCTAGGGTTTAAGTAATTTCATCTTTGTGGTTAAGTTAACTCTTGTAGGGTTCGAGGGTTAACAAATTAGGGGATTATAATTAAGTGGATATTGATTTAAATGATAATGACTAATATGTAAATGAATAGGTAGAGTTAGATTGATTATTCCTTTTAAAATATTTTCTAAAAAACATCTTCTTGTTGTGTTTTTTAATCAAACTTCATTTCAAAATTAAAAACAAAAAAAATGAAATCTTCTTCCGGAAAACTTCTTCAAATTTTATAAAAAACAAACAACCACCCCCATTATTTAAAGTAGTGTTTTAAGTCTATTCTATTTTACTTTCATAATACCTTTAAGAAGTTTTTTTAATTTACTTCCTCCTTTGAGAGACGACCTTGGTCAGCCACTATGCTGCACCTAAGTACCCAAAAACCACTAATCATTTGAGGGCGGCCACGACAGCGTTCTTTCAAATTGGCACAATTTCTGGAGAGGAAAGTTATTATTTCAACCAATTATAGGTATTTATTTTATTTTACATTTTATTCTCTACCTCTCTTTTTTCTTCCTTCTTTACCCAATCTGGTTTTTTTTCTTCTTCATTTATTTTCTTCGACTTATTTTTGGACCATCAACTCAAACTTCTAATTTCTATTTTACTAGGGTACACTTTCTTTCCTTTAATTTTTATTTGATTTATTACATGAACTAATCCCAAAGATCTCTAGTATCTTGACCATGATATTGAACGTAGCCTTAGGGCACGAATCAGACATTCTCAGTCTACGAGAAGTTTCAATATTCAATCAGTTGGCGAAGTCCTCCACTTTTAGAACATTGAAATTGGAAGCAATTAAAATTCAACCATAAAAAAGAACCAATGGATGAAAATAATGGAAATGAACTTAATAGAACTATTCGATAATTGGCTGCATTGGATATTAACAATCAACCAAATTGTATTGCATACCCGAATCTCAAATCGGACTTTGAACTGAAATTTGGGTTAATTCATCTTCTTCAAAAGTTTCATGGATTATCTAATGAGAATCCAAACAAAAATTTGAAAGAATTTAATGTGGTTTTCTCAACCCTTAAACCCAGAAATGTTTCTGAAGATCAAATCAAACTAAGAGCATTCTCATTCTCACTTGATGGAGCTGTGAAAGACTGGATGTATTATTTACAACCTGAAGATGTAACTTGTTGGAATGATTTGAAACGTCTTTTCTTGCAGAGATTTTTTCCAGCATCAAGGACCACTTCCATTCGTAAGGAGATATTGGGGATTAATAAAGCCCAAGGGGAGTCAATGTATAGGTATTGGGAGCGATTCAAGAAGTTGTGTGCAAGATGCCCACATCACCAAATCTGTGAGCAACTACTCATCTAGTACTTCTATGAAGAACTCACACCTATGGAGAGAATAATAGTGGATGTTGAGGCTGGAGGAGAATTGGTGGACAAGACACCAGTAGTTGCACGTGCGTTGATCAAAAAAATGGCCCAAAAATCCCAACAATTTGGTGATCGAGGTACACCCCATGTCAGGGGAGTACATCAGGTAAGTTCATCTTCTCTTGAAATTCATTTGATTGATACAAAGTTAGAAGAATTGACAACTATGGTGAGGCATATTTCTTTGGCACAAAATACATCCCAACCCCCTTCTTCAAGGCCTTGTGGCATTTGCACTGAGACAAGCCACCCAACTGACTGTTGCCCACAACTACAAGAGACAGAGGATTGAGCAGCAATATTCCCAGGGAGACCATATCAGCAGCAACAACAGACATACCCCCAAAAGAAATTTGATTCATTTGGTCCAACATACAACCAAGGGTGGAAGGATCAACCAGACATGAGTTATGGCTCTGGAAAACAACAAAGGCCCCCTTTTCAACAAAACTTCTAGCATCCTCCACCTTACCAGCAGGGTTTCCAACAACCCCAAAGGAGATTTGAAGCCCAAACATCAACAAGCCAACAAAAAGGGAATCCCCCACCAAAGTTAGATTCTAATACTGATGATCTTTTGAAAAAAATTGTTATTAATCAATAGAATGAGTTGAAGAGTCAAGGTTCAGAGCTGAGGGAGTTGAAGACTCAAATAAGACAGATTGCCACCACCCTCCATGAACTTGTAAGTAAGAATTATAGAAATATACCTTCCCAACCCACTCCAAATCCAAAGGGGAATGGCAGTGCCATCACATTGAGAAGTGGGAAGAAAACAACCGATGCTTCTCCACTTACCATTCCACCAGGATTCACCTCAACTCCAAAAAAGTTCAATTCCACATCAACTGATGAGCAACCCAAGGAGAAAGATAAAGGTAAGCCAAAGATTAATGATGTTCCTCCTAAACCCCTTCCTTTTCCAAACAGGGTTGTTCAAACTCAGAAGATGGTTGAAGAAACAATGCAAAAGGAGGTTTTGGACACATTCAAGCGTGTGGAGATCAACATTCCTCTACTTGAATCCATTAAGAAAATTCCAAGGTATGAGAAATTCTTAAAAGAACTTTGTACCAATAGAATAGGGATCAAGGGAAATGAGAGGATAAATCTTGGAAGGAATGTTTCAGCACTCATTACACCAACTCTAGTAATGCCGAAAAAGTTCAAGGATACAGGGACATTCACCATCCCATGCACCATAGGGGATTTGCACTTTTCTGATGCACTTTGTGATTTGGGAGCTTCTATAAATGTGATGCCTCACTCTGTATTCTCTTCTTTGTAGGTTGGTGAGTTGAAGCCGACGAGATTAGTGGTGCAGTTGGCAAATAGAGCTACAGCATATCCAGTGGGATTACTTGAGTATGTACTTGTCCGGGTAAGAGACATGATCTTCCCAACATATTTCTATGTGCTTAACATGGAGGACGATCAGGTAAGTTCTCATGATCCCATTATCTTAGGTAGACCCTTCCTCAAAATAGCAAAAACTATCATAAATGTCAATGAGGGTACACTTTCCATGGAATTTGGGGGTGAAGTTGTGACATTTAATGTTATGGATTCCATGAAGTACCCCTCAGAGGATCATTCTGCATTTGTTATCTCCCATTTTGAACCACCAAATAAAAACCCCATAGAATTTGATTGTTCTATGATTAGGGAGATTATGAGTATTGGTTCTAGTTTGATGTCTAACAGTACTTCAACACCTATTTCTAATGCACAAGACTCTCTTAGATTTGATTTTGAAATGGGTTCATATTCTGATTTTGATCATGTGAACTCTGATTATGACATGGTTGTTGAGTATGCTGATGGATTTGATCCTTTATTCTCTGATTTTGATGATTTATATTCTGATACTTATTCTCTTTGTGCACATGTTTCAGTTCCTTATATTTCTTCATCCATAAACCACCCCCCTACACTGGAACTCAAGCCATTTCCACCAAATCTCAAATACTCATACTTGTTGAGTGGTGAGAAATTACCTGTTATCATTTCTAACAATCTCCCTTTTGAACATGAAGAAAAACTTTTGAATATTTTGAGGGAGAACATTAGGGCAATCGGGTGGACCTTGGATAACATATCAAGTATTAGCCCCTCCATTTGCATGCATTGAATTATTTTGGAGGATGGGGCTAAACCGGTGAGGCAACCACAAAAGAGACTCAATCCAACACTTTTGGAGGTTGTTAAAAAAGAGGTTGAAAAATTTCTCGAGGCAGGTATAATCTATCCCATTTCAGATTCCCAATGGGTGAGTCCTATTCATGTTGTACCTAAGAAAAGTGGTGTTACAGTTGTAAAAAATGATAAAGAGGAGTTAGTTCTGATGAGGGTACAAAACATTTGGCGTGTGTGTATTGATTATAGGAAACTAAATCAATCTACTCGCAAGGACCATTTCCCCCTCCCATTTATTGATCAGATGCTTGAGAGACTAGCTGGGAAGATACACTATTGTTTCTTGGATGGGTTTTCTGGATATTTTCAGGTTCCTATTGCTTCAGATGATCAAGAGAAGACAACATTGACTTGTCCATTCGGTATTTTTTCCTATCGAAGGATTCCATTTAGACTTTTCAATTCCCTAGGTACCTTCCAGAGATGCATGGTGAGTATTTTTTATGATTTTATTGAGACCTGCATGGAGGTATTTATGGATGATTTTACAATGTATGGGTCTTCATTTGATGAATTCCTAAGTAGTTTAGGAAAGGTTTTGAATCATTATATTGAGAATAATCTGGTTTTGAACTTTGAAAAGTGTCATTTCATGGTAGAGCATGGAATTGTATTAGGGAATGTAGTGTCAAAACATGGGATAGAGGTTGATAGATCTAAGATAGACATTATTTCATCCTTACCCTATCATTCATGTGTGTGTGATGTTAGATCTTTCCTAGGGCATGCAGGATTTTATCGGAGATTCATCAAAGATTTTAGTAAGATTGCTCTTCCTATGTCACGATTACTTAAAAAGGATTCTGATTTTGTGTTTGATGATTCTTGCAGGACTTCCTTTGATGAGCTAAAAGAGTGTCTGACCAGTCCACCTATCATACATCCCCCATGGTGGGAGATTCCTTTTGAGCTTATGTGTGATGCCTCTAACTTCGTGGTTGGAGCTGTCTTGTCTCAGAGGGTGGAGGGACATTCACATGTGATCACCTATGCATAGAGGACACTGGATTCATCCCAATAAAACTAAACAACCACAGAAAAGAAGTTTCTTGCTATCATATTTGCTTTAGATAAATCATGTTAATATTTATTGGGCTCTAAAGTAGTTTTTTTTTCTGACCATGCAGCTCTGAGGTACCTCTTGAAGAAGCCTGATGTAAAGCCCAGGCTAATCATATGGATGCTCCTTCTTCGGGAATTTTATATTGAGATAAAGGACAAAAATGGGTCAGAAAACTTGGTGGAGGACCACATGAGTAGGCTTACTCACACACTAGAGGATGATACCTTGGACCAGGTACCACTTCAGGACACTTTCCCCGATGAGCATCTTTATTCCATCTCAGGTATTCATCCTTGGTATGAAAATTTAGTTAACTACCTTTTTGCCTCTAAAATCCCTGAAAATTTAAAGAAACATCAAGTCCAAAAATTAAAAAGTGAGTCTTGATATTATGTTTGGGATGATCCATACCTCTGGCGCATGTGTAGTGATCAAGTTATTAGGAGGTGTGTTCCTGATCATGAGTTGGAGTCTTTTTTACATTTTTTTCATACACTTGCTTGTGGTGGACACTTTAGATCCCAACAGACTGCTAGGAAAGTTTTGTACTCTAGATTATATTGGCCTAGATTATTCAATGATGCCCATGTGTTTTGTAAGTCATGCTCTCATTGCCAACAAACTGGGAACATTTCTAGGATACATGAGATGCCCCAACAACCCATACTATTCTGTGAGATTTTTTATATATGGGGCATTGATTTTATGGGTCCTTTTTTTAGTTTATTTGGATTGTTATATATTTTTGTTTTTGTATATTATGTGATTAAATGGGTGGAGGATAAGGCCACCAGTACTGATGATTCTCATGTTGTTGTGGACTTTGTCAAAGTATAAATATTTTGCAGGTTTGGAGTACCGAAGGCCATCATCATTGACCAAGGGACACACTTCTGCAATCGAAATTTGGCTTCCCTCCTTCGGAAGTATGGGGTAACACACAAAACATCAACACCATACCACCCCCAAACAAATGGCCAGGTTGAGGTTTCAAATCATGAGTTGAAACAGATTTTAGAAAAAACTATGCATCCAAATAGGAAGGATTGGAGCAAGTGCTTGGATGATACATTGTCGGATTATAGGACAGCATACAAGACACCCATTTGTATGTCCCCATTTTAGATTGTTTTTGGGAAAGCGTGTCATCTCCCCATGGAAGTTGAGCATCGGGATTATTGGGCTATAAAGATATGCAACATGGATTTGGCCCAAGATGGAATCCAAAGGAAGTTGAAAATTCAAGAGCTTGAGTAGATTCGATTGTCTTCATATGATAACTCAAGGCTCTACAAGGAAATATCAAAAGCAGTTCATGACAAAATGATCCAACAAAGGGAGTTTCATGTTAGAGAGAAAGTCATTATCTATAGTTCACAACTAAATTTGATGCCTATGGAGATCACACAAGAGGACACAAGAAGGATCTTTACAGTCAATGAGAAACGTTTGAAGATATACATTGAGGGACTTCCTACTGATGCAGTGGATTTTATCACACTACATGACCCCATCATCACTTGAGCACATCAGGTTGTTCCTAACCCTTTAAATTTTTTATGATTTGTCGTATTTAAAATTATATACTTCATGTGCATATATCATCTCATGGGTTCACATTGAGGACAATTCAATATTTTAATTTTGGGGGAGGGAACCTTTTAGTTTATTAATTTCAATTGTTTTCCTATTTTAAAAAAAACAACAACAACAAAAAATTGTGTGTTTTTCAAATTTTTTGTGTTTATATTTCAATTTCCTATGTGTTTTTGAAACTTTTGAGCTGAAATGATTCTCATCACCATTTTTAAATCCAGATCAATAAGTGAAACAATTTATCCATTGAAACTAATCTTAAATAAATGCTGAAATGACTTTTTTCAAGTTCAAATATTTAGTAATTTAATGAAAAGTACACTGAATTTTGAATCTCATTCCACATCTCACTATCTTTATATTTGAAATCACTTTCCTGTGAGGCTTCTGAACCATTATTTTCATATTCTTTAAATTCACCTCACTTCTTGAGAGAACTAAACCATGCTTGATTTAACCAAAATTTGATTTATTCCTGTCAAAACTTTAGGGTTTGAGGTACTTATGTTTAAATGATTGAGGCATTTGTTTGGTATTAAAGCCCCTATTTCAAAGAATACTTTTTTATAATGGCATACCTTGAACATTTAATCCTTTTATCCCTTAGAATCCATGAATATCCTGTTAGGTTAGCCACATTACAAGCCAATTTTCCCTATCCAACCAACTCTTGAAGTGAAATTTCATAATCTAGTTGAACTTAAGTGTGGGGGAAGCTATCTTGTGTTGTGTTGCCACATTCTGTGATACTTTGGGTGGAAAATTAAATTCTTAATAGATGTGTTTTCTTATAAATAAAATCATTATATTGAAAGTTGTTCCTTTTCTTAAGCTTTCAGGATAAGTGAAGTTGTGCCTTTTCTAGAGTTTCTAATTGAGGTAGAAAGTTGTGCCTATCTGGAGCTTTCAAGAAAATCATGTTTGAGAAGATTGAAATTTTAGTTGTTGAATGATGAATGGTGTAAACTTTCTATGACTTTTCATGATTATGGATCTAAATTGATACTATGGAGATTAATTAGGAGACCATATTTAAGTGAAAATTAGATTAATGCAATTTTTCTTCAAAATGAGTCAAGCCCTCCTCATTCAGCCTAGGAGTTTTTCACATCTAAATCCTACCAACTGAAAGCCACAGAATAACCCTGAAAAGTCCTCATGATAAACATATTTCTTTGACTCACATTATGTAACAATGTAGGAATTTATCAAGCCTATGGTGACCCTTGTATGAGTTTGGATGAGAAAGATATTGCAAAAAAATTGATATTTTTGTGATAAGAGAAAATTCAAGCGAGGTAACTGTTTTGTGCATGGAAGGATAAATTAAGTGGAAATATATTGGATGGTATAAATGGAGAACTTGAAATAAGGTTTTTTACGAGGAATTATATCTTTTTATTCTTGGTGTGGAATTGATGGATCTCAATGATATGTGTTTTAAAATTTGTTTTGATTTGATATTGATGTTAACTTGATATGAGGTTTTACCCAGGAGTGCAAAAGGGTAAGTGTGGGGGAGTTGATAAAAAACTATTTTTTTGAATATTTTATTGATAATAAATGATATAATTTCCTCACATTATGCTAGATATGTTCAATTATGTAATATTTAGGATTAGATCATTCATTTGCAAATTTGATGAAAATTATAGTTTTACCCTTTTAAAATTCACTGTAGTATTTCGGGAATAAATATTTTTCAGTAAATTATTTTGACTTAATATCTTGTAACTGTGTTTCTGAATTAATTATATACAAATTCTATTCAGTACTTTGGAGTTGGATCGTGCATATGAGTGGATTAAATGGGCCATGAAGACAAAGATGTACTGAACTATCCAAATTGGACATCACTTCACCATTTGGGCCGTATCTTCTTCATACAGGCTTGGATTGTGCCCAAATTTTATGGAAAGATCAGGGACATGATTTTCACAAATCTTCCTTCTATAAGGTCGTCCAATTCACACATTTTGGGTGTCAACTATGTGGTGAAACTTGGAATAAAATATTTGGCCGAGTTTTCATTTTACACTTAAAAAGTTATGTAACCCTAGCCCTCAAAAAATCTATTTAAAGGGGGTTTTCACTCTTTGGTAGGGATGGTCAAGGATTTGGAAAGGTTTTTCTGAAATGGTGTATCTTGGGATCCCCTCACAACTCTTGAAAGAATTAAGGCTTTGTCAAACCTCTCTTCCAAAAAGGCTCTCCTCTCCCACCTCCTCTTTGTATTTATTTTCTTTCATGTTTGTATCTTGATTTTTTCATAAATTAATCTTCTGTGTTCTTCCCTTTTATTCTTCTCTTAATCCTCCTAATTGGGTTGGAATCAAGAGTGGAGACGAGATTGGGTTCTACCCTTTCAATCCTTTTCTCATGCAAAATGTCTCCATGATGACCACACCGCCCATGGAAGAGTAGTTTTTTTAGTGATCGATCTATCTTCTACTCTCTTCATTTAATTATTTTGAATCATTGAGTAGCTTTAATTCACTTAATATTATCCATGAATTGTGTTTTTAAATTATAAAAAACTAAGCAAGCAATTGAACAATTAACACAAAAATACGTGAGGTCGAGATTTTGTGTAAATTGTGAGAGCGCGATCTTAATCGGTAATCCAAAACCACAAGGGATAAATTTGTAGAGTTAAAATATAATCACTAAACACAATTCATCCTCATTTACAAAATGTATATGTTCTCTAATTAACCAATGACCATAATCTAACCTTAGAACAACAATCAAAGCAGGGGGTTGCGATTGCGTGTTCGGAAGCTGGCCTAGGGTTTAAGTAATTTCATCTTTGTGGTTAAGTTAAATCTCGTAGGGTTCTAGGGTTAACAGATTAGGGGATAATAATTAAGTGGATATTTATTTAAATGATAATGATTAATAAGTAACTTAATAGTTAGAGTTAGATCTATTACGCCTTTTAAAATATTTTGTAAAAAAACATCTTTTTGTTGTGTCTTTTTAATCAAACTTCATTTCAAAATTAAAAACAAAAAAAATGAAATCTTCTTCCAGAAAACTTCTTCATGTTTTATAAACGATAAACAACCACCCTCTTCCTTTCAAGTAGTATTTTAATTCTATTCTATTTTACTTTTATAGTACCTTTAAGAAGTTGTTTTAATTTACTTCCTCCTTTGAGAGACAACCTTGGTCATCCACTCTACTGCACCTAAATACCCAAAAACCACTAATCATTTGAGGGCACCTGTGATATCATTTTTTCATCCCACCAATAATAATCAGGAAGGTACCTATACCTTTTCATTCTACCATGATGTATAGAGAAAGTATAGCTATGATCTTCATCCATCATCTCCTTTATTTTTGGAATAGATGGAACACGCAGTCTTGTATGAAATTTCAGTACACCTTCTTGGTCAATATTGAACTCAAGAAACTTCCAATACTTCACAGCCTCAAACTTATCCTATAACAAAGGATATTATTTATAAGATTTCTTGATCTTCTCTAGTAATGATGGTTGAGAAATAATTTGGGTTAGGGTTGATGTTGTCCCTTCCTTTATAATTCCCATGTCCAATTTTACTAGGTCATTGATCAAAGGATCTCTTTGAATCCTTATAATGGATAGAAGAACTGGGTCTTTCTTACTTAATGCATCAGCAACTTTGTTTTCTCTTCCAGGATGATAATGAATTGAAAAATCATAGTCTTTAAGAAGTTCCAACCATCTCCTTTGTCTCATGTTCAATTCCTTTTGTGTGAAAATATACTTCAAACTTTGATGGTCTGTGTATATATCACATTTCTCACCAAAAAGATAGTTCCTCCATATCTTCAGAGCAAAAACAACCACAGCCAACTCCAGATCATGCGTAGGATAGTTCTTATCATGATTCTTAAACTGTTAAGATGCATAAGCAATGACCTTGTCATTTTGCATGAGGACACACCCAAGCCCATTCAGAGATTCATCGCTAAAAATAATGAATCCTTCTCCACATGAGGGCAGAGTTAACACGGGTGCAGTAACCAATCTCTTCTTCAGTTCTTGGAAACTTTCCTCACACTTTTTTGTCTAGATGAACTTGACCCCCTTTTGAGTTAACCTGGTTAATGGATTAGAAATTCGTAAAAAGTTTTTCACAAACCTCTTATAATATCCCACTAATCCAAGGAAACTACGAATCTTAGTTATTGTTATAGGCTGAGGCCAATCCTCTACAACTTTTGTCTTTTCTAGGTCAACTGTGATTCCTTTATTGGTAACAATGTTCCCCAAGAAATAAACTTTTTGTAACTAGAATTCACATTTACTAAACTTTCCAAAAATCCTCTCCTTCCATAGAGTTTGAAAAATAAACCTTAGATGATCCTCATGCTCCTCACTACTTTTAGAAAATATTATAATATCATCAATAAAAACTACCACAAAGTTATCAAGGTAGTCCTTAAAGACTCTATTCATCTAATCCATAAAAATAGCAGGTGCATTAGTCAGTCCAAAAGGCATAACAACAAACTCATAATTCCCATATCTTGATCGGAAGGCAGTTTTTGGAATATCTTATTTCTTCACCCTCAATTGATGATAACCAGATCGAAGATCAATCTTAGAGAAGAATTGAGCCCCATGAAGTTGGTCAAATAAGTTATCAATTATTGGAAGAGGGTATTTGTTCTTTACTGTGATCCCGTTCTATTCTCTATAATCAATGCATAGCCGCATCGATCCATCCTTCTTCTTCACAAAGAGAACAGGTGCTCTCCAATGAGACACACTTGGTCGGATAAACCCCTTCTCCAAAAGATCTTGGAGTTGTTTCTTTAATTCCTCCATCTCCACATTTTCCATCCTATACGAGGTTTTTGATATTGGATGAGATCCAGGTATGAGTTCAATAGAGAACACTACCTATCTTTCTGGGGGAGGTCCAGGAAACTCTTCTGGAAATACGTCAACGTATTCCTAAATGATGGGGACATTTTATATCCTCAAACTCTCATTTCCTTCTTCTTCTTCACTAATAAATTCCATAAATAATGATATAATAGGTTCTTCTAGACAAAGATCAGGGTGATATATCTCTCTTGGGAAGATAACTGTAGGTTTTCCATTTAAGACTGCTGAGATTTCCTTACTTCTGCATTTGATCTTAGAATTATACTTTGAGATCCAGTCCATCCCTAGTATAATGTTTAATTCCATCATGGGAATGACTACTATATTTGAGATAAGATTGTGCTCACCAAAGTAAATACTAGAGTTTCTAAACACTGACGATGCTTGGATAATCCCACAAGGAGTCTTGACTGATAACTCTACTTTTATCATGTCATGGGTTGATTCCAAATTCTTTGTAAACTTGGATGAAATAAAGGAATGATTAGAACTAGAATCAAACAAAGTAATTTCGAGCTTTGAGAGAACAACAAGAGTATCTGCTACCACATCATTTGAAGCTCCAAATTTAGCTGTAGTGATAGAAAAAGCACAACCTTGCTCCCTTGTCCTTTGCTGAGGATGATGGCGGTTCCCCTCCACTACCCTAGGAATTGAATAGTGATTGGAAAAGTTCCCAAGTTGTCCACACTTAAATCACTGGACATCAAGTAGGGAATGCACCATCTTCCCCTTGTCGTTAGTGTTTGGAAGTTGAGGTTTCACCTCACTGCGAAAATTCTTCACAATATGTCCATCTCTTACACACTTGTAGCATCTCCTAATCCTAATCAGGCAGTTCCCTGAATGCTTCTTTCCACATTTATTACACGTTGGATGTTGCACTTGCTTGCCTCCTCTTCCCTGATCAAAGTTCCTCCCTAAGTCGGGATCCATAAATCTCTTATTATCTTTGTATTTATGAGACCATTGTGCCACACCAAACTCCATATCAACTTTCATCACACTCCGTACGATCTCCTCATAGCTATCATAGTCTCGGTTGGCTGGATTCTTCCGCAGATGAGGTCTCAGTCCACTGAAGAATCTATCAACCTTACCACTTGGATCCATGACAAATCTAGAGGTGTAACGTGAAAGCCTTGAGAAGTTAATCTTGTAGCTTACCATAGATTCATTCTCCTTATTCTTTAGCTCAAGAAACTCCTTCTCCATTCTTGTTCTCATGGAATGAGGGAAATACTTACTGAAGAATATCCCTCTGAACTCTTTCCACTCCATAGCTTCAACCTCCACTCTTGGACTCGTGTTTTTAATCAGTTCCCACCACTGATCAGCTTCTCCCTCTAAGTGATAGACTGCCAGGGTGACCTTCTCTTTCTTAGAACATCAGAGCATAGAAAAGATCTTCTCAATATAGCTGATCCACTATTCATCAATCAATGGGTCAGTAGATCCATTGAAGGTTTTTGGTCATTAACACATAAAGAATTCAACAAAAATTTGTTCCCTTCGTGGTGAGATCGGTATCTCATCTTGATTCAAGTTATTTCCCATAACTTGAGTCATTTGGTTCATCATTCACATGAATGTTTCCATTTCGGCTTCTATAGGAGGACCGTCAGCGCATGGTCCATTGCGGTCACCATTTTCACGGTTCCTCCTATTGCCTTCCATTTCTAAAAGAATAAAACCTTCGTGAGAAACTTATTTCATTTATGAATATTTTAACAATAAAAGAATTTATGTCTTAAAACTTATTTAAAAAATTCATTTCTCTATAAATCCTTTATAATGATTCATAAAAGTCTTATGATTAACCAAACATATCCCCCAGGAGTGTCGTAACCAAAAGTGTAGCAAGGCCCGTTGTCATGTACCAGGATACCCCAGGTCAAGCCTGAAACTTCTTGTCAGAGTTTTCACTCCTAGGTACCTATGTGCCAGAGCCACCTCTACCTGCGCGTATCCATACAGGGATGTATTTTCTTGATAAACCACTTACTCAATACTCACCAAAATACCATGAAGTTTTCCTATATTTAAACATTTCTATAGTATTATTCCTAAAGTTTTCACAGCCTAATTTTCATAAATAACTAAACTATCATTTAATACCAACTATGGCATCCCGCCTTTATATTACATAAATTTTCATTATATTTTACATACAGAGGATCTTTAAAGTCTAGTGTCTTGGAAATCAGGAACATAATACATCAAAACAACATAAAACATCCATCTAATACACTTTTAAGGCTTCATCATAGGTTCATCCTAAGTACAATTACTGCAAATCATAACCTGGAGACATACATCAAAGGAAAGGGTGAGAAGTAGGCTCAGTAAGGAAAAAAAGTGAAATAGTTTACATGTGATCTTTAGAAATATTAATAGGAACATTATATAAATCATAAAGGAATGAGAAATGAAAGAATAGTAATATTGTAATAAAAAGAACTTGAATCATAACTTGAATATGTGGCTACAACATTTAATTTAGACATTCATGAACATATCACCAAGGTTCATCCCCATGGTGTTATAAAAATTACCAAGGTTATTCAACAAGGTATTGTGAAACTTGTCATCTATAGAGATTAAATTCTTTGTTGGTACCACTTTCTATATGAAGATTGTATTTGTTGTCAACAGTTGACAATATCGGTCAAAATGAAGAAGGATTCCAAAGTTCATAGAGATCATCTAAAGTGAGGATGCATGGAGAATTGTTATGAAATCATATCATTGAATGTCATACTTGGGAAATTCTCTATGAAGTAAATTCGGGAGATTAATGCACTGATCCTCAGTTCAAAGAACTTGTGTCAAAGGTGACACATTGTTTACAACAATTAAGAATGGTGAGGTATCATCCATCTGAGGATGATTGAACAAGAAATAGGATTTTAATAAGATTATGCAACTCTTCAGGATTGCATGAAAACCATGCAAGATCTTACTTGAAAAATATAATCATATGATTTTCATGATGTGTAGAATGATTTTTAAAGAATAAGAGAGAATGTGGAAGGTCTTGGCATTCTGAGGTAGCCATGCATTAAACATTGTATCTAAACTAGATGATGCTTTTCTGATTTTTATTTCACAAATATCATAAATTAGGAGAACATGTGATTCATGCCTTATTAAAGAAAGGGGAGAAACGATGATTCCAGTCATATATAGTTTTGATTGGTTGGAATGATGCTGCTGGAAGAAAGGTAAGTTTCAGTACATTCCATTGAAAAACTAACGATGCTAAAGCTGTTCAATCATAGGATACATATCACGAAACTGGATTTCATGATGAAAGCTAAATAATGGTTATGGGATGCAGTTAAGAGAACAATGAAAAAGGAACAGACAATCTGGAGGCAGCATAAAAGAACATTTTAAGGTGGTGTTGTTTTCCAGTGTTTTCCAAATTTTAGGGCCTGAAAATCAGGAGATGAAGAAACATGATTTTGGAGAAGGAAGTTGTGCGCAAGATCTATGGTGCTTTGGAAACTAGAGCGCAAGGAATTTTTCAGGAGAAAACCGTTGAAAAATGGAAAAGGCATGAGGTTGCGTGAAATATTGGAGAATTGGCATGAAAGAGGAGGTTATGCAAAAGATTGGATAATTGGCGCAAAAGAGAAGGTTGCACGAAAGGTTGAAGAATTGGAGATAAAGAGAAGGTTGCACGAAATATTGAAGAAATGGCATGAAAGAAGAGGTTGGTGCGAAAGAAACTTGCGCGCCAAAGACGGCGTAAAACAGTATTTTGCATTCCATGCATAATTCGCGGTCTGAACATTGGAAAATGGAAAAGGAAGGAAGTGAACAGAAGATTTAAAAAGTGCACGAAGGATGAGGTTGGCGCGAAAGAATCTTCCGCGCCAAAGGTGACGTCAATCGGGGTTTTGCGCGACGTGTCAGGATCTTACACGACCCATTGGGAATTTTGCATGCATGGGTCAAAGGGGTCTATAAATAAGAGGTGACCCCCTCACATTTAAAAATCTCAACACTTATGAGAAATTGGAGCTATGAAGCGCATAAGAAAAATACGCAAGGGTAGTTGCGCGAAAGAAAGGGAGTTGCGTGCAAGATAGAAGTTGCGTGCAATATAGAAGTTGCGTGCAAGAGGTCTTCCACGACAAAAGTTGAATCTTGCATGCAAGTCATTAATGTTGCATGCAAGTCTCCCAAAAGGGGGTGCATGAAATATTGGGGTCACACAGGCCTTCAACACATGCATAGCACACTTGAAGTGACTTTGCGAAGAAGGAAGTACCGTGAACCATTCGGTATCATGAAGAGAAGTAGAACTGCACTCACACAACTGGTGTTTAATACTCTCGTTGTACTTTTCAAAGTGAAGAAAAACTAGACGTGCAACTGAATTCATATTTTCATGAAGAAAGAAGGTAGTATACTAATACACTCCTGTGTTGGTATTGATAATTGAAGAAAGAGATTAAGACACTGCAGTCCTATTCCTTATTATATTGTGTCAAAGAGAAATAAGAGAAGAAGAAGAAGAACAAAGTATGCCCAAATGAAGGCTGAAAATTATTCAGGGAAGTTTGATTCAAATGATTCCAAGTGAACCAATCTTCATTTCCTGAATAATCACATTGGTGTATGTGATTCTTACTAAGAATAGAGAAGAAGTTTTAGTGTAGTTGGTTTTTGCACTAAGAAGAAGAAAGAAGTCTAGTGCAGTTGGTGTTGCACTAGGGAAGAAGAGTAAGAAAGAAGTAATAATTACTTTCCTACTTCTTTGCAAGTAATCTAGTGAAGATCAATAAAGAAGACCAAGAGCATAACCTACCTTATCAAGAAGGAAGAAGACTGTCGCCATAGGCAGTATAAAGAACCAGCTAGAGGTTATAAGTTGGACTAGTCCATCACCAGTCCAGGGAAGAGGATTGTTTCCCACCCCCCTCTAAAGTGTAGGGACTCACACTAGCTAGAGTATTTATTTCCTAGACACTCCACTGTAATAGCATATCACATCATAGTGGAGAATCAATGCACTGGTCATATCCATGCATGGAAAGGACGTAGCTACTCTTATTGAGTGGTGAACCTTGTAAAAATATCATGTGCATATTTTTAATGATTTATAATATTGAATGAGATAGGGAAAAGAGAATAAGAGAATCAATATCCTAACAGGACAAGAGGTATAGGGATAAAAGTTGGAATTTGTTTAAAAATTCCCCAACATTGATTCACCCCTCCCCCTCTCAGTGTTAGGTATATCCCAAACTGGTCCTCTCATTCTTTACCCAATGAATTTGATCAATATCGAGGCGTACCTTTAATATGTCTTTATTTTCATGTGATACACATATATCATAATCAAACAATTCATAAATAACCCATAGAAAATAAAAGAAATGTGTTTCATTTCAAAATTGTGACGTTTTAAAAGTGCTTAAAAATAAGATCGTTATGACATTTATAACCCATGGAAAGGGAGTGAGGGTTACATGTATGCCAATTCCGGAATCAAATATATAATTTTTTTGTATCTATGAACACCCATAGAAACGAAATAGGTCTCAGTATTCACATAAATAAAATAAGATAATTCCTTGAGAAAAAGAGAGAGATTTTGAGACGAAAATTCTACAGCATAACAGCTATATAACATGGTTTTAGAAAACATTGAAAAGAGAGGGGACAAGATTCACCCACTCATAAATAACTCATAATAAAGTATGGGTATAGAATAAAAATAAATAAGATCATGGTATGGAGATTTAAAGGAAATACCATATGAAAATGAAACTTGAAGGAAAAGAGAAAATGCGATTTCTTTTACAAAAATTTCGGAAGCATAACGGCGTCACTTAAAAATTCATAAAATAAATTGATGAGAGTGGAAAGGGTCTCTAATAATTTGTAAATGAAATGGATAGTATTGAATATATATAATAACAATCTCCCTCATAATAAAATGGAACTATAAGACATAACATAAAGGAAGTCGTGACTTAAAAGAGGAGGGTGAAAGGTTCCCTTACCTTGAAGAGTAACTTCGAAAGCCTGAAGGTCGGGACATTGGTAGGCTTGAGGGAACCTTGGGAGGACTCCTTGGGAGTTAAAGAGACCATAACTTTGTTTAGGAGGATTTTTGAATGAAATTAATGAGGGAAATGTCTTGGTATTTATAGGAAAAGTGAGAGAATAAATTATTAATTTCCAAGGGACACCTCATCGGTGGTATTTGAAAAACCATGGGCTTGCCCATGGTATTGGACACTTGGGACAACTCATATCATATCTCACTATTCATAAGTCGACCAGAAATCTTACATCATTATTACATCATTAATGATGTCATTAAACACCCGAAACTCAAAACTGTGTTTTTACTATTCACTGAAAATTCAACTGTTTCAGAAAATTCCCAAAAAATTACCCTAATATAATATTTATTCTCTGAATTAAAAAATTAACTACATTTTATGAAAATAATTTTATAAATAATTTTAATTTAATTTTTAAATAAATCAATATTTATTCCAAAAATACAACTTTAAAACTATAACTCATTTTGTAACACCTTATAAAAGTAATCAAGGTCCCATAAAATTATTGTATAACCATAATAAAATAAAGTAACAATTTATGATTACATTTTATAAAAATATATTTCCATTTTAAATTATTAAATTAATTATAAAATTGTAAATAAAATATTTATGACATACAAAAATACCAAAACTTATAATATGATCATTTTTTACTTTTAAGATATTTAAATTATATTTATACATTCATGGGTGAAGTTTATATTTTTTAACCAATTTACTATTCATTAATATTCATTACTATTCATACAGGTATGTTACTATTCATACTTTAATATTCACTAAAAATCAAGTTGATCTTATTAGACTTTAAATTTCTCACTGATCACAACTGTAGAAGACCATTTTTTGAAAATAATTTCACATTATTAATTATTTAAAGAATACAAAAATATTTTAAAATACCCCTTTTTTCCTAAATTCATCAATAATACACATCCTATATTTATTCGGATATTTGAAATTCACAAACTTTTTCATAATAAGATATAACAATTTTCTTTATATAAAAGGATTACACAAAGAAGCTAAGGTCTCATTACATAGCCCCTTATAACACTAGCATATGACCTAAGTGTAAGGTGTGTTATGGTGATAGAATCTTGGGGTGGCTCGGAAAACATTTCCCGAGTGGTGATTTTTATTAGCTTGAACTTCTCCCTTATGAGATTCTGTTCAATCTACATATGTTGAAGTTCATCTTGGGATTGGTCGAGAGCAAAGCCCAGTGATGCTACCTCCTTCCCAAGCTCTGACATATGGGCTTCATATGGCCCGAGTCTACTAGATGAGGCCATTCAATCTTCTTTCTGTATTAATTAACCAAGATAACTATATTTATAAAAACAAAATGTTAAGATTATAGTTTCCAATAGTCATATTGACCAATGGTCATATAATAGTCGAAACCCAATGGTCCCATTTTAATTATACCCACTTCATTAATTAAAGGTTATAGTTTTGTTGAGTATAAAATAAAATAACACACAAATTTAAAAAACAAATATATTGAAAAAGTTTAGGTCGTTGTATTCATTCTGGCTCTTTCTCCTTTTTTATATAGTGCTCCCATATTTGGTTCCCAAAACCCTAGTCGAATTCTTTTTGATCTCCAGTAATGAACTTTTGTGCCTTCCGAACACCATGGTACACTACTAGTGTACCGCTCTTGGTGGAGCTTCGATAAAAGTTCTATTGTTCCAGGATGAGTACTCATAGAGGATGATACGGTCCATTGAGGTTTGTTGGCTTTGGGATCTTCGTCCAGCTTTGATGATTCAGAAAAATCCATTGAATAGGTTAATAGATCATGATTGTCACACCTATTTACGTTCAACACTATAAGTCCATTACAATTTTTTCCCTAAATCTCATTTGTAGTAGTTATATCTTTTTTTCTTCTGCTATTGTTTATTTATTTCAGTATACTATAAATCCTTTTCTGTTTCTTGAGAAATAATAAAAAATTTCATGGGTGGTGGTGTTATTACCATGCACGTAGGTCCCTGTAGGACCGAAGCACATTAAATCATCATGTTATTTACTTTTTTTCCTGTAATACTTTTTCCTTTTATTCTATTTGAATCATTTTATAATTTTTTGTATTTGTACTTTAAATATCTAGTTCATTCCTATTGTTTTTTGGTTTTCTACCACTATTTAGATCACTAATCAACCTCACATAGTGTTATCTGAGCCTCGCTATCTTTTTATTGTTGTGTAATTTGACTTTTGCTTCCTACTTCCTTTATTTATAGTTTTAGTTTATGGTTTAATTTTTTCACTGTGATCACATTCTTAAATCACTAATGCCATTTCTTGATTTAAATTGTCTAAATACACTATCTCATCTATATTTCACTTCACTTAATATCTATTTTGATAAAACATAGTTTATCCAAGATATTGGTCAGTTGTTGGGGGTGTATTCTTAACGTTCTCTACAAGAAATCAACATCTTATCTATGAATAAACATGTCAAAAATGAGATATGAAATAGGGAAATTTTATGGTGATAATGACTTTAATTTGTGGTGAATTAAGATGAGATCCCTTCTTATACAGCAGGGCATAATTGATTCCCTCTATTGGCCTAATAAACCTATTATTACAGTGAATGAAACAGGACAACCTATTCCAAAATACATAGATGTTTCCCCTGACATGTTAGTTAAAGAACATAACTCCTTTTTTTTCTATAAGTGAAAATTTCCTTAGATAAGTATCTTATGAATTTACTACTGCTGGAATTTGGATTAAAATTGAACTACATTACATGGATGCTTCATTAGTAGGTAGTATTTACAAAAAACACCGCATGTTTACATTAAAAATGAAACTTGTAAGTTCAATTAAATCCCATCTATATGAGTTCAATAAAGTTAGGCTAGATTTATCCAACATTAATTTTTATTTTGGTGATTAGGATCAATAAATGATCATATTAATCTTCTTAGATAATACCTATAGCACACTTGTTGACACCATACTGTACGGTCGAGACTCTTTAACCCTATAAGAGGTTAAATCAGCCCTTATTTCTAAGGAAATACATTCTAAAACTAGAATCAAAGGTGAGGTTGAGAGCTTGTTATCTAGGGGTAGACCTAAAAATAAAACTAGGAAGAAAAAGTTTAATAAATATAATATAAAAATAAATAAATAACATAATACTAGGTCTAATTATAGGGATAAAAATTTCACTTGTTTGCATTGTGGAAAACCAGGGTTCATTAAACCTGTGTGTAAGAAAATAAAGCACATGCTAGAGAATAAAAAACCCATTGATCAATCGCTTCTTGTAGACTCTGGTTATGACATTTCTGAGGTCCTTAATGTTTCCACCCATACACACAATCAAGAGTGGGTCCTTGATTCAGGTTTTTATTTTTATATGTGTCTTTTTTAAGGATGATTTCTATAATTGGTTGAGAGGGTGGAATGAGATAACCTGTTAGGTAATAACAGGAGGCGTAAGATTAAGGGTATATTTTTTTTGTTATCACTTGATGGCCATTATATCATTACTTTAGTTGATGTTAGGTGGGTTACCAGCCTCCCAAGAAACCTAGTTTCCTTAGGGGTCCTAGACCAAAAGGGCTATACCTTCATGTCTGAAATAGGTTTTCTTAAAATATAAAAAATTTCTAGAACCATTCTTAAGGGATATTTAATCAATGGTTTGTATGTATTGAATAGAAAGACCCATTCAAGGTAGTTTGGTAGTTTCTATTTGTAAGAACCTAGGTTTGCGTACAAGGTATGGATCCTTTTATTTTTAGTTAAATTGCTTTGTTATGGCCTTAAGTATGTACCCCTTGTGATAATGGATGTTTTGGAGGTGTCTAGGGCTCATTTAGAGTCCATAGTTGGGTTTTAGGGGTGTTTTAGTCCTGTTGCAAAGTTAGGAGAAACTGTGTGGGGTAGGCCACACGGTTAGACTAAATTTGCAAGGGGAGTAAATAGCTTCCACACGATTTGAGAAACCATGCAGTAGCTACTTCACAGCCGTGCAGAAAGTCTAAGAAATTTCATACTTTTGACAGAGATCTATCACACAGTTACTACATTGTTAGTCAGACCATGCGGGGTAACCGTATGAGCCCCCCTAGAGACTTGCAGTAACCATGTGAAATGGATCACGGTTAGACAAACCCTGTGCCTAAACTGTACGACCATGTTTTTAATGGAAAATTTACCATTTTTTCCTATTTCCTTTTAAACCTAAAAATAGGTTTCTTATTCTTTTTGTTGGATAGAACTTCATGTAGGAGCACCCCCTTGAGGTGCTTCACATAGGATTTGATCCCGTATCGCCGTCTGATCTCTGTTTCGACCGTGGATTGTCTTATTGGATCTATATCAGAAAGGCCTAAATTACTTTTTAGTTGTTCTTGTTTCTTCATAACAATTATTGTGCTATTTGATTTTAGTCTTTTATGCCCTAATATCCCATTTTTTGTCCATTATTCAGATCTCTCCTAAACTGGGATGAATCAGGACTCGATACTAGACGATCTCTCTACTACCAAGCCTAGGTAGGTGGTATATAAATTTCTTCATATTTTCTGGTGTTTTTTTGGTGTTTGGACAATATGTCACTGGATTTAATTTTCAATGTGACCCTATTTTTGAGCAACCCACTTGTAGTAGTATTAGTCGGACCTAGTGAGGATACTCGTGGGTTTTGTTTAGTTTGTTGGCACTTGTTGCTCAATTTGAGGTCACCCATGGGGTGAGACTTATATATTTAACCTGTTTATGATTGTTTAAACAACCCAAGGGGTGTGTGATCATTCTTTCCTAGTTAAAGGGAGCCCATTTATTTCTATAATGGTTTGAATGATTACCTAGGAGATGTACTACCTACTTATATCTTGTTATGCCATTCCCTTTTTAATAAATGGCCTAATGGATTTATTTAACACAAGTGGGTATACTTGTTAGTAATTGATATATTTTTTAAATGGTTGAATCCGAAATGGGGATATGTGAGAGGGTATACTCACATGACATGTTAAAATTGAAAATAAATAATATAGGTGGGTATACCTATATGATTTTATTAATGGCATGTTAAATTGATAATATGGGAGGGTAAGCCCATATAAAATGTGAAGGATAAATGGAATTCATGAGTGGGTATACTCATGTATTATTTCTGGTTATGTGAGTGGGTCTACTCACATGGTTTTGAATTGCTTAGTTTGAATGAATTGAATGAATGGTTTGATAGATGTCATGGACTACTCTCTATTGATCTAGAATGTGGTAGTGGATGCCTTGAGTTAACTCTACACCTTGGGCCTTGATTTTGTGGGATGTCTTGGGACTTTCTACCCTATGGATCCAGATTTCTTGGAATTGCATATGACATGTCAGTATACATGATCCTAGGACTCCAACCAGTTCCTGGACTGAGTTTCTACCGGGATACCCATGGGACTTGTTGTGGGTTCCTTGGTCTGTTGCACCTTAGATCTTGCCCTTCATGGTCTACACTTCTTACTTGGATGCCCTGGTATGTGACACCTTGGATTCGGCCCTTGGGTTCTACACTTCTTTATACAGTGTGGCTATGGGTTACATGATATCGATGGATTTACGGTGTGGTCGTGTGACTAATACTTTTTATAACTGCCCTGTTATGAGCTAAATATTCTTAAAAGTGGCCTTGAGAGGCTTTTTTATGTTACTTCTTGTTGTAGACATATCCCAGGGTCATTCACTTTACGTTATTGCTTTACTTTTACTTGATATCACTTTACATATTGTTGATATGACTATATAGAACTTTGGTGTTTACCTACTGGGATGTTTTCTCACACCCTGTTTGGGCCTCCTTGGGGACCAAAATAGATTATACTATTACAGTTAATGATAGGGGAAAGTGATCTGGTACAAGTTGTTGATTGTGGCTTTAGAGCAGGGGAGCATAGGACCAAGATGAGGCTTGCAATGCTACAAGCACTTTTTGTACTTTTTTTCTTTTTGGGATATTTGTACTGTATTATATTTCTATGTACTGTTCTAGAATTTTTCTAGATACATGTATCATCTGCATCATTATATATGTGATTTTCCTAGATTATATATGTATTCCTGTCATGTCTATCTTTTTAGTGACTACTTGTTTATTTGATTCCTCTATTGTATGTATTGGTATTCTGATGTGATACTCTGGTAATGAGGGAACAGTCACCCCATTGACTCACCTAGTCCCTCACTACTAGTCAGCAGCCTCTGGCATTTGGGGAGATGCGCTTGAGGCCATGTAGCCAACTGGGCTCAGGGAATTGTTGAGTGGCATATGGGTTCAGGATGTTACAAAGTGGTATCAGAGGGGGGGTTTTTCTAGTTTTCCATACTATTTGGTGAAAATATACATGGATAAAAAATAAATGGAGTTTGATAATAAGATGTTCCTAGGAGTAGCTACCCCATGTATAGGGAAAATCCAAATTTCCTTGAATGGACTTGATATCTTCTAAATTTTTACCATTACATTTGATTTGATTTCACCGATGGGTGATGCACATGATTTATGTTATTACTGTTGATATAATTATGAGTTCTATTTCCATTGAAACCTGATGAGATAAGGGTGTTCCATTTCATGCATCATATAGGCACTTTTTATAAATCACATGTCATGCATTATGCCATGCCATCTAGGATGCATTGATTATTTTATGTTGTTTTGATGGTTATTGTCATATATTTTCCTACTGTTGTGATGGTTTTGGTGTAGTGGATAGAGGAGTGACATCATACTTTAATTCACAAGGTGTATGGGCCCTTATGGATTGGTAAATGGTGCACTAAAGAAATGTTAATTCTAAAATGGACTTGATATATCTCTGTGTTTAAATGGGAACCAGGTTTTGGGTTCATGAGATGTTATGGGACCTCATGGATTTGGAATTGGTAAACCCTTGGTAAAATTTCCTGGATAACTAAATGTGGAAATGGAATGGAAACTTGAAATGGGAATAGAGACTAGACCTAGACCCGACTTTTGAGTGGAAAAGAGGCATAGTTTCTAGTGTTTCGTTGGATATTACTTATACATTCCTATCTTTAAGATTATTATATAGGTTGACTTGGATTTTATGAGTGCTTTGACCTGTATTATGCTTTTGAGTTGTGTGCTTTGATGTTGTCCTTTTCTGAGGCGTGTGTTTGGCTTTGCAGCGACATGCCACCATGAAGACCTCCAGTGGTACACTGTGAGGGAGACGATGACCATACATTAAAGATAGTGGGCCATGGGCTACCGTTTGATCCTCCTTTAGTGCTAGTTTCATCTCCAGATGTTTTTCTGAATATAGGTGACACTGCACAGTTCTGTGAATGGTTCCTTCGTTATATGAAGACTTTCCAGGGAGCACCATAGCCTTCCTTATCTATGGATGAGCTGATGTGGGTGTTCTAGTAGCAGTATCCTCTCATATCTTTGGGGTATTCTGGTCCATAGGCTATATAAATATGGCTAGAGACCTTGTTGGAAATTTTTTAGCATCTGGAGATGCCTTTGGAGCGTAGGGTCAAGCTCACAACTTATATGCTACGTGAAGCAGCAAAGTGCTAGTGTGATGTTTTGAACTAGGTTTACGGGCTATATAATATGGGTTGGGATTATTTATAGACCTATTTATACAAATAATTTTACCCCGTAACTTTTTGAGTGGAGCGAGCTAGTGAGTTCATGCATCTGGAGTAGGGTACGATGAAAGTTATGGAATACTCATTACTCTTTATAGAGCTGCGACATTTTGCACTGATGTATCTTACTGATGAGAAATCAAGATCGAGACACTTCGAGGAACATCTAAGAAATTCTATCAAATCTCATGTCAATGTGTTTAGATTGACTTATATCACTAAGATTCTGAATCAGGCTCTAATCACATATCAGAACCTAAGGGAAGATGGGGGTAAAAACAGGGAAGTGTTATTTCTCACCCTAGTGGATCTACATCTTCAAGCAAGAGGCATTGTTTTGAGGATTCTCGTGACATGAGTTCCATTCAAGCTATGGGAACATACATCTTGGTGTTTGAAAGACCTTTTTGGTGTTTTTTTTTACAAAGTATTGTATTTTTTGACAACTAATATTTTTGTTGAAGATTTATTTTGAGTTACAGAAATTTGAAGTTGCTGGTTTCTGAAGTTTTTCTTAAAGAGGATGTTGTCGAAGAATAAGAAGTCAGAAGTTAAGAAAGTTTCTCAAACTTTCTTAACCAAATTAGATGATGATTTTCTGATCTTAAAGTTCTCACAAATCATGAAAAGCTTCATGATAAAAGCTGTTGAATAAATGGTGAATAGGTTTGAAGTTTTTCACTAAGAAAAATTATGAGAAAAATTCAGAACCTGGTTTTTGAGAAACCTTATGAGCAAATCCAGATCCTACTTTTGAACATGTTACCTGGATCCTAATTCTGAGAATGTTACCCAGATCCTTCTTCTGGTCATGTTGCTAGGAAACTCAGATCCTACATTTTGAGGATGTTGTTGAGCTTAAGGAAATGTGTCTTAAAGAAGACTTCCTTATGCAAGGAAATGTTTCTTATAGAAAACTTCCTTAAATAAGGAAAAGTTCCTTAGAAAAAGAAAATTTTCTTATAAAAAGGTTTGTCAAGAATATTGAAGAGTTGAAGAAGTCAATGGAATATCAAGAAAAGCTTGGAACCTAAATTCGGAACCATAATGGAAATTCTGAGAAACATGATGAGAAAACCAGAACCTAAATTCTACTAAAATTAGAACCAGAAAGTTCAAGAAATTAAAACCTATAAGTTGAAGAAATCGGAACCAGGAAGTTCAAGAAATTGGAACCTATAAGTTGAAGAAATCAAAACCTAAAATCAAAACCAGAAAGTTCAAGAAATCATAACCTGGAATTTGAAGAAATCGGAACCTTGAAGTTAAAGAAGTCGGAACCAGGAAGTTCAGGAAATCAGAACCAGGAAGTTCAAGAAATCGGAACCTAGAAGTTGATGAAATCGGAACCTGAAATCAGAACCAGAAAGTTCAAGAAATCAGAACCTGGAAGTTGAAGAAATCAGAAACTGGAAGTTGAAGAAGTCAGAACCAGGAAGTTCAAGAAATCAGAACCAGGAAGTTCAAGAAATCAAAACCTAGAAGTTAAAGAAATCGGAGCCTGATTTAAGAACGTTATGACAATCCTGAGCAACATGTTGAGATACCCAGAATGACAATTCTAAGCAACATGTTGAGGAAACCGGAACCTGAATTCTTGAGAAATAGATATTTCTTAAGAAAAATATATTCCTCGAGAAATATATGAAGATTTCAAGTAATCAAGCCCAAATTTCAACTTCGCGTAAATCTTGGAGAAATTTAAGGAGATTTGAAGAAGTCCAATATTAAATATTAAATACGAGATATTTACAGAGTTTTTGAGATTTGAGGAAGCATGAAATATTTTCAATATTCCCCTCTTTGTTTTCTGAGTTTCCTATAAATATGTGCTCAGATCATTCTCTCATTTGAAACTTTTACACAAGCAGAAAAGGTGGAGTGCTGAAGAATTCAAAGTGAAAAATCCCTACCATCCTGAAGAAGTTTTTTGAGTATTTTAGAAGAAGATAATCAGAATCATCTTACCTTACTAAGAATATCAGAACTAGCTTGAAGAAGTTTTCTTGAGTTTTTAGCAGAAGGAAATCAGAACCATTATTACCTTGCTAAGAAGATAGGAACTAGCTTGAAGAATTTTTCTTGAGTTTTTAACAAAAGGAAATAGGAACCATTATTACCTTGCTAAGAAGATCAGAACTAGCTTGAAGAAGTTTTCTTGAGTTTTTAGGAAAAAGAAATTGGAATTGTTATTACCTTTCTAAGAAGATCAGAACTAGCTTGAAGAAGTTTTCTTGAGTTTTTAGAAGAATGAAATTGGAACCATTATTACCTTGCTGAGAAGACCGGTTTCAGAAAATTGGATTCAAGAAAACTGGACTGAAGATTCAGAGTGAGCATTTGTGGAGAAGCTTTGACAAAGTTCTTATTCTTGTGGTTGGCTCATTTTTTCTTTAAGAAAACATTGAAAACTAACGGGAGTCAGTATAATATTTCCTATCAGAAGATAGAAGGTGTCTAATGGGAGTTGGCCCAAGTTTTATTCACTTCTTTATTATAGGGGATTTATATAGACCCATGGGAGTGGTTATGGAAAGGATGTAGGTTCTCTTATTGAGGGAGAAACTTGTATATCTTGTGTGCCTTTCTTGCTTTACCTTTCTTGCATGCTTGAGTTTCTTGCTAAAGGTTGATAAGAAAATAAATCTTAATAAGTTTCAAGGGTTAAGTTTCTTAAAGTTTTGAAACTTATAAAAAGTTAAACAACTGATTCAACCCCCCCCCCCTTATCAGTTGTTATTCGATCCTTATAACTTCAAGTGGTATCAAAGGGAGGTTCCCTTGTTGAAACCTTATCATGGATAATATCAATTTTATCAACAGTATAAGAGTTCCTATATTCGATGGGAAGAACAATTATGGATGAGAAAAATAGGATGATTCCTTATCTTATATCTCTTGGCTTGTAAGTTGTTGATGCTGCCACTATTGGTTTTCCTGCTATTGAGAAAGATTACCCCATGACATCTACTGATAAAAAGAACATAGAAGTTGATGGAAAGGAAAGAAATGAAATCCTTATGTCCTTATCAGAGAATTTTTATTAATAGGTGATGGGTCTTAAATCTTCTAAAAGTATGTGGGACAATCTTGAGTGTGTTTTTGAAGGTAATACTAAAGTTAAGGAAGAAAATCTATAGATCTGGCATAGTAAGTATAAAGATATTAGAATGAGAGATAAAGAAACAATTGATGAATACTTCACCAGAGTGAATGAAATTGTTTGAAACATCAGGGGGTTTGGTGATGTTTTGGAAGACTCAACAATTGTAAAGAAACTTATGAGAAACTTTCTAGACATGTTTGATTCTAAAATTTCATATTTAGAAGATAAGGATGATTTATCTCTTGATGAACTACATAACTTTCTTGTTTCTTATGAAATGAGGAAATATCCAATATTTAAGAAGAATATGAAAGATGAAATGGATTTTGAATCTATGAGAAATTTGAAAATCCAAGATGATGATGAAGTTGATCCTTGTGAGTCTGATGATAAGGAAGATGAAGAGTTGAATGAAAAAACCAGGTCTCTCATATCCAAGAACAATCAAAGAGGAAGAGGAAAGTATGGAGGGAAAATTTCTTTAAAATGTTTTGAGTGTGGCGGAATTGTACACTTTTCTATGAATTTCCCTAAGAATAAATGGGGAGAATATCAAGATGTTTCTTATGAGAATCCTTGATGGAAGAAGTATAACAAGAATGAAAAATAAGAGAATACTTCTAGAAAAATCAAGAAGAAGTTTTCTGGAAAGAAAATAAGTATTTTGAGCAAGAAGGTTAAATCAGAATCATCTGATAATGATTCCTCAGAATATGAAAATAAAGAAATATTCAGAACCTTCATTTCAAAAGTTGAGAAAACAAATGTTTCCTTAGAGAGTGAAGAAGGTGGTGAAGAATCTTACAGAGAATATCAGCTAAGATCTAAACTTATTACATTTTATGAGAAAAAAAAGTCTCTCAAGAAAGAAATTCATGTGATGAAGAAGAATCATGATGAATTTCATGATGGAAGTAAATATGCACCAAGAAGGAAGATGAATACATTCAAGAAATTTTAAGTTACAAACTTAGAATTGTTGAACAGGGAAAGATGATTGAAGATCTTAGCAAGAATCTAGAAACTAAAGAAGAAGAGGTCAACAAGTTTCAATCAAAATTTATTGAGTCCAAAAATACCCTAAGGAAGATGAATGAAAGCTTCAACAAAACCACTAAAGAAAAAGCTGAGACTTCCAAGATTACTGATAAGGCTTACCATGAGAATCGGGTGAAATATTCTCCTATCAAAAATAATGTTTTATCTGATTCTTCTAACATTTCAGGTTATGTAAAAAGTATTATTAAATCTTGGATAGATAAAGGATGTGAGAAACCTACCAATCCTACAAAAGTAGAAAACTCACTCAAAAGAAGAGATGGCCTACATCCTGAGTTTTCTAGAGCTGAAAGAAGTTATCGACCAAAACAAAGTTTCTATAAATAAAGATCATTCTTTAATAGAAAATCAATATTTTAGGGATATTTCTGGTTTTGTGGAATATATGGGCATAGATCTTATAATTGTTGGCATAATTTATCTCCACCCAGAAGAAGGTTTGAGCAAAGTGGAATAAATAGTGAAAGAAGAATGAGCAACTTTCTGTAGTCACAGAAAGTTGAAAAGGTGAATTATCAAGATGTTAGAAATATTCCAACAAGGAATCAATTTAAATGTTTGGAAGAAGTTTTTGGAAGATGTGATCAGTCTGTTTATCATGCCTAAATATGTATGACACTTCTTCCAAAACAAATTTCTTATGATAAGAAAGAAAATAAAGCTGAAAATAAGAAGGTTGATGAGAGAGATTTTATTGTTGAGACAGCTTTAAAAGAAAGTAATAGGAATAAAACATGGATTCTTGATAGTGGTTGTTCTTCACACATGACAGGTGATATAAAAATATTGGAACATATTGAATGTCATGATGGAGGAGCAGTTACTTTTGGTAATGACAGTTCCTTAAAATTTAAGGAAATTAGAATGGTAGATATTGAAGCATAGAAACTGAAATATAAGGAATTCTTTCTTGTTTATGGGATAAAACATAACTTACTTAGTGTAATTAAACATTGTGATGATGGAAAAGAAGTTATCTTTAGAAAGGATTCTTGTATTGTCAAAAGTGTGAAAAATGGAAAAGTGATTACAAAAGGATAAAGAACCAGTGGAAATCTCTTTCAAATTGGAGAATCTAATAACTCTTGTTATTTGAGTGTTGAAGATGAAAAAAAGTTGTGGCACTGAAGAATTTTCCACCTTGGGTAGAAGAACATGAGTAAGCTTTCTAAATTATATGCAATTCATAATTTTCCAGAACTAAAAATAAGAGATGAATATGTTTTTATTACTTTCCAGAAAGGAAATATGACTAACAAAATTCATAAAAGAGTTGAGATTCAATCTAACAAACCACTTGAACTTATTCATTCTGATTTTTGTAGGATAATGAGACATCAATCAACAAAAGAATATTTATACTTTATTACTTTTATTGATGATTTCACCCGGATGAAAAACATCATGTTCACGAAGCTTAAGTCAGAGTCTATTGAAATGTTTAAATTCTTTAGAAAAGATGTTGAGAAAGAATTGGGGGTTTCCCTAAAGAAGTTGAGAACAGACAATGGTACAAAATTCACAAGAAATTATTTTGAAACTTATATAAGGAATCATGGTATCAAACATTATTATAGTTCTCCTTATACTTCACAACAAAATGGAGTAGCATAAAGGAAGAATAGAATCCTGGTGGAAATGGGAAGAAGTATGTTATCAGAATACAAAATTTCAAAATTATTTTGGAGAGAAGCTATTATTACTGCTATACATGTTCAAAATAGATTCTTGTTGAGACCAGAAACCAACATTACTCCTTATGAGACGTGTTATAACAAAAAACCTTCATTGAAATACTTTGAAGTTTTTGGAAGTCCATTCTTGCTCAAAATCAAAAATCCGGACTTCGGAAAGTTTGATGAGAAAGATGAAGAAGAAATATTTATGAGTTATTCACCAAATGGAAGAAGTTAAAAATTCTGGAAAAAACATTTACAGAAGTTGGTGGACTCATATGATGTGAAGGTAATTTAAAATCCAAGTTCCTTCACAAAATTTGTTAAGAATACTGAGGAAGATAAATCAGATAATCCTCACAAAAGTGAAAGTGACTTAGATGAGCCACATGGGAAAGAAAGTGACGTTGGGAAATGAAATGTAAGTTTTCTTACCTTATGAAACCATGTTGAATTTAAAAATATTATTGGTAATCAGAAGGCTCAATTTCAAACAAGAAGGAAGTTGATATTAGAAAATCATACTTCACTTATCTCAAAAGTTGAACCAGAATCAATTTCAAAAGCTATTCAACATAAAGAATGGGTGGATGTTATGAATGAAGAACTGGATCAAATTGAGAATAATAAAACATGGGAACTTGTTCCAAGGCCATCAAATAAAAATGTTATCATAACCAAGTTGGTTTACAGAAATAAATTGAATGAGCATAGAGAAAAAACAAGAAACAAAGCAAGGATTGTGTGTAAAGGATATGCACAGGTAGAAGGTTTGGATTTTGATGAAACCTTTTCCCCTATTTCAAGTTTGGAAACTATTCTAATGTTTCTTGCAGTGGTTGATCATTGGAATTACAAGGTTTATCATATGGATGTAAAATCTGCTTTCTTAAATGGTGAAATTGAGGAAGAAGTTTTCATTGAACAACCTTGTGGTTTTTTACTTGATGATGACGAAAACAAAGTTTGAAAATTGAATAAATCCTTTTATGGGCTGAAAAAATCTCCATGAGCATGGTATTCAAAGCTTGACAATTCTTTGAGAAAGATGACCTTTTCTAAAGGAAAGGTTGATAGCAACATGTATGTTAAAGATGTTAACTCCAGAACTTTAATTGTAATTGTTTATATGGATGATATAATTTTTGATGGAGATGAAGAAAAGGTTTGTGAAGAGTTTTCTGAAAAGATAAAGAAAAATTTTGAAATGTCAATGTTGGGAGAATTAACTTTATTCCTTGGATTATAAGTTCAATAGCAAGAAAACTACATTTACTTATCCCAAGAAAAGTATGTTAAGGAATTGTTAAAGAAGTTTGGTATGGAAGAATCAAATGAATTTTCAACTTTTATCTCAGTGAGCACAAAGTTGAGAAAAGATGAAATATGGAAAAGTGTGAATCAAAAATACTTTAAAAAGATAATAGGAATTCTTCTTTATCTTACAACTTTAAGGCCTGATATTGCTTATGTTGTGACTCTATGTTCCTGGTATCAAAGTAATCCAAAATAATCACACATGTTGGCAGCTAAGAGGATTTTGAGATATGTTAAAAGAACAACTTCACATGGATTTTTATAAAAGAGAAACAATGAGATGAAGTTTCATGGTTATACTGATGCTGATTGGGCTGGTGATTGTAATAATAGAAAATCAACGTCAGGAGGAACATTTTTCTTAGGGGAATGTTGTGTGAGTTGGCATAGTAAGAAACAAATTTCAGTAACTTTAAGCACAACTGAATCTGAATATTTTTTAGCTACTCAAGCTTACACTCAAATGATGTGGATAAAGGTTCGGTTGGAAGATTTTAAAGTGCAAGTTTCTAAACCTTTGAAGATACTCTGTGATAATCAAAGTGTCATTGATCTTTCTAAGAATACAGTTTAACATTCAAGATCAAAACACATTGATATAAAGAATCACTTTTTAAAATAGAAATTTTCTTCTGGAGAAGTCTTGATGGAATATATTTCAACAATGTTTCATATTACTGATATTTTTACAAAATCAATGTCAAAGTAAATGTTTGTTGAACTGAGGCTACAACTCTATGTTCAGCCTCCTCCCGTAACATCCTAAAACTCATAAGTTCCTCCACTATGCTTTGGATTATGTTGACAAAGGGGGGGAGTAAGTAACAATTTTTACTTGGTTTTTTATGAATCCGAATTTGTGGTTATCATATAATGGGGGTAGATAAGGAAAAATGAGAGAGGAAAAGAAAAGTGAGAAAGATAAAGATAAAAGTTTAGGGGGATTTTGAGTAAGGTGAAGTTTATCCTTACATGGCCGCAAAATTTTCTTGTCACCGAGGGATGGAAATCCTTCAAAAACATTACTTTATTCAATAGTGTGGTGTCAGGACACTCTCTTTTTAAGAAATTCTATGTTTTGGTAAAGTTCAATAACTTGAGATGTGAAATTTTTTAGAGGTGAAAATTTTTTAACAAGGGTTGCCAACAAATCCAAAGGGGGAGATTGAAGAACCTTTGTGGTGTTTTTTTTTTGACAAAGTTTTGTATTTTTTGACAACTAATATTTTTATTGGAGATTTTTTTTGACTTACAGAAAGTTGAAGTTGTTGGTTGCTGAAGTAATTCTTAAAGAGAATTTTGTTAAAGAATAAGAAGACAGAAGTTAAGAAACTGTCTCAAACTTTCTTAACCAAATCAGATGATGCATTTATAATCTTAAAGTTCTCACAAATCATGAAAAGTTTTAGGATAAAATATATTGAAGAAATGGTGAAGAGGTTTGACGTTTTTTCACTAGGAAAAATTATGAGAAAAATTCAAAACCTTATTTTTGAGAAACCTTATGAGGAAATCTAGATCCTACTTCTAAACATGTTACCCGAATCCGAATTTTGAGCATGTTACCCAGATCCTTCTTCTAATCATGTTGATGGGAAACTCGGATCCTACATTTTGAGGTTGTTGTTGATCTTAAAGAAATGTTTCTTAAATAAGTCTTCCTTATGCAAGGAAATGTTTCTTACAGCAAACTTCCTTAAATAAGGAAAAGTTCCCTAGAGAAAGAAAATTTTCTAAAAAAATGTTTTTCAAGAAGATTGAAGAGTTAAAGAAGTCAAAGGAAGATCCAGAAAAGTTCGGAACCTAAATTCAGAACTGGAATGAAAATTCCGAGAAACATTTTGAGAAAACCAAAACCTGAATTCTACTAAAATCGGAACCAGGAATTTCAAGAAATTGGAACCTGGAAGTTGAAGAAATCAGAACCAAGAAGTTCAAGAAATTAGAACCTAGAAGTTGAAGAAATCGGAACCTGAAATCGGAACCAAAAATTTCAAGAAATCAGAACCTAGAAGTTGAAGAAATTGGAACCTATAAGTTGAAGAAGTCAGAACCAGGAAATTCAAGAAATAAAAACCATGAAGTTCAATAAATCAGAACCTAGAAGTTGAAGAAATTGGAACCTGAAATCGGAACCAAAAATTTCAAGAAATAAGAACCTAGAAGTTGAAGAAATTGGAACTTGGAAGTTGAAGAAGTTGGAACCAAGAAGTTCAAGAAATCAGAACCAGGAAGTTCAAAAAATCGAAACCTAAAAGTTGAAGAAATCATAAACTGATTTCAGAACCTTATAACAATCCTAAGCAACATATTGAGAAACCCGAAATGAGAATTCTGAGCAACATGTTGAGGAAACTGGAACCTGAATTCTTAAGAAACAAATCTTTCTTAAGGAAAAGATATTCCTCATGAAAGATATGAAGATATCAAGAAGTCAAGCCCTAATTTCAACTTCACGTAAATCTCACAGAAATTTAAGTAGATTTGAAGAAGTCAAATATTGAAGATTAAATGCGATAGATTTGAGAAGTTTTTGAAATTTGAGGAGAGAAACATTTTCATGATTCCCGTATTTTTTTCTGAGTTTCTTATAAATATGTGCTCAGATCATTTGTTAATTTACAACTTTTACACAAGAAGAAAAGGCAGAGCACTAGAGAATTCAAAGTGAAAAATTCCTACCATCTTGAATAATTTTTTTGAGTGTTTGAGAAGAAGAGAATCTGAATCATCTTACCTTGATAAGAAGATCGGAACTAGCTTGAAGAAGTTTTCTTGAGTTTCTAATAGAAGGAAATCAGAACCATTATTACCTTGCTAAGAAGATCAGAACTAGTTTGAAGAAGTTTTCTTGAGTTTTTAGCAGAAGGAAATCAGAACCATTATTACCTTTCTAAGAAGATCATAACTAACTTGAAGAAGATTTCTTGAGTTTTTAGCAGAAGGAAATCAGAACTATTATTACCTTTCTAAGAAGATCAGAACTAGCTTGAAGGATTTTTCTTGAGTTTTTAGCAGAAGGAAATCGGAACCATTATTACCTTACTGAGAAGTCTGGTTTTATAAAATCATATTTAAGAAAACTGGACTAAAGATTCGGAGTGATCATTTGTGGAGTAGCTTCAACAAAGTTCTTATTCTTGTGGTTGGATCATTTGTTCTTTAATAAAACATTATAAACTAATGGGAGTCAATATAATATTTCCTATTGCGAGATAGATGGTGTCTAACGGGAGTTGGAACAAGTTGTATTCACTTATTTATTATAGTGGATTTCCATAGACCCACGGGAGTGGCTATGGCAAGGACGTAGGTTCTCTTATTGAGGTTGAACCTTGTATATCTTTTGTGCCTTTCTTGCTTTACCTTTCTTGCATGCTTGAGTTTATTTCTAAAGGTTGATAAGGAAATAAATCTTAATAGGTTTCAAGGGTTAAATTTCTAAATTTTTTGAAACTTATAAAAAGTTAAACAACTGAGTCAACCCCCCCCCCCCCACCCATCCCCGTATCAGTTGTTATTCGATCCTTGGAACTTCAGTGTTTTTTCATCCGTGTGTTAGGCGAGTCCACATGAAGAATCAGTGCAACTGTGACCCATTCAAGTTTTGAGCCTGTGGCAGGATGGGACATATAAAATGGTTTTGTAGGAAATTCCCTCCTGCTGTGAGTGGTAGAGGGTCAGCTCTAACATCTAGTTCAAGAGAAGGTTCTTCATCTCCACGTCAGGCTGTGAGATAGAGAGGTGTAGGCTGGTTAGGCTAAGATAGTGGTGGCCATGGTTGTGGCAACTAGACATTAGGTTCTTAGAGACAGTAGGGTGAATCAGCTTAGGGTATCCATGCAGTGTCATAGGGTTGTGGTATAGGCCAGACTTATGTTGTGCAACAGACCCAACAAGAGAAGGATCTCAGACCGTCTATGGTGAGAGGTGCGATCTTAGTATCTTCTAATATTTCATCTTCTATTTTCAATATAGGTTAATCTCATATTTTTATATCTGTGTATGTGGTTAAAAGACTTGGGCTTGTGGTTTTTCTTTCTGAGGAAATTATAATGCTAGATACACCATTGGGAATGAGAACAGGTTATGTGCGCCAATGTGTAGAGTTTCTCATTGAGGTGGGAGGATGCTCCTTCATTTGGAATATTTATGTACTCAAGATGTTAGGGTTTGAAAACATTATCAGGATGGACTAGATAGTATCTTATTGATAATACGTTGATTACTATCACCAGAGGGTGAATTTCACATCACCAAAGGGTGAAGTGTTTACTTACAAGGGTGAATGGGATGTCTAGGAGAGTTGAGCTAGACCCGAGCATCGTGGGATGGATGGGATTACATCCCATATCTCTTGTTTGTTTCTAGATGATTAGGGAGTGTTTTAGGCAGACTTCCCTCTAGTGGTTGATTTCTTCAGATACATCTTTCCTGATAACTTTTTTAGGTTACCTCTTAAGAGATAGGTGGGGTTCTCCATCGATATATTTCTAGAAGTTGCACCAGTATCCATTCCTCATTATAGGATGGATATAATGGAGTTGTAGGAGATCTAGAGGTAGCTATAAGATTTGTAGGTGAAGGGGTTTATCAGACCCAGTACTTCTCTATGTGTTTTTCTAGTCTTTTTTGTGAAAATGGTGGATGGTTCCCTTAGGCTATGTGTGGACTATCAGAAACTGAACCAACTGACGGTTAAAAACTGATATCCCTTTCCATGGATAGATGACCTGTTTTATTAGCTTCGAGGAGAATGAGTGTTTGTGAATATTGATTTGAGGTCCAAATATCCCTAGGTGCGTTTTCAACCAACATACATACCTTGTACGGCCTTTCGTAGTAGGTATGATCTATACGAGTATCTGGTTATGTTGTTTGGTCTCACGAATGCGCTAGCAGTTTTCATGGAGATGATGAACCATGTGTTCCATCCTTATCTTGACTCATTTTTTGTGGTTTTCATGGAAGATATCTTGGTATATTCTCATAATCAACGCGACCATGCCAACCATCTTGAGATAATTTTGAATACACTAAGAGATCATTAGTTATATGAAAAGCTCACAAATTTCCACTTTTATATGGATCAAATTCACATCTTGGGTCACATCATCTCAGAGACAGAAGTATCAGTGGACCTAGAAAAGGTGAGAGCTATAGTTTTCTGGGAGCATACCAGGAATGTATTTGACATAAATAGTTTCTTGGGGCTAGCTGGAGACTACATGAATTTATACAGGACTTCTCACACTTAGAAGTGTCATTGATGAGCATGAATAAGATGGGTGTAAAGTTCGTGTGGTTAGATTCTTGCAAGACATCCTTTCTAGAGATGAAATGAAGGTTGAAATCAGCACCAGTGTTGTTACTTCCAGAGTAGGGAAAGATTTACATAGTATACTATGATGTTTCAGATTTGGGGTTGGGGGTTGTACTAATGCAGGGAGATAGAGTCATGGTGTATGGGTCTCAGAAGCTAAGTACTCACCAGAGGAATTACCCTATGCCCGATCTCGATTTAGCTATAGTTTTTCATTATTTACACTATTAGAGACACTATTTACTATGAGAGTGTTTTTTGGTGTACATTGACCACAAAAGCTTCAAGTGCACATTTACACAGCATGATCTGAATCTAAGGCAGTGAAGGTTGGTAGAGTACCAGCATTCCATTGACTTTAAGCTTGCCTATACTCCTGGTAAAGGAAATGTAGTGTTTGATGCACTGAGTAGGAGGAATGAGGTATAAGAAGTGCAACAGTCCAGTAGTGAGTGGCAGCTTATGGAATTGTTCTATGAGATGCATATGGAGGTTCATGACATTTAGGGACAAACATTTATATCATCCTTAGTGGTGACCTCTACCCTACTGGATAGAGTTAGTATGAGGCATCTATTGGATTCAGAAGGCCTAGTCATACAGGAGTGTGTGGAAGGTGAGGACCATATTTCTAGTTATATGGTAGGTGTAGATGAGATCTTTTTTATCCATGGATACTTTTGGGTTCCTATGGATATACGTGAGGAGTTGATGCTTTATTTTCATGATTTAGCTTGGGAAGTGCACCCCAGAGTCACCAAGATGTATCGTGACTTGTGCCAGAAGTACTAGTGTTCAAGAATGAAGTGAGGGGTAGTTAGTTTTGTTACAAGGTGTTCCACCTGTCATTAGGTTAAGGAAGAACATCAGCGACCAGCTAGGATTTTACAACAGTTACCTATTCCAGAATGGAAATGGAATAATGTCGCGGTGGATTTCGTGAATAGTTTACCAACGTCATCTTGAGGTAACGATGATGTGTGGGTTATTGTGGACAGACTGAAAAAGTTCTCTCATTTATTTCCGATTAAGGAGACCTTCAGTGTTGATGAGTTTGGTAGGTTGTACATCCATGAGATTGTATGACTACATGGGGTCCCTCATTCAATTGTTTTAGATAGGGACTATCGCTTTATGTATCATTTATAGAAGAGTTTTCAGAGGTAATTGGTTATATAGGTGCTTCTAAGCACAACATAACACCCTCAGACTGATGGATAGTCAGATCGTATGATACAAGTTTTCGAGGACATGCTGTGAGCATGCATCCAAGATTTTGGGGGCTCTTGGGAGAGGAATATTCCCCTAGTTGAGTTAGCCTACAATAACAGTTATCAGGTGATGATACAAATGTAACCTTATGAGGATTTATACGGTAGTCTATGTCTTTCTACCCTGTGCTAGTTAGAGGTAGGTGAGGTAGCTTTAATAGGACCACGTCTCATGAAGGATACTTCTGAGCATGTCCAGCTGATTCAGAAGCGGATGGCTAGAGAACAGTCTCATTAGAAGTATTACACCGATTTTCGAATATGACCTCTAGAGTTTGAGGTTAGAGATCTAGTTTTCTTTTGTGTTTCACTGAGGATAGGATAGATAAGGATCAAGATATTGGGTAAACCTTCACCACAATATATTGGACTATTCGAGATTCTAGAGAGAGTCAGGTTCATTGACTATTGATTACAGTTACCTCGGAGGTACCGATCCATACATGACATCTGCCACGTATCTCAACTGTGTTGTTATTATCCAAAACTATCTCACATATTTCATCCTGAGGAGGTTGAGCTTCATGTTGATGCATCCTTTGAGGATCATCGGATTCGTATCATTGACAGGATAATGAAGGTTCTATGAGGTCGTTTAGTTCCTCTAGTGTGGGTGTTATGGAAGCATGGCCATATAAAAAATGAGACTTGGGAGTGTGAGGCTGGCGTACATGCTCAGTGGCCAGAGTTATCAAAAGAATATTGACCACCCATAGGAGAGAAATTCAGGGATGAATTTCTATAATGGGGGATATTGTAAGAACCCAGGTTTCCATAAAAGGTAAAGATCCTTTTATTTTTAGTTTAAATGCTTTTTTATGGCCTTACGTATGTACCCCTTGTGATCACAGGTGTTTTGGAGGTGTTTGGGGCTCATTCGGAGTCTGGATTCAGGTTTTGGGGTTGTTTTTGGCCTAATGCGCGGTTAAGAGAAACCATGTGGGGTTGATCACAGGGTTAGACTAACCGTGCAAGGGGAGGTAGTAGCTTCCACAGATATTGAGAAACCACGTGGTAGCATCTACACGGTCGTGCAATAATTTTGAGAAATTTCATACTTTTGATAGAGAGATACCGCATGATTACCGCATGGTTAGTCAGACCATGTGGGGTAACTATGTGAGCCCCCTGGAGACTTTTGGTAACCATGATAAATGGATCATAGTTAGAAAAATAGTGCACCTAAAATGTGTGACCCGATTTTTAACATCAAAATTACCATTTTCCCCCTCTTTCCCTTTAAACCTATAAAAAGGTTTCTTCTTCTCATTGGATAGAACTGCACGTAGGAGCTCCCCCTTGAGGTACCTAGCAAAGTATTTGAGCCCGTATTTCCATCTGATCTTTGTTTCGACCATGGATCATATCATTGAATCTATATCAGTAAGGTATACGTTCCTTTTTAGTCATTCTTGTTTCTTCGAAACAATGATTGTGTTATTTGATTTTAGGCTCATATTCCCTAATATCTCATTCTTCATCTGTTCTTCAGATATCTCCTAAACCGGGAAAAATCAGGACTTGATACTGTATGATTTCTCCACTACTAATCCAATGTATGTGGTCTATACTTTTATTCATATTTTCTAGTGTTTTTCGAGTGTTCATCGGATATGTCACTAGCTAGACTTTCTGGTGCGGCCCCATTTTTTAGAAAGCCACTTGTAGTAGTCTTAATTGGACCTAATGAGAATGATCGTAGGTTCTTTTTAGGTGAGTTGTCTCCCATTTCTCAATTCAAGGTCACCCATGGGGTGAAACTTATGGATTTAACACATTTATAATTTTTTAAACCACCCAAGGGGTGTGTGCTCATGCTTTCCTAGTTATAGAGAGCTTTTTTATTCCCATAATGGTTTGAATGACTGCCTAGGAGATGTACTATCTCCTTATATCTTATTATACCAGGCCCTTTTGAATAAACAGCCTAAATGTATTTGTTTAACACAAGTGGGTATACTTGTTGGTAATTGCAAGATTTCTTAAATGGTTGAATGGTCAATGGGGATATGTGAGAGGGTATACTCACATGACTTGTTAAAATGGAAAATGAATAATATGGGTGGGTAAACCTATATGATTTTATTAATAGCATGTTAAATGGATAGTATGGGAGGGTAGGCCCACATGAAATGTGAAGGATAAATGGAATGCATGGGTGGGTATACTCATGGCTTGTTTTTGTTTATGTGAGTAGGTATACGCACATGGTTTTAAATTTCTTAGTTTGAATGAATTGAATGAATGGTTTGATAGATGCCATGGGATACTCTCTATGAATCTAGAATGTGGTAGTGGATGCCTTGGGTTGACTCTTCCCCTTATGTCTTGATTCTGTGGGATTACTTGGTCCTTGCTACCCTGTGGATTTGGATTTCTTAGACTCACATAGGAAATGTCGATATACATTCCCCTATGACTCCAACTAGTTCCTGAACCGAGTTACCACTAGGACACCCATGGGACTCATTGTGGATGCCTTGGTCTATTGAACCTTGGATATGGCCCTTCGTGCTCTACACTTTTTACTTGGATTCCCTGGTACATGACACCTTAGATCTGGCCCTTGGGTTCCGCACTTCTTTATACAACGTGGATGTGGGTTACTTGATATTGATGGATGTATGGTGTGGCTATGTGACTGGTACTTGTTATAGCTGCCTTGTTAGGAGATGACTCTTCTTGAAAGTATAATTGAGAGGTTGTTTGGTGTTACTTATTGCAATAGACATATTCTATGGGAATTCAATTTACATTACAGCTTTACTTGCACATTATAGCACTTTACATATTGTTGGTAGAACTGTATAGACCTTTGGTGGTTACCTACTGGGGTGTTTATCTCACACATTGTTCAGGACTCCTTGTGGACCCAAATATATTATACTGTTGAAGGTAATGATAGGGTAAAGTTCCCTGGTATAGGTTGTGTGACTGTGTGTTTTGAGTAGGGGAGCATAGGACCAAAATGAAGCTTGCGATGCTATGGACACTTTTTGGTCTTTTATTATTTTTGGGATACTTGTATTGTATTGTATTTTCATTTAATATTCTAGATTATTTCTATATACATGTTTCATCTATATCATTATATATGTGACGTTCCTTAATTATATATGCAATCTTGTCTTGTCTCAATTTTTAGTGACTGCTTATTTATTTTATTCTACAATAGTATGTATTCGTATTCTGATGTGATACTTTGGTAATGAGAGTATATTCTCCCCATTGACCCACCTAGATCCTCTCTACGAGTCAGAAGCCTCTAGAATTTGGAGACATGCACTTGATACCGTGTATCCAATTGTTCTTGGGGCACAGTTGAGTGGCATCCAGGTCTGGGACATTACACTATCCATCCAATACTAATAATACTGTGCTTTCGTGTAGAATATTGGGGCATGTTATCATCAAAGTCCTTGAAGAACTCAAAAATAAAGGGATTTTGAGTGACATCACACCAAGAAATATTGCATTTTGTGAAGATTTTGTGATGGGAAATGCCAAGAGGATTAGTTTTGGCAGGTCTAGTTTCAAAGCCACCAGCCCCTTAGAATATATTCAATCTAATATATGGGGTCCATCTAGGACTTCATACCATGGTGTATATTCCTAATTTATTACTTTCATATATTAATTCCCTTGAAAATTATGGATTTAAATTCTTAAAAACAAATATAATGTTTAATAAACATTTATTAACTGGAAAATTTTGGTGGAAAACCAAATTGGGAAGAAAGTTAAAACTCTAAGAACAAACAGTGGGCTTGAATACCTATCCATTTAGTTCATACAGATTTAAAAATATGAGGGTGTTAAAAGATATATAACTATAAGGGAAACTCCTCAACAAAATGGCTTAGTACAAATAATGAATAGAACTATCCTAGAAAGGGTTTGGATCATGCTTGCATGCTTAGGCCTCCCCAAATCCTTTTGGATGGAGACAAATATCACTTTTGTATACCTAATTAATATGTGTCCTTCTTCAGCTAACCAATTTAAAACACTTGAAGAATTGTGGAATGGTAATTCCCCTTTCTATACCTACTTAAGAGTCTTTGGTTGTGTGACTTATGCTCATATTAAGACTAAAAAGTTAGAACCAAGAGCTCTAAAATTCAACTTTATTGGGTATCCCAAGTGTGTTAAGGGGTATAATATTTAGGTGAATAAACATGGTTATCAAAAGTGAATTATAAGTAGAGATGTTGTATTTCATGATTCTTACTCTCCTATAAACAAGACTGCCACATCTGGTAGTAGTGAACCAACCTATGAATAGGCTGATGAAACTAAGCTTCTAGCCTAGTTTGAGGCTCATGTCCAGCCTTCTCCACCTGATGAATAGCCTACTGCACAGGTTGATTCTTCTTATTCTTCTGATATAGATTCTAATTCTAAACCTACACCCCCTAATAGAGACTACAAACTGACCTGTGATAAGTAAATAAGAGTTCCAATACCTCATGATTGGTTTAGTTAGTATGATATTGCATTATATGCCTTTTATATATCCCAAGATATTATAGTTGATGATCCTAAAACCTATAGGCAAGCCATAAATAAAAAAGACTCAAAGCAGTGGGTCTTTATCATGAATGAAGAAATTCATTCTTTAAGAAAGAACCATACTTAGATTGTTGTAAACAAACCAACTATTGGTAAAATAATTGGTTCTAAGTGGATCTTTAGAAGAAAAGAAGAAAACATTGAGGGAAATAAAATAAATTATAAAGAAAGGTTGGTTGTTAATGGTTTCCTTCAAATAGAGGGAATTTATTACTCTGATATATTTTCCTTTGTTGTTAAGAATTATTCTATTAGGATAATATTATCTTCCTTTGCTAATAATGATATGCATATTGAACAATTAGTTGTTACAACTGCTTTTTTACATGGTGATTTGAATGAGAAAATTTATATGAAACCTCTTGATGGTTATCCTAATGAATTCAAATTAAATCAGGTATGCATTTTAAACAAATAATTACATGGCCTAAAAGAAGCCTCTAGGAAGTGGTACTTGAAATTTGATTCATTCATGTTAGATAACCAGTTTATTAAGAGTCAATATGATGTATGTGTCTACTTTAAATCAACCAAAAACTGCATGCTTTATCTGCTGCAATATGTTGATGATATTCTTATCATTTTCAAAAATATGAATCTCATTTCTACTGTTAAATCCTAATTAAAAGGAAAATATGAAATGAAATACTTAGGTGTAGCTAAACAAATCTTAGTTGTTGAGATAATTAGGGACAAACCAAACAATGTGCTTTATTTATCTCAGCATGCTTATGTTTTAAAAATATCAAGAGATATATGTTTGAATCTCTCAAATCAGTAAATATACCTCTTTGAAATAATTTTAAACTATCTTTAACATAGGCACCCACAACTAGTGATTATGTACACTTTATGTCTCAAATATCTTATGCTAATGTGGTGGGTAGTGTCATGTACTGTTTGATTTTCACTTTCCCAAATATTACCTATGTAATCTGTACTTTAAGCATATTTATTGCCATTCTTGGGAAACTATATTGGCTTGACCTTAAGTGGATTTTAAGATACCTATCTTGTAGCTCTAATATTGCATTGTGTTGTGGTAAAAACATGGATACTACTTAAATAATTTCTGGTTTTTTTGATGTCATCTATGATGGAAACATTAACACTTGTAAGTCTTTAACCAGTTATGTTTTTACTGCATGTGGAGGTCTTATTTTATGGAAATGAAACATGCAGTTTTTGGTTTCTCTTTCAACCATAGAATTCGAGTATATAGCCTTAAATAAGGCAGTTAAAGAATCTTTATAGATCAAGAGTGTTTCTTTTGAACTTTCCTTTTATGATTTTGTTATCAATGTATATTCTAATAGCCAATCTATAATTCACCTATCCATAAATTTAGTATTACATGGTAAATATAATCACAATGGTATTAGTGTTGAGATGGTATGTGAGTATGATATACTCTATAATACCAAATGTAGAATTGAAATAATAGAGATATTGAATCAAGTATCTAAAGATGCTCAAAATACAAGAGGGAGGTGAATTGTATAATTTTAAAAAATCCTTTGGAACTTTTAAAGATGGTTATGTTTAACAAGGTTAGACAAGATAATTCACAAAACCTCTAAGTTCTACACACTTGCTTGATTCCGGAAATATGATTCTGAGAATGTGAATCTGGGAAGATGGTTCTGGAAAATGAAACTTAATGAAATTTTACAATGATAAAGATTCTACCTTAAAGAATATAGAATCTCACTAAATCAAAGTATAAGAATAAGGAGGTATAATATAGTTATACTTGCCTCAATAATAAAAATGCAGCGGAAAACTCAAAACAAACAAGTAACAAGTAGTAAGTCTTTTAACCCAAAGAGAATGGTATCCAACAACCTTGGATAAAGGTCCCTTGATTTATACTTTCAAGAAATTCAGTCTTACCCACACCAGGGTAAGTCCTCGATATGAAGATCGGAGTCTGTCTTGCGATACCTACAAGCCATCAACTTTAAGGTAGTCGGTACCTCTGTCATCCTCAGCAAGGAAGCCCTCAACTTCAAGGTAGTCGGCACCTCTGTCTTCCTATCCTCGGAAGCCCTCGATTGTACACAGCAACAATCGGAGTCGCACAAAGAAAATATGAACAAGAAGTTCAGTATGCACTAAGAAAGAGAGTATCTCTCTCTAGAAATCACTTCAGATCAATAGTTGTCCAAAAGTCATCCAAAAGTTGTGAGCTCTTCAAATGAGATCCTATTTATAGGCACAACACCAACAGTCGGCTCCCTCCTCCAACGGTCATATTTTTCCTTGAATTTCAGAGGGACCTATACATGTGTCACTCAAACAATGGTTAGTTAGTAACTGAAAGCACGACATCATTTTATAACAAAAACAAGTGTAAGAAAAAATATTATTACATAACTAAAATCCAATATTCGGAATTTAAGCAAATAAAAGTTCAGAGTCTAACCAAAAATGAATTCGGAGTCTATAATACAAGGATATTCGGATTCTATTTTCTAAGGAATTCAGATCCTAAACTCTATAGAATTATAGAGTTTGAATTTCAAGGAAATTTAGAATATGGATTCATAAGAATTCGAAACCTGAACTTACAAAGTTCGGAGTATGAATTTATTAGAATTTGGAGTCAGAACTCATAGGAATTTGCAACCTGAATTTGGTGTCAAAACTCAAAGGAATTCGTGACATGAATTCAGAGTCAGTATTCATAAGAGTTGGTAATCAGAATTTGTATTCATAATTCAAAGTCAGAACTCAAAAGAGTTTGTAACCAGAATTCATATTTAGAATTCGGAGTCAGAACTCGGAAGAGTTCGTAACCAGAATTTGTATTCAGAATTCAGAGTCAGAACTCGGAAGAGTTCATAACCAGAATTTTGAGAATTCTGAGTCAAAACTCAAAATAGTTCGGAGTCTGAATTCAGAGAACTCAGAGTCAGAACTCAGAAGAGTTCGTAACCAGAATTCTGAGAATTCGGATCCTAAAACAAATGCTTCATATCTATGTGATTATAGGATTCTGAGGTTTTGGTTACAAACCAAATTTTACACTTAGGAAAAATTATGATATGAAAAATGAAAACATGGTAAGGATAAATTTCCTTGGGGAAGGAAATTTTTCCTTAAAGAAGTAAAACACATGGTAAAATGAAATTTTCCTTGAGATAAGGTGTTTGTGATTTTCAAAACAAGAAGTAATGGTAAAGTCATAAGGAAACCTTATTGACTTAACAATATCCCCCAAGTATAAAGGAATGGAAAATTCATAAGGAAAACCTTATTGAATCAACAATATCCCCCTTTTTGGAAAGCACAAACATCCTTACGAAAAAGAATAAAAGGACTTAGAAAATATTTTTCTTGACTTTGAAAATAAAACTTATCTCCCTTTTCACATTGTCAAATATGAATACGACTAACTCCCCCTTAGGATTTGGAACACTAAGGATCGTATTCTAGATTTATGGAATGAGATTTTTCATTATCTTGAGTATGGAAATCTCTATAATGAAAACTCCCCCTTAGATAAACTCCCCCTTACTTGGGTATATTTCTTATTTTCTTATCATTATTTTTCCTTTATCCCCATTTTTTATTTTCAAAAAGAATTTGAGGGAATGGAAAAGAAATTATAGTACCTGAAATATTAGTACAAAGAAACCAAAAAAAACGAGCAACCAAAAATTTCATTAAGATATGAAGAATTTGTACAAGGAAGAAAATACAACAAAATATCAGATTAGATATATTTTCATTTCTTATCCTTGGGTATCAATTTCTTCACTATGGTTTTCAGCTTCTTTTTCTCCTTGTGGTCTTCCTCTGCTTGCTTATCTAAGGCTTTGATCTTTTCTTCCTGAGCCTTCAGAGCCTCTGCCTGAGCCTTAAACAAGTCATCTTGCTTCACTAGCTTCTCTTCAATCTCAATCTGGAGATCCCTTTCTCTCTTCCAGCTTTGAGCAACAGAGTACAACTTCCCATTCAGATCCTTGACCTCCTGAATTTGAGTATTCTACTCAAGATTTAGCTTTTCCTCAAAACTATTTGTGAGATCCTTGATTTTTATATCTTCAGTATCAAAAGCTTCCTTAACATCATCTTGAAACTCATCAAGATCTCTCAAATATTCAACTATATTCTTTGAACATCTCACCATTTTATTACAAGATCTTTTGTGGGCTTCATAGTTGATAAGGAAGGATTTAAAGTCTATCTCCATCTTGACACACTTTTCCATCACCATGGACACTGAATCCGATTTTTGGTTCAAAGTATGTTGAAGCATCTGGCATCTGGAATCTATGCATGGGAAAATCAGAATTGTCCCTACAAGCTTATTCAAGGATTGAACTACAAAATCCTGTCCCAATGAAGATGATTACGAATCCAAGACTTTTCTTGGTGAGGGATCTTTCTCTAGATCAATAAGCTTTCTCTTCAAAGATCCACTAGCTTCCTTCTTCCTTAAGATCTCTTTTGTAGGTGTATCCACAACCACCTATTTCCTTTTATTAGATCTCGAAATAGATTCCTCATGTGAAGATTTATGTTCACTATCAAACAGCTGAACAATCTTATCTTCATCTACTTTCTCCTTCTCAGCTCTAGCCTCAGCATCCTCAAGGTGTATGAAATGTTGATTAAAACTTTCTTCCTTAGATAATTTATTAACCTCTTATTCACCCTTCTCATCTTCACCTTCCTCATCCTTCCTAAGAGTTGGGAGCTTTGAAGACTCTGCTTCAGAAGTTCAGATTGATAGTTTCTCAGATGGGGTTCCCTTTTCATGAAAATCTTCAACTTACTTAATCAAATCATCTATATCCCTACTGCTTTTAAATTCTTCTTCAACTTCTTTGATAGCTTATTTTTCAACATCCTTCTCTTGTGCTTTTTCCGGAGTCATGTACTTCTTCCTCGGAGTCTCAGGTAAGGGTTCAACCAAGAAAGATTTTGGTACTGGGATTTTCTCGGATTCTATTTTAGTATCCCTCAGAAGGGATTATACAATTTCAGCCTTAGAAATCTTCTTTTTCTACATATTTTCCTTGGGTTGCTTCTCAAGCTCATCGGCTGCCTTCTCTTTCAAAGCTTTGGCCTCTGCAGGATCCAAGCCAAACTGTGGCTCTCCTTCCTTCCGATTATTTTTGTCTTCCCTCCACTTGGAAACCACCTCATCCAGATAATCTTTCTGCTTATTGGGCTTTGGAGGTACGGATTGAGTTTATTTAGCTTTAGAGGTTTTATCTACTTCTTCCACTTCCTTTAACTTCCTCTTCATTCCTGCTTTCTTTGATGGTTCAGGAACTTCTTGTTCCTTCGGAATAGCTTCAAACTCTTCCTCTAGTAGGTCATATAATTCTCCTGACTCCTTATAAAATCCAACTTTCATCCTTTTTAGGGTGTCATCACTGATCATCATGACTTTGTAATTCCTCATCTTGGAACTGTAAGGAATCTTAAAATACTCAAGGCACCGAACAATGAGCTTGGATAGGATGTCTAGATACATTATTATCTGTGCTTTCAAGTTCCCATTCTTGATATTCTCTATCTTAATGAGAATATTCTTCATCAGGTTTATCTTCCTCAGATTTAACAGAAAATCTAGAATGAACATGTCACTCTTCTTCAATGTGTCCTTATCACCTTTTCTCAGAACGATAAAACCCTGAACCCACAATTCCAGAATCTGATTATTTGTGGTCAGATGAGAAATCTTTGCATTCTTGATATCTGAAATTCCAAGACATTCCATAGCTTTCACCTTTACAAAACTTCCTTGAACATCCAGCAACTTGTGGGAACAAAACTTAGCTTATCCTTTAAATGGAATTCCAACTAGGATAGCAGTCTTGGTGTATGAAAGGGCATAAGTTTTTCCATATCTTTCGAAAGAAAATTTATCTCTGCCTTCTTCCTTAAAGAAACTAGATAACTCATAGAATTCCACAAGTAAATCCAGATACACCAAGTCTTAAGCACCTGGATTTGATATGCAGACACTCTCTCATCCGTTCATCTTGATATTCTTTAAGATTATAGAATCATATTTATTGAAGAAATTTGGATACACCAACCTCTCTCTGTAAATTTTCCACTCCGAAATCGACTTGACAGTTGACATCTCTTGAGAAGAAATTTCACCAGACATTCGGATTTGAGAAAAAAATGAGAGGTTCAGAATGGGCTTTTGAAAGAAGGGTAGAGCTTCGGCACGTAGAGGCTTGAAAACTGATGTGGTACAACCCTTCAGGGGTCCTTTATATAGGTGTTGGAGGAGACGGTTGATCTTCCCATATCAATCCAATGGCTGAGAATTATTCTGATTAGATATAATGGTTGAAATGATATCCACAAGGAAAATTTGGTAGGATCCGGTCTTTTGAGGTTTTTAAAGGAAAACATTCATATTTAAGGAAACTAGAATCTGAGAAATTTTTAAAAGAAACAAAAGGAACTACCAGCAAGTAAAAGGTGATTACAAAAACTCAAGAAAGAACCATACCTTTCAGATTGTTGGAAGATTATTTGTAATAGGTAATAATCTTCTTGAAGAACTTTAGATTCCGAACAAAACTTGACTACTGGAAAAAAACTCTATTACGAAAAGAAAATTTGAGTATGAAAATCTTCATTACGAAAATCTTCGTTACGAAAATTTTCATTACAAAAATCTCGAGTGAAAAAATCTTCATTACGAAATTTTTTGAAAACTTCATTATGAAAAATTTTGAAAACTTCATTACGAAAAATTTTGACAACTTCATTATGAAAAATTTTGAGAACTTCATTACAAAAAATTTTCAAAATTTCATTACGAAAAATTTTGAAAACTTCATTACGAAAATTTTTGAAAACTTCATTATGAGAAATTTTGAAAACTTCATTAATAAAAATTTTGAAAACATCATTATGAAAAATTTTGAAAAATTCATTATGAAAAAATTTGAAAACTTCATTATGAAAAATTTTGAAAACTTCATTAAAAATTTTTTTGAAAACTTCATTACCAAAAATTTTGAAAACTTATTTACAAAAAAAATATTGAAAACTTCATTACAAAAAATATTGAAAACTTCATTACGAAAAAATATTGAAAAACAATAAATCAAATGTACTCCCCCTATGAAAAGGAGTTTAATAATGTAAGGAGATTGGTTTCAAAAGAAAGTTAATGAGGAGGATTACCTTACGGATATCATTCCTAACTTTTTTTAATGTATTAAAATCTATCGAAGGGTAAAGATTTTGTGAAAATATTAGCAAGTTGATCTTGCATTCTGATAAATTGAAGAATGATGTAATGGACCGGACCTCTCCGGCCCATTCCTTTGTCAAAAAGAAGGCCACGAAGTGTTCTGGAGGGTAAAATGGACTTTTCCCACACTTTCCAGAATTTTTAAACTACACGCCATGTAGTTTGAGTACACGCCGTGTACCCCCTTTCCGGGTATACCCTGTGTTGAAGTCCATGTCCTTGCCGTGTGAAATAAATGGGTGCACGCCGTGTACCCCAAACTACATGTCGTGTAGTCTCTCCCCGTGTACGTGTAACCGTCTGTTGACCAGTCAATGGTTTTGTGCCATGTTGGAGCCGTGTCCTTGCCATGTGAAATAAATGGGTACACGCTGTGTATCCAATACTACATGCCGTGTAGTCCCTCCCCGTGTATGTGTTACCTTCAAGTCGTGTGTTGACCAGTCAATGGCTGTGTGCCGTGTTGGAGTCGTGTCCTTTCCATGTGAAATAAATGGGTACATGTCATGTATCCAATACTACACGCTATGTAGTCCCTCCCCACGTATGTGTTACCTTCAAGTCGTGTGTTGACCAGTCAATGGTCGCGTTCCGCATTGAAGGTCGTGTTAGAAGCCGCGTGGTGACCGTGTGAAACGGCCGAGTACACGCCATGTACCATAAAGTACACGCCGTGTACTTTTTCTTTTCTCGCCAATAAAAGGAGGGGTCACATCCTCCTTTTCAACTCACCCCTCTCTTCCCCATTCCTCTGAGAAAAGCTCTCCCAAGAGACTCGAAGGCACCTTTTCTTCCATAACTTCTTCGTCCGAGCTCCGATTTACAATCCGTCAGCGGCCACGGGATCGTAATGACGAGGCGGAACTTCTAAGCTTGGATCCATTGTATTTCCTTTGGCCTTTCCTTTCCAACTTCCACCTAAGGAATTTTTTCCGAGACTCGACAGAAGTGACGGACGCCGACGGACGTCTTCTAAAGTTGATCCGGGGGAGCATCGTAATCAGAACCTGTTGAGATAGGGATCTTACCTTCGTCTCTCTAATTTTTGCATCATGTGGGGTGGGTATCCTCTTGTTTTCATGAGAAGTAGTTGAACCATTAAATAAAGATAATAGCTGGTTAAAGAACGGGGATGGGGGAGTTTTTATGTTTATCTTATATCCTATGATTTTATGTTGTGAATTTAATAGGCTTCTGCATACTGAAAATCACGGTCGTTGGGGGCCTTTGCTTGCGCAATTAAATATTGCCTTATCTTTATAGACTGTTTTTGTGAATGGAACTTTGTTGAATGTGGAATTTGTTTAATCACGTAAAATTGGCTGATTAAAATCTGGAACCCTTGTGTGATCACCCCGGTTAAACAAAATGGAATAATGAACATGTGGGTTTTGGATGGGTTACTGGTGTGTGAAATGGAGGGGTGAATCCTGGGTTGTTATGAATAGAACGGGTAGCAAGGCTGTAGTAAATGATGTTAAAGGGGATATGATGTGGCACGAATCTTATTTTGTGGGTTGTGGTGGATTGGATGATCAGCGGGGCTGCGATAAGTTGTATCAAGGGATGATGATGTACGGTGCGGATGTGGTTATGGCGGTTGTAAGTAGGGCTGCAGGGATGGGTTGGAATGTGAACAGACTATGGGTCGTGAATAATAAATAAAAAGTGGAATAATTAATGAATGGTGGGGCATGGTAATGGAACGGGATTAATAATCAATGGGTTGGTTGGTTAATAAGAAGGGACTTGATGTGTTGCTTTTGTTTTCCTAAATTGATTTGTGGATGGCAGGGATATGTTTCACGAACGTTTGATGTGGTTGGTTGTGGATAGTTGCCCAGTAGTTAAGGAACTAATAAGTTGATTCTGTTGAAACGTGAAAACCTAAATGGGGATGGGGTTGTTTGTTGTATGCATGCTTCATAGTAGCAGTTTCGCGGCACGTGCTCAGTTTATCTGTTTAGAAGCCATAGGTTGGGTTGTGTGTTTAGTATATATATATATATATATATATATATGTATCTTTGTGTTTTGACACACCTCATCCATGTTGAGCACTTAGTGTCGAACACTCCCATTTCATGGGAGTGGGTGTTTTCTCATAGTTACTAGCTCCTTCCTGCTCCTTCTTCCCTAGGATGTGATGGCTTGAGGTGACCTTACACCTAAAACCCTTCAGGTAGGTTTCGATTGGGGTGGATTGGCCCAAGACTCTTCGGGCAGGTTTGGTTTCCCAAGAATCTTCGGGATGAGGCTCAGGTGTCTTCGGGCGAGAGTTATGTTACTATTACTGTTTCCCAATAACCTTCGGGATGAGGCCCAGGTGTGTGCGGGCGAGATACGTGGTTATGAGGCCCAGGTGTGTGCGGGTGGGATACGTGGTTGTGAGGCCCAGGTGTGTGCGGGTGGGATACGTGGTTGTGTGGCCCAGGTGTGTGTGGCGGGATGTGTGGTTTGTGAGGCCTAGGTGTGTGCGGGCGGGGAGAGTGTGGCGGAGTTAGGACGTTCGCCGTTAAGAAGAGCAGCTAACTAGTGGGAAATGGTGCGGGGTACCCAATACTCTTATTCTTATATACTACTACCTTTTGTGATTATGTTTTTGGTGAGTGTGGTTGGTGAGGTTGGGTGGATAGAATTACTTTCTAGGTTACTTCTGTTGTTCTCACGGGACATTCGGATGTCTCCCCACTTGTGCACGAGATATTTAGGTTTCCCTACTGAGTATACTTGTATGCTCACCCTACATTTACTTTCAGGTTTCCAGGAGGACTACCAGGGTCGTGCGAGACCCTACTATTCGGACAGTTGGAGTTGTTGCAGTTGTTTTACTCTTGTTTTCTTTTGGTATTGTACTTTGAGATTTCTTGTACTTGCACCTTGTTATAAAAATTTTTAAACATGTATGTGGGCTTGGTTTGGGTTTATTTATATACACTTGTTCTTTTCCTTTTTGGTGGTTGACTTGTCCTATTTCCCGATCTTAAAAAAAGGCAATGCCTCCCATATTTGTGAAAACTTATACCCTTGGTGCTAGTCACCACCCCGGGGCCTACTGGAGGTGGTACTCGGGGGTCATTATCTCCCTTTCACCATTGCCAGCTCAGGAGGGGCATCTTTGGTGGGAGGGGTTCGTGACAAATGATATCTCTTTTTTGTGTGTGATCTCTAAGAAAGCGATACCTAATATCTATGTGTTTTGCACGAGAGTGATGTGTAGGGTTTTTACTAAGGGAAATGGCACTTTTATTATCACACAAAAATTTTGCTTTGGTAAAACTCATACCATAGTCTATGAGTGTGTGTTGCATCCACAACACTTGAGCACAACAACTTCCAGCTGCTACATATTCAGCTTCTACAGTGGAAAGTGCTTCTGAGTGTTGCTTCTTGCATGACCAAGAAATTAATGAATCTCCTAAGAAATGACAAGTTCCGGATGTACTCTTTCTATCTATTCTACATCCACCAAAGTCATCATCTGAAAACCTTTTCAAAAAAATCATTTCCATAAGTATAAAAGAGTCTTAAATCCATGGTTCCCTTTAAGTAGAGAAAAATTCTTTTCACTGCTTTTAAATGAGATTCCTTATGATTGGATTGATATATTTCATATAAGAATACTGAAAACATTAAGTCTGGACGACTAGCTATCAAGTAAAGTAAACTTCCTATCATACCTCTAAAAGATGTTTGATCTACTGGTTTCCCAGCTTCATCAAGATCAAGTGTGTTTGAGGTACCAATGGGAGTACTTATACTCTTAGTGTTGTAATATCCATAATTTTTAAGAAGATATTTAATATACTTATGTTGATATATATAGATTCCTTCTGGTTTTTGAGAAATTTGAAAACCAAGGAAAAATGTTAACTCACCCATCATACTCATTTCAAACTCATATTTCATTAGATCCACATAGGAATCGGTTAAAGATTGCTGAGTTGAACCAAATATAATGTCATAAACATAAATTTGAACAATCAAAACATTTTTCTTATCTATATTTATAAAAAGGGTTGGATCTTCATTTCCCTTAACATAATTATTTTGAAGCAAAATTCCTATAAGTCTATCATACCAGGCTCGAGGGGATTGCTTAAGTCCACACAAGTCTTTGGTAAGTCTAAAACATGATCAGGATGTTTTGTATCTTCAAAACCAGGAGGTTGTTCAACAAAAAATTCCTCTTGAACATAACCGTTAATGAAAGCACATTTCACATCCATTTGAAAAATTTTGAAATTGAATAATGCTGCAAAGGTAAGTAGGATACGAATAGATTCATGTCTAGCTACTGGAGCATAGGTTTCTTCATAGTCTATTCCCTCTTGTTGATTATAGCCTTTAGAAACTAATCTAGCTTTATTTCTTAATATGATTCCATTTTCATCACACTTATTTCTGAAGACCCATTTTACTCCAATAATAGAAGTTTCCTTAGGTATTTAAACCAAGATCCGGACTTTATTCCTTTAAAATTCATTTAGTTCATTTTTCATATCTTTAATCCAATCATCATCACCTAAAGCTTCATCAGTGCTTTTTGGTTTTAATTGGGAAAGGAATTCTAGATGTTATACTTCATTTCTTAAGTAACTTCTAGTCCTTACAAGTTGATTCACATCACAAATGATGTTATCACTAGGATGATTCTTTAGAAACAACTGATTTGGGTTTTGTAAAACATGTTCATCAGCATAGGGTAGGAAATATTTTGGGGTAAATGTTTCAGAAATATCTTCTTGGACATTTTCCTTATCAGAAGGATCTTCTAACAAAGGTTGATAATCAATTTTTGAAAACACATCTGAAGATGTAGATTGGGGTTGTTTAAAAACAAAAGGATCAGTTTCATCAAATTTCACATGTACTGTCTCTTCAACAGTAAAAGTGTTTTTATTGAAAACTCTATAAGCCTTAGAAGTTTTGGAGTAACCTAAGAAAATTCCTTCATCAGATTTTGGTGCGAATTTATGAAGATTATATTTAGTATTCAGAATGAATACCTTGCAACCAAAAACCTTGAAGTAGGAAAGTCTAGGTTTTCTACCATTCCATAACTCATAAGAAGTTTTATTAAGAAAATGTCTAATTAAAACTCGATTTATAGTATAACAAGCAGTACTTACAGCTTCAGCCCAAAAATTCTTGGTTATAGAATACTCACTCAACATGGTTCTAGTTATCTCTTGAAGAATTCTATTTCTTCTTTCAATAAAAGCATTCTGTTGAGGAGTTCTTGGTGCTGAGAAATTGTGAGTAATGCCTTTTCTACTACAAAAAGTTTCAAAATCAGAATTTTGAAATTCTCCTCCATGATCACTATGAATAGTTTTCAATGGAAGGTTTTTATCATTTTTAACTTGGGATCTAAAACTTTTAAAATAAAAAAAAGCTTCAGACTTCTTTGCTAGAAAATAGACCCACGTAAATCTAGTGTAATCATCAACTAAAACAAATACATAATACTTGCCTCCAATGCTACCTATTTGTATTGGACCAAAAAGATCCATATGCACTAACTGTAATGCATCATTAGTTGAGACTTCACCAACTATTTTAAAACTTTATTTATGTTTCTTTCCATATTGACAAGGGTCACAAACTTTTGAAGAATCAAATCTAATCTTCGGTAGATCCTTAACTAGTCATTTCTTAGAGAGTTTGCATAGGTTCTTAAGGTTACAGTGACCTAAACTTCTATGACACAACCAAGAATGATCTTTCATTGCACTAAGTCAAGGTAGATCTTGACTCATAAGGTCTTATAAGTTTAGTGTGTATAAATTCTCTTGCCTATGGGTAGAAAGAATAAACTCATCCTTGGAATTGTGTACTAAGCACTTGTCATTCATAAAATTCACAAGTTAGCCTTCATCCCATAATTGAATTATGCTAATGATATTGTGCTTAATACCCTTAACAAATAAAACATTTGAAATCAAAGTTTTTCCAAGAAGAATGATGTTACCTATACCAATAATTTCTCCCTGGGCATTATCTCTGAAAGTTACTTTTCCTCCTTTCGTCTTGATAATCTTTTAAAAGAATTTTTTGTTACCATTCATATGTCAGGAACATCCACTATCCATATACCAAGTATTGATTTTGTTACCTTCTCTATTTTCCTGAAAATAAAAGAGTTAGGCTTTCGGAACCCAAACTTCCTTGGATTTTTAAATCTTAGAAATAAAAATTTTAGGCACCCGCATCTTTTTAGAAAAATAGGCTTTATGAAATCCAAAAGACTGAGTTTTGTTTAGGGAACCATTTTTTGCCCAATTCCCACCGCACTGACACTTATTACAGAATGGAGCACTTTGAGAAACAAAATAATTGATGCTAAAAATCGGTTTAGAACTAGTATAACCAAAACCAGAACTATTCCTTAGAGGTTGGATTTGAGAATACATTTTATCAAAATTTTCCTTACCTAAGGTAAAGTTTGACAAACACTTCCTCAAGGAAAAAATTTCGTATTTTAGTTTGATAACCAAGTACTTTTCTTCTAAAACATTTGATTTCTAACTAGAGTTAGGCTCGAAAACATTTTTCTTAGAAATTACATTTTCTAGATCTTTAGAAAGTTCATTCTTCTCAGAATTTACTTCCTCAATATCTTTTGAAATACTTTCAAAATCAACATTTTTCTTATCAAGATATTTATAAAGATCTGATGTTTATTTAGTAAGAATAGAATTCCTAGAGTTTTCCTTATCAAGATTTTTCATAAGTTTTGAGTTTTCAATCTCAAGGAGTTTAGAAAACCACGAAACTTCTTCATAGGTAGGTAAAGTATTATCTTCATCAGAAGAGTTATAATATTTACTATCACTATAATTTTCATTTAAAGAAACATTGTTTATTGATTCAGAATTGTGTACCTTAGCCATTAAGAAATGATTGTCAATAGGTAGTCTGGCTATTAGACCAAGATTCTTCTGTCCAGAAGATTTGTAATCTTATGATTCATCTGAAGAGTCACCACCACTGGCACTCTAGGTGTCACTAGATTTCAAGACTTTCTTAGATTTATCTTTGAAGTAATTATTTCTGTTTCTCTCAGAATTCTTATCCTTTCTTTCTTTTCTCTTAAGCATAGGAAAATCAGTTCTTATATGTCCATCTTTCTTGCATTCATAACAAGTAACTTCTGAATCTTTCTTATCTCTCCTTTCTTTTTTCTTATATCTGGATTGAAAGTTCTTCTGTTCAACAATCGTGTTCATTCTTCGAGCAAGATTGGAAAATTCATTCTCTAAAGAATCACTTCCACTAGATTCGGATTGGATAACAACCTTCTTAGATTTGGATCTGGTAACTCTCTCAGGTGTTTTAGCTTTCGTATGATTTGAAGTTGTAGTAAAAGCAACAATACCATTCCCATTCTTCTTTTTTACGTTATCAACATCTCTCTTCATTCTAGTCTCATGTTGAAGAAGAGTTCCAAATAGTTCATCAAGAGAAATTTGAGTAACCTTTCTGTTCTCATCAATAGAACTTCTCTTGGATTCCCACTCATTGGGCATAATGTCTATGATCTTATCAACAAGAGCTTCATCATCTAATCTTTTCTCACCCATGGATTGTAAACTATTCACAAAAGTCATGAATCTTTGTTGCAACTTACATATGGGTTCTCCATAAGGAAATCAGAAACCATGATATTCATCTCTGAGTATGGATCTTCTTGTTTCAATTACTTTGGAAGTTCCAAAGTGTGTAACTTCAAGTTTCTTCCATATAAAATTTGCTGCTTCACAAGATGAAATCTGGCTATATATATTTCTAGTCATAGAACAAAGCAAAGTATTTATTACCTTATAATTAAGTTGATATTCATGCTTTTCTTGATTGGTGAAGGTACTAACTTCCTTGTCAGGGATTTTATGCCCTTCAGTAAGCATAACAAAATTATCAACTCCAGTATTGATAATAAATGTCTGCATACGATCACTCCAATATTCATAATCATTCCCATAAAAAATAGGTGGTCTTGTTGGATTGAGATTGTCTATGGAACCAACATTGATTCCTGATATCTTTAAGAAAAACCCTCCACAAAACTTATTAGTAATAAAAAAAATTTAAACAAGGAAAATATTCCTAAGTAAAAAAAATAGAACAAGAGTATCTAAAAAAATGAATCCAAACTTTATGAGTCTGAGAAACTGATTCCGAGAATAAGAAAAAGATTAATTCTCTCCTAAATCTAATCGTGAGATTGATTTATATTGAACCAATCCTCTAATACTAATTGTTGAGATGGTATGTGAGTATTATATACTCTATAATACCAAATGTAGGATCAAAATAATAGAGATACTGAATCAAGTATCTAAAAATACTCAAAATACAAGAGGGGGGTGAATTGTATACTTTTAAAAATTCCATTGGAACTTTTAAAGATGGTTATGTTTAACAAGGTTAAATAAGGTAATTCACAAAACCTCTAAGTTCTACACACTTGCTTGATTCTGGAAATATGATTCCGAGAATGTGAATCCGGAAAGATGGTTCTGAAAAATGAAACTTAATGAAAGTTTACAATGATGAAGATTCTACCTTAAAGCATACAGAATCTCACTAAATCAGAGTATAAGAATAAGGAAGTATAAGATAGTTATACTTTCCTCAACAATACAAATATAGTGTAAAACTTGAAACAAACAAGTAACAAGTAGTAGGTCTTTTAACCCAAATAGAAGAGTATCCAACAACCTTGGATAAAGGTCCCTTGATTTATACTTTCAAGAAAGTATGTCTTCCCCACACCAGGGGTAAGCCCTCGATACGAAGATCGGAGTCTGTCTTGCTATCCCCGCAAGCCCTCAACTTCAAGGTAGTCGGCACCTCTGTATTCCTCAGCAAGGAAGCCCTCAACCTCAAGGTAGTCGGCACCTCTGTCTTCCTATCCCCGAAATCCCTCGATTGTACATAGCAACAATAGGATTCACACAAAGAAAATCTGAACAAGAAGTTCAGTATACACTAAGCAAGAGAGTATCTCTCACTAGAAATCACTTCATATCAACAGTTGTCCAAAAGTCATCCAAAAGTTGTGAGCTTTTCAAATGAGCTCCTATTTATAGGCACAACACCAACGGTCAGCTCCCTCCTCCAACGGTCATATTTTTCCTTGAATTTCGGAGGGACCTATACATGTGTCACTCAAACAACGGTTAGTTAGTAACTGAAAGAATGACATTGTTTTATAACAAAAACAAGTGTAAGGAAAAATATGGTTACATAACTAAAATCCAATATTCGGAATGTAAGAAAATAAAAGTTAGAAGTATAACCAAAAATGAATTCAGATTATATAATACAAGGATATTCGGATTCTTTTTTCTAAAGAATTCGGATCCTAAACTCAATAGAATTTCATAGTCTGAATTTCAAGGAAATTCAGAATCTGGATTCACAAGAATTCAAAACCTGAACTTACAAAGTTCGGAGTCTGAATTTATTATAATTTAGATTCCAAACTCATAGGAATTCGTAACCTGAATTTGGTGTCATAACTCAGAGGAATTCGTGACGAGAATTCAGAGTCAGTATTCATAAGAGTTATTAATCAGAATTTGTATTCAGAATTCAGAGTCAGAACTTAGAAGAGTTCGTAACCAGAATTCGTATTCAGAATTCGGATTCAGAACTCGGAAGAGTTCGTAACTAGAATTCGTATTCAGAATTCAGAGTCAGAACTCAGAAGAGTTCATAACTAGAATTCTGAGAATTCGGATCCTAAAACAGAATGCTTCATATCTAGGTGATTATAGGATTTTGAGGTTTTGGTTACAAACTGAATTTTAAACTTAAGAAAAATTATGATATGAACAATGAAAACATGGTAAGGATAAATTTCCTTGGGGAAGGAAATTTTTCCTTAGATAAGTAAAACACATGGTAAAATGAAATTTTCCTTGAGATAAGGTGTTTGTGATTTTCAAAACAAGAAGGAATGATAAAGTCATAAGGAAACCTTATTAACTTAACAATCTCCCCCAAGTATGAAGGAATGGAAAAGTCATAAGGAAAACCTTATTGACTCAACAATTAGGTTACATTCTATTAGAGATGTTGTGGAATTTGGAACCGTGTGTGTCAAGAAGATAAATACAGACATCAACCCAGCTGATAGTTTGGCTAAATTTGTGGTGTTGTCTAAATTCAAGATTTTTTAGATAGATTGAATTTGGTTTCGATTCCATAACCATGGTGAAATAACATATCCAATTTCAATAGAAAATGGTAGAGATTTGTGAACTATGGTTTTCATTTTATCTTGTTTTCATATTCAAATTATGTCATGTTTACTCTCCCATTTATATTGATTAATCATGAATTAAAATTGATGAGAATTATATTTTAAATTATCCATCTATTATATTGGATTGTTTGGTGTTGGACCTCTATTTTCGATGTGGAACTCCTTGTTTGGGCCTTGGCCTATTGGTCGACCTGTTACCCGCACACCCTTGTGACACAGTGACAATCTGCTCGCCGTTTGGATCTCTGGTTGTTGATTAAATTCACCGCTTGTTTGATATGAACCCTCAATGTTTCCTGGTGTTTCATCATGACTGTTGGGTTTTTGTTTCGGCCCGGTGGCATGGCCTCTCCGGATTGGGTGTTCTGATCGAGGAGGGAATTCCGGTGTCAGGGGAGTTGATCACCCCTACGCTCAGTTGCTTTGGCAAGGATTCATTCTGGATCTTTTTCCTCCACTGGTTCTATGGTGCTCATGTCTTTGGTTCCCAAAACCATAAATGGATGCTTTCTGATCTCTGGTGGTGAACCCCCATGTTTGCCGAACTCCGTGGCACAATGTTGGTATACCGCTCTTGGTGGAGCTTCGACCTCAGTTCTCTTACGCCAGGCCTAGTACTCAAGGAGGACAATCCAGTCCATGGAGATTTGCGAGCTTTGGGATCTTCAGCCATCTTTGACGATTTGGAAAAGTTCAGTGAAGAAGTGAAGAGATTAGGACGGTTTGGCCTATTGGCGTCAGGCACTATAAGTTCTTTGAAATTTTCCTTCTTGAATCTTGTTTTTAGTAGTTGTATCTTTTGTGCTTCTATTGTTGTTTCTTCATTTTTGTATATTGTAAATCTGTTTTTGTTTCTTGAGCATTGATAAAACGTGTGTGAGGGTGGTGGTGTTCTTGTCGTGCACGTAGCTCCCCATGGGACCGAGCCACATTAAATCATTGTGTTCTTTACTTTTTTTCTTGTAATCTTTTGTTTCTTATATTTTGTCTGCATCATTCTGTAAAAAAATTTCTTTGTACTGCAAAGATCCAGTCCAGTTCTATTGTTGTTTGGTTTTCCATTACTGTTTGGATCACCACTCAACCTCACATCTTCCTTTAATTTTAAATCCCTTTTCATTGTTTTTAATTATTTTTATTATTAAAATTTTGTCGGTACACCTGGTTGTTGAGGTGTTTGTTTTGAATCTCATATGTCAAGGTTTGATTCTCAATGGTGGCATTTTAGTCAAGTTAGTATGCAAGTATTGGAGCACACGTTGTAGAAGAAAGTCATGGGACTTGATTTGGTTGACCATAATAAAAGTATTGTTTGATCTGGTTTTTTTTTTTTTTTGAATTTTGAACTGCTGGAGCAAGGTGTGATGTCTTTAGTCGCTGAAGTCATGTATCTTGGTTTCTCACTTTTTCCTTAAAAGTGTTCCTTAATAAAAAAGTTAATTTTCAGTATCAAATATAGTGATTATTTGTTGTCCACTGAGTGGGCTTTTCATTGTTTTCTACCGTCGCACTCTTTTGAGTCAAAAGGTGTTTCAAAATGATATTAGATAGTGACTGAGTTTTTACATTTACGATAACAACCTAAATAGAAATCACAATCATAATAAAATGAACCCCTTGAAAATCTCAAGAATGGCCGCCGGAATCAGATTATGGGTACTTATGTTGGTGCCAAGCATTGTCGTGGATTACCACCCGTGTTTCCGCTTCGAAGTTGTGACCCAGATTTTCATGGGCTTTCGGGGCCACCGTTGCTAATATTTAATAATATTTGGTTTTTGAGTGATGTAAAAAAATGTATGCTTTACAATATGTTTTTATTTTCATATTTAAACGAGCCGCATAATAAACCTTAAGGTATTTTCTGATTACAGATAATAGGTCGATAGCGTGTCATCATTTTTAGTTTGTGTTGTATAATGATCTCAGTTCTTCCTCTCTCTATTTATATATATATAACATTGATAACTTATTTTCAACACCATTAAGACCATTCAACCGAGTGGTAAAAACGCTATTCTAGCGTGAATTTGAGCTCCAACCGAGTGCTATTGGCAGTGCTATAATGGCGATATGGTACAGTGCAGTGTCATGTTTGGGGATACATGGTAGCAGCATTATCCTGCATTTTTTTACTTACATTCGTTTTATGGATATAATAAATGGTTTATATTTATTTTTTATATATAAAAATCAGGTATATTCAAGGAATATTCTTTTTACAGTAGAAAATGAAGTAAATGGGCTGGGAGTGTATTTCTATGTTCATACTACATTTTGAAGTAACCTTACTTCAAAATAGAGTAATGAGTTGGAGTGGGCCTAAAACCAATTAGGTTAGTGATATAATAAAAAAAACATGTCATATGAATAATCAAATATCAACAACTTTTATGCTTTATTAAAGTAAAAGTACATATTTTTGTAGGCTTTTTTAAAGTAAAAGAAAATAAATTTTACATATTTGTAATTATTATTCGTGTAATGAAACCCATAATTATAAACAAATTACAGAAGATTTTGACACCCACATTTCAAATATATAATCATTCCATTATAAATTTACATAATTTTTAAATAAATCGGTCTTACCCATTTCATAATTAAAATACCTTATGATGAAATTGGCTTTCTTTTGATCAAGCGAAAGGTGTAGGTTTTTAAATGACGTATTTTTTTATGGCATGACACCCCACCTGAGTTATATGCGCGATCCTTGGACTGACCGATCATTCACGACGGTGTATTAATTTCATAATCATTATAGATCTATCCGCTCCGGCAGGGCCGCCGCAGCATCGCCGCCGGAGAAACTTTGCTGGACCTGCAGTGCCAGCTCCTCCACGCTCACCGGGCATTCCAGACCTATCTGTGAACCCAAATCCCACAAAAAAATAAACCGTCAAACACGTAAATGCACAGGCTTCATTCCCTTGTTATCCGATTCGATCCTCGTTATACCTTGAGTACGAATGTGTACAGAACGGTGTCCTCCATGCTGCTGACATTTACATGGAGGACCTCAAAGGCCAGCCTTTCCAGGGCCACGATGATGGACACCAGCTGGCCGGGGACGCGGCGCGAGATCGTTTTCAACACGACGTTGGAGCCGCCGGACATCTTGGCCTCCACGTCGGCGATCGGGGAGTTGCAGGTCGCCCCCAGCTCCTTGACACGATCTTCGTCCCCGCCCTGGTGGAGGCATTGAAGAGGGTGCACCAATCCAGCAGTCCGGGGGCTGGGGCTAGGGCTAGGGCTCACACTCTTCCTTCGCTTGTTGGATTGGAGGGATCGCAGGAGCAGGTGCAGCTCGTTTATAAATTCGATCACCCCACCAATTATGGATGCTTGGTCGCCCTTTAATCATATCTCACGTTATTTAAACAAAAGATGAGGCGTAAAGAGAGAGATGGAGAGGGGTTTACCCTTTTGATGTAGAAGGAGGGAGTGAGGGATCGTAAAACTTTGAGGTTATCGTTCATCTGCCTTCTCCGGTTTCTCTCCACATCAATGTGAGCCATGATCCCAAACCCTGTGTAAACCCTAGATAAAAGAAAGCAAAAACCAGTAGTATACTGTGTGTGCTTACATATAAGGGTAAGGAATAGAAGCCCGTGCGTGCGTGCGTGCGTGCGTGCCTCCATTGCCATGGGACAAACCGATTTATAGCTGGGAAATGTGTGAAGGTTGGAGTAGGAGCTGCACGCAGCGCTTGGCCTTAAATGCAGTGGGCTGCAGTCCCGTGATGTAACTTTTACTCTTCACCCCCCACTCTCTCTCTCTCTCTCGCAGTTGGGGGTATGTGTGGATGTGTGGGTTACTGTGGGTTGCGCCTCTCACGTTTAGGATATCGGAAACAATTACAGTCCCCGCGTGAGTTTAACCCAACGGGGGATGAGACACTGCCTTGGGATCGCCACAACGACCCTCAAACCTAACTTATGTGTGCACGGGTGGGTGCCAGGGATGACCAAAACGAGATCATTAATCAGTAACTGAATTTTAAAAAAAAAAAAAAACCCATCTTTAAACTAAATGTATTTTGAATAATACAAATTGTATTTTGGGATAAAAATGCATCCATAAATGTTTATTTCTTTTAGATTCCAACAATCCACCGGAATTAGTGGGAGCATCGTATACCGTTTCACAGGCTCGTGTTTGTATAATAAATGATACCTCCGAGCCCACACATGATGAGCCATGTCATAACTGCTTTGGTCACAAAGTGTATAAGGGCAGAGAAGTACATGTATCTTAACTTTTAGCTCAGGGACCCATATAAATATCCCCCCGCTTATTCCACCTCATATCTTTATCCTTTGAGTGAGCACCAAAATTGCATCCAATAAAGTTTTGTTCAAATTCAATCCCAACATTATTAGATATTGATTTTTTTTCAACTAAAAAAACTAATATCTAAATCCATCCCTAAGTTGAAGTAATTAAATAATTAAAATATTTTTTTTATGAAAAACTTATTTATATTTTTTATAAATGTTTTTTTTAAAGCACGCCTCTAATGACAAGTGATTTAAAAGATAAAATTGTTTAATGTTATGAAACATTGTATGTGGATGTCAAAATTATGATAACTCATTGTTCCCAAAACCCTTCACATGCCAACTCTTGGTTTCCAACCATTGGATTGGACATGGAGAATATGGGTTGATTTGATGGTTCCGAGCGCAACAAAAGCGTATGGTGATGGACAATATATTAAAAATTCTTTTAATATTGAATTGCCTGCGATGATCCTACACGTCAAAATTATAATTAATTTATTTAATATCTGAAGAAACAAATATCTTATCTGAGAATTCTTTCAACGATGTAGATGTCAATCGTCCAAAAAGACCATTTTCGGATTGCCTTTGTTGCACTATGGTAATTCTATGATAGAATCCCTCTAATGATGATCCACACGTGATCCTTTGATCTCTGAGTAACGCTAATCGATTTTTGCATGCTAGCATGACGAAACGATTGTGTTGTGTTATTCATGTTGATTGCTCGCCCTTCGATCTTGAAGAAATCTCTCTTGTGTTTCTGATTCTTGAGAGGAAGAGAAAGAAGGAGTCGCGAGAGAGTTTCGTTGTGCACAACAATTCTCAAGTTTCAATTTTTGGATGCAATACACAATAAGCATAATGGTCTATTTATAGAGCTAGGATTTAGGTTAAAATGATTATTTAATTGCATGGTAACCATTAAATAATATAATATTCCTTAATAAACCTCATGACACATATTATTATTATTATTATTATTATTATTATTATTATTATTTTGTGGTGCATGCTCATTTACACAATAACAAATATTATTTAACCGACTTGTTAATTAATATATGTCACCGAACACGATTTTGATCCATTCAAACTCCACAATTTATTGAATGTCTGGATAAATATTTAATTTAAATATTTAATTCATAAATAAATATTTGTGATCAATAAAACCTGAATAAAATTATCCCTCGATCTTGAGAATACTATTTATTCAATTAATCAAATTCAAATAGAATTTAATCGAGATTATCAAAAACACTAAGTGTATGACCCTTTAGGATTCTATCCCATTGACATTAGATGAACTTATCTAAAGTCCAAGATTACTCTCTACCAAAAGGTCAAGGCACTCAAAAGAAAGAACTTAATGCTACAACGACAACAACCGCAAACGAACGCTCACTGTGTGATATATTTCTTTTGTCTCAACATCTCATCAAGTAGATTGCATATCTGTGTCACCAACCTATATGTTCGATACATCTTTTATTGACTATCTAAAATAAACACGCACTACTATAAAACATGGTTTTATCAGCGCTAAAAAAAACATTTATCATCGCTAAAATAGCACTGATAATTGAGGCGCTATTAAAAGGAGGTCGCTTTTATCAGCACAAAAAAAATGCGGATAAAGATCCTTTTTATCACCATTTTTTTAAAAGCGCTGATAAAAGTTAAAAAAAATTAAAAAAATCTGCCAATCGGAGGGGGGTTTTAACAGCGCTCGACCCCCCCTTCAACAGAGCTATTGAAGCACCACGCCCGCATGCGCGCCTCCGCCTACCAACCCTTTAACAACGCTTGCACCTCCTTCACTAATTTGCACGCGTGCCTCCGCCTCCCCCAAGATTGGAACTTGAGACCTCTTCCCTGTGCACCTTGACCCTTTACAACTTTTCCATGTTGTTTTGCTCTCAATTTAATGATAAATATATATATAGTTATAGTTATTCGCATATTAGTATATATACATATATAGTTATATTCATATATTTATATATTTATGTATTTATATATTTATGTATTTATATATTTATGTATTTATATATTTATGTATTTATATATTTATATATTTATATATTTATATATTTATATATTTATTCGTATATTAATATCTATTTATTTATATATATTTAATTATATTTTTTCTGTATATTAATTGGCATATTAATATATATTTATAAGATCAATTTTAAATACATTTATAAAGTATTTTTTTTGTGTAAATAAATAAATACATATATACAACACACACACACACATATTATATATGTGTATCTGTAAGTATAATTATACATATTTTTAATATATTTACAAATATTATATATTAATATGTATATACATATGTTTAGAATATATAAATAATATAAATCAGTTTGTTAATACAGACACACACAAAAATACCACTACTACAGATAGTGCTTTTATCAGCGCTAGAAAACACTTTTAACAGTGCTAGAAAAGCGATGTTAATCTCAGCGAAGATAAGGGGGTCCCCTTTAACAGCGCTAAAAAAGCGCTGATAAAGGCCTCCCTTTATCCGCGATATTTTAGCGCGGATAAAAGACATTTTTTCAGCATTATTTTTAGCGCTGATAAAAAACCACTTTATCAGTGCTTTAATTAGTGCTGATAAATGGTGTCTTTATCAGCAATCAAAATAGCGCTGATAAAGGGTGTCTTTATCAGTGCTCGAAGTAGTGTTGATAAAGGGGGCCTTTATCAAAACTCAAAATAACACTGATAAAGGTCTAGTTGCCTGTGATGTGTTGTTTATATAACAACACACCCACCAACAACACCTGCACAACACACACACACCACCTACACAAAACAGCACCTACCCAATGCCCACAAGAACAAAGTAGCACACACAACAGCGTACACAAGGTCTTGGTAAACAATGCTATATACATTTCAAACAATGTTTTATATAATTACATTTACAATTATCCAACGAACAGTTAAAATATTAATGTTTCATCTTTTGACATTTATGATCCCCTCTCAAAAATGTCCGCCCAAGGTATTAGTTGTCGAACAAATCATCCCAACTCAAGAAAAAGGTTCCACCTATATAAGAAAATAAATATTATGTTGGCAATACTATAAAGAAATAAATTAAACATTCACTACTACAAATATGACATTTATCGACGCTGGAAAAGTGGATTAACAGCGCTAAAAAAGCGCTGTTAATCGAGGCAAGGATAAAGGGGGTTCCTTTTATCAGCGTTCCAAAAAGCGCTGATAAAGGCGGTGGACGCTGATGGGGGGGGGGGGCTTCAAGCGCTGTTGAAGCCCCCCAGAATTGCAAAAATATTTTTTTTAATATTTTTTCTCCTTTTATCAGTGCTAGAAAAGTCGATTATCAGCGCTAAAAAATCGCTGTTAATCGAGGTGAGGATAAAGGGGGTCCCTTTTATCAGCGTTCTGAAAAGCGCTGATAAAGGCGGTGGGCGTTGTTGGGGGGCTTCAAGCGCTGTTGAAGCCCCCCGGAATTGCAAAAAAAACTATTTTTTTTTAATAGTTTTCCCCTTTTATCAGCGCTTTTTTTAGCGCTGATAAAAGTTGAAAAAGTATTAAAAAAAATAAAAAAAAATATTTTTCAATTCTCGGGGGCTTCAACAGCGCTTGAAGCCCCCCCCCCCTTTAACAGCGCCCACCGCCATGGTAGCCCACGCACGCCCCAGGCCAGCTCCACCCAGCCCCACCCCTCTTTAACAGTGCTAGGTAATTCCTCACACCTGCGCGGGCGACCTGCCTCCCCCAGAATTTGAACTCGAGACATCTTGCATGCGTGCCTAAATCTTTACTACTCCACCATATTGCTTTGCTTTTCATTTACTAATATATCTATTTATTTATATATATATATTTAGTCATATTAATATATACATATATTTAATTATATATATATATATATCCATATATTAATATATATATATATATATAAATAAACACACACACACACACATATATATATATATATAGTCATATTAATATATACATATATATTTAGTCATATTAATATATACTTAAGTTAATTATATTAATATATATATATATATATATATATATATATATATATATATATATATATCTATTTATATATATATTTAGTTATAATTTTTTATCAGTATATTTATTTTTATATTAATATATATTTATAAGATTAGTTTTAAATATATTTATAAAATATGTTTTCTTATGTGTGTTTTTATAAATAAATAAATAAATAAATACATACATATATACAACACACACACAGATATATATTATATGTTTATCTGTAGGTATAATTATACATATTTATATATATTTACAAATATTATATATTAATATGTATATATAAAAGTGCTAGAAATGAGGTCTCGAAAAACCTAACAAATCGCAGTCACTGAAAAAGACATAACTTCTTCCCCGGGTGTCCGTTTCAGCTCCGTGAATAGTCAAACTGAATCTCATGGAACGAACTACGATAAAACAGGTGTCGGAGGCCGAACAGACACACAGATCAGAAGTCATGACCATTTTAATAAAAATTTAACAGGGGTCCGGACACGGAAACTGAGTTTTGGAGGCCTTTTGGTAGTTTTTTGTAATGTTTGGGTCCCAAATATACTAAAAATATGTTTGAGTCGACCTTCTACGTAGATATCTTTGCTGCCTTTGATTTGGTATGTGGTAGATGCCAAATAGACACCCAGAGCGAAAGTTATGGTCGTTTGAAGTTAGACTTTTTTTGGAGTGCTATAACTGATATATCATTCGTTCCTCTGATCTTCTAATGGTTTCGACTAGACATGGTCGTAACTCGTTTCTTGAGCTTCGATTTGACTGGTCTCGGTGCTCAAACGGACAACTGGATCAGAATTTGTGCCCGTTTTACTGAGTTGCTGGTTTCTTAGGTTTTTAGGAGATACGAGAGTTGCAAAATTTCAAACGACAATAACTTATGCTCCGAGTGTCTGTTTTAGATATACCATTTATCAAATCGAATATTTCAAAAATTTACACACTTTTTTGATCACCGAAACCCCTTCTCATGTTCTTTGAGGTTCAAAAAGGACCAAAAACCCTCTGAACGGTCATAAGTTTGGCTTCGGGGGTCCGTTTTGCCATAACTTCTGCTCCGGGTGTCCGTTTTTCCTCAACCACATATCAAATCGAATCTTACGACTAGAACTACACTATGGTGACCATTTTAACACCTTCTCATATTCTTCAAGGTATGAAAAGGTCCTTAATCCCTACAAAAAACCATAATTTATGCTCCAGGTGTCTATTTTGGGTCTACGACATATCAAATCGATATAAAAAATATTTTAAAAAATATTTATTATATTTATATCAATATAAATATACTTATATATCAATATATTATTTTTTTATGATTTTTTTTAAATATACACATTTATCAGTGCTAGAAAAATGCGCGCTGATAAAACCCCCCTTTATCATCGCTACTAAAAAAACACTGATGAAGGGGTAGCGCTTCCCTTGCCCCGTTTTGTGGTAGTGATTAATATGAAAAAATACATTAATAAAATTTCAATTTTTAATAAAAAAATACACATTTGGAGTTATACGGGTCACACCGTACGTTGTATTGAGGTGAGGTTGATTCCTACACGTCACAAATAAGTTATGGACCGCTGTCCTAAAATATCAAAACAATCCAAATGGGTTTGCTTGCTTTTGAATACGTCCCTTGTTTTCTTACTAAAATTAATATCAAATTTAAATGACATACTTGGATTTAATCCGGTTACATCGTTCATCGGATTGAGGTTTGGTTGATTCCTACACATCACAAATGACTCATGAATCGTTGTTCTAAAGTATCCAAACAAACTGAATGGGTTTGCTCAGTTTTCAGTATGACAATTGTGTTTTTTTACTAAAATATCATTTCAAACCAAAAACACCCATTTTGAGTCATACCGGTTGCATCATGTGTTGATTTGAGATGAGACTGCTTCATACACATCACAAAGGACTTACGAATCACTGTCCTAAATTATGAGGACAATTAGAGGGCGTTTGATTGGTTTTTAGTGAGTGAAACGTTTTCTACTAAAATGTCAATTTTAAACTGATAACAGACTCTTTTAGCCATAATGGTCACATCGTGCGTCGTATTGAGGTGCGGTTGATTCTTACACCTCAAAAATGACTCATGGATCATTTTCTTAAAGTATCAAAACAATCCGAATGTGTTTTCTTGGTTTTCAGTATGTCACTTGTTCTTTTTTACTTAAATTAATGTCAATTTTAAATAAAAACACATTTGGATTTATACCGGTCACAACATTCATCGGATTGAGGTGTGGTTGATTCATACATGTCACAAATTACTCATGGATCATTTTTTTAAGGTATCAAAACAATCCAAATTCATTTTCTCGGTTTTACGTATGTCAGTTCTGTTTTTTTTACTGAAATATCATTTCAAACTCGAAACACACTTTTTGAGTCATAACATTCACATCATGCATCAATTTGATGTGAGACTACTTCATACACATCATAAAGTATTTAAGAATCACTTTCCTAAATTATGAATATAATCAGAAAGCGTTTTCTTGGTTTTTAGTGACTGTCATGTTTTGAGCTAAAATGTAAATTTTAAACTGATAACATACACTGGTAGTCATACCGGTCACACCGTACGTAATATTGAGGTTTGGTTGATTCCTACATGTCACAAATGACTCATGCATCATTTTTATAAAGTATCAAAACAATCCGAATGCATTTTCTTAGTTTTCAGTATGTCAGTTGTTCTTTTTTACATAAATTAATGTCAATTTTAAATAAAAGGCACATTTGGATTTATACCGGTCACATAGTTCATTGTATTGAGGTGGGGTTGATTCCTACACATCACAAATGACTCATGGATCGTTTTACTAAATTATCAAAATAATCTGAATGCGTTTTCTCGGTTTTCAGTATGACAGTTGTGTTTTTTTAGTAAAATTAATGTCAATTTTAAATAAAAAGAGACACTTTGAGTCACACTGGTTGCACCGTGTGCCGGATTGAGGTGTGGTTGATTCCTACATGTCATAAAAGAATTATAGATCATTTTCCTAAATTATTAAAACAATCTGATTGTATTTTCTCAGTTTTTAGTATGTCAGTTGTGTTTTTTTACTAAAATATCATTTCAAATTGGAAACACGCATTTTGAGTCGTAGCAGTCGCATCGTGCATCGGTTTGAAATGAGACTGATTCATACATGTCAAAAAGAACTTATTAATCATTATCCTAAATTATGAAGATAATCAGAGTGATTTTTCTTGGTTTTCAGTGAGTGATGTGTTTTGAACTAAAATATCAATTTTAAACTGATAACAGACACTTTTAGATATATCAGTCACAACCTTCGTCAGATTGAGGTATGGTTGATTCTTACATGTCACAAATGACTGATGGATAGTTTTCCTAAAGTATCAAAACAATCAGAATGTGTTTGCTCGGTTTTCGGTACGCCAGTTGTTCTTTTTGCTAATTTATTGTTAATTTATTATAAAAATACACACTTAAATTCAAAATGGTCACACCATGCGTCAGATTTAGGTGCAGTTGATTCATACATGTCACAAATGACTTATGGATCATTTCTATAAAGTATCAAAAAAATCCTAATGTGTTTTCTCAGTTTTCAGTATGGCACTTGTTCTTTTTACTAAAAATACTAAAACTTTAAATAAAAATAGACACATCGAGTCATACCGGTCACATATTCATGATATTTTTGTACATTATTCCATCAGGCATGCTACCCATTCATTTCTAAAAAAATATATATCATCTTTTGAATAGGATTCTTTTCAACAATCATGGTAGTACTGAAAAATATAAATACACAAAGGATTAATATATATTTTAAATTAAATAGTAATTATCTTAGAAAATACCACTTTAGGGATGCTGCTTTGTTCATGAAATATGGTCTATTTCATAAATTTATAAACATAATAACCATGGTCTTTATCATTTGTTTGCTTTGAACACTGCACAAACATTGAGAAAAATAATTATTTTTTATATGTGTTTGGATAGTGAAATATTATTATATATACTTTGATTTGTATCCATTCATAGTACTTGTGATATTTCCTTTCCTTTTCACCTGGCCTCATTCCACGATTTAGATGATATTCACGCACCACCCTATCATAACAGAATCCTCATTAAAAGATAATATACATTATATAACTATATGTTTAGTTCTAAAATATTAGATGTAGTATATTAAAAATTGACAAATGCTATCATGTGTGGTTAGTTTTTTGGATATCCAGGCATTGAATCCAGAAAATGAATCTTTGGAGTATCCAAATTGACCTCAATGAGCATCCAATTTTGCTTAACAACTCAAAAAATGAATAAGTAATGAAAGAAATTAAAATATATTTTATATGATTAAATTTTAGAGTTTTAACCCTAAATCATTGGTATTAAGAAGATTTTGTCATCTGTATTTTTTTTAAACGATTTGAGTAAGCCTGTCACTATTTCACCCACTTTCTTGGATTCTATTTTTTTGTTCTGTAGAGGTGACGTGAGGACTGATGAGTCCTAATTTTTTTTCATGGGTAAATACCTTCAATTTTTTTTCATATATACGCCAAAAAAATGAAATGTATTTAGTCATAATTTTCATAATATATCAGCTTTTGGAAAATCAAATCATGAAAACATACCTCATGTATACATTTACAACTGAGCTGCCTAACCAATCATACTCCAAGATTTCACTTACATTATTAACACTAATGAAATATGGATCTTCCCCTTTGTATATATTTTCATCAAAAAAAATTGTGTGAGTACCACCATCTTTCAACTTCATATTCACATGAACCTATAATGATAATAAATGTGGATATAGAACGAGTGGGTTTAAGGTGCATTCAGTAGATCGTTTTGATCGATTGGTTGATCCTTGAGATGGTTTTGAGCCGTTAATTCTTTTCACCCCTTCCCTATGTTCGTCTTTTGTAACATTCATCAGTTCAGACCATTTTATCTTAAATGTTAAAATTTTATCTTGAAAAATAAATTGGAAATGAATACCTCCTTGTCGATATGTTTTTTACAAGCTATGATGGACATGTGATGAATGTTCCAAGAGCTTGTTGACCTTATGAATATCTTCATCATCAATTGGAATAAGTATCTCAACACTCAACTCATGGGCTAAGTTAATCAACACTTTTACATGACCTGTTGGAAGTGGTTTGTTGTGTAGCATGACGTTCTAGATATTGAACACCGTAGCCCTTGCTACAAGGTGATGGGTGGGTGTTGATAGATATAAATAGCAATCATTTTAACTCTGTAAAATATCAGTATAGGAAAGGTATCAGTGTCTATCTGATTCAAAATTCACAAAAAAAAATTATTAGAACATTGATTACCTCAGTTAAGATAGGTTTTTGAGGGGAATGGCTCACCTCAAAGCTAGTGGGGGGGGGATCTTCATGTGCTGGTTGTTCTTGAGTTGTTTCTTCTCTTCCCCTCCCACCATCAAATTTTTCATGAACTCTCTATGAAATTGTATATGTTATTCAAGGATATCTATTATTTCTATCATCATTTTGATTTCTTCACTTTGATCCTCCTCTTGTTTTTTTCTAAAAAAATGTATGGGGTGCCACCCCAAAACCTGTACCTCTGATACGACCAAGATTTTTTGGATGCTTCAAGGCCACTAAAAGTATGTCTGCATTCGGTTTGGATGTTTATGATTCATGTGACTATGTTAGATAGAAAATATAATAAAATAAGTAATCATTGTTATATAATATTGATTAAAATAAAAACAAATATTTATTATTTCATACTTACACATGTTTCCCACACTTTTTGTGTGTTTTCATCTATTAGTATCCCATATTTATTTACACGTGCCTCATTCCATAGAACATGGAATGGGATGGAAGTGACTTTGGATTTTGATTAATCAATCTGCATATAAATATAGGAACATAGTTATGGTGTTGTTTTAGGTCACATAAAACTATTACAGTAGATTTAAAACACGTACCAATTTTTTTCAAGTGAAGTGTAACACATTCTTTCTTTATGGTAGGGGTACACTAGTTTTCCTTCTCATTCCTTATTTTCAACACTCAGTTGTTGTTTCATAAATAAAAAATTATCAATCAAAGTGAGGAATACACATATCATCAAACAACGTATTACCAAACACAATGTACCTGAAAAGACTACTCCATATGACAGCTAGTAAATGCATCCCACACTCCTTGGGTTATCTGGTGTGTATAAATAGAAGGTGGGTGTGGGTTTATTTTCCCTTCAGCATCTTTAAGATAACATCTCATTAAAATTGTGTGAAATCCTCTGTGATTCCTTCCAGCAACCCTTAATACATAGTCCTTATGCGAGTCATCCACTATAAATATACTCTACAAAGGATGATGAAGAGTAATTTAGTGTTTAATTATCTTATTTTTTTAGTAAATTAACGAAATAATATCATAATGTTACCATAATATCTCCCCACATCAGTGTCTTAAGCCTGGTAACAACATGGTGCCACGACTATACATCAATCAGCACATATTTCATAGTAACGATTACAATGTAACTACTGAACATTACCTTGTTGGAGTTAACATGTTGGCCCCAATTATTCCATCTGACCCCGTATTTGATGCCTTTCATTTTTTCCTTAAGAATTTTTGCTAACGCCATCAAACTACGGTGCTCCTATTTTTTCTATGCCGTCAGTGTTTCATTGCCTACTATTTCCTTAGTTTCAACATCATTAATATGTTCATCTGGAGCGCTAGCATTGGCATGTGCAGATGGTGGTTGTACCTCTACACTAGGAGAAACAACAATAATAGGTTGAGAAACCTGTTGGTCCTCTACACTACGAGCAGCAGGAGGTTGAGAGACCTGTTGTTCCTCTGCACTATGAGCAGCAGGATGTTGAGAGACCTGTTGTGCCTCGAGATTAGGAGCATCATCACATGTAGAAGTCATTATCTGTAGAAGTGATTTAACATTTAATTTAGATTACATAAAAGCTTCAACAAACATATAATAACATAAGGTAACATGATGTATATTAAAAAAAAATATAACCTGATTATTAAACTCTCTTTTTTAAAGGTTGAAGGGATTTTACCCCACTATCAACCATGTCCAACCTAGCCTTAATTCCATACTTTGTTTTTTTAGGTTCATTTAGAAATGTGTCGATGACACTATCACATGCATTTTTTTCAACATGCATAATATCAATAAAGTGTATGAGGTATATAAAATTCTAGAATGGTAATTCAAAAAAAAAAACTGATATCTTCTTCCAATTGGTTTTTGTAAGGTTTTTCAAAAATGGTTTACCAAAAGTAGTATACACATATTTTAGTTTCTCAAATAGTTGATCACCTATTAGTGGAGACGATGTTTTACATTCTTTGGAACATCCATCGAATGATGTTGTCCAAGATCAGTAATTATGACATAAGGGTAGAAATCCGTGATGTCCTAGAAACACGGTTTTCAATGAATGTGTCAACCTAATTGACTATGTACCTTGTTCACAGATGGGAAACCCATGACTTCCTTTAATGCTATATCTTGAAAAATTCCCATAAGCATGAAATTAATTTATCATCTCATAAAACATGGCTCTCAATGTGAAATATTCATTTCTATAAGCATCATATAACATAACACCTGACACTAGTACACAAACCTTTTTTTACATCGCACTTTTTCACGTCGGTTTTTTAGAACCGACGTGAAAATATCTGAAAATTTATTTTTCACATCGGTTATTATATAACCGATGTAAAAATCCATTTTATCTGATTTTTCATGTCGGTTATATAATAACTGACCTGAAAAATCAATGTACATCACTTTTCTACATCGGTTATTTGATAACCGACGTGAAAAATCCATTTCCATGAAAATATATTAAAATGTTTTCTTGTTTTTTACGTCGGTTATTATAAAACTGATGTGAAAAATCCATTTTTCACATTGGTTTTTTAATAACCGACGTACAAAATGTTTACATAAATTTAGTTCATTTCTCATGCTTTAATTTTACAGGTCACGGAGCTCAAACAGAGTTACGGATTAAAAGTTATGGCCTTTAAAAGTTGGACTTTCTTAAGACATCGTTTAGAGATGATCAACTTCTGAAGGTGATAAATTTTAATCCATAACTCCGTTTGAGCTCCATGACCTGTCAAATTAAATATTGGGAAATAAAATACATTTTTGTAATCTTTTTTCATGTTGGTTATTAAATAAATGACGTGAAAAATACCTTTTAACGTCGTTTACTAAATAACCGACGTGAAAAGTCATGAAAATCGATTTTTCACGTCAGTTTTATAATAACCAACGTGAAAAAGTGATGAAGCTTGATTTTTCACGTCGGTTTTATTATAATCGAAGTAAAAAATGAGTGAAAATTTTAATATCTTTTCACTTCGGTTATCATAAAACCCACGTGAAAGATTATTTTAACATCCCGTGAGCGCGAAATTTCAATTTTTTTACATCGCGACATCGAAATTTTGAATTGCTGCCTAAAATTTTTAATACCGTGTTTTCTCTTAGAATATCAATTATATGTTTCCATTATACACATATCATAATTTAATGATCATTTATTTCAACCATTATTGTTCCCCCAAATCGACTCTTTTGATCTTCAACGTGAATCAACTATTTCTTCTTTTTGCGGTCTCGTCAAGGTATGTTTAATCATATATCCACGATTTAGGGTTTTTATTATTTGTTTTCTTAATTGATATAACATTTTATGATCATTTCATTAAAATTTAATCATTCTACTGAATCAACTTGTTTGATCTTCCACTTGAATCAACAATTTCTTATTTTCGCGACCTCGTCATGGTATTTGTAATTATTTTCCCATGATTTATATTTTTTATGAGTAATTTTCTTAATTGATATACCATTTAAAGATTATTAATTTATTATAATGATGGATGATTCTTTATATCATGTTAAAACTACAAATCCCTCTACGGATTCAAAAATTCTTTCTAAGATGAAGCTACAGTTGGCTCACTCAATCTTTCCTCGAAAAAAATATCAAACTTTTGATGGTCATAACTTTTGGTCCGTAAATTCGTTTGAGCTCTATGACCTGTCAAATTAAAGATCATGAAATTTTATACAATATGGTAGACATTTTTAAGTCTGTTATTTAATAAACTACATTAAAAAAAACTTTTAACATCGGTTATTAAATAACTGACGTAAAAAATGGGGTTTTAACGTCGATTTTTTCAAAAACAGACGTAAAAAATGGGTTTTTAACGCCATTTCTAGAATGTATTTCACATCGGTTTTTTAAAAACCGACGTTAAAACCCCATTTTTTACATCATTTATTAAATAACTGACGTAACACATCATATTTTTAACATTGCTTGCAATAACGTCGCCTAAAAACCGACGTTAAAAAGAAAAAAAAACCTACGTAAAAAAAGGTTTTTGTACTAGTGTGAATCCCACAATAATTTTAAATCCTCAATTAATGGATCCAAATAAACATCAATATCATTACCCAGTTGTTTCGGTCCTGATATAAACATAGATAGAAAAATGTGTTTCCATTTCATGCATAACCATGACGGAAAGTTATAATTTAACAACATAACCAGCCATGAACTATGAGTGCTGATTTGAAAACCAAAAGGATTCACTCCATCTATAGATAACGAAAGACTAAGGTTTCTCAGATCATTTCCAAAATCTGGATACTCATGATCGATTCTCTTCCACTGAGGAGAGTCTGTCGGGTGATATAGTTTCTCATCTTTATTTCTTCTTTCTGTGTGCCATGTCAATTTCTCTGTGGTCTCCTCACTTTCATATAGGTTCCTAAACCTTGGAATGATTGGAAAGTACCATAAATTTTTTTAGGACCATATTTATCTTTCTTGTATCAAGAAACACCACACTTTGGGAATTATATAAGTGATTTGTGGTCCTTGAAAACAGTATATAGTCATTAGGGAAGGCGTGTATTCATTCAGAGATCATACCCATTGAATGTAACATTCATTTGGCATCGTATGTTCGGATCGGGAATACATTATCTTTTGGGAGCATGTCATTCAAGAGAGAAAGTAATTCTGTAAAAATAGTATCACTCCATCCGTTTCCTGCTTTTAAATTATACAGCTTCAGTACAGTTGAAAATTCTGTATATTTAGTGCAACCACCATACAAAGGTGTCTTTGCACAACTCTTTAACTGCTTAATTTTTTTTGGCACTCACAAAGTTCATCTTCAAATATCCTTGTAATTTCTTTAATACGATCTTCGTCATCATTCAAATCTATAATCATGTCCTTGATACGGTCTTCTTTATTATCCACACTTGTAATCATATCATATGATCCATAAAATGCACTGTTATCCCATCAACTAGCTACATTTTCTTTTTCCCCGTGTTTATTCCAACTTTTATAACTTCAATCTATTCTATGATTGATCAAGTGTTCTTATAACTCCTTTGGAATAACATGTATTGAATAACAAAAGTGTAAACACATACAAAGGATTTGAGAAGGGTCATATGCATGATTTTTTTCAAACTTGATGAGCCCTTTCACTCCATCTTCATACTCTCTTATCAAATGATTTTTACCCATCAATTCTTTATTCATATCAATCCTATTTTATTCAGTGATATTAGTATTTAAAAAAATAAATACACAAAATATTGATATAATGTAATGGTTTTCCTAATTCTATAAAAATATAAACTTAAAATATTATGAAAAAACTACAGTTCAAATGTCTATTGAAAAATATTTAAAAAATCACACTTGAAATCCCATTAAAAACCATCCATTTACACAAATTCCTCTTTAAAATAACACATCCTTTTTAAAATAAATCAATCAGTTCCAAACACTGTTTCACAAACCACAATTCCTTTTTTTAAAGCCTTTAAGAAAACTTCATAACCCAACAATCGTAATCATTTAAAATGAGTGACATCCCTCTAAGAAATATTTCAAAACACTTGAATCATTTTAAAAGATAAACTTAAGAATTTTCATGAAGACATAGATCCCAATAGAGAAACTTTATAAAAGATACATAAAAAACACCTCAATTTATTCTAAATCAATTAATGTTGTATAATTATATCACATTATTCCAAATGTAGGTGTAATAATAATAATTTCCATAAGCATTTGATATTGTGCTCCCCACCATTGGATATCCCTTATCCATGCTTCCATTGTCCAGTTATATCAATTATCCTTCACCACAACACCAGAGTCCCAACGGATATGTTCCATAGTCAGTGACCACACTTACAACCATGAAACACGCATGTTCCAGTTTACTACAAACACTTCATTATCCCAATGATCCTTGGGTCACACCAAATCAATTGGTTTTACACCCCAAGAAAAATGAATATGTCTCTCACATGAAGTACTATTGGTTCCTTCATTTATAAATACACCTAATAAAATCTATAAGCACGAACCCATTACATAATAAAAAATTTATCAAGTGTCATCCATTTCACTCAAATAATTTACCTATGCCACTCATCACTAGAAGAAACTATGTGGATTTCCCAATCCCTTTAAGTACATAATGTCCCAAGTCAAAATAAGAAAATTACTATGGTACTAAACTAATATATGGTCGGATTTTCCATAGTATATTTTCTAAAATCTTTAAAAATAATTTATAAATTACATTACAAAGACTAGTAATTCTAAAATTCTTAACTAAACTCATATTAGTAACCTCTAGAATCAAAATGATGAGAGTATCATTATAATTCTCAAGAGAATTATTACCTCTCCAAAACTCATTCATGATGTTAACAACATCAAGTCACAAAATAGTATATAACCTTTTAAAGAAAATTTCATAAAGGAAATCTAGGTTTGGTACCTTTGATGGATGCATCATCCTAAATGTCACGACCACTTCATAACATTGAATATAAATAGTTTATAATTCATTCATATAATTTGTTAAAGTTGTAATAAAATGATAATTTATATATTTAGATATAAAATTATGCTAAGAATAAAATATTATTTGATAATCACTTGAATTATATAATTTTTCTCTTTAAAGGGATTCGCCATAAATTTCTTGCAGGTGGAAGGATTCATTACATGTGTTGTTATGGTTATTTGACTAGGGTGTCCAGAAAGTGTCTCATGTAGCTTTTAATATGTAATAATAATAAAATACATGTTTCAATTATAAATATATTTATCAATTAATAAAAATATCAATTTATTCCCCTATTAAGTAGTATTTTCATCCAAACAACATAAATTTCATGTAGCGTTCTTATTCAATTTATGTCATGTGTTTATCCTTTATTTCTCATTTTCCTCTGGGGGAGGTATTTTCAAAACCATGAGGTTGTTGGAACTAGAAGGTAGAGATCTGATATAGTTAATTATATTTATATTTACTTCTATGTTATGGTATATCATGTTTGGGTATTTGTTTCAATTTAGGTATGTTCTATAATTTCTTTCACTATCTGTAAGTTTCTGGGGTTTAATTTATGTTTTTGGGGTTTAACATTAGGATTGTTGATTTTCACCAAATCCAACTAGTGGTATCATATTTTTTTATTATTATACTATCAGTTACCAAAAAGTGGCATTAAATATTGGCTACATAAAATATGGTGATTATTTTATGAAAACTCGATAGAAAGTCTTGGTTTCAAGACTACTAGGTTTTCTCTAGTGAAGTGGTTTTCTAATATTTGGTGGAATTACACTAGTAAAAAAGTGGTTTTTCCATTGAAATGGGTAAGGTTTTTATTGATATTCAATGGTAGAGGATTTAGACTATGGGGGAAAATGGCCTTTCTACTCTTGGAGAGTTCAAAAGTTACATTGATTTTGAATTAGTCAGAAGCGAGGTGTTCAGTAGAATGGGAAACCATGAGGTAAAAGCATTAGAATTGTTTTTAAAAGGAATTTCCAATAGAACCTAGATCCAAGAGGGAAGAAGTACATGCCTCAATGATGTTGATCATTAAAGGTGGATGTGTTTTAGAGGGAGGTATCAAGGAGTATGGTTGGTTGAGGTTTTGGTGCAACAATGATTCTTGGTGAGAATGTATCAATGCCTAGAAAGTGAAGTGTTTTGATACATATCTAGGGAGAGAATATTTATTCCTAGTAAGTGTGGGGATTTAATACCATACTAGGGATAGTGGATTAATGTCTAGCAAGTACATGTCCTAGGTCCTACCTAAGTAACTGGGGTTCTCATGATAAATGAAATGGAGGAGATAAAAATCAATCATGAAGTCAATCACATAAAATCTGAATAACATAAAAAACTATTCATCTCACATATAAACACCCTTCACTAAAAAATCCCCTTTTTACCCATGTATAACACATTACAAAAGAATCATCCCACTTTATATAACCATAAAAATCAAAATATAATATAGCGAAAATGTTCCAAAATCAAAAAATGATTTTTATATAGTTCCAACTAGGCCTTTAAGAATTCATTTATAACCAAAACATGAAATTATTTTTAAGAATTTTCCAAATGATCCTTAAATATTTCACCCAATTTGAACACATAAAATCCTTTCTTGGAGACCAAACATGATTCAAAACTTAATGAACAACTCCTTTACATAATAAATGAATTAAATTCCAATATAAATATATCAAACATACATAACAGGGTGTCCAAAAATCATATAAGATATCATTACATATTAATAAATCAAATTAATATATAATATTCATAAAATTATAACAAAATAACACCAATGTTTAATAAAAATAAAATCCCCTTCAAAAAGAGACATTTAATTAGGAAATAAAGTATAATTCTTAATTTATTAATTATAGAAAATGTTTCAAGGTCATTAGGTTGATTGAAAACTATTTAAAAATATAATGCATGAAAAGGGCCTATAAGGAATTTACACAAACACTTAGAGTGAATTAGAAAGTGAATCTAACAATTTACGGATAAATGAACTTTGGGAAACCCATTTAAGTTAACTTGAAGGTCACCTTGATAAGGAATCATTACATCATCATCCAAACTAGCATAATTCAATATAATTTAGATGAAGAAGGGGTTTAAAATACTCAAGCACCCAAAGCATGTCAATTAAAAATATTTTAATACAAACAACTACCTAAACAAAGGTCAGATGATAAGAAACATTTGAGGAAGTGAAGAGAGTGTTGGTATTATGGATATCTTCTGATAAACCCAACAAATGATTGGAAAACATTTAAAAAGTTTATAAAAATGTATAAGTGAAAACCATATGAGAAATCCATAAACATGATCATTATAATACATTCATACTTGGCATAACCTTTCCCATGTTCACACACACACACATATTCAGGGTATATGATCATGTTTCACTAGAGGACCACCAATTTCTTTTCAAAAACCAACCAACATGCAATTCAAATAGTGTGTAAACAAGGACCACCCATGGAAATGATTTCCAGTAGAGTGTTTAGCCAGTATAATCTACAACATCACCATCAAACAAAGAGAAAGAAGAGAAAACTCACTACGAAGTTTTTGTTCAGTGTGCGTTGGAGGAGAGGCGTGCAGTGGAGGAGTCCTCCAGTGGAGGAGAGGCGCCTGACAAAGGAGAGGCCAATGGAGGAGGTGTGGCACATGGTAAAGGAGAGGCGAACGATGGTCTGGTTTGCGGAGTAGGAGAAGCACATGATGGAGGTGTGGTTCGCGGTAGAGGAGAGGTGGTGGGAGAGGAGGAGGAGGAGGCGCGATGACAGCGATTAGCTTCCGCGAGAGCTTGAGGGGTGCGAGAAAGGAGGAGAAAGTTAGGGTTTTTTTTATAAAACCCAATAAACCTTTTATCAGTGCTAGATAAAAAGCACTGATAAAGTTATGTTTTATCAATGCTAAAATAGAAAGCGCTGATAAAACATGCCTTTATCAGTGCTAAAAAAGCGGTGATTAAGATATAATGTTAATAATTTATTTTTATTATTATATATATTTATAAAATTATATACATGATAAATATATATTTATATTTATAAAATTATAATTTAAATAATTATAAAATTATAAGAAATATAATTATTATATTTATAATATTATAAGTATATATAATAAATATATTAATCTACTATATATACTAATCCTGGATTTCTTCCCATCCACATGTCAAATTATTGACTCTCCACATCATAAAAAACTTACGTGTCAAATAACCAGGCTTCCATGCTGCTGAAGCCCGCCTCATAATTTCTGTTCACTCCCTCTCCAAGCATCTCGCGCTCGGGTTTCATCTCCTCCCATTTTCCGAAACCAGCGAACCCTTGCGTTTCTGCGAACCGCAACCTCCACTCCTTGCTCGCCTTTCTCCTCGTTGCTACCTTCTCTCCTTGTAAACCCCAAGCTCTGAGTCTCCACGCCACTGAAGACTACCTCTTAATTTATTTTGTCTCCCTCTCGAAGTATCTCTCGCTCGGGTTTCATCTCCTCCCATTCTCTGAAACCAGCAAACCCTCCCCGCCGTCGTGCTGAGCCACCCTTCCTCGCTCAAATCAGTCAACCTTTTTCTCAAATAGGTACCTTCTCCTATCTTATAGTGACGGTTCCTACCTTCATCGGTTCCGATTCCATTTCGCGTAACATCTATTCACTATCTAAGGTTACCGGTAAACCTTCGCCGATGGCCAAAACCTATTACCGGTGTCTCTACATCCCTGTGTACTCCTACTATGACATGCTCTCACTCGATGAAAATACTGGAGACCCTGCATCCTTTGTCATCCCGAACTTCACCTCTGTGAGGGTTTAACCGGATCACGAATTGGATAACATCCACTTCATCGCTGGGTTAAGGTATCCTTCCGCTTTGTGTCCACTGCTTCGAACCCCCCAACGCAGGCGAGTAAATTTGACTAATCCAGGGATATTTGGTTTTCAATTAGCTGTTCCCAGTGCGATTGGCCATCCCAGTGCATCTGCATCCCTTCTAATCCTACGCCAACTAGCATGTCGTGGCTGTGGGAAGTTGCGTCTAACAAAACCTCATCATCCCGGTCTTTATATCTGCGACTTTTCATCCTGCTCTCAATTTGGGTCACAACCATTCATTCATGGTAGAAGTATCCTACCTTTGCATCAGGTATGAAAACTGTTATCCAGTTTTGATCAAATTCTTTTGGTGTTCGCATATTATATATTTCCATTTGATTTTTGGTTCCCTTTATTTATAACTGAATTGCAGTGGGATTAAAATTATTGTTCTTCGACTTCTGTTAGCTGAATTTTTAATTTTTTTTCATCAGTGATGATGTTTTAATTGTTCAGTTATGAATATAATGCTTCTAGTCAAGTATCCAAATATTTATAACCTAACAGGCTTCTGATTTAGTGCTATTGTAGGCCACTCCAAAGCTATCCAGTTTTGATTCAAATTCTTTTGGTGTTCACATATACTATCTCTACTAATCCTGGATTTCTCCATATCCACATGTCAATCTCACAATTTGTTTCAACTATTTTTTGTTATCAGTATTGTTATTTTCAATAATTTTCTCTCACATTAATAGGGTTTCTTATTTCATTTCCAAAAAATTTAAATAATTTTTTTTTCGGGGTTATATCCTTTTAACAAACATAAATATTCATATTAATATTGAATATATTTAAATGTTTTCTAACATTAATATTCATATTAATATTAATATTTAATATTTGATGACATTAAATGTTTGGTTTCCATACAAACTATTTCTTTTTCAGGCGGCGGTAATGGTTTTAATTTATCTCCAAAGCAGTTTGTTTCGAAGGTGTGTGAGGGAGCTATCGGTTAGTGTTTCCATACAAACTATTTCTTTTATGATATGAGTTTTTTACATTCATTGTGTTTTACATTTAGTGTGTTTTATACTATTTTAACAAAATATATGTTTCAATATCCATTATGTTAAAATATGGATCCAAGGATTTGGTACTAAACATTTCATCAATAGGTGATTGAGGTTGTAACACCCCTGGATTAAAGCATTTCACTATTTTATTATGTATTTTTTTATTATAAGAATGTTAAAATGTTCATATTTTTTCTTCTAATTTGTTCATATTTTTTTTCAAATAGGTCCATATTTTATTCCATACAGGTACGTAGATTCTATTTATGATTACGGTCCTATTTATCGCTTTGATGAGTATGTATGAAGTTACTGGAGTCAATAAAAATTTCATCTTTTATGTGCCTATGTGTTACCATCATTTTCCCTCTTTGAAACTTCCTTTCCAAGCCATGAATGTAAAACATTAATGCGGCTGGATAGAAAATGGAATCAATGAGAGGTTGTAACAACTCTGGATTAAGTTATTTCACTGTTTTATTATGTATTTTTTTATTATAAGAGGGTTACCAAGTACAAATTTTTTTGGTTTAATTTGTTCTTTATTTTTTCAAGCAGGTCCAACATTTATTCTATACAAGTACGCAAATTCTGCTCATGATTATTGGACTATTTCCCACTATGATGAGTATGTACGGAGTTAATGGAGTCAATGAAGATTTTTTCTTTTCTGTATGTATGTGTTTCGCATCATTTTACCTTTTTGATAGTTCTTTTCCATGCCCTGAATGTAGAACATTACTGTGGCTGGCTGGAAAAGGGAATCAATTAGAGGCCCCATATATTGATATTGACTTTATCACTTTGACATTTTTATCTATATCTTTACATCTTTTTGAATTAATCTCCCGCATAATGGAAGAATATGTGATGATTTTAAATGTTTGGTTTCCATACAATTTTTTTTTCAGGTGCTGGTAATGTTCTTAATTTATCTCTAAAGCATTTTGTTTCGAAGGTGTGTCAGGGATCTTTAGGTCAGTGTTTCCATACAAACTGTTTCTTTTATGATATGATCATTTTACATTAGTCTTTGTGATTAATTATGATTTTGCGTAGACATGGTGATAATATAATTAATTATAGTTTTTATTACCATTTCTATTCAGTGGGGCATGTTGTGCATGAGATACCTAAAAGAAGCCAAGTGGCTTCAAAACTAATGCAATCCAACACCGGACAAATACTTGGAGAATGAGATGGTTTCCATAACATTCATCATCTCCCTCATCATTGCTTTTCTACAAACCGAATGATCAAAAAACTTATTATAAGGTAGATGATCATGTCAACACCATCCTGCCTCTGCTACTCCAGCCTTCTCAATCGCCTCTACAATGATCTAGGGACCTCTTAGGTACATTCAGTTTACATTATTTTAAATTATTTTTATTTTTTTTTACTTTTGTCCATAATCATTCCTATTATCTAATTTCATTCATGATTTTCATGATTAACCATGTAGAGATTTCAAGAGGTGATAATTGGAAGTCTATCAGTGCACAAATACCCTCTTCGCATACATTAGATCAAACATGTGATGATTGAACTGTGAAAAAACCACAGCCACACTGGTCATGTTTGAGATCATGCACACAACCCTCTGCACCATAGTGGTAATGAACTGTATTTTCTTCTCTGAAAATTGGTATGATTTATCATTTGTGATCAGTATAATGTTTCTGCATTAAGGTTTCCCTAGCACTACTATTCATCGGTTGTATTACAGAATTCACTGCACGCATTAATGTTTTCGTGAATGCAATTGAATTTGAATTCAAATCTCGATCCTCAAAAATTAGAAATTCCTTTACATTAAATTTATCATTTCTTTTTCCAACTATTTTAATGGTGTCTTCATATTTTATCCACTTCTATTCTATTATCATTCACTATTAAAATATAATTATAATTTTTTCAACATTATTGTTTCTTCTCAACTTTTATAAATACTAATCTCTTATTATATTAAAAACCAGTAATTGAATGCGCCATGCAATAGCACGGGCGAGTACTAGTTATATATATTTATAAGATTATAGATGTATATAACTATATTTATTCTAATTTTATAATTATTTATATGAATATATATTTAATTATAATTAAAATTAAAATTGAATATATATATATATATATTTAAATAATTATAAAATTATAACAAATTAATATTTCTAATATTTATAATTTTATTAATATTTATATTTAATATATTTATTATAATTTTATAATTATTTAAATATATCTATATTTATTTATAACTATAACTATAAATATTTGTATTTATTTCTCAATATTTCTACATATTGATTTAATTATATATAACATTGTAGTTGGGGTTTGGATTAGTGGTAAGCACCCCATAATCCTACATGAAAAATGGGGGTTCAAAACCCATTGGACGTAGAGTACTGTAGCGACACTGTAATAGCGGAGGCATTGTAGCAGCGGAGGCACTGTAATAATGGAGACATTGTAGTGGTGGCAGACACTATAGCGGTGGTAGGTAATGTACGAGAACTGTAGAAGACAGGGTACTGTAGCAGTACTATTCACAAAATGGGTCCTGAGACAAAATTTCGAGCCTATGGTCCATGTGATGGGCTACATGCCCATTAAGCCTTTAGGCCAAATATATGTAATGTAATAAAGTGGGTGGTTGGGTGGGTTATCCCTTGAGGGTCTATGACCTGCATTTTAGGCATGTGTGTGTGGTGTATGTGCATTTGATGTAATTGTACCCCCAAGCACTTAATATATATAATTATATATAACATTATATATGAAAATAATAAATATATTTTTTATCAGTTAATAATTATTTATATATATATTTATTTATTTATAACTAATAAATAAATATATATTTATTTGTAATTAAAAATTATAATAAATAAATTATTTATTGTTGTAATTATAAATAAATAAATATATAAATAATTATAAAATTATAAAAAATATATTTATAATTTTATAAATATATATAAATAATATATTTGTTATAATTTTGTAATTATTTAAATATATCTACATTTATTTAGAATTATATTTATAACTATTTGAATTTTTATAGATATTTGTATATAAATATATATAATTAATATATTTATTATAAATTTTTAATTATTTAGAGATATATATATATATATAATAATTATAATTATAAATATTTGTATTTATTTATAAATATTTGTATATATTTATAAATATATTTATTTAATTATATATTTATAACTTTATAAGTAGTATAATAAATATATTTATTATAATTTTATATTTTTTTTACGTATATATATTTGTATATATATATATATTAAATAATAATATATGTATTTATTGTAATTTTATAATTATTTAAATATATATATAGTTATAATTATAATTACAAATAAATATATTTAAAAAATATTTATATAGACTTAAAATTTAATAATTATAAATATAATAAATATATTTATTATTTAAATGCATTTAATGTAATTTTATAATTATTGAGAACATAATATAGTATATATGTGGGTAACATGTGAATTATTCATATACACCTAGTAAAATATGCATAATAAAAAATGAGCCATCAATAGACAACATGAATAATAAGAAAAATGTAATGTATAAATGAACATTCATGATGATACATAACATACATGCATGCATGGTCAAAATATTAATTGACCAAATTCATTGGAAACACATATATATTTAATTATAATCTTTTTTTAAAACATTATATATACATATTTGAATTATTATGAAAAGATATTAATTATAAACATTCGTTTTATATTTAATATATACAAATAAATATTATTTTAGAATATAAATATAATAATTGTATATAAATTATTATTAAAAACTTTTATCAGCACTTTTAGCTAGTGCTGATAAAGACCCCCCTATCAGCTCTTTCTACTTAGCACTGATAAAACGAGGTGTTTCCCTTGCCCCATTTTGTGGTAGTGATATATAGTTATATTAATATATATTTATACTATTAGTTTTAAATAAATTTATAAAGTATGGTTTTTTATGTGTGTTTATAAATAAATAAATACATATATACAACATACATACACAAATATATATATATATATATATATATATATATATTATGTGTATCTATAAGTATAATTATACACACACACATATATATATTTACATATATTTTTATATATTTACATATATTTATATATATTTACATATATTATATATTAATATGTATATATATATTAGAATATATTGATAATATATATCAGTTTGTTAATATAAACACACACTAATACACACGCACATAGAGGCACATTATATAGATATATAAAAATTTATATATTTGTATTTTAAATAAAATGGATATTGGTTTTTATTTAGATAAGGCTTATATATTGAGAAATATATTTTATAAGTAATTATTTTTAATTAATTATTTATAAATTTAAATTTGTATGTGTGAATATATAAAAACTATGTATATATTGTTATATATTTGATTATAAATAACAGTAAATTACGAAAAACGATAAAATTTAAAATCCATAATATCAATATGAATGTAATCCCTAGGAATAAATTTAATCTCCACTGAAAAAGGGCAAAAAGAACCCCTTAAACAAGGCTAAAAATCCATCAAATGTTAAAAAATTGGGGTATCCCGACTAAAAACTCAGTTTTGGAGGCATTTTGGGACTTTTTTTACCTCAAAAAGTGTGATTTAGGGTTTACTCTTAATTGCAAAGGTTTAGATCTCATCGCATTCTTCGATTTGATATGTGGTAGAGCCCAAACGGACATCCGGATCAAAAGTTATGGTCATTTGAAGTTTCAAGTTGCATTTTCAACTTATTTTAGATCTTTTAACAACTTTTATATTTTTTTATATTAAATTTTTTATTAAGTGGTTATTACTCTATAAAAATTACAAAATTATTAATTAAAAATATTTTCTAAATTATTTCATAAGCCTTTTTTACTAAATATCTTATATTTTAAGTTTAAATTTCTATCTATCCTTATCTAAACCATATTTAAACAATATATATTATATTGATATCAATATCAATATATTTATATATTATTATTAATGATTTTTTTTAAATACACTATTTATCAGCACTAGTAAAAAAGTGCTGATAAAGGGGGGTTCTTTATCAATGCTTTTAAAAAAATGTTGATAAAGGGGGCCCCTTTAGCAATGATGATAAAGGGAATACCTTTATCAGCACTAAAAAAAGCACCGATAAAGGTACCCCATTCATTAGCACTTTTTTACTAGTGCTAATAAATGGTAGCACTGCAAAAAGAAGATTTGTTGGTAGTTCTTTGAGACATATCAGGCACATCATGTTTCAGATTGAGGTGTGAATGACTCCTACACATCACAAATGACTTATGGATCATTGTCCTAAAGTATCAAAACAATCCGAATGTGTTTTCTTGATTTTGAGTACGATGATTGTCTTTTTTAATAAAATTAATGTTAATTTTAAATAAAAAGATGCACTTGGAATCATATCGGCCACACTATGTGTCAGATTGAGTTGTGGCTAATTTCTACATGTCTCAAATGACTTATGGATCGTTTTCCTAAAGTATCAAAACAATCCAAATGTGTTTTCTCATTTTTGAGTATACCACTTGGGTTTTTTACTAAAATGTCATTTTAAATTGGAAACGTGAACTTTAAGTTATACTGGTCACATCATGTGTGGGTTTTATGTGAGACTAATTCTTACACGTAAAAAATGAATTATGAATCATTTTCCTAAATTATCAAGACAATCCGAGTGTGTTTTCTCAGTTTTTATTAAGTGGCACTTTTTGTACTAAAATATCAATTTTAAAATGATAATAGACACATTGAGTCATACCAAGAACAACGTGTATCGGATTGGGGTGTGGTTGATTCCTACACATCACAAATGACTTATGGATCATTTTCCTAAAGTATCTAAATAATATGAATTCATTTTCTCAGTTTTGAATATGCTCGTTGTCTTTTTTATTAAAATTAACACTACCACATATCGGCGCAAGGGCATCACCAACCTTTATCAACACTAAGAAAAACATGTTTATAAGGAGGGGGGGGGTTCTTTATCAGTGATAGCTAAAAGTGTTGATAAATCTACCATTTATCAGTGCTAAAAAAGCACTGATAATGTTGAACCCTTTATCAATGTCTTTTTAGCACTGATAAAATGTATATTTATCATCGCCATTATTAGCAGTGATAAAAGTTTATAATAAAAAATATTATTAATTTATATGAAATTATTTTATTGATATTCAAAAATAATATTTATTTATAAATATTAAATAAAAAATGAATGTTTATAATTAATATATATTTTTTAATAATTCAAATATATATATATATATATATATATATAATTTTTAAAAAAAAATTATTTATAAGATAATAAATATATATATTAGGTGTATGGGGTACAATTACATTAAACACACACACACCACACACACAGGCCAGAAAGACCGACCATAGCCCCCCTAAGGGATATATCCCATTCATCAAGCCTTACTTATTCAATACATGACTCATAGGCCTAGTGGACATAAATCCCATTACATGGCCCATAGACAGACCATTGGATGGCCCAAGGCCCTTGCTTGCATCTGCCTACATTACCACCTTCCCATGGCATGCCTACCTCATCGCCCGCTTGATGGTCTGAAGGTCCAGTGGCATGAAGACCCATTCAGGATGAATAATACAATGCTACAGTACCCACTACAGTACTACTACAGTACCTACGAAAATTCGCTCCTGCCCAGATTTGAACTCGGATCTGATACAGGATTACAAGGAGCCTTTACCACTCTGGTAATCCCCCAACTACTAATATAATAAATATATTCATCATATTTATAATTATATATTTATAGTTCTATATAAATAATTTTTAAATATACCAGAAAGTTTAGGGCAGAGCCCTATTTATTAAAAAAGAAAAAAGAAAAGACCCTTTTAACTGGGATGAACCCATTAAACGATAGAGAGCCCCAAACCAAATAGAAAAATGATTCATCATGGCCTAGAGGACCAGCAATAAGAAGACCAAAATTCAGTAGCCTGAGAGCCCATTAGTACAAAACCCATTACAAAACCCATGGTCCATCGACTTGTTGCCGCAATAACGGTACTGAAATGGACCAAAAGCCCAAACACTAGGATCCCAAAAGAAATTGAAGCCATGAAAGATGCCTCAATCCACCACTGTGTTGTTTCCACTTGAGCTCTGGAAATCACTCCACCATCACACCGCCGACCTGCTCGACCTGAGCCCAGCCATCAGACCGAGAAGCTGCCCCTGCAACTTGGTGTCTTCAACCCACCAATCCACATCACCTCCATCCTGTAGTACTACAGTTGATTGTCACCAAGAGACCGATGCACATCGATCTTCCATCCAAAACACCCTCCTCATCCCCATGTTCTGTCGTGTCACCAAAACCCCTAAAGGGTGATAACATTGACTAAAATCCTTGAAACAACCCATTCCAACTAGATCTGGTCTGAAAACAGATCTGAAAGGACCGAAACCATTGGGGTCGACCGCCGCTGCTCGAGTCCAAGCCTGAAGCCACCGATGAGAGTTGATGCATGCCACTCATACATAGATGAGGCCCACTAAGACAAGACACCATGCCACAACACTCCGTCGCAGACCAGAGCTCCATCATGACTCTTGTCCACCATCGAAGTAGAAGCCCGAGGCCACCGAATCCCCCAGATCACCACACCCTCCATGGAGAGACTCTTCCAAAGATTCCAAAAAATCCAATGTGGTTTAACCCCAGGGGATGAAACCCTAATCGAAACCAAGATATCTCATCTGAAGAAGAGATCCTCTCTACAATCCCCATTTTTAAATATATATAATTATAAATATAATTATAAATAAATATATGTATATATTTAAATAAATATATATATTTCCAATGAATTTTCTTAATAAATATATTGATGTGTGAGTATAATTGATGTGCATATTTTATGTATTCATCATGATTTAATGTTCATTTATACTTTACACCCTTATTATTATTATTATTCATGTTGTCCATATCTGATGACTCATTTTTTATTATCAATATACTTTATTATACTCAGTTCAAGAGATAGGCGAGCCTGCTACTAAGAAGATAAAGATGACGGAGGAAATAATATGAATGGGGTCAGACAAATAATACCCTCATCCAAAAAGGAAAACTAAAAATTCATAACAGAATTATTCTCATAATTATGATCAGAGTCATCATCTTCATCAGTAGTTTTCTACTCTAACTGTGAGTTCCTTTGAGTGTAGAAAAAATATACTTCTCCCTAATCTTTTGCTACTCCATGGTTGTAAGAACCCGATTCTTAGTTTTGAGGTACGAGCTTCTTATTTTTCCTTTTCCTTACATGTTTTTGAGAAAATATGGAAAATGGGGAGAAATCCTAAATCTTGGAACTACACACCATGTACTTTTTCTACACGCCGTGTACTTTTGGACGTGTGGGATGGGTACACGAGGTGTGTAGCCATGCCAGCGACGAAGGGTGTAGGAACCAACTACACACCATGTAGTGGTACCTTACACATCGTGTAGTCAGTCGGTAGGCCTAAACAGTAAGGCAGTGGAGCATCCGACAGCTGGGAGACAGTAAACGCCATGTACTTGGGAGTACATTCCGTGTACTCATGTCGACGGCTGATCAGTGTGGCGGTGCCGCCAGAGGAACAGTTAAATGAAGGAAGTACATGCTCTGTACTCAGAAGTACACTCTATGTACTTTGTTTTTTCAGCTTAAAATAGGCAGTAGCCTCATCATTTGGCAGAGGAGGCGTTTGAGCCATTTTGTAGCCAAGGAGGACGACCGACCCTTGGAAGATCCGCCAGGAGTTCGTCTAGAATCCGTTTCGGTGTTGGATGATCTCGTTGGAACCACACGGGTAATCCCTCTCCTCTCCTTGTATTGTTCTTACCAATTCTTTCCTAAGGGAAATTTATTTATGTTTGAATGTGTTTTGTTCTTCGTCAGATCTAAGCCGTTCTTGGGCGTTTATGGAGTCAGTGTTCGGGTATAACGTTCGTTGGGGCATAAGGTAGGTGGCTTGGTGTAAATTTACAACTGTCGTGCGTTTTTATGCGTTTTTGTGCCACGGACCCATGTTGGGGTGTCATGTGGATGAGGCCGTTGCTATATTTAATGCCTAGAATTGCATAGGTGATTAAACCGTGATAATAAAATGCTGGTTGGGATCATTTCTTGGATCCGAAACCACCCTGGGGGTGTGTTCCACTGTTTAGTCGTTTGGCCAGGATACCCGAGGGTATGCCTTTAATATAGTAATTATAGAATTTCCTTGAGAGGAATTGCTTGTTTACTTCATTTTGACATGTTGGGCATGACCCGTTTACCTATTTAGCCTAAGGGCGTTGTTGTGATTAGCCTGTGGGCACTACACTGTTTAGCCTGAGGGCTGTAGTTATTTCGGCCTGAGGGCATCTTCTTCCGTGCCTGAGGGAAATAGACTCTATGCCTGAGGGCGACAGTACCTATGCCTGAGGGAAATTTTTTTGTTATTCCTGAGGGATATACCTGTGGGTTGGGTTCTACTTACCTGAGGGTAAGGTTTTGCTTGTCCGAGGACGTGGACTGTTACGTAGAAATGCACTATGTTGATTTCTAATATTTAAATGGATTAAATGAATAATAAAATGGAAATATAACTGGTAGTTAGTTATTTTGAGTAATGCTTACTTTATTGCATTTTATTACTACACACTGTTGTTTCATGCTTACACGCAGTTGGGCACAGGCCTTTGGTGGGTGCCTACTGAGATATATTTCTCACACCCTGTTTGGGTCACGCTTTTCAGCCCAAACATATTACGTTTCTGCTGGTGTAGATAGGGGAAAGAGTCCCTATACAGGTACTTGACTGTTGCTGAGGAGTAGGAGGGCATGGGACCGATCCTAGGCTCGCGATGCCGCTGCCAGCTGTTTTTCTTGTTTTACTGTACACTATATTTTGTTGTACTGTATCGATGTATAACATGTTCTGGATACTTTCTTATAACTTGATACATGTAGAATCATTGTTTATCTATTGTTGGTTATATCCACTACAGTAGTTTAATTCAGTTGTGTATGGTTTACTTCTTCCGCTGTTGTTGTATGTTTTATTTTGTATTCCGATGTGCTACACTTTGATAAATGAGGGCATAGTTTCCCCACTATTAGACCTAGGCCCTTGCTGTTAGTCGGCAGCCTCTGGAGTTTGGGAAAATGCGCTTGAGGTCACGTGGCGAACCGGGTTCTGGGCACCCGTTGCGTGGCACCCGGGTCCGGGACGTTACAAAGTGGTATTAGATGAGATTTTTTTTTCTTTGACTTCCTGTTTGGAGCCGTATTCAGGGATAGGAAGGAATGGTAATTGGTAATAAGTTGTGCCCAGGCGTAGCTAACCCGTGTATAGGGAAAATCCAATTTACCTCGTGTTGCGATTTTACTAATTTTGTAATTTACAGTTGATTTGATTTTCACCATTGGGTGACGCACTTTGATATTGTGCAGTTTTATTTTATCTATGGGTTCTATTTAGTTGCAACCCAATGAGATGAGGGTATGCCGTCTCATGCATCATATAGGCACATGCTATATATCACATTCCATGCATAGTTTCCATGCCATGTAGGTTCATTAGAATTTGCATGTTGTTGTGATAGTTGTTGTGCTAATAAAGCATGCTGTTGTGATAGCTGCTTGATAAATACCTGCCTTGTGATATGGTATGTTTGTTTGAGCTTGTTTATAGAATGGACGCCAAAATTTGGTTTTTGGGGAGTATGGGCCCCCATTGATCGAAATTTGGTGTATCATTGACTGTTTATTGGTTATAACACATATAAGATGTCAAAATTTGATTCATGGGGAGTATGGGCCCCCACAGGTCGGAATTTGACACTTAGGTGTTAGTTTTAGTATTTTCTGGGTTCGGGAGAAGTTTCTGAGGCATACTGTCTAGAAACCCAGTATACACGCCATGTAGTATTTTTATACACGCCATGTATGCTCTTCTATTCGGGAATAAAAATGAACTTTTTGAGTACACGTCGTGTACCCAGAGTACACGCCGTGTAGACTCTTCCCGTGTCACAAACCATGTGGGTGGAGACACGGGGTAGGTAAAGGCTTGGGTAAAACACACCGTGTACCGAATGGGCACGCCATGTAGTGTGACCCGGAGTCCGGTCGTGTAACCAACAACATGGGTCGGTGAACTCCTTGACAGAACACGCCGTGTCAATGATGAACACGCCGTGTAGTGTGACATGGGGACTCGGCCATGTAACTAACAACACGGGCCGGTGTCACCTCTCCCTGAACACGCCGTGTACCTATGGGACACGCCGTGTAGTCTTGTCCGAGGACAAACCGTGTGGAGTTATCCGTGTGGCTGGGAAACGGGGTTGTGTACACACCGTGTGCGGGTGTAACATGCCGTGTAATGTCAAGCCGAGTAGTCAGTCGTGTCACAGATGACACGGGCAGTTGGAAAATAACACCGTACACACCGTGTAGATATTATACACGCCGTGTAGTTTCATTCAATGGAAGCCGTGTGGCCTAGCTGTGTAGAAGGACCCGGGCAGGGGAAGAGAAGTCAAGTACACGCCGTGTAGTCTTGTTTTGCCAATTTTGCATGCTTTATTCCTCTTGTTTCCTTTGTGGTTCCTTCTCTTTTTAGTCTTAATAATCTTAAATCTGAGGCGTGCTTTTGACCCTGTAGTGTCATTCCGCCTAGATGACCACGAGTTGTTCGCCAGGAGAGCGGCGACGACTATACTCCAGAGATGGTGGGCCATGGGCTACCAGTGGATCCTCCAGCAGAGCCAGATGCGGCGCCAGCTGCTATACCAGACACAGGCGCGGAGGCGCAGTTCCGTGAAGGCTTTATGCGGTTCATGAAGACCTTTCAGGGAGCACTGCAGGCTGCCACATCTATGGCTGAGATGACACGTATCTTTCAGCAGTAGCATCCGCCTACATTTTCAGGGGATGGAGGACCACAGGCTGCGGAGTCTTGGCTAGGATCGATGCAGACTATTTTTGAGCATCTTGAGATGCCTCTAGGGTGGAGGGTCAAGCTCGCGACATATATGCTGCGTGATTCCACCAAGAGGTGGTGGGATGTTACCACCCAGTCAGAGCATCATAGAGACATGGCGTGCGAAGATTTTTAGGCAGTCTTCTATGACTTCTTCTTTCCTGAGACGCTGAGGGAAGATAGAGCTCGAGAGTTCATGAATCTACAACAGGGCGCTATGTCGGTGATGGACTATTCCGCTCATTTTACGGAGCTTCAGCGTTTTGCACCCATGCTGGTGGGTGATGAGACGTTGAGAGCCAGACGTTTTGAGGATGGTCTTCGGTATGACATCCGAGCACTGGTGAATGTTTTTAGGTTGCCTACTGTACACGCGATTGTGAACCAGGCGTTGATTACAGAGAGGAACCTGTGGGAATCGAGTGGTGTGGGCCAGGGCGGTTCAACACCAGTTACTGGTATTATTTCTACTGGCAAGAGGAAGAGACAGATGGACTTCTCTCAGGGTGGCAGTACCAGCCAGGAAGCTTCTTCAGGTGGCCTAGTCATGTGCTACCAGTGTGGCAGAGAGGGGAACAAGAGACCGCAGTTTCCATGAGACCCAGTGGAGTGCCGAGCTTGCGACAAGATGGGTCATCTGCAGCGCTTTTGTAGGCAGTTTCCACCAGTGTCTAGTGAGAGGGGTTCAGTGCAGACTCCGAGTGAGGGAGCAGGACCAGTGACTTCTTACCAGTCAGGGAATTGGAATACGTCAGGGCGTGCAGGCCGAGATGGTGGTCGTGGACGTGGTATCCAGACACTAGGATCTCATAGGCAGTAGGGTGGGACAGCTCAGGGTAGCCAGGCTGTGTCGCAGGGCCGCAACACTGGGCAGGCATATGCAGTGCAACAGACCCAGCAGGAGCAGGATCCCGGACCTTCTACAGTCAGAGGTACTATTCTAGTAGCTTATGTCTTATCTTCTGTACTTTTTGATACGGGTGCTACACATAGTTTCATATCTGTGCCCATTGTGGAGAGCCTTGGGCTCTATGTTTCTTCTTATTCTTCTGATATCATGACGCTAGACACTCCGTTGGGGACTAGGACGGCTGGTGTGCGTCAGTATAAGGAGTTACCCCTTGAGGTTGGAGGGTGTCACTTCCTTTGAGACCTCTATGTCTTGGAGATGACGATCTATGATGTCATTCTCGGGATGGACTGTTTGGTTCCCTTTCGAGCCTTTGTAGACTACTATCGTCGCAGGGTGAGTTTCACATCACCAGAGGGTGGAGAGTTTCTATACAAGGGCGAGTGGGATGTTCAGGCGAGTCGAGATGGACCAGAGCATCATGGACAAGGTGGATTCACAGCCCATATTGTGAGTTTATATCTGGATGACCAAGGGGCTTGCCAGACGGATTTCCCTCCAGTTGTTGATCATTTCATGGATGTCTTCTCGGACGACTTTTCAGGTCTACCTCCGGTGTGTGAGGTGGATTTCTCTATTGAGCTTGTTCCAGGAGCAGCACCGGTGTCCATTCCTCCTTATAGGATGGCCACGCCTGAGTTGCAGGAGCTCAAGAGGCAGTTAGAGGAGCTATATGCGAAGGGTTTTATCTGACCCAGTACTTCTCCATGGGGTTCTCCGGTCCTTTTTGCGAAGAAGGCGGATGGTACCCTCAGACATTGCGTGGATTATCGGAAGATGAACCAGTTGATGGTTAAGAACGGATATCCCTTGCCGAGGATAGATGATCTGTTTGATCAGCTTCGTGGAGAACGAGTGTTCTCAAAGATTGACTTGAGATCAGGATATCATCAGCTGCACGTGAGACCATCGGATATACTGCTTATAGCTTTTCGGAGAAGATATGGTCTGTATGAGTACTTGGTTATGCCGTTCGGACTCACAAACGCACCAGTAGTTTTCATGTCTTTGATGAATCGTGTGTTCCATCCGTATTTTGATTATTTTGTGGTATTATTCATGGACAACATCTTGGTGTACTCTCGCACTCGACACGACCATGCCACCCATCTTGTGATCGTACTGAGTACACTGAGAGAGCATCGACTATATGCTAAGCTCTCGAAGTGCCACTTTTGGATGAACCAGATTCAATTCCTGGGTCATATCATCTCAGAGGCAGGAGTTACAGTAGACCCAGAGAAGGTGAGAGCAGTAGTTTCCTGGGAGAAGCCTAAGAACATGTTTGAGATACAGAGTTTCTTAGGGCTGGCTAGTTACTATAGACGCTTCATACAAGACTTCTCCCGCTTAGAAGCACCGTTGACAGGTCTGAATAATAATGGTGTGAAGTTCGTTTGGTCAAAAGCTTGCGAGATAGCTTTTCAGGACCTGAAGGGAAGGTTGACATCAGCACCGATCCTGATACTCCCAGAGCAGGGGAAGAGTTATACAGTTTACTATTATGCATCAGGTATTGGGTTGGGAGCAGTGTTGATGCAGGGCGATCGAGTCATTGCGTACGGGTCTCAGCAGTTGAGGCCACATGATAGGAATTACCCGACGCATGATCTCGAGTTGGATGTAGTTGTGCATGCGTTGCGCTGTTGGAGACATTATCTGTTGGGAGAGAATTTTGTGGTTTTCACCGATCACAAAAGCCTCAAGTATATCTTTACTCAACATGACCTGAATCTGAGGTAGAGAAGGTGGGTCGAGTACCTACAGTCTTTCGATTTTGAGATTGCCTATACACCTGGTAAAGGTAATGGAGTAGCTGATGCACTGAGCAGGAAGACTCAGATAAAGGCAGTGCAGGAGGCCAGTGGTTAGTGGTAGCTCATGAATTTGTTCTATGAGATGCATCTGGAGGTGCATGACGGTCAGGGGCAGACTTATCTTTCTTCTTTAGTTGTGACTTATACCCTCTTGGACAGAGTGGGGATGAGACAACTATCGGATTCAGAAGGCCTAGTTCTACGGGAGTCGGCGTCAAGTGAGGACCCTCCTCCTAGTTGGACGATATGCAATGATGATGTTTTTCGTTTCCATGGACGAGTATGGGTTCCAGGGGATATATGCGAGGAACTGATGTGGGAGTTTCATGCTTCGGCTTAGGCAGTTCATCCCGGGGTTACCAAGATGTACTGTGACTTGAGGCGTCAGTACTGGTGGCCGGGTATGAAGAGAGAGATAGCTGGGTTTGTTACGAGGTTTTCCACCTATCAGCAGGTGAAGGCAGAGTACCAGAGGCCAGCTGGGCTATTACAGAAGTTACCCATTCCAGTGTGGAAATGGTATGATGTCGTGATGGATTTCATGACGGGATTGTCGAGGTCACCTCGAGGCAATGATGCAGTGTGGATTGTTGTGGATAGACTCACGAATGTAGCCCACTTTTTGCCGATCAAGGAGACCTTCGGTGTTAACGAGCTCAGAAGGTTGTATATCCGAGAGATCATACGAATTCATGGGGTCCCTTGTTCTATCGTTTCTGATAGGGACGCCCACTTTATGTCTCGTTTCTGGCAGAGTTTTCAGAGGGCACTGGGTACACAGGTGCATCTGAGCACATCATACCACCCTCAGATAGATGGCCAGTTAGAGCGGACGATACAGGTTCTAGAGGACATGCTGCGTGCATGCGTCCTAGAATTTGGGGGCTCTTGGGAGAAGCATATACCCTTAGTCAAGTTTTCCTATAAAAATAGTTTTCAGGAAACTATTGATATGGCACCATACGAGGCTTTATATGGTAGGCCATGCCAATCACCTTTGTGCTGGTTAGAGGAAGGTGAGACAGCTTTACTGGGGCCACAGCTCGTGCAAGAGACATCTGAGTAGGTCCAGTTGATTCGGAAGCGGATGGCTACCGCGCAGTCTCGACAGAAGTCTTATGCTTATCACTGCAGATGACCTTTGGAGTTCGTGGTCGGGGATCAGGTTTTCTTGCGTGTTTCGCTGAGGCTGGGACACAAGTGGATCAGGAGACAGGGTAAGCTTTCACCGAGGTCTGTGGGGCCATTCGAGATTCTGGAGAGTCGGGCTGGTTGCCTATCAGTTGCAGTTACCGCAGCGGTACCGAGCCATGCACGACGTCTTCCACGTGTCACAGTTGCGTCGCTACCATTCAGACCCGTCTCATGTCTTCAGCCTGAGGAGGTTGAGCTGGAAGCAGATGCGTCCTTTGAGGAGCATTCGATTCATATCGTTGACAGGATCACGAAGGTTCTCCGAGGCCGGTCAGTTCCTCTCGTACGGGTGCTATGGCAGCACGACCGAGTGCAGGACGAGACCTGGGAGCAGGAGGCCGACGTATGTGCTCAGTGGCCAGAGTTGTTCTGAGCTTTATCTTCGCCACCCTTGGAAGGGAAATTCGGGGAGGAATTTCTATAAGGGGGGAAGTTTGTAAGAACCTGGTTCTTAGTTTTGAGGTACGAGCTTCTTCGTTTTCCTTTTCATTACGTGTTTTTGAGAAAATATGGAAAATGGGGAAAATCCTAAATCTTGGAACTACACGCCGTGTACTTTTTCCACACGCCGTGTACTTTTGGCTATGTGGGATGGGTACACGGGGTGTGTAGCCATGCCGGCGACGAATGGTGTAGGAACCGACTACACGCCGTGTAGTGGTACCTTACACGCCGTGTAGTCAGTCGGCAGGCCTAAACAGTACGGCGGTGGAGCAGCCGACAGTTGGGCGACAGTACACACCGTGTACTTGGGAGTACATGCCGTGTACTCATGTCGACGGCTGAGCAGTGTGGCGGTGCCACCAGAGGAATAGTTAAATGAAGTAAGTACACGCCGTGTACTCAGAATTACATGTCGTGTACTTTGTTTTTTCGGCTTAAAACAGGCAGTAGCCTCCTCATTTAGCAGAGGAGGCGTTTGAGCCATTTTGGAGCCAAGGAGGACAGCCGACCCTTGGAAGATCCACTGGGAGTTTGTATGGAATTTGTTTCGGTGTCGGATGATCTCGTTGGAACTGCACGGGTAAGCCCTATCCTCTCCTGGTACCGTTCTTACCAATTCTTTCCTGAGGAAAAGTTATTTATGTTTGAATGGGTTTTGTTCTTCGTCAGATCTACGCCATTCTTGGGCGTTTCTGGAGTCGGCGTTTGGGTATAACGTTCATTGGCGCATAAGGTAGGTGGCTTGGTGTAAATTTCCAACTGTCGTGCATTTTTGTGCGTTTTCGTGCCACGAACCCATGTTGGGGTGTCGTGTGGCTGAGTTCATTTCTATATTTAATGCCTAGAATTGCATAGGTGATTAAACTGTGATAATAAAATGCTGTTTGGGATTGTTTCTTGGATCCAGAACCACCCTGGGGGTGTGTTCCACTGTTTATCCATTTGGCCAGGATACCTAAGGGTATGCCTTTAATGTAGTAATTATAGAATTTCCTTGAGAGGAATTGCTTGTTTATTGCATTTTGACATGTTGGGCATGACCCGTTTACCTATTTAGCCTGAGGGCGTTGTTGTGATTAGCCTGTGGGCACTGCACTGTTTAGCCTGAGGGCTGTACTTATTTTGGCCTGAGGGAATCTTCTTCTGTGCCTGAGGGCAATAGACTTTGTGACTAAGGGCGACACTACCTATGCCTGAGGGCAAAATTTCTGTTACGCCTGAGGGCTATACCTGCGGGTTGGGTTCTGCTTACCTGAGGGTAAGGTTTTTCTTGTCCGAGGACGTGGACTGTTACGTAGAAATGCACTGTGGTGATTTCTATTATTTAAATGGATTAAATGAATAATAAAGTGGCAATATAACTAGTAGTTAGTTATTTTTTAGTACTACTTACTTTATTTCTTTTTATTATTGCACACTGTTGTTGCATGCTTACACGCAGTTGGGCACGGGCCTTTGGTGGGTGCCTACTGAGATATATTTCTCACACCCTGTTTGGGTAATGCTTTTCGGACCAAACAGATTACGTTTATGCAGGTGTAGATAGGGGAAAGAGTCTCTATACAGGTACTTGACTGTTTCTGAGGAGTAGGAGGGCATGGGATCGAGCCTAGGCTCGCGATGCCGCTGCCAGCTATTTTTCTTGTTTTGCTATACACTATATTTTGTTGTACTGTATCGATGTATAACATGTTCTGGATGTTTTCTTAGAACTTGATACATGTAGCATCATTGTTTATCTATTATTGGTTATATCCACTATAGTAGTTTAATTCAGTTGTGTATGGTTTACTATTTCCGCTGTCATTGTATATTTTATTTTTTATTCCGCTGCGCTACACTTTGATAAATGAGGGTATAGTTTCCCCACTATCAGACCTGGGCCCTCGCTGCTAGTCGGCAGCCTCTGGCGTTTGGGGAAATGCGCTTGAGGTCACGTGGCGAACCGGGTTCGGGGCACCCGTTGCGTGGCACCCGGGTCCGGGACGTTACAATGGTGATCCCTTTTAGAGACCTAGTAGACACATTATGACCACACCTATAGGTTCCGGGGGCAGCAAAAGCGCAAGATGGGTGTGTACCCAATGTTGAAATTTCCATGATCGATGATTAATCCAGGATCAATACGATGATAAATTCCAGTATCCATAGAATTGAATCATATGTAAAATACAAAGGAGAGAACTTAGAATTGAGAAGAGAGGATTTACATATTTTTTTTATAACTAATTTAATTTAATTAATGAATTACCTCCAAGGTGATTCTTTCTTCATTGATGCATTCGACCACAGGTCTGAGGTAGGATTCATTGCAATGTAGAATACAAGGATAGGAATCCTCTAGTAGTGATCCACACGTGCTCCATGTATCTGTGGATGCCACTGAAGGAGTCTCTAAGTGATAGTGCAGAAGATCCTTTCACTTGTGATGTCCACCTTTGATCGCCTTGACAATCGCTTCCAAAGAGTTCTCTTAGTTCCAGTGCAGGAGGATCTTTCTAGTTCTTGAGAGCATTCTTGGAGAGGGAAGAGTTCTATAGGCTTGAGAGCTTTTCTCAAAGGATGTTGTGCACACAACCATTGGTTAGCCAATGGAATGACCTCTTGGCTAATTAGAGAATAATAACATTACGTGGAATTTAATTCACCAAGTAACAATAAATAATTAGCAAAAGTTTCGTTACTTATTTTATTATTCCATGTGAAACCCTATGTCAAATAATAATAGCAATACTTTTATTTCCATGAAATGTGGTTAACTTGCACGTTATATTTAAATATTATTTAACCAAATAATATTTAATATTATTTATCATCGGACCCATAACTTGGTCCGCCTATCCTCCTCAATATTTACCGGGTCTTGAATAATGAATATTTATTTACTAAATAAATATAACTTCATTATTAGACAATAAATAAATATTATGTCCACAATATATTCTCTCGAATAACTAGCAAATAAATAAATGAGATCAGGAATACTTGAATAATTATTAAACCACAATCGGGAATAATATTTATTCAACTTGTTAAATAATAAATTATTTAACTAAGACACTGGATACACTTAGTGTGTGGACCTCTAGGCCTCTTTCTCATTGGCATTAGGCGGGCTTGCCTAAAGTCCAAGATTACTATCTAACAATGGGTCAAGGCACCCAAGAGAAAGAAGTTTATGTCGCAATGACATTCCAACTCATACAAACTCATACTATATAATATAATCCCTTTGTCATGATATCTCCAATCAAGCGGGTTGCATGTAAGTTTCATCAATCCATGTGCTCGATTTCTCATTCATTGAATTCATGGAATTGAACTTTCCTAGAGAACACCATAGCCATGGATTTAGTTAGGATATATCATTTCCATCAAAGGGACTGAGATATCCACTTCTATAGAAGTGACAAATATTTTATCACATTATTCATTAATGCAGTATTGCTTATGACACAACCAACGTATCCTACCTCACTGCGAACATATTTCATCACAATTTTCATCAATACATCTAGGTGTGCGATTCATAATACCCATTAATAATAATCTTAGAGTATAAGGACCAATACACACGTCTGAAGATGGGAACAACCAATGACACTTATGAATGTGGATTTCCTACTGGAGGATCTTGTTCTCATAATATCCTCCTAGATATTACTAAGGGCGCAAACCATGAAAAGGTGTATCAAAGTTTCATGAGTCCCCACCCCTGACAGCCTGTATCATTTGTGTCCCTTCAAATGATATCATCTGGCTATAGAACATATTTTCAAGAATAGGTTCATGGAACTTACATGTTCTCATCATAGGAGGGATCCACTATGACCTTTTAGTGTGACATATATTCTTAGGATATTATCACATACTATGTCACACAGAAGAACAATCATGATGTGATAAGGAGTTTATTAATATTCATCTAATGAATACAGTTTTTTCATAAAGTACAAAGAAGTTGGTTTATAGGGAACCAACTATAATAGACTCTCACTTTCACTAGAGCTAACTACTAACAAACTTCAGTCCACTAGCTCTCACATGATATTCATGCTTCTACTGAGATAAGCCTTTAGTCAAGGGGTCTGACACGTTATATTCCATGGGAACTCTTCTCATTGCAACTTAAACCCTTTGATAGAAATATCTCAATAGGTGATACTTTCAGAGTATGTGCTTTGTTTGTTGATGTGACCTTGACTCCATTGTAAGAGACATTGTTGTAGTATTATCACAATACAATATAATGGGATCCTTACTGCTAGGTACCACATCAAGGTCCTAGACAAAATTATGAATCTAGACGGCTTCCTTGGCTGCATCATAAGCTTCTATATATTCTAACTCCATTGTAGAATTAACAATAACTGGCTACTTTGAACTCTTCCAGCTCACAGTGTTGAGTCAATAATGTTTCCTTATGAATTTTCCATTCCTTCATGTTTTGAAAATCACAAACACTATATATTAAGAAAAATTTCATTTCCCCTAAGTTTCATCTTGATAAGGAAAATTTTCCTTCCTCAAGGAAAATTTATCCTTACCATGTTTTCATTGTTCTTGTCATAATTTATCTAAACCTAACTCTTTTTATTTCTAAGTATAAAATTTGTTTTTTTATCTAAAACCTTGGAATATTATAAATACTTAGATATAGATTATTCTATTTTCAGGATCTGAATTTAGATTCTGAAATCTTCTGAATTTAGACTCTGAATTCTCTGAATTCAGACTCCGAATTCTTATGAATTCAGACTCTGAATTCTTATGAATTCAGACTCCGAATTCTTATGAATTCCGACTCCGAATTATTCTGAATTCAGACTCCGAGTTCTTATGAATTTAGACTCCGAATTCTTCTGAATTCAGACTCTAGATTCTTTTGAATTCAGACTCTGAATTCTCTGAATTTAGACTCCGAATTCTTTTAAATTCAGACTCTAAATTATCTGAATTCAACTCCGAATTACTTTGAAATTCAGATTCCGGAATTCTATAGAATTCAGGTTCTGAATTCTTTTGAAGAAAGAATCTGAATACTCATGTATTATAGACACCGAATGGTTTTTTAGTTAGACTCCGAACTTTTAATTTTTCCTTAGACTCCGAAAAATGAATTTGGCTAAGCAACCATATTTTTACTTACTCTTGTTTGAGTTATAAAACGATTTCGTGCTTTCAGTTTCTAACCAACTGTTGTTTGAGTGACACATATACAGGTCTCTCTGAATTTCAAGGAAAAATATGATCATTGGAGGAGGGATTCAACCATTGAAGATGTTCCTATAAATAGAATCTCATTTGAATGAGCTCAGAAATTATATAGAGATTGATCAATCTAGAGATTACATGATGTTGATGTGATTTCTAGAGAGAGAAACTTTCTTTCTTTGTGTGTACTGAACATCTTTTTCAGAATTTCTTCATGCGACTCTGAATGTTGCTGAGTAAATTCGAGGGCTTCTGGGGATAGTAAGACAGAGGTTATGACTAACTTAAAGTTCGAGGACTTCCTTGGTGAGGAAGACAAAGGTACCGACTACCTTGAAGTTGGGGGCTTGCGGGGATAGCAAGACAGACTCCAATATTCCTATCAAGGGCTTACCCTGGTGTGGGTAAGACAGACTTTCTTGAAAGTATAAATCAAGGGACCTTTATCCAAGGTTGTTGGATACCCTTCTCTTTGGGTTAAAATATTTCTTACTTAATAATTGTATTGTTTCAAGTTTTTTTTCCACTATATTTTGATTGATAAGGAAAGTATAACTATCTTATACTTCTTTGTTTTTGTATACTCTGATTAGTAAGATTCTATACGCTTTAAGGTAGAATCTTTGTCCTTGTAAAATTTTCTTAAGTTTCATTTCTAGAACCACTTTTCCAGAATCAAGCAAGTTTGTAGAACTAAGAGGTCTTGTGAATTTACCTTGTTTAACTTTGTTAAACACATTTTTTCTTAAGGTTAAAAATTAAAGTTTTTATACCAACTTTAAAGGTTCCAAAGGAATTTTTAAAGTATACAATTAACCCCCCTCTTGTATATTGAGCATCTATATTCATCATTTTGATCCTACAATTGGTATCAGATGAGGTCTCTGAAATAATTATATTCACATATAAGTTTTCTTGCTCAAGTTTTTCATTGTTCTATATTTTCCTTACTTAAGATATTTTTATCCTTATTTACAAACTTTTATTACTAACTATTTTGTGTGGAAATATTTTTTCTTTGAGATGGAAGGAATGAATGTTGGTTTGATTGAAAATATTAATACTACTAGACCACCTATTTTTGATGGGAATGATTATAAATATTGGAGAGATCGTATGAAGACTTTTGTTATTAAAACTTTAGTGGACAAATTTGTTATGCTGACAGGAGATTACAAGATTCCTGATAAGGATGTCAGAACTTTTACTAATCAAGAGAAGTCAGAATATCAAATTAACTATAAGGTACGAAATACTTTGTTGTGTTTCATAAACAGGAATATTTATATCCAGATTTATTCTTGTGAAGCTGCAAATTGTATTTGGAAGAATCTCAAAGTGACTCATTTTGGAACTTCCAAAGTTATTGAAACTAGAAGAGCTATGCTTAGAGCTGAGTACCATGGGTTTTTCTTTCCTTATGGAGAACCTATATGTAAGGTACAACAAAGATTTATGACTATTTTAAATATCCTATAATCCATGGGTGAAAAAGGATTAGATGATGAGGCACTTGTAGACAAGATTATAGACATCATGGCTAAAGAGTGGGAATCAAAGAGAACAACTATTGATGTGAATAGGAAAGTCTCACAGATAACTCTTGATGAGATTTTTGGAACTCTTCTTCAACATGAAACTAGAATGAAGAGAGATGCTGACAATGTTAAGAAAAAGAATAAGAATGTAAGTGTTGCTTTCACAACTACTTCTAATCATATGAAAGCCAAGACTCCTGAGATAATTACAAGATATAAATCTAATAAGGTCACTATTTTATCTGAATCAAGTAAAAGTGAACATTCTGAGAATAAAATAGCTAATCTTGATCAAAGAATGAACAAGATAGTTGGGAAGAAAGAATTTCAGTATAGATACAAGAAGAAAGAAAGGATGGATAATAAAGACTCTGAAGTCACTTGTTATGAATGCAAAATAGTCGGGCATATAAGGCCAGATTGTCCTATGATTAAGAAAAAAGATAAAAAGGAAAATCATTCTGAAAGGAAAATAAAGAAGTACTACAAAGATAAAGCTAAGAAGGTTTTGAAATCTAATGACACCTGGAGTTCCAGTGTTGGATACTCTTCTAAAGAATTCTCATATTACAAATCTTCTGGATAGAAGAATATTAGTTTTCTTTCCAAGCTACCTATTGAAAATAATTGTTTAATGGCTAAGGTACATAATGTTGAATCCATAACCAATGTATCAATGAATGCTAATTATAGTGATAGTAAATATTATGAATCTTCGGATGAAGAATCTTCTTCTGATGAAGATAATACTCTACCTACCTATGAATAAGTTTCTAGGTTTTCTAAGCTCCTTGATAATGAAAATTCTAAAGTCAAGAAAAAACTTGATAATTAAAATTCTAGAATTTCTATTCTTACTAAGGAAATATCATATCTTTCTAAAGATCTTGATAAGAAAACCCTTGATTTTTAAAGTATTTCAAAAAAACACGAGGAAGTAAATTTTGAGAAGGAAAAAATTTCTAAGGATCTAGAAAAAGTAATTTATAAGAAAAATATTTTCGAGCCTAACTCTAGTGCTAAAACTAATGTTTTGAAAGATAAGAAATTGGTTATTAGACTAAAGGTCAGAAATATTTTCCTTGAGGAAGTGTTTGTCAAAATTTACCTTAGGAAAGGAAAAATTTGATAAAATGTATTCCCAAATTCGACCTCTAAGGAATAATTTTGGTTTTGGTTATACCAGTTCAAAACCGATTTTTAGTAACAATTATTTTGTTCCTCAAAGTGCTCCTTTCTACACTAAGTGTTAGTGTGGTGGGAATTGGGCAAAAAATTGTTCCTTAAACAAAACTTAGTCTTTAGGTTTTCATAAATCTTATTTTTCAAATAAAATGTGGATTCCAAAAAATTTTCTTTCTGAAGTTTCTAGATCCAAGAAAGTTTGGGTTCCAAAGGTATAACACTCTTATTTTATGGAAAATATAGATAGTACCAACAAAAATACATGGTACATGGATATTGGATGTTCCCGGAATATGACTGGTAAAAAAAATTATTTTAAAATATTATCAAGATGAAAGGAGGAAAAGTAAATTTTGGAGATAATGCTCAGGGAGAAATTATTGGTATAGGTAACATCGTTCTTCTTGGAAAAACTTTGATTTAAAATGTTTTGTTTGTTAAGGGTCTTAAGAACAACCTTATTAGAATAAGTCAATTATGTGATGAAGGTTACCTTGTGAATTTTAGGAATGATAAGTGCTTAGTACACAATTCCAAGGAAGAGTTTATTCTTTCTGCCAATAGGCAAGAGAATTTTTACACACTAAAATTAGAAGACCTTATAAGCCAAGATATACCTTGTATTATTGAAATGGAAGATCATTCTTGGTTATGTAATAGAAGGTTAGGACACTTTAACCTTAGGAACCTATGAAAACTCTCTAAGAAAAGACTAGTTATGGATTTATCAGAGCTTAGATTTGATTCTTCAAAAGTTTGTGATCTATGAAAATAGGGAAAGCAACATAAATCAAGTTTTAAATAAGTTGGTGAAGTCTCAACTACTGATGCATTACAATTAGTGAATATGGATCTTTTTATTCCAACACAAACTATAAGCATTAGAGGAAAATATTATGTATTTGTATTAGTTGATGATTACACTAGATTTACGTGGGTCTATTTTCTAGAAAAGAAATCTAAATCTTTTTATTATTTCAAAACTTTTAAATCCCAAGTTAAAAATGAGAAAAACCTTCCTTTGATAACTATTCATAGTGATCATAGAGGAGAATTTCAAAATTATGATTTTGAAACTTTTTGTAGTATAAAAGGCATTACTCATAACTTCTAAGCACCTAGAACACCTCAACAAAATGGTGTTGTTGAAAGAAGAAATATAATTCTTCAAGATATAACAAGAACCATGTTGAGTGAATATTCGGTAGCCAAGCATTTTTGGACTGACGCTGTAAGTACTGCTTCTTATACTATAAATCATGTTTTGATTAGACCTTTTCTTAATAAAACTTCTTATGAGTTATAGAATGGTATAAAACCTAGAATTTCCTACTTCAAGGTTTTTGGTTGTAAGGTATTCATTCTGAATACTAAAGATAATCTACACAAATTTGAACCAAAATATGATGAAGGAATTTTCTTAGGCTACTCCACAACTTCTAAGTCTTATAGAGTTTTCAATAAAAATACTTGTACTATTGAAGAAACAGTACATGTCAAATTTGATGAAACTGATCCTTTTGTTTTTAAACAACCTAAACCTACATCTTCAGATGTGTTTTCAAAAACTGATTATCAACCCATGATAGAAGATACTTCTGATGAGGAAAATGTTCAATAAAATGTTTCTGAGACATTTACCCCAGAAGATTTCCTACCTTACGTTGATGAACAAATTTTACAAAACCCAAATCAGTTGTTTCTAAAGAATCATCCCAATGATGGTATCATTGGTGATGTGAATAAACCTATAAGGACTATAAGTTCCTTAAGGAATGAAGTCGAAAATCTATCATTCCTTTCCCAATTAGAACCAAAAAGCACTGATGAAGCTTTAGGTGATGATGATTGGATAAAAGCTATGCAAGAAGAGCTAAATGAATTTGAAGGGAATAAATTCTGGACCTTGGTTGAAAGACCAAAGGAAACTTCTGTTATTGGAGTACAATGGGTCTTCAGAAATAAATGAGATGAAAATGGAATCATATTAAGAAATAAAGCTATATTGGTTGCTAAAGGCTATAATCAACAAGAATAAATAGACTGTGAAGAAACCTATGCTTCAGTATCTAGACTTGAATCTATTCGTATTCTACTTTCCTTTGAAACATTCTTCAATTTAAAACTTTTTCAAATGGATGTTAAATGTGCTTTCCTTAATGGTTTTGTTCAAGAAGAAGTTTTTGTTGAACAAACTCCTGGTTTTGAAGATACAAAACATCCTGAACATGTTTTCAAACTTACCAAATCTTTTTATGGAATCAAGCAATCCCCTAGAGCTTGGTATGATAGACTTATAGGATTTTTGCTTCAAAATAATTATGTTAAGGGAAATGATGATCCAACCCTTTTTATAAATAAAGATAAGAAAAATGTGTTGATTGTTCAAATTTATGTTTATGATATTATATTTGGTTCAACTCAGCAATCTTTAACTAATTCCTTTGTGGATCTAATGAAATCTGAGTTTGAAATGAGTATGATGGGTGAGTTAACATTTTTCCTTGGTTTTCAAATTTCTCAAAAACAAGAAGGAATCTATATATCCCAAAATAAGTATATTAAAGATACTCTTAAAAAGTATGGATATGAAAACACTAAGAGTATAAGTACTCCCATTGGTACCTCAAATTCACTTGATCTTGATGAAGCTGGGAAACCAGTAGATCGAACATCTTTTAGAGGTATGATAGGAAGTCTACTTTACTTGATATCTAGTTGTCCAGAATTAATGTTTTCAGTATGATTATGTGCAAGATATCAATACAATCCTAAGGAATCTCATTTAAAGGCAGTGAAAATGATTTTTCACTACTTAAAGGGAACCCTGGATCTAGGACTCTTTTATACTTCTACAAATGATTTTGTTTTAAAAAGTTTTTCGGATGCTGACATTGGCGGATGTAGAATGGATAGGAAAAGTACATCCAGAACTTGTCATTTCTTAAGAGATTCATTAGTTTCTTGGTCATGAAAAAAACAACACTCAATAGAACTTTCCATTGCGGAAGCTGAATATGTAGCAGCTAGAAGTTGTTGTGATCAAGTGTTATGGATGCAACACACACTGACAGATTATGGTATGAGTTTTACCAAAACAAAAATTTTGTGTGATAATACTAGTTCCATTTCCCTAATTAAAAACCATGCACATCACTCTTATGAAAAACAAATAGATATTAGGCATCACTTTCTTATGGATCACACACAAAAAGAAGATATAATTCTTCAATTTATCAGAACACAAGATCAACTTGATGATATTTTCACAAAATCTTTACCATTTGATATATTCGAATACATTAAAAAAAAAGTTATGAGTGATAACTGTAAGGTAATATTCCATATTAACTTCTTGTTTAAATCTATCTCCCCATAGTAAGAAATTCCTTTTAATAGGGGGAGTACATCTGCTTGTTAGTCAGAATGAAAATTTTTTCATAATGGAAATTTTTCATAATGGAAATTTTTTCGTAATAGATTATTTACGTAATGAATTTTTTTTTTACAGAAATCTTTCGGAGTTTTAAATTTTCTTACTTAAAATTTTCGTAATAAATATTTTCATACTAAAATTTTTAGTAATGGAGTTTTTTGTATCTAAAATTTTTTGTAATGAAATTTTTCGCAGTCTAAAATTTTTTCATAGTGTAAATTTTTTTTAGTGTAAAATTTTTTCATAGTGTAATTTTTTTTGTAGTGTGAAATATTTCATAGTGTAAAAACTTTTTTCGTAGTGTAAAATTTTTCGCACTGTAAATTTTTTCGTAGTGTAAAATTTTTCATAGTGTAAAATTTTTTTCGCAGTGTAAATTTTTTTTTTAGTGTAAATTTTTCTCAGTCTAAATTTTTTTCGTAGTTTTAAATTTTTCATAGTCTAAATTTTTTTCATAGTTTTAAATTTTTTGTAGTCAAAGTTTTCGGAATCAAATTTTTGGAATCTAAAGTTCTTCAAGATAAATTTTCCTCATTACGAATAATCTTCCTAGCAATCCGAAAGGTATGTTTCCTTTCTTAATTTTTCTTAATCATCCTTTTCTTGTTGGTATTTTCATTTGTTTTTAAATTTTTCGTATTCAATTTTCCTTAAATCTGAATGTTTTCCTTAAAACAACATCAAAAGATCAGAATCTATTAAAATTCTTCCTCAGTCATCTTTTTAGCCGTCAGATCTGGACAAAAGGATTTTCAATCATTGGATTGAGTTTGGAAGCTGAAATGTCACCTAAAACGCCTATATAAAGGAACCCCCAATGGTTATCCCACATCGATCTTCAAGATCTTTTGTGTTGAAGATCTTCCCTTCCTACAAAAGCCCATTCTAAACTTCTCAGATCTTCCTTACTTTCAAATGTCTACTGAAGTCTCTTCCAAGAAATAAATGCCAACTGTCAAGACAATCTCTGAATGACAGATATATAGTGAAAGGTTAGTAGATCCAAAGTTTTATGCCAAATATGACTCTATCATTTCCAAGAATATCAAACTCAATGGCTGGGAGAGTGTATGTATTTAAAAACCAAAATCTCAGGATTTGGTATATCCTGAGTTATTAGTAGAGTTCTATGAGTCAGTAACTTTCTTTAAGGAAGAAGGAAGGAGTAAGTTTTCTTTAAAGTGTTATGTAAAGACATATTCACTTTCTTACACCAAGGCTGCAAGCTTGGTTGGTATTCCTTATGAAGGGGAAGTTGAGTTCTGTACTCACAAGCTACCTGATGTTCAAGGAAGTTTTATTAAGGAAAAATCCATGGCTTATCTTGGACTCTCAGAAGTAAAGACTCCAAAGATTCTTCACCTGTCTACAAACTTCTGGATTCTTGAATTGTGGGTTCAAGGATTCATCATTCCAAGAAAAGGTGATAAGGATACTCTAAGGAAGAGTGACATATATATTTTGGATATCTTGGTGATTATAAGGAAGATAAATTTTGTTAAGTACATTCTGATTACGATTGAGAATATCAAGAATGGGAATTTGAAATCTCAAATTATTATGTATCCATCCATTATGTCAAATATGATTGTTCGGTGTTTAGAATCCTTCAAAATTATTTGCAGTTCTAAGACGAGGAATTGTAAAGTCATGTTGTTGAGTGATGATACTTTGGGAAGGATGAAAATTGGGTTTTCCAAATAATCCAAAGAATTATATGATTTTCCTAAAGAGGATGTTGAAACTCTTTCAAAGAAATAAGAGGTGGCTGAAACCTCTAAAAAGGGTGGAAGGAAGAGGAAGGTGAAAGAAGTAGAAGAGAAGGCAAAAACTCTAGTGGCGAAGGAAATTCAGTCATCACCCCTGAAGCCAAAGAAACAAAAAGCTTATCCTGATGAGGTAGTATAAAAGTGGAGAGAAGACAAGAAAAATAAGAAATAAGGGGAGCTTAAGTTTGTCATGGACCCTGTTGAGGAAAAATCTTTGAAGGAAAAGGCAACTGAAGAGATTGAGAAACAAGATGAAGAGAAGAATCGTAATAAAAAGTTGTATGAGGTAGAGATAGTCCAATCACTTTTGAAGGCTGCTGAGATATCATCCAAGAATATTACGGTGCCAGAATCCTTTCTGATAGAACCAATTCCTGAGACTCTGGGAAAAAAATTTGTGACTTCAGAAAAAGTCCAAGAAAAACAAGTAGAAGAAGAAGAATAAGGAAGTGGTGATACCGAAGATTTGATAAATCAAGTTGAGGATTTTCATGAGAAGGAAAGTCTCTCGGAAAGATTATCAATCCAAACCTATGAAGCCAAGTCTTTAAAAATTTCTACCCCTAGGAAAGATGAGAATAGTGGAGAAGAAGTGAACAAAGTGTCTAAAGAAGAAAGCTCCAACCATAATTTCATTCACCCAGAGGATGCTGAGGCACAAGCTAAGAAGGAATAGGTAGATGAAGATAAAATTGTGAAACTATCTAATAGTGAACACGAATCTACCAATCAAGAAGAAGTCATTCCAAAAGCTGATAAGGTAAAACAGGTGGTTTTTGATACACCTAGAAAAGTAGTGGTGAATAAGAAATAAGTGGGTGGTTCATCGAAGAGTAAACTTGCTGAGTTTGAAAAAGAAACCTCACCAAGAAAAATATCTGATTCGGAATCGTCCTCTCTTGGACATGATTTTGTAGTCCAATCTTTGAAAAATATTGTTGGAACTATCCCTCTATTTCCAAGCATAGACTCCAGATTCCAGATGCTTCAGCATACCTTAAATCGAAAATCAGATTCAGTATCCATGGTAATGGACAAGTGTGTCAAACTTGAGGCTGATTTCAAAACCTTTTTCATAAACTACGAAGCCCACAAAAGATCTTGCAAGAAGATGAATAGTTATTCAAAGAGAACTATAGAAGAAATAATAATTATTGATGAGTTTCAAGATAATGTCAAATATGCCTTTGAAACTGAAGATGGTAAGTTCAAAGATCTCACCAAGTCTTTTGAAGAAAATCTGTCTCTTGAAGAAAATAATCAGAAGTGAGAAGTGAAAGATCTGAATGGAAAATTATATTCAGTTGCTCAGAGTTGGAAGAGAGAAAGGGATCTACGTATTGAGATAGAATAGAATCTATTTAAACAAGAAGAAGCTCTAAAGGGTCAGGCAGAATCTCTTAAGGCTCAGGAAGAAAAAATCAAAGCCTTAGAGAAGAAAATAGAAGATCAGGATCATCTTCTCAAACGTGCAGAGGAAGACCACAAGGAACTCAAGAATCTCAAAACCATAGTGAAGAAGTTGATGACTAAGGAGAAGGAATGAAAATCTTGTTCAATTATGATCTTTTGTTGTATTTATTCCTTGTATAAAATTTTCCAATCCTAGTGAAATTTTTGGTTGCTCATTTTTTGGTTGTTTAGAACTAATATTTTAGGTAAAATATTTCCTTTTCCATTCCCTGTATTCATTTTTAAAAATCAAAAAGGGGGAGAAAGGAATGTTAAAAAATAATACTAAGTAAAGAAGAAATTTCCCTAAGTAAGGGGGAGTTCATCTAAGGGGGAGTTCTTATCCAAGAAGATTTTGGTATGCAATAAAATTCTAAGTCTTAATTCTAAAATCAAGAATATGATCCTTAGTGTTTATAAAGACTAAGGGGGAGTTATTCGTATTCCTCATTTCCCATGTGTTAAGGGAGATAATATTTTTTTCAAAGTCCAAAAAAATATTTTTTCTAAGTCCTTATATTCTTTTTCGTAAGGATGTTTGTGCTTTCCAAAAAGGGGAATATTTTTGAGTCAATAAGGTTTCCTTATGACTTTTCCATCCCTTCATGTTTTGAAAATCACAAACACTCTATCTTAAGGAAAATTTAATTTCCCCTAAGTTTCATCTTGATAAGGAAAATTTTCCTTCCTAAAGGAAAATTTATCCTTACCATGTTTTCATTATTCTTGTCATAATTTATCTAAACCCAAATATTTTTATTTCTAAGTATAAAATTCAGTTTTGTATCTAAAAACTCAGAATCTTATAAATAATTAGATATAGAGTATTCTATTTTCAGGATCTGAATTTAGATTCCGAATTATTTTGAATTCAGACTCTGAATTCTCTGAATTCAGATGCCGAATTCTTATGAATTCAGAATTTGAATTCGTATGAATTCAGACTCTGAATTCTTCTAAATTCATACTCCGAGTTCTCATGAATTCAGACTCTGAATTCTTTTGAATTCAAACTTCTAATTCTTATGAATTCAGACTCTGAATTCTCTGAATTCAGACTCAAAATTCTTCTGAATTTAGACTTCAAATTCTCTGAATTTTAACTCCAAATTCTTCTGAATTCAGACTCCGAATTATTCTGAATTCAGACTCCAAATTCTTATGAATTTAGACTCCGAATTTCTTTGAAATTCAGATTCCAGAATTCTATAGAATTTAGGTTCTGAATTATTTTGAAGACAGAATCCGAATATTCATGTATTATAGACACCGAATGGTTTTTTGGTTAGACTCCGAACATTTATTTTTTCTTTAGACTCTGAAAAATGAATTTGGATAAGAAACCATATTTTTACTTAATCTTTTTTGAGTTATAAAACGATGTTGTGCTTTCAGTTTCTAAACAACCGTTGTTTGAGTGACATGTGTATAGTTCCCTCCAAATTTCAAGGAAAAATATGACCGTTTGAGGACAGAGTTGACCATTGAATATGTGACTATAAATATGAGCTCATTTGAATGTGCTAAAAACTTATATATACATTGATCAATCTAGAGATTACATGCTGTTGAAGTGATTTCTAGAGAGATAAACTTTCATGCTTTGTGTGTACTGAACATCTTGTTCAGAATTTCTTCATGCGACTCCAAATGTTTCTGAGTACATTAAAGGTCTTCCGGGGATAGGAAGACATAGGTTCCTACTACCTTAAAGTTTGAGGACTTACTTGGTGAGGAAGAAAGAGGTGTCGACTACCTTGAAGTTGAGGGCTTGCGGGGATAGCAAGACAGACTCCTATATTTCTATCGAGGGCTTACTCTGGTGTGGGTATGATAGATTTTCTTAAAAGTATAAATCAAGGGACCTTTATCCAAGGTTGTTGGATACCCTTCTCTTTGGGTTAAAAAATTTCTTACTTGTTACTTGTATTGTTTCAAGTTTGTTTTCCACTGTATTTTGATTGATAAGGAAAGTATAACTATCTTATACTTCCTTGTTTTTGTATACTCTGATTAGTATGATTCTATAAACTTTAAGGTAGAATCTTTTTCCTTGTAAACTTTTCTTAAGTTTCATTTCAAAAACCACTTTTCTAGAATCAATCAAGTTTTTAGAACTAAGAGGTCTTGTGAATTTACCTTGTTTAACTCTGTTAAACACAATTTTGCTTAAGGTTAACAATGAAAGTTTTTATACCAACTTTAAAGGTTCCAAAGTAATTTTTAAAGTATACAATTCAACCCCTCTTGTATATTGAGCATCTAAATTCATTATTTCAATCCTACACACAGATCCTCCTTTGAGACATAAAACATATCCTGATTGCGACTTTAGATCATTCTGATCTGTCTGAAAACTAGTATCAGCATACCCTCTAATGAAAATATCCTCATCTCCTCTATACACTTAAAACATATCCTTAGTTCTTCTCAGATACTTAAGGATAGTATTGAAAGCAGTCCAATGTTTTTCTCATGCATCTACTTGATATCTTCTTACCATGATCAGTGCATAGGAAACATCAAGTCTGGTGCATAACATGGCAAACATGATAGATCCTATCACTGAATAATATGAAATCTTACTCATCCTAACTTTCTCATGTTGGGTCTGGGGAAAAATTTTCTTAGAATGATGTATACCATGTGACACTAGAACCAATCCCATCTTGTATTGTTCCATACTAAATCTCTTTACTATCTGGTCAATGTATGTACTTTGACTTAGTCCAAGAAACCTCTTGTATCTATCACGAATTATCTTGATCCCTAGAATGTAGACAGCTTCACCTAATTCCTTTATGGATAAGCACTTGTTCAACCATCCCTTGACTTACTTCAAGACTGTTATGTCGTTTCCAATAAGAAAATATGTCGTCAATATACACTACTAGGATAATGACTGCATTCCAATTAAAATTCTTATAAACACATGGATATTATAGACATCTTCCTGAAGGTTCCCGTTATGAAATGTAGTTTTGACATCCATCTACCAAATCTCATAGTCATGGATAGTTTCTATGGAAATTATAATTCTTGTGTATTTAAACATGGAAAATGGTGAAAATTTTTCATCATAGTCAATTCCTTGACACTATTTAAAACCTTTATCCAATATCCTTGATTTATAGGTACTAACTTAACCTTCCATGTCCATTTTCTTCTTGAATACCCCTTTATACCCAATAGGATTTACATAAACCGGCGCATCAACCAGAACCCAAACTTGGTTCTGATACATAGAATCCATCTCAGAATTCATAGCTTCTAGCCATCTTGTAGATTCTGAGCTCTCTATTACTTCCTTTTAGGAGAGAGTTTCACCATTTTCCAACAATAATGAGTCACCATCCTCGGTGACAAGGAAACCATATCTCTCCGGTTCCCTTACCTCTATTATACTTCTAGGAAATAATTTTGTTTCAGGAAATATCTCTTCTACAAGGACCTATAGAACTTGTTCCTATACCAACTCATGTGTATCTTGATCATCAACTTCATCTAAGTCAATCTTTCTCCCACTATCCTTTTTGAGGATGTGATCCTTCTTAATAAATACAACATGTCTAGAAATAGTCACTTTTTTGTTTAAGGGGTTGTATAGGTAGTATCCCTTTATTTCATTGGTATACCCTATAATGATACACTTCATGACCTGGGGTGCTAGTTTGTTGCCTGATAAAGCCTTAACAAACGCCTTGCATCCCCATACACATGTATTTGACAAAGTGGGTTTCTTTCCACTCCATAGATCGAAGGGAATCCCATTTTCTTCCTTAGTTGGTACTTGATTAAATGTGTATGTCACAGTTTGCAATGCATATCCCCCAAAGGATAATGGAAGATCTACATGAATCATCTAAAAATTTACCAAGTCCAATAAGGAATAGTTCTTCCTTTCACTAACACCAGTCCACTATGTTGTATAAGGTAGAGTGAGTTGAGATAGATTCCTAGACTTCCATAAAAGGTCGATGAACTCTTGGTTAAGTTATTCTCCACCTTGATCCAATCGAAGATTCTTTATATTATTACCAAGATGATTCTATAATTCATTCTTTAATTACTTTAATTTCTCAAGGGACTCTGACTTATACCTCATTAAGTAAATATATCCATATCTACACAAGTCATTAGTAAAAGTTATGAAGTAATAATATCCACCTCGAGCTTCTATTGGAAATGGTCCACATACATCAGTGTGTACCAATCCAAGAATCTATTGGCCCTTTAACCCTATCCATCAAATGGTAGATTGTTCATTTTACCTTGTAAACAATAATAACATCTATCAAGTGGTTTTAGCTTAGAAGAGTCTAAATAATCGTCTTGACAGAGCTTTGTCAGGTGCTTCTCGTTTACATGACCAAGGCGGTGATGCCACAACTGGGTGTTGTATGAGTCATGTTAGCTTGGTTCGTTATCAATTTCCAACAATTGGTTCTTATAATTTAATACACACACACCATTATTTAAATGTGACATACCATAACATATGTTGTCTTTATAAAATCAACAACATTTATTTCTAAACTTGAAAATAAATCCATCTGTATCTAAACTTGATACAAAAATTACGTTCTTGGTAACACTAGGTACATAATAATAGCTATGTAAAACCAAAATCATTATCATTAGAAATGTGAGGTGGTATACACCAATGGAAATATTAACCATCCTCACACCATTAGAATCTCCCATATCCAACTCTCCTTTGAAAATGTTTTGGAATCTATGTGGTTCTTTTATTTGAATACAGATATGAGCCGCATAAGCTATATCTAAAACCCAATGTGTAAAAATGGAATGATTTCACTTGATAATGAATGAAACTTTGGATTCCCCTTACCTTTAGGTACAGTTCCTATTCCAGTGGCCTAACTTGACACATGCAAAGAATACTTCCTCCTTTTCCTTGCCCTGCCTCTAGATCTTTTTCTTCTTGGTAGGAAGGTTCTTGGAGACTTTAGATTATTTATAAATCTTAGGCCCCTTTTCCTTGTCCTTCCTCTTCATATTCACCATAAGGACTGATATTTTTTCACATCCCATGTTTTTATCAACTTGAAAAATTAGGGTAAGAAGCTCCAATAGACTCTTCTCATTATTTCTCATATTATAATTAACAATAAAACTAGAGAAGATCTTAGGAAATGATGATAGTATGAGATATGTATGAAAATCATCTAGGAATTTAATCCATAAGATTTATAGATGCTCAATGTAGCCAATAAGCATGACTACATGTGGTACAGATGGTGTAGACTCTCCAAGTTTAGTGGTGAAAAAAGCGTTGGAGATCTCATACCTCTCCTATCTCACCTTCTCTTGATAGAGATCCCGAAGGTGAGACATCATGATATAAGCATCCATTTCCTCATGTTGTTTCAAGAGATAATTGGTCATGGATGATATCATGAGGCACTGAACATCCATAGCATCATTCATATGTTTATCATACATAGAGATTTCCTCATCACTCACCTCATTTCCAGGCGCAATTGGTAAAGGCTCTTCTAGCACATAAAGTTTCCTATCATGGCGAAGGATAACCTGAAGGTGCCTTTTCCACTCCTAGAAATTGGCGTTGATGAGAAGGTTTTCCTTCTCGATTATGGATCACAATAATATGCTTGATTTAATTTTGATGTTATTTATAAAAATAAGATAAACATATTTTTAGTACTTTATCTTGATATATATTGAGAAATAAATAAATTAATATCTATTAGTCTCCCACTATTTTTTCAAAACCCAATAGCTCCCACCACTGACTTCAGAATATCCTATTTCTTAGACATTCTAGAAGCATGGATCCATATTTACCTTCAAATTACCCCAACTAGGGTTGGTCAAGCAACTTGAAAGGTTTGAGGTAGGCATTCCAAATGCCAACTTCATTAACTCGCAGCTCGTTTATCTGTTGAGTGGACTCCTCAATCCTGAAATCCTTAATTTTGGATTTCTTTAACCTTTACCTCTTAGTTTCATCAATTACTTCTAGGGAAGTCAAACCTTGATGAAAATTAAGTTAAGTCAACCAAAAAAAATCAAATTAGAATTCCTCGATAATTGAAATCACTCCAAATAGGGTTAGTCAAGAACTTTGAAATGCGGTTCAATTCTTACCGAAGTAATAGAAGGCTATACTGAATTAATATTTAATTGAGGGATTTTATCCTTTATGCATAAATTGCCACTTATTATCTTTTCACATGCTTGTTAATATTAAGTGGGATATACATAAGTGATTATCCATGTATAGATAATATTTAAACATAATCCATTTTTTAGTTCCATCTTGTATGCTTGTTAGTTTATTAATTATGTGATCGTGTCAAACATCTATAATGAATAACCATACGACTAAAATAAATAAATAAAGGGTATGATCATGATCTTTACTATTGGTTAGTTTATCTAGTGGTTGATAAAATAACCCCAACCTAGGATAGAAACACCTTGAATCATTTAAGGTTCACGTTTAATGTTTTCCACTTGTCCACCATTATATTTCTTTATATTGGTTTCGCCTTGGCTCCTAACTTGAACCGCCTCCAATAGCTTGGAAGATCCATCCATTATATATGCTTTTAACTCACATGCATGTGAGGGGTAAAAGGGGGTTTACATAAAAGAAATCATGAGCACACATTCCCTACATATTAATGAGGAGAAGGCATATAGACCAACAATTTTAATTTAATAAATAAATTAGAAGGGAACCAATCACATACAAAGGTCTGGTCTAGCTCAAGGTCATCCACATACAATCAATGAATTATGAATTTAATAAAAATAGAATTAAATTATTTAATCATTCTTATTAAGATAAATTATGCTCGAATCGATTAATCATTATCTTTAATTAATCAATCCTTTTTTTATCTTAATCTTTTTTTCTGAATTTTCTTGAGATTCTCATCCATAACCTCGTACATAACTTATACCTTGGAGGATACCCAGTGAATATCCATATAAAACTACCGATCATGTATTTATACTTGTATACACATTATTCTTTCTTACATGTAGCATGCACATAGAATTATTATTGTAATACAATTTATAAATGATGTGCAGATCTTTGAATATTACACAGATGTTAATTAAACATATATATATATATATATATATCAATCACCTATCACATATTGTGCCCCATATTTTCACCCACATGAAGGTACATGTCTCAAGGGTTAAATAATATAATAATAATTTATTTAAATATGCATAATCTGGAAAAAGTACACAACGTGTAGATCCAACTACACGACATGTACCCTCCTCACCATATATCCGAAGTATATGCATGGGGAAACGACATGTGAGGTGTACTTCAGAAATATTCAGAGTACACAATATGTCTAGTGGGCCACATGCCATGTAGACTCTACATTACACAGTCACCAGTTAGGCAAGCCATGTATGGGATACATGACTTGACCCTGACCTGAAGGGACTACATGCCATGTCTAGTGGGCCACACGGTGTGTAGTCTGGCTGATAGTGTGCCAGTCTGTCCTATTTAACATGCAGTGTAAGAATTAACTATACTGCATGTCATTAATGCACACATCTTGATTAATTTTTGAATTACTCCAGGTGTATTGAACACAACTACACGGTATGTAATCTGGATTACACGGTGTGTGTGGTAGATTACACGGTGTGTAATTCCAAATACATGACATTGACTGTCATGTTACCTAAATAGAATCTTCGGTGCCTCCTGATGAGATCCTCGATGTAATTTTAATCCAAAAATTATTCATTTTTGTTAGATCTCTGAGAAACAAAATAGGAATAATAGATCTCAAAATTCATATTACAAGAATGATTAAACGTGAATTTAAAAACTAAATTATTAAAGAGTAAATCATCAATGAATTATTTAAATAATTATAAATGAAAATATAACCACTCTGATACCACTTGTAGGTTCTGGGCACATCAGAAGTGCAGGATGGGCATGTACCCAACTTTATAAATTTTCATGATCGATGATTAACCCAAGATCAATACAATGATAAAAGCCAGTATCCACAGAATCTAATCATAGATAAAAGAAAAATGAGAGAACCCAAAACTGAGAAGATAGGGTCAACATATTTTGTTTAATTTTAATTTAATTAAATTAAAGAATTACCTCCAAGGTGATTCTTTCTTCATTGATTTGTTCGACCATGGGTCAGAGGTGTGGCTTTGTTGAAATGTATAATCTGAGGATATAAATCCTCTAGAGGTGATCCACACATGCTCCATGTATCTATAGATGTCACAAAAGGAGTCTCTGGGTGCTAGTGTGGAAGATCCTTTCACTTGTGATGTACGCCTTTCATCACCTTGAGAATCGATTCCAAAGCGTTCTCCTAGATCTAGTGGAGGAGGATATCTCTTGTTCTTGAGAGTGTTCTTAGAGAGGGAAGAATTCTCTAAGATCGATAGCTTTTCTCCAAGGAAGTTTTTCACACAACCATTGGTTAGACAGTGGAATGACCCCTTGGCTAATTAGAGAATAATAACATAAAAGGGAATTTAATTCACCAGGTAATAATAAATAATTAGCACAAGTTCCATTAATTATTTTATTATTCCATGTGAAACCCCATGTGAAATAATAATAGAAATGATATTATTTCCATGACATGTGCTTAACTTGAACATTGAATTTAAATATTATTTAACAAAAAAATATTTGATATTATTTCTCATGGGACCCATAACTTGGTCCGCCAATCCTCCTCAATATTTAAAGGGCCTTGAATAATGACTATTTATTTATTAAATAAATACAATTGCATTATTCACCAATAAATAAATATTCCTTCTGCAATACATTCTCTCAAATAACTAGCGATGAAATAAATGCGACCAGGATTACTTGAATAATTATTAAACTATAAATGGGAATAATATTTATTCAACTTTTTAAATAATAAATTATTTAATTGAGATACTGGCTGCACTTAGTGTGTGACCCTCTATGCCTCTTTCTCATTGGCATTAGGTGTAACGCCCTGACCCTAGTTACCCAGAGTCGGTGCATTATTACATAACATTGGCATGATCACAAGAAAGATCAAATATCGAAAGACCGATTGATTTAGTAGCCTTGGAAACACTAGATATATTCATAAAGTTTTACATTACATCATAAAGTGAAAAAATACTACAACAACATATTGTCTCCATAGTCCACACTATTAACCCCTCATAATATCCCTGAAGGTCATTCATAATTTACTTCTTCACTTCCTGGGAAAAATAAAACACAGAAAAGGGGTGAGATCAAATGCCTAGTAAGGATAACTATATAGCGGAAACTTTCATAAATAAGAATAAACATTTAAGGCAATGTATAACTAAAACAAAAGCCTTTCAAACTTGAACTTTCAACAAAGTATGGCATAAATAAAATGAAATAATGCCATTTACTTATTCACATGGATATTCTACCAATCGAATAATCACATGCAAAACCAATAACCACTTTCATAATGATGGAATGCATAATGCCAGACTATCATAACCACATAGCCAAGGCCTCGTGCCAAGACTACAAATAAAATTTTGCCAAGGACTTGTGCCAAGACACTATTTTGTCTCATGAGACCTACCGATGCATCGAGGAGCTATAGTGGGCTCCACCCATCACATATTAAGTCCAATGCATTCCCATATGAAAAGGTTTAAACATAACATAAACATTCGTATTAAAAGTAGCATACGAAATGTCAATACTTTCACCATAAACCATGAATGGTATAAAAATAGCACATCCACAGTCAAACATATCACAAAACCTTCAATACAACATAGAAGTTTTGTATCATAATAAATCAACTTCACATAATCGTAAAATCCAACAAAGGATATTGACATAGATTAAATCAAAACTATTTGAGAGAAATATCTCTTTTCTCGAAATCATTGAAAAGTCACACATTTATAAAGGAAGTAATTTAAAAGAGATTTTTGAATCAAAGTGTCCCATACCACTTTGAAATTTTTGAAAATAAATATCATTTCAAAACATTCATGTCCATATAAATAAATCCTTAAAATCATTTTGAAAACATGGACATTAATTAAAAGATTTAGAAAGATAAATCTTTAAAACATTTAAAATTATAATCTTGATAAAGAGTACCTTTCAAAAATTCTTAAAATATTCATTTTGAAATCATTTAAAAGTCACATAATTATAAAATAAAACATTTACTTTGAAAACATTCTTATAAGCTTGTAAGGGAATCTTTGACGATTTTATAACGGCGGTAAATAGTCACACCCGCTGTATAAATTAAAAAAAACATTCTTACATTAACTTTTTCGAAAGGTTAAAAGTGCCTTATTTGGAAAACGATGGAAAGATTCCTTTAAAAATACATAAGGGTATAAATTACTTTAACCCATATTCTTTGTAAATAGTAAAAATGTTTTGAAATACATTTCGAAGAAACATGGATGTGGATGATAAAGAAATCCCAGTAGATTATTACGTATAAACAACCTCGGATAATGAAGAGATTGTGAAATAAACCCTTAACTTGTACTTTTCCTTGGTTGGGGTAGGTTAACCTCCTGTATAATATTGAAATAATTGTTATTAAATTATACAAGAATCATATATATTAATATGATATCATATATGATCTTTTAACTTTGCTTTGTTAATAATATCTTAGTATTATCGTTGTTTCGGGTGTTAACTTACTCGTTTTATTTTATATGTTTTGTTACGTAAGCCATGTTTGTAATGGATATGTTGTATATTATTAATATCCAGAATGATATCAAGTCCTTAAACATCATTTTAAATCATCAAATGATAATTATACTTGAATGGATACGATGGAGAATGAATCTCATCGCATTCGTGGAGACGGTAGTCCGTACGTACGCACGAGCGACAATATCATTCTTTTGATATTAAAATAATATATAAATGGATGGTATATCATATATACAGAATCATTAACATGTTATATTTATTATTTACATGAGTTACACATCATTATTATACCCATCCAAATAATAATATATTGAATAACAATTACACCACGACGTGGAGACGGTAAGCCGTACGTACGCACGTATGATGACATGTTATTCAAAGGGTGGATAGAATACTGAATATGGTTATAAAATCACAGTATATATATGATACTGGAGTTATTATTTTAGAATGGTAACAACAAAGGAAGAAGAAGTGGAAGAAGAAAGGAACTTGGAAAAGGGTGGTGAAATCATTACCTCTTCTTCGGGTTCTTCCTTTTGATTTGATAAAAAGGGCTCCTTAGGTTGGCTTTCTGATAAAACTAAGGCCTCTAGGTTGTAGTGAGGTAAGTTGAGAGATTATTTGGGCAGATTTTGGCCGAGCCAAAAGGCTTTGAAGGTGTGAATAAATGAGAATGAGGAGTGCCCTTTTATAAGAGGGGTGAGGGGCACCTTTGGAAAATCTAGAAATATTAATTTATAATAAATTCATATTCGGTTTATAATGGTTCCAAAGTTGATTATTCAAAGTTTAAGGTGGTTATGGGTCGAAAAAAACTCAACCAATAGAATTTAGACAGGTTTGGGTACTTATATTAACCTTATCATTAAGTATTAACTCTAAGTTAATTAGTTTCACTTTTACAATGTCTCTTTGTATTTTTATATTATATGGTTAATAAACTTACAATATACATCCAAGAGACCCCCAAGTGGTCCAATAATGATGAACCTATCATTATATAAGTCTCTTGGCCAAACATTAGATTTTTAGGAATTTAATATCAATTAATAATATAATATTTGTTTTAAAAACTCTTTTATGTCAATTTTAAAACTATTCAATAGTTGATTTTTTTGAAACTCATAACAGAATGATTACTTATAACAAATTTAATTAAATGATTCCTAACATGTCATATTAACTTAGAAAATTAGTTTAATTCATAAAAAGTCTCAAATTATATTTATTTGGGTATTTATAATATCAATTATTTTAAATTTTCACTATTATGGGAATTACTCCATCATCATTGTGTCATAACTAAATTAAATTATTTAATGTTTAAAAATTATAAATAAAATATAATTATGTAGGAAATCTTTTTATCTTTCTAATGAATATTTATAGTCGAAAATAAAACATATATAACCCTATGTAAAAATTGTTTTTCTAAAAGATATATGCTTGTGTCATTTTTGTATTCATTTTAACTTAATTAAAATAAAGTGTCCCTATCACCTACAAGTGGCTCCATGGGGTCCCAAAATTGACCCAAAGATGATTATAGTCGAACATATATCAACCAATAAGGTTAGGACACATTTTAGGGTAATTTAGTATTATTTTATAATATTATATTTTAACCCTTATTTACCGGATTTACCCTTAACCATGGTAAATAAAATATTTACCGCAGTAATTATTCAAAATGCCTAAAAATAAAAGTTACCTATTTACACAATTTGAACATCCTAATTCAAAATATGGAATCCATTTTTCAAAATTCAAAACAAAGAAGTGGCAGAAATTAATTTAAAATTAACTCCCGTTGTTAAAACAAAAAGCGTGTTTTTAAGAGATAATAACTATCAAAAGATTGACACTTGCTTATGTCCAGTTTAATTGTAAAATTATGTCCAATGACCAAAATTGTATTAAATGGTAAAAATATATTCTAAATATACTTTAAAACCACTCAAATTCATTATTTATCACTTTTAATTATTTTGATTAAAAAAATTGTTTTTAATTAAAATTTAGTAATTTTCACTATTCATCAGAATATTAAAGTTATCCGAAAAGTACCAAAATTTCACCTTAGGCTAAATTTGATATTCCAAATCCAAAAAGGAAGTCCATTTTGAGAGATAAAATTTCAAAGAGCTGGTATTACTATTCATAACGGCTAGTTTGATTGGTTGTGGTGTGTGTTAAAACTCGAAGTTGCGTACAACACACGCTACTGTATTATTCAAAGGAAAGCGTACCGTGGAAGCTTGGGATGTTTCATTTTAAAATTTTGATGTCCCCATTTAGTCAAAAAGTTTAAAATATTGTATTTAAAAAGGGTTCACTATTAAAAGTTGATAAAAGTGCAATACTGAAAATGAATTTGTTCTTGCATTATATCTAAGAAACTCATAATATGGATTCTAAAATTATAAGGATTATATAAAGTTTAAAATTTAGTTAATACTATTCATAACCTCTTTTGAATGGATTTTTTTTGGTAAGTCATGGTACGATTGAACTCGGTATTGCGTGTAGTGCAAGTTATTGAATTATTTTGTGGAAATAAGACACTATGAAATCTTGGGGTGTTACATTCTCCCCTCCTTCAATAAATTGCGTCCTCGCAATTTGAAATTGTTCTTAGAAAATAAAAGGTTGAAAATAGAAAATATATTTGTGGGAAGACCCACATCGAAAATTGGGTTACTAAAATTTAGTCTTAATATGAGGAAAAGAGAAATTAAAGGGTCACCACCAAATTATGATCTCAATTAGGAGAACATTGGTGGCAATTAGAGACATATAATTGGAGGAAAAATGTAAATATTTATAGGTAGTGATTGAGGTCATCAATCACAAACAAGTATAAAATTGAGGTCCTTAAATTCATCAATCTATGATGATTTGAAATACCATCGGTTCAACAAAACATAGGGTATTGGGATAACACATTTTTGACGTTTCAAAATATCTTAGTTGAAATCCCACATCGAAAAATGAATTAATGAGACCTATATTTAAAATAAAGAGTGGAAAGTATGGAGATTACCAAAAATAACACATACTAGGGTTCCATGTAGGAAGATATGGATATGGAAGAAAAATCTAACCGTCAATTATCTGATGGAGAGTGGTAGAGAACATGGCTATGAAAAGGCCAACAATCACAAAGCCATAAATTAGTGATGATTTAAGGTACCATCCAGGATAACATTTTTGTTCTAAGTTCCTTTTCTTAATGTTGAGGAATTTATTTATGAGATTGACTAAGATCATAAGGAGATATACTTACTTTATAATTAGAGTTTTATCCATTAATAAATTTCTACCACAAACTTATCTTTCACTCTAAAAGATAATAGAACGTAAAAAAATATATTCTATTTATCCTATTCGTATAGGGTAAAAAAAACGAATTTATAATTCATCTACCAGATCTTTTTAAAAAAAAACTACATTATTTAATCTCAGACATCACGTGGTTCAGTGGTAGGTGATACACCCTTGTCGCCCTTCGGTTGTGGGTTCAAGTCTTGCGGTCTTGCCGGACGCGACGGGTTGCCGCCCAACCTCCGGGTTGTCCTTTTATGGCAATCCAAAATAATCCAAACTAGAACTATCCAAAATACTTCAGTCCAAAATTTATAAGGAAGGTAAACACAATAAAGATCCTTTTTTCCGCGTAATAACATGTTAACAAATTCATCATGTATTCTTTTAAAACACTGCAACATCCTGAATTACCATAAAACCTTATTGATTACATTCATGATCCCTCATTCCTTAAAGAACAATAGATATACTCCTTCAATCCAAAAATGTTTTAAACCCCAACAATGATGGAATATACAAATCATTAATCAGTTTCAAGGTAGTCAAGAATATCCAATATAATTTATCCAAATAAATCATGTATTATTCCAAAATCACTACCTCAGTATCAGAACTATATTATCGTTTATCATTCTCTCAACCATATATTTTCCAAAAATTTATCCTGCTATTGCGTCACTTTTCTTTGTTCCACACAATCTCAAGTCCTTAATGAAATAGTACTGCAGTACAATCCTTATATACTCCATAATTATTATAACAAGTACATTGTTGATACAACACTCAAATGACATAATCAACACAAGAACTCTAATCATTCCTCTTCATCTGTGGTAGTATCATAACTTGATTATTATCCAATAGCATCATTTGCGGTATAGTCCGATGACTGGGACATAGGTTCGCGTAGTGTCCAAACTCCTTGCAAATGAAGCATTGTACATTTGAAATAATTTTCTTACCCTTGTAGTCACGTACTTTGTGCCCTTTTCCTCCACACTTATAACAAACTCCCATTCCCTTCAGGAAAGTTCTAGGGTGTTTCTTTCCACAGTTATCACATATGGGAAAATTATTCTTTTCCCTCTTCCCTTTATCCATCTTTCTCTCTTCTATCCTTTTCTTCTCTTGCTTCCCTTCAAAGCCATAGGACTCAGTAAACTCTTTACTTATCTTATCAACACATGATATTATTTCTTCATATGATGATAATACATGCGAGACTATTTCTCTTATAAATTCTGGCTTAAGACCATGAAATATATGATCCTTCATTCTCTTTGTATCATGTGCATTGCTAGAGTTTTCATTCCTTCTACTGGGCGCCATTTCTAAACAATGGCATAAATTAGATTAGTTTATGAATAACAATACCTAATACCAAACTTGTAAAACACATAACATAAATTAAATAGTTTATGGATATAATCCATAATCATAAAAATGTTTTCTTTGAGGAAGTATATACTCATAAACCCTTCATAATGATTTGTAAATAAAATGAGAGTTATCCTAAGCATATTCCCTGGGAGTGTCGTAAACAAGAGTGCAGCAAGGCCCGTTGTCGTGCACCAGTTCCCGTTCGAGTCTAACTCAAAGCGGTGTTTTCGGGTTTTACCCCTAGGTACATATGTGCCAGAGCCGCCCCTACCTGCTCGTATCCAGACAGGGATGTATTGCTCGGAAAACTCACAAAATCTCTACAATACCAAAATTCTAGGAAGTTATTCTATACTAATCCTCAAAGTTCATCTTAGGTCTACATGCTCTAATCAGAGTTTATCTAAATCTAGCTTCCAAGTTTTGTACTAAACCTTCCTCTGATACCAACTGTAACGCCCCGACCCTAGTTACCCAGAGTCGGTGCATTATTACATAAAATTGGCATGATCACAAGAAAGATCAAATCTCGAAAGACCGATTGGTTTAGTAGCCTTGGAAACACTAGATATATTCATAAAGTTTTACATTACATCATAAAGTGAAAAACTACTACAACAACATATTGTCTCCATATTCCACACTATTAACCCCTCATAATATCCCTGTAGGTCATTCATAATTTACTTCTTCACTTCCTGGGAAAAATAAAACATAGAAAAGGGGTGAGCTCAAATGCCCAGTAAGGATAACTATATAGCGGAAACTTTCATAAATAAGAATAAACATTTAAGGCAATGTATAACTAAAACAAAATCCTTTCAAACTTGAACTTTCAACATAGTATGGCATAACTAAAATGAAATAATTCCATTTACTTATTCACATGGATATTCTACTAATCGAATAATCACATGCAAGACCAATAACCACTTTCATAATGATGGAATGCATAATGCCAGACTATCATAACCACATAGCCAAGACCTCGTGCCAAGACTACAAATAAAATTTTGCCAAGGCCTTGTGCCAAGACACTAGTTTGTCTCAGGAGACCTACCGATGCATCGAGGAGCTATAGTGGGCTCCACCCATCACATATTAAGTCCAATGCATTCCCATATGAAAAGGTCTAAACATAACATAAACATTCGTATTAAAACTAGCATACGAAATGTCAATACTTTCACCATAAACCATGAATGGTATAAAAATAGCACATCCACAGTCAAACATATCACAAAACCTTCAATACAACATAGAAGTTTTGTATCATAATAAATCAACTTCACATAAGCGTAAAATCCAACAAAGGATGTTGACATAGATGAAATCAAAACTATTTGAGAGAAATATCTCTTTTCTCGAAATCATTGAAAAGTCACACATTTATAAAGGAAGTAATTTAAAAGAGATTTTTGAATCAAAGTGTCCCATACCACTTTGAAATTTTTGAAAAGAAATATCATTTCAAAACATTCATGTCCATATAAATAAATCCTTAAAATCATTTTGAAAACATGGACATTAATTAAATGATTTAGAAAGATAAATCTTTAAAACATTTAAAATTATAATCTTGATAAAGATTACCTTTCACAAATTCTTAAAATATTCATTTTGAAATCATTTAAAAGTCACATAATTATAAAATAAAACATTTACTTTGAAAATATTCTTATAAGATTGTAAGGGAAGCTTTGACGATTTTATAACGGTGGTAAATAGCCACACCCACCGTATAAGTTAAAAAAACATTCTTACATTAAATTTTTTGAAAGGTTAAAAGTGCCTTGTTTGGAAAACGACGGAAAGATTCCTTTAAAAATACATAAGGCTATAAATGACTTTAACCCATATTCTTTGTAAATAGTAAAAATGTTTTGAAATACATTTCTAAGAAACATGGATGTGGATGATAAAGAAATCCCAGTAGATTATTACGTATAAACAACCTCGGATAATGAAGAGATTGTGAAATAAACCCTTACCTTGTACTTTTCCTTGGTTGGGGTAGGTTAAACTACTGTATAATAGTGAAATAATTGTTATTAAATTATAAAAGAATCATATATATTAATATGATATCATATATGATCTTTTAACTTTGCTTTGTTAATAATATCTTAGTATTATCGTTGTTTCGGGTGTTAACTTACTCGTTTTCTTTTATATGTTTTGTTACGTAAGACATGTTTGTAATGGATATGTTGTATATTATTAATATCCATAATGATATCAAGTCATTAAACATCATTTTAAATCATCAAATGATAATTATACTTGAATGGATACGATGGAGAATGAATCTCATCGCATTCGTGGAGACGGTAGTCCGTACATACGCACGAGCGACAATATCATTCTTTTGATATTAAAATAATATATAAATGGATGTTATATCATATATACAGAATCATTAACATGTTATATTTATTATTTACATGAGTTACACATCATTATTATACCCATCCAAATAATAATATATTGAATAACAATTACACCACGACGTGGAGACGGTAAGCCGTACGTACGCACGTATGGTGACATGTTATTCAAAGGGTGGATAGAATACTGAATATGGTTGTAACATCACAGTATATATATGATACTGGAGTTATTATTTTATAAGGGTAACAACAAAGGAAGAAGAAGTGGAAGAATAAAGGAACTTGGAAAAGGGTGGTGAAATCATTACCTCTTCTTTGGGTTCTTCCTTTTGATTTGATCAAAAGGGATCCTTAGGTTGGATTTCTGATAAAACTAAGGCCTCTAGGTTGTATTTAGGGAAGTTGGGAGAGTATTTGGGTAGAGTTTGGCTGAACCAAAATGCTTTTAAGGTGTGAAGAAATGATAATGAGGAGTGCCCTTTTATAAGAGGGGTGAGGGGCACCTTTGGAAAATCTAGAAATATTAATTTATAATAAATTCATATTCAGTTTCTAATGGATCCAAAGTTGATTATTAAAAGGTTAAGGTTGGGATGGGTTGAAAACAACTCAACCAATAGAATTTAGACAGGTTTGGGTACTTATATTAACCTTATCTTTAAGTATTAACTCTAAGTTAATTAGTTTCCCTTTTACAATGTCTCTTTGTATTTTTATATTATATGGTTAATAAACTTACCATATACATCCAATAGACCCCCAAGTGGTCCATTAATGATGAACCTATCATGATATAAGTCTCTTGGCCGAAAATTATATTTTTATGAATTTAATATCAATTAATAATATAATATTTGTTTTAAAAACTCTTTTATGTCAATTTTGACACTATTCAATAGTTGATTTTTTTGAAACTCATAACAGAATTATTACTTCGAAAAAATTTAATTAAATGATTCCTAACATGTCATATTAACTTATAAAATTAGTGTAATTCATAGAAAGTCTCAAATTATATTTATTTGGGTATTTATAATATCAATTATTTTAAATTTTCACTATTATGGGAATTACTGCATCATCATTGTGTCATAACTAAAATAAATTATTTAATGTTTAAAAATTATAAATAAAATATAATTATGTAGTAAATATTTTTATCTTTCTAATGAATATTTATAGTCGAAAATCAAACATATATAACCCTATGTAAAAATTGTTTTGCTAAAGGATATATGCTTGTGTCATTTTTGTATTCATTTTAACTTAATTAAAATAAAGTGTCCCTATCACCTACAAGTGGCTCCATGGGGTCCCAAAATCGACCCAAAGATGCTTATGGTCTAACATGTATCAAAAATTAATGTTAGGATACGTTTTAGGGTAATTTAGTATTATTTTATAATATTATTTTTTAACCCTTATTTACCGGATTTACCCTTAACCATGATAAATAAAATATTTACCGCAGTAATTATTCAAAATGCCTAAAAATAAAAGTTACCTATTTACACAATTTGAACATCCTGATTCCAAATATGAAATCCATTTTTCAAAATTCAAAACACAGAAGTGGCAGAAATTAATTTAAAATTAATTCCCGTTGTTAAAACAAAAAGCGTGTTTTTAAGAGATAATAACTATCAAAAGATTGGCACTTGCTTATGTCCAGTTTAATTGTAAAATTATGTCCAATGACCAAAATTGTATTAAATGGTAAAAATATATTCTAAATATACTTTAAAACCACTCAAATTCATTATTTATCACTTTTAATTATTTTGATTAAAAAAGTTGTTTTTAATTAAAATTTAGTAATTTTCACTATTCATCAAAATATTAAAGTTATCCGAAAAGTACCAAAATTTCACCTTAGGATAAATTCGATATTCCAAATCCAAAAATGAAGTCCATTTTGAGAGATAAAATTTCAAAAAGTTTTTATTATTATTCATAACGGCTAGTTTGATTGGTTGTGATGTGTGTTAAAACTCGAAGTTGTGTACAACACACGCTACTGTATTATTCAAAGGAAAGCGTACCGTGGAAGCTTGGGATGTTTTATTTTAAATTTTTGATGTCCCCATTTAGTCAAAAAGTTTAAAATATTTTATTTAAAAAGGGTTCACTATTAAAAGTTGATAAAAGTGCAATACTGAAAATGAATTTGTTCTTGCATTATATCTAAGAAACTCATAATATGGATTCTAAAATTATAAGGATTATATAAAGTTTAAAATTTAGTTAATACTATTCATAACCTCTTTTGAATGGATTTTTTTTGGTAAGTCATGGTGTGATTTAACTCGGTGTTGCGTGTAGTGCAAGTTATTGAATTATTTTGAAGAAATAACACACTATGAAATCTTGGGGTGTTACATTAGGTGGGCTTGCCTAAAGTCCAAGATTACTATCTAGCAATGGGTCAAGGTACCCAAGCGAAAGAAGTTGATGTTGCAAAGATATTTCACCTCATACGAACTCTTACAATTTAATATAATCCCTTTGTCCTAATATCTCCAATCAAGCAGGTTGCATGTAAGTGCTATCAACCCATGTGATCGATTTCTCATTCTTTGAATTCCCAGAATTGAACTTGTCTAGAGAAAATCATGGCCATGGATTTAGTTAGGCTATATCATTTCCATAAAAGGGCCTAAGATATCTACTTTTGTAGAAGTGACAAATCCTTTCTCACATTATTCATTAATTTTTTATTACTCATGACACACCCAACATATCCTACCTCACCGCGAACATTTGTCATCACAGTTTTCATCAATACATCTAAGTGTGTGAGTCATAACACACATTAATAATAATCTTAAAGTCTAAGTACCAATACACACATCCACATATATGAACATCCAATTACACTTATGAATCTGGATTTCATATTAGTGGGTCTTGTTCTCATAATATCCTCCTAGATATTACCATGGGTGCACACCATGAGAAGGTGTATCAAAGTTTCATGAGTCCCCACCCTTGATATCATGTATTATTTGTGTCCCTTAAAATGATATCATCCAGACATAGAATATATTTTCAAGAATAGTGTCATAGCACTTCCAGTTTCTCATCATAGTAGGGATTCTCTATGACCTTTTAGTGCAATAGCTATTCTTAGGACATTATCATATACTATTTCATACAGCAGAACAATCATGATGTGATAAGGAGTTTATTAATATCCATACAATGAATACAAGTTTATCATAAAGAAAAAAGAAGTTGGTTTCTAGGGCCCCAAATCCAATAACACCCTCGTGCACCAGCCCAATCATTATGGCCACATCCTCAGACACAATTTTTTGGATGCCAACGCACTGCCAATTCTTGCCTGGTTTCCAAGACCCTCCTGGCTATTCCCTCTCCGATATGAGGGTATTCTCCTTAGTAGGATGAAGGGAAACCAATACCTCAACGATTCCCTTAGACAGGGACCCTTGGATACCCACATCCATTGAACATATCATCACTTGAATATGATCATGATTAGTATCATCTCAGTAAGAGCGAGCATTAACCTTCCCTGGAGATTCCTCATTCAGTTTAAGTTTACCTTTACAGTCTCTAGCAACAATAATTTTCTCTTCCATAATCTATTGATCAACAGAGTCATGGGAAGCTGCAATAAGAGATTGACCACCCGTTTAGTCTTCAACCAGATCCGCATTCATGTATGATGTTCCTTTTCCAGGATGAGAATCATCAGCAGAGGCCCCGTTATAGGGGGACCCAATAGATGCAATGACTATTTCTTTATAAGAAGTTATACTCCTACCTATGGATGTATCCAAATTCCTATCTGCTTCAGGAGGAGCAATCTCCTCATCATATATAGAGGCTTCTGCAGCAATGTTAGCTCATGTTTTATGCACTTGCTCATATGGACCCAAGACCAATGCCCCTATGTCATTTTTTCAAGGCACTTCATGGACCTTCTCATTAGAAATCACTACATTCCCATCATGAGATAGGGGTAGCATTAACCTTCTCAGGCAACATGATCCCATCTCTTGCATAATGTCTTCCAACCACTTGCCTGCATCTATCCTTGGAGTGGCCAATGGATTTAAAAATGCAGAAAAATAGGGGGAATTTCTCATAATGAATGGTAATATCAAAGTTATAATCAGCAGTGGAAAGCATCACAGTATCAACTGAGGTTGAAGTGAGATCAATTTCAACCGAAAAATGCACCAAAAAACCATATCGCGCGTCTTTTGTAGCGTGATCCAGTCTAATTGGAGTCCCAATCGATGATGCGATATCAAAGAGTATCCGAGGGTTCCACCAGACCCATCTCAATCCATAAATTTTAACCCAAAATTAGGTCCTTATTCCATGAGGTGCAAGAGGATTAAAGTTTGGATGCCAGTTTCGCAAATACACCATACATGGCTTGAGGAAAATCGGTCAGAGCCGCCATGAATTACACTTCAAATAATCTGATGGGAAATGATATGGAAGTAGCCCCTCCCAACCAAGATACACTTCCAATCATGAAACCCCCATTTAGTAGAGCCTGCAAACTAGGTCAACGATATTCCATGTACGATGTCCCGACGACAGCACCAACCTCACAATCAGAGATGATTCATAGGTCTTAAACTGATTGCTAAGAAGATCTTGATTCAAACGGAAGAGGGACGAATTACCCCATTTAAATATCTTTTCAGAGGCCCCATCATTCCCAGAAAAAAAAATCACAGTCAAAACATGACAGAACCTACCCGGCTCTCCCAAAGCACCGATGGAGATGCGACGAGGTCCCAACACCTTCAACAAATGCCTTGTGAGAGTCAAACCGACCTTGGACAAGGAGTGTTTCTACTATCTAAGAACAATCAAGTAGAGCCATAGAAGAAAAAACTGATATAGCATAACTATATATAGGAGTCGTGAGTAGGGAATCAATTCCCAGAGTCTGGATCTTGATACGTCGGAGACAAAGCACAAGTTAGATCAACGAATGGAGGGATCAAGCTGCAAGATCTGGATCACAATGAAAGCTGTGGGATCTATTGATATCGATTACCTAGAGTCGTTGACTAGATCGATGAAAGCTGCTGGATTTGTGGATCGCGATTCGTCGGAGTCGTTGACCAGATCGACGAAAGTCACGAGATTTGTGGATCTCGATTCATCAACGACTCACTGAAATGGTAACGAGCCTTGGAATCAAAGATAGTAAGGGGAAAGGTGACGAGGGGAACAATGGCAAGGGCAAGCCAGGATCAACAACAAGGGTCTTGTCGAGATTACCTTAGGTTCCATAATCGACATCACAAAGGGCTCTCCAGGCCCGCATCCTCCTTCAATATCATACTATCTATATACTTTACTAGGTATATGATTCATTCATGTTATATCAATGAATCTATTCTCATAATTACTTATAAAATTACAATAAATATATTTAAATAATAAATCAATTTATTATATTTTTAATTATATATTTTTAATTATATATAAATACTTTTTAATTATATTTGTATATAATTATAATTATAACTATATATATATATATATAATTATAAAATTATAATAGATACATCTATTATACTTTTATAAATAAATATATTAATATATAATTATATACAAATATTTATAAATGTATTTACTTATAGTTACAATTATATATATATATATATATGTAAATAATTATAAAATTATAATAAATATATTTATTATACTTATAAAGTTATAAATATATATAATTAAATAATATATTTATAAATATATACAATTATTCATAAATAGATACAAATATTTATAAATATAATTCTAAATAAATATAGATATATTTAAATAATTATAAAATTATAATAAATATATTAATTATATATATTTATAAAATTATAATTATATAATTATTTATAATTATAACTATAAATAAATATATATTTATTATGATTTTTTAATTACAAATAAATATATATGTATTTATAGTTATAATTATAAATAAATATAAATTTATTTAAATAATTATAAAATTATAAAATATATATTTATTATTCTTATAATGTTATAAATATATATAATTAAATAAATATATTTATAAATATATACATACATTGATAAATAAATAAAAATATTTATAATTATAATTATAATTAAATACAGATATGTTTAAATAATTATAAAATTATAATAAATATATTAATTATATATATTAATAAAATTATAAATATAATAAATATATTTGTTAGAATTTTGTAATTATTTATATATATATATATATTATAATTTTTTTAATTATAAGTAATTATATTTTTATTTATACTTATAATTGTAAATATATATATAATTAAATAATTATAAAATTATAATAAATAAATTTATTATAATTATAATGTTAAAAATATATAAAATTAAATAAATATATTAATTATATATATTTATAAAATTATAAGTATAATAAATATGGTTCTTATAGTTTTATAATTATTATATATATATATATATATATATATATATATAATTATAACTAAAAATAAATAAATATTTATTATAATTTTTTCAATTATATATTTATAGAAATATATATTTATTATATTTATAATCTTATTAATATATATAATTCATATATTAATTATAAAAATTTATAAAATTATAAATATAAGAAATACAGTTATTATAATTTTATAATTATTTAAATAAATATATATAAATTTATAGTTATAAATATAAATAAATTATATTTATAATTATATATAATAAATATATTTATTATAATTTTTATAATTATAAATAAATATTTATTTATTTATAGGATGGTAGAGGAGGGGAGCGAAGCTCCCAACAATCAAGGAGTCTTAGCAAGGGTTTCAGATCTGAGTCCACCGATCTTGCAAGTCGGCGTTGCTGTTCATCCGGCTCCTGAGGATCGCGGACGATGTTCGAGTGGGGTTCGTCCGTCGATGTGCAACAGACCAGGTCCTGATGATCGCAATCAGATTTCGAGTGGGGTTCGTTCGTTGAAGTCCCTGCTATCAGGTCCTGGTGATCACAGGCAAGGTTCGACTGGGGTTCTTTCGTTGAAGCCCATGCGTGGTGAATCCGGTCCTAGTCACGAACAGGGTTCGAGTGGGGTTCGTTCGCCCCTACGCAGCGAATCGGGTCCTCCGTTGGTGCCCCTGTGCAGTGATCTAGGATCAGGCCTTGGCGATCGTGGGGTTTAAGATCTGAATGTTGTATCGGCAAGGGTCGATTCAGCTCAGGTTTCGGGCGGTCCCGCGTTTCGTCCATCGAAACCCCCGCACAATGGTATTTATTTTGCTGATGTCCTTAATTACTCAAATCTTCAATCGATTGAAGGTTCTCATGCTGTTGGTGACATCCCTCGTGAGGTTTTTTCAAGAACTAGGAATGGGTCCTTCACAGTTGTTGCAATTCTTGACGCTCTTGAGGAGCCGTTGGATTCAATATGTAAGTTTTCTCTAACTGGGCGACTCATTCTTGCTAAGGATGACAAACCATTGAACACTGAGGAGGTTAAACTGAGGTTCTCCCAGATTTGGGGCATCTCTAATTGGAGAATTGTCCTCATTAGTAGAGGATATTTTCATTTAATTTTTTCAAATGCGGATGATTGGGCTTGTGCTTGGAGTTCTAGTTTCTATGCGCTTAATCTAGGGGATTTTTGCATCTTTGCTTGGGACCTGAGTTTCAACCCATAATCTCAAAACATACAACTACACAAATCTGGACTAGAATTCATGGTCTCAGTTGGGTGATTTGGCATCCTATAATTCTTAATGATCTTGTTTCCAGTATTGGTGCGCCCATTAAAATGGATGAAAACACTGTTGAAGGGAAATTTGGATACTTTTCTAGAGTTCTTGTGGATGTTGACATGCTAAATCCTTTTCTTGATTCTGCCGCTAGTAGAAAATGGTGATAAAATTGATGTTCATTTTGAGTATGAATTCATCCCTTCTTTCTGTAAATTCTGTAAGGTTGTAGGGCATGAGGTCTTCAACTGTAGGAACGTTCGAAATATCCAAGTCAAACACGCACAACCTTATGGTAAGAAATTTCTAAGGAAAAATATTGTGAATGATTGCACCGCTGCCGAGATTTGTCCTATGGGAACAATTATGGATGATAAATTGAAGGGGAATGATTTTACTTCAGTTGATGAGGGATCTCCTGCTGTTGATGCAAAAAGGGCTGATTGCAATCATGACATTGAAGGTGGCAATGTTTCTTTCAAAGATGTCCTCCTTGGTTCCAAATCAAGACCCAAGCTTACTATGGATGAGCCATTTTCTAATATAACTGACCTTGGTCAGACTGATTTTGAAAGGGATGTGCATAAAGAAGTGGATGGGGAACTGGTGCAGGAGCATTCCTTTGTCAACAAAGGAAAGAACGTGATGGAGATTGATGTCTCCCTAGTTTTGATAGACTCTAAGGGATATCCTCTTATGGATAATGTCCTTCATTGGGAGAGGGAAGAACTGGAAGGGGATTGACAATAAACTAAGACATGGAAAGAGGGTCGTCTTTAAAAAAATCATGGGTGTGGGCGTGACGTAGATGATTGGGTTGCAACACGTGGGTGTGGTCAGTTATCTTATTATAAGGAGCTCAATCTGGATCAGGTCAAACTCAGGAAAAAATACTCGGTGTTTTTCAATTAGAATAATTCATAGTCAGAATGGGGGTTCAAAACCCATGGGGCGCAGGTACTATAGCAGTACTGTAGCGGTACTGCAGCAGCGGTGGTACTGTTGATCGGCAGATAATGTAGCGGTGACAGGGTACTGTAGCAGCGACGGACACTGTAGTAGCCAGGTTACTATTCACATAATGTGCCTTAGGCAAAAAATTTGGGCCTTCGGGCTATGTAATGGGCTACAAGCCCACTGGGCCTTCGGGCTATGTAATGGGTCTCCCTCTACCCAGTTAAAAGAGGTCTTTGCTTTGCTTTAATAATAAAATGAGGCTTCAGCCCTAATTTTTTAAAATAATTCATAGTCAGAATGGGAATCAGCTGATGACATCTCTGATGGGGATGGTCCTAATTTTACTCATTTGTAGTTATCTTTTTTGGATGAGGGCTTGTCTATTGTTTGACCTCATCCATTCTCTTTTCCATGTACCTGTCTTTTATTTTTCAATAAATTTTGGTAGGATCAGGTTTGCCCAACTCCTGAACCTTTTTCAATATATTTATTTATAATATTTATAATTATATAAATATATATAATTATATAAATATATATAATTATATAAATATATTTATTATATATATAAATATAAATAAATGTTTATTTATTTATAGTTATAATTATAAATAAATAAATATATATTTATTATACATATAATTTTATAAATATATATAATAATATAAATAAATTATTAACATTATAGTTTTATCAGTTCTTTTTTAACGCTGATAAATATAGGTCTTTATCAACACTTTCTATTTTAGCACTGATAAAACATAACTTTATCATCACTTTTTAACTAGCACTGATAAAAGATTCACCAGATTTTATAAATGAACCATAACAGTCGGCTTCTTCTCTTGCACACCTCAAACTATCGCGGAAGCCGACCCCTACCGCTACCGACTCCTCCTCTTCTGACTCCTCCACTGCTGCTGACCCCTGCTCCATCGCGAACCCCTCCGCTGCCACGAACCCCACCTCCATCATGAACCCCTCCTCCTTCGTGAACCCAACCTCCGCCGCGAACCCCTCTATAGCCTCCGCCACCGCTGGCCCCGACTGCACTGACGTCGGACCCTACTTCCATCGTTGGTCCTCCAAATATAAGGTATGTTCTTATTTTGATTTGGAATTAATGCTTAGATAGTGAAAGATTAATTATAGGGTTTTAGTGTTTGAAATCTCAAAGAGTGTTTGATTATTGTACTATTTGTGGGTATAATTTTCTATTATCAAGATTAAAGGAACAAACTCATTTATTATTGGGCTCATATCTGTTTACTAGTTCTTTCCTCTAAATCTCTAAACATATGTTTTAATATTACTTATTATAGTTGATTTTTCATATATATATTTGGTTAAGATTTCCATTGATAAGCCTTTTTTTAGTAGAGGGAATTTGGAATCTATCATTATTTGTGCTTTTATGTTTGTTTTTCTATACTATGTGATATATGGACATGGATAAGAGAGTGTAGAGGATTTTATGGGAAACCAACACTATTCATATATCGATGACAAAATTAGTAATACCAACTAATATTTGGTGTATGATATACACATATTACATTTATTTTAGATTCTTCCTCTTACTATAATGTTTTTAGCTATTTTCAAAAATATTGGGAAGACCCTGGGATGAGTGACTATTCAATTGTAAAAAAATGAGAGATATTAGTTAACCTTTTATGATGATATTTGATGTTTCACTGAGAGTATTGAGTTTTAATTTGGGCTAGGTGATAGCTTTTCCTTTTGGGTTAATTTGTGAAATAAGATATTGGTGGCCTAAGGTACTTTGGATTATCTGAGAGATGATCGTTGTGTGTGAGGAGTTATGTTAGGGGTAGTTGATATTGATACATAGTATAACAATTTATATAATTCTTGACATGTTATAACAGAAAATGGTTATGATAGGTAGATTGTATGAGTCCATTTTTGATGTTATTACTTACATTGTCATGTGATTCCATTTTTATATTATATTCCTGAGGGAATGGAAAGGTTATACCTAGACGCAAGACAATGTTTAAAAGGAAAACAATCAATATGATGATCATTACTCTTCTTAGGGGATTGGTTATATTATGAATATACTCATCAATCAGATACACTTACAATAGGGATGATATTGTTATATTGATGGATTAACACATCTTGAGGGATTGTAAATTTTAAACCTCTTTCCACAACATAGATATACTAACCAAGAGGCTGAATATGTTACGTAAAAGCATTAACTATTCATGAATTCTTGACTATATTACACCACTTATATTATTCCAATGTGTGTTACTAGCTAGGTAGAATAGATGTTATGTTTTATTATTAGAATGGTGTAGAATATTATCTTATTTTGATAGTTATAATGGTTCACCAACAATGTATGAAGATGGGAGGCTCACAATTCATAGTTTCCTAGCCTGGTAAGAACACATTGAATCAAAATAGTTGTTTGTATGAAATCAATTACTAACTTTTATATAATATTATACATGAACTCACAAATATTTGGTAGGTACCCCTTAAATTGTTGGTTATTTTTGATTCATGTATCTTTTATAATGTTCCTCGATTTGGATTTATGTCTTTGTGAAAATTCCTAAGTGGATCTTTTAAAATGATTCAAGTGTTTTGAAATGTTTCTTAAAAAATTATGTGTTCAAAATACCCTTTTTTGGTTTTAAATAGCTTTAAAATGATTTAAACACTTGGCATGGACTTAGGTTGCATGCCAAGTGTTTGTCAACTCACTCGATTGCCTTTCAAAAAGGGATGTGAATGTTTTAAAAGTGTATTTGATGCTGGTTTCATTTTAAAAAGGGGTTTGTGAAGTTTTAAATGAAAATTTGTAAAATATAGAGGGTTGTCGCTCATTTCAAGTGTGATTTTATAAATAGTTTTCAAAGGAAATATGAAATTTAGTTTTTTCATAATCTTTTAAGTTTAGATTTTTATATAATTGGGAAACCCATTACATTATATAGGGAAGATAAGTAGATTGATAATAACACCACAACAAGGGCATGCCACTAAATCTATCCAACCCATAAGATATCTATCATGACCTCACTGCCACAAAAGGTGAATTAATATTTAACCCCATTACAACTTCTAAACCTACTTTTCATACAACATCACCTACATGGTTTAAAGTAGGGGAGTCCTCTACAATTACATATTCTTTCTGGTTTGGTGTTAGCTTCTAAGGGGATGAGTCTCAGGCGTCAAAATATAATAATAAATATAATTCAAATGTTGAGTTTACCTTATTTGAAAGACCCCTTTTGTGTATTTATTTTGTTAAATATTAATATTACTGAATGAAATAGGATGGATATGATTAAAGAATGGATAGATGCTAATAATCTGACAGAAGAGTATAAATATGGAGTGAAAGAGTTCATCAAATTTGCAAAAGATCATGCATATGACCCTTCTCAAATCTTTTGTCCATGTTTATGATGTTGTTATTCAAGACTAATTTGTTAATAGGATTTCGAAGAACACTTGATCTATCATGGAATAGATCAAAGTTATAAATGTTGTAATAAACACATGGAAAAGAGAATGTAGCTAGTGGTTGGGATAACACTGCATTTTATGGATCATCTGATATGATTACAAGTGTGGAAAATGAAGAGGACCATGTCGAGGATGTGATTATAGATGTGAATGATGATGAAGATCGTATTGAGGAAATAATAAGGACAATTAAAGATGAACTTCATAATTTCCCAAAATTATTTGAGAAGTTAAAGAGTTGTGCAAATACGTCATTATATGCTGGTTTCACTAAATATACAACATTGTCATCCGTAATTAAACTATATAATTTAAAAGTTGGCAACAGATGGAGTACACCAGTTTTTGCAGAACTATTATCTCTCTTGAAAGACATGATCCCAGAAGATAATGAGATCCCGAGCCAAACATATGACACCAAATGAATACTACGCTCGATGGGTATGATCTCTGAAAGAATACACGCCTGCCTGAATGATTGTATACTATTTTTCAAGGATAAAAATTCACTTATATAATTCCCAAAGTTTTGTGCTTCTTGATACAAGAAAGATGAATCCTATCCTATGAAAGTTGCACGGTACTTTCCAATCATTCCAAGTTTTAGCCACCTATATGGAAGTGACGAGTCTGCAGGTCAATTAACGTGGCACACAAATACAAGAATTAAAGATGGAAAACTACATCACCTGACAGACTCTCCTAAGTGGAAAAAATTGATTGTGAGTATCCTGAATTTGGAAATGAGCCGAGAAACCTTTGTCTTGCGTTATCTACAGATGGAGTGAATCCTTTTGGTTTTCAAAGCATCACTTAGAGTACATGGCTAATTATGTTGGTAAATTATAACTTTCCACCATGGTTATGAATGAAATGAAAATACATTGTGTTTTTTATGCTTATATTAGGACCAAAACAAGTGGGTATTTATATTGATGTTTATTTGGATCCATTGATTGAGGATTTGAAATTATTGTGGGATTCAGGTGTTACATTGTATGATGATTATAGAAATGAAGATTTCACATTGAGATCTATTTGTATGAGATGATAAATGAATTTCCTACTAATGGAAATTTTTCAGGATATAACATTAAAGGAAATCAAGGGTGTCCCATTTTCAAACAAGGTATACAGTAAATTAGTTTGAGACATTCATCAAAAACCATGTTTTAAGGACATTGTAGATTTCTACCTCGATGTCATAAGTACCAATCTTGGATGACATCATTCGATGGAAGTTTAGAAGAATGCACAACACCATCTACACTAAAAGCCAATCAACTATTTGAGAAAGTAAAATATTTGGAAACTTCTTTTGGTAAACCCTTTTCAAAAAACCTTTCGATAACCGGTTGGAAAAAGAGATCAGTTTTTTTGAATGACCATACTGGAATTGTCTGTACGTCAGAAATTTTCTTGATGTTATGCATGTTGAAAAAAATGTATGTGATAGTTTCATAGGCACATTTCTAAATGCACTTGACAAAACAAAGGATGAAATTAAGGCTAGGTTGGACATGGTTGAAAATGGAATACAAGAAGAGTTGGTGTAAGTGAAGGGTGAAAAATGAACTTTTCTTCCTCCAACTACTTACACTCTTTCCAAGTAGGGGAGATATCAATTTTTCAACTTCTTGAATGATGTAATGGCCCCAAAGGGATATTAATTGAATATAAAGAACATCATTTCAATGACAAATTTAAATTTAAAGGGTCTGAAATCACATGAATGTCATGTTTTGATGCAAGATCTAATTACTATAGCTTTACATTGCATTTTACTAATAATTTTCATCATACATTAACCAAGATCTATTTATTCTTCAATGATATATGTAGAAAAGTTATAAACCCTGTGAAATTACTGACTATGGAAAGAGAAATTACCATCATATTATGTGAATTAGAAATGTTCTTCCCAAAAACATTCTTTGATATAATGGTTCACTTGGTGAGACAGATTCGACTATGTGGTCTTGTACACTATTGATTGATATACCCCATTGAACGGTATATGAAAATTTTGAAAGGGTATTTCAAAAATTGAAGTTGGATAGAGGTTTGTATTGTGGATTGATATATTTTTGAGGAAGCTGATGAATTCTGCATCGAATACCTGTCTGATGTGGAAATCATTGGTCTACCGAAATCTCATCACATTGGGTAGCTTGTGGGTAAAGGAATTTCTAGAAGTGATATTGTCATAATCACTATTATAGATCAGGAGAAGTCCCACCTGTAAGGGTTGGTTTCCTGAGAACCAACTGTTTTGTACTTTGATTACATGCATGTACTCTTATTATATATTGTTCATTGCTCTGCATGACTATAATATAATAATGTCTTGGAATATTTGTTGCATTAATAAGGTCATGGTAGATCCCTGCTATGATGAGAACCTTGAAATGCCATAACAATATTCTTAAATAAAGTTCTATGGTTGGATGAAATACTATGATAGGACACATAGTATACAGACCTTCATGTGCGAGTACTCGTAAGAAGACGAGACTCTCTCTCATGGAGTTCGCACTTGGTAATCTCCAAGATGGGAGATTATGAGAACAGACTCACCAGTAGCAATTCTGCATGTCTTGGTGTCATCGTACATTGCTATCTACGAGCGTGTGTAATGGTCCTTAGACTGGAAAATTATCATTAACTCATGTCATGACTCGCACACTTCGATTTTTTGACGAAAACCATCATGAAGAGAGTTGGTGGGAAGTAGGGTACGTTGGGTGCGTCACGAATGACATGTTGTTAATGGATAATTCGAGGAAGGATTTGTCCCTTCCATATTTATGGAAGTAGATATCTTGGGCCCTTTGATTAAAATAGAACCGTCACACAAATTCCATGGCCATGGTGTCACGATGAGTTTATTTCTAGAAGTCAAAGAATGACAGATCAAGCATATAGGTTTATGACACTACCATGAAACCTGCTTAATGAGATATTGAGACAAAGGGATTAAATTACACAGTAAGCATTTGTATGAGGTGAGACATCAATGCGGCGTCAACTTCTTTCTCTTGGGTGCCTGGACCCGTTGCTAGACAACAGTCTTGGACTTTAGGCAAGCCCGCCTAATGCCAACGAGAAAGAGGCCTAGAGGGTCACACACTAAGTGTATCCAAGTATCTCAAGTAGAATAAAGATTATTCCCATATGTGGTTTAATAATTATTCAAGGAAGCCTAAATTGTTTTAATGTTGGAGGAAGAATAAAATTAAAACAAGTACAAGCCGTGTATTAATGATTACACGCTGTGTAGTTTTTCATGGAAAACAAGTACACACTGTGTATTAATGATTACACGTCGTGTAGTTTTCATTTTGGAAAGGAAATGAAGTACACGTTGTGTATTAATGATTACACGCCGTGTAGTTTTAGGGAAAACAAGTACACGCTGTGTATTAATGATTACACGCCGTGTAGTTTTTCCAGTCGGGATTTTGAGGAAATATCGTTTTATTAAATGATATTTATTATAATCAGTGTGGGTACATTTTAAGGAATTAATTATTCGACATTGAGTTTTCAATAAGAGTCAATGAAATAAATAAAACGCGTAACACATTTATTTATTGTCATAACTCTATAACCTCAAACCTGATTATAAATATCATAACAACCCCAACTCTTCTCCTAACAAGAGAATCATTGTGCACAACAATTCTGGAGAATTATCTCAAGAACGAAACAACTCCTTCCTCAAATAACACTCTCAAGACTGAGAGAGATCCTCTTCATCGGATCAAGACAATCTAAGGCGGGAAACGCAAGAAAAGGTTTCTCCACGCTAGCACCCGGAGACACCTTTGGCGACGTCAAGAGATACATGGTGCACGTGTGGATCACCGCTAGAGGAAGTCTACCCTTGGTTTCTATGACGCAATGAAGAATCACATTGGAACGTGATCAAGAATATCAATGAATAAAGAACACCCAAAAGGTAATTCTTGTCAATTAATTAAATTAATTATAATCAACTTGTGACGATCCACTTTTGTGGTTCCGGGACCTTTCTTCTTCTTTGTCTATTTCTGTGAATCGATCTGTAGAGACTGGCGTTTATCGTCGTATTGATCCCGGATTGATCATTTCTAATGAAAAAAATCCAAGTGGGCACATCCACCCATGCGCTTCTGCTGCGCCCATAACCTTCACCACCTTTATGTTTTGCATAATATTTTGGAGGTTTCCCCATATATTTAAACTCAAAAATAAATTCTTAGGCATTTGAATCCATTAAGGGATGAAAGATGGATATCAAATACACATAATCAATAGTTTATATGATGGTTTTGGGACCATATTTTTAAGGAGTTAGATGAAAATCAAGATTCAATTTCAAAACAACTTTGATGGATAGGTGGAGGACCAAGTGTGTATTTATTATCTTATAATGGTTATGTAATTAATGGTTATAAATTATATAAAAATGAACATGATGAAGACAATAGAATGAAAAATAGTGCAGTTACACTTATGGATGAAGCGATATATATTTATCGTACTTAGGGAAGAAATACAATTTACATGAATATGTCATACTTTGGAATCATAGAAAAAATATGGGAGTTGGATTATATAACATTCCAAGTACTGATTTTTCAATGCAAGTGGGTTTATAACAGGAGTGTTGTTAAAATAGATGTATTGGGATTCATAAAAGTTGATTTTAGTAAGGAAGGATACACAGATGAACCATTGATAATGGAATCACAGGAAGTATAAGTATTTTATGTTTCAGATCCCAAAAATTGAAAGTGTTCAATTGTTCTATTATCAACTAAAACCACTAAAGGTTCAGATGAAAATTCAACTGAAGATGACCCTTTCATTGGGACGTCTCAATCATTTCACAGTGGTTCTAATGTAGATGGATTTTAGTATATCAAAGTAGACCATAATAAAGGGATTTGGATAGTCTATAGAGGGTTCAAATCGATTTATCCTTTAAAAAAAGAGATTTCAATAATCACGTTTTTTTTGTAATATATATCATGTTACCTCATGTTATTATTCGTTCGTTGCTGAATTTAGGTACTCTAAATTAAATATTAAACTACTTCTATATATAATGAATTCTTCCCATGTTGGTGCTCCCAATCTCGAGGAACAATAGGTCTATGAACCTCTTGTTTCTTGTATTGTAGAGGAATAATGACCTTCTGCATGTGCTGGTGCTCCCAATCATGAGGAACAATGGGTTTGCCAACCTGTTATTGCTCCTAGTGCAGAGGAACAATGTCCATCTGCACATGCCAATGCTATGGACTCAAAGAAACATATTGATTAAGTTGAATCCAAGGAAATTGTAGGTAATGAAGGACCAACAACACAAGAAAGTAGGAGTGTTGTAGTTTAACGGTGTTAGAAAAAACCATTTAGGTGAAAATCAAAGGCATCAAATATGAGGTCAGATGGAATGTGTGGAGCCAACTTGTTAACCCCAATAAGTCCATGTTTAGTAGTTACATTAAAATATTCACTTGGAAACATGTTCCAATTGATTTATATTCTTAGAACCATGTTGTGGTCAGGTTTAATACATTGATGTGGGAAGAGATTACAGTAATATTATGATATCATTTCTTTATTTTTCTAAAAAATAAAATAATGAAACATTGAATTACTCTTCATCATCTCTTGAAGATTGCATTTATAGTAGATGACTCCCATAAGAAATATGTATTAATGCTTGTTGGAATGATTCACAGAGGCTTTCGCACAATTATAATGAGACAACATCTTAAAGATGCTGAAGGGAAAATAAACCATCACCCACTACTTATCTATGTACATATGATAACCCAAGAAGTGTGAGATGCATTTACCGACCATCATGAAGATGTATCTTTTCAAGTGAATTATGGTTAGTAATACGTTGTTTGATGATACATGGATTAATCACTATGATTGAAATTTTTTTATTTATGAAACAACAATTGAGTGTTGGAAATAAGTAACGGGAAACAAAACCAATATAAACCTACTATAAAGAAAGGATGGGGTATTATTCACTTCACAAAAAATTGGTAAGTATTTTAAATCTACCATAATACTTTTATGTAATATGAAACAACAATATAATTATGTTACTCTATTTATATGTAAATTGATTACTCAAAATCCAAATCCACTTCCATCATACACTGTGTTTTATGGAAAAAGGAACGTGTAAATAAAGATGAGATACTAATAGTTGAAAACACAAAAAAGTGTAGGAAACATGTGTAAGTATGACATAATATTTTTTTTCTTTGAATTACTATTAAATAACAATGATCACTTATTTTATTATATTTCCTATCTGAGATATTCACAAGAATCAACAACTTCATTACTGAATGACCACCTACTATCGGTGACCATGTAGCAGCCAGAACAGTATAGCCATGTCAGAGGTGTGGGTTTTGGGGTGACACCCCAAACATATTTTGAGAAAAAAACAAGAGGAGGATCAAAGTGAAGAAATGAAATAGATTAGAGAAATAATAACTACCCTTGAAGAATAATTCCAATGGAATAGATAGATGATAATAACTTTTAATTGGGGAAGCAAAGAGAAGAAACAACTCAAGAACAACCATCGTGTGAATATCCCACCCCACCCCCACCAGATTTGAGGTGAGACATTCCCCTCAAAAAAATATCTTAGACAAGGTGATCAATGTTATAATAATTGTTTTTATGAAATGTGCATCTGATAGACATTAATACCTTTACTGTATTGATATTCTACAAGGTGATAATGACTGTGATTTAGATCTATCAACACTCACCCATCACCTTGTAGCAAGGTCTATGGTGTTAAATATCCAAAAAAATATACTACACAATATACCACTTCCAATAGATCATGTGAGAGTATCGATTCACATATCTCATGAACCGAGTGACGAGCTACCTGTTCCAATTGATGAGGTAGATATTCATACAGTCAAAAACATTGATGGAACATTCATCGCATGGATGTAACATCTTGTAAAAAAACATGTCGAAAAGGATGTAGTCATTTCCAATTTATTTTTCAATCTAAACCTTTAATAGTTAATGAAAAAAGGTCTGAATCAATGAATGTTATTATAGATAGACAAAGGTAAGGGGGTGAAATGAAAGACCGAATCAAAACCATCTAAAAGATCGACCAAACAATCTAAAATATCTAACGAAAGCACCATTTACCTACCCGTTCTATATCCACATTTACTAGCATTGAAGGTTCATGTGGATACAAATTTAAAATATGGTAGTAGTCACATAGTTTATTTTGAAGAAAATATGAACAAATAGGAAGTTGGAGACTACATTGGTGTTCAGAATGTAAATGAAGTCCCCAAAAATGATTGGTTAAGTGCCTCAATTGTAAATGTATACATGAGGTATGTTTTCATGATTTTATTTCCCAAAAGCTGATGTACTGTGTTAATTGTGACTAAATACATTTCATTTTTTAGTAATAATATATATCAAAAATAATTAAAGGGATTTTACCACATTTTTTTTGAAATTGTTAGTCCTCACATCAACTCTATAGAACAACCAAAAATAGATACCAAAAAAGGATGAAATAGTGGTAGGTTGGGTCAAATCATTTGAAAGAAAACTTTCAAATGAAAGAATCTATTTAATACCAACGATGAAGGGGGAAAATTATACAATTTAATCATATCAAATATTTTCATTTGCTTCATTACTTATTCCTTTTTGTGTTATTAGGCAACATTGGATGCTCATTATGGTCAATTTGGATACTCCAAATATTTATTACTTGGATTCAATTCATAGATATCCAAAAAACCAACCACACATGATGGAGTTCGTCAATTTGTAATAAACTACATCCAATTTTTTAGAACAAAACAAAAAGTTATATAATTTAGATTATGTTTTAATGAGTATTATTTTATGATAGGGTGGTACACCTGGGGATAAGCATAAGGACCTTGAAAAGTTCTATGACTGGAAAAGTATCAGGGTATATATAATAAGATTTCACTATCCAAGCACATATCAAAACAAATTACTTATTTCTATCAATGTTTCTGTAGTATCCGAAATAAAAAAATGGAAAATATTGTGGTTATTATGTTTTAAAATTTATAAGAGATATCATATTCCATGAATAAAATAGCATCCCTAAAAAGGTATTTTCGAAGATAATTACTATTTAATTTAAAATATTTATTAATCCTTTTTGTATTTATATTTTTTCATTACTATTATGACTGTCAAAACGACTCATATTCACAAGATGATATAGATGTTCTCAGAAACGAATGAGTAGCATACCTGATGGAAGAATGTACGCAAAAAGAATGAAGAAGTGACTTCAATAGAAGTAGTGGATTGTTTCATATTTATTTTTAATTTAATTCTTTTTTGTATTACTAACATAATATTTTTTTTCTTATATTGGTGGATTCCTTTGTTCGAGTTGGGGTAGTTTGTTTGAAACTGATCATGCTCATGAGATATTAGACATCAAGGCTAAAATTGAGATAATGACAAGGAAATGGGTCCAGAATTTATGAAGGTGAATTCCTACTACTTACGAAATTAATTAATTTTGTCATCATTTTATATACTATTTGTAAGTTAATTCCTTATAATTTTTATCTAATACTTATTTCTTTTACAAATATTTTGGGAATTTATATTTTCCTTTCAACTATCTAACACAATCTAGAAAACAGAGAACATGTTTATTTCAAGTGGAAGAGGAAACCCCATGTTTCATGAAATGTGAAGTGAATCATAAGGATTAATCTACCAAGGGATTTATCAATATTTTAATGCAAAGTATGACTTTCCAAAAGATCTATCATGAACATTTTCCTGAACAATGTAGTAATCAACCACAACTCAATCAGCTACACCTCAATATGATACAAAATGTTCTTAGTATGACTCAAAGTGTATGTTTTTAGTTTATAATATTCTTCAATCCTTTAAGATTCATGTATTCTGAACTACCATGCTTTGATCCATGACTCATGATTATAATCTATGATATACAGGGTATAAATTTATAATGTTAATATCACCTTATAACATATTTATGCTCATGTTTTCCTTATAAGATCATTGATATCTCCCTTGTTTGATAATTTAGGATCACACTTTATTATGTTTCATATACTTAGGTTATGAATAATGGTTTTAGGAATGATATGTCTAAGAAGGTTTCTAGTAAAGAATAAATTGATGAGATAATCTTATAAACTAGTTCTTTATGTTTCCATGTTTCCAAAATCACTGTACCTAAACTATTATGGCATAGATCATTATGTTATTTAAGGAATATTTATCTAATAATATGTTATATCTATGTATGAAATGTATAGGTCAATATAGTAGGTATCATAGAAACTGACCTACTCAAAACTAGGAAAACAAATTCATATTGTTTTGATATTTTAGAACAATGATCCATAATTAATTTGTGATGTATAGAAATCAACCACACCTCACTATGACACACAGTGTGAATGATATGACTTTGAGTGTGTATTTTTCTATTAAATTGACATTAAAGTAGTAAAAAAAGAAAAAGTGACATACTAAAAACCAATCAAACGTATTCAGATTGATTTGATACTTTATGAAAATAATCCATGAGTCTTTTGTGATGTGTAGAAATCAATAAAAACTCAATCTGATTCACTATGTGACCAGTATGTCTCAAAATTCATTTTTCTAGTTTGAAATGACATTTTAGTAAAAAAACACAGTTGGCATACTAAAAATCAATAAATCGCATTTGGTTTTTTTTATACATTATGAAAATGATCTATAACTTATTTGTGACATGTGGGAATCAACCAAACCTCAATATGATGCATGGTGTGGTTGGTATAACTCAAAATGTCTCTTTTTATTTAAAATTGACATTAATTTTAGTAAAAAGAACAAGTGACATACTAAAAACTGAGCAAAAACATTAAGATAGTTTTAATAATTTAGGACAATGATCCATGAGTCATTCTTGATGTATAGGAATTAAAACCACCTCAATAAAATTCATGGTGTGACTGGTATAACTCAAAATGTATCTTTTTATTTAAAATTGACATTAATTTATGTGAAAAGAACAAGTGACATAATGAAAATCAAGAAACTGAATTTGGATTATTTTTATACTTTAGTAAAAAGATCCATGAGTCATTTGTGATGTGTAGGAATCAACCACACCTCAATTTGATGCATGATATGACTAGTATGACTAAATGTGACTGTTATTAGTTTAAAATTAACATTTTAGCTCAAAACGTATCACTCATTGAAAACCTAGAAAACACACTATGATAGTCTTTATAATTTAGGAAAATGATTAATATGTCATTTTTTGATGTTTATGAAGTAGTATCACATAAAACTAATGCATGATGTGGCTGGTATGACTCAAAATGTGTGTTTCTAGTTTGAAATGACATTTTAGTAAAAACAATTGGCATAATGAAAATTGAGAAAATGTATTAGGATTGTTTTGATAATTTATCAAAATGATCTATAAGTCATTTTTGATCTATAGGAATAATATTCACCTCAATAAAATTCACGGTGTGGCCGGTATGACTCAAAGTGTTTATTTTATTTAAAATTGACCTTAATTTAAGTAAAAAAGTACAAGTGACATTATGAAAACTGAGAAAATGAATTCAGATTATTTTGATATTTTAGAAAAATTATCCATGAGTCCTTTTTTATGTTTAGGAGTCAAACATGCCTCAATACAATGCATGGTGTGACTGGTATGACTCTAAGTGTTTCTTTTTTATTTAAAATTGACATTAATTTAAGTAAAAAGAACAAGTGACATACTGAAAACTAAGAAAATGCATTTAGATTATTTTGATACTTTAGAAAAAAAAAGTCCATGATTCATTTGTGACATATAAAAATCAATAACACCTCAATCCAATGCATGGTGTGACTGATATGAATAAAAGTGTTTGTTATTACTTTAAAATTGACATTTTAGTTCAAAACATGTCACTCACTGAAAACCAAGAAAACATGCTCTGATTTTATTGATAATTTAGGAAAATGATTCATAAGTAATTTGTGATGTGTACGAGGTAGTCTAACATCAAAGAGACGCACAATGCTACCATTATGACTCATAATACTTGTTTTTAGTTTGAAATGACATTTTAGTAAAAAAACACAATTGACAAACTGAAAACTGAGAAAATGCATTCAGAGTGTTTTGATACTTTCGAAAAATGATAGATTAGTAATTTTTGATAGATAGGAATCATCTGAATCTCAATCCTATGTATGGTGTGACTGGTATAACTCCAAATGTTTCATTATTTAAAATCGTCAATAATTTTAGTAAAAGAACAGGTGACATACTCAAAACTGAGAAAAGACATTCATATTGTTTTGATATTTTAGGAAAACTATCCATAACTCATTTGAAACATATAGGAATCAAACCCACCTCAATATGATGCATGATGTGACTGGTATAACTCTAAATGTGTCTTTTTTATTAAATATTCACATTTTATTAATGTATTCTTTCATATTAATGTTTACTTTTTTTCTTTATAGTATTACTAACATAATATTTTATTTCTTATATGGGTGGAATATTTTTCTCGAGTTGAGATGATTTTTTTGGAAACTGATACCATGGGTGGACATTTTTGAGAGGGGATCATGGGTGTCAAAAGATGAAATATTAATGTTTTAAAATGTTTGTTGGGTAATTGTAAATGTAATTGTATAAAAAATTGTTTGAAATGAAAATAGAAGTGTTTTTTCGTATTTACCACAGAGGGAAATTTTAGTATTCATGATTTCAATTAAATGCATATAGAATTTTTTGAAATTAAAGGTTTTTGTTGGGTGTATTATTATATTAACAGCACGTTGTATCCTGCTAATCCTTTATCAGCACTAAAAAAGTTTTAACAAAGGGGGTCCTTTATCAGCACTTTTTTTTATCACAGATAAAGGACCCTATTTATCAACATTGTGATTAAAAATGCTTTTTTAGCACTGTTAAAAGGCTATTTGTGCGTTGTTAAATGGAATATGTCTAGTAGTGTAATGCAAATTTTAAATAAAAAGAGACACTTAGAGTCATATCGGTCAGACCGTGCATCAGATTGAGGTGAGGATGATTCCCAAATGTACCAAATGACTTATGAATATATTTTATAAAGTATCAAAACAATATAAATTCATTTTCTTGATTTTGAGTAATTCAATTGTGTTTTTTACTAAAATGACATTTTGAACTAAAAACACGCAATTTGACTCATACCGATCACATCATGTGTGGATTTAATGTGAGACTGATTCATATAAGTCAAAAAATAATTATAAATCATTTTCCAAAATTATCAATACAATTTGAGCATGTTTTCTCAATTTTCATTTAGTGACACTTTTTGAACTAAAATATCTATTTTAAACTGATAACAGACACTTTGAGTCACACCGAGCACATATTATATCATATTGAGGTGAAGATTATTCCTACATGTCACAAATAACTTATGGATCATTTACCTAAAGTATCAAAACAATTAAAATGTGTTTTCTCAGTTTTGAGTATGTCAGTTTTCTTTTTACTAAAATTAATGTCAATTTTAAATAAAAAGACGCACTTGGAGTCATATCGGTCACACCGTGCATAAGATTGATTTTTAGATGATTCTTAAACATCCAAAATGACTTATGAATCATTTTTATAAGGTATAAAAACAATTCGAATGTTTTTTCCTGGCTTTGAGTATGCCACTTGTGCTTTTTTACTAGAATGTAATTTCAAACAAGAAGCACACACTTTGAGTCATACCGGTAACATTTTGTGTAAGTTTTATGTGAGGATGAAACCCACATGTCACAAATTAATTATGAATTATTTTCCTAAATTATCAAGAAAATCAGAGTGCATTTTCTCAGTTTTCAGTGAGTGATGTTTTTTGAACTTAAATGTCAATTTTAAACTGATAACTGACACTTTGAGTCATATCAAGCACATCATGTATCATATTGAGGTGTGGTTGATTTCTATACACCAAAAAATTACTTATGGATAGTTTTCCTCAAGTATCAAAACAATATTATTGTTTTTTCTTAGTTTTAAATATGTGATGTTTGTTTTGAACAAAAATGTAAATTTGAAACTAAAAACATACCATTTGAGTCGAACTTGTCACACCGTACATCATATTGAGGTGCATATGATTGATTATGTTATGTGTATTTGTCTTTCAACCATTTGTATCAATCCAAAAAATAAATAAATGTTCCATTTGTATGGAAGAAGAATCCCAATGTTGCCTGAAATTCCTCATCCAAAAGCACCATGTTCTATTTTTTCTTTCTTGTTGTAGATTATTGAAGGAAAAATATGACTTCCCAAAAGATCCGTGAAAAAAAATATTAGATAAAAATGATAAATAAATTAACTTAAAAATATTAGCTAAAATAGTGACAAAATTAACTAAATAAGTAGTGTAATTCACATTTTAATGGTGGTTGTATACATTGTTGACCCATTTCCTTGTATTTGTTATCTCAGTTGTAGCCTCAAAGTCCAATATCTCATGAGCATGAGCAGCTTTGAACAAACCAACCCAACTCAAGAAAAATAATCCAAATGTATAATAAAATAATTATTATGTTATTAATACTATAAAGAAATAAATTAAACAAAAATATGAAACAATAAATTAATTAAATGTCAATTTTAAACTGAAACCACACAATTTGAGTCATACTAGGTACACCATGTATTACATTGAGATATGGTTGATACCACCATGTCTTTTTATCCTATAGTTCATTCAACACTTTGGGTCATCTAGAAATATTATAGTTTTATAACCCAGAATATTGAATGGATTGGAGAATAAAAATAAAATTGCATCATCAAGAGTGAATAATCTTGGTTAAGTGCATGATCATAGTGTAAGAGTGAATCATCCTTAATGATGAATTAATTTATTCCTAAAAACATTAACCGTTAGTGTAAACCTGTCATCATTAATTGACTGAACTAAAATAAATATTTACCTATGAGTTTTTATGGAACATAATAAAATATATATTACCTTTTCACCATCATAGAGAGTAAAAACTCCATGCTAAACCATTTACCTTATTTTATGGAAAAAAATTTAGTGTGGACCATTATGTATTTGTAGAAAACACTAAACTCCATTATAAATTGATTACCTGTTTTTGACGGTATTAAAAATCAATATAGCCCTTTATATCATCCAAATGACACTGAAATCTAGTACATCTATTAAGTATTCTTGGATTGTTTTATATATTAGTATATCATTTTCAATATTCTGGTATATGATAAACTCTAACATAACATAATAATTATTTTTTCATAAAATGTGAATATCCCTATTCTATTGTATTTTTTATTGAAAATGGTGATGATTTTTTTATTAACGAGCTTGTAAACATGGATCATTTTACATAATGAATGTGCACATGCATAATGAATGTTAATTTTATGAATTTTACAAGAATTTGTGATATTATATCATGCATCTAATTAATGATAGAATATCCTAAATAATTCCACCACCCACCAAAGTGAAACCACTGTATTTCTCTTTTTTTGAAAATTCATTATTCAGTTAATGAAATTTTTTATTTCTTTAATTTTTCACAGGTTTTGGATCATTATTATTGATTATTTTTCAAAGGGGTATTCGTTTTTATTTTCAGTGCTTCACGATTTCATTTGAAGTGGGTTTTTTATTTTTAGGGATTTCTTCATAAGGAAGCTTCTTTTCTTTTGACGTCATGTTTCCTTTGACACCAGACCTCCTCGATGACCATGATCTCTCAATGATGGTTTTCCTCTAATTGTTATCTCACACAACTATTGGATTAAATGGTTGATTACACACATATTTATTCAAACATTTTAGTTGGATTATATACCTGTTTGATGATTGGATTGGTGTTGTATGACTCTCAAGTGACTATTGGCTCCACTAGTGATACCCTTTCTTTGTAGTGTAGAGAATTCAGGGGCAAGAAACTACATATTTTTTTTTGTTTTTGTTCAGTTTGTTCATGGTGAGGGGATTATTTCACACTTCAGTGATATTTGTTAGTATGTGGAATGTGTTGATAGAAATTGTAGCCTACGATAATCAGTTTGAGAGAATAAGTGGTGATTTTTTGTTTCTAACGAAAATTCCTCCACTTAAATTGATATATAAAATCACATAAACAAGTAGTGATTTTTTTTCAATAATCCACCTAAAATAGTTGCACAATGGCTCTTATCTTAAGTGACAAGTGTTATGCACACTTTTCAGCAATTGTTCTCAAACACAACCTTGGTATGATCCCAATTCTACTCCATTTCCCAACAATTTTATTATTTTCAAGCCAATGATTTGTATCCTCCTTCACCTTAGTCTCTGCCTCAGTCTCTACCTTAGTCTCTACCTCTACCTCCTCCTCTACCTCGGTCTCCAACTCTGCCTATGCTTCTTCCTCCACCTCCACCATTTCCCAACAATTTTATTATTTGCAGGTCATCTCTTCTAAAAAAATTGATTTTCTCTATTATAATTTTACTTTATAAACATATCAAAAATATATCTATAATAATTTTACATTGATTTTTCACACCCCAAATATATTTCAAATTTTATAGATCATACTATATCACAAACATAGTAGGTAATCACCTAAATGTTTTGTCAGAAAACATTCTAACAACATGTTCGCTTCCCACTCTTCTTTAAATAAATTTACTTCTTATTTTGAGTATTAAGGTTGTTGTAAATCTTGATAGTACTGAGAAAATATAGACAAACAAATGATTAAGAAATATATTTAATGAAATTGTAATTACCTTTGGAAATTACATGTTCGGGGATGCTGGTCTTTTCATGCTTTATGATCTCTCTCATAATTTTTCAAACATAATATCCACAATCGTTGTTATTATCTTGATTCAAACATTGCACAATAATTGACCAAAATAATTAAATTGTTTTTAAATATGTTTTGATAGTGAAATATTTCTATATATACCATAATGTATTTCCATTTGTAGTAATACACTGGCTTTATCTGTTCAGACACCGACTCCATGCCATGATTTAGACTATATTTAACAACCACCCTATCATAACAAATTCTTATTAAAATATAGACTAAAACAAATAATTTGAATTTTATCTATAAAATATTGATTATAGTGTATTAAAAATTCACAATACACATCATGTGTGCTCATTTTGTTGTATATCCATGAATTAGTTTCAAAAAATAAATATTTGTGGTATCTAGATTGACTGCGATCAACATCCAATGCTTCTTAAAAAAACAAATAAGTTATGAAAAAATTAAAAATATATTTTATGTGATTAGATTGTAGAGTTTTAATTATACATTATAGCTATAAAAAAGAGTCTATCGTCTGATATTTTTTTCTCAAACACTTCAAGTAGCTCATCGTTTTCTTCTTTATTCAAAGTAAGAATTTTCTTATAAATGATACATGGATTAATGAATCCAAATCGTGATTATCATGGTTTACCTATTATATAGTATTAATATAAACACCTATAGAAAATATGAATAGTTATTGACTTTAATAAACATATTAGCTCATAATTTTGAAAAACATATTATGAAAATGTACATTATGTATGTATTTACAACTGATAATCCCAACCATTCATGCTTGATAATATCATTTATAGTATCGAGACCAATTATTCCTATCATAAAATTTCTATTTATTTATTTTTCATATGGAATTTAAGACATCTTTTCACCTTTAAATGTGGTCTCTGCAAGTAGTTGTAATAATAAAAAATGTTTCTTTAGAATAGGTAGGGATAAGGTACCCTCGCATGGTCATTTTGATTTATTGGTTGATTCACTAGATTGTCTTGATCCGACCTTTTGTTTCCCCATCACTTTAACTATATGTAATATCATACCTCACTTCAAACCATTTTTCATCAACTATTATGGGGTTTTCATATAATTTTTTTAAAGACATAACTCATGTATCTTTATAAGATTAAACATCCATGATATGAATGTCCCAGTAACATAATTGATCATTGTAATATTTGGATCATCAAGTGGAATAAGCAACTCATTAGTTGGCTCATGAGAAGCATAAATTCACACTCTCATGTGATCTTTTGGGAGGTATTTCTGGTGTATCTTATCTCCCAAGATATTATAAACTGTACCCCTCATAATAATATGGTGTGTGGGTGTTGACAGATTCAAATCACATACAACCGTACCCTGTATAATTTTAGTAATATAAAGTTATCAGAAGTTGTTTGATTCACATTTAAGAGAAAGAGAAATGAACAAATTAATTACCTCATATAAGTTATATGGTTGAGGGGAATGACTATCCTCAAATCTAGTGGGGTCATTTGGTTCATGTGTGGATCTTTGTTTCATCGACAGTTCACTTTGATCCTTTCTCATACATTGGTCTGCCAAACCAGACCGTACAATAATATATTGCAAAGCATATATTTGTGTATAAAGTCCTTTAACTATATTATATGTATATTCATATGGTTTTATCTTCTCAAAATATGTTTTAGGAGACACTCCAAAACCAAATCCTCTAAGATGATCATATTGTTCCAGATACTTCAAAGATACTAAAAGTAGTTTTTCTTCTGGTACAGTCACTATTGATTCTTATGTATAAATAATATAAAAAATATGAACATAAATATATATTTTTATGTAATACTATTATAAATAATTACTAATTATTATTATTTCATACTTATAGATGTTTCTTATACCACTTGTGTGTTTTCATCAACTAGTTTACCCTTCATATTTACATGATACTCCTTCCATTGCACATGATATGGGATGGAAGTGGATTCAGATTTTTATTCAAAAATATATATATATAAACAAAGGAACATATGTTGTTTCATATCACATAAAACTTTTATTTTTGATTTTAAATACATATAAATTTCTTCTCTAGTGAAGTGTACTTCATCCTTGCTTTGTGATAGGGGTACATTGGTTTTGATGCACGTTATTTATTTTCATCACTCTTTTTCTGTTTCATAAATTAATTTTTTTGAATCAAATTTTATAAAATAAATAATTTAAAATAATATATTATTGACTAAAATGCACTTAAAATTATTTCTCATTGCGATAACTGATGAAAGCATTCCATGTTTCCTACTTTATAATCTGTGCATTACTAACTGGCGGTTGGGGATTTACTTTCCCCTCATCATCCCTACGATTTAACTTGGTAAGAAGAGTATAAAAGTCTTTATGGGATCTTATAATGTATATTAAGACATATTTATTATGAAAATTTTCGAAAATAAATGAACTCTACAAGAAATAATGAAAATTAAATCAATGTTTCATTATATTTTTTAGTAAAATAGAGAAAGTATATTGTAACATTGCCATTATATATTTCCAAAGGGTTTATTTTTTTACAGGATGGATGTGGAACCACAAATATATATCAATCAACACATTCATCTTTGTTGTGACCCCAAAATAACTAATTAACATTGAATTTTTGGGGTTGATAGGTTAGTCTCCTTAATTCTAACAAACCTCAAATTTTATACCCTGACATATTTATTTGATAATTGTATTTAACACTATGATGTTGTGTTGTTATTGTTTTTTTCATCAACATGTTGTTGATCCCCTAATAATTTTAAAGTTCCATCATCAACAATTTGTTCTTTGGACTGGTAACATCATTATGAGCATAATACATTGTCTTCATGAGTATTCAAACATTTAATTTGACTTGAATAACAACAATGTAAACATGGACAAAGGATTTGAGAAGGTTCATATGCATGGTCTATTGAAAAATTGATGAACTCTTTAACTCCATCTTCATACTCTTTTTTCAAATGATTGGCATGAATCCATTTTGAAGTAAATGAGTAATTTAATTTTAGAAAACAATCACCCCACTGTGGTTGGTGTTATCCTATGAATTCATCTCAAAATGCTAAAAGGTCCCTGACACTACCATGATAACATAAAATAATCCCCACTAAGTTGCACTGAATCTAATCTATGTTACTAGTACTTTTCCCTAACCTATATCTTAAATATAAGAGATTTGTATCCACTGAGGTTCATGTGTAGGGTGTGAGTATAAAAATAAACAAGTAAATATTAATAGGGCCCCTAAAATATAAAACAATTCATATATTTGAGTTTATGTTCAAAGTAGTAACACTCAAAATACACATGTAAGTCGATTCATTGTGTACTAACTAGGACACCGTGATAATAAAACATACCTACTTCATTTAATACCAGTGAATTATACTAACCATTCCATAAATTTATACCATGGTTGTTCCCTAACATTAAAATCATTTCGCTAATAAGAGTTTAATATTTTAATCATAGGAGGAGAAAAAATTATTTATCTCCCTCTAGAAATAACCACAACACAGGTATCGTGTGATTCAACCATAGGCCCCTAGAATCCAAGAATATCCCTCAGGGATAACCAACACATGTACTTATTGCATCCAAATCATGAAATGGGTATAACATAGCCATTTTCTTAGTAAGTGAATTTGAAATATGGGGAAGCCTTAACATAATTTTTTCCCTTAGGAAAGAATCACACAATGGGTGCCAAAATACATTAGTTAAACCTAACTTCTAAAAAACCATAAATAGGAACAAAGAACAACAAAAATTTCACATCACCCTTACCCTAGCCCTCAATGAATCACTAACATGTCTATAGTTACATACATTCTAACATACCATACCTAGCCCTCACATAATAACCATCATATTCTAATATATGATAAAAATTATTTTTATCACATCCACACATGTATTTCTTTTATAAAAATATTGTAATAATACATTGAGAGGTATATTAATAATTATTTCAAATAATATCAAGTGATTATTCAAAGAAATTATTATAAGGAAATATTTATCAAAATTTTAAAAAAAATTAGTTACATATTACATTTAATACAAAAATTTTCAGAAATTACTCTCGATAAAAAATTATTAGACAAGTAAACAAAAAAAATTAGTTAAACAATCAATAAGAAATGTATACAAAGATAAAAATGAATACTTACTAAATAAAAGTCATAGAATTTTTCCATTTCCTAAAATTCTATTGCCGAGAAAAAAATCATGTTACATTTTATAATAATTCATATAGTTCACTGAGTAAAAAATTATTTATAAATGTGTATTGGTTCATTTTACATTATAAATATTATTAAAATCATATTTGTGTATGATTACAATAAAATAATTTTAAGAATATATTTATCCTATAAAAATATATATATTATGAACCATTTAATATGAAAAATAAAATATTAAATGCATATATAAAAACTATAACTAATCGGGTATCGTAAACATAAAATTCCTTAATCTAATAATAAAACATGATAATCACTTAAATATTTCTACTATAGCATGTGTAATACATAATATTGATCAAGATTTAATATAACCCATGTTTTCTCAAATCTAACATAATTAAAACCATTCACCATAATTGATTATGTTCAAAACCAATCTAAAACCCTTATCAATGGAGTAATTTAATTAGTATTGAATTATTTAAATCATGAATAATATATTTCAATGGTTTATAAACAATAAATTCTATATTTTCAAAAAAATACTCTAAAAGACATACATTATAAACTCTTACATATCCTACATGATCTAAATATTGTAAAATTAATATAGATAAACTTATCATTAAATAAAATCGTCATGTAATTTATATATTTAATGAGAAATTATTTTCTACATATAATTATAACAAAAAACTAAAGAAAAACTTGTTTCCAAAATAAAATAAAACCCATCAATTATTATTTTTTTTGAAAAATATGTTTGTCCCATGTATACTCTAAACCCACTCATATTCAAGAATAACCTAAATGAAATTTTATTTATGGATTATAACATATTACATTTCAAAATATAATTTTCTAAACATAAGTTTCATTTTTTATCACTTTAATAAGAAAATAAAAATATTTTAGAAAATACCACTAAATCAAATAATAAAAGGTGAGAATAATTATTGTTTGAACCAAATTTTCATTAAAAACATTAAATTAAATTTAAATGAATATAATATTAACATATGTATATAAATAAATATACCTATCAATATAGAATTATTTTGAAAAAAGAAAGGAACATGTGAAATACAAATCATGGTGGCATATAATATTATAATTTGAAGGAATTAGGACTCTTATATTATTAACAGACATCACGGGGAGACCTAAAGTCATGGAAAATGTACATGGAGACCTTGGTCCTTCCAACTAAAGATTGAATATCAATATCCATATTATATTTTATAATATTTTTGGTGAAACTCAAATGATTATAATAAATACCATTGAACTATATATTAAGTAGGTAATTGGCCAATTGGTTGTAGTTTTCGATAGGAACATTATTGTAAAAATGAAGAGTCAATTACAATAACTGATGGGATGACACCCTTATCAATGCAAAATAATATTCTAAACCAAATATCCTTTACTTACTCTATAACAGAAGATCTCGCTCTATGGGAAGCTGTAAAGATTGTAATGATGGAAAGAATGAGTCCCCAAAACTATATGTGAAGAACACAACCCATTTCCATTTTCCATCACGAAAAGATCCATTATTGTCCAATATGTTATTTATTATATGGAGTGACCATGTCGCATAAGGGGAATGATTGGAGGGAATGTTTGGTGGAGAAATGTGGACAATGGTGATGGTGATAGAGATAACGCTAACAATGGAAATATTCATGAACAAAGGTGGAAATAAGAATGGAAACAATGAGGAAGACTGAGAGAGACCAATCATGACTAGATTTATGGGAGAAGATAAGTAGGGTTTTTCATGTTTGAGAACACCGAAAAAATGAAAACCGCATAACCCAAACGAGCAATCAACGAGAGTGGTAAAGAAGAAAATAAAATACCTTGGATTCTAGCCTTGATTCATCTGAGAGAATGTAGAGGAGGAGTGCCAACAACAAGGGAGTTATGTGAGATCTTGAGAATTGCAACTGAATCAGTTATCGCTAAGGTTATTTTAAATAGATCGAGTACACTTTTATCAGTGTTTGGAAAAAAGTACTAATAAAGATACCTTTTATCAACACTAAATTGATAAGAGCTGATAAATGGAATCTTTATAAGCACTAAAATAACATTGATAAAATACATCATTATCAGTGCTAAAAAAAGTGACAAACCACTATCTTTATCAGTGCTAAAGAAGCACTGATAAAAGGAAATTTTATCAGCACTAAAAGTTTAGTACTCATAAATGATTTATAATTATAATTATAAATAAAAAAATTCTAAATATATTTATATAATTACATGTTTATTTATTATAATTTTATAATTATTTAAATATATAATTATTTATATATAATTACATAAATAATTTTTCAAAAAACTACATATTTTTATTTATAATTATAAATATATAATTTTATAAATATAGTAAATATACATTTATAAATAATTTATAAATAAATATATTTATAATTATTTATTTATAATTATAAATATATTTATTTCATTATATATATTTTTATGATTATATATATATTTAATAAATATATATAAATATAAAAATAGGAAATATATTTATTATAATTGTATAATTATAAATATATTTATATCATTATATATATTTCTAAAATTATATATATATTTAATAAATATAAATAAATATAAATATAAATATAAATATAGTAAATATATTCGTTATTTAAATAAATTTTTTACAATTTTATAATTATTTTTATATATATATAATTATTTATTTATAATTATATAAATTCTTTTTTAAAAATAATATTTATTTATTTATAATAATTATAAATATATAAATTTATAACTATAGTAAATATACATTTATAAATATTTTTATTTATAAATATTTATTTAAAAATATATTTTTAACCTTATTAATGAATATATAGTCTTAAATACATGCATTCTAAAAATGAGTGAAATTGAATAATTAAAAATGAGTACTCTTTAAAAATATTGAAAAAATGGATATGTTTTATTAATTAAATATAAATTATTTTTAAAATATGGAAATATATTGAAGTGAGGATGAATACATATTGAAAATACTAAAACATAGTAAATATATATATATAAATAAATAATAGAAAATGATTAAATTCAAAAAATAATAAATAATCAAAAATAAAAAATATTAAAAATGAATAAATAATACCCAACTATAATAATATTAAAAATAAATAAATAAAATTTACTGATTAAAAATATAATATATTTAATGTATCATGTTATAATGAAATTCTAAAATATACTAAAATTTGAATAAGTTACATTAATATTTGGTGTATGTGTTTCTATATAAGATTTAATTAATTTCGTAAATATTTATGTGTGTGTGTTGTATATAAAAATGCATTAATTATGTATATGTATGTGAAATCAATGTAACACACATTTGATATATGTTAAATTGAAAAATCAAACAACATTAAAAATGAATAAGACATTAATATGTTTTAAATTATTACATTTTATTCATTTTCTATATATTTATATTTAATATATATTATCACTAAAAAATAATTATTTTTTTCCATCATAGGTATATCTATTGGTAAAAGTGTATTTTCTATTGGCAAAGAGTTTTACCAACAAAAAATGTCATGTCACTAAATTGTTGGTAAAAACTCTGTTGTTAAATGTTATTACGAAAGATAAAATAGTTCTGTTACAATTATAATAATACAAACAGATAATGTATATGTTGGTTAAAATATTTAGTAACAGATTCATACGATAGATTTTTATGTTGATAATGCTATTAAAACATTTATCTTTCCAACGGTAATATTATTGAAAATATTATAAGAAATACCAACCATTAATGTTTATTTATAATTTTTTTAAATAAAATATTATATCTGAGTATTACAAAATTTGTTGTTAAAATTTTTTATAATATTTATTATATAATAATTATAAAATTAGATTATGCGAAACTCCAACAAACTTGGGCTTTATTTGAAAAAAAATATTCAAACATGATTTAAAAACATGTTCATTTGCAATATGTTTCTCTCATGCATCGGGTGTCACTATCCTCATTCACACTGGTGATGGGATCCTCACATGTAAGTAAGTCCCCTTTCTTACAGGTTACTTTTCATTCACCAATACTTGTGGGTGGCATTAGATGTTTGTGAAATGGATTTCGTTTTCATGGCTCACCAAGCATGTCCCTTTTCTTAATGTTTGTTGCAGGTCATGTTTCTTACACATGTACTTGTGGATAAAAGCATACATCTTACTATAATGGTTCAACTCTCATGTAAGCAAGTATCCTTTCATAAACTTGTGGATGGAAGAGATTCGTCCTCTGTCTCACACTGGCAACAAAAAGAAGATATATAAATCATCAAATAGTCAAACTTGATTTTATTTCAAAGAATTAATATAGAAATTTCAAATAGGTTCTATAAAATTACTCTAGGGTTAGTTATGAACCACTGTAATCTTAACAAGATTGCAACAATACCGTCTCTTATAAGAAACTGGATCTTTAATGATTGAAGAATAGAACCATGAACCCCTACCCTAATAGGTTAAACTTGTTACCAGAAATAAAAAATTAGGAAACATAAGAATGTATCTTGACATGAGCCATGCATTTGACACAAAACAATGAAAATCTAAAAAATATACCCTACTAACCTCTAATTTTATCAGCAATACAATGAAAAAAATACCAAAAAGCTCACTGGGTAACGGTAGTAATGAAGCAACCTATACTGGACTTGGCTTAGAGCTCTGTACTCCACCCGATGTGAACCAGCTACAAAAGAAACTAGATTTGGAATCCCCAACACTTCACACAAGATATCATATGCTATAGTGAATCTGAACATGAACAAAATTACCATCCCTTTATGGTGGAATAGCCTTATATGTTTGAAGCAACACCCGACATGAGCTCCCTCCACTTTTGACAGACACAATCAGAAGCAGCTTGTTGAGAACCCAAGCATTAGCCTTAAATAGTTATCATCTAAACACATGGTATAAAAATAATAATGCATGATACCAAAAACTAGAAGATAATCAAACCCATGAGCACAAAAATATGGTATAACCAGTGACAGTGTCCACAACAATTTCCATAACACATGATATAAAAATAATCGGTGACTACAACCTGAAAATAACTAGTGACCTTAACAAGAAGATAACTAGTTACAACAATAACAAAAAACAACTGATGACCATATAACATAAAATAACAAAACATTATAAAAATTAAAAATAATATTATCTTAATAAGAATATTATCTTAACAATAATATTATCTAAACAGAAAATAACATCACAAGATAGAATTTACCTTTCATTTAAGTTTGAATTTTTTACATGGTAGCTTCAGTTGGATCATAATAAATTCATTACCTCTATTTAGTTTTACTCACCACACATTCGTTTTGATTACCCATTGATGAATTCTGTTTAAGCGAGCATATTTCATCTTGTATCCTTCTCGAACCACCTATCATTGACTTCATCTACTAGGAAATACTCTAGTGAGAAATAAAATCATAATCTTATTACGCTTTAGCACAAACCAGCCACAAACTATAGCCAAAATCATCTCAAGACAATGATCTAGAAATGAAAAGTACTAGCATAGAACTAAGAGTTTCAGATATTTTCACTAACAAAAACCTATAGTCTCTAGTCAGTGTGACATCAAAAAAGTGAACCCCCTTCATTATTTCGTCAAACATTTGATAGGATGCTAACTTATCCTTCTTCCATGCACACCCCTTCATCATGTGTCCTAGATGACCTTAACTAGAAATCCTATTAAGAAAAGAATCATTTCACCAAGCATGGGTATTTTTATAAAATCTACACAACCCAACCCATATTCAAGTCATCTTGAACCCAATCCACAACCAGGGGAAATCCCACTAAAATTAAACCTCAATTTATGATAATGTGAGAAGTAGCTTTTCATCCATACCCAATGAACCCCAAATTGGATTCCAAATCTGGATATTCAGTCCTACGAACTATTAAATCAACACAATATTTAATTGATGATGGGCTCTGAAGCTACTCCAACATTGTAATAGTACCTAGATTTTCATTGGACAAAAACAAGTGCAATGATGATCATACCAATCTAGAAAGATCGACAACAATGAACTTTGACCCATCAATGAGTTACAACTTGTTTCAGTAAAAAAAAAAATCTAGTTTGGGTTAAATATTATGGTGCCAACATTCTTGCAAGGGTTCATTTAAAACACATTGTGAGACTCATTTTTTCTATAGAAAAAGTTGACCAATGTAATGACCCAATGTTTTTAATGGAAATTACCTTCTTATAAATATGCCATAAAATCACATAATAATGAACTACTAAGTGATAAGTGACCTTTAAACATAAGTTTGTCACTTCTGTGTTTGGAATTTTGAAAATCCGACATACACGATTGTGTTCAAGATGTTTTTTGGAGTCTAATGAAACAAAAATAATTTTTGGTGAATAGTAACCTACCCTAATGAATAGTAACATACCCTTATGAATAGTGATATACCCTAATGAATGGTAACCTCACCTATGGTGGTATAAAAATAATATTCAAGTTGGAAGTACGATATACCTATATTTTAGAATGAGTTAATGAATGTTTTAAAACAAGTTTTGATAATAAATTATTATTTTAATTAAATATTAAAATAATCATATTTAAAAAATTATTTCTGAAAAATGGACTTCATTTTTGAATTCTACACGTCAAAAAATGGTTAGGGTAAATTTTTGGGATTTTTCTGATATACTTAAATTTTTTATGAATAGTAGAATCTGATAATTCACAAAAAATGCTAATTAATGGATTAATTGAGTCATCGATGATGTTATGCTGATGTAAGCCCACTTGGTTCAAGATCACATGATAAAATCACTATTCTTGGTCAGGGAATACTTACTATTCTTTGTCTTGTGAAGAAATAATAAATTAAGGATTATAATATCATGAAATCCCTCCATTCCTCCACTATAAACCCCCCCTTCACTCCCTCTTCTCTCCACTCCTCTCAAGCTCCAAGCCTTCTCTAAATTCTACCCAAATCTCTCCCCAATGTCCTCCCCCACGTCCAAAATCTCTCATCCTCCTCAAAATACCAAAACCTCTCCCCTTAAGAGGTTCTCAAAGGAGGAAGTCTCAAGAGGTAAATTCCTCTTCCCACTACTGGAAATTCGGGCTATAGCCACAGTTTTAAACCATGGATATAGGTCCTCAAACCACGGATATAGGTAATATCCATGGTTTGTGGAACCGTGGCTAAGTTTGGCATGGCTATAGGCCTAGACCTATAGCCACAGTTCCAAACTGTGGCTCTAGATCTATAGCCACAGTTTGAACTGTGGATATAGGTATACAACCACGGTTCAAACCATGGTAATATCACTATAGCCATGGTTTAGAACCGTGGCTATACAAGAGGACAAACACACTTTATTGCCACGGTTTAAAACCGTGACATTAGACCTATAGCCACAGTTTTTAACCGTGGCAATTAACCAATATCCACGATTTAAAACTGTGGCTATAGGGTCTGAAAATCCATAAAAAAATACCCCCAACCCCACTACACATCCCCCACCCCCACTCCCCTTGCATCCCCCTTCCCCCCTGCAGCCCCCACCCCCTGTAAGGCCCCCCCTGGACAGCCCCCCCCCCACTCCCCTTGAAGTAGAAACCCCCCCTGCAGCCCCCTCCCCCCTATAAAGCCCCCCCTGTAAATCCCTTCCTGGACAGCCCCCCTCCTGGATAGCTCCCCCACCCCCCAAAAAAATAGCCCCCACCCTCTCCCCTACACAGCCCACCCCCCTGCAGCCCCCTCCCCCCTACAAAGCCTCCCCTAGACAACACCCCTCCCCCTACGAAGCCTCCCCTGGACATCCCTCCCCCCCTGCAAGGCCTCCCTTGGACAACCCCCCTCCCCCTAAAAATCCCCCTCTGGACAGCCCCCCCCCCCCAATTTAATAATAGTTTAATCATCTTATGCCAACATGGGTGATTGATGAGTGATTGTACAAAGTTCAAGTCATAATGATATTTAATTTACAGTGGAGCTGAATAGAACTATGGTTCCCAAAAATTGTTATGTACTGATTGATATTGAATGAAGAGATATATGATGTCATTACAATAATCAATATGTGTAGTTAAGAAGTTATTATGAATGAAATGAAGAAATCATCTAATGTGGTAGCCCACCCCCCCTACAGCACCCCCCCCCTCTTGGACACCCCCCTGCCTGTACAGCCCCCCTCCCTCCTGGAAACCTCTCCCCCCATGCCTGGACAGCCCCCCCCTCCTGGACACCTCTCCCCCCTGGACACCCCCCTTCCTGGATAGCACCCCCCTCCCTCCCAGCTGAACACCTCTCCGCCCTGCCTGGACATCACCCCCCTGCTGGACACCCCTCCCCCCTGCCTGAACAGCACCCCCTCCCTCCTGGACACCTCTCTCCCTCCCTGGACATCACACCCCCTCCCCCCTACCTGGACAACACCCCCTCCCTCCCTCCTGGACACCTCTCCCCCCTGCCTGGACAACACCACCCCTTGCTGGACACCCCTCCCCCCCTGCCTGGACAACACCCCCCCTGCCTGGACTGCCCCCTCCTCCCTCTCTCCTGGACACCTCTCCCCCCTACCTGGATAGCACCCCCTCCCTCCCTCTTAGACACGTCTCCCCCTGCCTGGACAACACCCCTCCGTCCTAGACACCCCTCCCCCCTACCTGGACAGCACCACCCCTGCTGGATACCCCTCCCCCTGCCTGGACAACACCCCCTCCATCCCTCTTGGACACCTCTCCCCCCTGCCTGGACAACACCACCCATGCTGGACACCCCTCCCCCCTACCTGGACAGCCCCCCCGCCTGGACAACCCCCCCTCCCTCCCTCCTGGACACCTCTCTCCCCCTTCCTGGACAGCACCCCCCTCCCTCCCTCCTGGACACCCCTTCCCCCTGTCTGGACAACACCCCGTCCCTCCTGGACACCCCTCCCCCCTGCCTGGACAGCACCACCCCTACTGGACACCCCCCCCTTCCTGGACATCACCACCCCTACTGGACACCCCCTCCCCTGCCTGGACAAACCCCCCTCCTGGAAACCCACCTGGACAGACCCCCCCCAAGACAACCCCACCCGGATAGCCCCCCCTACTGGACAACCCTTGCACCACCCCTTCTTGACACCCCCCCTCCTGGACACCCCCTCCCTCCTGAAACCCCCCCTCCCTCCTGGAAACCCCCTTGGACCACCCCACCCGGACCGCAGCCCCCCCCCCCCCCTCCTGGAATCCCTATACTGTTGTGCTGCCTTTGGATCCATTGTGGGTTTTTGGTGCTGGATTTATCCATTGGAAAGGGATAGGAATGTAGAGTGGATTTTTTGGTTGGTTCTCAGCTTGTGTGGGTCATGCAGGTGATGTTCTTGTGGGGGTCATTGTTGTTATTATGGTGTTGGGTGGGTGTGGGATGTTTATAGTGCAAGGAACAAGTGCAGAGGATGCCTGATTTTAGTGTGTGGGGATGATTCTAGAGGGGCTTCTAGTGTGGTTCTAATAGAGTCACATGTTATTATTCTAGGTGTAGTTGTAGAGGATAGGTTTCATGGTGTGGGTGATTCAAGAGGGGATTTATAGTTTTTGGTTGATTGGTTTCTTTTTGGGTTGTGGTTTTCCTGCTACTTGGCTACATGTAGGGGATTTGTTGTGGATGGTTGTGGTTGAGTTTGTGGTTGACTGGTTGGGCGTTCCTTTGGTGGATGGTCTTTTTCATATGGTGATGTTAGGATATTGTTTCCTTGAGTCTTTGAGTGGTCGAATGTGGTGGTCTGGTGCCATGATATTATATAATGTTTCCTTGGATTCAAGGTTCATGAAGTTGTAGATGGTTCAAGTTGCGTATGGACTAGTGTTGTTGTTCCTAGAGGAAGGTTTTCTTTATTGGATGGGTTCTTTCCAGTATCCTTTTGGGTTGCAGTAGATATTGTAGTGTGAGTGGCTAAGAGGTTTGGGTTTTGTTTGGTGTTGGGTGGGATGACTGCAATTATTGGTGTTTAGGGGAGCGATGTTGTGGTTGGGTGGTAGGTGGATGGTTTATGGTTTTTTAAGTGTACAATAAGGTGGGTTTGATTGATGGTGATTATTGTAAGTGAGTTGAGTGGTCTGTTGTAGGAATTATGTGATTCTGAAACTATTAACTTTTGATGAACAATAACAACAAAGATTGGGTCATATTTCATAGGAGGGGTGAGGGATTTTAGGATCTGCACCTTCAGTGCATATTCAAGAAGAAGATAATTCAATGCCCATAATAGATTGACAAGTTCAAGAAAAGAGAAAAATAATTAGATACAACATCTCTAATATAGAACCTGAAATATATTACCTCAATCTATAGAATAAAATTTGGGGTAAACATAGTTTGAGGCCCTTGTAATATGGCATAATCAGGGGAACAAACCTACATTTTAGGGTACTACAGTTCTTACACAAAACATAGTGGTTTCAGTATCTAGTGAAATTACTCAACCATAGAACAGAGATTATAAAGAGGATTTTATTATCAATCATGATGAAAATAAGAATCAAAGGTATTTTACTAAATAAAAAGTTAAAGACAATGATAAAATAAATCATCAAGATCAACTAGTAGTCTTTGAAACTAAAATGATAGTCCAAATCCAATCAATTTCTATCATAAATGATTACATAGACATGGAACTGTTTATTCATACTGATATTAAATTGGTTTTTGAGACTGCATTTTTTGCCTCTATTTATAAAATTGGAGATCAATCCTATCCCACTGTTGATAGAGGCCAATCATCTAAAGAAAAAGATGAAAAATATTTTGATTCATTGAATACATAATCAAAGGAGGTGGTGTGGCTGTTGGGAGATTTCCAAAATATTGGGTGATTATTTTTGGTGCTACAGATACTGGGAGATGTTGTTGATTAGTTCTGTGAGATTCTAGATAGGAACACCAAGATGGATGTTTGGTGATGGATGGGTGTAGAGGCTAAAGTTATGGCTGGTGTTGGCATAGAGGTGCTGGAGGTTCTGTTTCCATGGACTGATTTGTTAACAGAGATTGGGTGCTATTGTTGACTGTGAGTTGGTAAATGGGTTGTTGGATGGTTTTTTTGTGTGGCTCAGGATTCCTCTTTGATGGGGTGTGTTGCAGGAGTGTAATGGGTTGGTGCTGGTGGCTTGGGATCTAAATTTGAGTACATTCCTAGTGACTGGACATTGTTGTTGGCTTATAGGTGTTGGTGCTATTACTGTTGAGTGGGTTACTGCTAAAACTCTGATTGTTATTGGGTTTTTCTCTAGTACATGCGCTATTGGATAGTTTTATTGGATTATAGTAGGTTGCTGCTTGGTGGGGAGTGCTTTTGGTGTCAAGCGGGATACTACTATTTCCAGTTCCACTAGGGGTTGGCTGTTGATTCGGCCATCCCGGTTTCTCCTTCTTTGAATAATGTAGAAAAATAGACTTCCTACCTCTGAAAATTTGAAGTGAGTTGGATTTCAGATGGCCTCCAGGTGTTCCTTATGTAGGGCTGCAGAAGACACCACATAACATGTGTTTATGGAGTGCGGCCAGGCTCGACAACTCTGGAGTTATCTGGGAATGCTGTTTGGGCTTGCGGTGGACTCTGGCATTCTGCTTACGGATCTGATTCCCAGTCTGCTGCATATGCGCTGCAGTGAGTATTTGGGAAACCTCCTCGCTGCTGCTATTGTGGCGGTCATTGTGTTCTTGTGGGATTCGAGGATCATGGCTCTATGTGATGGCGCACATGATGCTGTTCGGAAGGGAATGATCTCCATCCACAGGGACGTGTACTCTGCGTCAGTGGTCCAGGATGGTGAGACGTCTAACACCATTTCTGACCTGCAAAATCTTAGGTTGCTTGGAGTTTCGGGCTGACCACGCAGACCTCAGATGCTTAAGTGTATTAGATGGATACCACCGATTACCAGAAAGGACTCCCCGTGGTCGCACTGTGAGGCCGATGGCCGCTGCCCATGTATCTGCACAACAGATCTGTTTTCTAAAAAACAATATCCCCCCTTTATTATTCCCCCTTCAAAACAACATCTCACAGCAGCGTAGAGACATGTCATCTAGGCTAGATATGAATTTATAAATGTAATAAAGGTTCCCTTAGATCCCCCTCAATTATTTAAGAATCTGAGGGAGTGAAATTGATAAAACTGAACTTTTTTTTTAGATTCAAACTCAATTTCATGGTATCACACCACAAATCTATCGAATTTCCCTAGTGTTACCCTGAAAACACATTTTACCAGATTCATGTTTAGGTTGTGCTAGTGCAACTTGTTAAATATTGTTTAAAGATCTTTGAAACAATCACATCTCTATTGAGATTTGATAACCATGTCATTAACAAAATCATTCATCTATTCTTTCTAAGAAGGTATTAATGATATAATGTGTGTAGTGTTGGTATGTAGTGTCATCATTATTTAATCCAAAGGGAATGACCTAAATGGTGCGGGCTGGACTGCAAGTGGTTGGGGGATGGTGTGGGCTCGAATGCAGGTGGAAGGGGGCTGGAATGCTGGTGGAAGGGGGCTGGTTGCAGGTGCTGGGGGGATGGTGTGGGCTGATTCAAAGGTGGAAGGGGGGAGGTTGCGGGCTGGAATGCTGGTGGAAGCGGGCTGAAATGAAGGTGGAAGGGGGCTGTTGTGGGCTGGATGTGGCTGGAGTAGGGACAAATCACGGCATTACCACGACATGAACGCGGTGTGACCGCAGCATGACCGCAGCGTGACCGCGGTGTGACCGCGGCGTGACCACGGCGTGACCGCGGTGACTGCGGCATGAACGCGGCGTGACCGCGGCGTGACTGCGGCGTGACCGCGGCGTGACCGCAGCATGACCGTGACATGACCGCTACGTGACCGTAGCATGTTGGCCCGGTCCAATGACATCTGCAGGGCAGCATCTTCCGACCATGAGCGAAGGGAACGTGATGAGGCGGGGAAACATTCCGGTCGCCACCCCACCGACAAAAATTGTGATTAGTCAGTCTCAACATTGATCACAAGACTAATGGAATATTATCACTGCAAACCTCCGCAGGGTGTCATTCTAGAGAAGGGCCAAATCACGGCGTGACCGCAGTGTGACTGTGGCGTGACCGCAGTGTGTTGGTCCGGTCCAACGACATCTGCGGGGCAACATCTTCCACTTAGTTTCAAATAGGATGATATGGATGGAATGGGAGGATGTTTTCTCAGAATATTTAAAGAAATGAATTCTAATTTTTGATGACTAGAGGATTGGATGACCCCTGATATACCTAATTCGGTGAGGGCTCGAATGCAGGCGGAAGGGGGCTGGAATGCTGGTGGAAGGGTGCTGGTTACAGGTGCTGGGGGAATGGTGCAGGCTGATTCGAAGGTGGTAGGGGGGTTGTTGCGGGATGGAATGCTGGTGGCAATGGGATGAAATGAAGGTGTAAGGGGCTAGTGTTGGCTGGATGTGGCTGGATCAGGGCCAAATCACGGCATTACCGCGGCGTGACCGCGGCGTGACCACGGCGTGACCACGGTGTGACCGCGGCGTGACCGCGGTGTGACCGCGGTGTGATCACAACGTGTTGTCCCGGTCCAATGACATCTGTGGGGCAGCATCTTCCACTTAGTTTCAAATAGGATGATATGGATGGAATGAGATAATGTTTTCTTAAAATATTTAAAGAAATTAATGCTAATCTGTGATGACTAGAGGATTGGATAACCCCTGATATACCTAATTTGGTGAGGTTTGGAGATCTAGCAATGTGTAGGAATACCCCATGGGATCAGGAAAATCACAGGTTACATAACATGTAATCTGACATTACTGGTACTGTGGGACCCCTGTGATGTGGAACTGGGCTTTTGGTTGGATTTAAATATCACATGCCATGTGACATGGTCACACAACATGGGACCCATCTTAAAATTCTAACGACACTTAAAGAGTGTCTTGGTTCAAACAACTATTTTAATAAGAAGAGGGAAACCCCCTATAGGGATATAAAAAGGGTCAAGTACAATGTGTGCTTTATGACTAACAACAACATCAAGTATAAGGAAAACATCAATGAAATAATGTTAAGCAAGGTATACCACTGTGAGTTTTTGCAGACAGCGCACCTCTGTTGGAGGGGTTTTATTACAAAACCATGACTTATTTATCAAATGAAACAATTATCTTAACTAACACTTATTAAATAATTTCAATTTAATATAAACATGAAAAATTAAGAAGGTAACTAAATGCAATTTAAAACATTCTTGAATTAAATAGGCTAGGAGAGGGACCCTACCTCAACCTCAAGGCACGTTTTCTTTTGATGGCGACAACTCGAATCTTCCTTTTTTCTGCTTGCACGCATATGCAACTTAATATATATATAAGGACACCTATCCCCTATGTACATATTTTCATGGCCAAATATGCACAAGGGGGTCCTTAGATATATGTTTATACTTTCATATACCCGTTTACACTTACACGCATTTGCATTTTTCATATCTATATATAATCACACCTAGCCCCAATATATATATTCATACTTCCATGAGTGAATATATATAAAGGGAGAACTTATATTTTCATATGCCTACCTATGAGTACACATGTAAGCCTTTGTCAACGGCGACTCAAATCCACCTCAATGAAATCCAAAACACACAACAAAAATATAAGAAACCCAAAAATCAAAAAATACCTAATTAAAATTGGGCCAAAGAATAAAAATGGAATAAAACTTACCCAAATCTTGAACTCATTGTCTTAGATGGTGGTGGATAGAACCGGTCTTATCATAAGAAACCACCTATAAGAAAATAGTGTGAGAAGAAATGAGATATAACAAATTCTTATATATATGTGATCAGTGTGTTAACTGTACATGATAAATGATACATGAATCCATAACCAACAATGAATAAATAATATTCAAATTGATATGTACATCCCAATATTAATAACATGACCATTAATAAATCTCTTTATTTTTCAAACATCACCTTCAATTGCCTATTCAAAAATGAAAAATCACCAAAATATGAGAATAAAGTAAACCTCCATCATAACTTAAAAGCGAGAAATTGGGATTAGACATTGTTTTTAACCTAGAAAATTCATTCCTTGAATGTATAAAATACCTAAAACTCTTCATGCCTATATCCTTCTTAATTTTCTAGATTGAAACCTCATTTTTAGCATGTTCTTCTTCTGGAATTCACCTTTATTCTTAGTTTATATAGGTTTATCAATTTTATAAAGTAGATAATTTTCCTTCTTTTCTTCTTACTCAATCTTCTTGGATTTTTCAAACCAGTTTGCTAATATGATTAGACAATCTTTTGGTGCATGATTTTCCTTCTTCTTGATTGCATATTCATTCTTTGTAGAAACTATTTTTGAACATGCGATAATTGGTTCTTTACTTTTATCTTTCAACAATTATTATTGTTGTGGAATCTATGTCATAAATTCTTAACAATTTGGACTACTTGGTTTCCCTTCCACACACACTTTCAACAGCCTTTAGAGTACCATTTTTAGGATCCATTTTAAACTCCACACTAGAATTGTAAAGCACTATCCCACTACAATATCAAATATTGATACTTAACCCAACACATTGATCTGAATGACATCTTAGAAATACAGAAGCTCTAAATAGCATATTTACCAATATAAACTCCTCATAATTAACTGAACACACTGACTATACCAACCACTATAGGTAAATCATTAATTTTGGTGCGGTCTTGGAACCAAATATGGTTCATCCAACATCTAACTCCAGACACTAAATTCATCCATTTACTATCTAAGTTCATACATTTCACAACCTTGATAATGATCACCATCCCTTGATATATATTTCACTCAAAAAAGACGAGTATGAATCTCCCCACTATAGTATTATCGATACCATCATCAATCCTACATACACATGTCTAGTTCCTAATATCACATTATGATCACTATAGAAGATCATGTCCCAAAAATGATATAGCTCCATGAATTCCCAAAACATGCTCTTATTCTGTAAATCTACTATAACCTCTCATAGAAGAGGGACTAAAACTCGATCCATAAAACCTCCTCATTTATTCTTTTATTATAAATGTATTTATCCATTCTGATTCATCTCCTTTGAATTTAGAAACTTCTAGTTTCACACATATATCATCTAGAGTTCCAATCCTTTCAAATAGGAAATAAACTTTCTTCAACATATTCTAAACATCTTACGATCGCATGTCACTTCTAAAAATTAAATAGTGCTACTCCTAGAACTCATGGATAACTTAGAAAACCATTGTTTTTTCCTTTTCGAAGGCCTTGGTCAATGGATCAAAGTAGTTGTAACATAATATGAGGGAAACAACCACTTGATCATATTTACCATGAGAACATAATGCCATACTAATTAGATGCTTTGTTGATGAATTTTGACTCAACATTATTTGGTAATAAAAACATTACTAATTAGAAACCCATCGCGCCACAATCCTAAGCATGCATTATTACCACAAAATCATGAAACTACCTTTAATCCATACTTCATAACAAAATATCATTTCCAAAACACCAAACCCTAAGGTTTATCATAATAATCTAAGGGTTACTCTCCTACACACCAAGCATAACAACCAAACCCCACACATTCACCCCTGATAATAAGAAACCAACCACCCCTTAACTGATCTAACAAGAAACTTCCTAATAAAAATACACAATCAAATCACCCATAAATAACCAAAATTCCCTATATCAAGAGTTTTACATCAAAACATCAAAAAATCCCCAACAGGATCCACCAACTTGAGAGATTACCACCAACCCAAAACCTAAAGACAAATCCAAACCATACCCAATACATAACCATCATACTCCAAACTAATAGGAATCTAATATCCTAACAAAACAACTAAAGGTTTTCATATACCATATAAACATGATTAAGATATCATAAATCAAACAAAAACACGTGAAAACCACTATTCCCTACAGACCCCCCTACACCCCTCCCATATTCCCTACAGACCCTCCCCCATGCACCCCTCCCCATTGCCCTGCAGACCCCCCCACCCTCCCGCACCCCTCCCCTATGCCCTGCAGACCCCCCTTCCCTCCTCCCCACTACCCTACAGACACCCCCCGCCCTCCTGCACCAGTCCCCCCATGCCCCTAAAAATTTCCCCCTCCAGTCCCCCCCTCCAGACCCTGGACACCCCCCTGCCCTCCTGCACCTCTCCCCTACAGACCCCCCTGCCCTCCTGCACCCCTCCCCTATGCCCTGAAGACCCCCTGCACCCTCCCCCTGCCCTCCTCCCCACTTCCCTGAAGACCCCCCCACCCCCCCGCCCTCCTGCACCCCTCCCATATTCCCTGCAGACCCTCCCCACCTGGACAAGACCCCTTCCCCTTGCCTACTGCCACAACAAAACCAATCCACTCCACTCCACCTCAAGATCACAAACCGACAGAAAACAAAAACCCAGCCTGTTTATCAAGACAGATGCATTGGAAATTCCTCTTCCACCAAATCTAGTAATAGGTGATCCTTTAATAGAGAAAATAACAGACAACAACATAGATTCAATAAGGTGGAAAACTGCCTCTATTATCATGTTTAATATGGTTCGAAAACTATAAATTACAGTAGACAGAAAAAAGGACACATTGTACACGCTTTAGGTAATTATACAGATTTTCCAAAGATTAAATCATCTAAACAAATAAATAAAAATGGATTCTTGAAGCTACTGCATTGAACAGCCTGCAATTACAGGATATACCTGACTATAGAGACTTTGAGAGAGCTTCCCAAGTAGGATTTGTATCATGAAAAAATAATAGGGACCATCCTCAATCAGGAACGTTCCTAAAACCGATGACGAGTGTAGCCCTTCACTTCTGCAATACCATAAACTACTTAATAACTAGACAATTCATAACTAAATATTAGAATAATACATGAATTATTGAAGAAAGGGATGAAAAAAAAGTGGCATAAACACTTACATAACATTGTTTGGTTCCAAGTGTTGAAGTAAAGAAAATAGATGACAAAAGAACTCATCCATCCATTCAGAAAATTAGATCATTGGCATGAATGATGAACCATTATTGTCATCTTCTAGGGAAGCTATCTGCAAAAATTCTCAAATGAAATATAAGTTTTCTTCTTTATGTAAAAGCACATATATCATGTTTTTTTATGAAAGCTAGTTCTTAAATTGGAAAATATGGAACCAATAAATTTCATGGTTGAAAATGATTTATGAGGATCATTGGCATCCATACCAAGAAAGGCATTGGATAATGAAATTGTCAAGAGATCAATGTATGCATCAACAATAGCAGAATCATATAACTTTGCATAAGAATTAGACAAGGAAGAGAAGAAATGTGATCTCCTAGAAAAGGCCACTGATGTTACATGAGTTTTCAACTAGTGAGTGGTTGTAATCTGTGAGAAGCTACATGGATACGATTTCCAATGTATGGTTTTAAAATAACATGAAAAACTCATTTAACTCTTTGATAATTGAATATGGAAGAAGTATTACTAACCGAATCAAGAGCCATATGGAAGCCAGATGCCAAAATTGATGTCACCCCACCTGCAAACCAACACACAAAGTGTGGGATCCTCTCCACAATTTTTTTGAATAGCAGTAATGGGAATTGATTTTAGGATGTCTATTTCAATTTTTGGGTATTCCATATTTTAATCCCCATGGTCAACCGTACCTAGAAACTTTTCTAAGTGTGGGATCAAACCTAGATAGGGTAACAACAGTGCCGGCCCGAGCAACCGTACCTAGAAATTTTAATTTCACATTATTTTATCTCACCATTATTGATAAAAAATACAATTTATAGGAGATATAATGGTATCATTTCATACTCAAGTAATTTGCCATCAATTATTCCACTCTAAGTCCACATGATTCCTAATAAATGCATAAAAAGGTGGGTTTGATTTATACGTCAAAGCTCTCCATTTAACAAAGAATATGTTTCCAATATGAAATGAAACTACTCATCACATTTTTCAAGAGTCACCAAACTATTTTTTTAGGCTGGGACAATTGATTGATACAAATTGTTATAATGATTCTCATGGAAAATTTCAAACTTATTTTTTTACCCACTTTAACACATAGGTGAAAACATTCAAATTAAGTAGCATGTTTTAATTTCAGAAAACAGCCCCAAAAATTATTCAATATTTCATATAAATTCCACTAATTTAAAAACATCATACCCCCGTATAGCAGTATTTTGTTGTTTTAATCAAGAATTAGATATTATGAAATCATAACCTTTCAATAATACCTTTTTTAATCACCTTCCAAAATTCATATTTTTATGAAGTGATAATTGTAGAATATTCTTCAAAACCTTCTCTACTTTTATAACCTTCAAGGAGACACTACAATTTTCAAAATTAATAATGATCCAATTTTGAATAGTACTAAATGTTTGATCAATTTCAAGATGGATATATTAACCTTACTTTCCAACTTTGATATCTTTTTCATCATCATTAAGGATGATTATTTCATTATATGTTCTTTAGAATACTAGTTGATAGATCATTTCATAATGGAGCATTATTCATTTTATTTTATAGTTTTTGATCTCTTACAAACCTTATTTAGTTCTCTCCTTGATAACATGCTACAAATTCAATTACTAATACTGTAAGCACATATGTATAACACATGTGATAGGGAATAAGATAAAACTTCTTATTCCTCAATGTGAACAGAATGGTTTTGAGAATTTTCTCAACTATCTCCATTATTCCTACTAGGAAATATTTTTTTCTTTTCAAATATTAATCTACTCTAAAAAACTAGAACTCTTTTTTAACTATCTTCTTAGTTGTAACCATAGAAAACTAAAATGAAAAAACCATTTTCTTCTTCCCTTTCATAAATAAAATACACTTATTTCTTTGAAAATTGGACTTCACATAAATCTTCTTACCTCTTCTTATTATTCTTCTTATTTAGTGAAACCAATATACACTAGATATCCTATTTACATTATACTTAATCCATAAAACTTATTCAGAATATATTCAGTTTTGGATCTATTATCTCCTTCAATACTCAAGGAATTTTTCTATAGGATTCAATATCAGTTATCTCTTCTTGATGCAAGGATTTTTCTTTCTTGGAATGACAGTTTCAAACTGAAATTTTTTTTGACATGAAAAATATATATATATATATATATATGATACATGAAAAAATATCCATTATATTAATTCTGTTCTTTCTCTCTTATCTGTAAACATTATACCATGTGAATACTACATTTTTAATTACTATAATTCTCAATAATTCAAAAGTCCTAATATCTTGACATTTCAAAACTCCCACTACTTCTCTTCACAATTATTTGTAACTGTATACAGACATGTAGACACCACTTCATAAAAAACTCCATGTATGCATAAATTATATATAAAAATATTCAAGGTTTCATCTCCTCATTTCATGGTGTAAAGATTTCTGTAAAACATGAAGTTATGAAATGGAAGCATGAATCACAATCTTTCTTTACGATATTTATATCGATGATGAATAGATCAATATGCATCATCATATTTAGTTTATCATATTTCATTTTCTTTTGCTAAGCATAATTTGATAAGACTTTCAGATAAGACTTATAATTTATAAAGTTTTACATAATTCCCTCAAAAGTCTTATGAAGTTCGAGTCTTATGAAATTTCCTCAAAAGTCTTTCAACCCTATATTCTTCCATTTGCATATAAAAAATATAACCTATGAAGATCTTTTCACATACCTTATAATTCCTATGATTCTTGAATATGGAATGAGTTTCTCATGATATCACATTATGGATCACTCTATAATTTATAGTGCGGCTAAACTATAATCATGACACAAACTAAATAATTTAAGAAGAAAACCTATAATATATCATATCAAGTACCAATGCCTGAGTTTTTAAATGATGAACAATAGTTCTATTTGATGTGTCCCACACCAGACTTCTATTTGTGAAACCTCTTATTTATTACCTATAACAGTCCTTAGTCTGTCATTAAAATCCATTATGGTCACGGTTCTATCATGCTTTCCTGTATAGTGGTTCTAACCATCACTCTCCACCAATAAAAAATTGGTGCACTCTCCTCAGGTCGTTTTTGACCAACACAGGCTTTTATACATTCCATCCTAACTGGAATGACTTTAATCTTGGCCACCTATATTTGATTACTTAGCTTCTTGGGTAGTGTTGTATTAAGGTATTTTTTTATAAATCCTTCTCCAAAATTTAAAACAAACAGAAAAATCATAAGGGTCAACTCAGAAAAAATTCACTCATAATCCAAGTTAAAAAACAACTCAAACATAAACATTCCTTTTCAAATATAACAATATCCTATACTCCAATAATATCAACATTTTTTTAATCTTCCTCGACTTCATCTATGTATTTTCTCGAATAGTTTTTTACTTTCCAAGCTTATATACATAAGAAAGGAACTTCTAAAATTCCTTCATCATACACATATAAGATTCATCATTATAAATTATCCATGAAACTCAAATCCTTATTGAAATTTCCTTTTCAATTTCCCTTTTTAAAACTAGAATATTCCAAGAAAAAAGAATCTTGGTAGTAATTCAAGAACACTTAAAACATTTTTTACTTTATATAAATGAAACTCCAAAACTACAAAGGTAAGGTATTACCTTTTCATATGAGGAATGAAAAGTATTTCATAATCAAAGTTCAAACATAAAATATGTGTCTCTAAATCTCATTTACTTAATATAATGTCACACCCCTCTTAGGAACCCTTCTTCTCAACAAAACTAAGTTCGCTAACCAACTTCCAAGATATTCTTGTCCATAAATTCTTATTTCTTGCATATTGACACTAATATTCATTGAAACTTCAAAATCATTGGAAAAAATAAAACACACACAATGTGGGATCAACAACACTAACTTTTATGCATTAAAACTGAAGAATGAATGCCATAATTATAATATTCAATACAAAAAATTTCCCTACTATCATGCAACTATAAATGGATAAATAAAGGACTTCAATAAGACCCTATATAATATCCTTAATATGATTGTGAAAAAGGATAATAGATCTTATTATAATAATATCTTTCATGATTTGGGGGAATATCGAAACACAAAACATACTGGTACAAAAGAAACCCCATATTGTCTAGTATATAGGAGAGAAGTATCCTTCAATTTTCAGAATATGGGAAGTCCTAGACATATATTGATGAGATATAATTAGTTTATTAGAAAATTTTATTCACACTATATAACCATAGAGTCTATTAAAAGCATGTCACATGATAATTTAACCAGAAGGTTCACATCTGCTAATTCATTCATGGAGAATTAGTATTTTCCATGAGAATGCCAATGATACATGGAACAAAGCCTCCAATTCTAGAATAGAAATGGTAATGACCTTACATCGTCCATAAGGTCCACTATAATGGGATTATTCCCTGATCAAAATGGATAGATGGAATATCAAACCTTCCACCAACATAAGATTTATAATGAAATAAATTACACAGCCTTATCTAAAAGTGCGTTTCACATGAATTTAAACTACTTGGATATGGTCCTTGTCATATAACCTTTAAATTGATGGCACTAAATGTCCTTTTTGATGATGTAAAATTGTATAGTATACAATCCTTATCACATGGTGTTGTACTAAATGACAACATATCCACCCCACATGACCCTTAAACTACATGGAGTGGTTTGTCTCATATGAAAAGGTTTACTTACACGATATTGAGATCCATAAAAGATTCTAAAAATACAGTTTCCCCTATCTATGACCCAATTTCTAGATAAAAATACCCTCATGTTCAATAACCACATATTACTTAATTCATATTATCATGATATATGCAGTGAATACCAAATCACTTATCTTGGGGTCAACCAAAATTCTTATCTTATTCAAACCACCCCATCTATCCAAGTGTTTTGGATCTTTACCTCATTAATACAAGGTCTTCCAATGGACCTACATTATGATAGAACTATGTTAATTTCTCCTTATAATGAGACCTTATTCACATCATGTTTCCTTCCTTCTATCACCATGACACTCATATATTTCATTACCCTTTCCACTATGTATAATCCATATATATATATATATAGACTTTTTTCAAGAACTATATGTGGCTTGATTACTATTGTCATAGGATATATAGTGAAACTAGGACACTCTATCTTGGGTCCAACCACAAGTATCATTCCCACCAATTTCATATCTTATTTTGGTATGTGGTCCATCGTTGATTCACACAAAGTCTTCTCCAATAACCCTTCATTTGGATGAAATATTTTCATTTTATTTTGTGTTTAATCCAGATCTGCATAGGGACCATTTTACCAAGAACTATTTGTATCCTTACTCTTTTTATTATAAGATATGTTGTAACCCCAATATTTTTTTATCTAAGTTCCATCCAGGAATTCCATTTCCATCCCATTTCCCATCAATATTCTGACACTCAAGTTTACTTATTCTCGTAGGATTTTCCTTTATCAACCCTACACTAGGATGGGAATTTTTATACCATCCCAGAGATATCTATAGTTTGATTACTATTATTTTAGGATATATAATGACATAAAGATAACCTTTCTTGGTCCAAATTTTAAATTTTAATCCACTCAAACTCCTCCATAATTTTCCTCAAGGACACAATACCTATCAGCTCTGAACTAGAAACTAGATTTAAAATATCCTTTTCCTTTGTAACTTAATTTTTAACTTGATCATTTGAGTCCCAAAAATTTTTCCATGTATACTGGTAATGGTTACATAAAATATTTATAGACACCTCTATCAGGAGATGGTAAATACACTATGTATCTAACCAACCTATAACCAACCAAAGGCGTGTACTTTCCGTGAAGGATAAGACCCAATAATCTTATATTCTTTTAATAACAATATAGTAGAACCTATAATTCAAGTTTGGCCAACATATATCCTTGGTATGATTTTTGAAAGGTATGGTAATATACAAACCATTTCAAATATAGTTTGTGATTATCCCAGTCTACCCATATGCATTTTATCATTATATAATTTAAATGACACAAGTTATTTCCCTAATTTAAAAGGTTTTAAAATACTTATGGATTTAAAAAACCCTTTTGGTTATCACATTCCTTCTGATTAGACTGAACTCTATGACTTGCATGACTTTTTGAGAGACTTTATAATATGTCTTAAATTGATGTTGTGTATATCAAAATAATGAAAGATGACTCAATTAAAATTACAATTAGTGATAAATAGTCCAAATAACAAAATAATTATGAATTAAAATCAAATTAACATATCTAGATGAGATCAGAAAAATACCCCTCATCAAAAATTTCTGCAAAAAAGAGAAAGGATAAAATTAAAGTACTTACAGATGAAATGGACTCCGCTGCAGCTATATGCGAAGCAAGGAGAAGAACCTTGGCAAAACCAAGTCATAAGGAGGTAAAAAGGAAGGAGGCAAGGAGGCATGGTAGGGTGATGCGTTAGCAGGGAAGAAAGTTGTAGAAGCAAGGTGTGTCTGAGTGATATCATTATGGAGAAGGTGGAGGGGGTGGAGGAGACAGGGAAGCAAGGATAGGGGGCACGATGAGGATTGGGTTGGCAGGGAGGAGGTGAGGCGGGCGGGCGGAGAGGCGCGACAGTGGAGGCACGCAGCAAAGAAGCCACCGCTGGTATGCTGGGTTTGAGATTCGAGGAGGGAGTAATGAGACCGTGCTAGAGACACATCAGAACCGTGCCGGCGCCGAGTCGGAGAAGGAGAGTCGCGGGGAGGTGGGGTGGCTGCGTTAGAGACGTCGAGAGAGGAGGAGAATCGCGAGAGGGAGGAGGATCGCAGGGGCAGTGGGGATGGGAAATTCACGAGGGTAGGGGGGAAAGGGATCGCGTGGGGAATTATTGCCACGGACATCAAAAACAACCATGGGTATAAGTGATCTATTGCCATAGTTTTTATTTTCCATGACTGTAGATCTGTAGCTATAAGTCCAAATTCTATTAGTGTCCCAAATTTCTTCTTTTCTTTTAAGTTCTTATCTTTTTAATTTTTTTCCTCAATTCCCTTCACCATAATAGTATGATAAATCCAATAGAATACATGTACTAGAATGTGTTCATGCTATTGGTATATTTCATTATCTTCCCTCCTTTCACCCACCCTTTTATTTGAAATAAATGAAAGCACTGTTTGAGATGTGCTAATTTAGCACATTTAAGGACAACGGTTTATCAATTTCTATTATTATCTTTAATTCTGGTCATGAAACCATTTGTGTTATGGTTGAACCAGATTATTATATATGTAATATATTCTATTTTTGGTTCTATAATCCTTTGTCACAAATGGAATTAAGTTATAAATCAAAACACATTCTTTGTAATCAAACATACTGAATAACAAAAACGGCTATCACTAAGGTTATATATGTAAAAATTCAACATCACTCTAAGTAACCTAATTAAAACTAAAACCATGTAATCTCCTAGATATGAAATAAAGAATATAACTTCAATTTTTTACAACCACTTTCATCTTGCATATAATCCAAACTTGAATATAAGTGAACCGATCTTTTAAAACCAAGTAAACAGACGAGTCCAGACAATGAAATTGAACCTTGTAACTAATAAAAAAGGATTTGAATGAAATAAAAAGGGTTATAATAAATAAATTGAACATATAAGAGGTTCTATACTTATTAATTAATAAGACTAATTTTTTTATTCATGTCATTAATAACAAGTGGATAACACCAACAGATTTAAGGTAAGGGATCCTCCCTTTTTCACTCTTAATCAAGATTGTTCTCTATGATATTTTTTTGTGTAATACCAAGTGATGGGGTATGTTTATAAACCTTCCCCATACTGCCCTAATATTTTATAAGTGATGATAAACCCCTTATTTCTCTCATCAAGTCCTCTTAGGTACACCGGACACCATGCCGGTAAAATCGTAACGAATTCTACCCAAACCTTCTTCGTTCTTTTGGGTTGCCTTATCTTTCTTTCAAAATGGTGTTATCATATCTATTTATGTGAATATTATGAATTATGGATAGTTGTAAAATATTATAATATCAATACCCTTTCATCACTTTCTTTCGGGGATATACATGTTTTTGAAAGATTCCCTCCTTAGAACTTTCCGATAAGCAAACATGTTTTAAGGGGACTTCCCTAATTTTTACCCAAATTTCAAGTTCACTCTATCTTCTGTTTTAAGACACCATTATATTTTTAAATTGTGTATTTTTATTATGAAAACTTTCTTGGTTCAATTCTGGTTTTATATAAAATAATTTCTTCTTTACTATTTTAAAAGCTCTATAGTGTTTTCCTTAAAACCGCACAAAAATGTTTTAATGCTAATGTTTCTAAAATAAATTTCTAATACGTTGTCACTTATATTTGACATAACTTACCATTTTATATTCCTATTTTACCCTATGAATTTCCATGTATGTTCTAATCCTTTCTTTTCATGGACACTTTCATGATACACTCATTGGATATGTTTTATGACTGTGGTACCCAATTCTTTCCATGGGTACCCTTATGTTTGTGTGTGGTTGATTATGTATGATTGTATATTTGGTAAGAATATTTATGTGGAAAGAATATTCATGAAAATTTTGAGATGGGTGCACCCAGATAGCACTCCAATGCATTGGGTAAGGATAAGTCTCATGAGATGTGATGTGAAACGGGATTGGAGGTTAGCCTTGACCCGTACCAAAATGGGAAACGGGATTGGCGGTTAGCCTTGACCCGTACTGAAATGGGAAACGGGATTGGCGGTTAGACTTGAACCGTACTAAAGATATGATTTATGATTTTGCCACATTTATATGATTCCATGCTTATATGATCTCATGCTTATATTAAATGATTTCATAAGTTCGATGCTTTGGATATCATTATGTCATGCCTCTTAACTCATGTTCTTGAAATGTATCCTTATGTTCATTCCCTTACTGAGAATTTTTAGCTCATCCCTTTGTTCATGTGTTCCCAGGGTACCCTATGTAGATTTAAGGGATCAAAGGAAGTTAGGAGCTCATTATGGAGATTAAATAAAGAAGTGTTTTTTAGCCCCATGTTTTATGTTATATGTACCTAGTCTTCCAAGAAACTAAACTTAACGATCATTGGATTATACTCTGATGGTTAATTATGCTTAAAATAATGAAATGTTATATATAAAAGGCTCGGTCACTATATTTGGTATCAGAGGATGGTCTAGTTATTTTTGGAGATTAGGAATATAGCACCTTAGTGAGAACCTTAAGGATGAGACTAAGTATAAGTAAATAGTCCTAAATTTTTGTGAGTATAGAGTAAGTGGTTTATCAAGCAAATACATCCCTATCTAGATACGAGTAGGTAGAGGCGGATCTGGCACATATATATCTAGGGTTAAAACCCAAAAACACCGCTTTGATCTAGACTCGAACGGGAACTGGTGCATGATAACGGGCCTTGCTGCACTCTTGGTTATGACACTCCTGGGGGATATGCTTTGGTAGATTCATGAGCTTAGTACACACCATTATTAAGGAAAAAAAGCCCATAAGAATATAAGTTAAGAAATAGATTGAGGATAACCTATATATAAACCTAAGGAATCAAAATTTAGGATGTACTTCTTCTTTATAAGTTTATCCTTTAATATTCAAAGTTTCCTTTTTATGCTCAATAGCTAAGTATTCAAGACCTCTAATTATAAGTTATTTTTCTTAGTTAATGGCGGGAAATAGAAGAACACGTTCCAACAACCAATGTGATAGGCAATGTGATGATTACCCTAATGACATGCCTGATGTGATGAAAATAGGTGCTCAAAACTCCATGGAAGTACTTTCTCAGCTGGATCGAGTTATGAATAATAAATTGAATCAGGTGGAGCATCCCCCTCAACCAATTAAAGAGAACGTTGTCGTAGAATCCTTCATGTTGCAAAGGCCTCCCATTTTTAGAGGGTCTTCTGATCCCCTCCTCGCAGAACAATGGATTAACTCCATTGAAAATATTTTCTCTGTCCTTTAATGCTCGGAAGAAGAGAAATTTGTACTGGCAGTCTATCATTTTTATGGGGAAGCTGATCAGTGGTGGACACTGATCAAGAATACAAATTCCTAGGAGGAAATTGATTCCATATATTGGGAGGAATTCAAGAGGATGTTTTTCAACAAACATTTTACTCAAAACCTCCGTCTCAAGATGAAAAAAGAGTTCCTGGGACTCAAGAAGAAAGAAGATGAGTACATTGGGGTGTATGAAGCGAAATTTACAAGGCTTGCAAGGTATGCCTACAGATTTGTCATGAACACTGAAATCATGGTGGATCGCTTCTTTAGAGGAAAAAATCTGAGTCTATGAAAAGTGTTGGCAATTCGAGACTTTGAAAACTATGAGGAGATTTTCCGTTGTTCCCTCAAGGTTGAAATGGAGATTGGAGACTCTTAGTGGTCACATGGGCCTAGTGATAAGAAGCAGAAAATGGAGACCAACATGGGTGGTTCATCAAACAAATCCCATGATGGAAATAAGCCTCACTTTCCACTTTGCAAAAATTGTGGGAAGAAGCATCTTAGTGACTGTCTCAAGGGAACAAGGAATTGCTTCAAATCTGGAAATTTTGGTCATCTAGCCAAGAACTGCCGAAGGGATATGAAAAATCCTGATAATGTTGAAGAATAAAGGAAGGTTCAAATCAACCCTCATCCTGCAGTGCAGTGTTATAACTGCAAGGAGCTTGGGAATTATGCAAACAATTTCCCTAAGCCGAGGATTGTCGGAGGTAATCAACAACAACCTCCAAGGAAACAAGGAAGGGCTTATGCTATCACTACTACTGAGGTGGAGCCTGAAAATGATGTGGTGACAGGTACGCTAGTTATTCATTCAAGAATAGAGAATGTACTATTTGATTCTGGTTCTACACATTCTTTCATATCTTGCATGTTTTGTAGAACTATTCAAACACCACCTCAAAATTTGGAGGAAAAGTTATCTGTGAGAATAGAGAATGGGGAAATCTTTGTGTACATGGTTTATAACTCCTCCCCGGTTAATGTTTGTGGACTGAACCTCCCAGAAAATCTTGTCATACTTCCATTGGTGGAGTTTGATTCTATCTTAGGAATGGATTGGCTGTCTTTATACAAAGACAATATCGACTATCGGGAAAGGGAGATCACTCTTCACATCCCGAAGCATCCTCCAATTCTTTTCAAGTGAAAGGAGGAAGATGAATCTCCTTTCGAATCATCGTCTCCAGTGTGGATATTGCTTCCTTATGAGAATGCATATCTATCTCAAATTATTGAGACGAAGGAGAGAATCATTCTTGAAGACATGCCCATCGTGAGGGATTACACTGATGTATTCCCTGAAGAGTTTCTTGGTCTTCCCTCTAACCGAGAGGTTGATTTCTCAATTGAACTTATCTCTGGATCTCTACCAATCTCAAAGAAACCTTACAAAATGGCCACCATGGAGCTAAAAGAGATGAAGAAGCAGTTACAGGAGAATATGGAGAAGGGTTTTATATGCCCGAGTGCTTCACCATGGGGTGATCCAGTCCTCTTTGTCAAGAAGAAGGATGGATCAATGCGCCTTTTCATTTATTATCGCGAGATCAATAAAATAACTATAAATAACAAGTATCTCCTTCCACGGATGGATGAATTGTTCGATCATCTTCGTGGGGCCAGTTATTTCTCAAAGGTGGACCTTCAGTCGGGATATCACGAACTAAAGGTGAGGAAGGAAGATATTCCCAAGACTTCCTTTCGAACGAGGTATGGAAACTATGAGTTCATATTGATGCCCTTTGGACTCACTAATGCTCCATCAATTTTCATGGATTTAATGAATAGAGTCTTTATAGATTACCTCGAAAAATTTGTGGTGGTCTTTATTGATGATATTCTGATATAATTGAAAAGAAAGGAGGAGCATGAGGAGCATTTGGAAACTGTGTTAAAGACTTTGCGAAGGGAGAATTTTTATGCAAAGTATAGTAAATGTGAGTTCTGGATGGAGGAAGTATCATTATTAGGGCATGTTATCACTAGGAAAGGGATATCTGTGGACCCTTCCAAGGCGAAGGCAATTGAAGAGTGGCTGAGGCCAACTTCTGTAATGGAGATCCGCAACTTTTTAGGTCTAGCTGGGTATTATCGATGACTATTGAAGAACTTTTCACGATTGTCAAACCCAATGACCAAGATAACATAGAAGGGAGTAAAGTTCTTCTGGACATAGGAATGTGAATACTGTTTCAAGTAGTTGAAAAAGAGTCTTATCACTGCGCTGGTACTCACACTCCCTTCAAGTGGAGAACTCTTTTTGGTGTATAGTGATGATTCTAAGAAAGGATTAGGCTGTGTTCTAATGAAAAATAATAAATTGATAGCTTATGCCTCAAGGTAGCTGAAAATCCATGAGCAAAACTATCCCACACATGATTTGGATTTGGCGGCTATGATCTTTGCGTTGAAAATATGGCGGCATTACCTCTATAGGGAAAAATTTGAGATATATACTGACCACAAGATTCTCAAATATATATTCACACAGAAAGAGCTTAATATGCGCCAGCGAAGATGGATAGAGATCATCAAGGATTATGACTTCTCAATCCACTACCATCTCGGTAAGGCAAACAAGGTGGCAGATGCTCTAAGTAGAAAGGATCTTGCATCTTTATCAATGATGGGAATTGAAAAGGATACAATCTTCTTAGATTTGAAAAGGATGGACATGGGAATCATTAAAGGAGGAACATCATCAATCCTTTCTCAAATGATTGCTCAACCATCACTCTTGGAGAAAATAAAGGTTGCTCAAAGAAAGGATGTGGAAATTCAGAAAAGGGTGAAAGCTATTAAAAATGGGAAATCCTCTGATTTCAAAATTTATGAAGAAGGAGTTGTAAGATTTGGGATAGGATTATGTATACCATATAATCCAGAGATAAAGAAGGATCTATTGAATGATGCACATAGCTTGACCTTCTCTATCCATCCTGGGAGTACCAAAATGTACCGTGATCTCCGAGAAAACTTCGGGTGGGATAACATGAAGAAGGATATTGTGGAATATATATCAAGGTGCTTGGTATGTCAGCAAGTTAAATCTGAGCGACAAAAGTCCAAAGTCATGATGCATCCATTGCCTATACCCATGTGGAAATGGGAAAATGTTACTATAGACTTTGTCACGGGTCTCCTGAAGACGTCGAAGGGAAATAATGCGATATGGGTTGTGGTTGAATGACTCACCAAGACATCCCATTTCATCGCTATTCAGGAAGATCTATCTCTTGAACAACTTGAAAATATATATGTGAAGGAAGTGGTGAGACTTCACGGTGTTCTACTCTCAATTGTCTCTGACCGCGATCCAAGGTTCACATCTAAATTCTGGAGGAGTCTTCAACATGCTTTGAGTACTGAATTAAATTTCAGCATGGCCTATCACCCCCAAACTGATGTCCAATCTAAAAGGACTATTCAGACACTTGAAGATATGCTAAGATCCTGCTCTCTTGAATTCAAAGGTGGTTGGGATCATAATCTCCCATTGGTTGAGTTCTCATACAACAATAGATTCCACTCGAGTATTCAGATGGCTCCATATGAAGCTCTGTATGGAAAGCGATGTAGAACTCCAACCTGTTGGGAAGAAGTTGGAGAAATAAAATTACTCGGACCCGATCTTGTTCAAGAGATGACAGAGAAGGTTCAAGTCATCCAGAAACACATCCAAGCTGCTCAAAGTCTGCAGAAGAGCTATGCTACAACTGTCAAAGGGACTTGGAGTTCAACGTTGGAGATAAAGTCTTCCTTCGAATATCTCCATGGAAGAGAGTCATGCGATTCGAGAAGAAAGGGAAGCTAAGCCCAAGGTATATTGACCCCTTTGAGATCCTTAATCGCATAGGAGTTGTGGCCTATCGGCTTTCACTTCCACTGAATATGGCTTTAGTTTATGATGTTTTTCATGTATCACTCTTGAGGAAGTACATACATGATCCCTCACATGTACTAAACTCAGAGGTGGTGCAGCTGGAAGATGATCTCTCCTATGAGGAGCATCCAGTAAAGATTCTGGATCGGAGAGATAAGGTTCTACGCAACAAGACAACCCATCTTGTCAAAGTGTTGTGGAGGAACCATAAGTTTTAGGAAGCAACATGGGAACCGGAGGAAGAAATGAAGGAAACTTACCCACATCTGTTTTTGTCCTAGAATGTAAAATGAAATTTCGAGGGCGAAATTTCTTAAGGGGGGAAGAATGTAACGACCCAACGTTTTTAATGGAAATTACCATCCTATAAATATGACATAAAATCACATAATAATGAACTACTAAGTGATAAGTGACCTTTAAACATAAGTTTGTCACTTATGTGTTTGGAATTTTGAAAATCCGACATACACGGTTGTGTTCAAGATGTTTTTTGGAGTCTAATGAAACAAAAATAATTTTTGGTGAATAGTAACCTACCCTAATGAATAGTAACATACCCTTATGAATAGTGATATACCCTAATGAATAGTAACCTCACCTATGGTGGTATAAAAATAATATTCAAGTTGGAAGTATGATATACCTATATTTTAGAATGAGTTAATGAATGTTTTAAAACTAGTTTTGATAATAAATTATTATTTTAATTAAATATTAAAATAATCATATTTAGAAAATTATTTTTGAAAAATGGACTTCATTTTTGAATTCTAAATGTCAAAAAATGGGTAGGGTGAATTTTTGGGATTTTTCTGATATACTTGAATTTTTGATGAATAGTAGAATCCGATAATTCACAAAAAATGCTAATTAATGGATTAATTGAGTCATCGATGATGTTATGATGATGTAAGACCACTTGGTTTGGGATCACATGATAAAATCACTATTCTTGGTCAGGTAATACTTACTATTCTTTGTCTTGTGAAGAAATAATAAATTAAGGATTATAATATCATGAAATACCTCCTCTGGTCCACTATAAAAACCCCCCTTCACTCCCTCTTCTCTCCACTCCTCTCAAGCTCCAAGACTTCTCTAAATTCTGCCCAAATATCTCCCCAAGGTCCTCCCCCACGTTCAAAATCTCTCATCCTCCTCAAGATACCAAAACCTCTCCTCTTAAGAGGTTCTCAAAGGAGGAAGTCTCAAGAGGTAAATTCCTCTTCCCAATTTTCTTCTTTTCTTTTAAGTTCTTTTCTTTTTAATTTATTTCCTCACTTCCCTTCAACATAATAGTATGATAAATACAGTAGCATATATGTACTGGAATTTATTCATGCTAATGGTGTATTTAATTATCTTCTCTACTTTCCCCACCCTTTTATTTGAAAGAAATGAAAGCACCGTTTGAGATGTGCTAATTTAGCACATTCAAGGACAACAGTTTATCAATTTCTATTATTATATTTAAATATGGTCATGAAACCATTTGTGTTATGGTTGAACCATATTATTATATATGTAATATATCCTATTTTTGGTTTTTTAATCCTTTGGAACAAATGGAATTAAGTTATAAATCAAAACACATTCTTTGTAATCAAACCCACCGAATAACAAAAACAGTTATCACTAAGGTTATATATGTAACAATTCAACATAAATCTAAGTAACCTAATTAAAACTAAAACCATGTAATATCCTGGATATTAAATAAATAATATAACTTCAAATCTGTACAACCACTTTCATTTTTCATATAATCCAAACTTGAATATAAGTGAACCAATCTTTTAAAGCCAAGTAAACAAACGAGCCCTAAGAATGAAATTGAATCTTGTAACTAATAAAAAAGGATTTGAATGTACTAAAAAGGGTTAAAATAAATAAATTTAATATAGAATAGGTTCTGGAATTATTAATTAATAAGACTAATTTGTTTATTCAGTTCATTAATAACAAGTGGAGAACACCAACGGATTTAAGGTAAGGGATCCTCCCCTTTTCATTCTTAATCAAGATTGTTCTCTATGATATGTTTTTTGTGTAATACTAAGTGATGGGGTATGTTTATAAACCTTCCCCATACTTCCCTAATGTTTTATAAGTGATTATAAACCCCTTCTCCCCCTTATTAAGTCCTCTTAGGTACACCCAACACCATGCCGGTAAAATCGTAACGAATTCTACCCAAACCTTCTTCGTTCTTTTGGGTTGCCTTATATTTCTTTCAAAATAGTGTTATCATATCTATTTATGTGAATCTTATGAATTCTTAATATTTTTAAAATATTCTAATATCAAGACCCTTTCATCACTTTCTTTCGGAGATATACATGTTTTTGAAAGATTCCCTCCTTAGAACTTTCCGATAACCAAACCTGTTTTAAGGGGACTTCCCCTAATTTTTACCCAAATTTCAAGTTCACTCTATCATCTGTTTTAAGACACCACTATGTTTTTAAATTATGTATTTTTATTATGAAAACCTTCTTGGTTCAATTATGGTTTTATATAAAAGAATGTATTCTTTACTATTTTAAAAGCTCTATAGTGTTTTCCTTAAAACCGCACAAAAATGTTTTAATGATAATGTTTCTAAAATACATTTCTAATATGTTGTCACGTATATTTGATACCACTTACCATGTTATATGCCTATTTTACCCTATTAATGTCCATGTATATTCTAATATTTTCTTTTTATGGACACTTTCATGATACACCCATTGGATATGTTTTATGACTCTGGTACCCAATTCTTTCCATGGGTACCCTTATGTTTGTGTATGGTTGATTATGTATGATTTTATATGTGGTAAGAATATTTATTTGGAAAGAATATTCATGAAAATTTTGAGATTGGTGCGCCCAGATAGTGCTGCAATGCATTGGGTAAGGATACGTCTCATGAGATGTGATGTGAAACGGGATTGGCGGTTAGCCTTGACCCGTACCAAAATGGGAAACAGGATTGGCAGTTAGCCTTGGCCCGTACTAAAATGGGAAAAGGGATTGGCAATTAGCCTTGATCCGTACTAAATATATGATTTATGATTCTGCCAAATTTATATGATTCCATTCTTATATGATCTCATGCTTATATTAAATGATTTCATAAGTTTCATGATTTGGATATCATTATGTCATGCCTCTTAACTCATGTGCTTGAGATGCATCCTTATGTTCATTCCCTTACTGGGAATTTTTAGCTCATCCCTTTGTTCATGTGTTCCCGAGGGTACCCTGTGCAGATGTAAGGGCTCAAAGGAAGTTAGGAGCTCATTATGGAGATTAAATAAAGAAGTGTTTTAGCCCCATGTTTTATGTTATATGTACCTAGTCTTCCAAGACACTAAACTTAACGATCCTTGGCTTGTACTCTGATGTTTAATTATGATTAAAATAATGAAATGTTATATATAAAAGGATTGGGTCTCTATAACCAATATTATAGGATGAAAAAGTTCCTAAAAATATAACAAAAAAAGAAGGAAAAGAGAATGAAGACATACTGTTTATAAATGATAATGATGAGAGTAAATAGATGCAACAACATTGATTTATATTAGATAATGTTCAGGTTGTGAGACATTGGTTTCCTATACACAGTTTTCACACAGAGAGACAAATTTCCGAAACATATTGCACGCTGATTTTACCTGCAGAATTTATAGACACCAATCAAACACTGAATTTATAGACACATATTACGCACTGTGTTTATAGACTAGATTAAACAAAAATATTTTACACAGATTGCATATAGAGACACAAGTTTCACACACAGATTAGACACTAATTTTACACATCATTTATACACATAGATATTGATTGTGCACACAAATTTCATAATGAGGTTACACACTGAACATACACACCGAGTTTACACTTAATTTTACACACAATTTCCACACAAAGACACAAATTTCACACACATATTACACACTAAGATTACAAACTGAACTTACACATAGAGTTTACATACAATAATTACACACAATGTTTACAAACACATATTACACATAGGGTTTATAGACACAGATTACACACTGAGTTTGTAGACACAAATTAGACACACAAATATTTCAAAAAGATCACATAAAAAGATTTTTACACATATTACACGAAGAGTTTACAAAAAAAGAATTTAATTAAACATATAGAGATTCCATATTTCAGTGTAGAGTATAATACAAATTATGACATTTCATTGATAATACAAGAGGTGTGACTTATTTTAGAGAAAATTTATTTATAGTAACTTTGTTTATATTAAAAGATATTGTAGCACTAGTAAATGAAATTATAAGGAAACTATGGTTCCTTTTTAAAGGAGGAATCATGATTTCATGAAAATGAAATATGTTACATTGAAAAATAAAATTCATGGAATTTGAGGAATTTGATGATAAAAGAAATAACGGTGTGAAAAAAACACCAATGGTAGATTATTTAGAGTAACCATTATGGAGAATGAAGAAAAAAATAAGAATATTAAGGAGGATGAGGTTATAAACACGTCAACAAGAAAGAAATGGACATAATCAAAGTTGATTGATAGATAGAGAAAAATAAATCTAGTGATAAATATGGAGACATGTATTATAGGATTTAGTTTCATAATCTAGAAGAAAAAGAATCATTTTATAAATGGGATCAATTGCACATTGAAGGGAAATTATAAGACAAAGAAGATGTATGATGGAAACATTCAAATATGGAAAGATTTTTTCACAAGAGGTATCCTTCAATGAAGTACCACTAAAAAGGGTTGTTAAAGAATAGGTTATAAATTGAAGAAAATTTATAAATAATAAATTCTAGACACACTCCTAAACTTGAGGATGTTTGAAAGGTAACCCTCTCCCCATTTATGTTATCATGTATTTAATAAGTGGTTGAAACTATGTATAGATTAAGTGGAGATAAAATCCATGGAGTTTTTAAAAGGGAAATAAAAGAAAATCTTATAATTGTATCTTGGGATATTTGAAAGAAATTATAGTTGGAAGGCTACTATGGTTTGGGAAGAATATGAAAAACGGTATCAGAGCATAAAGGTTGAATTCATCATCAAAACAAGGTAATAAATATTTGACTAGTTTCAAAATCATTTTTCACTTATTTCTCACATAACACATTGAATCCATTTTGGTAGAGAAAGTGATGATTATTACTTATCTTAAGTTATATTTGAAGAATATATTAATTTTTTTCATTTGATTTCTGTGTCAAAGGAGTTTTTATCGAGAGGAGTTTCTTGTAAACCAATAGCAAGTTGAATTCAAATCAGATAAAATTAATGAGTGTTGTGGATACAAAAAATTAGATACATCTAGAATTATTAAAATTATATATTATCTCATAAAATGGAAAAAAATCTATTGAATCTAATATAAATTTAAGTTCTATAGAATGTTTTAAACTATATGGAATGGATGCTAAGGAAACAATGGCAACAAAGAGTTGAAAATTGAATCTTGGGTTTTTTTTCATAAGTAGTATGCAAGATCATTAGAAATAATAAACAATAAGTTGAAGAGGATATTTTTATTAGATACTTATTATATACTATAAAATTGACCAATAGAGGAGAATATTAATCTTAGTAGTTTTCTAAGGGAGCCTAATTTCAATAGGGGTCATGGAAGATGGAAGAATCTTCTCTACAAGAGCATGATTCAATGTTAGGATCAAACAATTTTCCATGGGATGTGAGAAATGAAGAAATATGATTTCATCTGGAGTGGCTCTAGATAAGTATGTAATTATCATCTTAAAATCACCCAAAAAAATAAGAACCTGAACAAGAAAGTTCATTTCAACAGAATTTCACTGAAACCCTAGCTGAAATTTAATTAAAGCACAATATACCTAGGATTTTAGGTGCTTAAAACATAAAGAGAAGACTTGTGTACATGATAAGATGCCCAAAATTTGGATGATTTAATGGGAAATGGGGTTATTTCCAATTCCCTCCCTACTCCTTTTCCTTATAGAAAAAAGAGTAAAAAATAAATTGAACATCCATAGGGGGCGTGAGAAATTCTAAATAATCAAGGGTGTGGTTGTGGGTGCGGGTGTAGGTGCGCTCAATGGTGATGAACTGAGAGTGTGACATGGGTAGTGATCTCCACTATGTGGGTGGCAAATAACAAATAATGGGAGGCAATTGTAGGAGAGGAGAATTGTGGGGAGAAAGTGGGGGTATCTTCTATTTTTTATTTTGATTGATTTATTATTTTTTAACAGATTATTAAATATAAATGAAGAAATTTATTTTCTATGATTTAAATTTTATATGAATGGTTTTTGAAATCTCTATCATATAATATTTTATCTCATTAAATAAGATATATTTAAAATTTACTTTTAATTTTATTCCAAATAGAAAATATCTTGAATTGTTTTTTGAATATATTTCAAATATTTATCAATATATCTTTATTAATTGAAAAATAGTTTTTTAAGTAAACTAATAATTAATAGTAATAAAAAAAATATTGTTAAATGATTTTTTTGTGACCAATAAATGCTAGAAACTAATTTATATGTTGAAAAAAAATTCTTGGTAATAATAATTAATAAAAATCGATTCATTTGTTGATAAAAAACCATTGGTATTAATATGATAAAGCAAAAAATTTAATTTTTAGTTAAATATATGTTGGTATTAAAAAAATTAATAACAACAGATATATCTGTTGGTAAAAATAAATGTTGGTACTTGAATTATATACCAATAAAACTTAATATATATTGTAATTGTTCATTTTTACCAACAAATATATTTTTTGTTGATAATTTTCTATTGGTAGAGTTCATTTTTTAGTGTATTTATTACTATTTATAATTAATATATATATATATATTAAAATTAATAATTTTTATTAATAATTGTTTCATTAATAAATTTTTTAATTTTTTAATTTTTAATTTTTTTGTTTCATTATTACAATTTATTCATTTTAATTTTTTTTAATTATTAAGATTTATTCATTTTATATAACTGTATTTAACATATACTATTTATTAATATTTATAATATATATATATATATATTAAATTTATTCAATTTTATCAATAATTATTGAATTAATAAAATGTTTAATATTTTTCTTAATTTACTCATTTTTAATTTTTATTTATTTAATTATTTAATTTTATTCATTTTAAATATCTATATATTTAATATATACTATTTATAAATATTTATAATTTATATGTATATATATTCAATTTATTCATTTTGGTCAATAATTATTTAATTAATAAAATTGTTAATATTTTTTTATTTATTTAATTATTTCATTTTATTCTGGATCATTATCGGCGCTAAAGAAACACTGATAAAGGCTACCCTTTATCAATGCTAAATATAAAGTGTTGATAAAGGGTATCCTTAATCATTGCTAAAAATGAAGCACTAATATAGACCACCAATGTTAAAGGTCTATTTTGTAGTAGTGTTATTTATTCTATTATAAATGTTTTCCATCGATTTACATTTCCTCCGCTAGTGTTTTTCCTTCGATCAATGTTAAATTTTGATTCCAAAACCCCTCACACTTTCAATTGACGTTCGGTCCATTTTGTAACAAGTTATTAGCATGGAATTCTATAAAGATAAATGGTTGGTTTAATCGACGTAAACAGAACTGGAAAGACAATTAAATTTGACAATCACACTTCTGATCAAGTCCATCCTCAAGCCATGATATTACTTCACCACTAAATCCATGAATATTTGAATAACGAGTACTTGATAAAGGTGGATCCTCTAGTAATATGGAAAAACCACAAGGAGTGGTGTGATCACATTTGACTGGTAATTTTACCAAGACCTTGACATGAGTGGAGTCATTTTTAATTCTAATATTTTAAATTGTAAGGCGAATAAAACTCCATGATGTTTAAGATAACGTTACAATTAAAATTATGCAGAGAAAATATCACCGACACTGATATGCTAGAAATGATGCATTCTACTTTCCATGCCTCAAACATTATTATCCAAAAACAATATCTTGAGAAGGTCTTTACAAAATACTATGAATTTCTCTCTTGTCTTCTTGTTGTAGAATAAAATAATGAACTCCAAATAAAAAATCATTAATCTCAATCTACTGGCGTAGCTCCATCCCCTAAAGTGAATGTGACTTCTTATAATCAGGGTCATGGAAATAACTAATGTAGTCAATGTTGAGGAAAATCATTTTCTTGAGGTGGTCATACACCTAATGAGAAGCAAAAACAAAAATTCCAAACGTGGTTGAATAATGATAAACCATAATTAAAAAAAATAAAGAATCGAAAGTAGTAAATCGAGAAATTATGGAATGAGGATTTGGGCGACCTTCATTTGGCGGTTGCTATTGACCTTATTAGCAATCGCCAAATAGTGGTCACTTTACTTTTCCCACTATGCGCCCAAATTTCCTTCACATTCCCACTCATTCATAAAAATTATCATGCAACCTCGCTCCCCCACCCCTACCTCTATGCACCGCCTTCCACCATCCCGCCTTCATCGAGACCTCCCACCCTCGTTGCACCCCATTATCGAGCCCTCCCACCCCCTTTGAGCACCGCCATCAAGACCTACCACCCCCGTCAATCCCCCTTCATCAAACCCCCCATTGAGCCACATCACTGAGCCCCACCGTCGAGCCCTACCACCCCCCTTCGATCCCCTTTTGAGCCCCCTATCATGCCCTGTCGAGCCCCCATCGTCCATCCCTATGTCGCCCCTATATCCCCCCTATCGAGCCCCCTGTCACCCCATATTTGATCCCCCATGGTCGACCCACCTCTAGTTGAGTCGTGCATTGCATTAGTATTTTAAAATTTAAAACATTGAAAACATTTGTACACTTTGTTTTCCTATATCTCTGCTTCTGAGAATAATCCTTTACCCTTGAAAATTTATAATTTTGAATTTCTTACTACGAGGTAGGATTTTTTTTCTAATATAGTTGTTGATTAATATTGACATGGATTTTTAATTATTATTATAGTAATTAAATATATATTTTCCTTTCATTATGGCTATGATTATTATCATTCAGCTTTTAAATGTTAGTTCTACTTCATAAATTTCTTGATTGAAAGAGTTGAAGCATGTTCAGAGCTTTTTTAAATAAATATCATCATTTTTAAATTTGTTTGATTATTTTATTTTATTTCATTCATGACATAATTGGAAGGCGAGGAATTTATGTCGGTAATATATTCTCAGGTTCTAGAAAAATATTTTTAATTATAATGGATTCAATCCCCTGAAATGGGGGAACCTATTTGGTGAAGTTGCATTTCACTATTGGATTCCATGTCTCACCCCATGACACTCATAAAATTTATTTCTTTGATGTTTTTTCTACTGTGACTTTGGGTTTTTTGTTTTAATTTCATTTCCATTTAATGTTAAATTTTTATAATTTAAATTTTTAGTTACTAATGAGGATCCAACCCATGTATTCTGAGGTGTAATGGAGATGAGCCCCTACTCTATTATTTGAAAGCAAGCATGGAATGGTGATTGAATAGTTAGTTTGGGTTTGTCTTCCTAGACAATTCTAGGACAACTTTATCTTCTTGTATATTTGGTGAAAAAACCTTTTTATAGTTATTTAAATTTTAGAGAATTGGTTTTTATTTAAAATAAATCATACCTAAAAAATCTTAAATGGATGTTATTGGTATTGAATCTGATTTTTTATGGGGTTTTCGAATGTATTTTTTGGTTTCAAACCTGTACAGCCATTAAATGTATTTATTTTTTGAATTTTCCCCCTCATTCTTATTTGGATCAATTATTTATAGAATTTATTTGTGTGTAGGTGCATGAGCACATATGCACAATTAATTCATGTAAGATATTTCATTATAATTTATATGTGTAAATTCTTTGATCGATATTATTTACATGCTCTACATTATGATATTTGAAGAGGACCTCACAGTGTTAGATCTAATGTTCATTATTGTTATTAATTATGTTTTCATATATTATTTATTTTAAATTTTATAACTTTCCCCATTGGTTTGGTATCACTGATTTTTTTTCACATCCTTCAAAAATTTCCTCAGACTAATGCATTATTGGTTCATATGTTTTATTAATATGGGTTTCATTAGAATTTAAATAATATATTTCAATTATTTTCTTTCTATTAAATAAAGATATGTATAAGAGTCGGATTAATATGCCAGATAGGTTTTCTACTAAATATTATGAGGGTATTCAGTGATTTATGGATTTCAACAATGGATTTCAAAGTGATTTGATTAGTTGTCCATGCAGAAAATATGAAAATAGATATCACTTCAAACAAGATAGTGTTAGAGAACATCTATTTTTGAATGGTTTTTGAAAAAATTATAAGGTATGGACACATCATGGACAAGGTTTTGTTTCATTTCACCAGTCAGAAAGTATTCATATATATGATGATTCATGAAAATTTGATCTGATGAACACAATGGTCAATGATATGATGCGTTAGTTTCAACCTGAAGACAATAATGTCGTAAATGATGATGTTGGAGGGATTAATCCCCATTCTTCTGCAGATGGAGAAGTGTTGAAATTATTTGAAATTATTGATGAATCACATAATGAATTGTATCATCAATGCACTAAATTTAGTAAAGTTTTGTTTATAATTGAATTGTTACACCTGAAGGCCTTGAATCTGTGGATAGACACCTCATTCCACATGTTATTGGTATTGTTGAAGAAGGTACTCTCTCTTGGATCGAAGATTCTAGATTCATTCTATAAATCTCACAAGTTTAATGATGACCTTGGTTTTACATATGAGACCATTGATGTGTGCCACAATAATTGTATCTTGTTCAGAAAAGAGAACATGCAATTCAATATTTGTATTATTTTCTATTAATCTAGGTGGAAGGCAAATAAAATTAATTAAGGTTGTCAGATTCTTCCTATAAGGGTATTGATTCAAAGGAAATAAGTTTCCACTAAGAAGATACATTATTTCCCTCTGAAACTGAGACCAAATAGATTCTTCAAGCCAGCTAAAATTGTTAAACTAATGACTTGGAATTCAGATTGAAACAATGAGGTTGATAAATTAACTCACCCAATAGATTCTTTGGCATGGAAAGAGTTTGATCAAAGACACATATACTTTTCCCAAGATGTTCGTAATGTTTGAATGGGTTTGTAAGAAGATGGTTTTAACCCATTTAGGTCCATTGTTTGTGTGACACATAGTAGATGGCCAGCAGTGTTAGTTCCATACAATCTTCCCCCATGGGTATGTATGAAGAAACCATTTTTGTTAATTTTGACTCCAATTGAGGGACTGATAGGATCTGGTGATAAAATCGATGTTTATATGAAACCTTTGATTGATGAACTGTAAGAATTTTGAGCAGATGGTGTAATGACTTTTGACTCGACAACTAATGAATTTTTTAGACTTTGTTCCACTTTGTTATGGACAATTAATGAATTCCCAACATATTACAACTTTTCAAGTTGGAGTACAAAAGGATAATTCACCTAGACTTGTCATAATAAAAGTAATAAATATATATTTATTAATAATTGTAGAAAGTGGACATATATTGATCACATATGTTTTCTTCCTCCATTTCATAGGTTCAAAAAAGATAGTGTGTTGTTTGTTGGGAATAGAGAGCATGACCCATCACCACAAATAATATCCAGGGTTCAAATTCTTACATAACTTGATGAAAAAAACATGTGAATAATATATTATTTTCAATATTTATTGGCTTCTGCATTTCTATATATTCCTGCTTCAAGTAGACAACACATTCATAATTGGAAGAATTGGAGTATTTTATTTTAATTTACTTATTAGAAAGATAATATTTTAAGGAATAATTTGGATTTGATTCACATTGAAAAAAATGTGTGTGATAATATACTTTTCACCATTTTAGGTGTCAAGAAAAAAAAATCCAAGGATAGTGTCAATGATTGATGTGATTTTCAAGAAACGGGATTCAAAAAACCTTTACATTTACATCTGGGTGATGGTAATCAGAAATACATACCTGATTCATAGCACATAATGAGTAAAAAAGAGAAAGAAACATTTCTATAAATTTTGAACACTGTCAAGGTGTCTGTTGGTTATTACTCAAATATTTCAAAGCATTTCAATATGATACGCATAATATTGTAGGGGTTGAAAAGTCATGATAATCATATTTTTCTTCAACAGTTAATCCCAATTGCATTCGTGATTACTTAAATATCCCGTTTTTGAGTCTTTTATTAAAGTTTCTAATTTTTTTAGATATCTCTATTAAATTAATCATTGCACAATTGATTTGAAAAAGTAGAAGGATAAGATTGTTCTTGCACTATGTCACATAAATAAACTATTTACACTATATTTTTTTGATTTTATGGTCCAATTGAATGTGAATTTAACTGGTGAAGTCATTACTAGGGGTATCATGCAATTTAGGTGGATGTATCCAATAGAGTGATACTCAAATACATTTAAATGGTATGTGCACAAAAAACATCGTCTGGAAGCTTCAATTTCCGAGGGATATTTGATGGATGAGTGCACTAATTTTTTTACATCATATATTTATGAGGTTTAAAAAAATTAGATAAACCCTCCCATCTTGATGAGGGTCCAATTGGAGAAGTGATAAAATTTGATATGCATAACAACGAGTGGATTCAAGCTCATCGATATGTGTTGTTCAACACTCCATCGATTATGCCATTGATATTGTAAGATATATAGTTGATCTGTTATGTCTTATGAATCTATATTTAATTTATTAATTATCTTTTATTGTGTTGGAAGTTAGGATGCATATCACTGAGTTGAAATGGGAAAGGCCCTGTTCAACTGACCATCAAATCCAAAAACATCATTTCAACACATTTCATGAGTGGTTCAAGACTCACATGTGTATAAATAAATGATTTAATATTTTTATAATGAAACTAAGTTATATTTTCACAATAATTTAACCATTGAATTATGTGAAATTTAAAAATTCACAAGATTCATGATTTAAGTACTCATACTATGAGTGACGAACTCAACCAACTAGTTGATGGATCCTTTATTATAACTCATCACTATAAGTATTTGGATGCTAATAAATTTTGATTCCATATTAACGATGTTGAAGTGAACTAAGAAATGTAGAACAATGGTGTTGGTTGTTCATCTATTGATTTAGGTTATTGTTATGGATTACTGAGGTATATTATTGAGGTTATTTGTAGTTGTATCTTAAATCATATATTATTAAGGTGTGATTGGGTCAATCTCATTCGTGGAATGAAAGTTGACCTTTTCAGATTTACATTAGTGAAATTTAATAATATAGTATATAAATACGATCAAGTAAGAAATGGGACCTTTATATTGACATCACAGGAAGAGTAATTTTACTTTGTCGGTATTGATTCTAATTCGAAAGTTATGGTGAAAGTGTCTAGAAGATGGGTTTTTCTGATTGAAAAATATGAACCAGTTGTTTCTGCCTTTCCTGATTAAACACTTGACCAAACAAATACATCTATATAAGAAAAATATATACAATGGGGAAGAGATATAATTGAAGGAGATACGATAGACATTCATGATCAGTGAAAGTATGCAAAAAAAATTCTAATTAATGTTTGTAAAAATATTTATGAATTATATGTATAAAAATTGCTTGATTTAACTATATTTTTTTTATTAATGTTGGTATGTCATAGGGTGGTTAGAGTGGTTCACCTAATGTTTTTGGTATGTATGTTTTCATTTCTTAAAATATTTATTATAATTTTCTACAAGTACATTCCCCTAAATATTTCTAAATTTTAATTAAAAATTTATTTATTTCTAATTGCGTTATGAATTTATTTTTATTAGGATATGCTGCATCTTCCAGTAGACGCATGGGTCCTAGTATAGGGGTTCAATCCTAGAACTCCAAAGCCCGATTGGATTTGTTATTTGATGACACCTTTCAACCAGATGGAGAAGGCATGAGTGTATTGATTTGTCAGTTGGTTCATTTGATACGATACCCACATTGATTCCCTCTAAAGACTCGTGATTAGAATTTATTCTCCCATGATACAATTGAATATTATGGAGGGAGTTTCAGTTAAATTTAATGTTTAATTTTTCATGACATTCTTTTATTATCATCGCATCTATTTATTTTTTTAATATGATAATTTTACATCCTTTCTAGATGAGTTTTGAGAATTATGCATCACCAAGTTCTAGAAATTATGGAAGGATTACAAGGTAAGGGTGAGGAGAGATCACTAGATACCATTTGTGGGTGTACCATGCATTCTATAGCAAGTCCCTCTAGGCATTATTCCAGTGTAGTGGAAGGATTTGATTGTGTTTTGGTCGATTGAGGTGATGATGGTAAAAAAAAATTTAATCTATAAATTATTCTGATTTCTAATATGTATATTAACCAAATACACCGAATATAGATTGGGTACGCTCTTTATTCACGTAATCAGGCAATGTAGGGAATGCCTTCCAAACTTGGTACTTGACACGTGTCACAGCTCAGACATTATGTAAGTTTATAATTTACTATTCATTTATATATTAAAAATATTGTAGTATAACATGATTATAAACATGTATTTGGTGGAAACCTTTATTATAGTTACACTCATGAGGTGAGATGACCGATCAGAAGTTGATATGGGCGAGGACTTGTCAGGAGGGTGATCTCGATGTTGTCAGTGTTATAGTAATAAAATTATTTAGTAACAAGTGTATTTTTATTTCATGGAAATTATTCACATTTGTTCATTAATTAATTATGCATTTTCTACAGGATTATTTTGATACTGAGTTAGTAGAACTACTAGAGGAGCAATGTCATAGCACTGTATGCAAAGATGAGATATTTCAGCATGTTGTGGGGTGTGATGGTCATGGTTATTCTTTTACTTATGGAACTGGTGTCCCAAGACATTCAGTTGTTAGAGAATAGGATATGGGTGCATGCAAATATGTAGAGATGTGCACACAGACTAAGATAGATGCTGCCATACAGGCTATGCAGCATAGTATGGATGAGCAGTTTTAGCATTTACATGCAGATTATGGGGAGAGATTATCATAATGTAATCATGTATCGATGAAGTGATGCCACAATGTCCTATTGATGGTACACAAGTGGTTCCAAAAGTAAAAAATAAAATAAAATGTACTCATATTTACTTTTATTTATATACTTAAGATACATAATATTTATATATGTTGTAGGATCTAGATATAGCTTGTGGACATTGTCATGAGTTCCTTGATGGTCCAGATGAGGATAAACTTCATGCATGATGTAATTTACATTACCATTTTAATTTTTAATGTTTTATTTCAGATGAATAATTTAAATGTGTTTTTTCTATTTCCTAGAATACCACACATAAAACCTTCCAATTTGAATTTAGTGAACATGTGGTTGGACGAAATTGTATCAAAATTTCTACTACACAAACATCTAGAAAACATATTGATGCCTTTATGTTAAACCATATCATCATTAGCAATGGCCTGGTGCTTGATTCTCCATACCAGAAAACTAATCTTGGATGGAACCACATAGATCCATAAAGATTTAGAATTAGGATCCGTGATTTGGGAGTTGTGAAATCTTGGTGCTTGAATCAGAATCCTTTGATGTGGATTTTCTTTCCCTGATTAAGGAATGGGATTTATGATCCTATATTTATCTTCTGAAATTATTATACTAGATATGTTATGGATTCATATAAGTTTCCCACTGAACCTGAACTCTTCATTTTTTATCCCCATGATCCAAATTTATAGAAATTTTATCATTTTAAATTGAATGTTAAACACCTTCTCTCAGAAGGAAACAACCGTTGCATGAATTTTTTAATGGCCAAGAAGATGTAATGTCAATCCAAGCTGAAGTTTGCCCAGGAGGACCGAAAACACACTTTTCATGTCATAAAACACCAAAGTAAAAATTTAAAGGTTTTATCCATAGAAAAATATATTGAAATGACTTTAAATCACATGAAAAACTTCTAATTATTATTCTTTATGTGTACGATAATACGAAACATCAATCAAACATGCGGTCTGTGCAGAGGAACTAAATATGTTGTTTTTAAAGATTTGTCTCCCTTTGAAAAGGTGAGTATGGGGGGTCAAAACTAGAAGAAAGTCCTCCAAATACCTTGAAATCAGACAACAACCATGAAGTGAATTGTGAAATGGTCGATTAGATGGTACATCAATCAGAGTTATTGTTTGATTGGGATGATAGAACATGCACTTTTAGTGTCATGAAAAACCAAAACATGTGGTTAATGGCCAGATCCATAGAAAATAACCTCATAGTGACTTGAAATCATAGAAAAATCATATTATTATTATTCTTGGTGTGTATGAGCAGACAACACATCAATAGGATGTGTGGTCTTCTTGGAACAACTGAATATGTGGGTTTTAAAGATTTGAAGCCCTTTAAAAAGGTGTGTTTGGGGGTCAAAACCAAATGAATGAAATTTTAATGCCATGAAATCATACGGTGAAAAATATGGTATGAATTGTGAAATGTTCAAGCAAACAAAATTTCAATCTGATATGGGGTTTTCCCAAAAGGATTGAAAACACAATTTTAGTGTCATAAAACACAAAAACGCATGTTTAACAGTCATATCCATAGAAAAAAACCCCAGGATGAATTTAAATTACATAAAAAACATATTATAATTATTCGTGATGTGTACGAGAATATGAAACATCAATCATACATGTGGTATGCACATTACGACTGAATATGTGGTTTTTACTAATTTGATGGCCATTAAAAAGTGTTTCTAGGGTTCAAAACTAGCTGAACGACCTCTGAATTCCATGAAATCAGATGAAAAAAATCGTGGAGTGAATTTTGAAATGGTTGAATATATGTTACATCAATTAGAGGTTCCATTTTTACTGATATAATGGAAACAAACTTTTTGTGTCATAGAATGTCAAAAAATGCGTTTAACGGTCAGATCTATATCAATCAACCTTGTAATGACCTTAAATCATAGGAAAACCATATTATTATTCTTCTTGATGTGTACTATTAGATGACACATCAATCGAACTTGTTTTCTACTTGGAATGATTGAATATGTGGTTTTTAAAGATTTGATTCCATTTAAAAAAGGTGCATTTGGGGCTCAAAACCAACCAAACGGAATCTAGATGTTGTGAAACTAGAAAAAATATCCATATCATTAATTTTAAAATGTTTTATTAGAAAAAATGTCAATCTAAGATGGTGTTTTTGGGGAGGATCAAAAACACACTTTTAGTGTTATAAAACACCAAAACACACATTTAATGGTTAGATCTATAGAAAAAGATGTCAGAATGACTTGAAATTTCATGAAAACCACATTATTAATATTCATGACATGTAAGAATAAACTAGAATTAAATCGGACATGCGGTCTATGTGTAATGATTGAATATGTGAGTTTTAAAGATTTGAATCCCTTTGAAAAGGTGCACCTGGGGGGTCAAAACCAACTGAACAACCTCCAAATGATGTGAAATAAGAAGAAAAAAACCTTGAAGTGAATTGTGAAATGATCGAGCAGATGGTACGTCAATTAAAGGCATCGTTTGACTGGGATGATATAAATATGCACTTTTATTTTAATAAAACACCAAAACATATTTTTAACAATCAGATCCATAGAAAAAAACCTCAGAATGACTTGAAATCATAAAAATGTATTATTATTATTCGTGATGTGTAAGAGTAGATAACACATCTATCGTACGTGCGGTCTATACGGAATGACCAAATATGTGATCTTTAAAGATTGAACGCTCTTAATAAAGGTGCATCCAGGGGGTCCAAAACCAACCGAATGACCTCTGAATGCTGTGAAATCAAGTGAAAGAAATGGTGGGGTGAATTTTGAAAATTTTCACCAAAAGGTACGTTCATCAGAGGTTCTATTTTACTAGGATGACGAAAAACACACATTTAGTGTCATAAAACACCAAAATTTGTGTTTAATGGTCATCTCCATAGAAAATGACCTCATAATGATTTGAAATCATAGTAAAACTAACTTATTATTATTCCTAACATGTATGAGCATAATGAATATCAATCAGACATGTGGTCTTCTCAGAACGACTGAATATGTAATTTTTTAAGATTTGGTTCCCTTTAAAAAGGTGTGTTCGAGGGTTAAAACCTACCGAACAACCTCAAAATACCATGAAATCAGACAAAAATAACCATAACATGAATTTTGAAATGTTTGAGTAGGAGGTACATCAATCAGAGGTGTCTTTTGGATGGGATGATAGAAAATTCATTTTAGTGGAATAAAACACCAAATGTTGGTTTAACGGTCATATATATAGAAAACGACCTCATAATGAATTGAAATAAAAGGAAACCCATCTTATTATTATTCTTGACATGTATGATAAGACGAAACATCCATCAGATGTACGGTCTTCCTAGAAGGACTAAATATGTTGTTTTTAAAGATTTTACGCACTTAAAAAAGGTGTGTATGGGGGTCAAAAATAAATGAAATGACATCTAAATGTCATGAAATAAAACAAAAAAAACTGTAGTGTGAATTATGAAATGACCATGAAAACAAAACTTCAATCTGAGCTTGCATTTTCCTGGGAGGACATAAAAAAGCACTTTTGGTGTCATAAAACACCAAAATGCGTATTTAACGGTCAGATCCATAGAAAAGGACCTCACAATGACATGAAATCGGAGGAAAACTGTCTTATTATAATTGGTGACATGTACGAGAAGATGAAATGACAATTGGACTTGTAATGACCAAATGTGCGGTCTTTAAAGGTTTAACGCCCTTTAAAAACACACGGGGGGGGGGGGGGTCAAAACCAGCTTAATGACTTCCTAATGGTGTGAAATCATATGATTATAACCATTGAAAGAATTTTGAAATGTTCAAGTAGAATTTACATCAATTAAAGGTTCTGTTTGGATGGGATGATGGAAGACACACTTTTAGTGTCATAAAACACCAAAATGTGTGTTTAACGATCAGATATCACTACCACAAAACAGGGTTAGGGAAGCGCTTCTTTTTATCAGTGCTAAGCAGAAAGCGCTGATAAAAGGGTGAGCCTTTATCAGTGATAGCTAAAGTAACTGATAAATATAACCTTTATCAGTGCTAAAAAAAGTGCTGATAAAGGTGTACCCTTTATCGGCGCTTTTCTTAGCGCTGTTAAAGGGCACATTTATCAGCGCCAATAATAGCGCTGATAAAAGTTGTTAATAAAAAATATTATGAATTTATATAAAATTATTATATTTATATTCAAAAATAATGTTTATTTGTATACATTAAATAAAAAACAAATTTTTATAATTAATATATATTTTTAATAATTCAAAAATATATATATAATGTTTTAATTGAAAAAAATATTTCTAATATTATAATTATATATATATAATTAAATAATTATAAGATTATAATAAATTACATTAAATAATAAATATATTTATTATATTTATTATATTTATTAAAGATTTATTAGATTTATATTTATTAGATTTATTAGATTAATTTATTAGATTTCATAGATTTATTGGATTAATTCATTATATTCATTATATTTGTTATATTTAATATATTTATTTTATTTATAAATATATAATAATTTTTAATATATATATTTATAATTAAAATTATTGAATATATATGTGTTTTCCAATGAATTTGGTCAATGAATATATTGATCATGAGTATATATATATTATATATCATGCATGAATGTTCATTTATACATTATATCACGTTGTCCATTGATGTGGTATATTTATTAATGTACTTATAAAATTACATTAAACATATTTAAATAATAAATATATTTTATTATATTTTTAATGATATATATAAATACTTTTCGAATACATTTGTAATTATAATTATAGCTATATATATATAAATAATTATAAAATTATACATATAATATTATAATTTTATTAATATATATATATATATTAACAATTATATACAAATATTTATAAATATATACTATTTATAGCTATAATTATAACTATAAATAAATATATATATATATATGCATATGTATGTAAATTATTATAAAATTATAATAAATATATTTATTATACTACTTATAAAGTTATAAATATATAATTAAATATATACAAATATTTATAAATAAATACAAAAATATATATTTATTTAAATAATTATTTAATTGGTTGTGAAATTGTTCTAAAAACGATGTCCTTTATCAGTGCTAAAAAATCACTGATAAAATACATATTTATCAGTGCTAAAATTTTAGCACTGATAAAGATGGCCTTTATCAGCGCTATAATTTTAGCGCTGAAAAATAAGTCTTTTATCAGCACTTTTTATTTTAGGGATAATAAAAAATACCTTTATCAGTGCTTTTAACTAGCACTAATAAAGGTTCCAATGGGTTTTATAAAAGAACCCTAACATGCTCCTCCTCCCCCGCACCCTTTCAAGCCTTCGTAGAAGCTGCCCCCTGCACCGTTGAGCCCTCCTCCGCCGCGAACCCTCCTCCACCGTGACCACTCTTCCTCCTCCTCCACCGCCAATGGCTGCTCCTCCTCCTCCTCAGCTGTGACCCCTCCTCCACCATATCCCCTCCTACTCCTCCGCCTCCTCCTCCTCCTCCTCCTCCTCCTCCTCCGCCTCCTTCTCCTCCTCCTCCTTGCGCGACCCCCTTGTCCACCTGACCTGCTCCGGTACGCCCTCCTCATCCGATGAACATCCTGGTAGCCTCCTCTACAGCGCACAGATTCCCCCCAGTGAGTGTCTATTGTTGTTTCCCTGGTTTCCATAGGGTGCATAGGGTTTGAGGAAGTTTTTCATCTAATTTTTGGTATATCATTGAGTTTTGGGGGAGTTTATCATCTAATTGTCGGCATATCTATTGAGTATGTTTGTTCACTCTTTGATTATTATTGTTTTCTGTTATTTATTATTTAACTTAGGTGGATATGCTTATTAGATATATTCCATTCCCTTTCTTTTTTATTACCTCTGTTTATTTTTATTTTCAATGTACTGCTCTTAATTTTCTTATCTTTTTTATCATACAAAAAGGGGGAGATATATTCAAATTTTGGGAGAGTTTATTGTATTTGGTAATTATCAAATGGGTTGAATGGTTCCTTTCCACTTTGTCTTTGTTTTGATAAATTCATATCTCCTCTCAATTTTATTATTTTTATTTTGATAATTACTTAGTACTCTCTTAGTTTATAGTTTATTATTCTTTATTATGATGGAGATGATTATTAGATAAATTCATATCCCCTATAAATTCATATGGTTGTTCTATCACTTATGCTTCCACATGATCAATCTACCTACATAGACCTATTTTAACTATTTATACCCTCATACATGCTACTTTTGGATAGATCCTACCTTTATGCTTGGTCGAAAGCCTCTATGATGGATAACTTCTCTAGTAGTGTATATCTTTTAGAGTTGGACAATATTTTAGCTTTATCTTCTTTTCTTAAATTCTAGAGTATTAGGTAATATAATATCAAAAACCTTTAAAGAAAAACATATAGGACTCATCAATCTACTTTTTAAAATTCCCTTAGTAATATCCAAATATATTATATACTCCTCAAGGGATTTATTTTTCCTTTCCATCTAAATTGAATTGAAAGTAATCGACATTACTTCCATGGAAAAAGGTATATCTTAAATCCTATTTTAATATTCACAATTCATCACACATAATAATTAATTTCCTAGTAACTCATATAATTGTGTCGACAAGATTGTGCTCTCCAACCTACTTCCAAATTGTCCTTCTCTATTATATATTGACATCGAGCTTATGGACACTTCATGTTCATTGAAAAAAAAATACCAAAAAAAGTAATTTGGTCTCGAATAACACCTATTGGGATTATTACATATAAAAAATAAATAAAATAATAAAATACATAAGGGCTCTATTCCATCCCCAAACCTCACTAATGTTATACCAACACCCGTCAATCTACCCAGCCCGATTCTCACACTAGTAAAAAATTAGGAAAAAGTCATGGTTTATGACAGTGGTTATAGACCAATTTAAAATAGATATATTTTATATCCACTATCAGAACACCCATGGGTTTTATCCTAGTTTCCATATCCCATCGGCAATATCCATAGTCAGATGGTCTAGTACCATAGACAATGCTTGTGGATGTAGTCCCTATTATGGGGAACCTATAGCCATGGTTTGTAATATTTTCCCTAGGGGATCAACTTCCATGGGTGGACCATAGACATAGTTATCTCCATCTATGGTTTATGAATGCGGTCATATAATTCAAAATATTAAACAAAATGATGAGATTTGATCTCAGGACCACTACTATAATTTATCTAAGATTTTGAAAATAAGCTACAATGAACCATATTTATAAATATATACATATCTATATATCTACATATATAAATATATGTTTGTGTGTGTGTATAATTTTTTATAACTATAATAATTATACTTTTAGAAAAGAAAATGGCCATGGAGTCCAGAACCTTTGGCCATAGTCCATATCTACTATAGTCATAGGTGTTATAGGAAAGTCCTATCACCAATATATATATGGATCATGGACTTAGGAATTTCCCATTCCCTTCCCATGAAAAAAATTCCTTTTTCCATAGTCCATATCAACTCACACACTGGTTATACCTCCATTAAAAGGTATGTGACTTGGTTATGCTAACCTAACCAAAAAGCAGATCACAGGTTGTGCCTTGTCATTGTAAAAAGGCATATGTTTGGGTTATGCCTCTAGGTGTGTAAAATTCAAGGGGTTTTTATTAATTTCTTGGTATGGTGAAATATAGATATTAAAGAGTTACACTATCCTTCAAAATTGATGTCTATATTTTTCATATCTACATGAAACCCTTATATTTTAAATAATAACCTGGGGTTGGTTTCAAAGGTGAAAGAGGGAAGTTGAACTAATTTTTTAAATGGAACCATATTCCATGACAAGGTGAATATTCTACATCATGAAGGTTGTGCTTGTGGAATGGTTGGGGAACTAAGATGTGTAAGATAGTTTTTATGGTTCTAGTTGTTTTGTAATAGTTGCGTCATGGAGTGTTTATTGTGGTGTGAAGTCTTATAATGTGGATTTTTCACAGTTCTTCCAATTTTGGTATCATTTTACTGTGGAGGGTGTCAGGGCTTAGAGGTTATGTTTTAGTGATGACCAATGCATCATAGTCCCTTTCCCCTAGATTATATGATCTTATTGTTGATCGTGCACGTGGATTATAGATGTTTTTTTACCAGGAACCATTATGGTGTGGCCATCTCTTTGTGTCGTGGTTCTTTCTCATTTGGGACCCACTATAGCATGGCCCTATGTGTTGTGTTGTGATGCATGTTTTCCCAGATTTCCTATGTGTTGTGTTGTGTTTGTTTGGTTTGTATGGTGTTGTGACTGTGAACACGATTCTGTGTTTGTATGGTGTTTTAGTTGTTGGCATGATTGGTATGCCATTTGGTTTCCATGTTGTAGTTCCTCCACCATTGAATATCAATCCAAAACTTACCCATTTCAATGGCACCACCACTTTGTTTCTAGTGAAATTCCACTGAATCTTAGAAAACCACTTCACTAGAGGATTTAATGGGACACTTTATATACACCCTAGTCAAATAACCATAACAACACATGTAATGAATACTTCAACCCACAAGCAATCTATGGAAAATCATACCATCTATTAGTTTAGTACCATAGTTATTGAATCAAGACATTATGTTTCCAGAGAAACACTAAAAACTAGTTTACAACAATGCATATAGATCACATGTGGGATACTAAAAAATTATAGTGCAAGGGATTCTTATAGATAGTTCCATTGATCTGGTAGTTGGGAAGATGGGTGTGATCTACTTTGGTCTTGAGTAATGCATAGAGAGGTAAATGTATTTTTTATCATAGCTAGTTCTATTTATTATAGTTGGATTATGACCCTAGTTGAACATCTTTTTTGTAATTATTTTTTTAAATATTAATATTTCTGAATCAAATAGGATGAATATTAATAAAGAAAGGATGAATTCTAATCGGTTAACAAAAGAGTATGAAGATGGAGGGAAAGAGTTTATCATGTTTTCAAAATATCATGCATATGACCCTTCTCAAATCCTTTTTTCGTGTTTCTTCTATTGTTATTCAAGAAAAATTAGTCCATAGGAGTTGGAAGAACACTTGATTTGTCATGGAATAGATTGAAGTTATACATCTTGTAATAAAAACAGGGAAAAAATGAAGGTAGATAGTGGCTGGGATAGCACTGCATTTTATAGACCATCTGATATGATTATAAGTGTGAACAATGAAGACAACCATATAGAGGATGTGATTATAGATGTGAATTATGATGAAGATCATATTGAGGAAATGATAATGAAAGTTGAAGATGAACTTCATGATTGCCCAAAATTGTTTGAGAAGTTAAAGAGTTGTGAAAAGACATAATTATATGTTGGCTGCACTAAATATAAATCATTTTCATCCATAATAAAGTTTTATAACTTGAAATCAGTCAACGGGTGGAGTGACGCCGATTTTACGGGACTACTTTCTCTTCTGAATGACATGCTCCCAAAAGATAATGAGCTCTCGAGCTGAACATATGATGCCAAAGGAATTCTACACTCAATGGGTATGATATTTAAAAGAATACACACATTCCCAAATGACTGTATACTATTTCAAAATGACTACAAACCACTTAATGAATGCCCAAACTGTGGTGCTTCCCTATACAAGAAAGATGAATCCAATCCTATGAAAGTTGTATGGTACTTTACAATCATTCCAAGGTTTAGGCGCCTATATGGAAGTGAGGAGACTGGAGGACAATTGATATAGAATGAAGATAAAATAATTAATGATGGGAAACTGTGTCACTTGGAAGACTCTCCTTAGTGGAAGATAATTGATCATGAGTATCCTGAATTTGGAAATGATCTGAGAAACCTTCGTCTTGCATTATCTACAGATGGAGTGAATCCTTTTGGTTTTCAAAGAAGCACTCACAGTACATGGACATTTATATTGGTAAATTATAACTTACCACCATGGTTATGTATGAAATGAAAATAAATCATATTATCTATGCTTATATTAGGAACAAAAATAACCGGGTAATGATATTGATGTTTATTTGGCTCCATTGATCAAGTATTTGAAATTTTTGTGGGATTTAGGTGTTACATTGTATGATGCATAAAAAATAAATATTTCACTTTGAGATCCATGTTGTACAGGATGATAAATTAATTTCCTACTTATGTGAATTTTTCAAGAGATAACATTAAAGGAACCAAGGTTTTCTTATTTTCGAACAAGGTACACTGTCAATTAAGTTGAAATGTTCATTGAAAACCATGTTTCTAAGACATCGCAGATTTCTACCCCGATGACATAAGTACCGATCTTGGATGACATCATTCTATGGAAGTTTATAAGAATTTACATCACCGTCTCCACTAAAATGTGATAAATTTTTTGATAAAGTAAAATATTTGGACACCAATTTTGGTAAACTGTTTTTGAAAAACCTTATGAAAACCATTTAGAAAAAGAGATCAGTTTTTTTTTGAATTCCCATACTGGAATTATATGTATGTCAGAAATTTTCTTGATGTTATGCATGTTGAAAAAAATGTATGTGATAGTGTCATCAACACATTGATAAATGAACCCATAAAAAAATGATGGAATTAAGGCTAGGTTGGACATGGTTGAGATGGGAACACGAGAAGAGTTGGCACCAGTGAAGGGTGAACAATGGAAATTTATTACTACTATTTCTTACACTAATTCCAGGCATGAGAGATATCAGTTTTGAAACTTCTTGAATTATGTAAAGGTTCTAGAGGATTATTCATTAAATATCAAGAACATCATTTCAATGAACTATTTAAAGTTAAAGGGTCTGAAATCACATGACTGCCATGTTTTAATGCAATATTTAATTCCTATATCTTTATGTTACATTTTTTACAAGAATGTACACCATACATTAACAAAGTTATGTTTCTTATTTAAATCTATATTTATCAAAGTTATAGACCTAGAGAAATTTCCAACTATGGAAAGAGAAATTGTCGTCATATTATGTGAATTAGAAATGTTCTTCCCACCGACATTATTTGATATGATGGTTCATTTGATGGTTCACTTAGTGAGAGAGATTCGACTATGTGGTCTTGTACATTATAGATGGATGTACCCCATTGAATGGTACATGAAGATTTTTAAAGGGTATGTCAAAAATCGAAGTCGGTTAGAGGGTTGTATTGAGGAGTGATATATTGTTGAGGAATCCATTAAATTTTGTACTGAATTCTAGTTTGGTGTGGAAAGCATTGGCCTACTGAAATCTCATCACACTGGGTGGCTTGAGGGTGAAGGAATTTCTGGAATAGATTTTGTCACAATCAATATTATAGATCGGGAGTAGGCCCACATTTATGTTTTGTATAACAGTTTCGATGTTGACCAATATGTTCAAACCCACAAATAAATTATTAGGCATTTGAATCCATCTAGTGTTGAAAAATGGATATCAGATACACATAATTGACAGTTTATAGGATGGTTTTGGGACTATATTTTAAATAAGTCAGATGAAAATACATACTCAATTTTAGGGCGAATTTGATGGGTAGAAAGAGGACCAAGTGTGTATGTATTATCTTATAATTCTTATATAGTTAATGATTATACATTCTATACTAATGAAAAGGATGAATATAGTACCATGTAGAATAGTGGGGTTACACCTGTGGCTGAAGCGATGCATGTTTCTGGTGCTAAGGAAAAAAATCCAATTTATGTAAATATGTCATACTTTGGAATCATCAAACAAATATGAGAGTTGAATTATACAAAATTCCATGTTCTGATTTTTTAATGAAAGTGGGTTGTTAACAGGGGTTCTGTTAAAATAGATGAATTGGGATTCATGAAATTTGATTTCAGTAAGGAAGGGGAGAAATATGAACCATTTATAATGGCATCACAGGTAGTATGAGTATTTTACGTTCTAGATCTCGTAAACCGAAACTGGTCAATTATTCTATTATCGACCAAAACAACTGAAGGGTCAAATGAAAATTCAATAGAGGATGACCCTTTCATTGGGACTTCGCAATCATTTTGTAGTGGTCCCAATGTAGATGGAATTTTTTATGTCATAGGAGACCACAATGAAGGTATTTACATAGTCGATAGAGGGGTCAAATCTCTTCATACATTAATAAAAAGAGAGTTCAATCATCATGATATTTTTTTATTGTAATATACATCGTATTACATTATGTTATTATCTATTCACTGCTGCTTTCATGTAATCTAAATTAAATGTTAAACCACTTCTGTAGATAATGACTTCTACACCTGCTAATGTGCCCAATCCTGAGGCACAACAGGTCTCTCAACCTATTGCTACTGGTCCCAATACAGAGGAACAATAGGTTTCTCAACCTATTGCTGTTGGTCCCAGTGCTGAGGTACAATAGGTTTCTCAACCTATTATTGCTGGTCCCAATGTCATTTCTAGCACTCCAGAGGAACATAATGATGATGCTGAAACTGAGTAAATGGTAGGCAATGAAACCCTGGCGGCGAAAAAAAAACAAGAGAGTCGTAGTTTGATAGTGTTAGAAAAAATCCTTAATGAAAAAGGAAAAGGAATCAAATTTGAGGTGGGATGAAATAAGCGAGGACAACATGTTAACCCCAATAAATCCATATTTAGTAGATACATTAGAATCGTCACTCGATAATGTTTTTTGATTGATGTACAGTCATGGCACCATGTTGTCACTGAGCTTAAGACACTAATGTGGGAAGATATTATGGTAACATTATGACATCATTTCTTTAATTTATTAAAATAAAATAAAATACTAAAACATTGGGATACTCTATATCATCCATTTAATAGTTCATTTATAGTAGATGCCGCACACAAGGAATATGTATTAAGAGTTACGTGAAGGATTCATAGAGGCTTCCACATAATTTTAACCAAATATTATCTTAAAGTAGTTGAAGGGAAAATAAAGGCACAACCACCTCCTCTTTATGCACACTTGATATCCCAAGGAGCATGGGATGCGTTTAACAGCTGTCGTGTAGAGCAGACTTTTCAGGTACATTGTGTCCATTAATACGTTGTTTAACGTTACTTGTATTCATCACTTTAATTAAAAAAAATTATTTATGAAATATAAACTGAGTGCTAAAAATAAGGAATCGGTAGAAAGACCATCGTACCCCTATCATAAAGTAAGGATGAGGTATGCTTCACTTGAGAAAAAATTGGTACATATTTTAAATATACTGTAATACTTTTATATGACATAAAACAACACCATAACCATTTTCCTTTGTTTATATGTAGATTGATGAATCGAAATTGAAATCCACTTCTATCACATTCCATGTGCTTTTGAAGGACGCTCGTGTAAATAAAGAGGGGATACTGATAGATGAAAACACACAAAAGTGTAGGAAACATGTGTAAGTATGACATAATATAAATTTGTTTTTATTTAAATCTCTATTACATAATAATGAATACTTATTTTCCTATATTTTCTATATAACATAGTCACAGGAATAAAAAATACCCACAACAGATGCAAACATACTTTTATCATCCTTGAAGCAGCTAGAACAGTATGGCCGTGTCAGAGATGTGGGTTTTGGGGTGATGCCCTAAACATATTTTCAGAAATAAAAACAAGTAGATGATCAAACTGGGGAAATAAAAAAGATGAGAGAAACATTATCTATGTTTCAAGAAGAATTACAATACTATAGAGAGCTGATAGAAAGTTTTATGGGGGGAGGAAAAGAGAAGAAACAACTCAAGAACAACTCGAGAGTGAAGATCCCGCCCCACCCCCACAGGTTTGAGGTGATCCATTCCCCTAAAAAACCTAACTTAGATGAGGTAATCAATGTTATAATAATTTTTTATGTGAAATATAAATCACATAGACAATGATACCTTTCCTATACTGATATTCTATAGGGTGGAAATTATTGTGATTTATATTTATCAACACCCACCTATCGCCTTGTAGCAGGGACTATGGTGTTCAATATGAAAAACGACATGCTACACAACATACCACTTTCAACAGATCATGTCGGAGTGTTGATTAATGTATCTCATGAGCCGAGCGCCGAGGTACCTATTACAAATGAAAATGACGAAATTAATATGGTTGAACAAGCTATTGTAACATTCATCACATGATTTTAAATTCTTTTAAGAAAACATGTCAACAAGGAGGTATTCATTTCCAATTTATTTTTCAAGATGTACCTTTAGAATTTAATGAAAAAATGTCTAAACCTATGAATGTTATTACAGAATGATAAAGAGAAGGGTTTGAAACTAAATATCAGATAAAACCTATCTCTATAATGGCTCAGACCCACTTGTTCAATTAATTTTCCAAATTATGGTGTTTGGGGTGTCCTAGGGACCATTGGTGACTCATTAAGAAGTTTTCCATATTTCAAGATTGGATGAATTGTGGCACTGATGAGCATCGGTGGCACCGATGGGTGTCAGTGCACTAATGGGTCATCCATAACACTAATTGGAATTGGTTCTAGGGTGACAGTTCTAGGTAGATGGTGCCAGGGTGATGGTGACTCACCTAATGGTGAGTCTTTCCATGTTTTTCTAGGACCTTCCAGTTTTTACCTAGTAATGTATCTTTTGATGTAAAAGTGTTTTAATACCCATTTTAAATCCATTTAAATCCGTTAAAAGATTTTTTAAACCCAAAATAGTTGGGTGACCCTTGAGTTACCAAAATGTATGGCATTTTTCCTCAGTGTCACACCTTTGATGTGTTTTACAGTTTTGCGCATGTTACACATTTTTCTCCATTTAAAGGAAATCTATTAACTTACAGATGTTATATCCACCATATCTGAGTAGAATTATTAAATCTCAATTAATCACAATGTGTGAAACCACCCAACCATGTGGTCAAGCTACAATATGACTTTTAAGTACTTTGAAATAATCTCCCTAAATTTAGGATCAGGACATTTCTTAAGCCGAGATCCTCTCTTCCTTTTTCCTTCCGGTCTCTCTTAGTGCACCTCAAGACTTCCTTCTGAGACGAATCGTGTGCCTATGCTAGAGACCTTCCTGCATAACCTTAAATCCCTCTAGTTTTCCTTTCCTACAAGTCACGCACCCTCAGTTCTTGATGCGAGGATAAAAACTTTGATCCTTGATCATACATGTAGGGGTTTCCTTCATCTCTCTTTACTGTGTATCACATGGGGTGGGTATGATAGTGTTTCCCTTGGGACATAGATCAAACTATACCTTACTAAAGATAATAAACATAATTTTAAAGAATGAATGGGTGTGGATGATAATGATGTATATGTTTTTCTTTTATCTTCATTTTTATGTTATTAATTGTATGGTCTTATACCCACTGAAAATAGTGGTCGTTGGTGGTCCTTTCTTGCACATTAATAAACCTCTGTTTTTTTATAATCTTGTGATTGAATGGATGTAACATGGAAACTAGTTAATCACATAAATTTGGTTTATAAAATGGATTCCCAATAAATAATAATCCTTGTGTGATCACCCCGGTTAACCAAACAAAAAAAAGGAACTTGATAAATGGTGTGGTTAAAATTTTAAAACTCTCTTTCTCTATTCTGCTAATACACATGGTTATTCTGCTTGATGCTTGTGGGGTGATGTGGAAGGGGATGGGATCTCATGTTGTTCAGTTGTTGGTTTGTGGATCTAAGGTCGTGTGGGGCCCTGTGTTGGGACTTGGTTTAGTTCCAGTACTTCAAGGGATCTCACGAATCCCTTTTGATGATGTGACATAATAAGAGAACCAAGTGTGAATGCTTAAATTACTGCTTGGATGTTTTCCTTTAATTGTTGACTTGGTTTGTGGCTATGCCTATTAGTTTCCTAGTAGTGGAGTGTAACGACCCAAAGTTTCATTAATGGAAATCCCTCTTGATCTAATTAAATGTATCTTTATGTTTATATAAAATGTCAACTTCATTGGTTTTATGTTAAGAATTTTGACCGTTGATAATATAGTCGTTGAACAGTGATCACATGATTAGTATAAATATAGGGCTTTAACAAGTCCAAATTTACTCAGACAAAAGAAGCGATGGCCTCGTCCATTAGAATTTCTCCATACGAAGCCCATTTGATGGAGCTCAGAAAAGAGGTGGCGTCTTTGGGCTTCTCTCTTGACCAATCCCAAGCTGAGCTTCATCATTTCAAGCTCGAACATGACCGTCTATGGGAAAAGTGTAAGTTGATTAAAATTACCACTCGAGCGATGTTATCCGAGCCACTCCAAGAATCTGTCACCATCGCACACCTTACCCTTAGGTCTTATGCGGCTGTTTTCAGGGGTTATGTAACAAATAAGTATTACTATGTTCATGTACATTATTTTTGTATATAATAATGAATATAATTTCTAGTCATTTTTGATACATTGTAAATAGTTTTTAAAGTACAAATAGTGTTTTTTAGTTATTATTTAATTAAGAATTCTATTTTATTAAATTAAGGGATTTTTGAATTAAATAATATTTTAATAAAATATTATTATTATTATTAAATTAATTTTTATTAAATATAAATGATCTTATAATTTTATGAATGCAATTATAATTTTTATTAAGGTTTGAAAGCCATTTTGTCAAAACCCGTGAATTTTTTATAAATAGCGGTTTTTATTTTAAAAATGAAAATTAACATATTTAGAAAATTATTTAGATAAAATAACTATTATTTCTGGAATCAGGACATCAAAATTATCCAATGTTGAATTTTTCATAATTTTCTGAGACAGTCAGATTTTTGGGTAAAAAATAAATACCGTTTAAATATATAATGTGTTTTATGACATCATAATGACCCAATAGTGATGTAATAAAATACTATAAGATTTATGTTCGGCCAATATATGTTTTACCATTAAAATAATGTGATTTTGGTTTTTTTTGACTTACTTTTCAAAGCATTAATGGACCTCTCAAGACTTATTAAACACCTTGTCTTTTTAAATTAATTTCCATGGGAGTGTGACTCACCTCCACATAAGCAACCCTGTTATTTTAAGAAGTTAGGAATTTGGACTTATAAAATATTTTTTTCCTCTTCCCTTTTCCAAAAACCATCGGCAAAAACCATGGGATGGTTTGTGGTTTGGATTAATTTAATATAAGGGGTCCCAAACCTAAATAATAAAGAATTCCCTCACCTTTCCTATATAAACCCACCCAAGATCCCACTTACTCCTCACTCAAAGCCTTTGGAGTTCGTCCAACCTCTTCCCAAATCTCTCTATAATCCTCCCAAGGTTCCTCAAGCTCCCAAGAAGCCTCTCTCAAGCCTCTCTGAAGCCTTTGGAAGCACACTTCCAAGTAAGGGTTTTTTTTCTTCTTTTCTCATTTTTGTCAATTTTCTTTAAGTTGTTTTGCCCTTTTAATTTCAATTATGAATGTTGGGGTATGGTTTCACACCTCCCTCATACTTCCCTATTTATGTTTGAATGATGGGAGAACCCTTTCTCTCTCATTAAATGTCTCCCATGTACACCCGTTACTTTGCCGAAATTTCGAAAGGAACTTCTCTCTCCTCATTTACATTCAAGCAATAATTTTGTATCATGAATCTAAATTCCATTAAAATTGTTGGGACATGTATCAATATGACCTAATTAATTTACATTACATGTAAATATGATGAGGAACCCCTTTCTCTCTCATCAACCATTTTTATGAATTTTTATGTCACGCCATTACGCTACCGAAATCGCACCGATTTTCTAAGCCAATGCCATTGTGTAGTGAATACCATGACCATTTATCCATCAAGGGTATTAACCTTTATGCACATTTACTTATTTATTATAAAGTTTCATGTATTAATTCCACATTCATTTATCGTGAAATAGATGATTATGTTTTATGAATCCATGTTTTATGATCCATGTGGCACACTTATGCATGAAATGAAATGTTTAAGAAGGGTGCGCCCTTATAGCGCTCAAATGCATTGGGTAAAGTATAGTATCATGATATGTCATGTTCAATGAGTGTTGACTCATTGTAATTAAAGTGCAATGAGGGTTTACTCATGCTTCATGTGCAATGAGGCTTTACTCATGCTCTATGTGCAGCCTTGGCTTATGCTAATTCCATGTTAAGTGTTGTTGCCACATTCCCATGTTATGATTATCATGATTTATAATGACATTATGTTCATGTTTCTCTTGTGATCTATTGATATTCCTATTATCTAACATGTATTGTACTTCTCATGTTATTCCATGTGTACTCCCTTACTGGGATTTATAGCTCACCCTTTTCTTATGCAAGTCCTCAGGTTATCCCATGCAATGCTAAGTACGAGGGAATGTAGTGGTCATGTAAAGGAAGTTTTCAATAAAGATGTTGTATTTCATGTTTCAAGTATTTATGTAATGATCCTAAGCCCCAAAGACACTAAACCTCTCGATCTTCTTTGTTGTATCAAGTGAATTTTTATGTAATAAATCATGTTTAAGTTTGTAATAAAAGCAGGGTTGTCATAGTTGGTATCAGAGGATAGGTTTAGTTATTTTTGGGATTATGAAACCCTAGTAAAGACTTAGATACAAGAATAAGTATAATAAAAACATCCCTAAGTTTTGGTATATACTGAGTAAGTGGTTTATCAAACAAATAAATCCATGTCTGGATACGAGCAGGTAGAGGCGGCTCTGGCACAGATGTATCCTAGGGGTAAAACCCGAAAATACCGCTTTGAGCTAGACTCGAACGGGAACTGGTGCATGACAACGGGCCTTACTGAACTCTTGGTTATGACACTCCCAGGGGATATATTTTGATAAATTCACAATCTTTGTACGAACCCTTATTAAGGGGGAAAATGCCCCTAAGAATATATGTTAGAATGTAGATCATGAAAAGCCTAGATTGAAGCCTATAGGCTCATGAGTTAAGGAAAAAAAAGTTTATTTATAAGTAATCAACTTTTGTCTTTGGATTACCCTTTATTTGTTACCCCTAACTTTCCTTTTATTCCAGCCAATGGCCAGTAATAGGAGGACTCGGGCTAACAACCGTTGTGAAGATCAGTGTGATGACTGTACTAATGAGATGCCCAATCCAATGGGAGTGGGAATCGCGAACTTTGTCACACTTACCTCTCATCTAACTCAAGTTTTGAATAGAAACACGGGTCAAGAGGAACGTTAAACCCCCCTAAGAAAGAACAAGTCACTATCGAGAGCTTCATGAGACAAAGGCCTCCTACTTTTAGTGGATCATCTAATCCCACAATCACTGAACAATGGATCAACTCAATTGAAAAGATCTTCTCCATACTTCAATGTTCTGAACAAGAGAAGGTTCTCCTGGCTGCTTATCATATGGAGGGTGAAGCTGATCAATGGTAGAATTTGATCAAAAAATACGAAGCCAGAGGAGGAGATCAAGGCATTGGAATGGAAGGATTTCCAGAAGATGTTTTTCGATAAATATTTTCCACGCACCCTCCAGCTTAAGATGGAAAGGGACTTCCTTTCCCTCAAGAAAAAATATGAAGAATATGTTGGAGTGTACGAGGAAAACTTTACAAGTCTTGCACGATACACTTCCGGCTTTTTCGTTACCCCCGAATGCAGGGTTGACCGCTTCTTTGGTGGGATGAAGCCTAGCTTTCGGAAAGCATTAGCGATCTGTGACTTCAACAGCTATGAGGAAATTGTCCGATGTGCCCTCAAGGCCAAAATGGAGATCGGGGAATCACACGGGTATCATGGGGACAAGAAGCGTAAGGTGGACTTCAATGCTAGTGGTCCGATGGATAAATCCAATGGTGCTAAGAAGATCCAGCACCCCACTTTCCAAAAGTTCGGAAAGAAGAACCCTGGAAATTGCCTTAAGGGGATGCAGAAATGCTTCAGGTGTGGAAGGGAAGGGCACCTAGCTGTTAATTGTCGGCAAGAAAGACCCGCGGCTGTGACAGAGGAGAGAAACGCTCTGTTCGAACCTCAACGCGCTATTCAATGCTACAAATGCAAAGAACCGGGTCATTTTTCAAATCAGTGCCCTAATCCAAGGGTTTTATAAGGCAACCAACAACCTCCAAGGCATCAAGGAAGAGATTTTTCCATCACTTCTGCCGAAGTGAACCCCGACAACGAAGTGGTGACAAGTACGCTAGTTATTCATTCAAGAATAGTGAACGTACTTTTTTATTCAGGTTCTACGCATTATTTTATATCTTGAAAGTTTATTAGAACAATCCCAGAACCACCAAAAATCATGGAAGTGAAGATGTTAGTGAGTACGGAAAATGCGGCAATCATTGCATCCCATGAATATAAGTCCTACCCTGTTATAATCTGTGGATTGAATTTCTCAGAAAACCTCGTCATACTCCCTCTGGTAGAATTTGATGCAATTATTGGCATGGATTGGATTTCCTTATATAGAGCCAACATAAATTGTCGGGAGAGGGAAATCACACTCCATATGGAGAATCGACCCCCGATTCTTTACAAGTTTAAGGAGGAAGATGAATCTCCTTTAGCTCCATCATCTCAAGCGTGGATATTACTACCTTATGAGAACACGTATCTTGCTCAGATGATTGAGTCCAAGGAAGAAACCATCCTTGAATAAATGCCTATTGTGAGGGAATTCGCGGAAGTGTTTCCCGAGGAACTTCCTGGTCTTCCTCCTAGAAGAGATGTTGAGTTCTCAATTGAACTTATACCCGGGGCATTACCAATATCCAAGAATCCATATAGAATGGCTGTTGTTGAGCTTAAAAAGCTAAAGAAACAACTACAGGAGAATCTGGATAAAGGGTTTATACGCCCATGTGCTTCACCATGGGGTGCACTAGTCCTCTTCGTCAAGAATAAGGATGGTTCAATGCGTCTTTGCATCGATTATCGTGAACTTAACAAAATAACGATAAAGAACAAGTATCCTCTCCCACTAATTTATGACTTGTTCGATCAGCTGCGTGGAGCACAATACTTCTCCAAGGTGGAATTGTGGTCGGGATATTATCAAGTAAGGGTGAAGAAGGAAGATATCCCCAAGACTGCTTTTCACACAAGATACGGGCACTATGAATTCATAGTAATGCATTTTGGACTCACCAATTCTCCAGCAATCTTCATGGACTTTATGAATAGAGTCTTTAGAGATTACCTCGACAAATTTTTGGTAGTCTTTATAGATGATATTCTAATATACCCCAAAACCAAGGAGGATCATGATGAGCATTTAAGAACTGTACTAGAGACCTTGCGCAAGGAGAAGCTCTATGAAAAGTACAGCAAGTGTGAGTTTTGGTTGAAGGAGGTATCATTCTTGGGCCATATCATCACAAGCAATGGGATATCTGTGGACCCCTCTAAAACAGATGCAATTGAGGGATGGCTGAGGCCAACATCGGTAACGGATATCCGTAGCTTCTTGGGGTTGGCTGGATATTATCGACAATTTGTGAGGAATTTCTCACGATTTTCCAACCCTCTTACCAAGCTAACTCGGAAGGGAATAAATTTTTCTTGGAGTGATGAATGCGAAGAAAGCTTCAAGGATTTGAAAAGGAGGCTTATCACTGCGCCCGTGCTCACTTTACCCACAAGTGGGGAACTTTTTGTGGTATTCAATGATTCTTCGAAGAAGGGCTTAGGCTGTGTGCTGATGCAGAATGATAAAGTGATATCCTATGCCTCAAGGCAGTGGAAAATCCATGAGAGAAACTATCCAACGCATGATCTAGAGTTGGAGGCTGTGATCTTTGCCTTGAAAATCTGGCGGCATTTTCTCTATGGAGAGAAATGTGAGATATATACTGACCACAAGAGTTTTAAATATATATTCACACAAAAATATCTTAATATGCGCCAAAGAAGATGGATAGAGCTCATCAAGGATTATGAATGTTCAATAAATTACCACCCTGGGAAAGCGAACAAGGTGGCAGATGCCCTAAGTAGAAAGGACCCAGCAATTCTATCAATGATGAGAATTGAGAAGGATCCAATCTTCTTAGACTTGATGAAGATGGACGTGGGAATAATAAATAAGGGAACATCATCAATCCTTTCACAAATTATTGATCAACCATCTCTTTTGGAAAGGTTAAAGGATTCTCAAAAGGATGATGCGGGAATTCAGGAAAAAGAGGAAGCTATCAAAAAAGGGAAATCCTCAGAGTTTAATATTAATGAAGAAGGAATTGTGCGGTTTGGGAAAAGACTATGTGTTCCATCCAGTCCGGAGTTGAAGAATGAAATTTAGGATGATTCACATAGTTCAAATTTCTCTATTCACCCAGGGAGCACAAAGATGTATCGAGATCTCCGAGAAAACTTTTGGTGGGATAATATGAAGAAGGAGATTGCCGAATATACATCAAAGTTCCTAGTGTGTCAGCAAGTGAAGGCAGAGAGGCAGAAGTCTAAGGGGATGATGCAACCATTGCCCATACCAGAATGGAAATGGGAGAACATCACCATGGACTTTTTCACCGGACTTCCGAGGACATCCAAAGGCAACAATTCAATATGGGTTGTTGTGGATCGTCTTATAAAGACTGCACACTTCATTGCTATTCGGGATGATTTCTCATTGGATCAAATAGCACGGATATATATCAGGGAAGTGGTAAGGTTTCTTAGTGTACCACTATCTATTGTGTCTGACTGAGATCCAAGATTCACCTCTAAGTTTTTGAAGAGTCTTCAACATGATCTGAATACTGAACTGAACTTTAGTACGGCCCATCATCCTCAAACTGATGGCCAATCCGAGCGGACTATCCAAACACTTGAGGACATGTTGAGAGCGTGCTCAATGGACTTTAAAGGAGGATGGGATCAACATATTCCTCTGGTTGAGTTCTCTTATAATAACAGTTTCCACTCGAGCATCCAAATGGCACCATATGAAGCCCTATATGGGAAAAGGTGTAGAACATCGGCATGTTGAGATGAGGTCGGTGAACGTAAGCTGGTTGGACCAGAAATGGTCGAGGAAATGGTGGAGAAGTTGAAAACCATTCAGAAGAATATCAAGGTAGCCCCGAGTCAACAGAAGAGTTATGCAGATAATCATCGACGAGACCTTGAGTTTAAAGTTAGAGACATGGTTTTTCTACACATATCTCCGTGGAAGAAGGTCATGAGTTTTAGAAAGAAAGGGAAGTTAAGTCCAAGGTACATTAGCCCCATTGAGATTCTTGATTGTGTCGGGGCTATGGCCTATCGACTATCACTTTCGCCTACTATGGCCAAAGTACATGATGTCTTTCATGTATCCCTCTTAAGAAAGTACATACCAGACCCTTCACATGTACTCTCTTCTGAGGTGGTACAATTTGAAGATGATCTTTCTTATGAGGAGAAACCAGTGAAGATCTTAGATCGTAGAGAAAAAGTTCTACAAAATAAGACAATGCCCCTCGTCAAGGTGTTGTGGAGAAACCAAAAGTTTGAAGAAGAAACTTGGGAATCGGAGGAAGTGATGAAGCTGAGTTACCCACATCTATTGGGAAAAGGAAAATTTTGAGGGCGAAATTTCTTAAGGGGGGAATATTGTAACGACCCAAAGTTTCATTAATGGAAATCCCTCTTGATATAATTAAATGTCTCTTTATGTTTATATAAAATATCAACTTCATCGGTTTTATGTTAAGAATTTTGACCGTTGATAATATAGCCATTTAACAGTGATCACATGATTAGTATAAATATAGGGCTTTAACAAATCCAAATTTACTCAGACAAAAGAAGCAATGGCCTCGTCCGGTAGAATTTCCCCATACGAAGCCCATTTTTCGGAGCTCAGAAAATAGGTGGAGTCTTTGGGCTTCGATCTGGACCAAGCCCAAGCTGAGCTTCATCATGTCAAGCTCGAACGTGACTGTCTATGGGAAAAGTGGAAGTTGATTGAAATTACCTCTCAAGCGATGTTATTTGAGCCACTCCAAGAGTCTATCACCATCGCACACCTTACCCTTAGGTCTTATACGGCTGTTTTAAGGGGTTATGTAACAAATAAGTAGTACTATGTTCATGTACATTATTTTTGTATATAATAATTAATATAATTTCTAGTCATTTTTGATACATTGTAAATAGTTTTTAAAGTACAAATAGTGTTTTTTAGTTATTATTTAATTAAGAATTCTATTTTATTAAATTAAGGGATTTTTTAATTAAATACTATTTTAATAAAATATTATTATTATTATTAAATTAATTTTTATTAAATATAAATGATCTTATAATTTTATGAATGCAATTATAATTTTTATTAAGGTTTGAAAGCCATTTTTTGTCAAAACATGTGAATTTTTTATAAATAGCGGTTTTTATTTTAAAAGTGAAAATTAACATATTTAAAAAATTATTTAGATAAAATAAATGTTATTTTTGGAATCAGGACGTTTAAATTATCCAACGGTGAATTTTTCATAATTTTCTGAGACAGTCAAATTTTTGGGTAAAAAATAAATACCGTTTAAATATATAATGTGTTTTATGACATCAGAATGACCCAATAGTGATGTAATAAAATACTATAAGCTTTATGTTCGGCCAATATATGTTTTACCATTAAAATAATGTGATTTTGGGTTTGTTTGACTTACTTTTCAAAGCATTAATGGACCCCTCAAGACTTATTAAACACCTTGTCTTTTTAAATTAATTTCCATGGGAGTGTGACTCACCTACACATAAGCAACCCTATTATTTTAAGAAGTTTGGACTTTGACCTTATAAAATATTGTTTTCCTCTTCCCTTTTCCAAAAACCATGGGCAAAAATGATGGGATGTTTTGTGTTTTGGATTAATTTATTATAAGGTGTCCCAAACCTAAATAATAAAGAATTCCCTCACCTTTCCTATATAAACCCACCCAAGCTCCCACTTACTCCTCACTCAAAGACTTTTTAGTTCGTCCAACCTCTTCCCAACTCTCTCTAGAATCCTCCCAAGGTTCCTCAAGCTCCCAAGAATCCTCTCTCAAGCCTCTCTCAAGCCTTTGGAAGCACACTTCCAAGTAAGGGTTTTTTTCTTCTTTTCTCATTTTTGTCAATTTTCTTTAAGTTGTTTTTCCCTTTTAATTTCAATTATTAATGTTGGGGTATGGTTTCACACCTCCCTCATACTTCCCTATTTATGTTTGAATAATGGGAGACCCCTTTCTCTCTCATTAAATGTCTCTCATGTACACCCATTACTATGCCGAAATTCCAAAAGGAACTTCTCTCTCCTCATTTATATTCAAGCAATAATTTTATATCATGAATATAAAATCCATTACAATTGTTGGTACATGTATCTATATGACCTTCTTAATTTCCATTACATGTAAATATTATTAGGAACCCCTTTCTCTCTCATCAACCATTTTTATGAATTTTTATGTCACGTCGTTACGCTGCCGAAATCGCACCGATTTTCTAAGCCAATGTCATTGTGTAGTGAATACCATGCCCATTTATCCATAAAGGGTATTCACCTTTATGAACATTTACTTATTGATTATAAAGTTTCATGTATTAATTCTACATTCCTTTATCGTGGAATAAATGATTATGTTTTATGAATCCATGTTTTATGATCCATGTGGCACACTTATGCATGAAATGAAATGTTTAAGAAGGGTGCGCCCTTATAGCGCTCCAATGCATTGGGTAAAGTATAGTATCATGATACGTCATGTGTAATTAGTTTTAACTCATGATAATTCAAGTGAAACGAGGGTTTACTCATGCTTCATGTGCAATGAGGGTTTACTCATGCTCTATGTGCAATGAGCCTTGGCTCATGCTAATTCCATGTTAAGTGTTGTTGCCACATTCCCATGTTATGATTATCATGATTTATCATGCCATTATGTTCATGTTTCTATTGTGATATATTGATATACCTATTATCTAACATGTATTGTGCTCCTCATGTTATTCCATGTGTACTCCCTTACTGGGCTTTATAGTTCACCCTTTTCTTATACATGTCCTCAGGTTATCCCATGCAATGCTAAGTACGAGGGAATGTAGTGGTCATGTAAAGGATGTTTTCAATAAAGATGTTGTATTTCATGTTTCAAGTTTTTATGTAATGATCCTAAGCCCCAAAGACACTAAACCTCTCGATCTTATTTGTTGTATCAAGTGAATTTTTATGTAATCATGTTTAAGTTTGTAATAAAAGCAGGGTTGTCGTATAGAGAATTATTTTCAATGAAATCACTTGAACATGATAACAAGAATGGGTACAATGGGGGATTGTTTTCCAGAAATGGGTTGTGCTCGGGTTGTGGTTGTTGTGTATTTGTGCATTTAGTAATAATAACGAGAGTGTTTGTGCATGGGTTGGTTTCGGAACCCTTAGGTTGGGATGATTTCTTATTAAACTATATATTTATAAATTTAGTTCTTGTGTTTCTTATTCTCACCCCACCCTTGTTGAGAACTTCGTGCCGAACACCCCCATTTCATGGGGGATGGTGTTTTTCCCAACATTACTATGGGTGGCTGGTTATTATCTCATTTCTAGTCCCTCTCCTAGGTAGCCCAAGACTCTTCGGGTAGTCTGTGATGGCCTAAAGTTCATTATGGTTTAAGAATCTTCATTTAGGGTGTGTTGTGGTGGTTGGACTAGGTGTGTGCGGGCAGGATTGTTTCCCAAGCATATTCAGGATAAGGCCCAGGTGTCCTCAGGCATGGAAGAAGTTGTTCTAGCCTAGGTTTCTTCGGCCATGGTAGTGTTTGTTGTGGAACATGTGTCTGTGAGTGGTGATGTGTGTGGTTGTGGCGGCCTAGGTGTGTATGGGTGGGATGTGTGGTGATGGCCCATAAGGTTGTTATTAGGGTCGCGGTGGGACTGCAGTGAGACTTGTGGGGGAGGTTTGACGGGTAGGATGTCCTAAATAACCAGTGGAAAAGTGGCGTAGGGTACCCAAATATCTATGTGCTATTACTATTACTTTACCTAACTTGCGTTATTTGGGGAGTGTTCCTTGGTGATGCTAGGTGGATAGTTTCCTTTCTAGGTTCTTTGGTTATCTTTATTTCTCACAGGGTATTAGAATGCCTCCCCACTTGTATACGAGAGCTTTTGGTTTTCCAAACTGAGTATACTTGTATACTCACCCTATGTATATAAAACTACTTTAAGGTTTCTAGGAGGACTTCGAGGACCGTGTCAGACCTTAATAGCTTGGTATTTGGTAGTTTTCATTGCTGCTTTTATTTATTTTGGTATTCTTTCATCAGATTTTTCTTGTACCTTGTATCAGTTTATTTTGAACATGCATATGGGAATAGGTTTATGATTTAACTTTACTTTCAGTTTTTAGAGTTGTTTGGGATCTACCATCTTATCTCCCGATCCTACAAACTGAGCAAACTCATTCAGATTGTTTGGATACTTTAGGAGAATGATCCATAATTCATTTTTGACATGTAGGAATTGATCACACCTCAATTTAATGCACAATATGACTGGTATGACTCAAAGTGTCTATTTTTATTTAAAATTGACATTAATTTTAGAAAAAAACACAAGTGACATACTGAAAACTGAGAAAACACATTCATATTGTTTTGATACTTTAGTACAATGATCCATGAGTCATTTATGATGTGTACGAATCAACCGCATCTCAATCCGATGCACGGTGTGACTGGTATGGCTAAAACTGTATGTTATCAGTTTAAAATTGACATTTTAGCTCAAAATATGTCACTCACTGAAAACCAAGAAAACCTGCTCCAATTGTCTTCATAATTTAGGATAATGATTCATAAGTTCTTTGTGACTTGTATAAAGTACTCTCATATCAAACCAATGCATAATGCAACCAGTATGACTCAAAATGCATGTTTCCAGTTTGAAATGACATTTTAGTAAAAAAATAAAACTAATATAATACAAACTAATAAAGTGCATTCAGATTGTTTTGATACTTTAGTAAAAGGATCCATATGTCATTTTGACATGTAGGAATTGAACTCACCTCAATTCAATACACGATATGACTGGTATGACTCAAGGTGTCTATTTTTATTTAAAATTGACATTAATTTTAAAAAAAACACTAGTGACATATTGAAAACCAGGAAAATGAATTTAGAGAAAAACTGAACCTCAATCCAATGCACGATGTAATAGGTATAACTAAAAGTGTCTATTATCAGTTTAAAATTGACATTTTAACTCAAAACATGTCACTCACTGAAAACCAAGAAAACCCACTCCAATTTTATTCATAATTTATTATAACGATTCATTTGTTCTTTTTAATGTGTATGAATAATTCTCATATCAAACCAATGCACGATGAGACCGATATGAATAAAAATGTGCGTTTCCTATTTGAAATGAAATTTTAGTAAAAAACACAACTGACATAATAAAACTGAGAACATGCATTCAGATTGTTTTGATACTTTAGTAAAATGATCCATAATTCATTTCTAATTTTTAGAAATCTATTGCACCTCAATTTAAAGCACAATTCCACTTGTATGACTCAAATTGTCTCTTTATTTAAAATTGTCCTTAATTTTAGAAAAAAGCACAAGTGACATACGAAAAACTGAGAAAACGCATTCATATTGTTTTGATAATTTAGTACAGCAATACATGAGTCATTTTTGACATGTAATAATAAAATACACCTGAATCTGATGCACAGTGTGACAGGTATGGCTAAAAGTGTCGTTTATCAGTTTAAAATTGACATTTTTGCTCAAAACATGTCACTCTATGAAAACCAAGAAAACCCGCTCCATTTGTCTTCATAATTTAGGATAATGATTCATAACTTTTCTGTGACGTTTATGAAGAAGTCTCATATCAAACCAATGTACGATGCGACCGGTATGACTCAAAATGCGTGTTTCCAGTTTGAAATGACATTTTAGTAAAAAAAACACACCTGACATTCTACAAACTAAGAAAACACATTAATATTGTTTTTATACTTTAGGAAAATTATAAATAAGTTATTTGTGACATTTATGAATTGACCACACCTCAATTCAACACCCAATGCGACTGGTATGACTTAAAGTGTCTCTTTTTATTTAAAATTAACATTAATTTTAGAAAAAAACACAAGTGATGTACTGAAAACTGAGAAAACTCATTTGGATTGTTTTGATAATTTAGGACAATGATCCATGAGCCATTTGTGATGTATAAAAATCAACTGACCTCAATCCTACATAAATTGTGACCGAAATGGATAAAAGTGGCTGTTATCAGTTTAAAATTGACATTTTAGCTCAAAACACGTCACTCACAGAAATCCAAGAATACCCACTCCAATTGTCTTCATAATTTAGGATAATCATTAATAAGTTCTTTGTGACATGTATGAAGTAGTCTCATATCAAACAAAAACATGATACGACCGATATGACTCAAAATGCTTATTTCCAGTTTGAAATGACATTTTAGTAAAAAAACACAATTGACATACTAAAAACTAAGAAAACACATTTGTGTTGTTTTGATACTTTAGGAAAACAATCCATATGTCATTTGTGACATGTTGTAATTGAACACACCTCAATTCAACACACAATGTGACTGTTATGACTCAAAGTGTCTCTTTTTATTTAAAATTGACATTTATTTTAGAAAAAAAAACAAGTGACATACCAAAAACCAAGAAAACACAATAGGATTATTTTTATACTTTAGGAAAATGATACTTAAGTCATTTGTGACATTTATGAATCAACCGCAACTCAATATGACACACGGTGTGACCGGTATGGCTAAAATTGTCTGTTATCGGCTTAAAATTAACATTTTAGCTCAAAACATGTCACTCACTGAAAACAAAGAAAACCTGCTCCAATTATCTTCATAATTTAGGATAACAATTCATAATTTTTTTGTGATGTTTATGAAGCAGTATCATATCAAACCAACGCACGATGCGACCAGTATGACTCAAAATGCATGTTTTCAATTTGAAATGACTTTTTAGTAAAAAAACACAACTGACATACTAAAAATAGAGAAAACTCATTTTAATTGTTTTGATAATTTAGGAAAACAATCCATAAGTCATTTTTGACATGTAAGAATTGATCACACCTCAATTCAATGCACAATACGATTGGTATGACTCAAAGTGTCTCTTTTTATTTAAAATTGACATTAATTTTAGAAAAAAACAAGTGACATACTGAAAACCGAGCAAACATATTCATATTATTTTGATACTTTAGTAAAATGATTCATGAGTCATTTGTGACGTGTATGAATCAAACACACCTCAATACGATGAACGGTGTGACCAGTATGGCTAAAAGTGTCTGTTATCTATTTAAAATTGACATTTTAGCTCAAAACATATCACTCACTAAAAACCAAGAAAACCCACTCCAATTGTATTCATAATTTAGGATAACGATTCATAATTTTTTTGTGATGTGTATGAAGTAGTATCATATCAAACTAATATATGATGCGACCAGTATGACTCAAAATGTGTGTTTCCAATTTGAAATGCCATTTTATAAAAAAAACACAACTGGCATACTAAAAACTAAGAAAATGCATTCAGATTGTTTTGATACTTTAGTACAATGATCCATAAGTCATTTCTGACATGTATTAATAGAATTCACCTCAATTAAATTCATAATGCAACTGGTATGACTCAAAGAGTCTCTTTTTATTTAAAATTGACATTATTTTTAGAAAAAAACACAAGTGACATACTGAAAACCGAGAAAACGCATTCAGATTGTTTTGATACTTTAGGACTACGATCCATGAGTCATTTTTGATGTGTAAAAATCAAACTCACCTCAATCTAATGCATGGTGTGACTGTTATGGATAAAAGTGTCTGTTATCAGTTTAAAACTTACATTTTAGCTCAAAATGTGTCACTCACTAAAAACCAAGAAAACCCTCTCTAGTTGTATTAATAATTTAGGATAATGATTCATAAGTTCTTTGTGAAATTTATGAAGCAGTCTCATATCAAACCAATTCACGATAGACCACTATGACTCAAAATGTGTGTTTCCAGTTTGAAATGAAATTTTAGTAAAAAAACACAACCGACATACTACAAACTAAGAAAATGCATTCATATTGTTTTGATACTTTAAGAAAACGATATATAAGTCATTTGTGACATGTAGGAATCGACCAAACCTCAATTCAATTCACAATGCAACTAGTATGACTCAAAGTGTCTCTTTTTATTCAAAATTGACATTAATTTTAGAAAAAAAACACAAGTGACATACTAAAAACTGAGAAAATACATTTGGATTGTTTTGATACTTTAGAAAAATGATACATTAGTCATTTATGACATGTACAAATCAACCGCACCTCAATCCGATTCATGGTGTGACCGATATAAATCCAAATGTTTCATTTAAATTTGATATTAATTTAAGTAAAAGAATAAGTGACATACTCAAAACTAAGAAAACCCATTCAGATTATTTTAATATTTTAAAACAATGATCTATGACTCATTTGTGGTGTGTAGGAATCAACCCCACCTTAATAAGAATCACAGTGTGACCGGTATAACTATAATGTGTCTTTTTTTTAAAAAAATTGACATTTTTTTAAATGAGGCAAAAGACCCCTTAAATTAAGAAATATGGAAAATTAGAAAAGTGGAAATGTACAAAATTGAGGAGGATAAAAAATGACTAACAAAAAAACAAATCCAAATGCATCTCAGAAAACTCAAGAGCAAGTTCTCATACCGTGACAAGAGGATATTCCACCCCAACCATGAGGGTGGTGACCCCTTCACCAAGTTTTGACAAGCACCCATGGGCCATCAAAATCATCAGAGTGTACAATATCACCATCTTCCTTCATTGTGTTCACATTAGGTGCACCAAAATATTCTGCACTGTTTTCAGAAGCCAGTAAATTGAAGTAATTATGAATGCATACCTTCACCTTAACCTTTTCTTTAAAATGATGAGCATGAGGAGATGTTCCATTACCTTTACTGTTCAAGCCCTGCACTAGTGCCAAGGGTATATTAGAGTTTCCATACAATCCCCCTTCATCTTTATCATATGGGGAGGCTGATAAAATGGCTAGAGTCGATCCTTTGCCATGAGGGACAGAGGCTTCAGGAACACTACAAGAAACAGGGGCATCAGAAGTATCAGCAATCACTTTCCCTGTAGAAAATTTTGAGTCAGCATCAGGTGTAATCAAATCCCTCCCCTGAGTAGGGGTTGATTTGGATGGGAGAGATCCTCTAGATCTAGTCTTTGGAAAATAGACTGCATATAGCTTATCCTTCCCCTTGCAGTTCTTATCATATATCATATTTTGTTCTTGCCATTTGTTGTGGTCCATTACCTCCTGGGCGAAACATTCCATGGATGTTTGACTATACTCTAAGTCTTCAGCAACCTGATCATCATACAGACCTATAGATAGCATTTTCTGGAAAGAAACAATGTCCTTGTGTTCACTTGCTCCCAAATCAGTCTAAGATATTGCAGGTTTGTCTGGACTAGACAAGACAATAGTACAAAATGTACTATCACGGTTTGGAGCAACATTCTTGGACTAGGTACCTTCTAAGTTTTCTTTTTTCAGCATAGTGTAATCTAAAATGTGGCCACCCTTATCATGTAATGATATAGAAACATTATTAACAGAACTCAAATATGGAGTTATGATAGGAGGTGGAACTATTTCAATATCTGCATTCCCCTCTACCTCATTAAGAAGTGTAGCACTCTTCCTATTCTTCTACAGTGATCTAAGTCATGTCCCTTCAGATGAAATTCATGAAAAATCATTTTTTTTCTATAGTCTGAGGTATTATGACCAATAACAGTACATTCTTCACAAAAGAGAGGCATTTTTTTATATTCCACTCGAAGATTAATATCATCATGTGCAGTAGAAATCACAATATTATCAATCCTTAGAATACTTCGATAAACCTTTACCATCATACGAGCAAAATGGCCAAAAGAAACCATTTATATGGCACTGTCCATCCTTATGGGGAATCCTAATGCAGATGCAATATCAAATAAAATTTCTTGATGCCACAGGTTCCAGTTTAAGCCATGTATTTTTACCCAAACCTAGGCATACGTCTCCTTGAAATCAGACAGGTTGGAATTTAGATTCCAATCGTGTAATCTCAAAGTTCCTGGCCTTAAATTGATCGAGTCAGTGCTCCAAGTTTTCCCTTTCAAGTCTGCAGAAGGAAACAAAATGTGAAAAAACCCACGGTCTAAAGAAACATATTTAAAATCGGAAAACCCCCAAATGGTTGTAAGTCGATCAACAAGATCTACAAGTTTCCAAGGTTTCATTCCTTTTGATAGGTTTATTCGAGCCATGATAGAGAACTTACAGAGATCTAACCTTTCTGCAATAGTGTTTTTGGATGCCGAGACATGGGTTGCTGTGCCTTTTTGGATAATATGATGCGTTGTCCGGTTGCTAAAAGCCGCAAAAGAACTAACAGTGGAGCCTGCAAAGGCTATCAGGTTCCCTCCTTCTTTCATCTTAGTTCACCTCGAATGGTTTCCTTAATGAGAGACCACTCGAAGGGAATCATAGGTATACAGATTCAGACTTTTATGGTTTTATATTGTAGCGTGTCGCCGGAGAAAACCAGAGTGAGGGAGTCTCGATCATCCATCCTTGAATATTTGATTTCATTTTATTAATGTATTCTTTCATATTAATGTTTAATTTATTTCATTATTGTATTACTAACATAATATTTTTTTTCTTATATAGGTGGAATTTTTTTATTGAGTTCGGATGCTTTGTTCAGCAACTAATACCAGGGACGAAAATTTTTGAGAGGGGATCATGGATTCCAAAGGATGAAACATTAATGTTTTTAACTGTTTGTTGGATAATTATAATTATAACCATATAAAACATTGTTTGAAATGTATAAAGTAGTGTTTTTTGTATTCATGATGCCAAGTAAATGTATATAGCATTGTTTGCGAAACTCTTGTGTGCGCTGTTTCATTCTTCTGTGCTTTGTTCGTGTGCAAGTGTTGTTTTTGTGCAGGTGTGCAGGTGCTGGGTGTGCTGTTAAATAAACAACAAAGGCAACTAGGCCTTTATCAGTGCTATTTTGAGCACTAATAAAGTTGGGGCCTTTATCAGCGCTTTTTTTTAGCACGGATAAAGGGCCCCCTTTATTAGCATTTTTTAGCGCTGTTAAAGGGGACCCCCCCTTTATCTTCGCCGCGATTAACAACACTTTTCTAGCGCTATTAAAAGTGGTTTTTAGCGCTTTTAAAAGCCTTATTTGTAATAGTGTATATAGAAAACGACAACAAAATGACTTGAAATCACAGGAAATCCAAGTTATTATTATTCGTGACATGTATGAGTAGGCAACGCTTCAATTGGACGTAGAATGTATTCGGAACGATAGAATCAGTGGTTTTAAATTTTAAAAAAATGATTAGAAATTATTAATATATTTTCAAAATCAAATAACTTCCTCTACGAAAAAAATGACTCATTGCGACGGGCCTAAGGCTTGTCGCAAATAGTCCGTCGAATGAGACTATTTGTGACGATGGAGGATCCCCGCCACAAATTATATGTTGGTAAGATATTATTTGCGACGACCCATCACAAATTATTTGTCGTAATGATAGTATTTGTGACCGAACTTGTCACAAATACTATCTTTTATCGTTGCCTCAATTAATAATCGATGAACTATTTGCGACGGGTCTCGTTGCAAATACCCCCGTCGCAAATGATCTAACCTATATATACTCACATCCGATTTTTTCCCATTTCACAATTCTCTCAAATCCTATTTCTCTGTTCTCATATTTCTCTCTTCAATTTTTCAAACTTTTAAATTTTATAACAGACCAATTTTAAAGACTTGCATCCAACGAAACATTCAGTTTTAAGGTATTTATTTGTTGCTTTTATTTTTTAGTTAATTAATTTTAATTTATATTAGTAATAATAATTATTAATTAGCTGTAATTAAATTAAATTAGAATTAAATAGTTTTATTTTTGCATTATTTATTTGTACAAATATGTTGTTTCATTCAGATTTAATGTTTTTATTTAAAACTAAATAATATTAATTTGTAATAATTTGGTTCAAATATCATTAATTAATAATAATTATGTGTAATAAGTATTAATTAGTAGTAATTAGTATTAATTAGTATTAATTAGAATTATTTAGTATTAATTATTAATAATTAGTAATAATTAGTAAAAAATAGTAATAAATAGTAATAAATAGTAATAATTAGCAGTAATTACCGCTAATTAATAATAATTTGTAATAAATAGTAATAAATAGTTTATATAATAATAATTAGGAATAAATAGTGGTAATTATTAATAATTAGTAATAATTAGTCATAATTAGTCATAATTAGTAAGAATGAGCAATAATTAGTAATAAATAGTAATAAATAGTAATAAATAGTTATAAATAGTAATAAATAGTAATAAATAGTCATAATTAGTAATAAATAGTAATAAATAGTAATAAATAGTAATTAATAGTAAGAAATAGTAAGAAATAGTAACAAATAGTAAAAAAATAGTAACAGATAGTAATAATTAGTAATAATTAGTAATAATTAGAAATAATTAGTAATAAATAGTAATAAATAGTAATAATTAGAAATAATTAGTAATAATTAGTAATAATTAGTAATAATTAGTAGTAAATAGTGATAAATAGAAATAAATAGTAATAAATAGTACTAAATCGTAAAAAATGGTAATAAATAGTAATAAATAGTAATAATTAGTAATAACTAGTAATAATTAGTAATAATTAGAAATAATTAGTAATAATTAGTAATAAATAGTAATAAATAGTAATAATTAGTAAGAAAGTTTAATAAATAGTAATAAATAGTAATAAATAGTAATAAATAGTAATAAATAGTAATAAATAGTAATAATGAGTAATAATTAGTAATAAATAGTAATAAATAGTAATAAATAGTAATTAATAGGAATAAATAGCAATAAATATCAATAAATTGTAATAAATAACAATAAATTCAAATAAACCGCAATAAAGAGTAATAAATAGCAATAAATCGTAGTAATTAGTAAAAATTAGAAATAATTAGTAAAAATTAGTGGTAATTGGTAAAAATTAGCAGTAGTTGGTAAAAATTGGCCGTAGTTGGTAAAAATTAATGTTAGTTGTTAAAAATTATCTGTAATTGGTAAAAATTAGCGGTAATTGGTAAAAATTAGCGAAAATTGGTATTAATTGGCTGTAATTAGTATCAATTAGCGATAATTGGTATTAATTAGCGGTAATTGGTATTAATTAGCGGTAATTCATATTAATTAGAGATAATTTGTATTAATTTGCAGTAATTAGTAAAAATTAGTGGTAATTCGTATTAATTGGCGGTAATTGGTAATTCATATCAATTAGTGGTAATTATTATTAACTAGCGGTAGTTAGTATTAACTAGTGGTAATTAGTATTAATTAGCAGTAATTAGTATTAATTAGGGGTAATGTGTATTAATTAATAGTAATTAGTATTAATTAGTGGTAAAATAATATAATTATTAAAAATTACTAGTAATTAGTAGAAATTGTTATAAATAAATAAAAATTAGTAATAATAACTTCTAATTAGTAGTAATTAGTAATAATCAATGATAATTTGTAAAAATTAGTGGTAATTAGTAATAATTAGAAGAAATTAGTAAAAATTAGCAGTGATTAGTAAAAAATAGCAGTAATTAGTATTAATTAGCAGTAATTAGTAAAAAAATAGATGTAATTAGTAAATATTAGCTATAAATCGATGTAATTAATAAAAATTAGCAGTAAATAGTAATAAATTGTTGTAAAATAATAAAATATAGTAATAATAAGTGGTAATTTGTAGTAATTAGTTATAATTAGCAGTAATTAGTTATAACTAGACGTAATTAGTTATAATTAGTGATAATTATTAAAAAATGTTATAAACTAATAAAAATTAGTTATAATTAGTAATAATTAGTAATAATAATTAATAATTAGTATTAATTAGTATTAATTAGTATTAATTATTATAAAATAAAAAAAGTAATACTGATTAGTGGTATTCAGTAACAGTTAGTGGTAATTTGTAATAATTAGTGGTAATTTTATAAATTATTATAAATTAGTCTAAATTAATATTAATTTTAAACAATTTACTATAAATCACTACAAAATAATAGAAATAATTATAAATTAATATAAATGTGAAAATGAAATAGGTTGTCAATTTTCAGGCCATGATAAATAAAAAATTTGTACATATATGGTTGACAAAAATTAGTCATTTCTCATGGCCTAAAGAATAGAATTTCTATGATTTACACCTTTTTATTAATTTATAATATATTTTATTACTTTATAGTGATTTGTAATAATTTTTATTAATTTATAAAAAAAATCTGTTAATATTAGCGGTAATTAGTAAGAAAACATCAGTAAATATTTAAAATTTATAATATTTACAAGTCGATTCTATTTTTTTAATTTTTTTCCCTTTTTTGGATCATCTTTTTCTTATATCAAATTAATCATAAAAAAATAATATGTAATAAATAGTAATAAATAGTTATAAATAGTAATAAATAATAATAAATAGTAATAAATAGTAATAAATAGTAATAATTAGTAATGACCAATTTATGTCAACCAAAAATTTGCACATACACTATTGATACAAATTAGTAATTATCAATTTATGCCAACTATCTATAAATATATCATTAGGTCTCTAGATTCAGGACAGATATGATTTGACACATTAGTGGAAGTAGCAGTAGCAACATGTGATACGTCGATGCCATGACATAATTGACATAAATTGGTGTAATGATAAATTTGGAAATGGTTGGCATATATTAGTTTCATCACTTGGTGATTGTAAAATATATGATTTATACCTTTTAGTAAATTTCACATCCCGATCTATTTTATTATGTGTTTGGCCTTAATTTTTTTTATCAAGGTTCGGGTTGAGTCTCAGACGAAAAGTTTGAGTTTTGTGGAGTCAAGCGCACGTATGTGGTTTTGGCAGCATCTTCACTCAAGCAGAACACGGTCGAGGGACCGTACAACAACACCCTGGTCACCATGGGACCCCCCTGGTATGCGGGGAAAACTAAAAGTTTAATTAATAGTTAAAATGGTGGTTAAAAATATTTTTTTATACCAATAATCCTAAGATTTGAAACATTATTATTATTATTATCATTATTATTATTATTATTAAAGAAATTTTATTATTAAAAGAATTGTTTTATTATTATTATATTTTTATTAAAGTTATTATTATTATTTATATTATTATTATCATGTGTATTATTATAATTATTATTATAAATTTTAATATAATTATTATTATGTTAATAATTTGATTTAATTTATTATTATTTTTTTTAAAAAGGAGAAGGGTTTAGGGTTCGGCACAGAAGGTCATTCTCCCCCCCCCCCTTTGTCTGCTTGGTCATCCGCCTCCCTGCCCCTTCGAGCAAGCCAACTATGATGAGCCCCTTCAGCCAGCCTTTCCCCTCTGCGATGATGACCTCCAACCGGTCCCCGCTGCACGCCCTTACCTCCCCTCTCTATAAAGGTCACCCCACACTCATAATCGGTCGCGCCTCCAGCCACTCCGCCTTCAGCCTCACACCCTCCAACGGGCTACACACCCACCTCCCTACACCCTCAGGTCGCCCTGCACCCTTCAGCCGTTGCGCACCCGCTGTCCACAAGGCATCCGGCTGCCGCCCCACCATTCGTCCGCACCCAGGTCCGGTGACACCCCTGCTAGGTTTCACCCCTCTTCCTGTCGGCGACTAGCTCCGGTGCGGCCTCGTCCGACCAGACCCACAGCCGTCCTCTCCCTACTAGCAGCCCTCTCCCCCTAACGACCTCTCTTCTGGTGGCAAACCCCCTTTTCGGTAGTTATTTTCTCTCCCTCTCCATTTTATGTTATTTCGCTACTAAGGTTTCATTGTTTAGGAGTGATTCTTAAGTCTTATGTTTAATATTACTTTCTAGGGTTGATTTTATCATCCTTGGGGTTATAACGATGTGTGTTTGATGTTTCACACCTAAATTTTGAAAGCTTCTTTATTCTTGAGGCAGGATTCCATTGTTTATGCCTCTTTAAATTAAGTTTACTTTGTTTACTCGATGTTCACACCTATTAGGTTGCTGGTTATGAATTTCTGTTCTTAAATTAATTATATCATCTGTAAATTGTTGTTTCTCCTTTGTTTGGATAATTGTTTCACCAGTTTAATTGATTTGACGTGTTTTGTGGTTGATTAGCATGGTGCGAATTAAGTTTTTTTTAATTTGTTTGTTTAATTAGATTAGTGTGACTTTAGTTTCTAAAATAATTGAGGTTGTGTTTGATATTTTGTGCCATGTATATGTGAAATATGGTGTGTTTTTTTTGGAAAACCAGTTTTTTTGACGTTTAATATCTTTTCATGGGAATGTGTATTTAGGTTTTTTTCTACTATGCATGTCATGTGTTTTCTATTATAGTATGTTGAGGGTGTGTGTTTGATCAAAAATGTGTTCTTTGAATGATTTTTGGGTGTGTAAGGTGTGGGTTACTCTTTGGAAATTGTTTTATAAATTTTAAAGTGGTTTAGTAAATAATATAGATGGTGTGAGTTGTGTTTTGAAAATGTGTTGAGGTGGTTATTTTGTGTTCTTTTTTTATTTGGATTGTTTAAGTCTATGTTTATGTATTTTAGTTATCTTTGTGGTTGCAGCGCATTGGTAAGATTTTTCCACGGTCCTGCGATCGTCATCTTGTGCGTGCTTGCGCGCCCATGCGAGGCGTGTCGGGTCATCGTGATTGGTTTTCGAGTTGAGGTAGGTCCCCCACGACACTCACCTTTAAATTTAGAATCTATTAATTTCCTAATATTTCATTAATTTTCAATAAATGAGAAATAGTTTTAGACAATTATTTTTGGAATAATTACTTGATGTAAATGAAGCTATTTATTTTATACACAAAACTTGAAATATCTTCTTGACGAATTGATGCACAATAGTGAAAGAATACCCATCTGGACTTTGAACATAATTCACGGACTTTCCAATGTGGTTTGGGTTTGTTGGTAAATGTTTTATTTTGACGCGTGAACAAATTTTTTGGTTTCTCTTAAGAAATTATGTTTCTTTTAAAAGTTTCATAAGGCCCGTTTGATACTTTGATAAAATAAATTATTTTGAAAAAATCACTTTAGGGTGACTCAGGGGTGATATTATTGTGTATGTCGATTGTGTGAGTTTTGTGTGATGTTTGTGCGTCGTGACTGGTTACTTGATTGACATTGTTGATTCTCCCTTTTCTTTTATTACATGTGTTTACATGGGAACCTGGCATATTAAGTGAATCTTCTGAGAATGATTACTACACTAGTTAAGATTATGCACTGGCTAGTGGCCCTTAGTACGGACTTTGCTCTGCTAGGGGATTGGGCCCCTCGGTTAGGCCAGGTAGCTCAATACCGAGAGTTAGGGCATTATGATTTCATTGAGTATGGAATACCTTCAGGATGAGCCACACGTATAGTACATTCTAGATTGTTCACAAGCTCCTAGGTTTGACCCATGTTTCATTTACTATTTATTTGTATGTGGTGGATGATTTAGGGGCCTAGTTCGGTTGCTGGTCCTCATTTTATACTTTCCCATTACCCTTATTGTGTGTTGTCTGTTGTGTGTGGTTTTCCTATTGACTAACAACTAAACCTTTAGATTTTAAATTGTTCGCAAAAAAGTTTTAAAATGTAATGCACCTTTTTCCTTCAAACATTAAACTTGTTTTTAAAATTAAAAAGGGAAATGGACGGTTACTTATTTTAGAAATGAAAGTGTGTGTGTGGAAAACCATATTTTATATAATTTAGTTCAAACTTGGAATTGATAAATTCTTTATTTAAGGGTAGTGCTTTGGGAATAGATTTCTGGGCACGCCTACTGAGTTTTAATACTCACGTCTATAGTTTTTTCCTATTTTTAGTTTCTATTTCAAGTTCGACTCGAGCTTGCTCACCGTGGGAGAGAGTTGGTTGTGGATTGGTGAGCGACTCTCGGGGTCGCGAGGAGTTTTGGTTGTGGTCAGGTTAGTTTTTTGTTGTTGGTTTTTCTTCCCTTTTCATGTCATTTATTTATTTTCCATTGTTCTATTTTATTTCTACTAATTAGTTTATTTTCATTGGGAGAAATTGTTCCCTTTTGTCCTCTATTGATGCCCTGGAACTTGTTGCCAGCCCCGGAGGATCATGAATGCCTCTCGGGCCATGTTGCGGACCAGATCAAGTGATCGGTTCAGGGTCGACCTGGGTTGGATCATGAAAAAATGGCATCAGAGGAGTTCGTCTCTTGAGCGGACCTTGTTTTTCAGAGTGCCCATCGTTATTTGGGGTTGTCATAGTATAAGGAGTAGAATTTTCAGGACTCGAGGCATACGGACAAGAAGGACATCATGAACCCTTTCTCGTTCCAAACCTCAGGTTTCCATGGGATGTCTGGGCATGTTAGTGTCCTTTGATTGTTGTGAATTATTTTATGTTGGGAAATGAAAAGGGAGTTGGGGAATTAGCCCTGTGAGCTCGCAAGGCCTGGAAAGCCATGTGGAGATGGGGACATTACCCAATAGTTCTCCTTGTGATGGTGGCATGACTGGCGTATGGCCGCCAACCATATGTCCGAGTCACCCACCAACACTAGTTTCCCCTAGTAAATCGTTTGGGTCTTCCTTAATTATGAAAACTGTTTTGTAAAGTTTTATTTTGGAAATTGTAAAAAGTTGAATTTAAAATGGTAATGACCATGTTTTGATCTCATTCCTTATTTTATTTTTTCTTAGTGTTCTCCCCCACTAAGGTTTGATGGATGACCAAGGTGTAGCTTTAGTTGTTGCATCCTTAGTAAATCCTCTAGTTGATTAGCCCATGGATTACGTCCTCGAGTTTCAGAAATTGAACCCTCCTATCTTTTATGGACAAGCAGATTCTATTAAGGTGGAGAAGTGGTTGCAGAATATTGATAGGAACTTCAGTTTCATTGGGTTGCCTAAGTCATTAAAGGTGACGTTGGTTACCTTTATGCTTGAAGGTCCAACCTAGAAATGGTGGAAGTTCGTGTCCCGAAGTAAGCCTCGAGAAGACCTCACACAGGAGTTCTTCAAGTCTTCATTTATCCAACAATATTTCTCTGAGTTGAAGAAGCTGAGGAATAGGATGAACTTGTGTTTTCTTTAGTAGGGCATTGAATTAGTACTATAATTATATCGACATTTCATATACCTAGTTCCATACGACCAATGGTTTGTTGCAAATGATCCCAGGAAGGCTCAAAAATTTGAGTCTAGACCCTGACCTGAACTGTAGTCGAATGTGGTAGAGCTCAACCTAACCACGTTCTCGAATGTTGTGGGGCAAGCCTTTCTAGTCGAATCTGAGTTAGCAGGAGGACATGAGGTGGCGAATCCTCCCCTGGCCTTGGTAATCAGTTCAGAGGATGACGATAGGAAGAATGGGAAGTGACTTAATTCTAGTATCTCTAATATAGGAATCAAGAGGCCTTCAGACATTCAATCATCTTCTTTACAGCACAAGGCCGTGATCTGTCACCAGTATAGTTGGTAGGGTCACAAGAGGCCGATGTGTCCGAGTGCTCCGAGACCTTACCACACCTGTGGATGTTTGGGTCACTTGCAGCGATTCTGTCGAGGTTTTTCCAAGAAGCATTGTGAAGCTAGACCCAGCTCGTTGAAGGTCACCTCAACCCATCGGCAGGAGTAGGGTGATGTTTGGGATCTTTTTGGGGTTCCCTTTTTGTAATGTTCTTTGGATGTAATAGCCGTGTATGGTGACTTTTGGGTGTTTATTTTCCTTCGGTTGTAAGGATGGATGATGTATATCCCTTTGAACCTTTATTTTAATGAAAGTATGTTTTGTGGAGTTTGATCTGTATTTTCTGTATGAGGGTTTTTAAAGCCTAAATGTGAGGCAGGAGATGCTTCAATCATCAGATCTCCAGCCTTAGGTCTCAGAGCGAAGCTGGCACATAGTCAGGAGGACCCCGATGATGTAAAAAGATCTTAGTTTAATCTCTGTATTTAATATGGCATGGTTTGTGTTCTTCTGGGGGTGTGGAGTTGTTGGTATAGTGAGAGAGTTAGTTTTGATGCTCTATTAGTTGAAACCTTTCCTTCCCTCCCCTTGTGGTGGGGTTTTTGGTCTGTGAGGGAAGTCTTCGAGTTAGATTAATCTCATCAGTCTTTATGGCGGGGAGAACCATTTTGGGTCTCGTTGAATTCAGTTTGGATTGTCTTATATGGTGGGGAGTCTTTTCGGGCCTCTCGTGTCAATATCTCAGTTTCGTTTTGGGTATCGGTTTGGTGGTGGGTGGTCTCATACGAAACCACCTAATTTCTACATTCTCCTTTTTAGTAAAGAGTTGGGGAGTGAGGGTCCTGATGTTGGTTGTATTAAGGTTCTAATAGGTACTCATTGGATGTGGTTTAAACTTGTTTGTTGGATTCGAGAGGGTCGTATTCCTCTTGGTGTTGTTTGAGATGTTGTGTTTTAAAGCTGATTTGAGTGTGGAAGAAATGATTGAGTTCCATTTGATGATGTTTAAGGCATGTTAATGTTGAGCCTGGATTTATCATCGTGAAAGTTCTTTGTTCTTTGAACCGATCAACTGGAGGTGGTCACACTTTGGGGCGGGTTTCACTTAGCGGGGAGTCTGTCTCGGCCTCATGGGTTCTTCTTATGAGCCTTTCTCTCATTGATAATACCCTTATGATCTCCTCATCTATCACTTTTGGAGATCCCTTTAGACTGTGAAGGGAGTTTTTGTTTTCTACATAGGGGTTCGGTCTTTTGTGGCTTTCCGGGGGTGGAAAGCGTTATGGTGGGGATACTTTTCACACCCCAACCTATTTTATCATTTTATTTTATTTTGTATTTGGCCTTAATTTTTTTATCGGGGTTCAAGTTGATTCCCAACAAAAAATTTGAGTTTTGTGGAGACAAGTGCACGTATGTGGGTTTGGCAGCATCTGCACTCAAGCAGAACACGATCGAGGGACCGTACAACAACACCCTTGTCACCACGCGACCCACCCGGTATGAGGGGCAAACTAAAAGTTTAATGAATAATTAAAGTGGCAGTTAAAAATATTTTTTTATACCAATAATCCTAAAATTTAAAACATTATTATTATTATTATTATTATTTTTATTAAATAAATTTTACTATTAAAAGAATTGTTTTATCATTATTATATTTTTATTAAAGTAATTATTATTATTACTATTATTATTATCATGTGTGTTGTTATAATTATTATTATAACTTTTGATATAATTATTATTATGTTAATAATTTGATTTAATTTATTATTAGTTTTTAAAAAGGAGAAGGGTTTAGGGTTCAGCGCAGCAGGCCGTCCCACCCCCCCATGTCCGCTTGGTCATCTGCCTCCTTGCCCCTTTGAGCATGCCGACTATGATGAACCCCTTCAGCAGGCCGTTCCCCTCCACAATGAAGACCTCCAGCTGGTCCCCACCGCACGACGTATTCCCTTTCCTCCCCTCTCCATGCAGGTCACCCCGCAATCACCGTTGGTCACGCCTCTAGCCACTCCACCTTCGGCCTCACACCCTCCAACCGGCTGTGTACCCACCACCCTACACCCTCAGGCCTCCCCATACCCTTCAGCCGTTACGCACACGTTGTCCACACACCGTCCGGCCACCGCCCCACCTTTCGGCCGCACCCAGGTCTGGTGACCCCCCTGCTAGGCTGCACCCCTCTTCCTGCCGGCGACCAGCTCTAGCGCGGCCTCCTCTGACCGCCCCCATAGCTTGCCTCGCCCTATCAGAATCCCTCTCTCCCTGAAGACCTATCTTCCGGTGGCAAACGCCCCTTTCGGTATTTATTTTCTCTCCCTCTCCATTTGATGTTATTCTGCTACTAAGGTTTCATTTTAGGATTGATTCCTAAGTTCTATGTTTAATATTACTTCTTAGGGTTGATTATAACATCCTTGGGGTACGAATGATGTGTGTTTGATGTTTCACACTTGAATTTCGAAAGATTATTTATTCTTGAGGTTGGATTCCATTGCTTATGCATCTTTAAATTAAGTTTACTTTGTTTACTTGATGTTCACACCTCTTAGGATGCTGGTTATTCATTTTTGTTGTTAAATTAATTATATCATGTGTAAATTGTGGGTTCTTCTTTGTTTGGATAACTATTTCCCCAGTTTAATTGATTTGACGTGTTTTGTGGTTGATTAGCTTGGTGTGAATTTAGTTTTTTTAAAATTTAGTCTGTTTAATCAGATTGGTGTGACTTTAGTTTCTCAAATAATTGAGGTTGTGTTTGATACTGTGTTCCATGTATATGTGAAATATGGTGTGTTTTTTTGGAAAACTAGTTTTTTGTGATGTTTAATATCTTTTCATGGGAATGTGTATTTAGTTTTCTTTTCAACTATAAATGTCATGCGTTTTCTATTCTAGTATGTTGGGGGTGTACGTTTGATCAAAAATGTGTTCTTTGAATGAATTTTGGGTGTGTAATCTGTGGGTTACTCTTTGGAAAGTGTTTTATAAATTTTAAAGTGGTTTAGTAAATAATGTAGATGGTGCGAGTTATGTTTTGAAAATGTGTCGAGGTGGTTCTTTTGAATTTTTTGTTCGTTTGCATTGTCTTAAGTCTGTGTTTATGTATTTTAGTTATCTTTGCGGTTGTAGTGCATTGGAAAGATTTTTCCATGGTCCTACGATCGTCAGCTTGCGCGTGCTTGCGCGCCCGTGCGAGGTGTGTCGCATCGTCGTGATTGGTTTTCAAATCGAGGTAGGTCCCCACTATACTCACCTTTAAATTTAGAATTTATTAATTTCTTGATATTTTATTAATTTTTAATAAATGAGAAATAGTATTAGATAATTATTTTTCGAATAATTACTTGATTTAAATGAAGTTGGTTATTTTATACACGACACTTGAAATATTTTTTTGATGAATTGATGCACAATAGTGAAAGAATGACCATATGGCCTTTGAAAATAATTCACAGACTTTCAAGTGTGGTTCGGGTTTGTCGGTAAATGTTTTCTTTTGATGCGTGAAGAAATGTTTTGGTTTCTCTAGAGAAATTATGTTTCTTTTAAAAGTTTCATAAGGCCCATTTGGCACTTTGATAAAATAAATTATTTTGAAAACATATCTTTGGGGTGACTCAAGGGTGATCTTATTGTGTATATCAATTGTGTGAGTTGTGTGTGATGTTTTTGCATCGTGACTAGTTACTTGATTGACATTGTTGACTCACCCCTTTATTTTATTACATGTGTTGATATAGGAACCTGGCATAGTAATTGAATCTTATGAGAATGATTTCTGCACTAGTTTAGATTATGCACTGGTTAGTGGCCCTTAGGGTGTACTTTGATCTTCTAGGGGATTTGGCCCCTTGGTTAGGCTAGGTAGGGAAATACCGAGCATTAGGGCGTTATGACATCATTGAGTAGGGAATGCCTTCAGGATGAGTCATGCGTATAGTACGTTCTATATTGTTCACGATCTCCTAGGTTCGACCCATGCTTCATTTACTGTTTATTTGTATGTGGCGAATTATTGAGTGGCCTAGTTCGGTTGCTAGTCCTCGTTTAATACTTTCACATTGTCCTTATTTTGTGTTGTGTGTGGTTTTCCTCTTGACTAACAACTAAACCTTTATATTTTAAATTGTTCGCAAATTTTTTTTAAAATGAAATGCACCCTTTTCCTTCAAATATAAAACATGTTTTTAAAATTATAAATGGAAATGGACTGTTACTTGTTTTAGAAATGAAAGTGTGTGTGTGTGGAAACCCATATTTTATATAATTTAGTTCAAACCTGGAATTGATAAATTATTTATTTAAGGGTAGTTCTTTGGGAATAGATTATTGGGCACACCTACTGAGTTTTAATACTCACACCTATAGTGTTTTCCTGTTTTTAGTTTCTGTTGCAGGTTCGAATCGAGCTTGCTCGCCATGGGTGAGAGTTGGTTTTGGATTGGTGAGAGACTCTCGGGGTCGTGAGGAGTTTTGGTCATGGTCAGGTTAGTTTGTTGTTATTGGTTGTTCTTCCTTTTTCATGTCATTTATTTTTTTTGTTCTATTTTATTTATACTTCTTAGTTTATTTTCATTGGGTGAAATCATTCCCTTTTGTCCTCTATTGATGCCCTGGAACTTGTTGCCAGCCTAGGAGGATCGGGTACGCCTCTCGATCCATGTCACGGACCGAATTGGGTGATTGGTTCAGGGTAGACCTAGGTTGGTTTGTGATAGTAAATTATATTATTTCCAATCTTCAGGTGATTAAAAATGAATAATCTATGCTAACCATATCCAAATTTGTCAATAGGTTTCTAGAACCGAGACAAACCTGATGTGATGTGTCGATGAGAGCAGGAGGAGGAGGAGAAGGAGATACGTCAACGATAGGACATGATTGACATAAATTGGTGCAATGAAAAATTTGGACATGGTTGGAATAAATTGGTTTCATCACCTAAATATTGTAAAATCTATGATTTAATCTTTTTTGGAAAATCATATAATTTCCAATCTCGAGGTGATTAGAAATGACCAATTTGTACCAACCATGTCCAAATTTTTCATTTGGTCCCCAGAACCGGGGTAGGTCGTATGTGATGCATCGATGCACTAGTGGAAAAATGTTTTTCCTTGTCGGTTTTTTTTAAATTGGACATTGGTTTTTAACCGACGTTGATAAAGGTGACATAAAAAAATATAATCTTCAATGTCAGTTTTTATAAACCAACATCAAAAATCGGCCCCCATTAGTATTTGGCATCGGTTTTCATATAAACCGACACCAAAAGTCAGGCCCGAACAATCTTTGGCATCAGTTTTCATATAAACTGATGCCAAAAGTCAGTCTGACAGTCTTCGACCTCGTTTTTTAGAAAACCAACATCCAAATTCAGCTTCTACATGGGTTTTATCATCGGTTTTGGATAAAAGCCGACATGAAAATTTTGCTTAAAAAAATATTTTTCATGTCGGTTTTTTCAAAAACCGACCTTAAAACATTGAAAATATTAATATTGGAATATAGATTATTTCTCAAGCTTAGATTTGACTACTTATGGAGCTAAAACGGACTTATGGATCAAAAGTTACAATCGTCATAAGTTGTAGCTCTTTAAATTTCGATAGATAAAAATTGATTCAAAGAAAACCTGAGAAACAAGAACCAAAAACTATATGCCAAATGACCAAAAAAATTAAAAAACATAAATATTCAAACTAATTTTAATTCTTTTATTGGTTTCATTCAAATCGATATCATGCTTTTTTTATTTCACTTCATTTCAAGGAAGAACTCATGAGGTAATGAAAATTGTGAGTGATAAAGAATTTTTCCCCTAAACTAATGAATCTCATGTGGAAGTTTCATATTTGTGTCTTGATCGGAATAATATTTCATCATTATAATAAAAATATCAACATATTTAGCGATAAGGAAAACTATAATAATGAAATTAAATGATGAAAAGAAATACCATGTACAAATCATCGATCGAAGAATTGTCGAAATATTGATTGAACCGAAGATGTCGAAAATGTTGAAATAAAGAGGATGCGACTTTATATATTGTAAATGAAAATTTTATTCGCAATGAAGCATTAAAATTTATGTGGGATTTTAAAAATAGAAATGTGCATTGTTAAAAAATTGAAATACCAAACCCATGTATTTGGAACATTACTTTTAACATCGGTTAAATTTATAACTGATGTTAACAATATTCTCATGTTTGGGTTATAACGTCATTTATTGAGAAACTGAATCCAAAAAGTGACTTTTAACATCTTTTATTAGGAAAATCGATGCCAAAAAGTTACTTTTAAATCTAGTTATTGAAAAAAACCGACGTTAAAAACCAAGTCTTCTAATGTTCAACTTCAGATGTCCATAAATTTTGATCCGTAAGTTTTTTTTTCTACAAGACCTATAAAATTGAAGATTGAAAAATTATCTAAAACTTTTATTTAATTTTTAATGTTGTTTATTTGAATAATCGATGCCAAAAAATTACTTTTAATGTTGGTTATTGGAAAAAAACAATGTTAAAAATCAAGTCTTATAATGTTCAACTTCTGAGATCCGTAACTTTTGATCCGTAAGTCCGTTTTTTCTCCACGACCTATCAAATCAAATAATGAGAAATTATATAAAACTTTTGTTTTATTTTTAACGTCATTTACATTGAAATAGATGCCAAAAAAGTACTTTTAATGCCGATTATTGGAAAAAACTGACGTTAAAAATCATAATGTTCAACTTCTGACGTCCATAACTTTTGATCCATATGTCCATTTTTGCTTCACGACCTGTAAAATCGAATCTTAAGAAATTATCTAAAACTTTTATTTTATTTTTAACGTTGGTTATTTAAATAACTGATTCAAAAAAGTGACTTTTAATTTCAGTTATTGGAAAAAAATGATGTTAAAAATAAAGTCTTATAATGTTCAACTTCCGACATCTATAACTTTTGATCCGTAAGTCCGTTTTTTCTCCACGATCTATCAAATAGAATATTTATAAATTATCTAAAACTTTTGTTTTATTTTTAATGTTGTTTATTTGAAAAACTAATACCAAAAAGGTACTTTTAACGTCGGTTATTGTAAAAACCCGATGTTAAAAATCAAGTCTTATAATGTTCAACTTCCGACATCCATAACTTTTGATCTGTAAGTCCATTTTTTCTCCACGACCTGTAAAATAGAATCTTGAAAAATTATCTAAAACTTATATTTCATTTTTAATGTCGGTTATTTGAGTAACCGATGCCAAAAATCAACTTTTAACATCAGTATCTAAGAACTGACGTTAAATTGCCGACGTTAAAACCTATGTTTCTACTAGTGATGACAACAATATTAGGAAGGGGAGGAGGATATGAAGATTGAAATAGTTAAATGATGGTTATAATCATATATAATATATATCTATATATAATAGTTATTTTCAAGTATTTTATAAAAATCATTTTGTGTTTCAGATGGACTCTAATCTGTTTCGTGATTTGAAGGAGGCTAATCTACCTAGTGATGAGCATAATGTTGCATCATTTGACCCTCAAACTACTGGCAGTTCAGCGACAAATCAGAGGGGTCATGGCCTTATGAGATTGATGATTCCTGACCCGATCCCTGAGCGATGGACACATCTTGATTTCAATCCACACATGCTGAGGTATGTTCAGTTGTGTATTATAGTTAATTTTTATTAATTTTCATTAATTTATTAATATACTAATTGTTCAATTATTTGTAATATTTTTTCACAATTTACGTATATAGCGGTTGGTCAAGGTGAAGGAAGAGATCTGTCTTTAGTAGCAGGAGAAGATGCATCGATGGTAGTAGTAGAAATACGAGGAGATGATGGAGTACATGCACTATTTTACTCATGGTTTAGGGATGAAGTTCCCTCCACCAGCACTTCCAACTCCTCCAGATGACCCTCCCCCTCTGTGGTTTATATATTTTTTCTATAAACATTTGAATGTAATTTTTTTTTAATATTTTTATTAATAAATCTATTTACATTTCTATATAGTGTGTTTTTATATTATTCTAAATTTTGTGTTTTTTATTATTTTATTATTTTATCATTATTTTTTTATTTATTTTTTATTTTAATTATTTTATTATGTATTTATTATTTTTATTATTTTATTATTTATTTATTATTGTATTATTATTATTTTTTAATATTGTTTTGAATATTGTGTTTTTTATTGTTTTATTGTTTTATTGTTATTATTATTATTATTATTATATTAATTTTTATTATTTTTATTTTTATTTTTTTTAAGTTTTTTGTGATGGGCCCGTCACAAAAGGTTTATTTTTAAAAACCCGGCTAAACTATTTATGACAATAAGAGCTCCTATCACAAATGTTTCAATTTCAAGTAGTGTTCGATCTGTTGTACTAAGCTTTAATTGAAATATTTTATTACATTTCAATTATTAGTTGGGATATTTTTTACTATAAATTTTTTTTTATTAAATTTTTTCATGTAGTTTTATTCAATGATGGGTATGAATCTTGGAAGATGATGAGACAAAGAGATCTATGTGCCTGTGGTTTTAGATATTTTGAAAATATTTTTTTTATTTTTGAAATATAGTGGTTTTTTGTAGTGCTGCAGTGTTTTTAAAAAAAATAAAAAAACTTATAATGGTTGTTAGATGACGAACACTCTAGGTCTTGATCCCAAAAGAGGCTATAGCGACCACCACATGATGATCGCTGTAAATAATATTATGTTGGCCTATAGGAGTATCTATTTGGCGATCACTATAGGTGATCCTGATCTCATCTATAACATCCACCATATGGTAGATTCTATAGGAAACAACAACGGACCTAAAGTGTATGATGTTTGGCTTCCACTATAGGCCTTTAGGGATGGATTTTGTTAATCACTAAAAGCCTTTTTTCTATTAGTGAATGAAGAAAGCTAATATTTTTAATGTGGCTTGAAGGGGAACTGGTCGCATACCTTCTATATGCTAAATCATTTTGTAGAAATTAATCAACAATCAATCAAAGGAAAAGAAAAATGCATTCAATAATATATTTTTAACCATTCCTTGATGTTTGATGATGGTATTAAAAATTTTTACATCTTCAATTATTTTATTAACCATGAAACTACTAAGTATATGGGTCATGCATGACAACCCATGTCTTTATTTACACATTAATTAATGATTTATTACACAAGAATACACTTAATACAAACTAAAAGATAGGGAATCATATTTTATTTGGGTAATTAGGTATATAACACAACAACTTGATACATGGGTACAAAAACATTATTGAAAATTTCCTTAAAATTCTTCTAAAATTCCATAGCTTTCAAAACTGCATGGGATAACCTATGGACATACATAAGAAAGGGTTGAGATATACAACTTAGTAAGGGAATAAACAAAGCATAAAATGAATAAAATATTACATATTAGATGATAGTCATTACAATGGGACGTAAAATGGGTGAGAATCATAAACATGAACAATGAGCATGATATAACATTATAACATAAAGGCAACATGGAAAAGTGACAACAACATTAAACATGAAATCATAAGCATAAGTTAAGTTTAACCACCAAGAAAACATAACACAATGTACTTAGGATAACCTCTCATACACTATACATGGCATCTCATGAGACTAAAATACTACCAATTGCAATGGAGTTCTATTTGGGCACACCCATCATAATCTTATCATTTACATGCATAAGTTTTCAACATAGATCGTATAACATAAGAAAATATTTCATCATATTTAATCTCATGATTAAGGATCATGGGTGATATACATGGAATTCCCCAATCAATAAAGTATAAGTAAAACTTGGTGGATAACCTTGAGTGAAAATGTGTATGGTCATGTACATCACAAATTTTTGGCATGAAAACTATGAGTGAAACTTCTGAAATATAACATCAGTACTTAAAGATTCATTATATGGTTTAATAAGAGAGAAATGAGTATCTAATAACTTATAAGTAAATTATATAGTGTCACAGATATGTAATAACATAATACAATATAAAAATTTGGGATTTTAAAGGCATAGGACAAGGAGGGTGCATGAATAATAATTTTTCATGGGAAAATTGCACGATAATTTCGGCAGCATAATGGGGATACATTATGAATCATGGGAGGGATTAATGAGAGTGAAATGGGTCAATCATTACTTTTAAATCATAAGGGAGGTTAGAGGGATGTGTAAAATCATATCCCATCAATAGGAATTAGAATACAAAGTGTATTACATAAATAAGGTTCTTGAATAAAGATGTGAAAGAGAGGGTTCCTTACTAAATTTTGGCATCGTAATGGCTTAGGTAAATGTTATAATGAGAGGGGATAAATGATAATTCATTAATAGGACATAAATTGGATAGTAGGGTAATATTTATAAATTCATTAAAACATAACCAATTGAGATTGAAAAGGATAATTACAAATAAGGTTCTTGAATGGAAAAGAACAAAGATAAATCTCTTACTAAATTTTGGCAAGGTAACGGCTTAGGTAAAGGTCAAAATGAGAGGGGATAAATGATATCTCATTAAAAGAAAATCAAGTGGAAAGTAAGGGGGTTTTTATAAATGCATGAAAATATAACCAATTGAGATTCAAAAGGCTAATGTTAGAGAAGGTTTTTGAATTTAAAAGAAGAGAGAGAGGTCATACAGAAAATCACAGGACAATTTAGGCAGTATAACAGGTGAACATTAAGGTTCATCAGAGGTATTAATGAGAGTGAAAGGGGTATATGATCACATGGACATAAAAATGGTGGTAAAAGGGATGTATAAAAACATTCCTAAATAAGAAAAAAAGAAAATTTAGAGGCACGATATAAAGGATGTGCTTGGATAAAAAGAAGAGCGAGAGATCCCTTACCCTGAGAGGGTGATTCCAAAAGCTTGGGAGGTGATTCTACAGATATTGGGGGAACTTTGGGAGGACTCTGAGGGGTGGGAAGAGTAAGGAAATGCTCTAAGTTTTTTGAGTGAAGAGGAATGAGAGTTTGGGTGACTTTATATAGAAAAAGATAGGGAAGTTCTTTATTATTTAACAAACATAGGTTTTGGACTCTATACAATAAAGTAATCAAAACTAAAAACCTTACTATGGTTTTCCCCATGGTTTCAAAGTGGATGTCCCCCCAACTCCATTCATCCATTTATTCTGAACCTCTACTTCCTTGCTACTCTGCTTTGCGATCCTACCTCTTCAAAGCTCTGCCATTCTGCTCCAAAGCCTCAACGTCCCTCCACTTCGAAACCCCTCACTGGCCTCATTTAGGTGATACCCACTAATATTGAGGTAATTCTATTTATATTTCAATTTTTTTAATATTTTAATTTATTTAATTATATAATTGAAATTAGTAGTTGATTCAGTAGTTTGTTTCCAATTAGTAATTTTTAATTAATTTAGTATGATTTAATGGTAATTATTAATTAGTTAATTGTGATTAGTAAATAAATTAATGTAATGAACAATTAATATTTGTATTTAGTACTTTATTAATTGTAATTAGTAATTAATTATTTAAGTAATTGTAATTAACAATTCGTTAATTATAATTAGTACTTAGTTAATTGTAATTAGTAATTAATTAACTATAATTAGTAATTAATTTATTATTAATTAATTTTGATTAGGAATTAGTTAATTGTAATTAGTAAATAAATTAATGTAATTAGAAATTAATTAATTGTAAATAGTACTTAGTTAATTGTAATTATTAATTAATTAACTGTAATTATCACTTACATAATTGTTATTAGTAATTAATTTATTATTACTTAATTGTAATTTAGAATTAGTAAATTATAATTAGTAAATAAATTAATGTAATTAGAAATTAATTAATTGTAATTAATACTTAGTTAATTGCAATTAGAAATTAATTAATTAAGTAATTAATTATAATTAGTAATTAATTAACTATAATTAGTAATTACGCAATTGTAATTATTAATTATTTTATTATTACTTAATTATAATTATGAATTATTTAATTTTAATTAGTAAATAAATTAATATAATTAGAAATTAATTAATTGTAATTAGTAATTAGTTAATTGTAAATGGTAATTAATTAATTAAGCAATTAATTGTAATTAGTGCACCCATGCTTGGTTGGGGTGGTAAGGGTGGGGAGGGGATTGGGGTGTGTTTGCGGGGTCAAGTCCCCAGGCCAGTGGTTCTCCAATGGCCCGAAGGCCTTAATTTTTGTTATTATTGATAAAACCCTTTTTTAAGGGAAGAAGGGAGGGAACCCAAAGACATCATAGGCTGAAGACAAATCAGCTCGAAGGACAAAAGAAGTATAACCAGACTGACAACCGAACGAGCCCCTCCCCAACCGATGATCATGTTGAAGTCTGTCATCATTGCAAGGATAATCAGCTAGCAAGTGTCCCATGTTAAAGCACGATCCCGATTCGATGGCAAGTTCCATACCCTCTCAACAACCGATTCTGAAAAGCACTGCAAAGATGAACCACCAACTCTGAATACTCATTTGGGGTTTGTTCCTACAATCAAGTCCAGCAGCACACCCACCATCGAGATCGAACCAGACTAATAAAACATCCACAAATCTTCGACCATTCCAGCATCAACAAACCATACCAGCTTCAACAAACCACATGAAGGAGAACCAGAAGAAGCTCAAATACGACACCAAAATCCGCACTAGTCGCTGGAGCCACCGCCAGGAAGTCCCCTGCCACCATCCGCAAGAATCTCCAACCATCCGCATAAGCACCCGAAGAGGAGACGCCAATGATCAGATCTGAGCCGCCCTGACCTATATCGGTCATGAATCCAAGAAACAACAAGGAGGAGTAGGGGAACTCGAGTGGAGCCAGCTCTGCATAAACCCTTCAAACCTGCAAAAATAAAAAGATGATCCCCCCTCCGAAAGCCAGATACATACCAACCCGCACTGGATGCACGCCTTAAACGCCTCCTAACTGCGCTAAACTGAACCGAGGAGCCAGATCAATGTCATCGCTGAAAAATCAGAGTCGTCCTGAGAAAAGTCAATGACACCGAAGGGGATGAGTTGCTTTGAACCGGGCGAGAGGCCAATGTTCTTCCAGGACGCAACGACGCCGAGAATGACTGAAGACTGTCGCACTATGCCATAACTCCACCGCCCGAACCCCACCACAATGCGATGTTGCCAAGTCACGCCTACATCGAAGAATCCATAGGAAGCCAGCACGAACCGTGCCCTGTCGGAGGGGAAATGGGAATCAAATCTGGAGAAAAAACCCTAACCACCGCGAGGAAGGGGGAGATGCCGCTCCGAGGCTGGGATTCGGGACCCCGGGCCAGTGGTTTATCTGTATTTTCTTTGTTGCGTTGTGTGCTGCTTTCGCAGTTGTACTAAATGTTTTAATTAATTGTAATTAGTAATTAATTAATTGTAATTAGTACTTACCTAATTATAATTAGTATTTTTTAAATAAATTAATGTAGTTACCAATTAATTAATTTTAATTAGTACTTAATTGAAATTAGTAATTAATTAGTTAAGTAATTAATTGTAATTAGTAATTAATTAACCATAATTAGTAATTACATAATTATAATTAGTAATTAATTTATTATTACTTAATTGTAATTAGGAATTAGTTAATTGTAATTAGTAAATAAATTAACGTAATTAGTAATTAATTAATTGTAATTAGTAATTAGTTTATTGTAATTAGAAATTAAGTAATTAAGTAATTAAGTATAGTTAGTAATTAATTTATTATTACTTAATTATAATTAGTAATTATTTAATTGTGATTTGTAAATAAATTAATGCAATTAGAAATTAATTAATTAAGTAATTAATTGTAATTAATAATTAATTAACTGTAATCAGCACTTACATAATTGTAATTAGAAATTAAATTAGTATTAATTAATTGTAATTGAATTAGTTAATTGTTAATTAGTACTTAGTTAATTGTAATTAGTAATTAATTAATTGAGTAATTAATTGCAACTAGTCATTAATTAACTGTATTTATTACTTACATAATTGTAATTAGTAATTAATTTATTATTACTTAATTTTAACTAGTAATTAGTTAATTATAATTTTTAAACAAATTAATTAAGTAATTAAATTTAAATAGTAATTAAATAATTATAATTATTTATTAAATAAATGTTATTAGTAATTACATAATCATAATTAGTAATTAATTTTGTATTGATTAATTGTAATTAGGAATTAGTTAATTGTAATTAGTAAATAAATCAATATAATTAATAATTAATTAATTTTAATAATTGCTTAGTTAATTGTAATTAGTAATTAATTGAATTAGTAATTAATTAACTGTATTTACTGGAATTATTAATTAATTTAGTATTAACTAGAAATAGTAATTAATTTAGTATTACTCAATTTTAATTAGTAATTAGTTAAGTGTAATTAGTAATTAATTCATTAAAATTTCCCAAATAACTAATAAATAATGAATTATTGTTTAATTTGAATTAAAAATTAATTAAAAATTAATAAAAAACCAATTAATAATTAATTATAATTACTAAACTAATTAACTAATAATATTTATTCATATATATATATATATATATATATTAAGAATGATTGTATGTCGGGGTACATTTGATAAATTGCTTCTAGAATAGAGTCTTACATTACATTCTAGGCATGATAATGAATTTAGTTTTTAATCAACCTTGACCACAATTTTTAATTGAAGTTATGAATTTAATTTAGTTATTGAATATATTTTGTGCATATTAAGTGTTAGAGTTTTCATTAATTGAATTCTCTCTTGAGTAAAGTCTCCCTGGGTAGAGGGGATTTAGGTCGGACCACCTACTTTCTAGGAGGATTTTTTTGGCTAGGAAAGTAAATGGTGTTGGCTATCTGTCAGTATGGACTTACTCATGTGGAGTTTTCCAATCTCATATAACTATATGCTTTTACCACAACTACAAAACTGGGTTTATCCAGTGCTAGGCTTTATCGGCACTAAAAAAAGCACTGATAAATTCCCCTTTTGTCAGTGTTAGAAAAATCCATGATAAAGGGGGACTTTATTAGTGCATTTTAGCACTGATAAAAGGGGTATTTATCAATTCTAAAAAAATCACTGATAAAGGGGGTCATTTATCAGTGCTGATAAAAAATGTTGATAAAGGGGGACTTTTATCAGCACTAATAAAAATGCACTCATAAAGGGGGCCCTTTATCTGTACTGATAAAGGGTATGTTTCATAAAAAAATTATATATCATTATAAATAATATATGTATATATATGTATATATATTAATATAAATATAATATATATTTTTGAAATATGTTTTAGATAAGTCTAAATAGGAATTTACACTTAATATTTAAGATATTAAGTGAAAATGGATTATAAATAATTAAAAATATTATTAATTCATTATTTTTTAATTATTATTAATTAATAGTTATTTAATAACAATTGGATGACATAAAAATTAAATAAATTAATGAATGGGGTAAGATAAGTTGAAAACATGACTTGAACTTCAAACGACCATAACTTTTGGTCTGAGTGTCCATTTGAGCTCTAACACATATCAAATAAAATCCTGAGACAATATCTATGCCCTAGGGATTGAGGGAAATCCAACCATATTTTTTGAGTCCAAAAAAGACCATAAGGCCTCTAAAACTGGGTTTTTAGTTGGGGTATCCCAAAATTTTAATATTTGATGGAATTTCAGCCTCGTTTTAGGGGTCTTATTGTCTTTTTTCAGTGGATACTGAATTTATTCTTAGAAATTACTTTCATATTGATATTATGGTTTTAAAGTTTTTTCATTTTCCACATTGTACTATTATTATAAAATATATAAAAATATATACATATTTTGTATATATTCAAACATAAAATTTTAATTTTATAAATAAATTTGTGAACATATTTATATATAAAATATATTTCTAAATAAATAAACCTTATCCAAGTAAAAAATAATATTTATTAAAAATGTAAAATAATTGATACTGGACAATGATGTAGTTATATTATAAGTACAGAAAGAGTTGTTATGCATGGAGACTCTATAACTTTGGAATATGTTCATTGAAAAATTCATTGAAAGTTAAAACTGGTAGAGAATCGAGTGATATAGTCCATCATATATAAACATCTTCAATTTAATGATAAGTTGTGGCATGTAGCCTATCCAGTAACTAATGATGAAGAATGGTAACACATACTTTCATTGGTTAAGTATCAACCTAAGAATAAAATGGTGAAGTCATATGTCACTATTACTACAATGGAGGTTGCATCGAAATTAGAAGTTAGTCCATCACAACTTCATGATGTAATGTCATATCCTCATGATATAACACCTCAAGAAGCTCCATAAACAATGGTAGTTGTTATTTCATATCCTTAGGCCAGATTTTTATATCCTCAAGAGATGATTTATCATAGAGGAGGTGATGTTTCCATAGATAGACCTCCATGTAATTTAGATGTGTTGGTAAAAAATTTTGAGGATGATTACAATTTAGAAAAATAAGATGATGAGGAAGTTAAAGAAGAAGAGAATACTGAAGAACAACATGTGCCCACTCCAGTGAGGTTCAATTGACCTTTGGACCATCCTCCACTATTGGCATCATGGTCGACCAAAGGCATGAATTGTTTTCCACATTTTGATTGGTTAGTTATTACTCCTAGTATATAATTTCCAATAATTATTGGTGGCACAAATCGAGTGTCTGGTGAAGGTGTTTAGTATATTAGAAGATGGTTTTAAAGAAAATAAGTAATAAAAAATGTGATAAAGAAATATCACATTGTAATAAATTAAAGTTATGTTGTAGAAGAGTAAAAGAGAACTTATTATGTGATCCTGTGTGGAAAATATGATTCAAACTGTCAGATGAATTTATGAGCTATAATTGATAACATTTTTTATTATTGGTTCATTACTAGTTTTACTCCACACACGTGTGTGAACCCAAGCTTTTTACAGGAACACTCATCATTAGATGTTGAGTTTTTTTCAACTATTATTGTTGAAATGATAAGAGCATATCAAGACGTTCATGTCATTCTGGTGCTGAAGAGAATCAAAAATCATTTTGGGTATCAAATCTCTTACTAGAAGGCATGGGCGGCACGATAGAAGGCTATTGTGAAAGTTTTTGGTGACTAGGATGACTATTATCTAGTTTTAACATGGATTATGGATCTTTTACATCACAAAAATCGAGTAATCTATCAGTTAAATACTACTGAATATGTTAACCAAAACAACCAAGTTGATTAGTCGATGGTTGTGTTTGATAGATTATTTTGGAAATTTTTACCATGTGTGTCTTCTTTTAGAAATTTCAAGAAGTTTATACCGATTGATGGAACATTTCTGTATGGAAAGTATAGAAGAACTTTATTGAGTGCCTCCACACTTGATGGTAATCGAGCCCCTCTACCTTTGGAATTTTCTATTGTCGAGAAGAAGAACTTATAATCACAGAGTTGGTTTCTAGCCTTCCTTAGAGAGTTTTTTATGGGTGAATAAGTGATTTGTCTAATTTTATATCACCATCGATCAATCAAGGGGGCATTATAGTTTGAGGGTCTTTCCTGAAGACCACCATATTCCCATCATCGATATTGTATTCAACACATTTCTAGAAATGTGTGAAAGAATATCTGATCATATATTAATTAAAAGATCTACAATTATAATATAATTTTACTATAATGTTTTAAATATAAATTACAGGTTTGGTAAAAGAGACCTTCTATCCCAGTGTAAAGTATTTTTTGGAATGAGTAAAGCATGCTAAAGAGGGTTTGAATATAGGGATGTTGTGTGTGGACCACTCTACCACCTTGGTACACATGTTGTACCTACCATTACTTGATAATCTTGACTAGACAGGTAGATACAATTGGGGGTCTGCTACATTATCACATGTGTATAGATGTCCCTGTACTAGTTGTCAAGTTGATGCGCAACATATTGTAGGCTGTATGACATGTCACGACCCGTCCTCAGGGCCCGTGCCGTGACTACCCCAAGCCCGCCTTCCATAGGCCAGGGGCTAGCGACTAGCACCAAGGCGTAAATCCTGGTAAAAGGGAAGGAATTGCCTTTGTAAAGTAACTCACAAACACCACAGAGCAAGAAGGCAGAAGTAAACACTAAGTAAAAACTAGTACAACAGTAAGTGCGGAAAAGTAAGTGGGACAGTATACAAACCCAAACTGAAAGTAAAGTACAACTAGAAAGGGAAAACATCAACTGAAAAGTAAAGACGCAACATCGATCTGTCCATTGGAAATCCCACCTGAAGGGTGGGTACAGAAAGCCTCCACTGCTCCTCAGGTCCAGCCGACCGCTCCGAGTACGTCCCGCCCAGTGGTCCACCTCCAGGTACCATCCTGCTCCACAAGCCTCCACCATGATCAGCGTTGTCCGTCGTCTGCAACCAACACAACGTAGTGCGGGCATAGCTCGTGTAGGGGTGAGTATAAGCTACTCAGTAGGGACCCCGAGACCCCTGAAGGTCTCCCAGAATCCACAAAGGATAAACCACAAAGTAAAGATACAATCACGAATTAAAATCCGACACGACTTAGGTATATGCCCATACATATACCTAAGTCATCAATTCTCGCTTGGCTCCAACATCCGAGCTCAAGTACAACCCAGTCCACACAGGAAGGCAAAACATAAATCCACACAGGATAGCACAACACAATCCATAAAGGAAAGTAAACAGGATTCAGCTCACACAGGTACACTTCTTCATATGACAATAAAGATGACCAGATATTACCACTGATTCATCTAACCCGTCGGACCCACAAAGGATCGATAGGTACTAACCCCCGCAATGACCCACAAAGGATCTGACCCACAAAGGATCTGACCCACAAAGGATCGATAGGTAACTAACCCCCAAAATGACCCACAAAGGATCTGACCCACAAAGGATCGATAGGTAACTAACCCCCGAAATGACCCACAAAGGATCTGACCCACAAAGGATCGATAGGTAACTAACCCCTACAAAGACCCACACAGGATCGGACCCACACAGGATCTGTAGGCACTGGCCCACACAAGACCGTTGAGCGCTGACCCACTCAAGATCGGACCCACACAGGATCGGTAGCACTGACCCACAAAGGATCGCTGAGTGTTGTAGTTATCGCCGTCGAATCCACTGAGGATCTCTGCACAGTCGTCGTCGTCACAGTAGAAGTCGTAGCTAGCTCTAGGGTTCCCGCACACAGTAAGCTCATTTGGGAGGGTCCTCTCCACGAGCCGAGAGGCTGATACTTCAACTCAAACTTAGTCTAGAGTTGATGTATCAAAAAGTTCTGTATCGTCAACAGGAACTCAACGTCGCAGACGGCGCGTCAATCGGACGCCCAGTCTGAGAGTTATTGGTCTTTTCGTCCCAGGGGCCCAGTTGGTTTTTAAGTCAAAACCAACCCGACCGTACTTCACCTGCATCCAAACTTCGGGTGGAGTAAGCCAAAAGATCTGTCTCACTTAGAGGAATCCATCAAAGTCGACGGTACGTCAATCGGACGTCCAGAGCTCAAGATATGAGTGTTTCCGCTCTGAGGGCCCGGTTGGTTTCGTGTACGAACCAACCCGGCCGAACCCAAAGTATTCAAAAACCTTGGGTGTAGTATACTGAAACGACCGTCTCGATCCAAGGATTGCATCGCCGCTGACGGCGCGTCGTTCGGAGGCCCGTAGCTCAAGTTCCGCGGACCACCGGACGCGCTTCGGTGGTCTATTTTGCCTGTGGTTTGCGCCTACGGCTCTCCCGGGATCCGAACTCTGCTGTGAAGGCCTCCAATCACCATTCTGGTCCCATTTAGTAAACGCCGTTACACCACGCATCAACGAAAAACTGCTGAGGGTTGTCGGGCCATGTTTGTTTGGCCCGCACCCTCCGTGTTAGGTGATAACAATTGGGAATAATATTCAACACATGAAAACATAACAAGGCACAATTTTAATAAATTAAAATTGAACTTTGATCCGGGTTCTTTGTTTTAGAAGAAACAACCATGGGAATAAATATTATTCTCAAATAAAACCCCTACCTCGTAGCTGTCATCGAACGAGATTTCTTCGCAGAATTGACCATCGCGGAAGAAGAGGATCGTCGCGTCACGGAAGGGCGTCGCGTCATCGCGGAAGGGCGTCACGTCGACGATCTCTGAGGGTTAAAGAAAACACACAGATTTAATTTCACGAATTAAATCCATGTTAAGGATAAAATCCACAAAGGAAATTTAAAAGATCCGCAATCTCCTACCTCAAGCAGTTGATGATCGGAGATTGTTGTGGGGAAGAACGTCGCGGAAGAAGCGTCGTGGAAGGAGAATCGTCGGCGTCACGGAACACGGCGTCGCATCGTCGATCTCCGAGGGTTCGGCGTTCTTCGCGTTCTTCGCATTCTTCACGTTCTTCTCGTTCTTCGCGAAGGGGGATGAAGGTACAGTTTCTCCAAATCCTCTCAACAATTCGCACCCAAGAAGAAAGGGTGTTGGTCTTATTTTATTATTATGCCAACAGTTTGAAAAACAGGTTAAGAAACGAACCATTAATTCGGTGAATTAATGGTAACGACTTAACTGCCCATTTAATAGGAGCGTTAAGAGTTTTAGAAAAGGCCCCAGTTGACTTTCATAAATGAGGAGTTTTCGCGGGTGCATTACTTAGAGGAAAAGAAACGGTGGGGCTCATGCAGGCCCCACCTCACAAATATCCTACCAAGAGGGTAGGATATTTTGGATTGAACCCTATCCACTTCAACTTAGCTCAAGTTGCTTTAAGTGGCTTTTAAGTGGCTTTAAGTGAAATAAAAATAAAGTTGTCGCACCACTTTATTTTATTTCTTAACTTAACCCAAAAAATTTAAAAACCACACCCGAGCAAACGCAACTCTGGAAGAGGTGTTTCTAAGAAAATACCGGAGCTGCGATTCCATCGGTGCCCTCAGAATTTGATTCCGAGCACCGGTTCAAAAGTTAGAAAACCCCGCTCGTTTGTTCACTGAACGTACCCGAGCCAAACTTCGGAAAATGATTCCGGGCACACCGAGCCTCGGAATCAGGTGCCGTCAGAAACTGCGTTCTTGTAAAATTCCAAAGAAAATTAATAAAAACATTTAATTGAAATTTACGGGTCTTTACATCACTCCCACCCCAGGGCTTTACGTCCCCGTAAAGATACATCATAAACTAGGGAAACAAATGTGGGTACTGAGCACGCATCTGAGCCTCCCGCTCCCAAGTTCTCTCTTGGAGGTTCTCGTGCTGCCATCTAATGCGCACTAGAGGAATCGATCGTCCACGTAGGACCCACTCCTGTCGATCCTCAATCTCTACTGGAACCTCCGCAAAAGTATCCCCATCATCAACGTCTAGCTCCCCATGGTCGATGATATGCGTCGGGTCATGCACGTATCTCCTCAGCTGAGATACGTAGAAGACGTCGTGCACCCGGTGCAACTGAGGTGGTAGAGATAGGTGATAAGCCACCTTTCCAATCCTACTGAGGACCTGGAATGGTCCGATGAAGCATGGAGACAACTTTCCGCCTTGTCCAAATCTCCGTAATCCACGTCGAGGTGAGACAAGCAATAAGACGTGGTCACCATCCTCGAACTCTAGTGGCCTCTGCCTCCTGTCAGCATAAGACTTCTGCTGGCTCTGAGCTGTCCTCATCTGCTCCTGGATGACCTGGACCTTCTCTGTCATGGCCCGGACCATCTCTGGTCCCACAAGTGCTGACTCCCCAGGGTCTGTACAGCATAAAGGAGATCTGCAAGGTCTGCTGTACAACGCCTCGTATGGTTCCATCCCGATGGTGGAGTGGTAGATGTTGTTGTACGCAAACTCCACTAAGGGTAGGTGGTCCTCCCAGCTACGACCAAAGTCGAGGACACATGCGCGGAGCATTTCCTCCAGAGTTTGAATGGTCCTCTCCGTCTGACCATCCGTCTGAGGGTGAAAGGTAGTGCTCAGACGTAGTTGCGTCCCGAACGCCTCCTGCAACCCCTTCCAAAGCCGGGAAGTAAAGCGAGCATCTCGATCGGAGACGATAGATGATGGCACACCGTGAAGTCGTACAATCTTCTGAACGTAGAGATGCCCCAAGCTCTCCACTGAGCCCTGCTCTCTGATGGGTAAGAAGTGAGCCGACTTGGTGAGTCGGTCGACAATCACCCAAATGGAGTCGTGACCTCTGGAAGTGCGTGGAAGTCTAGTCACGAAGTCCATATATATCTCGTCCCACTTCCACTCCGTGACCTCCAAAGGCTGTACCAAGCCTGCTGGTACCTGATGCTCTGCCTTCACCTACTGGCAGGTGAGGCATCGTGAAACAAACTCTACCACAACCTTCTTTATGTCTGGCCACCAGTGCTATCGTCTGAGATCCCAGTACATCTTCGCCACTCCAGGATGTACCGCCAAAGGAGAAGTGTGAAAATCTCTCAGCACCTCCTCTCGTAATGCAACTGGTACCAAGGTACGTCCTCTGAAGAGGACGTCGTGATCTTCTCCAAAGGAGAAACCATAAGGTGCCTGTCCTGAGGATATCTGTGCACGCCGCATCTCGCAGTCAGTGTCCCCACGTTGTGCCTCTCTGACCCGCTGCAGTAGTGGAGGAGTGACTGTGAGTGACTGAAGGAAGGCTTCTCCATCCCTATCCACGAAGGATATCCGCAAAGCAGATAGCTGCTATGTCGCCTCCTCGAGTAGCTGAATGCTCGTCCTCCTGCTGAGAGCATCGGCTACTATATTCCCCTTCCCAGGAGTATAGAATATCTCAAATTCATAGTCCTGGAGGAGCTCGAGCCATCGCCGCTGTCTCAGGTTTAGGTCCTTCTAAGAGAATATGTACCTGAGACTCTGATGGTCAGAAAAGACTGTAAAGCGTCACCCATCAGATAGTGTCGCCATGTCTTCAGAGTGAAGACCACTGCTGCTAGCTTCAGGTCATGTGTAGCATAGTTCTGCTCATGCGGCCTCAACTGACGTGATAGATAGGCGATCACTGCCTGATCCTGCATCAGGACACATCCGAGTCCGGTCCCTGATGCATCACAGTAGACTACGTGCCCTACTCCCTCCTTAGGAAACCTCAAGATAGGTGCGCTGGTCAATCTCTGTCTCAGCTCCTGGAAGCTCTGCTGACATCTGTCTGACCACACAAAGGGTTTCCCCTTCTTCGTCAAAGCTGAGAGTGGTGCCGCAACTCTGGAGAAGTCTGGCACAAATCTCCAATAGTATCTAGCTAGTCCCAAGAAACTTCGCACCTTCGTCACACTCTTGGGTGGCTCCCAAGCTAGCACTGCCTCGATCTTCGCAGGATCCACTGCAACTCACGCCTCAGAGATGACGTGTCCCAAGAAGTGGACCTCACGCATCCAGAACTGAAACTTCGAGAGCTTACGATAAAGCTGGTGCTCTCAGAGTGTGTCCAGTACAACTCGCAAGTGGTAGGCGTGCTCCTCCTCAGTCGTCGAGTAAATCAAAATGTCGTCGATGAAGACCACGGAAAATCGATCAAGGTATGGATGAAAGATCCTATTCATGAGGCCCATGAACACCACTGGAGCATTTTTTACGCCGAATGGCATAACCAATAACTCATAGTGGCCATACCGACATCTGAAGTCCGTCTTCTGCACGTCCTCGTCCCGAACTCTGAGCTGGTGATAGCCTGACCTGAGGTCTATCTTTGAGAACCACCGTGCTTCCTTGAGCTGATCGAAGAGGTCATCAATATTCGGTAGCAGATACTTGTTCCTCACCGTCACCTGGTTCAGGCGACGATAGTCGACACAAAGTCGCAAGCTCCCGTCCGCCTTCTTGGCGAACAATATCGGGGAAGCCCAGGGTGAAACACTGGGTCAGATGAATCCCTTGCCCTGCAAGTCCTCCAACTGTACCCATAGCTCTCTAAGCTCAGCAGGGGCCATCGGATATGCTGGAGTCGATATCATGGCTGTCCCGGGGTACGGGTCAATATAAAAGTCTACCTCTCTGCGAGGAGGTAGCCCTGGAACGTCGTCAAGAAATACGTCCGCATACTGATCCACCACTGCAGAAAAACTAGGACTCCGCACGTCAACTGCTCTTAGGATGAGGCTAGCCAACTGATAAGTGATGGGTTGTCCTCTCCTCTGAGGAAGTCCATCCCGTGCTGCGAAGTCTCCCTTCTCGCCGGTGAAGGTGAACCTGCTCCTGTCGGTGCGTACACATCGCACCTTGCGCCTAATACAGTCAATATGTGCATGGACTGTAGATAACTAATCCATGCCCAAGATGACGTCGTAAGGCCTCAACGCCGCTACAAGAAGATCCCAGCCGAAGATCTCACCTCCTAGAGTAATCTCACACTGCTGGAACTAGTGCGTAATCGTCGAGTCTGCTCCCGTAGGAGTCTCTAGACTTAAGGATCGAGCCAACGACTCTGTTGGAATCTCCGAGCTCCGAACAAGGGCAACGACTATGAAAGAGTGACTCACTGATGTGTCTATAAGAACTGCAGTAAGGGAGGAATAGACACAGATAGTACCTCGAATCATCTCGGGTGCGCCGTGGTCGTAGGCCTCCGCTGCATGGAGCTGTGCCTGTCTCTGCCCGCTAGCTCCCTGTGGCTGGGGTGGACCTCCTGGTGGTGGTGGTGGTAGAGCCTCAAAGCGTCGCCCACCACCTGCTGCTCGTCCAGATCCTCTTCCTCGTCCGCCTGCTCCCTGCGGGCCGCCACGGTCGACCCTCTGCCTCTACCTGGGTGGCCCCTCAACCGTTTTCTGCTCCTCGGCACGGTGGGTCGGGCAGTCACGAGCCATGTGGCCCTTCCCGCCGCATGTGTAGCACTATCTACCTCTCGAAAGACTGGCTCCACGCTGCGTGCCCCGAACTGCTGAGCCAGTGTCCTGAGGTCGTCTGCGTGAGGGTCTGGTCTGCCTGGACCCCTGAGTCATCTGTCGACTACCTGCCACAGAAGAATCTGCTACGTGCCGCCCCGCAGTAGGTCTCTCTGCTGATGAAGGCTCAGCAAGGAAGCTCTTGGTCAAAAGGGCTCGCTCCAGTACTCTTGCCTGAGTCGGAATGCTGAGGGAGATCAGCAATGCCCTGATCTCATGTCTCAAACCCTGCTCAAAGGTCTGGGCCTGGAAGAATGGGTCTCGTACCATGTCTGTTGAGTAGCGCGAGAGATCGGTAAATCTCGCCGAGTACTGGGTGACCGTCAAGCTGCCCTGCCGCAGATGAAGAAGCTCCTGGATGCGTACCGCACGGAGGGTGGCCGGGACGAATTCTGAGCGGAAGAGGCCCTCAAAGTCTGTCCAGAGAAAAGATGCCACATCGTGCACCTGGAGCATCAAGCTCCACCATCGGCCCGCTGCTGCGTGTAGTAGGCTCGCTGCGAGGATCACCATGAGGTCTGCTGGTGTCCTCACTAACTGAAAAACTCGCACCACTGCCTCCAGCCAGTCCTCGGCTGCCTGGGGGTCCGTCTCCCCGCGGAACCTGGGCGGTCACTGGCGCTGGAACTCATGCAGTGCACTGAGGCGACGTGCATCGTCAGCGGCTGGTGCTGGAAGCATCGGTGGCTCGGCGGGTAAAGGTACCGTCGGCGCCTCAGCTGTCAGAGGGCCCTACACCGAGGCCTCGTCGCTCGGTGGGTTGTCGTCACGCTCAACTCTCGGAAAACTAGATGGCTTCCGTTGTGGGGCCATCCTGAAAAGGAAACAGATGTGCCACGGTCAGAATAGTATACCTAGTGAACTGACACAAAGTAATCACAAAGAAAACTTGAAACACACACGCAATCAATGTTTTCATGAATTAATTCGGAAATCAGAAGTCAGGGTCCTGGTGTACGGATCCGCCGGCCGCCGCACCAACACTGGACTCCCTGGACTGATAACCACACCCAATACGCTAAACACTATTGCTTCACATAGAAAAAGATCAGAGTCTGCGGTAGAACCGAAATCCTCTGATACCAATTCGTCACGACCCGTTCTCGGGGCCTGTGCTGTGACTACCCCAAGCCCGCCTTCCATAGGCCAGGGGCTGGCGACTAGAAACAAGGCGTAAATACTGGTAAAAGGGAAGGCATTTCCTTTGTAAAGTAAACCACAAACACCACAGAGAAAGCAGGGAGAAGTAAACACTAAGTAAAAACTAGTACAATAGTAAGTGCATAAAAGTAAGTGGGCTAGTATACAAACTCAAACTGAAAGTAAAGTACAACTGGAAAGGGAAAACAACAACTGAAAAGTAAAGCCGCAACATCGAGCTGTCCACTGGAAATCCCACCAGAAGGGTGGGTACAGAAAGCCTCCACTGCTCCTCGGGTCCAGCCGACCGCTCCGAGTACGTCCCGCCCAGTGGTCCACCTCCAGGTATCGTCCTGCTCCGCAAGCCTCCACCACGATCAGCGATGTTTGTCGTCTGCAACCAACACAACGTAGTGCAGGCATAGGCCGTGCAGGGGTGAGTATAAGCTACTCAGTAGGGACCCCGATACCCCCGAAGGTCTCCCAGAATCCACAAAGGATAAACCACAAAGGAAATATACAATCACAAAGTAACATCTGACACGGCTTAGGTATATTCCCATACATATACCTAAGTTATCAATTCTCGCTCGGCTCCAACATCCGAGATCAAGTACAACCCAGTCCACACAGGAAGGTAAAACGTAAATCCACACAGGATAGCACAACACAATCCACAAAGGAAAGTAAACAGGATTCAGCTCACACAGGTACACTTCTTCATATGACGATAAAGATGACCAGATATTGCCACTGATTCATCTAAGTCGTCGGACCCACAAAGGATCGATAGGTACTAACCCACGCAATGACCCACAAAGGATCTAACCCACAAAGGATCGATAGGTAACTAACCCCCGCAATGACCCACAAAGGATCTGACCCACAAAGGATCGATAGGTAACTAACCCCCGTAAAGACCCACATAGGATCGGACCCACACAGGATCTGTAGGTGCTGGCCCACACAGGACCGCTGAGTGCTGACCCACAGAGGATCGAACCCACACAGGATCGGTATCACTAACCCTCAAAGGATCGTTGAGTGTTGTAGTCGTCACCGTCGAATCCACTGAGGATCTCTGCACAGTCATCGTCGTCACAGTAGCAGTCAGAGCCAGCTCTAGGGTTCCCGCACACAGCAAGCTCGTTTGGGAGGGTCCGCTCCACGAGCCGAGAGGCTGATACTTCAACTGACACATAGTCCAGAGTTGATGTATCCAAAAGTTCCGTATCGTCAACAGGAACTCAACGTCGCAGACGGCGCGTCAATCGGGCGCCCGGTCTGAGAGTTATTGGTTTTTTCGTCCTAGGGGCCCGATTGGTTTTTAAGTCAAAACCAACCCGACCGTACTTCACCTCCGTCCAAACCTCGGGTGGAGTAAGACAAAAGATCCTTCTCACTTAGAGGAATCCATCAAAGTCGATGGTACGTCAATCAGACGTCCGGAGCTCAAGATATGAGTGTTTCCGCTCCGAGGGCCCGGTTGGTTTTGTGTACGAACCAACCCGGCCGAACCTAAAGTATTCCGAAACCTTGGGTGTAGTATACCGAAACGACCGCCTCAATCCAAGGATCGCATCGCCGCTGACGGCACATCGTTCGGAGGCCCGTAGCTCAAGTTATGAGCAAAATACCGAAAAAGTCCGAAAACGGGGGGTCTGGGTCCGAACCGACCCGGCCCAACCCCCCCCCCCCCCCCCCCCCGGGTCGGCCCGAACCGGGTCGACCCAACCCGGGTACGGGTCTGACCCGGCCAGCGTGGCCCGGCCAGGGTGGCCCGGACCGGCCTGGGCGCGACCCGGCCCGGCCGGCGCGGGCGCGGCCCGGTCGCCTGGCGGCTCGGCCGTAACGGCCGAGCAGGTGCAAGGGGGCGCTGCCCCCTTGATGGTTCTGCGGCCCCGCGTGGGGGGCTGCCTCTCGCCAACGGACGCGGAAAGGCCGCATCCCTCCTCCGCGGTTCCGTGCGGCCGCGGGACCGGCCAGCACCGCCGCGACTTCAGCCGCGGCGGGTCTTTTCGGCGGCGCGCCGGGCGCCGCCGCTTCCTTGCGGCCGGCGGCGCCGCCGTGCCAGCGTGGCGCGCCGGCGGGAACTTCCGCGGACCACCGGACGCGCTCCGGTGGTCCGTTTTTCCTGCGGTTTGCGCCTACGGCTCTCCCGAGATCCAAACTCTGCTGCAAATGCCTCCAATCACCATTCCGATCCCATTTCGTAAACGCCGTTACACCACGTATCAACGAAAAACTGCGGAGGGTTGTCGGGCCGTGTTTGTTTGGCCCGCACCATCCGCGTTAGGTGATAACAATTGGGAATAATATTCAACACATGAAAACATAACAAGGCACAATTTTAATAAATTAAAATTTAACTTTGATCTGGGTTCTTTGTTTTAGAAGAAACAACCATGGGAATAAATATTATTCTCAAATAAAACCCCTACCTCGTAGCTATCGTCGGACGAGAGTTCTTCGCGGAATTGACCGTTGCGGAAGAAGAGGATCGTCGCGTCGCGGAAGGGCATCGCATCGTCGCGGAAGGGCATCGCGTCATCGCGGAAGGGCGTCGCGTCGACGATCTCCAAGGGTTAAAGAAAACACACGGATTTAATTTCACGAATTAAATCCATGTTAAGGATAAAATCCACAAAGGAAATTTAAAAGATCCGCAATCTCCTACCTCAAGCAGTTGATGATCGGAGATTGTTGCGGGGAAGAACGTCGCGGAAGAAGCGTCGGGGAAGGAGAATCGTCGGCGTCGCGGAACACGGCGTCGCGTCGTCGATCTCCGAGGGTTCGGCGTTCTGCGCGTTCTTCGCGTTCTTCGTGTTCTTCGCGAAGGGGGATGAAGGTACAGTTTCTCCAAATCCTCTCAACAATTCGCACCCAAGAAGAAAGGGTGTTGGTCTTATTTTATTATTATGCCAACAGTTTGAAAAACAGGTTACGAAACGAACCATTAATTCGGTGAATTAATGGTAACGACTTAATTGTCCATTTAATAGGAGCGTTAAGAGTTTTAGAAAACGCCCCAGTTGACTTTCATTAATGAGGAGTTTTCGCGGGTGCGTTACTTAGAGGAAAAGAAACGGTGGGTCTCGTGCGGGACCCACCTCACAAATATCCTACCAAGAGGGTAGAATATTTTGGATTGCACCCTATCTGCTTCAACTTAGCTCAAGTGGCTTTAAGTGGGTTTTAAGTGGCTTTAAGTGAAATAAAAATAAAGTTGTCGCACCACTTTATTTTATTTCTTAACTTAACCCCAAAAATTTAAAAACCACACCCGAGAAAACACAACTCCAGAAGAGGCGTTTCTAAGCAAATACCGGCGCTGCGATTCCATAGGTGCCCTCGGAATTTGATTCCGAGCACCGGTTCAAAAGTTAGAAAAACTCGCTCGTTCGTTCACTGAACGTACCTAAGCCAAACTTCGGAAAATGATTCCGGGCACACCGAGTCTCGGAATCAGGTGCCGTCCGAAACTGCGTTCTTGTAAAATTCCAAAGAAAATTAAGAAAAAAATTTCCTTGAAATTTACGGGTCTTTACATGACATTACTACAAATGTGGTCATAGGATCGTTTTCTATGCTTCACTCCAAGAGTTATCGCACCACTTTCACATTAGCTATTTCAGGACTGTCCTCGGGGATGTTGGTATGTTTACATCATTACGTTGAGTTATTTAGTAAATTTATTAATTTATTTTATAAACTTATCATATATTACTTCTTTTTAACCAGGTGGAGTCAAACTCAAAATTATGAACATACTCTGAGACATAGTGTGCATAGCTTTCGACATATATTTGACATTATACAACTAGCTGAAGTAAGTTAAAAATTATTTTTTTTATACAAATTAATTTTGTTATTACTTTTTTAAGTTATTTCAATTTTATCTTAGTAACATTATCATTCTAATTTATGAATTATTTTTTGAGTTTACATTTCAGGTTTCATGGACCCTGTATACAGGTTTTTTCTATGCATCACTTCTACTATACTGCACAGCTATGATTGGAGATCATGGTGTAGTGATGTCATTCATCTACTTTCACATCATTGAGTGGCACCGGCCAGACTGAGTCATGCGCCAGTTTGGCTATATACAACATATCTTCATGGCACCATTATAGATTGATGAATTACATTCCATTATGCTTACAGGAAGATAGATGAAAGAATTGTCATAGTTTCATGCATGTTATATCGAGTATTGGGACACATGTACCCATTACGGTATCTTTCAACATAGATATCCTATGACACGCTATCAGTTAGATGATTGGGGGGATTATGCAGGTTGGTACCGACGATACACTATGATGTACCTTACGCGTTAGGGGAAATGCATTCAACTGTTGATATGTTTACTAAGATTTATATTATATTTTTTTAGCTCATGTTTCGTATTAATTTGAATGTTATTTCATTTAAAGTTAGATGACCTTGATTATCTTGTACATATCACAGATCCTCAGGAGAATGAACTTATTAGGCGGCATGTAGTTCACCCAGATCTAGTGGCTCTCAGAGATCCTCTCCATTTCATACGTGAGCGTGTCTATGACGAGGAGTCAAAGTTATATCTAGATTCATATGCTTCGGCTGAGGCTCCTGGGGATGATGATGTCCCTACTATGTTTGCTGAGGATGATGCACCACCACCACCATCGTTAATTAGAAGACAGAGATGAGGACATCAATGAGGGAAGAGGCGAGGATATAGACGTCCGAGAGAGGTTCCTGTGGATGCTGCTGCACCGTAGAGAGATGATCCTACATATCTGACTGGGGATCTTACTTAGCAAGGAGAGATTTATATGCCACATATGTCATCTCTATCTCAATTGACTGTTATGGACTATGACTTAGGTATGGTAACACAGTTTTTGGTGGCCCCCACTCACACTATATTTAGGAGTTTTGGGACCATATGGATCCACATATGATGTTGGGAAGTCCTCAATATATGATGTCGGACAGTTCTTTACCTATGAGCATGATGCACCCACAACACCACAAGAGGTGGAACTTGTGCATATAGCTAGGACACAAGAGCGACAAAGACGTTGGACACAGAGTGAGTGTGAGGTTCATACATCGGGTTGTGGTACTGAGAGGTTTCATTATTAATTTATTCCGATGTCACATTGTATATATTAAAAAACCTATTTATTGAGATATTTAAATTTTGTTTTAGAGAAATAAAAAGAAATTTAAAAATATAGTAAACAAAAACTAATTTACATGAACTATTAATAAATAAATATACACAATTTTTAAAAAAGTAAACATGTGATTATAAATAAAAAATTATATATTTACATAATTAAACAATTATAATAAATATATTTATTATATTTATAATTATAAATTTATAATTATATTAATATGTTTTTAATTATAATTATATATAATTATATTTATTTATAATTAAATTTCTAAAACAATATTCTCAATTCTTTAAATATAGTTATAATTATAAAAATATTGATTTATAATTATATACATTTTTATTTATTTATAATTACATACATTTATTTATTTATTTTAAAATTTTAATTATAGTAATTATATTAATAATTGCTTATTATATTATTAATTATTAATTATATAAATTATATAAATTAAAATACATTTGTATGTATATATATATATATATTTTTAAAATTTATTTTCAAATATAATTTAATAATTATTTAATTATAAATATATATGTATTTATATAGTTATAGATATTTATTTATAAATAAATTACAAATATATTTTTATAATCAATTTATATCAATATATATATATATATATATAAATAATGAATATATTTATAACTATATAAATATTAAAATATATTTTTATGTACATTTAAAATATATTTATAATTATATAATTTAATTTACATTTAAACAGCTAATAATTTCAGATATATATATATATATATATATATATGTATGTATAAATATATATTTAAAATATGAAATTATTTATAATTCTTTTTATAAATATATTTATAATTATATAGTTATAAATATATATTTACAGTCATAAATGTATATTTATTTATAAATATAATTATAAATCTATATTTATAAAAAAAATCGTCAAACACGTAAATGCACGGATTTTTTTTTAAATACGTTTTTTTTTTTAAAAAATTCTGAAAAACTGCCTAGATCAGTTTTTTTTTAAAAATACGCTACAAAGGTGTCATCGCAGATGCCGCCTTTGTTTTAGCGCACAAAGGCGGCATCTGCGATGCCGCCTTTGCTCCCCCGCGCCGCCTTTGGCCCGGATCGATGACATGGCAAAGGCGGCCGGGGGGAGGCCGCCTTTCGCCTCAGAGTAAGGTGAAAGGCGGCTTCCGCGATGCCGCCTTTGGCCACACGCAGAGGCGAAAGGCGGCTTCCGTGATGTCGCCTTCCTCTGAAATCCCTATAAAAGGGCAGTCACCCCCTCCCCTCTCCTCACTTACTCATTGCCTTCCTCTCTCCATCCTCACTTCATCTCTCCGAATTTCTCTCTCTCTAAAAAATTCCTTTGTTGTGTGAGTTTTTACGAAGCTTCATTTAGAGGTATGTTTCTTTAATTAATTTAATGTTTTTATTTAATTAATTTAATTTTGTATAGTTTTAAATCTTTCATTTGTTAAGTAGTTTAGGTAGTTCTTAATATTTGGTTATTTACTTTTTGTAATTAGTTATATATAGTTTTAAATAATTACTGTTAGGTAGTATATATTAAGTATAGATTAACTTAAGATTAAGTATTTAGAAATTTTGGTAGCTTAAAGATTATGTGGTTATCTACGCAATTAAATTCCTGTCTGGATACAAAAAAGTGGATGTGGATCTGGCACAGATGTACATAGGGGTAAAACCTGAAAACACCGCTTCGAGCTAGACTCGAACAGGAACTGGTGCACGATAACGGGCCTTGCTGCATCCTGGTTTGACACTCCTGGGGAATATGCTTAAGATGATTCATATTTTCTTTATAAACTACTAAAATTTCTAAGAGAAGAAAAAGAAAATCAGTATATTTATCAATGATAAATGATAAATATAATGTTATAGAATCAAATAAGGACATAAGAATTAACGAATTAAAGTTATTATTAGCTAATTCTAAAATAATAGAATAATTAACGATTAGTTATTATTAGTTAATTTTAGAATAATTAATAAATAAAATAGGACTAAAACATGGATTCATATAATTATTAGTTAACGATACTAATGATCAGTATATTTATCAATGATAAATGATAAATATAATGTTATAGAATCAAATAAGGACATAAGAATTAATGAATTAAAGTTATTATTAGTTAATTATAGAATAATAGAATAATTAACGATTAATTATTATTAGTTAATTTTAGAATAATTAATAAATAACATAGGATTAAAACATGAATTCATATAATGATTAGCTAACGATACTAACGAACATATAAAGTGAAATGAAGAAGAACAAACAAACTAAATAAAAAGGCGCTCTAAAATTACATTTTAATAAATATCATATGGTCAAACATCAGTAGCTTAGTTTATGGTATAGAAAGGCGCACTAAAATTACATTATAATAAAAATCATATCGTCAAACATAATTGTTAATATTTTGTTACACTATCATAATTTTGATGAAAGAAACATTTTTGACATAGAGAGCCATGTTTGCCTGTGTGTACTGTTATGGGGAGATTATTCAAACTGAGCAAGGAGATTCTTATGGTACACAACCAATTATGGTGGTTAGTATGGTTGATTGTGTTACTATAAGTGACCTTCAAGAGAGAATTCGTGTTTCCTTAAATCTGGGACCCGATCAAGAGATCATGTCTATGAGCTATAGAAATTTTCAATTTCCAACAACACTGTGGCATATAGCTTGTCCATTGGTTGTTGATGCACAGTGGGTCCAAGCAATTAATTTATTTTCTCAATGGTTAGATGGTACCATGATGGAGTTATAAGTTGTTGTTGCTACTGTACAACAACAACGTCCACTTGTACAAAGACGTAGAAATACAAGAGTGGTTGAAGACAGTCTACCCCATGACATTGAGCCTATTCCAAATGATGCAGCAGAAGAGGACAACCTAGATGATCTCCCGGATATACATTTCAATCCGACTTCTGATGAAGAGTTTCGTAATGATGGATCAGATGGCGACAACAGTGCTGATGAGGAGGGACCAACAGAAGATAGAGAGGAGGTTTTGAGAAATGCAATTGTTGTACATCAACCTCGGTCAATAAATCATCCACCACTATTTTCATCTTGGCCAGAAGCAATGACACGCATGCCTGAATACGATAATACTGTTCTCACACCGATAACTGAGTTCCCTGGAGTTGTACCAGATAGGTTTAGTGAGGTGGACAAAACCTTATATATTGGAAGTAATTTTCCCAGTAAAGATGCCTTAAAAAGCACGTTAAAGAGATTTCATATTGAGAGAAACTTCAACTATGTAGTTCACGAATCATGTTGTAGTAAATATGTTATATGGTGCGTGAAGTATGGGGATGATTGTAGATTTCGCTTAAGGGATATTCCAGACATTACATTTGGAGGTTGGAGAATCTCAAGGATTGAGGCGGATCATACTTACATTCAGCCAAGTCTCACACAAGATCATACTTCATTGGATGCAGAATTTGTGTCATCTATTGTTGTTGAGATGATTAGGACATGCCAAGATGTTCCAATATCCCTTGTTCAAGAGAGGATTCTACAGACATTCGGTTATAAGATTTCCTATAATAAAGAATGGATGGCGAAACAAAAGGAAATTGTGAAGGTATATGGTGATCAGGATGACTCATATCGAGTATTGCCACAATTGTTAGCCATACTGAGGCATCATAACCAATTTGTCTTCCATCTGGATACAAACGAACATGTGTCTCCTGATAATTGACTTGATCCATCTCATGTTCAATTTCATCGGTTGTTCTGGGCATTCCTTCCTTGTATCTCCGCATTTCGTTTTTGCAAAAAAATTATTCAGATTGATGTAACATTTCTGTATGGAAAATACAAGGGCATATTGTTGATTGCGGCAACCCCAGATGGAAACCGTTCACCTCTTCCTCTTGCCTTTTCCATTGTAGAGAAAGAAAACTATGAATCATGGAGTTGGTTTCTGTCATGTATCAGCAACCATTTCACCAACATTCAGGGAGTTTGTTTGATATCTGATCACCATCGAGCAATTAATGAGGCAATCAATGTAGATCCTGATACATGGAGATACCCAAATGCACATCATCGGTTCTGCATTAGACACATTGGTATCAATGTGCATAAAAAATTCCACAACGAACTGATGAAGAAGGCAATCACAAGGCTTGGTACATATTTTATTCATTTTGTTTTACTGTTTCAATATAAATATAAAATCAATTTATGTGAAATATCATCTACGTTTTGTAGCATATGAGCCAGACCAACGATGATTTGAAGAACGTTTTGAACAAATTCGTCAGGCTAATCAAGAAGTTTATGATTATATGATGCGGATTCCAAAAGAGAAATGGACATTGGCATACGATGGGGGAAAGAGGTACGGACACATGACGACAAACATTGTGGAGTGCATAAATGGTATCTTCAAAGGACTTTGCAAGCTACCTATAACCGCCTTAGTTCATGAGACATTATATCGATGCGTGAAGTACTTTGTGGATAGACAAAAACTAGCATCAGACGGAATACATCAAGGGATAAGATATGGAAGACACTTTCAACGAGAGATTGAAAAAAATATTGAAGAAGCTTCTGGTTATCACGTATGTCTCTTTCAAAGAGAAGACTCCCGATTTGAAGTTCAAGAGCGTTCAGACCCCATCAAAAATCACATCGGTGAAAAAATGGTGTTATTACTGGAAACAAGGCAATGCCAATGTGGAAAATTTCAGGCCTTACGGTTTCCATGTACACACGCCATCGTAGCATGTGCCTCTGTGAACATCTCATGGGAAGCATATGTTGATCCAGTGTACCGGATGGATATCATTGCCAACTGTTATGCTGCACCATGGACACCTATTGGGGAGTATCATTATTTCCCAATGCCTGAAGGCTAGCCGATAGTGATACCTGACATGAATCGGTTACGTCCTCATGGGAGACCAAAGGCGAGTAGGATGCGTAATGAGATGGACTGGCCTCAAGAACAAGGACAGAGTTTGCGATGCACAATATGTCATAAAGAAGGTCATAACCGGAAGCGATGCCCTAACGTTGTTGGGTCGACTTCACAGTCTCATTCATAATGATGTATTGTCTTCATTGTGACATTCCCATATTGTAAACTAAATGTTGTTATCTCTTTTTTATTCCTTGGTTTTATAAACCCCAAACATCTGAGATAAGTTTTCATATTAATATTCATGCTTTCAAGAAATAACTATAAATATGAGATAATAGAATTTATTTCAAAACTCCGAAAGCGGAACACTTAACCCATATTGAAAAGTGTATGTCAGTTAACCCATTAACATGTTTTATGGATGTTAATATTAAAAAATTTAACCCTAAACCCTCCAACCTAAACCCCAATCTAAACATGCAGGATATTTTAGCAAACTGTTCTATAACAAATTTATAGTATCATAATAATTAGCATAAGATATTGAATACATACAATTAGATAAATTCTAAAAAAATCATTACTAATCGACATGGTTTATCTTAATCCAATCCATAAGTAGTTAATCACAAAGCTCCCCCACTCGTACAGCTTGGCCAGACCTTGCTCAACACTTGTTAGGTGTTGATATTTTGTCCGACCGTAGGGCTACAGATGGATCGTCCATATCTATGCGTTGGTTGGAGTCGCAGATTCCACATTTACAGGATGATGATGATGAGCAGACCGTCATGCGTTACGCCCGTGCATATATCTTACGACTCATTGGTGGGACCATGTGTACTGATCACTCGGGGATGCACGTGCATATGATGTATCTACCCCTACTAGAGGACTTTGATCGGGCTGGGACGTATAGTTGGGGATCAGCCTGCTTGGCATACACATACAGATCATTATGTAGACTATCCCATAGGGACCGTACAGGTCTTGGAGGATGCGTCATCCTTATTCAGATGTGGGCATGGGAGCGCATACCAGCATTCTGCCCTGACCTTGCTGGTCCACCGGTCGAGATGGAGGTGTTGCATGACGCTCCGCGTGGATGCTAGTATGATAAGTCATTTCTATTGGTTTTTGATTCTACTATGAGTTATTGACTATAATTTCTCATTATTTGTCATTATCGTTGTATTTTACAGGTGGTGTCAGCGACACAATTTTGACGTGGTTCCGAGACAGCATTTAGGAGTATATCGGCTACAGTTGGACCGTCTCTTATTTGATCAGGTATGTATATACAATCTATCACTGTCTAACATTTTTAATAATAACATCAATTTTGGTTTTTAGTTGGGTGTTTTTTTGACAAAATCACTTGTCATTTTAGATTTCATGGCTTCCATACTGGAGTATTATGGACCAGTTGCCAGCATACTACACTGTTGGGCTTGAGGATGCTATGGCTGTAGTGCCCCTCATTCACTTTCATATTATTGAGTGGCAGCATCCTGACAGGGTCATGCGCCAATTTTTTCGTACTCAGCCGATTCCATTACCATCTAGACAGACAGACAATCTTCATGGGATGAAGCTGACAGGGAGGCAGGATGATGACTGGTCCCAAGTACATGCGAGTTTTATCGACTGTTGGCACAGACGTGCAGAGTTACGTATTCAGGGTGTTCCTACAAATCAATTCTCTCTTTCAGAGCAGGTTGACTATGTGCCATGGTATAGACTGAAGTCTATACTGTATCTTACCCAAGCTGGCATAGAGATGTAGAGGATGGTAAGTTAATAAATTCCTATTAGTTTGTTTATTGAATTATTTTAAAATTCCATTTGAATCTACTTACAGGGAAGTCACACAGAGCAGCTTGTTCGTATGAGCGATGAAGAGGAGGAGGGGGTCTTTAGCCGGGCAGTCATCCATGCTACAGCGCTGGAGGCGAGGGCATCTTTTCATGCACTTTCCAAGAGCATCTTCACGCGTCTGGCTCAGAGACAGGAGGTTCCTGACCCAGAGGAACATCCTGCAGCTGCTGCTGGTGCTGAGGAGCCACGACCACGGCGACGTAGACAGCGTCATGCTGTACGTGAGGCCTCGCCTGTTCCATAGGCAGAGGTCGGGCCTCTAGTAGTCTAGGATCAGCCTATTCAGGATGTGCCTCAGGTGGCATGGGATCCGTCTTTCCTGACAGGATATCCGCAGTTCTCTCCATCTTGGGTTCCAGATCCTTCACAACCTTGGATTCTAGAGCCGTCGTCGTCTTGGGGTATAGCTCCATCATAGGCTTCGTTCCCCTCTGCGATGGAGGCAGGTCCTTCTAACACCCTAGTGGGAGAAGGATCTGAATGGCAGTACGAGATGCAGTTGACAACTCCTCCCACTGACACACAGATGGAGGATGCGACGGTCGACGTTTCAGTGCCCGAGGATCAGACTTCTCCAGGTCATCAGACTCCACTACGCACTCGACGCGGACGTCCTATTCACAGACCACCATGTGGGACGGAATATCCTCGCCACAGACATATGCATTGATTGTACATTATTGTTTACATGTTTTATGTGTACTGAAATCAAAATACTATTTTTACTTGTTGGTCAGAGTGGAATCTCAGGAGGAGGTAAATTAGGTTTTATTTATATATATTTATATAACCATATGAACATAATAATAAAACATTAATAATTACTAATTACCTAATTAAAAATTATATAATTAATAATTCTATTACTAATTAACTATTTAATTAGTATATAATTAATATTTATATTACGAAATAACTAATTAATTAGTATATAATTTGTAATTTGGTAATTAGTGTTTATTAATCATTAATTATATAATAACTAATTAGTTAATTAGTAATAAAATTATCAATTATATAATACTTAATTATTACATATATAATAAATATTTAGTTAATTAGAAATATAATTAATAATTATAACTAATTAATTAGTAATTGGTAATTATTAATTAGTTAATCAGTAATATAAATATTTATTATAATTATTCATTATAAGAGGGTTTGCCCTGAAAATCATTCTGCATTTTCGATGTGGGATTCGGGTTCTACCTTTTTTGCGCAGTACATTCTGCATTTCCAATGTGGGATTCTGTTTCAAGTACGTGACTTTGAAATACAATAAAATATAAACTATAAGGCCAATATAAATGAAATTTTAAAAATTGATTAAACATATAATAAATAGTTGAAAACAAAAAGAATTTCCTCAAAAATGTTGATGAAAAATAATCTATAACCTTTCAAAACCGCCTACTTGAAACTTAAAAATGTTTCAAATAAGTGAATTTGAAAGACGGTAAAATATAAACAATAAAACGAATATAATTGAAACTTTAAAAATTGATTAAACATATAATAAATAGTTTAAAACAAAAGAAATTTCCAAAAAAATGTTAATGAAAAGTAATTTATAAGCTTTCAAAACCGCATACTTGAAACTTAAAATTTTTCAAGTACGTGACTTTGAAAAACCATAAAACATAAAATAGAAGACCAATATAAATGAAACGTTAAACATTGATTAAACATATATGAAATAGTTGAAAACAAAATCAATTTCCAAAAAAATGTTAATGAAAAATAATTTATAAGCTTTCAAAACCGCCTACTTGAAACTTAAAAATGTTTCAAGTACGTGACTTTGAAAGATTATAATTATATTACTAATTAACTAATTAATTATTATATAATTAATAGTTATATTAATAATTAACTAATTATTTATTATATAAGTAATAATTAATGAGTAATAATTAATAATTAATAATTTAATGAATAGTTATAATTAATATTTATATTACTAATTAACTAATTAATAATTACTAATTACTTATTAATAATTATTAATTAATAATTACTAATTATAATGAATAATTATAATAAATATTTATATTACTAATTAACTAATTAATAATTAATAATTACTAATTAATTAGTTATAATTATTAATTGTATTTCTAATTAACTAAATATTTATTATATATGTAATAATTATATTACTAATTAATTATTATATAATTAATGATAATATTACTAATTAACTAATTAATTATGACATATTTAATTATTAATAATTACTAATTAATAATTAAAAATTATAATGAATAAATGTAATTAAAAATTATATTACTAATTTACTAATTAATTGTTATATAATTAATAATTATATAACTAATGAACTAACTAACTATTATATAATTAATTATTAATAATTAATAATTAATAATTATAATGACTAATTATAATTAATATTTATATTACTAATTAACTAATTAATAATTACTAATTACTAATTACTAATTACTAATTACTAATAATTAGTAAGTGGTTTTGAAAGCTTATAAATTATTTTTTATCATCATTTTTATGACTTTTTTTTTGTTTTCAACTATTTTTTATATGTTTAATCCACGTTTTAAGTTTCATTTATATTGGCCTTATAGTTTATATTTTATAGTCTTTCAAAGTCACGTACTTGAAAAATTTTAAGTTTCAAGTATGCGGTTTTGAAAGCTTATAAATTACTTTTCATCAACATTTTTTTGGAAATTTCTTTTGTTTTCAACTATTTATTATATGTTTAATCAATGTTTAAAGTTTCAATTATATTCCTTTTATAGTTTATATTTTACAGTCTTTCAAATTCACGTACTTGAAACATTTTTAAGTTTCAAGTAGGCAGTTTTGAAAGGTTATAGATTATTTTTCATTAACATTTTTTTGGAAATTGCTTTTGTTTTCAATGATTTCTTATATATTTAATCAATGTTTAACGTTTCATTAATATTGGTCTTCTATTTTATTTTTTATGGTTTTTCAAAGTCACGTACTTGAAAAATTTTAAGTTTCAAGTATGCGGTTTTGAAAGCTTATAAATTACTTTTCATCAACATTTTTTTGGAAATTTCTTTTGTTTTCAACTATTTATTATATGTTTAATCAATTTTTAAAGTTTCAATTATATTCGTTTTATAGTTTATATTTGACAGTCTTTCAAATTCACTTATTTGAAACATTTTTAAGTTTCAAGTAGGCAGTTTTGAATGGTTATAGATTATTTTTCATCAACATTTTTGAGGAAATTCTTTTTGTTTTCAACTATTTATTATATGTTTAATCAATGTTTAAAATTTCATTTATATTGGCCTTATAGTTTATATTTTACTGTATTTCAAAGTCACGTACTTGTAACAGAATCCCACATCGGAAATGCAGAATGTCTTGTGCAGTAAAGGTAGAACCTTAATCCCACATCGAAAATGCAGAATGATTTTCAGGGAAAGCCCTCTTATAAAAGGGAGGCTTGGGTAAGAGTTTCTGTCAGAATCCAGACTGTTGTAATGGCTGTAGCACTGGATCTTTCACCCGCAGCGCAAATGCGACATCGCGGATGCCGCCTTGCCCCCGAAATGCAAAGGCGGCATTCGGGATTCCGCCTTTGAGGTGCATTTTAAAAAAAAAAAATTGTAAGCGTTTTCTGGAATTTTTTTTTTTAAAAACGTAAAAAAAAATCCAGTAGGAGCTGCACGCAGCGCTTGGCATTAAATGCAGTGGGCTGCAGTCCCGTGACGTAACTTTTACTCTTCACCCTCACTCTCTCTCTCTCTCTCTCGCAGTTGGGGGTATGTGTGGGTTATTGTGGGTTGCGCCTCTCACGTTTAGGATATCGGAAACAATTACAGTCCCTGCGTGAGTTTAACCCAACGGGGGATGAGACACTACCTTGGGATCGCCACAACGACCCTCAAACCTAACTTATGTGTGCACGGGTGGGTGCCAGGGATGACCAAAACGAGATCATTAATCAGTAACTGAATTAAAAAAAAAAATAACCCCATCTTTAAACTAAATGTATTTTGAATAATACAAATTGTATTTTGGGATAAAAATGCATCCATAAATGTTTTTTCCAGTTAATTCAAAACCAGATCAATCAAATTGGAGGGAAAAAAATCAAACCCATTTGCCCTTTTTTTTCCTTTCAGTTTACTCAGTTAATCCGGTGTAACCATGATTTTTCTCACCCCCTAATTTGAATATCGATATTGATTATAACAAGCGAATATTCGCCCATCCCTAATGAGGGCTTGGTCAATATTTCTAGTGCAATGATTAAAAATATAAGTTAGACCAAACTATGTAATTTTAATATTTTTTAAATTTAATAAGTTACAGTTTTTTAGTTAGTAATAAATAACATTTATATGTGTGAGATGATAAATGTTTGTGGAAAATTAATTTAATTGGTTTATTTCTTTTAGATTCCAACAATCCACCGGAATTAGTGGGAGCATCGTATACCGTTTCACAGGCTCATGTTTGTATAATAAATGATACCTCCGAGCCCACACATGATGAGCCATGTCATAACTGCTTTGGTCACAAAGTGTATAAAGGGCAGAGAAGTACACAAATCTTAACTTTTAGCTCAGGGACCCATACAAATATCACCCACTTATTCCACGTCATATCTTTATCCTTTGAGTGAGCACCAAAATTGCATCCAATAAAGTTTTGTTCAGATTCAATCCCAACATTCTTAGATATTGATTTTTTTCAACTAAAAAAACTAATATCTAAATCCATCTCTAAGTTAAAGTAATTAAATAATTAAAATATTTTTTATGAAAAACTTATTTCTATTTTTTATAAATGTTTCTTTTTGAAGAGCGGCCCTCTAATGACAAGTGATTTAAAAAATAAAAATTGTTTAATGTTATGAAACATTGTATGTGGATGTCATAATTATGATAACTCATCGTTCCCAATACCCTTCACATGCCAACTCTTGGTTTCCAACCATTGGATTGGACATGGAGAATATGGGCTGATTTGATGGTTCCGAGCATAAAAAAAGTGTCAGTGATTAACGATATATTAAAATTTCTTTTAATATTGAGTTGCCCGAAATCCTGAGCGATGATCTTACACATCAAATTTATAATTAATTTATTTAATATCAGAAAAAACAAATACCCGATCTGAGAATTCTTTCTACGATGTAAATGTCAATCATCCAAAAAGACCATTTCGGATTGTCTTTGTTGCGCTATGGTAATCCAAAGATAGAATCCCTCTAATGATGATCCACATGTGATCATTTGATCTCTGAGTAACACTAATCGATTTTCACATGCTAGCATGATGAAACGACTGTCTTGTGTTATTCATGTTGATTGATCGTCCTTTGATCTTGAAGAAATCTCTCTTGTGTTTCTGATCCTTGATAGGAAGAGAAAGGAGTTGAGAGAGAGTTTCATGCACAACGATTCTCAAGTTTCGATTTTTGGATGCAAGACACAATAAACATAATGGCCTATTTATAGAGCTAGGATTTAGGTTAAAATCATTATTTAATTTCCTGCTAACCCTTGAATAATATAACATTCCTTAATAAACCTCATGACACATAATAATAATAATATTATTTTGTGGTGCATGCTCATTTACGCAATAACAAATATTATTTAACCGACTTGTTAATTAATATATGTCACTGGACACAATTTTGATCCATTCAAACTCCACAATTTATTGAATGTATAGACAAATATTTAATTTAAATATTTCATTCATAAATAAATATTTGTAATCAATAAAACCTGAATAAAATTATCCCTCGATCTTGATAATACTATTTATTCAATTAATTAAATTCAAATAGAATTTAATCGAGATTATCAGAAACACTAAGTGTATGGCCATTTAGGATTCCTTCTCATTGACATTAGGTGTACTTATCTAAAGTCCATGATTACTGTCTAGTAACGTTTCAAGGTACCCAAAAGAAATAACTTAATGATGCAACGATGAAAACCACAAACGAACACTCACTATATGATATAATTATTTTGACTCAATATCTCATCAAGTAGATTGCATATCTGTGTCACCAACCTATATGTTCGATACATCTTTTATTGACTATCTGAAATAAACATGCACTACTATAAAACAAGGTTTTATCAGCGCTAAAAAATGTTGACAATCAAGGGGCTATTAAAATGAGGTCCCTTTTATCAGCACTAAAAAAAGTGCTAATAAAGACCCCTTCTATCAACGTTTTTTTAAAAGCGCAGATAAAAGTTAAAAAAAATTAAAAAAATCTGCCAATCGGAGTGGGGGTTTTAACAGCACTCAACCCCCCTTCAACATCACTATTGAAGCACCACGCCCGCAAGCCTACCACCCCTGCAAGCCCCAACCCCACCCCCAACCCTTTAACAACGCTAGCACCCTCTTCACTAATCCGCACACATGCATCTACCTCCCCCAAGATTTGAACTCGAGACCTCTTCCCTGGACCCTTTATCACTCCTTCATGTTGTTTTGCTCTCCATTTAATGATATATATATATATACACATATATAGTTATAGTTATTCGTATATTAGTATATATTTATACTAACATATATATTGTTATATTAATATATATATATATATATTTATATATATATACATATATAGTTATATTTATATATTTATATATTTATATATTTATTCGTATATTAATATATATTTCTATCTATTTATTTATATATTTTTTTTTATATTTTGTTATCCGTATATTTATCTGTATATTAATAAATATTTATAAGATCAGTTTTAAATACATTTATAAAATATGTTTTTTTGTGTATAAATAAATAAATAAATAAATACATATATACAACATATGCACACACACACACACACATATACTATAAATGTGTATCTATAAGTATAATTATACATATTTATATATATTTACAAATATTATATATTAATATGTATGTATATATATATGTTTAGAATATATAGATAATATAAATCAATCTGTTAATACAAACACACACACAAAAACCACTACTACAGATGGTGTTTTTATGAGTGCTAGAAAACGATTTTAACATCACTAGAAAAGCGTTGTTAATCTCAGCGAAGATAAAGGGACGGGGGTCCCCTTTAACAGTGCTAAAAAGCACTGATAAAGGCCCCCCTTTATCCACGCTATTTTAGCACAGTTAAAAGACATTTTTATCAGTGTTATTTTTAGCGCTGATAAAAGACTAATTTATCAGCGCTTTAATTAGCGCTGATAAATGGTGCCTATATCAGCGCTCGAAATAGCGCTAATAAAGGGTGTCTTTATCAGAACTCAAAGTAGCGCTGATAAAGGGAGCCTTTATCAGCATTCCAAATAGCACTGATAAAGGTCTAGCTGCCCGTGATGTGCTGTTTATATAACAGCATACCCACCATCAGTACCTACATAACACACACACACCACCTATGCCAAACAACACATGCACAACGCACATAAGAACAAAGCGACAAACACAACAGATCATACAAGAACAAAGCAGCGCACACAAGGGTTTGGAAAACAATGCTATATACATTTCAAACAATGTTTTATATAATTACATTTACAATTATCCAATAAACATTTAAAAACATTAATGTTTCATCCTTTAACATCCGAGATCCCCTCTCAAAAATGTCTGCCCATGGTATTAGTTGCTGAACAAATCATTCTAACTCAAGAAAAAGATTCCACCTATATAAGAAAACAAATATTATGTTAGTAATACTATAAAGAAATAAATTAAACATTAATATGAAATAATACATTAATAAAATGTCAATTTTTAATAAAAAACTCACATTTGGAGTTATACAGGTCACACCATGCATCATATTAAGGTGGGGTTGATTCCTACACATCACAAATGATTTATAGATCATTGTCCTAAAATATTAAAATAATCAGAATGAGTTTGCAAGGTTTTGAGTGTGTCCCTTGTTTTTTTTACTAAAATTCATATCAAATTTAAATGACATGCCTAGATTTATACCGGTCACATCGTTCATCGGATTTTTGTATGTTTTATTCCTACACATCAAAAATGACTCATAAATCGTTATTCTAAAGTATCAAAATAATTTGAATGGGATTGCTCAGTTTTCAGTATGATAGTTTTTTTTTACTAAAATATCATTTCAAACCGAAAACACTCATTTTGAGTCATATTAGTTGCATCGTGCATCGGTTTGAGGTGAGACTACTCCATACACATCACAAAGGACTTAAGAATATCTCTCCTAAATTATTAAGACAATCATAGGGTGTTTTCTTGGTTTTCAATGAGTGAAATGTTTTCAGCTAAAATGTCAATTTTAAACTGACAACATACATTTTTAATCATATTGGTCACACTGTGAATTGGATTGAGGTGTGGTTGAATTCTACACATCAAAAATGACTTATGGATCATTATATTAAAGTATCAAAACAATCCAAATGTGTTTGCTTAGTTTTCAGTATGTCACCTGATCTTTTTACTTAAATTAATGTCAATTTTAAATAAAAACACATTTGGATTTATACCGGTCACATCATTCATTGGATTGAGGTGTGGTTGATTCTTAAATGTCACAAATTACTCATGGATAATTGTTCTAAGGTATCAAAACAAATACAAATGCGCTTGCTCAGTTTTCAGTATGTCAATTGTGTTTTTTTACTAAAATATCATTTCAAACCAAAAACACGCTTTTTGAGTCATACTAGTCACATCGTGCATCGATTTTATGTGAGACTACTTCATACACATTAGAAAGGAATTAATAATTGTTGTCTTAAATTATGGAGACAATCGGAAAGTGTTTTCTTGGTTTTTAGTGAGTGACACATTTTGAGCTAAAATATAAATTTTAAACTGATAATAGTCACTTTTAGTCATACGGGTCACATCATGATTCAGATTGAGGTGTATTTGATTTCTACACATCAAAAATGAATCATGTATAATTTTCTTAAAGTATCAAAACAATACAAATGTGTTCGATTGGTTTTCAGTATGTCAGTTGTTCTTTTTACTTAAATTAATATCAATTTTAAATAAAAAGACACATTTAGATTTATACCGGTCACATCATGCATTGTATTGAGTTGGGGTTGATTCTTACACATCAAAAATGACTCATGGATCATTAACCTAAATTATCAAAACAATATGAATGCGTTTGCTCGGTTTTCAGTACGCTAGTTGTATTTTTTTACTAAAATTAATGTCAATTTTAAATAAAAAAAGACACTTTGAGTCACACCGGTCGCACCGTGCATCGGATTGAGGTGTGGTTGATTCATACACATCAAAAATGACTTATATATCATTTTCCTAAAGTATAAAAACAATAAAAATTCATTTTCTTAGTTTTTATTATGTCAGTTGTGTTTTTAAACTAAAATATCATTTCAAACTGGAAACATGCATTTTGAGTCATACCGGTCGCATCGTGTGTCAGTTTGACATGAGAATGCTTCATACACATCACAAAGAACTCATGAATTTTTGTCCTAAATTATGAATACAATCGGAGGTAGTTTTCTTGGTTTTCAGTGAGTGATGCGTTTTGAGCTAAAATGTCAATTTTAAACTGATAACAAACACTTTTAGTTATATCGATCACACTGTTCGTCGAATTGAGGTGTGGTTGATTCCTACACGTTACAAATGGTTGATGGATCATTTTCCAAAAGTACCAAAACAATCCAAAATCGTTTTCTCATTTTTCAGTATGTCGCCTGTTCTTTTTGCTAAATTTATTGTTAATTTATTATAAAAATACACACTTAAAGTCATAATGGTCACACCATGTGTCAGAATTAGGTGAGGTTGATTCCTACACGTCACAAATGACTTATGAATCGTTTTACTAAAGTATCAAAATAAACCTAATGTGTTTTCTCAATTTTCAGTATGACACTTGCTCTTTTTACTAAAAATACTGACAATTTTAAATAAAAATAGCCACTTCGAGTCATATAGGTCACATATTCATGCTATTTCTATACATTATCCCATCAGGTATATCACCCATTCATTTCTAAACAAATCTATCTCATCTTGTGAATATGAGTATTTTCGACAATCATGGCAGTACTGAAAAAATATAAATATACAAAGGATTAATAAATATTTTAAATAAAATAGTAATTATATTCTAAAATACCTCTTCAGGGATGATGGTTTATTCATGGAATATGATCTCTTTCATAAATTTACAAACATAATAACCACAATCTTTATCATTTTTTTGTTTCGAACACCGAAGAAACATTTATAAAAATAATTAATTTTTTTTATATGTGTTTGGATAGTGAAATATTATTATATATACCCTGATTTGTATCTAGTCGTAGTACTTGTGATGTTTCTTTTCCTTTTCCCCAGGCCTCATTCCATGATGTTGATGATATTCATGCACTGCCCTATTATAACAAAATACTCATTAAAAGATAATATAAATTATATAACTAGATGTTTAGTTCTAAAATGTTGGATGTAGTGTATTAAAAATTGAAAAATGCCATCATGTGCGGTTGGTTTGTTGGATATCCATGCATTGAATCTAAGAAATAAATATTTAGAGTATATAAATTTACTGCAATGAGTATCCAATGCTGCCTAAGAACCCAAAAAAGAATAATTAATGAAATAAATTAAAATATATTTGATATGATTAAATTGTAGAGTTTTACCCTGCATTGTTGGTATTAAGAAGAGTTTTTCATCCATAATTTTTCTATTAAACGGTTTGAGCAGACTTTCCACTATTTCACCCACTTACTTGGATTTTATTTCTTTTTGTTCTGCAAAGGTGTCGTGAGATCTAATGAGTCCAAATTTTTGTTCATGGGGAAATCCCTTCAATTGTTTTTCATATATACACCTGTGAAAAATATGAAATGTATTTAGTCATAATTATCATAGTATATTAGCTTTTTGAAAATCAAATCATGAAAACATACCTCGTGTATAAATTTACAACTGAGCCGCCTAGCCAATCATGCTCTAGGACTTCAATTACATTTTCAACACAAATGAAATATGGATCTTCCCAAATGTACATATTTTCATCAAAAATAATTGTGTGAACCCCACTGTCTTTCAACTTCGTATTCACATGAGCCTTCAATGATAATAAATGCAGATATAGAACGAGTAGGTTTATGGTTCTTTTGATAGATCGTTTTGATCGGTTGGTTGAACCTTGAGATGTTTTTGAGCCGTTCTTTCTTTTCACCCCTTCCATGTGTCTATCTGTAACAGCATTCATTGGTTCAGACCTTTTTTCATTAAATGTTAAAGGTTTATCTTGATTTTTTTTGGAAATGATTACCTCATTGTTGACATGTTTTTTTACAAGCTGTGACGGACATGTGATGAATGTTCCAAGAGCTTGTTTGACCATATGAATATCTTCATCGTCAATTGGAATATGTAGATCGGTGTTTGGCTCATGGGATACATTAATCGACACTTTGACATGACCTGTTGGAAGTGGTCTTTTGTGTAGCATGACATTCTAGATATTGAACACTGTAGCCCTCACTATAAGGCAATGGGTGGGTGTTGATAGATATAAATAAAAGTCATTTTCACCCTATACAATATCAGTACAGGAAATGTATCAGTGTCTATCTGATTCAGAATTCATAGAAACTATTATTAGAACATTGATTACCTCATCTAAGATAGGTTTTTAAGGGGAATGGCTTTCCTCAAAGCTAGTGGGGGTGGGGTGGGATCTTCACGCGCTGGTTGTTCTTGAGTTGTTATTCTATTTTCCCCCCGCTATCATATTTTCCATGAACTCTCTCTACAATTGTATATTTTCTTCAAGGACAACTATTATTTCTCTCATCATTTTGATTTTTGCAATTTTATCCTCTTGTTTTTTTCCCAAAAAATGTTTGGGGTGTTACCCCAAAACCCGCACCTCTAACACGACCATACTTTTCTGGATGCTTCAAGGCCACCAAAAGTATGTCTGCATCCGGTTTGGGTATTGCTGATTCCTATGACGATGTCAGATAGAAACACTACTGGAAATTAGATCTTTCCCAACGCTTCTATACCAACGGTTTTCAAAAACTGTTGGTATAGGTGCCCTTTCCCAATGGTTTGGCCAAACCGTTGGGAAAGGTAGACCTATCCCAACGGTTTGGCCAAACCGTTGGGAAAGGCCCCCAAATTGGACACTTTTCCCAACGGTTTGGACAAACCGTTGGGAAAGGTGGACCTATCCCAATGGTTTGGCCAAACCATTGGGGAAGGTCCCCAAATATACCACTTTTCCCAACGGTTTGGCCAAACCATTGGGAAAGGTCCCCAAATATGCCACTTTTTCCAACGGTTTGGCCAAACTGTTGGGATAGGTCTACCTTTCCCAACAGTTTGGCCAAACCGTTGGGAAAAGTGGGCCAAAATTCAACACCCTTCACAGAATGAAAATCAAAACCAAAGACCTATACCAACGGTTGTTAAAACCATTGGTATAGGTCAATACCAACGGTTTTAACAACTGTTGGTATAGGTACTTTCATTTTTTATCGGACCTTCGTACCGAGAACATTATATAAATCAAAATTTAAAATATTTATGAGAATACATATATATATTTATGTAATTATGATCACAAAAGTCATGTTCGGTTAGTGGTTGAGTCGTTCAATGATAAACGAGGGGTCCTGGGATCAAATCACAGTGGATGTTTTATTTTTGGAATTTATATACCAACGGTTCCATTACCGTTGGTATAGATTTCATATTACCTATACCAACGGTTTCCAAAACCGTTGGTATAGACCTATCCCAACGACTTACTTGGCTACGGTTCTCCAAACCGTTGGTATAGGCTATACCAATGGTTTGGAGGCCTATACCAACGGTTCCAAACCGTTGGTAAAGGTTAGTTTTCCAGTAGTGAAAATATAGGAAAATAAGTAATCATTGTTATGTAATATCGATTTAAAGCAAAACAAATATTTATTATTTCATACTTACACTTGTTTCCCACACTTTTTGTGTGTTTTCATCTATTACTATCCCATATTTATTTACACGCGCCTCCTTCCATAGCACATGGCGTGGGATGGAAGTGACATTAGATTTAGATTCATCAATATCCATATAAATAGAGTAACATAGTTATGGTTTTTTTTATGTCACATAAAAGTATTACGGTAGATTTAAAATACATACCAATTTTTTTCAAGTGAAGCATACCCTATTCTTGTTTTATGGTAGGGGTAAGCTAGTTTTGCTGCTCATTCCTTATTTTTAGCACTCAGTTGTTGTTTCATAAAATAACTTTCAATACAATTGATGAATACACATATCATCAAACAACGTATTACCAAACACAATGTACCTAAAAAGACTGATCTTCACGATGGTTAGTAAATGCATCCCATGATCCTTGGGTTATCAGGTGTGCATAAATAGAAGGTGGGTGTAGGTTTATTTTCCCTTCAGCTTCTTTAACATAACATTTCGTTAAAATTGTGTGAAAGACTCTGTGAATCCTTCCAGAAACCCTTAATACATAGTCCTTGTGCGAGTCATCCACTATAATTTCACTCTACAAGGGATGATGAATAGTAAGTCAATGTTTCATTATTTTATTTTTAGTAAATTAAAGAAATGATATCATAATATTACCGTAATATCTCCCCACATCAGTGTCTTAATCCTGGTAACAACATGGTTCCATGACTTTACATCAATAGAATTCATTTACAAGTGACGATTCCAATGTAACTACTGAACATGTCCTTGTTGGTGTTAACATGTTAGCCTCACTTATTCTATCTGACCTCATATTTGATGCCTTTCGCTTTTTCCTTAAAAAAATTTTCTAACACCGTCAAACTACAGTGCTCCGGTTTTTTTTGCACTGCCAGTGTTTCTGTGTCTACCATTTCCTTAGTTTCAACATCATCAATATGTTCCTTTGGAACACTAGTATCAGCATGTGAAGATGGTGGTTATACCTATGCACTGGGAGAAGCAGCAGCAATGGGTTGAGAAACCTTTTGGTCCTCTGCACTACGAGCAACAGCAGGTCGAGAGACCTATTGTGTCTCAGGATTGAGAGCATCATCACGTGAATAAGTCATTATATTCATAAGTGGTTCGACATTTAATTCAGATCACATAAAATCAGTAGCGAACAGATAATAACATAAGGTAACATGATGTATATTACAAAAAAATATAACCTGATTATTAAACTCTCTTTTTTTAAGGTTGATGGGATTTGACCCCTCTATCGACTATCCAAATCCATTAAATGTGGTCTCCTCTAATATACAAAATGTCTTCTAAATTGGGACCACTGCAAAATTATTGCAACATCCCAAAGAAATGGTCATCCTCTGTTGAATTTTCATCTGAACCTTCAGTGGTTTTGGTGGATAACAGAATAATTGATCAGTTTCATTTTGAGGGATCTGGAACATAAAATACTTGTACTTCATGTGATTCCATTATAAATGGTTCATCTTTGTACCCTTCCTTACTAAAATAAACTTTCACGAATCTCAACTCATCTATTTTAACACTACTCCTATTATCAACCCACTTGCATTGAAAAATCGGCACTTGGAAGTTTGTATAATCAAACTCCAATATTTGTTTGATGATACCAAAGTATGACATATTCACATAAATTGGATTTCTGTCCTTAGCACTAGAAACATGCATCGCTTCAGCCACAAGTGTAACTCCACTATTCTTCATGGTACTATCTTCATCATATTCATTAGTATATAATGTATAATCATTAATTACATAATCATTATAAGATAATACATACACACTTGGTCCTCCAGCTAGCCATCAAAGTCCTTCTAAAATTGAGTCCAAATTTTAATCTGACTACTTAAATATATGGTCCCAAAACCATCTTATAAACTGTTGATTATTTGTATTTGATATCCATTTTTCATCCCTTGATGGATTCAAATTCCTAAGAATTTATTTGTGGGTTTCAATATATGGCTCAACCTCCAAACTGTTATGAAAAACGTAAAGGTGGGCCTGCTCCTGATATGTAATATTGATTGTGACAACCACTCTTCTAGAAATTCCTTCACCCGAAAGCCACTGAGTGTGATGAAATTTTGGTAGACCAATTATTTCCACGCCAGATAGGTATTCGGTACATAATTCAATGGCTTCCTCAACAATATATCACTTCTCAATACAACCCTCTGGTCGACTTTGATTTTTGACATACCCTTTCAAAATCTTCATATACTGTTCAATGAGGTACATCTATTTATATTGTACAGGACCACATAGTTGAATCTCTCTCACCAAGTGAACCATCAAATGAACCATCTTATCAAATAATGTCGGTGGGAAGAACATCTCCAATTCACATAATATGATGGAAATTTCTCTTTCCATACTCGGTAATTTCTTCAGGTCTATAACTTTGTTTCATATATATTTGAAGAAGAAACAGAGCTTCATTAACATATAACAAACATTCTTGGGAAAAATGCAATGTAAAGCTATAGGAATTAGATCTTTCATCAAAATGTGGCAGTCATGTGATTTCAGACCCTTTAACTTTAAATAGATCATTGACACGATGTTCTTGATATTCGATGAATATCCCTCTAGAACCTTTACATCATTTAAGAAGTTTCAAAATTGATATATCTCTTGCCTGGAAAGAGTGTAAGTAGCTGAAGGAAGAAAAGTTCGTTTTTCACCCTTCACTGGTGCCAACTCTTCTCATATTCTCATGTTAACCATGTCCAACCTAGCCTTAATTCCATCCTTTGTTTTATCGGGTGCATTTAGAAATGTGCTGATGACACTATCACATACATTTCTTTCAACATGAATAACATCAATAAAGTGTCTGAAGTACAAACAATTTCAGTATGGTAATTAAAAAAACTGGTCTCTTCTTCCAACTGGTTTTCGTAAGGTTTTTCAAAAATGGTTTACCAAAATCAGTGTCCCCATATTTTACTTTCTCAAATAGTTGATCACAAGTTAGTGGAGACAGTGTTGTACATTCTTCTGAACTTCCATCGAATGATATCATCCAAGATCGGTACTTATGTCATCGGGGTAGAAATATGCGATGTCCTAGAAACATGGTTTCGATGAATGTTTCAACCTAATTGACTGTGTACCTTATTTCAATATCACATTATATATATATATATATATATATATATATATTAAAAAAACATATTTATTGAGATAATTGATTTTTGTTTTAGATAAATAAAAATAAATTCAAAAATATTGTAAACAAAAATTAATTTACATGAACTATTAATAAATAACAACAAACTTCGAACAATTTAATGGTTCACTTAGATTGTACTTATAGTTTATATCTTATACGATTTCTTGTAACACAACATTTGTACTTATAAATTATTGTGACATTCCTTTCACTACTGGAAATGGGATATATACCTTCAAAGTTGATTTATTATGTTGCTATAGATCTCATTTCGAGTAGTCAAAGAAATGTCAAAAAAAATTATGTACAACTGTTATGTTTTGAAATAACGATATTTTGTGTCATTACAATTATTTTTCATTAACTTTCTTTGCAAAATTCTTTTCATTTTTCAAAAATTTATTATATGTTTAGTCAATCTGACAAATTTCATTTAAATTGTATTTATATTTTATAATTTATACAATTTCACAGACACATACTTGTAACATTATTATGTTTCATGTATGTGACTTCGAAAGAATATGAACTATAAAGTATAAATATAGTCTAAATGAAATTTGTCACACTGACTAAACATATAATAAATTATTGAAAAAATGAAAAGAAATTCAAAAATACAGTAAACAAAAATTATTTTACATGACAGAAACTTTATTGTTTAGAAACATTATATTTACATTTTACATAATTTATGGGCATGTTTCTTATTAAGTATTATATTATTAATTCATTTATCATGAAATATTATTTATTATGTTATTATTATTGAATTCTATTATTTTTGATATATATATATATATATATAATTTTATATTTATAATTATAAATAAATACACATAATTTTTTAAAATATATATAGGTGATTATAAATAAAAAAATTATATATTTACATAATTATAAAATTATAATAAAGATATTTAAATAATAAATATATGTATTATATTTATAATTATATATTTATAATTATATAAATATATTTTTATTTATAATTATATATATTAATATTTATTTATAATTCAATTTCTAAAAACATATTCTCAATTCCTTAAATATAGTTATAATTATATAAATAATGATTTATAATTATATACATTTTTAAATATTTATAATTACATACATTTATTTATTTATTTTAAATTTATAATTATAGTAATTATATTAATAAATGCTTATTATATTATTAATTTTTAAATTTATTAATTATATAAATTAAAATACATTTGTATACATAAATATATATATTTTAAATTTATTTGTAAATATATTTTAATAATTATCTAATAATAAATATATTTATATTTATATAGTTATAAATATTTATTTATAAATAAATTTCAAATATATTTATATAATAATATTTATTTAAAATTATAATTATATTTATATTTATTTATATCAATATATATATAAATAATGAATATATTTATAATTATATAGTTATAAATGTATTTTTAATTATATGAATATAAATATAAATATTAAAATATATTTACATGTACATTTAAAATATATTTATAATTATATAATTTAATTTAAATTTAAACACCTAATAATTTTTACATTTAATTTTGAATATATATATATATATATATTTGTATATATATATATTAAATATGAAATTATTTATAATTCTATCTATAAATATATTTATAATTATGTAGTTATAAATATATATTTATATAGTTATAAATGTATATTTATTTATAAATATAAATATAAATTTATTTTTATAAAAACAAATTTATTTATATGAATATATATTTACAATTCTAAATATATATATATATATATATATATATATTGGAAATGTGGGGTGCAAAACGCCACTTCATGCGGCGTTTTGCAAAACTCCTCAAAGGCGCTAGATGAATCGGCCCTTAGACTTTGTTTGGCAGAGGGGATTTGGAGCGAAACGAAAGGAAATGGAGTGATTGATTTTCATTTTACCTGTTTGGCGATGTTAGATTGAAGCAAGAGAAACCCTAAGCGGAGAAACAGAGAGAAATCGATTTCTATTCCACTGCTGGATTCAAATCACCCCAAAATTGGGGTGATTTGGAAGGAAACGAAGTGGGGGTGTGCGGTTTTTTATATTCCCTATATTACCCTCCTATGGAAATTTTATTTTATTTAATGTTTTATTGAATTAATATTTAGATAAATGGTATATTTGTGATTATTAATAATAACACTATTTTCATATGCATATAAATATTTTGTTAAGCATGATTTATAAATAGTTATTTTTATAACTTCAACATAATTTTATGTAATAATGTCAAATAATTATAAATAATTTTGATTACGTGTATATAAATAATTATAAATAAATTATAAAAAAAATTATTATAGATAGTTTTGATTATAAATAATTTTGATTATCTTGATTTAATAATATATATATATAATTTATATACATAATTTATAAATAATTTTGAATTAATAATTAATTAAGTCTCTGTAAATAATCATAAATAATTTATAAATAATTTTGATTATAGATAATTTTGTTTATAAATAATTATGATTATCTTGAATTAATTGTTTATATAAATAATTTATAAATAATTTTGAATTAATAGATATTTTGAATTAATAATTTTGAATTAATAAATGTTTTGAATTAGTAATTATTTTGAATTAATAATTATTTGAATTAATAATTCTTTTGAATTTATAATTTTGATTACCTTGAATTAATAATTTGGAATTAATAAATTATATAAATAATTTTGATTATCTTTAATTAATTTTTTAAAATTTTAAAATTTATATTAATATATATTTGTAGTTTAATATTTACCTAATTTTGGTGATATGAAAGATAATGATTGATTAAAATCAAAATTAACGTGTTTTCATTTGTCATAAAAAATGTAATACAAATACATATTTTTAAAAAGGTTATTTGTGTCATTTAACATAAATTGTTAATGTTGGACAAATATTGTGGTAGGTATGGTGTCCTTGTAGATCTAATATATGGTTGTTTTTTTATCTTGGGAAAGTATGCTCTTTAATCCTGTGTGTATGTTATTTGTTAACAAAGGTTATTTTTGTCATTTGCACCAAAACAATTTCTTTTCTTCTCTTTTAAAAATTGTCACCAAACATGATGGAGATAAATTCAAATCATTTCTTTTTCTTTTACTAAGTTATTGATCCAAACACAAGGAGAGAAAGCACAATCATTTATTTCCATTTATTTTCTTTTATAAATTATCAAATCATTTCTTTTCTTTTACTAAAATTTTAACAAACACAGTGTTATGGGATAAAATCCAAAATCGTCAGTTCATTTGATGCTTCAATGCCCCATAAACATAATTATCAAAACCCTAAACCATTTAAATTAAATAAAATAAACTCACCCACCAATTTTGCCTGTAAATGGATCTATGAACCCATAATTAGAAATAAATTACAGAAGATTTGTCACCCACATTTCAAATATATAATCATTTTATTATAAATTTTAATAATTTTAAAGAATCCGGGCTTACCGATTTCCTAATTAAAATACCGGAAATTGGATTTCTTTTGATCAAGTAATTGATTTTATCCAATTTTTTTTTCATTATTTTTTTTAAAACAAATCCACGAATAGGTTAAATGATCTATTTTTGGATGGCTTCATGGCAGCCCACCTGAGTTATATGCGCGATCATTAGACTGACCGATCATTCACGACGGTGTATTAATTTCAAAATCATTATACATCTATCCGATCCGGCAGGGCCGCCGCAGCATCGCCGCCGGAGAAACTTTGCTGGACCTGCAGTGCCAGCTCCTCCACGCTCACCGGGCATTCCAGACCTATCTGTGAACCCAAATCCCACAAAAAAATAAACCGTCAAACACGTAAATGCACAGGCTTCATTCCCTTGTTATCCGATTCGATCCTCGTTATACCTTGAGTACGAATGTGTACAGAACGGTGTCCTCCATGCTGCTGACATTTACATGGAGGACCTCAAAGGCCAGCCTTTCCAGGGCGACGATGATGGACACCAGCTGGCCGGGGACGCGGCGCGAGATCGTTTTCAACACGACGTTGGAGCCGCCGGACATCTTGGCCTCCACGTCGGCGATCGGGGAGTTGCAGGTCGCCCCCAGCTCCTTGACACGATCTTCGTCCCCGCCCTGGTGGAGGGATTGAAGAGGGTGCACCAATCCAGCAGTCCGGGGGCTGGGGCTAGGGCTAGGGCTCACACTCTTCCTTCGCTTGTTGGATTGGAGGGATCGCAGGAGCAGGTGCAGCTCGTTTATAAATTCGATCACCCCACCAATTATGGATGCTTGGTCGCCCTTTAATCATATCTCACGTTATTTAAACAAAAGATGAGGCGTAAAGAGAGAGATGGAGAGGGGTTTACCCTTTTGATGTAGAAGGAGGGAGTGAGGGATCGTAAAACTTTGAGGTTATCGTTCATCTGTCTTCTCCGGTTTCTCTCCACAGCAATGTGTGCCATGATCCAAAACCCTGTGTATCTGTGAATAAACCCTAGATAATAGAAATCAAATACCAGTTGTATATGGTGTGTGCTTACATATAAAGGTAAGGAATAGAAGCGCGGGCGTGCGGGCGTGCGGGCGTGCCTCCATTGCCATGGGACAAACCGATTTATAGCTGGGAAATGTGTGAAGGTTGGAGTAGGAGCTGCACGCAGCGCTTGGCATTGAATGCAGTGGGCTGCAGTCCCGTGATGTAACTTTTACTCTTCACCCTCACTCACTCTCTCTCTCTCTCTAGCAGTTGGGGTATGTGTGGATGTGTGGGGGGTGGGTTACTGTGGTTGCGCCTCTCACGTTTATGATATCGGAAACAATTACAGTCCCCGCGTGAGTTTAACCTAATGGGGGGATGAGAGACTGCCTTGGGATCGCCACAACCACCCACCAACCTAACAATAACAGTCCCCTTTGTGTGCACGCGTGGCCGCCAGTGATGACCCAAACGAATCAATAAATGATTTTTTTTATAAAAAGAATCCCACCTTTAATAAGTTGCATTTATATGTGTGAGATGATAAATTTTTTGCAAACATAATACTTACAAAATGTTTGTGGGAAGTTAATTTAATTCGTTTATTTCTTTGAGATTCCAAAAATCCACCAGAAAGTGTGGGAGCATCGTATACCGTTTCATAGGCGCATATATGTATAATAAATGATACCTCCGAGCCCACACATGATGAGCCATGGGTCACAAGGGCAGAGAAGTACATGCATCTTAACTTTTAGCTCAGGGACCCATGCAAATATCACCCATTTATTCCACATCATATCTTATTCCTTAGAATGAGCACCAAAATTGCATCCAAAAATGTTTTGTTCAAATTCAATCACAACATTCTTAGATATTGATTTTTATTCAGCTAAGAAAACTAATATCTTAATCCAACTCTAAGTTAAAGTAATTAAATAATTAAAATATTTTTTTATGAAAATTTTATTTCTTTTTTTTATAAATGATTTTTTTGAAAAGTCATCCTCTAATGACAAGTGATTTAAAAAATTAAAAAATGTTTAATGCTATGAAACATTATTTGTGGATGTCATAATTATGATAATTCATCGTTCGCAACAAACCCTCCACATGTCAACTCTTGGTTTCCAACCATTGGATTCAGTACCTCCAAACAGAGTTTTATCATCACTAAAAGCAGTATTTATCAGTGCTAAAAAAACGCTGACAATCGAGGTGCTATTAAATGAGGATCCCTTTTATTAGCGCTAAAAAAGCACTGATAAAGACTTTTTTCATTAGCGATAAAAAAACACTGATAAAAGAGTCATTTATCAACACCTTTTTAGTACTGTTAAAAGACCCTTTTTATCACCGCTAAAAAGGGCCAAAAAATAATTTTTTTTTCTTCTACAAATCAGAGGGTGGACGCCCCCCCCCTATCTCAACCCTCTTATAATAGTGCTAGCATCCCCCACACCCCTTTAACAGCATTACCCCCCCCCCCAAATAGCGCTAGGCACTTGCTCACCCGCCCCCGCGCCTTTGCCTTTGTTGGGTTTCAAACCTAAGACCCCCCCCTCATGCGCCCACAACTCTTCCCCTAAACCTATATTGTTTTGTTATGCATTTTATGATATATCTATATATTTATATATTTTTTGTTAATTTTTTTATCCATATATATATATATGTATGTATGTATAAATACATATATAATTTGTGTGTGTGTGTGTGTTTATAAATACACACACACATATATATATTTATATTTATATATGTGTGCGCATCTATAAATATAATTATACATATTTATATTTATTTACATATATTATATATTAATATTTATACTGACTGAAAATTAACTTTTTTATTAAGGCAACACTTTTAAGGAAAAAGTGAGAAACCAAGATACATGACTTCAGCGACTTAAGACATCACACCTTGCTCCAACAGTCCAAAATTCAAAAAATCCGATCAAACAACAAAGAAATACCCATCCCATCATATACAACATAAAGTCCAGTTTCCACCATTCCAACGGTCCACAACAAGCTGTCCCATACAAAGACGGGCCGGTACCGATGGCCAATACCATATCCTCTCAAACATTCAAAACCGAAACGCATCAGACTGGTGAAAACTTGCAGCTCTAAACCCCATCTTGAGCACTCTCTGAGGATAATCCGAAATCAAGAACCTTTGAACAGTAGGCCGCATGCAACAACATTCATACCGAGGATCAAACACACCCAGACAAGACACGAGTTCGACCATCACAACAACTCAATCAATTCCAAACCAGAAGTAAACCGAAATCAGACCTGCGAGGATGACGCTGGACACCGGAAGCCAAAACCTAGAGCCCCTCCCCCTCCGCGCAACACCGGGGCCAGCAACGAGCCATGCCCGAAAGGAAACCATCTCAGCCGTAGCCATCGCCCGCCGACGCCAATCCGAGAACCAACGTGAAACAAGTGCCTGAAACTTGCCGAGCAGGGCAGCCGAAGCCAGATCCACGCCGCTGGAGCCTTCACAAGAACAGACGAAGCCATGCCCGACCCTCCGCTGAGGCAACGCTTCCGGAATCGAAGGTTCGCCTTAACCCTTGCTGAGACGGTGCGGTCGAATGGAGTCTCGCCGGCCTTCACCGTAGCTCACCGGCGCCAAGCTGAGGCCGTCGTTGCCGACCCACGCCGCGCCACGCCGGAAGAGGAGATGGAACGAAACCGAAGGAAAAAAACCCTAGTAGGCGAGAGGGAGGAGATGCCGCTGCTCAGAGGCTCCCCCTCTATTAATATTTATACATATATTAGAATATGTAGATAAACATATATATGTTTGTCAATACACACACAAATATATTTATATATATATTAATAGTATAAATACGTAAACTGTATTTATATGTATATAAATATTCATACATTTGTATTTTAAATAAAATGGATATTATTTTTTATTTAGATAAGGTTTATATATTGTGAAATATATTTTATATGTAAATATGTTTAATTATTTATTTATAAAATTAATTTTTTATTGGTGAATATATAAAAAATATGTATATATTGTTATATATTTGATTATAAATTATAACACATTGTGAAAACGATAAAATTTCAAAACCGCAATATAAATATGAATGTAAGTCCTAGGAATAAATTTAGCCCCCACTGAAAATGGGTTAAAAGATCCCCTAAAACATGGTTGAAATTCCCTCAAATGTTAAAAAATTAGGGTACCCCGACTAAAAACCCAGTTTTGGAGGACCTATGAGCCCTTTTTGACCTCATAAAATGTGACAAAGGTTTTTCCTTTATCCTTAGTGCATAGAGCCCATCGTATGATTCAATTTGATATGTGGTAGAGCCCAAATAGATACCCGGATTAAAAGTTATCGTCGTTTGAAGTTCGCGTTACGTTTTCAACTTATTTTCGATCTTTTATTAATTTTTTGATTTTTTTTATATTTACATTGGTATTAAATGACTATTAATCGATAATAATTAGAAAATTATTTATTAAAAAAATATTTTTAATTATTTTATAATCTATTTTCACTAATTATCATATATATTAAGTGTAAATGTCTATTTAACTTTATCTAAAACATATTTAAAAATATATATTATATTTATATCAATATAAATATATTTATATATTAATATATTATTTTTAATGAAATATATGTATTTTTAAAATATACCCGTATCGGTGCTAGTAAAAAAACACTGATGTGACAAAGCGATGTATAATGCTTTATCACGTCGGTTATAGGATAACCGACACCAAAAATCAAGTATACCGCTTTATCGGGTCAGTTATTATATAACCGACTTGATAAATCAAGTTTTTTACGTCAATTATATATAATAACCGACGTGATAAAGAGAATCTCATTGCTTTATCATGTCGTTTAGAAAACAATTGACGTGTTAAATATGATTTTTCACGTCGATTTCTATATAACTTACATGATAAAGCAATAAAAATTGCTTTAGCACATCAATTGTATATTAACCAATGTGATATATCATTTAAAATTTTATGGATTTCCATTTTGAATCATTTAAATGTTATTCGATCGGGCAAAAGAAAACTAAGTTCTCTCATGTGCGGAAGCCCTAACTTCATTTCTTTGATCCAGTGGCCTCCAATCTCGCTTTTGGTCGTTCAATGTTGCAGATTCCCTAACTCTCATTTTTTTGATTACATTTACTAAAATCTCGCATTACTATTTTGTCTAGTTCTATCTTTTGAGAAGTTTTATGATTTTTGTTTATAGATATCTTTTCCCAAGCATGAAGCAAGCTATGTTCCTGGTAAATATTTTATGATTGTTCATATTGTTTATTTTTAGATTTTTCCTCCCCTTGTTATTTTATATTTACATGATCCTAGAAATGTATCTAGAATGTTTTTTAAAAATTGAAGTGTTCAAACATGCTAATTATTACTTGTTGGTCTTGAATAAGGAGGACACATGTCATATGGTATAATTTGATAGATCCACATGCAGCGGAAGCATGTGTTGTGCCTATAACCAACTCATATTTTGTAGGATTTGACAAATCACTCGAAATGTACAATATGTAAACGTTATGACCAATGAATTTTTTTCTGAAGAGTATTGACAAATAAAATGATGGAACCAAGATAAAATGTTTTCTTGTCAATTTTATAATTAATTTAAGCACAAGAATAATGGTTGCCTCGATTTTTAGATCACTCTTCATTGAGGATGTTGATCATTCTAACTCAATCGATGTAGTGTCATTACATGGTGATGACCCAAAGTAGACCCCCTCTAGGGGTGATCAACACATGCTTCTTCAATCTCTGAACAATGCCGATGAATCATTGGGTGATAACACGACTGATTGATTGTCTTATGCTATTTACCTTTGATCACTTCACATTACTTTGATATTGAAGGAGTCACTCTTGTTCTTCTTGTACTTGATTTGGATTCTGGTCAATAATATTCAATTTCATGTTTTATCTAATTTCATTCATAAGAAAATGAAAAATGAGAGAATAGTCTAACTATATATTTTTTGTAAATTACTTCCATGCATTTAATTTTATGATTTATCAATTATATTTAAACTTATATTCGATTATTGTCTAGAATTTATAATTATACTTTTCAAATATGCATTTTTTTTAAATTTTAAAGTTTTGTTACTTTCAAATTATGAAATCTTTGATATAAATGTAAACCTAGTTTGACTTGAATAATTTATTCTCACTTTTATCACCACTATATTCTTTTGACAAGATATTTATTTTTGATATTTGTTATAGATAATATTGAGTGAAAGTTGGATTATGACACTTCAAATAAGCATGGAATATGAGGAAGGTGTTGATGCTTTTTTGGAATTCTGGAAATGAAATGTTCCAAATAATGACATATTTTTTTATCCATGCTTGAAATGTTTAAATATGAAGAAGTTGAAAAGTAGAGAGATAAAAAATCATTTAATTTTTCATGGTTTTAATCAAAGTTACAAACCTTGGATTTAGAATGGTGAAACTAGATAGAATTTTAGATCTATTGATGATGATGCTTTGCAAGATGACAACTCTTTTGAAATTGAAGAAATGATTCGTGATATTAAAGTAGAGACAATTGATAAAGAATTGACAATTTCATGTCTATATGGTGATTGTAATGGCCCGAACCCTCCTCGTGCATTACTTTTCCAAATTTCTGGTGTTTGGGGTATCCTGGGGCCCATCAGTGACTCATTAAGGAGTTTTGCTAAAACTCAGTCCCACCAAACAGTTCCTCCGAAACGATGGCACCATGACGGTGGCACCGTCACGGTCGCACCACCATGGTCACACACCAAAATGGTAGTAACGCTTATGGTGGCACCGTTACATTGGTACTATTACGGTGGAACCTTTATGATGTCTCACCAAATAGTGTGCTACCCTTTGCCTTTTTTTCCCAGTTTCCCATGTTTTTCCAATTCCACCCCGATAACGTATCTTTTTACATAAAAGTGTTTTAATAACCTTTTCAAAACCAATTAAATCTAGTAAAAGATGTTTTAAACCCCCAAGAGTTGGGCGACCCTTCAGTTACCAAAACATGTGGCCTTTTACCTCGGTGTCAAACCCTCCCCTATGCTTTCCACCTTCGCCCCTGTTATGTGGGTTTTCTTTGTTTAGAATATATCTATTAATTCATAGCTGTTATCTCGACCATATACGAGGAGAATTATTAAATAAAAATTAATCCTGATGGGTGAAACTGCCCAACCACGTGGTCAAGCCATGATCCGACTTCAAGTACTTCAAAATCGTCTTCCTAATTTTAGGATTTGGCTTTTTCTTAAGTTGAGATCCTCCCTTCATAATTCCTTTCCATTCTTTAAGTACAACCTAGAGACTTACTCTGGGGATGAATCATGAGCCCGTGCTGGAGCCCTTCCTGCTCATCCTTGAGGCCCTTGAGTTTTCCTTTCCTGCAAGTCACACATCCTCAGTTCTTGATGCGATGATAAAATTTCGATCCTTGATCATCTAGGTAGGGTTTTCCTTCGTCTCTCTTTACTATGTATCATGTGGGGGCGGGTGTAATGATGTTTATCTCAGGACGTGGATGAAACCAAACCTTAACGAAGATAATAAACAAAATTTAAAGAATGAAGGGGTGTGTTTGAAGATGATGTTGCTATTTGCTTTATTTTATCTTAGTTTTTATGTTGTGAATTGTATGGGCTTATGCCCACTGAAAATATTGGCTGTTGGTGGTCATTTCTTGCGCACTAATGAACCTCTGTTTTTTTATGGATAATCCTATGATTGAATGGCTACAACATGGAAACTAGATAATGACGTAAACTCAGTTGAATAAATGGATGACCAATGAATAATAATCCTTGTGTGATCACCCCAGTTAACCAAAAAGAAAGAAGGAACTTGATCAATGGTGTGGTTAAAGTTGAAAACTCTCTTGCTCAGTTCTTATAATATGCATGGTTTTTCTACTTAATGCTTGTGGGGTGACGTGGATGGGGATGGGATCTGCTGTTGTTCAATGTTTGGTTTGTGGATCTGTGTCAGTACATTGGGGCCTGGTTTGGTTCCAGTACTTCGATGGATCTCACATATCCCTTTTGTTGCTATAACTTTAAAAGAGAATCGGGTGTGAATTCTTAAATTGTTGCTTGGCTGTTTTCCTCCAATTGTTGTCTTAGCTTGCGGTTATGCCTGTTAGTATCCCGATAGTGAAGGAATATTTAAATGGAATCACTTGAACATGGTAACAAGAATGAGTAAAATGGGGGATTTGTTTTCCAGAAATGGGTTGTGCTCTTTTTTGGTTGTTGTGTGTCCATGCATATATGGATAGTAACGAGAGTGGTTGTGTATGGGCTACCTGTCTGTTTCTGAACCCTTAGGTTGGGACGAGTGTTTTATTACCTATATGTATAATTATTAGTTATTGTGTTTTTATACACACCCCACACATGTTGAGCAGTTCGTGCTGAACACCCCCACTTCATGGGGGAGGGTGTTTTTCCCAACATTCTTATGAGTGGCTAGTTATTATCACTTTTCTGCTCTCTCTCCTAGGTATTCTAAGACTCTTCGGGCAGGCTGTGATGGCCTAAGGTTCATTATGAACCAAGACTCTTCGGCAGGGTGTTTTGTGGTGGTTGTACTAGGTGTGTGTAGGAAAGTTTGTTTCCCAAGTGTCTTCGGGATGAGGCCCAGATGTCTTCAGGTGTGACAATGGTTGTTCTGGCCCAAGTGACTTTGGGTGTGGTAGTGGTTATGGTGGCCCCGGTGTTTGCGGGCGTGGTTATGTGTGGTTGTGGCAGCCCAGGTGAGTGTGGGCGGGATGCGTGGTGATGGACCATAAGGTTGTTTTTGGGGTGGTAGCGGGACTGCAGTGAGACTTGTGGGTGAGGTCTGACGCATAGGATGTCCTATATAACCAGTGGGAAAGTGGTGAGGGGTACCCAAATATCGACGTTCTATTACTATTACATTACTTGACTTGAGTTATTTGGGGAGTGTTCCTTAGTGAGGTTGGGTGGATAATTTCCTTGCTAGGTGCCTTGGTTATCTCTTTTTTCTCACGAGGCATTAGAATGACTCCCCACTTGTGCACAAGAGATTTTGGTTTTCCCTACTGAGTATAACTATATACTCACCCTACGTATATAAAACTGCTTTCAGATTTTCAGGATGACCTTGATGACCGTGCCATAATTTACTGGCTTAGGCTTCGGGAGTTGTTTCTACTTTTCTTTCTTTCGGCACTTTTCATCAGAGTTTTCTTGTACCTTATATCAGATTGTTTTGAACATGCATATAGGAGTGGATTTTTGGATTTACTTTTACGTTCAGTTTTTGGAGTTTTCTGGGATTTACCATCTTATCTTATAATCCTATTAAATAAAAATGGTCATGCCTTCCATTTTTCATGAGATTCTATACCCTTGGTGCTAGTTGCAACTCCGAGGCCTATTGAAGGCAGGACTTGGGGGTCATTATCTCTTCTTCAACTTGAAGAAGGGAGGGTCTGGCCGTTTTCTGTCCCTTTCCTCATCTTGGTAAAGGCAGGTCACGACAGAATGGTATCAAAGGCGATGGTTGAGATATAGGATGGAGTTTGGGGTTAGACATAGTGAGAATTACATGGGATGATAGGGAAAAGGTGTTAGTAAATCTTGGTGCATGAAATAGGCTAGGGAAGACCGGTTAGAAAATTGGATTTTAGGGCCCCCACGTGATTTGATGCAAGGACTCTGGGCCTACCAAACAACCAAGTGAGGATACATTGATTGTAGGGTAGAGGATCTAGGAAAGGTACATGCATCATGATGACTTGTGTTCTTGTGTGTTTTGGGTGTTCTGGGGAATTTAAAATGAATTACAAGTTTAAGAAAAATTTAAAAGAGATCTTATACACTACTTAGGATTAGACATTCCTTGTTTACCTTGCAGCTATGGTACCCAGAAGATGTCCATGAGTAGTGTGGCCGATCAAGTCTCAGAAGGCTAATTTGGCTGATCAGCGGAGGACTGGTCGAGAGGAGGAGGATGACCAGTGGCAGAAGACGCTTCATGCCTTTTAGTGGAAGACCCTCGGGAAGTATAAGGGCAGTATCTTGGACATGGAGACAGAGAGATGGATTGAGGATATGATGATAAATTTTATCTTGATCTAGGCTCTAACAGAATAATGGGTCCCTCTGGTTGTAAGCCAGATGCAGGGAGTGGCGTGTCAGTGGTGGATGCTCTATCTCAGGGAGAAGAAGGAGGCTGAGGTTTCGTGGACCGTCTTCGAGAGGGAGTTCTAGGCGGAATTACTTTCTTCTAAAATGAAGGCTAAGAAGAGGCAAGATTTACTCTCCCTCCAGCAGGGGAGTATGTTAGTGAGGGAGTTGGGGATCAAGTTCAAGGATCTCCTTCGTTTTGCTCCAGATCTCTTCCCGGATGAGGAGTCGCGGGAAAAACGCTTAGAGGAGGCACTCCAACCTTCCCTTCAATATGTGGTAACTCCCTTCACTCTATCAAAGTACTTGGAAGTTTAGAAGAAGGATAATGTGGTGGAGAGGATGAAAATGCTGGGAGGTGTTCCACAAGAGAGGAGCCAATTGAGCTCATCGAAGGGGAAGGCAGTTAGCAGCAGGCCTCCAGCATCAGGGCCTTCCAGGTTTCGGCCGACAGGGAGTATGCCTCAGTAGTTCTAGTTTTGATCTTCTAATCCTTTAACTTTATCTATGAGCCTAGGAAAGAGATGATTTATCTGTGTCAACTGTGGGAATATCCAGAATCAGTGCCTAGACCGAGTGTAGTACAGTGGAGGTGGGCAGGTTCATCTCCCACCTCAGCAGTAGTTGTTTCCAGCCAGTCCTTCTCAGTAGCAACAGGGGCAACGAGCCCCCACTCCACCGAGGGCAGATAGTGCCAGAGGAGGACGACCTCAGGGACCTCAACCAGGGCGTGGTTGGGGAGGAAAACCGAAACCAAGGGATAGAGGAGCTGGGCATGGATAGTTACACGCTGCGAAGGCAGCAGTTCCAGTAGGGTCGGAGGTCGTTCGAGGTACGATCAGCTTGTTTAGTACTCTTGTCTGTGCCTTGTTTGATTAAAGAGATTCACAATCCTTTTTTGAACCCAGTCTATCCCATGCCTTGGGCCTAGGTGTAGAGAGACTCTCCATGACCCTGGTGTTGAGTACACCAGTTGGAGATCGAACCAGCCTATTTGAAATTTGTCGAGGATGCAGACTGATGATAGGGCCACATCAGTCCAGTGGGGATATCTTTTTTCTAAAAATGAATCCATTCAATGTAATACTAGGAATAAACTGGTTGATTTCCATGCACGCTATTATTGGCTTCTTCCAGAAGAGGTTTGTGTTCTCAAATATGGGTGACCAGCGTGTAACTTTCGTTGGCGAGCAGGGTTTCCAGGAGGGCATTCGTCGAGTGGAGATCATTATTTCCTTGTTGGCTGAGCTGTTAGTGGAGTTGGAAGAAACTGAGATGGTGGAATTCCCTAAGATCTTCAGTGAGTTACTGAACATCTTCCTTAGAGAGGTGGTGACTCTACCCCCTCGATGTGATGTTGAGTTCAGGATAGACTTGCAACCTGGTGCCCGCCCGATTTCGATGGCACCCTACCGGATGACACCTTCTGAGTTGTGGGAGTTTTAGATCTAGGTTTACGACCTGATGAAGAAGGGTTTTATCCGACCGAGTGCATCACCATGGGGTGTTCCAGTCTTGTTCATGAAGAAGGCAGACAGTGGTCTCAGGCTGTGTATAAAATACTAAAGACTGAATCAGGTGAAAATCAAGAACCGTTACCCCCTCTCGAGGATCGACAACCATTTTAACTAGTTTAAGGGAGAATGTTGGTTCTCCAAGATTGACCCATAGTTGGGATATCACTAGTTGAGGGTGAAGGAGGGTGAATTATCGAAGATTTCTTTCAGGTGAAGATATGGGAACTTTGAGATCCTAGTCATGTTGTTCGGCGTTACGAACGCACCAGCCGTGTTCATGGGACTCATGAACTCTATTTTCTGTGAGTATCTGGATCATTTTGTAGTTGTGTTTATTGATGACATCCTGATCTACTCAAGATAAGAGTAGGATCACACCGAGCATATGAGGGTAGTTTTGGAAGTCCCCTGATACCACTAACTCTACGGGAAGTTATCCAAGTGAAAGTTCTTGACATGAGATGTGCACATACTTGTAGATGTGTTGTCCCAGTGGGGAGTAGATTTGGACCCATCGAAGGTCAAAGTGATTGTTTTTTGGGAATAAATGAGAACATGTAGAGGTTCGTAGTTTTCTAGGCATAGCAGGTTACTACTGGAGGTTCGTTCCTGACTTCTCTCGAGTTACGGTGCCTTTGATAGCCTTGAACAAGAAAGACCAATATTTTTTTTAGAGTAGGAAGTTACAAGTATCCTTCATTTATCTGAAGGGGAAACTGGTCAGTGCTCCGGTACTGAGGTTTCTAGAGGAAGGGGTAACGTTTAAAGTGTTCTGTGATGCTTCCAGCCTAGGCTTGGGGTGTGTGCTGATGCAGCTGCGGGGAGTGATTTCTTATGGGTCTAGTCAGTTACATTCTCATGAACGTAACTATACCACCCACAACCTAGATCTTGTAGCGGTTGTTTTCATGCTGAAGTTGTGGCGAAATTACCTTATTGGGGAATGCTTTGTGGTCTCCATAGATCACAAGAGCTTGATGTATGTCTTCTCCTAGTGAGACCTGAACTTGCGGTAGTGGAGGTGGATGTAGTTTCTCTAGGAATATGACTTCGAGATATCTTACATCTCAGGAAAGGGGAATGTGGTGGAAGATTCCTTGAGTAGGAAGTTGCAAAAGGACGCGGTTCAGGAGTTAGAAGATGCTTGGAAAGCAATGGAGGAGTTGGATGCTTTACATATGAGCATGAGAGTTGAGGATGGTAGAGGCTGTCTATTCCAGATGACGGTGTTGTCTTCCTTGGTACAGTAGGTGGAGGAGTCTCAATGGGGGTACTTAGAGGCTGAAGTGATGTGCAATCGCATTAGCTAGGGAAATGCTTCGAAAAGATGGTCAGAAGATGGTCAGAATCAGATGCCTTTCCACGGGAAATTGTTTGTCCCAGAGATGATGTGTGAGGGAGTTCTTGATGAGTTCCATAACTCCCCCATAAGGGTACACCTAGGATTTTCCAAGATGTAACGATGCCTGAGGGAACAATTTTGGTGGCCTGAAGTGAAGCGGACAGTGGAAGGGTTTCTGGAAAAGTGCCTCGTGTGCCAGTAGGTGAAGGATGAGCCCCATGTTTCTGGTGGTCTGTTGCAACCTTTAGATGTCCCAAAGTGGAAGTGGGATGACATCTTGAAGGATTTAATCATGAGAATACCCAAGTTTCAAGGAGTCTGCGATTCTATCTAGGTAGTGGTAGACCGGCTGACGAAATTAGCTCACTTCCTCGCAATCAAAGAGTCAAGTGCGGTGGATGCCTTACTACAAAGGTATGTGGATGAGGTGGTGTAGTTTCATGGAATTAAGAGGTCCATAGTTTAAGACCGGGATACAAACTTTACTTCATGGGTCTAGAAGGGATTACAACATGCTTTTGGCACCCATCTATGCCTTAACACTTCTTTCCACCCCTAGAAGGATGGGAAGACAGAGGGAACCATGCAGACATTGGAATATATATTGTGAGTGTGTATTTTGGACTTTAGGGGATCATGGTTATGACACTTGATACTGGTAGATTTTTAATACAACAATAGTTATCACTCTACAATTGGTATAGCTCTATTCGAAGCCTTGTATGGAAGGTCGTGTCGTTCGCCCGTGTGCTAGACCGAGGTTGGGGAAGTAGGTGTTCTTGGCCCATATGTAGTGCATAGCATGAAAGAGAAGGTTCAACTTGTGCATGAGAGGATGAATGTGGCTCTAGACCGGAAGAAGTTTTATGCCAATCATAGGAGGATACCCTTGGAGTTTGAGGTTTGGGACCACATGTTCTTAAAGTTCTCCCCTTGGCATGGGAAGAAGAGGTTCAGAAAGGGGATTAATCTTTCTGCCAGGTTCATCGAACCCTTAGAGGTGTTGCAACAGGTCATCAAAGTGGCTTATCAGCTGGCACTACCATCGCCTCTATAGAGGGTCCACAACGTCTTCCATGTGTCTCAGCTCCGTCGGTATCTACACGATGATTCACACATCCTCAACTGGGGAGAGTTGGATATGAAGGATGATGCGATATTTGTGGAGTGACCAGTGAGGATCAGGGATCGTGAGGATAGGGTGCTTCATGGATGAACCATTCCCCTGGTTCATGCGTTATGGAAACATGGTGGCCTTGAGGAGAGTACCTTGGAAGGGGAGGCACAAATGCATGCCCAGTACCCAGATCTATTTTGAGTTTGGTTTTGTGGTTGTTTTTTACATGACTGTGATGTAATTATTGATCTTGTTTTCTATAAGATGGGATGTTTTCCTTATTCTCAAAATGTGTGTAAAGTCCTCACAATGGGGAGGGGAGGACCTGATATCTAATCAAGACGCATTATGGTGGATGCGATTAAACTCCTGCATGCGAGTCAGTGCTGCCCAAATCAGATAGTATCATGACATGGAGGAAGATAATCCCTAACCCATGCATCCAGGCGGTGTGACCTTTATACGTTTGTGTGGTTACTTGGGGGAGAAGGTAATTAGTGTACCCGTAGTTATTTAGTAGATAGTTGAGGGACAGGTGTTCCTAGATATCGAGGTTGTTATAGATTTCGAACAACTCTATGGTGATTTTTCCCTGAGAGGTATCTTAGGAGGTGGTTGTTCAGACCCCTATCTTCTCTTCAGGTTTACTCTTGGATTCTCAAGGATGATAATAGTTTGAGAAACATCTGATGTAATGGACCGGACCCTCCTGGTTCATTACTTTTTCCAAATTTATGGTGTTTGGGGTATCTTGGGGCCCATCAGTGACTCATTAAAGAGTTTTTCCAAAAACTCAATCCCACCAAATGGTACCACCAAAATGGTGGCACCGTTATAGTGACACTGGTCACGAAGACACTGTGATAGTGGCACCGTCACGGTCACATCATTATAGTCGCACACCAAAATAGTGGCACTGTTATGGTGTCTCACTGAACAGTGTCCCACCCTTTTTCTTTTTCCCTAGTTTCCTGAGTTTTTCTAGTTCCACCCCGATAACGTATCTTTTTATGTAAAAGTGTTTTAATACCCTTTTCAAAACCATTTAAATCTAGTAAAATATGTTTTAAACCCCTAAGAGTCAGGCGAACCTTCATTTACCAAAATGTGTGGCCTTTTTCCTCAATGTCACACCCTTCCCCGTGCTTTCTAGCTTCACCCCTATTACATATTTTTTCGCTATTTAGAAGATATCTATTAATTCACAGACATTATCTCCACTATCTCTGAGGAGAATGATTAAATAACAATTAATCTCGACATGTGAAATTTCCCAATCACATGGTAAATCCACGATCCAACTTCAAGTACTTCAGAATCATATCCTTGATTTTAGGATCTGTCCTTTTCTTAAGCCAAGATCCTCTCTTCATAATTCATTTCCATTCTCTAAGTATGCCCTAGAGACTTACTCTAGAGACAAATCGTGCACACGTGCTAGAGCCCTTCCTATTAAGCCTTAAAGACCTTAAGTTTTCCTTTCCTTCAAGTTGCACATCCTTAGTTTTTGATGCGAGGATAAAACATCAATCCTTGATCATCTAGGTAGGGGGTTCCTTCATCTCTCTTTACAGTGTATCATGCGGGGCAGGTGTAATCATTTTTCCCTAGGGACGTAGATGAAACCAAAACTTAATGAGGATAATAAATGAACTTTAAATAATGAAGGGGTGTGTTTGAATTTGATTTTGCTGTTTGTTTTCTTTTATCTTCATTTTTATGTTGTGAATTTTAGGGGCTTATGCCCACTGAAAATAGTGGCTCTTGGTGGTCCTTTCTTGCTCAATAATGAACCTCTATTTTTTTCTGGATAATCTTGTGATTGAATGACTATAACATGGAAACTGGATAATCACGTAAACTCAGTTGATTAAATGGATTCCCAATGAATAAGAATCCTTGGGTGATCACCCCGGTTAACCAAACAAAAATAAGGAACTTGATAGATGGTTTGGTTAAATCTGAAAACTCCCTTTCTCTGTTATGATAATACACATGGTTGTTCTGCTTGATGCTTGTGGGGTGAAGTGGATGAAGATGGGATCTCCTATTATTCAGTTGTTGGTTTGTGGATATGTGATGGTACGTTGGGGCCTGGTTTGGTTCCACTACTTCTAGGGATCTCAAAAATAACTTTTGTTGTTGTGACTTTACAAGAGAACCAGTTGTGAATTCTTAAATTATTGTTTGGTTGTTTTCCTCAAGTTGTTGTCTTGGCTTGCGACTATGCCTATTAGTTGCCCGGTAGTGAAGGAATATTTAAATGGAATCACGTGAAATTGGTAAAAAGAATGGGAACAATGGGGGATTTGTTTTCCAAAAATGGGTTGTGCTTTGGTTGTGGAAGTTGTGTGTTCATGCATGTAGGGATAGTAATGAGAGTGGTTGTGTATGGTATGGTTTCCTGTTTAAGAACCCTTAGGTTGGGAGGAGTGTTTGATTACCTATATGTATAATGGTTATTTATTTTGTTTTTATACTCACCCCACCCATGTTGATCACTTTGTGCTGAACACCCCCACTTCATGGGGGAGGGTATTTTTCCCAATATTCTTATGAGGGGTTGGTTATTAGCTCCTTTATACTCCCTCTCCCAGGTAGCCCAAGACTCTTTGAGTAGGTTGTGATGGCCTAAGGTTCATTATGGGCCAAGACTCTTCAAGAATGTTGTCTTGTGGTGGTTGGCCTATGCGTTTTCCGGTAGGTTTGTTTCTCAAGTGTCTTTGGGATGAGGCCTAGGAGTCTTCAGGCGTGACAATGGTTATTCTGGCCAAGGTTTCTTCGGGCATGGTAGTGGTTGTGGTGGCCTATGTGTTTGCAGGTGTGGTTATGTGTGGTTTTGGTGGACCAGGTGAGTGCGGGCGGGATGCGTGGTGATGGACCATAAGGTTGTTTTTGGGGCGGTAGTGGGACTGCAGTGAGACTTGTGGGGGAGGTCTGATGTGTAGGATGTCCTATATAACTAGTAGGAAAGTGGTGCGGGGTACCCAAATATTGATGTACTATTACTATTACTTTACTTGACTTACATTATTTTGGGAGTATGCCTTGGTGAGGCTGGGTGGATAGTTTCCTTTCTAGGTGCCTTGGTTATCTATTTTTTCCCACTTGTTCATGAGAGATTTTGGTTTTCCCTACTAGGTATACCTGTATAATCACCCTACATATATAAAAACTGCTTTCAGGTTTCCAGGAGGACCTTGAGGACCATGCCAGACTTTACTAGCTCGGGCTTTAGAAGTTGCTGCTACTTTTATTTCTTTCGGTAATTTTCATCAGAGTTTTCTTGTACCTTGTAACATATTATTTTGAACATGTATATGGGAGTGGTTTTTTGGATATACTTTTACTTTTAGTTTTTGGATTTGTTTGGGATTTACCATCTTATATTCTGATCCTATTAAATAAAAAGCGTAATTCCTTACATTTTCCATGAGATTCTATACCCTTGGTGCTAGTCGCCACTCTGGGGCCTATTGAAGGTGGGACTCAGGGGTCATTATCTCTTCTTCAACATGAAGAATGGAGGGTATGATAGTTTGCTATCCCTTTCTTCATCTTGGTAAAGGCAATTCATGATAGTGATGTGAAAAAACCATTGTATCTGGGTTGTATGAAATTTATGGTTTTATCATTTATGTTAAGATTTATTAACTTGAAGGCGAAAAATGGTCGGAGCGACAAGAGTTTTACTAATTTACTACAATTATTGAAATATATTCTTCCTAAAGACAATGATCTTCCTTATTCACATTATAAAGAAAAGAAAATACTATTCTCAATGAGATTATGCTACAGAAAATACATGCCTTCCCGAATGATAGTGTTCTATATAGGAAGGAATATGAATTTATGTCAAATTATCCTAAATGTGGGATGTCATGATATAATTTGAATGAAAAATTACATGCTAATTTAGCAGTTACAGAGACTCATACCAAGGAATTTTGGTTTCTTTCTATAATTACTCATTCGAAATGTTTATTTTCAAATGCACATGATGAAAAAAGGTTAATATGACATGAATATGAGCGAATATGTGATGGAAAATTTCTTCATCCAACTAATTTTCCACAATGAAAGAAAATTTATTAGTGATTTCCTACATTCGGAAATGAAGTTATAAATATAAGGCTTGAACTATGCATGAATGGAATGAATCTATATCTAAGCCTTAGTAGCACACATAGTTCATGGCCTGTTTTATTGGTAATTTACATCTTTTTATTAAATTTTTTATAAAGTGAAAATATGTCCTGTTGAGTTTAATGACCTCCGAACCAAAACAACCCAGAAACGATATTGATGTTTTCTTATCACCATTAATTGATGATTTGAAAATTTTATGGGAGGATAGAATTAGGGTGTATGATTCTTATAAAATGGAAATTTTTTAATTTCATTCAATGATTATGTTCACTATAAATGACTATCCTGTATAGGGAAATTTTTCTAGATACAGTGTTAAGGGGAATAAAGCACGTCCAATTTGCAAATAACAGACTTCATATTGTCAACTACATAAGGGGAGAAAAAAAGTATACATGGGTCATAAAAAGTTTTTTTCTATGGATAAATATTATATAATATTAAAAAAGGCATTCAATGGCTCAAAATAATTTTATATTTCTCAAAAAAACCTTGACGTGACATTCAGAAAGACACATAAATATGGTAATGATAGAAGTATTTGGAAAAAACGGTCAATATTTTTAGATCTACCATATTGGATATATCATGAGGTAAAACATAACATTGATGTCTTGCACATGGAGAAGAATATCTATGAAATCTTGATTGGAACATTGTTAGATATTAAAGGAAAGACTAAATATGGGTTGAATGCAATATTGGACTTACTTTCAATGGGAATACATCTGGAGTTATCTCCCACTTCTGATGGAAGGAGAAAATTCCTACACCCAGCTGTCATACATTATCCAAGAGGGAGAAAATTAGCTTTTTTTAGTGTTTTCATGATATCAAAGTGCTGCAGGGTTATTCTTCAAACGTAAAAATTTTTGTGTCTTTAAAGGATTTAAAGTTGACCGGTGTGAAATCTCATGATTGTCATGACATGATACAAAAACACCTACCAATTGCATTATGTGGAATATTTCCCATCTATGTCAAAAGGTGTGTTACTTTTTCCATTCAATTTGTAATAAGGTGATTAATCTAAATGATTTGAACAACTCAGAAAATGAATCAATTTCTATACTTTGTCAATTGTAAATGAATTGTCCTCTATCTTTTTTTGATATCATGGTGCATTAAATGGTTCATCTAGTATGAGAAATAAATCTTTGCAGACTTGTATATCTATGTTGGATGCATCCTTTCAAAAGGTATATAAAGATATTTAAGGGGTATGTTAAGAATCCATATCGATGTGAAGCCTCCATTGTTGAGAAGTATATTTCTGAGGAGGTTTCAGAGTTTTGTAGAAGCTACTTGTCTGTATTGGAGCACATTAGTTTGCCTTCATCTCACCATGGATGAGTTAATTATGGGGTAATGGGGATCCATGGATTGAAAGTCAAATATTTGATAGGCTAACATATAAAGAAGGTACATTTACACATATTTAATAAAATAGATGATGCTCAACCATATAAAACATTACATATTAATGTGTTGAAAGAATGATATCCAAAGAAGATAGATATGTGGATTTTTATGAGCATAAAAAACTTTTTTTCCATGGTTTAATGAGGCCATTATTAGTAAATCAGATGTATCAGAAACATTGAGATGGTTAATGGTTGGTCCTAGTTTAAATTTGATAACATGGTCAGAGTATGTAATTAATGGCTACACATTTCATAAGAAATACTAGGTCAATAGAAGTACACTTCAGAATAGTAGTATATTAGTGTTTATAGAAACAACACATTTTTTGAGTGATAAAGACAAAAACCCAATTTTTGAATCAAATGCATATTATGAAGTCATTAAAGTAATATGATAGGTTTGGTACATTAAATTTCAAGTTCTGGTATTTAAATGAAAATGTTTTATCAGAAACAAAAGTGTCTGACACGATAAATTTGGAATGACACTTGTTAATATGAATAGAGTAGAATACACAAAAAATCCTTTTATAATGGAAACACATGCAGAAAAATTTTCGATGTTCTTGATCAATTTGATATGAAGTGGTATATTGTTTTATAAGGAAAAAATAGTATGTTGTTGATTATAAAATTCAAGAAGATACTGATTTATGTGAGATCCATACTTCTATGGAAATATTAACAGATAATATTGATGAACCTATTGTAGACATGGTTTGTGCCATATAGAATGATCATGATAAAGGAATTTGAGAAAACAAAACTTTATTACATTCCTAATATTATAGGTCATAACATATGTTTATTTATCGTTAACTTTTTTAAATTTCATAAAATGTTAGATATTTTAATTTAATTTTATTTATTAAAAAACATACTATAATAAATAATTTAATTTTTTAATATTACTTTAGTTTTGTTTAGGTCACCATGTTTACCCTTACGTAACATATCTAATAATTTATTTTTTTGAAATATAATTATTTTAAATCTAATATGTTAAATAAAAACAATTTTTTTATAAGAGTATATTGAAAAAATATTCTTTTTTTTGTGTGTAAAAAATGATTTATTAGGTTGGATATTTTTAACTATTCACACACCATGTTTTTATTTGTTTTCATTCATTAACATGAAATTTCATATCTCATTACTATTGTTATCATTTTAGTTAACTATAAAAAATATGAATAAAAATGTGTTACATTTAATTTAGTTTACTTTTTTGTTTGATAACTATTCATTTTTTATTTACATTAGTATTGCAATAGTTGAGTTTTTACATCTATGTAATAATTGTTTATTTCTTTGATTAGTAGGATAATGATAAATTAATCAACTGATCAGCCACATACTTTTGGAGATGATTGTACTCATACCTCTGAGGAGGAATGTGCACATTCTCTTCCTGATAAGCCCCATACTTCTTTAAAAGATACATCTACTCCCACAGATCTAAAGAAGAGTTCAAAGGTTGGTAAATGTGGCAGCACACGTTTACAAAAATGATCAATTTTCCATATCCAAGACCAGAGGATACTTGTAGACTTTGAGGATAATGATATTCCAAGAGGTCCTAATTCAAAAAAAAATCAATATTTTTATATGAGTTCATGCTAAAAAATCACCATTTTGAATGATAATTGGAGAAGTGTTGAAACTGTGAAACTATCTCAATTAAGGGAGACCATTTTGGTAAGATCATTTGTTATTATTTTACTTATCTTAAAATTTTTATAGTAATATATGTTTTCCACATTCTTATCGGATGACATATGATATAACTAACATTGAAGGAGTCATGCAGAAAAGTTTATCATTGGATTCTAGGAGATGGAGGGATTTCAAATAAACCTTCACAACAAATTTTATTTTTGGGCATAGGAAATATCATATTCCATGTGATATATATCCCTTTATAGATGAAGATACAAGGAAGAAATTTGTTGAAATTTGAATACAAGAAGCATTTTTTTAAGTAGAATGTTACCTTTTAGAATTTTTTTATATTAATGATTGTATTAATGATTTATTTATTGTTAATTTATTTTAATAGAGGAGATCTCATTAGGAGATCCAACCTTGAAATTCATACCATCATACTTTATCTTGGGGAGGGTATACGTTATTGGAAGAACAAATGATGGCTGAAAAATTTCAAAAATTGATAGGTGAGTCTTCAAGATCTACAGAGGTTAAACCTCCACCCCCATGACAAGACATAAAAAATGGAAGAGGGATAAAATGAGAAAAAAAGGTCAATATATTATGGAAGAGTCGAGGTTTTTAACTAAGAGTATTGTAAGATGTTTACTTTATTTATTTATTTAAGTTAATTCAATTCTTTATTAATTTTGATTCATTACAGAATTTTTCAAATAATTCATACATGATTCTCTTGAGGGGAAGAGAACACAAGGAGTATTTTTAGCTGAGTATAGGTAGGATATTTTAGCTAAAACAATGAGAAATCCTAAATACCTGGGTCGTGTATTAGGATACCTAATGAGTGTATCAGTGAAAAAAGTGTTTCCACATTATTTGGCTTCCATAATGGAGGGTTTTAATAAAAAATAGAATCCTTGGAGGCTCAAGTTCATGATATTTGTGTGATAATGGTGGATATAATCATAGATTCAGTATAATCAATGTTTACAAACATATAAAGACAGTTTCCTACAGCTCCTCCACCTCCTCTAACATCTTGTCAGTTCTGGGCGTAGAAGAAGTGTGGTTGGAACGACACCCAACTTTGATTTTTACCATGATCAATAATTATTCTGGTATCAATATGATGATGAACATCAGTCTCCATAGAATATAATAAAAGATTTAGAAAAAGAAGAAGGAGGCCTGAAACCTTTATAGAGGATCTTGCACATTATGTTTATAATTAATTTAATTAATTTCATAAAGAAAAAAAATACCTGGATCTTCGATATTTTATTTTTTGATTATGTTGATTGTCTAGAATGACCCTTCCATATTATCATGTTGTGCTTATAAGGATCCAAACTATAATCCCTCTGGTGATGATCTACACTTGCTCCAATGGCCACCGATCAACACCGCTCGTCCTCCGGGTGCTAGCGCGGTGAAGCGAGTGTATTGTATTGGTTGTTCTTGATTTCTTGTTCTTCAGTCTTGAAGAATGTATATCATTCTTGAGAGGGTAGAGAATATGATTCGAGAGAGAAATTCTTTGGCTAAAAAATTCTCAATTCACCAGTTGTGTGGTGTGGTCAATGGCGCAATAGGTTTACTTGTCTATTTATATATATGGAATTTTAGTTACAACATTTAATTGCATAGAAAAAATTAAATACATTCATGAACTTAGAGAAAACCTATGCAATTAATAATAATACCACTTCATTATTTATAGTGTGCCAACTTGTGCAAAACAGAATTATAAATAAAATTCCACATCACAAAATAATAACAGAATTATTTTAATTTGTGCCAACTAGTTAAATAATTATTTACCATCTTGAAAATAATTATTTTACTACCAGACCAACCTTGGTACACTCAAACTGCACTTCCATTTATTGAACACATGAATAAATAAATAAATAATTGATTCTCTTAAATAAATATTTTATTTACAAACTAGTAAATAAATATTCATTAAATGTTCTATAAAATAAATAAATATATTTTATATAATTTATGAGATCATTTTAACTTAAATAAAATTATTCCATGGTCTTGAGAATAATATTTATTTCATTAATTAAATTAAAATAGAATTTAACCGAGACCACCATAAATACTTAGTGTGCAACCCTCCAGGATTATTTCTCGTTGGCATTAGGCGGGCTTTCCTAAAGTCCAAGAGTACTGTCTAGAAACAGGTTAAGGCACCTAAGAGAAAGAACGTAAAGTCGCAACAACAACATCCACATACGAACACTCACTGTGTAATATAATCCCTTTGTCACAATATCTCATCAAGCAGGTTTCATGATTGTGTCATCAACTTTTATGCTTGATACATCATTCTCTGACTACCTGAAATAAACTCGTCGTTACACCATGGCCATGAAATTTCGCTCGAAGGTTCTATTTCAAACAAAGGGATGAGATATAAACTTCTATAAATGGAAGGGACAAATCCTTCCTCGACTTATCCATTAATAACATACCACTCGTGACACACCCAACATACCCCACTTCACGACAACTGTCTGCATGACAGTTTTCATCAGTAAATCAAAGTGCGTAAGTCATGACATGTATTAATGAAAATCTTAAAGTCTAAGGATCATTACACACACTTGTAGATAGAAATATCCAATGACACCAAAACATGCGGAATTCCTACTAGCGGGTCTATTCTCATAATCTTCTATCTTGGAGATTACTAAGTGCAAACTTCATGAGAGGAAGTCTCATCTGTTTATGAGTACTTGCACCTGACATTATGAAAGTTATGTGTCCCATCATAATATGTAATCCAACCACAGAAATATATTTAATAATATTGTTATATCATTTCATGGTTCTCATCATAGCAGGGAACTACCATGACCTTATCAATGTAACAAATACTCTAGGACATTATTACATCATAGTCATGCAGAACAATGAATAATATGTAATAATATATTAAATATCCATGTAATCAAAGTAAAACCTATTGGTTCTAGGAAGCCAACTCTTATAAACTCCCACTTGGACTAGAGGCAAATGCTTACAAATTTCAGTCTGCTAGACCTCACATGATGATAATGTTTCTGCTGAGTCAAGGCTTTAGTCAAGGGGTCCTCCATGTTGTCTTCCATGGAAATACTACTCACTAAAACTTCACCTCTCTTGGAAAAATCCCTCAAGAGATGATACTTATGAAGTATGTTCTTCATCTACTGAAGTGACCTTGGATCTTTTGAGAGATCCACCATTGTAGTATTATCATAGTACAATGTGATGAGATCTTTACTGCTAGGTATCACATCCAGATCCTAGACAAAGCTTCACATCCAAACTGCTTCTTTATCTACCTCAGAAGCTATGATATACTTTGAATCTGCTGTAGAATCTGCAACCACAATCTACTTTAAGGTCTTCCATCTCACTACACCTCCATTCAAAGTGATGATGTATCCCATTTTCAACTTCATGTTATCTTGATCAGTCTAGAAACTAGCATCTTCATATCCTCCAATGACTAGTTCCTCATCTCCTACATAAACCAGGAACATATCCTTAGTATGCCTCCGATACTTTAGGATAGTCTTGACTGCCATCCAATGGTGGTCACCTGGGTCAGCTTGATATTTTCCTACCACACTCAATGCATCAGTGACATCCAGCCTTGTACATAGCATGGAATACATGACTGATCCAATAGCTGATGCATATGGAGTCCTTGCCATTATCTTTCTTTCCTCATGTGTCTGAGGACACATTTTCTTGGAAAGATGAATGCCATGTGACGCTGGAAAAAATCCCCTCTTGGATTGTTCGATACTGAATATCTCCAGCATCTTATCAATTTATGTACTTTGAATTAGGCCCAGAAATCTCTTGGATCTATCACGATGGATCTTGATCCCAATAATATATGCTACCTTGCCCAATTATTTCATAGAGAAGCATTGATTCAACCATTCCTTAACAGACTGTAAGACTAGTATCTCATCTCCAATAAGTAACATGCCATCAACATATACTATTAGGAAAATGATTGCACTCCCACTAAACCATTTGTAGACACAAGGCTCACATTCATTATTGATAAAACCAAATTATTTTTGGCTTCATAAAAAAAAAATATTCCATGACCTAGATGATTGCTTTAATCCATAAATGGATTTATGCAACTTGCATACCTTATTGGCATCCTTTGGAGTCACAAACCCTTCAGGTTGTATGTCACGAACCGAATCGGGTCGCCATCCGAACCGACGCCCGACTCGGCCCGCGGCAAGGCCCGAAGGGAGTTCCCTATCCCCACGGGCTGGAACAAGTGCCCGGGTATCAAAATAAACCTTGGGAACGATTTACCCGAGTGAATAAATGTAAAGCAGCCAACCAAAGTAAACCAAACAGAGATAATGGTTACAGTCAAACATGTAGATAACCAAACAGGTCTTTGGTTCACAAGTAATCAAAACCCAAATAACACCAAAACAAGACAACCAAAAACCAACCTAAGGACTGTCGCCCGGTGTAAGGACACCGCCTCTAGGCCACCACCAAAACGCCACGTAGATAGTCTGGTTAGCAACCTGAACCACTGCTCCCAAAAGCTGGACCCCTACCTGTATCAGAAGTAAACAGATCTACTTACACCCAAAGGTGTAAGTAGGGTGTGAGCAATTTCCCAGCAGGATATCACCAAGCAAGACTCCACGCACAAGCATAAAGAGAAAATCCATTTGCAATGCTGTATAAAGTAAAAGGTGCGAAAATAAATAAAAGATTTTCACAAAATGATTTTAAAGAAAAACGGTTCAAGTCACGTACGAGAATGAAATTCAAATGGTATAAATATCACGGATCAGTGTGCGCACAAGTATCAGTAGCACCAGAGGATGGGAATGCCCTAAGGATACTAGTGACAGTGGGACCCTAGGACATCGTGTCTCAGTGAAACGTGGCTTAGATGGCCACGACCCTCAGAAAACGTGGCTTAGAAGGCCACGACCCTCAGAACATGTGGCTTAGAAGGCCACGACCCTCAGATATCATATGTTTAGTTAGTGTTGCAATCGTCAAACCTGCCAGTGAAACCGGGTTGAGTCATCTCCGGACTACCAGCTCACTAGTCCTAGTCCACCCACCTAATACCCAGGCTTCCCTCCTTGTGCTCACCCAATTCAAAAAACACCTGCCATATCACCCGCACACTGATATTCTTTCTTTTGAAAATACCACACGCACACCATAGCATTTCAAAACATAGTATGTATTGCAAGTACGCTAAATAAAACCAGTAGCACAGTTTGAAAATAAACAACATCCTTTTTCTTTTCTTCAATCAGGTAAACCAAAACAGTACTTTTAAAACTTGCTGATAACTATTTGAAAAGAGAGAGAAAGAAAGACATTCAAAGTTTTAACTAGGTCCAAGTAATAAACACATGACATTTCTTTAATAAGGGGAAAAAGTTCATAGTATGTAAACAGGGGATAAAACATTTGATTAACTAGGAGTGCAAGCAAAGGATTATAAACCCATACTTGAGTGCGGAACCACCTACCTCAAACGGCGCGGAAAAGTACACGGCGCAAGACTCCCGTTGCGCCGCGGTCGCACCGTCTTGAGCCGTCAACCAGGTCCTAAAAACAACATAACGCTCAACGGTTTTAGAAAAATTGTTAACGTAATAATAATGATGATCATAATAATTATTATAGAATAATAATAATAATAATAATAATAATAATAGAATAATAATAATAATATAATAACAATAGTAATAATAATAGTAATAATAATAACAATAACATTAATATTAATAATAGTAATAGCAATAATATTAATAATAATAATAATAACAATATTAATAATATAACAATAACGATAACATAATAACCAATAAAACCATAATAAAGATTTACCAGTTATTTAACGTTCGAGCATCGGCACCACGTGCCAAGCGACGTGAAGCCAACGCACACATATCAGCGCACTTAAAAATAAATAAAATTTATCCCGCTTGCTTGTGCCTTGCGCGATCGCCAAGCGACGCAAGGCCAACGCGCATTTGTCAGCGCCACAGCGGAGGCCTCTTGTCGATTCAGTCGACACTTCAACCAGGCAATTAAATAAATCGGCGATTAATTTATGAAATAAAAATTTAAAATTTAGACGCATACCTCAAAAGAAAGTCCGGGCGTGACAATTCTCGCCACCATGAAAACTTTCCGCCCTCGGAAAGTCAGCTCAAAGCCTGATCAGAGAAAAGAAATGGGTACTCCTGCTCAACCCATGAATTCCGCTCCCAAGTCTCGTGTTCATCGTTCCCGTGCTGCCACAGAACACGCACCAGAGGAATGGACTTTCCACGCAGCACCTTTTCCCGAGAATCCACTATACGCACTGGTCGCTCGACCACAGACAAGTCGGACTCTATCTCCAGCTCCTCCCAATTCAGCACATGCGACGGGTCGGGGTTGTACTTCTTCAGTTGGGAGACATGAAATATGTCGTGAATCGACGTCAACTGCGAGGGAAAAGCTAGCCTGTATTCCACCTTGCCAATCCGCTCAAGAACCTCGAAAGGTCCGACATATCTCGGTGTCAACTTCCCCTGTTTCCCCAAACGACGGTGACCCAAGCGAGGGGCCACTTTCAGGAACACTCTGTCCCCCACTGAAAACTCAAGGTCCCGCCGCCTCTGATCTGCATAAGACTTGTGGAGACTCTGAGCTGTCAACAACCGCTGCCTAATCAGCTTGACCTTCTCAGACGTCTCCTGAACAAGACTCGGTCCCAAGAGCGAGGCCTCTCCTACCTCAGCCCAACACAGAGGAGACCGACAAGGCCGGCCATAGAGCGCCTCAAAGGGTGCCATTCCGATGGAAGACTGGTAACTGTTATTGTAAGAAAACTCGACCAGCCCCAAATGGCTATCCCATGAGCCTCCAAAATCTAGCACACAGGCCCGGAGCATGTCTTCCAGAATCTGATTCGCCCGTTCCGTCTGGCCATCGGTCTGTGGATGGTATGCCGTGCTCATCTTAATCTGCGACCCCAAAGCCTTCTGGAGGCCTCCCCAAAACCGTGATGTAAAGCGGGGGTCCCTGTCAGAAACAACTGCCGACGACACACCATGAAGTCTGACCACCTCCTGAACGTACAAGCGGCCCAGTTCCTCTACCTTCGCTGTGTCTCTGATCGGAATGAAGTGAGCAGACTTGGTCAAACGGTCAATTACCACCCAGATAGAATTCCTCCCTCGTGGTGTACGAGGCAGGCCAATGATGAAGTCCATGGCGACCTCATCCCACTTCCAGGTAGGAATGGGCAATGGCTGGAGTAGGCCAGATGGTCTCTGATGTTCTGCTTTCACTTGCTGGCAAGTGTAACATCGGGATACGAAGTCGGCTATGTCCCGTCTCATACCTGGCCACCAGAACTGCCGGCGAACATCGTAGTACATCTTGGTGGTACCAGGGTGGACGGCCCACTGAGACTGGTGGCTATCCTGCATCACCACCTTTCGCAGAGACGACGGCACTACAGCACGGCCCTTGAAGCATAGAACCCTCTGGGAAGACAAGGACCAATCAGAAGGGGTCTCCCCACCATGAAGAAACTGCATAGATCGCTGACAAAACTCATCACTAGGCTGCTCCTGCTGAATCAACTCTAGAAGGGCAGGAGTCAACTGGATGCTAGCCAAGAAAGTACCTCCACTGTGCTCCCTGCTCTCCAAATGCAACTGGGCGAAGAGCCCCATCAAAGTCCACTCATCGCTGGACTTCTTCAACACCTGCACTGGTACTTTTCTGCTCAATGCGTCAGCTACCACATTACCCTTGCCAGGGGTATAGACAATATCAAAATCAAAACCCTGCAGGTACTCGACCCAGCGGCGCTGCCTCAAATTGAGATCCCTCTGAGAGAAAATATAGGCCATGCTCTTGTGGTCAGAATAGACCACAAACTTCTCCCCGAAAAGATAGTGGCGCCACGTCTTCAAAGCATGCATCACTGCCGCCAACTCTAAGTCGTGAGTCAGATAGTTCTTCTCATGCGGCCGGAGTTGGCGAGAACCATAAGCCACCACATGGTCATCCTGCATGAGCACACATCCAAGTCCCGTACCTGACGCATAACAGTACACCACATAGCCCTTTCCTGACTCCGGTAAGGTCAACACAGGTGCGGTGGTCAACCGCCGCTTTAGCTCCTCAAAAGATGTCTGGAACTGTGGGCTCCACTCAAACTTCACCCCTTTCCGGGTGAGTGCGGTCATGGGGGAGGCAAGCCGTGAGAAGTCCCGGACAAAGCGCCTGTAATAACCAGCCAAGCCCAGAAAACTCCTGATCTCAAACACATTTCTCGGCTTCTCCCAAGACATAACTGCTCTGATCTTTTCGAGATCCATTGAAACCCCTTGTTCTGAGACGACGTGCCCCAGAAACTTCACTTCCCTGATCTAGAAAGTGCACTTCGAGAGTTTGGCATACAGGCGGTGATCTCGCAAGGTGCCCAAAACGACGCGCAAGTGGTTCTCATGCTCCTCCTCAGATCCAGAGTAGACCAGGATGTCATCCACGAATACCACGACAAATGAGTCGAGATATTGGTGGAACACCCTATTCATGAGTGCCATAAAAACTGCAGGAGCATTCATCAGTCCGAAAGGCATGACCAAGTACTCGAAGTGACCGTACCTGCTTCGGAAAGCCGTCTTCGGGATATCTGCTTCTCTCACCCTGAGCTGATGGTATCCCGAACGCAAATCAATCTTGGAGAACCACTTTGCCCCCTTCAGCTGGTCAAACAAATCGTCAATCCGAGGCAAAGGGTATTTATTCTTGATGGTTACCTTGTTCAACTTCCGGTAATCAATGCACAACCGAAGGGTTCCATCGGCCTTCTTCGCGAATAAAACCGGTGCGGCCCAAGGAGAGACGCTCAGGCGAATGAATCCTTTGGATTCCAAATCGTCCAGCTGTATCTTTAATTCCCTCAATTCGGTGGGGGCCATGCGATATGAGGGAAGAGATATAGGCTGTGTTCCCGGCGCCAACTCAATTGAGAACTCCACGTCTCGCTCTGGGGGTAAGCCAGAAAAATCATCTGGGAAAACCTCTGGGAACTCATCCACTACACGAGGTAACCCACCCTGTGAAATACCACCATCGTCCTCCAGCGCGAGCGATGACAACTGATAAGCAATATTTCCAAGCTCAGGGAGTGGAGGTCCCGCACGTCCCGACCGAGGATCCCATTCTCCGTGAAATAGCTGAGGAGTCCCATCTGGTGCTGTAAAGCTGACTCGGCGTCGATAGCAATCAATGTGCGCCTGGAAGCGCACCAGCCAGTCCATACCGAGGATCACATCAAATAGGTCCATGTCAAGGACCAAGAAATCCCATTCCATCTCGACACCCGACACAGAGAGTGCGCACGATCGGCACTTGAGGCCTTGCTCCCTCTTTTTCCCCAACGGCGTTACCAACTCCATAGCACACGATAAAAGCTCGGATGGTAGGTTCAGCAGATTCACAAAACGAGCAGATATAAAAGAAACTGAAGCACCAGTATCAAATAAAACTGCAGCTATAGAAGATGCAACCAGAATAGTACCTCGAACCGTCGAAGGCCCTGCATCAGATTCCGCTGGTTCCTGATCCACAGCATGCAGTTGCCTGGTCCCTGCCTGAGAGCGACCGCTCGCCTGAGGCTCTGCCCTGATATGGCTCTGCCCTGAAGACGATCCGGTCCTACCACCACGCCCACCAAACCGAGATCCTGTCGTCCTAGTCGGCTCTGACTGAACTGATACCCCTCTAGAAGCCACTGATCCAGCCCCACTCTGATAAGGGCGTGCAGTCCTGCAGAAGCGCTGTAGATGTCCCACCACTCCACATCCATGGCATGGTCTGGGAGGGTATGGACAAACAGGTCGGATGTGCCCTGCCCTTCCGCACTGATGGCACACAACAGACCCTGCACCAGAAGCCCCAGATGAAAACTGCCTGGGAGGATGACCTGAGCTTCCATCACCCTTCTTCCATTGCTCATCATGCTTCCTTTTCTTCTCAGATGAACTGCCACTGCCAAGCCCTGACACTGATCCAGAAAACCCCGACTTTCCCTTCTGGTCAATCTCGGCCATACAAGCACGATCGACCACCTCAGCATAAGTCTTCAGCTTGAACAAGAAAACCTGGGAGTGAATTTCTGGTCGAAGGCCCTTCTCAAACTTCCGAGCCTTCAAGAATTCGCTCGAGACTATCTCAGGTGCGTACCGTACCAGTTCAGCAAAGCGATTTGCATACTCCATCACTGTCTGATTCCCCTGCGATAGCTCCATGAACTCCCGAGATCTAGCATAGGCTACAAACTCTGGACAATACTGCTCGTTGAAGAGACCCTTGAAATCCTTCCAGCTCATGTGCTCATGCTTCCCAGCCTGGACCACTGATTCCCACCATTTGCGACTGGAACCCTCCAGCTGGAACGAGGCGCACTTCACCCTGAATTCCTCAGGCGTGTCAAGGAAATCGAACATGCGTTCTATCTTCTCAAGCCACTCCTCTGCCTCCTGAGGTTCTGAACCACCTCGGAAAGAAGGAGGTTTGCTCCTCAGAAACTCCTGAGCTCTATCCTTCCTGGAGCCAAAATCTTCCCCTCTAGCTGGAACAGGGGCGGGGGCAGGAGTCGCCCCTTGTCCTAAAGCCTGAACGGCTCGGACCATCGCCTCAACAAATCTCTGATCAAGCGGCGCGGGATAACTCTCTCCGGCTTCCTCCCGTGGATGCATGGGAACTCTCCGGGGAGGCATCTTACTGAAAAAGAGCAGCAATCAAGAAAGGAAACCATCAATAAAAAGGGAATAAATTTTCCAACAAGATAATTATTCATCAATGCAAAAATGAATCCATATAAAAGATTTACTTTCCTTACCTGGTGTCCACGCACAGTCTGCAGCCTGCACGTCCCACCCAGAAATAAAGTGAAACGAGCACCCTGACATCCCATGGTGACTCAGTATCTGTCACGAGGCGTGCTGGCCAGGCACCCTACTCGCAACATGAATTCTGAGCCCCGACAGACCCAACTCATGTACAACCCAACTCATCCCAAATAACATAAACCACCAACAAAAACCTCCTCTGATACCATTTTGTCACGAACCGAATCGGGTCGCCATCCGAACCGACGCCCGACTCGGCCCGCGGCAAGGCCCGAAGGGCGTTCCCTATCCCCACGGGCTGGCACAAGTGCCCGGGTATCAAAATAAACCTTGGGAACGATTTACCCGAGTGAATAAATGTAAAGCAGCCAACCAAAGTAAACCAAACAGAGATAATGGTTACAGTCAAACATGTATATAACCAAACAGGTCTTTGGTTCACAAGTACTCAAAACCCAAATAACACCAAAACAAGACAACCAAAAACCAACCTAAGGACTGTCGCCCGGTGTAAGGACACCACCTCTAGGCCACCACCAAAACGCCACGTAGATAGTCTGGTTAGAAACCTGAACCACTGCTCCCAAAAGCTGGACCCCTACCTGTATCAGAAGTAAACAGATCTACTTACACCCAAAGGTGTAAGTAGGGTGTGAGCAATCGCCCAGCAGGATATCACCAAGCAAGACTCCACGCACAAGTATAAAGAGAAAATCCATTTGAAATGCTGTATAAAGTAAAAGGTGCGAAAATAAATAAAAGATTTTCACAAAATGCTTTTAAAGAAAAACGGTTCAAGTCACGTACGAGAATGAAATTCAAATGGTATAAATATCACGGATCAGTGTGCGCACAAGTATCAGTAGCACCAGAGGATGGGAATGCCCTAAGGATACTAGTGACAGTGGGACCCTAGGACATCGTGTCTCAGTGAAACGTGGATTAGATGGCCACGACCCTCAGAAAACGTGGCTTAGAAGGCCACGACCCTCAGAACACGTGGCTTAGAAGGCCACGACCCTCAGATATCATATGTTTAGTTAGTGTTGCAATCGTCAAACCTGACAGTGAAACCGGGTTGAGTCATCTCCGGACTACCAGCTCACTAGTCCTAGTCCACCCACCTAATACCCAGGATTCCCTCCTTGTGCTCACCCAATTCAGAAAACACCTGCCATATCACCCGCACACTGATATTCTTTCTTTTGAAAATACCACACGCACACCATAGCATTTCAAAACATAGTATGTATTGCAAGTACGCTAAATAAAACCAGTAGCACAGTTTGAAAATAAACAACATCCTTTTTCTTTTCTTCAATCAGGTAAACCAAAACAGTACTTTTAAAACTTGCTGATAACTATTTGAAAAGAGAGAGAAAGAAAGACATTCAAAGTTTTAACTAGGTCCAAGTAATAAACACATGACATTTCTTTAATAAGGGGAAAAAGTTCATAGTATGTAAACAGGGGATAAAACATTTGATTAACTAGGAGTGCAAGCAAAGGATTATAAACCCATACTTGAGTGCGGAACCACCTACCTCAAACGGCGCAGAAAAGGACATGGCGCAAGACTCCAGTTGCGCCGCGGTCGCACCGTCTTGAGCCGTCAACCAGGTCCTAAAAACAACATAACGCTCAACGGTTTTAGAAAAATTGTTAACGTAATAATAATGATGATCATAATAATTATTATAGAATAATAATAATAATAATAATAATAATAGAATAATAATAATAATATAATAATAATAGCAATAATAATAGTAATAATAATAACAATAACATTAATATTAATAATAGTAATAGAAATAATATTAATAATAATAATAATAACAATATTAATAATATAATAATAACGATAACATAATAACCAATAAAACCATAATAAAGATTTACCGGTTATTTAACGTTCGAGCATCGGCACCACGTGCCAAGCGACGTGAAGCCAACGCACACATATCAGCGCACTTAAAAATAAATAAATTTTATCCCGCTTGCTTGTGCCTTGCGCACTCGCCAAGCGACGCAAGGCCAACGCGCATTTGTCAGCGCCACAGCGGAGGCCTCTTGTCGATTCAGTCGACACTTCAACCAGGCAATTAAATAAATCGGCGATTAATTTATGAAATAAAAATTTAAAATTTAGACGCATACCTCAAAAGAAAGTCCGGGCGTGACATTGTATCATGTAGACATCTTCCTGAAGGTTCCCGTTAAGGAATTCTGTTTTTACATCCATTTTCCAAATCTCATAGTCATGGTAAGATGCAATGGAAATTAGAATTATGATGTATTTCAACATTGCAACTGGTGAGAAGGTTTCATCGTAGTCAATTCCTTGACACTGTTTAAACCATTTTGCAACAAGTCATGCCTTATAGGTACTGGCTTGTACTTCCATGTCTAGTTTCTTCTTGAATACCCATTTGCAACCAACATGCTTTACATCAACTAAAGGATCTACCAAAATCCAGCCTTGGTTTTGGTACATGGAATCCATTTCAGAATTCATGGATTCTTGCCACTTGGCAACGTCTATGCCACTTACTGCTTCCTTATAGGTTAGAGGATCATTATTTTCAACTAATAATGAGTCACCATCCTCGGTAACTAGAAAACAGAACTGTTCTGGTTTTCTAACCTCTCTTTTACTCCTATGCAGTACTTGTGTCTTTGGAATAGATTTTTCTTCCATGAGGCTTTGTGGAATCTGTTCCCATTCCAACTCTTGTGTACCCTGAGCCTCAACTTCATCAAAGTCTATCTTTCTCCCACTATCACTTTTGGATATGTGCTCCCTCTCAAGGAATATGGTGTTTCTTTCCACTATAACCTTTTTATCTGAGGGGTTTTATAGGTAATATCCCCTTTTTTCCTTGGGGTATCCTATAAAGGTACACTTTGTGCCTCAGGGTGCAAGTTTGCTACCTGAAGAGGCCTTAACAAACATTTCACTACCCCACACATGTAAATTCGATAAATGAATTTTATTCCACTCCAGAACTCATATGTAATACCATTTATTGATTTAGTTGGTACTTGATTTAGTATGTGAGCTACTGTTTGTAATGCATACCCCCAAAAGGATAATGGAAGACTTACATGACTCATCATTGATCTCACCATGTCCAACAAGGTGCAGTTCCTCCTTTTGTTTACACCATTCCATTGAGGTGTGTAAGTAGGAGTGAGTTGGGATAGGATCCCAAACTCTCGTAAGTAATCAATGAAGTACAGATTAAGATATTCCCCACCTCAGTCTGAGTAGAGTTTCTTAATCTTCTTTCCAAGCTAGTTCTCAACTTCATTCTTGTATTCCTTGAACTTATCAAAGGAATTCGACTTATACCTCATTAAGTAGATATATACATATCTACTAAAATCATCAGTAAATGTTATGAAGTATGACTACCCACCCCTTGCTTCAAGTTGAAATGGTCCACACACATTGGTATGAACCAATTCAATAATCTCTTTAGTCCTTTCACCTTTCCCACCAAATGGGGATTTGGTCATTTTTCTTTGTAAACATGCATGACATCTGCCAAGTGGATTTAGTTAAAAAGAATGTAAATATCAATCTTGATGCAACTTTGTCAAGCATTTCTCATTTACATGACCTAGCTGGTGATGTCAATTTGGGTGTGGTACGAGTCATGTGAATTATATTTGTCATCGATTTCCATTACTTGGTTTGTGTAATCCAACACATAAAGACCATTGTATAAATGTGCCCTACCAAAAAAAATTTTATCTTTATAAAAGAAGCAACATCCATTTCCAAACATGAAAAAAAATCCATATATATCTAGTCTGGATACTGAAATTATGTTTTTGGTTATAAAAGGCACAAAAAAACACCCATTTAACACTAAGATCATTCCAGTTGGCAACGTGAGGTTGTAGTCCTCGACAGCTATAACAGCAAGTCTGGCTCTATTGGTTGCTCATAGATCTATTTCCCCTCAATCAATCTTCCTGAATCTACATGGTTCCTATATTTGGATACATATGTGAGCACCAAAAGCTGTATCTAATACCCAATTTTTAGAAACATATAGATTTCATTCGATAACAAACACACCTTAAGATTCCCTTTACTTCTTAGGTTGGGTGCAGTTCTTCTTCCAGTGGCCCTTCTTGCCACATGCGAAACAAACAGCCTTCTATTCCCTTGCCTCCCCTTTGATCTTCCTTTTCTTGGAGGGAAATGAAGAATATTTGGGCTTAAATCTCTTCAACTTCCCTTTCCACTTATTCACTATAAGGATAGAAGGATTTTTGTGCTTCATATCTTTTTCCACTTGGAAAATAAGGATAAGAAGATCATATAGAGACTTCTAAATGTTGTTCATATTTAAATTGACAACAAAGTTAGAGAAGCTCTGAGGTAGTGATGCGGGAATGAGATCGGTGCCCAGTTCTTTAGGGAGTTTAAACCCTAGAACCTCCAGGCGCTCAATGTAGCCAATGTTCTTGACTACATGAGTCCCAAATGGGGCACCTTCTCCAAGCTTACTCTGAAAGAGTGCCTTAGAGATCTCAAACCTTTCCTATCTTTCTCTCTGCTGGTAAAGACCAAGGAGGTGCTCAAGCATTCTATAAGCATCCATGTTTTCATGAGACTTCATGAGCTCACTATACATTGATGATAACATCAAACATTGAACGTCGACCACATAATTTATATGTTTCTCATAGACCAGGAAATCCTCATCACTCGCCTATTTGGTAGGAAGATCAGATAATGCTGACTCTAGCACGTAAGACTTCCGTTCATGGTGTAGGATAACCCAAAGGCATCTAAACCATTCCTGGAAGTTACTACCGGTGAGGATGTTGTCTTTATACAGAATTGATTATAGGGATAGTGTGGTTGATGATATTTTCATTTTTATACTACAATTAAAAGAAAAGATCATTAGTACTTTATTGATTACATTTTATGAGTAATAATAAATTTTATTAAGTCTCCCACTATTTTATCATGTCCCAATGGCCCTCACCATTGAACTCAGAATTTCCAGTTGCCATGAATTTCTTGTGGCAAGGATCCATATTCCCCTTCACATAACCCTAACAAGGGTTGGTCAAGCAATTAGAAAGTATTTAGGTAGGCAAGTCTTTTCCAACTACGGGCTTGCAACTCCTTGATCTGTTGAGTGGACTCCCTACTCCTGAAATCATGACTTTGGATTTCCTCAACTCTTGCCTCCAATATTACACCAAGTATTACAAGGACTACTCCTCTTGATGTAATATGGTTAAGTCAACCCAAAACCTTTCATAAGGGATTCCAGTATAAAAGTAAGTGTCCCAATAAGGGTTGGTCAAACACATAGTTTTATTGATTTTTACCCTTAATCAAGTAACGGAAGGCTTGTTATGACTTAATATTTTATTTGAGTGATTTTTATCTCTTATGCATGAATTGATCATTATCACATTCTTGTTAATATTAAGTGGAACTTACTTAAGTGATTAACCATGTCTTGACAATATTTACGCATAAGTCTGGTTAATTTTAGTTCTATCTTTCATGCTTGTTTAATTCATTAATTATGTGATCGTGACAACACATCTATAATGATAAACCATGAAACTAATAGAAATAAAATAAAGTAAATGGAATGATCATGAGATTTTCTAATGGTTAGTTTATCAAGTAGTTGATAAACTAACCCTAACCTAGGGGATAAATACCTTGAACCTTTTGGGTTCGTGTTTACAACTTCCAAATGCCCACCTCTGTATCTCCTAGGATTGGTTTCATATCAGATTCAGCTTGAACCGCCTCCACTAGATTGGGAGTTCCATCCATTACATATTAATTTTTTTAACCCACATGTATGTGACGGGTAAAAAGGGGTTTTACATAAAAAACCATGGGCACGCAGGCCCTACATATTAATGAAGAGAAGGCTCGTAGACTAATAAATTTAATTCAAATAAATAAATTAAAAGAAAACATCCCCATACAAAGGTTTGGGTCTATCTCATGATCATTCATACATGAAACAATATTTACGCATAAATAAAACTAGAAATCAATTCTTTAATCGTTCTTATTTAAGATAAATCACTCTTGAATAAATTTATTATCATCTTTAATTAATCAATACTTTTATCTTAAACCCTTTTTTGAATTTCATTGAGATTCTCATCCATCATAATTTTAAACAAATAAATTCATTTAAAATTATCTTTGTACGTAACTTGTACCTTGGAGGCAACCCGGTGAATTCCTAGTCATAACTACCCAATGAGTAGAAATGAAAATTACACAGATGTTAAATTAAACACATATATATAAAACACCTTTCATGTGTTGTGCCTCAGATTTATTCCCATACGATGGTACACGTGTCAACATGGCGTGTACTATTTGTCACCATCCATCCGAAGTACACGCCCGGGGAAACAGAGTGTGAGTGTACTTCGGAAATCTTCAGAGTACACGGCGTGTCCATTGGGCCAAACACCGTGTAGTTCCTCATTACATAGTCTCTATCCAGGAAATCCGTGTATGAGGTATACGGTCCAACCCTAACCTGAAGGGACTACACACCGTGTCCATTGGGCCATATGACATGTAATTCAAAAACCGCATGCTACCTATTCCTGGTCAACACACAGAGTCATTTAAGACTTAGAAAGACTCCAACACACGGCTTGGTTTGGTGGACCGGTCCGATGCATTGAATCTTGACTACACGGTGTGTACTATCGAATATAAATCGTGTGTTCTGGGGTTGTACGACCAGGATGCTTTGACACCTCTATATGAGATCCTCTATTTTATTTTAATCAAAATTAAAAGAAAATATGATTTCTGTAAGGTGACTGAGAAATTAAAGAGGAGGAATAGATCTCAAGATTCAGATTTGTAGAATGATTAACTTGAATTGAAACAACTAAATAATTAAATGCGTAAGTCATCAAAGAAATATTTAAATAATTATAAACTATGATGTAACCTCCCTCTGATACCACTTGTAGGTTCCGGGCACAACGGAAGTGTGGTTGGGACGACACCCAACTTTGATTTTTACCTTGATCAATGATTATTCCAAGATCAATAAGACGATGAACACCAGTCTACATGGAATATAATCAAAGATTTAGATAAATAAGAAGGAGGCCTAAAACCTTTATAGAGGATCTTGCACATCATGTTTATAATTAATTTAATTAATTTCATAAAGAAAATAATACCTGGATCTTTGGTATTTTCTTCGTTGATGATGTTGATTGTCTGGAATGACCCTTCCAGATTATCTCATTGTGCTTGTAAGGATCCAAACTAGAATCCCTCTACCAGTGATCCACACATGCTTCTATGTCCTCTGATCAACACCGCTCGTTATTCATGTGCTAGCATGGAAAAGCGAGTGTCTTGTGTCAATCATTCTTGATCACTTATTCTTTGTTCTTGAAAAATGTATCTTGTTCTTGAGAGGGGAGAGAAGAATATTCGAGAGAGAAATTGTTTGGCTCAACAATTCTCAATTCACCAGGCGTGTGGTGTGGTCAATGGAAAAATAGGTGTACTTGTCTATTTATATACATGAAATTTCAGTTATAATATTTAATTTCATAGAAACAATTAAATACATTCATGAACTTAGAGAAAACCCATGCATTTAATAATAATAATGCATCATTATTTATGGTGCGCCAACTTGCGCAAAATGGAATTATAAATAAAATTCCACGTCAAAAAATAATAGCAGCTTTAGTTTAATTTGTGCCAACTAGTTAAATAATTATTTACCATCTTTCAAATTATTATTTTACTACTGGACCTACCTTGGTCTGCTCGAACTCCACTTCCATTTATTGAATGCCCAAATAAATAAATAAATAATTTATTCTCTTAAATAAATATTTTATTTAAAAATTAGTAAATAAATATTTATGAAATGTTCAATAAAATAAATAAATACATTTTATTTAATTTATGCGATCATTTTAACTTAAATAAAATAATTCCATGGTATTAATAATAATATTTATTTCATTAATTAAATTCAAATAGAATTTAACTGAGACCACCAAAAACACTTTGTGTGTGACCCTCTAGGATTATTTCTCATTGTCATTAGGTGGACTTGCCTAAAGTCCAAGAGTACTGTCTAGAAACGAGTCAAGGCACCCAAGAGAAAGAACATAAAGTCGCAATAATGAAATCCACATATGAACACCCACTGTGTAATATAATACCTTTGTTGCAATATCTCATGAAGAAGGTTTCATGATTGTGTCATCAACTTTTATGCTTGATACGTCGTTCTTTGACTACCTGAAATAAAATCGTCGTTACACCATGGCCATGGAATTTCGCACGACGGTTATATTTCAATCAAAGGTCTGAGATATCAACTTCCATAAATGGAAGAGACAAATCCTTCCTTGACTTATCCATTAATAACATAAAACTAGTGATGCACCCAACATACCCTACTTCTCGCCAACTGTCTGCATGACAGTTTTCATCAGTAAATCAAAGTGCGTAAGTTGTGACATGTATTAATGATAATCTTAAAGTCTAAGGTTCATTACATACACTCAAAGATAGAAATATCTGATGACACCAAAACATGCAGAATTCCTACTAGTGGGTTTATTCTCATAATCTCCTATCTTGGAGATTACCAAGCGAGAACTTCATTAGAGGAAGTCTCATCTGCTTACGAGTACTCACACCTGACGGTCTTCATGCTATGTGTTCCATCATAGTATGTCATCCAACTACAGAATTATATTTACAAATATTATTATAGCATTTCAAGGTTCTCATCATAGCGGGGAACTGCCATGACTTATCAATGTAACAAATACTCTAGGACATTATTACATCATAGTCATGCAGAAAAATGAACAATATGTAAAAATACATTACATATCCATGTAATCAAAGTAAAACTATTTGGTTCTAGGACCCCATCTCTTACACATCTCCCACTCCACCACCTCCACATACAGACCCACTCCTTATCCTACTCTTACACCCCTTTCTCCACAGTTTCTCTATTATTATGAGTTATATATTGATGATCCACAACATCATATTTTTGCATATGAGATGATATTTTATATTGGAGATACCATTCATCATAAAAAATTAGAGATAGAGAATTATGGGGTCACTGTACAAGATATTATAGTTATATCAACTGGAGTTTTTAACCTATAGATGAGGTGAGTACAATTGGACAAAGTATCATCCACTTTTTAGTTTGGCCAACTAGACTTATGTGACATATTACCATTGAGGTATGTGCTTAATTGATATTTTATTTATTTTTTGTATTAAAATTGTTTTAACATTTTTAAGTTTAAATATTTATCTATTTTTTATCAGAATACTTTAAAGGTAAATAAATACTGGATAGAAAATAAAAAAAGTAATATGACTTCAGATACAGATTTTAGTAGTCTTGATAGATTATCAATATATTTGAATTTGTTGTTAGATATTTATGAGATTCCAATTTAAGCTAGTGTTTGTGGGCATGGAATGAATTAGGTGCATTTAAAAAATGATATCATGGAGCTTGAAACTGGAGATCGGTTAGACATCAACACGATGCATGTTTTCCATGTAAGTCTTAACATAAATCTTTTCATGTGTTTAATTTATTAAAAATTTGTACTTATGTTTGTTTTGTATTAGGTATATTTATACAATTTGTAAGGAGCATGAAAAGAAAAATATATATGGATTTATGGGCTGATAGTTAATTTCACCTACAACAAGGACATTGACAAAAGCAGAAAGAATAATTTATATTGCTGAAAGATTATAAAATGAGGTAATTATTCAGTGCTGGATGTTTTCTTATCTTTAAGAGTATAAAATATACATCTCAAAAAGTGTTATAAATATTTTAACATTATAACTACTAACTTAAAATTTTCTTTTATATTAGTGTCTATTAGATGTTAGGTGTTTTATGTCCAAGGGAGAATACACTTTACGGGTTATTCTCTATCCATGGAAAAGTGTGAATTTTTTTTAAGGATGTATTGGACATATAAGTTTGAATTTATTAACACTTGTTTATATTATAATGAATTTTAAATTTATTTCATTCACATTATTTTCTAACATGGGGTGACATTTCTTTCGAGATACCATAAAGAAAACGATCTCCAAGATCTAATATATAAAAGTGATGGTGAATTTTCTTTTATAATTAGTACATTTTGGATATATTAGTTAATAATGTTATTTTAAATTGAAAAAAATAATTTAAACAACATTTTTATAAATAAGAAGGCATAAAATAATGCAGATATTATGTGTTGAGATTTATGTATGAAATAATTTCAACTAGGATAGTTACGAAGTTCCATCATGTTAGATTTATTCATAAACTTTTCCTTAATATTTCATTCATTTTATTCATAATACATGTTAAATTCTTTCCTTTTCATTTGTAGATTTTTGATAACTCTCTAAATTATAGTGCACAAGTTCTCAGACACTTAAAATTTTAATTCGTAAATAATTTTATAGGTTTGGTTGGATTTTAGTTTTTTTAATACTATATATTGTAATTTTGAATGTTTTAATTGTAAATGTGTATTGCTATTTTTTTGCTGCTGTTGTTTGTGTTATGATTTTTTTTGTTTTTTTTGTTTGGATGTGGAGAGTAAGGTTGTAATGAAATATTAAAAAAACCCTTTTCATGTCAGCTATTTGATAACTAACATGAAAAAATAATTCAATAATTCATTTTCAATTTCCATTTTTTAAGTGACATTAAAGACATATTTACAACATCTCCATTAATAACAATGCCTAATAACCAACCTGAAAAAGAAAAAAATGATGTGAAAAATAATTTTATACACTAGTGACATGGAGAATATGGATTGATTTGATGGTTATGAGTGCAAAATAAGCATGCGGTGATGGAAAATATATTTAAATTTCTTTTAATATTGAGTTTCTTGAAACCCAAAGTGAGGATCTTTGACGTCAAATTTATAATTAATTTATTTAATATCATAAGAAATGAATATGTGATCTTATAATTCTTTCTTTAATGTACATGTGAATCATCTGAAAACACCCTTTTAGATTTCCTTAGTTGTGCTATAAGAATCCAAGGATAAAATCCCTCTAACATTGATCCAAACTCACTCCTTTAATCTCGAAGTAACGTCAATTGATCTCCAGGTGATAGCATAAAAAATTGACCATATTTTGTTATTTATGTTGATTGTTTATACTTTGATCTTGAAGGAATATCTATTTTTCTTGTCATTCTTGAGAGGAAGAGAGAAATAAGGATTTGACAGAGAGTTTCATTGTGCGCAATGATTCTCATGTTTCGATTTTTGGAAGTGATACACAATAGACATAATGGTATATTTATAGATCTAGGGTTTATGTTAAAATAATTATTTAATTTCATGCTAGCCCTGAAATAATATAATAATCCTTAATAAAACACATGACACATAATAATATTAATATTTTTTTTGTGTTGCGCGCTCACTTGCGAAACAAAATATATTATTTAACCAGATTTTTAATTAATATCTATCATCGGACATAGTTTTGATTCATTCTAAATACTCTATAATTTATTGAATACCCAAATGAATATTTAATTTAAATATTTTATTCATCAATAAATATTTCTGATTGGTAAAATGTGAATAAAATTATCCCTCAGTCTTGAGAATACTATTTATTCATATAATTAAGTTCAAATATAATTTAATTGAGATTATCAGAAACACCAAGCATGTTACCCTTTAGGATTATTTATCATTAGCATTAGGTGGACTTCTCTAAATTATGATATTATTGTCAGTAATGTGTCAAGGAACCTAAGATAAATAACTTAATATCGCAATGATGACAACCACATACGAGCACTCAATGTGTAATATAATATTTTTGTCTCAACATCTCATCATGTAGGTTTCACATCTCTATCACCAACATATATGATCGATACATCTTTCATTGAATATATAAAATAAATAAATCATTTCACCATAACCATGAAATTTAATGTGATGGTTTTATTCCAATCAAAGGGATGAGATATCAACTTTCATAAAGATGAAAGGGGAAAATCCTTTATTGACTTATCCATTAGTGACATGTTAATTATGACACACCCAACACACCCTACCTTTCCGTGAACATATGGTGTCATAGTTATCTTTAGAAAATATAAGTACATGAGTCATGACATGCATCAATGATAATCTTAAAGTCTAAGGACCATTACACATGCTCACTAATAGGAATATCTAATGACACTAAAACATGTCGAATTCTATCTAGCGGGTCTGTTCTCATAATATCTTATATTGTAGATTACCAAGTGTGAAATTCATGAGAAAATACTACTTCACTTATGGGTACTCACACCAGATAGTTTATATATTATGTTTCATATGATATTTTGTCATTAGGACACATAACTATATTTAATAACATCGTTATAGCACTTCAAGGTTCTCATTATAGTGGGGAACTGCTATGACCTTATCAATGTGATTTATACTCTAGAAAATTATTACATTAGAGTTATATAAAATAATGAAAAATATGTAATAAGAGGTTTTATTAATATTTAATACATCAAATACACATTTAATAAAAGTAAAAAAAATTGGTCCCCAGACACCAACTCCATCAAATTCCAACTTGGAATAGAGAAATATTCTTATGAAATTAAAACTTAGAGACCTCACATGACAATTATATTTCTTAGGAGTCATGGATTTAGTCAAGGGGTCTACCACATTTTCTTCCACGGAGATACTACTCAGTACAACCTCACCTCTATGGAAAAAATACCTCAAGTGATGATACTTCCAAAGTATGTGTTTCATTTATTGATGTGACCTTGGATATTTTTTGAGAGCCACTGCTACAATTTTATCATAGTAGAGTGTTATAGGATCTTTACTATTAGATATCAAGGAAATCTCTTGGAAAAATTTGTGCATCCATACTGGTTCTTTAGCTACCTCAGAAGATGAAATATACTTGGACTCTACTATAGAATCTATTCCCACAACCTATTTTGATCTCTTCCAGATCATAATACCTCCATTCAATGTGAATATATATCCTGTTTGTGACTTCATATCGTATTAATCTATTTGAAAACTAGAATCTACATATCCTCTTATGACTAGTTCCATATCTCCTCTATAAACTAGGAATATACATGTAGTATGCCTTAGATACTTAAGTATAGTCTTGAATTCCATCAAATGGAATACACTTGGGTCATATTGATATCTTCCTACCACACTTAATGCATAAGTGACATCTAGCCTAGTACATAGCATAACATACATGACTGACCCAATAACCGAAACATATGGAATCCTTTCCATTATATTTATTTCTTTATGTGTCTGAGGACTCATTTTCATAGAAAGATGAATTTCATGTGATGCTAGAAATAATAACCTCTTTGATTGTTCCACACTGAATCTCTTCAATATATTTTTGATATATGTAATTTGAATTAGGTTGAGAAGTCTCTTGGATCTATCATGACAGATCTTTATCCCAAGAATATATGTCGCTTCATCCAAGTATTTCATGGAGAAGCATTTATTAAACCAATCCTTAACTGACTGTAAGACTAGTATTTCTTTTCCAATGAGTAATTTTCCATAAAAATATACTATTAATAAAATTACTACACTCCCACACAACCATTTTAATACATAAGGCCCAAATTTGTTCTTTATGAAATCAAATTCCATTATGGATTCATCAAAATGAATGTTTGATGACATGGATGTTTTATTTAATCTATAAATGGATTTTTGAAAATTTCATATCTTTTTTGAATCCTATGGAGTCAAAAACCCTTAATGTTGTGTCATATATACATCTTTATGAAGGTTCCCATTTATGAAGGATGTTTTTAAAAATAAAATTTCCAAATATCATAGTCATGTAAAGACACAATGAAAAGTAAAATTTTGATGGATTTTATCACTAAAACTGGTGAAAAGGTTTCATCATAGTAAAATCCTTGATGTTGTTTAAACTCTTGAGAAACTAGTTAATCCTCATAGGTATTGAATTGTACCTCCATGTCTAGTTTCTTCTTGAAAACCCATTTGAAAGAAACAATATTTATATCCACTAGAAGATCAAACAGTATCTAAACTTTGTTTTGGTACAAGGAATCCATTTCATAATTCATGGATTCTTACCACTTGGAAACATATGTGCCACTTACTATTTCCTTATAGGTTAGAGAATAATTATTATTAACTAATAACGAGTCACTATGATCAATGAATATAAAACCATACCATTTTAGATCTCTAACCTATATTGTACTTCTATATAGTACTCCTTTCTCTTTAATAGTTTCTTCTTCTACGGTGATTTATGGAATCTATTCCTATGCAAACTCTTGTGTACCTTGAGCCTCAACTTCATAAAAGTATATCTTGCTCCCAATATCTCTTTTAGAGATGTGGTCACTCAAAGTAATATGATGTGTCTTGCTATTGTTACCTTTTTTATTGAGGGTTCATTTTTGTAATATCCATTTATTTCTTTAGGGAATCCTATAAAGGTAAAATTTGTGCCTCAGGGTGAAATTTTGTTATCATAAGAGGCCTTAACAAATGATTCATATCCCCACACATGTAATTATTACAACAAAGGTTTCTTTATATTAACCATAAATTCTATGGTATACAATCTTCTAGTTTAGTTGGCACTTAGTTTAGTATTTGTGATACTATTTGTAACACATATCCCAAAAGTATAATGGAAGAATCACATGAATCATCATTGATCTCACAATTCCCAACACATCATGGTTCCTCCTTTCACTTACATTGTTCCATTAAGGTATATAAGGAGGATTGAGTTGATAAAGGATCCCAAACTCTTATAAGTAATCAATGAACTATTGATTAAGATATTATCCACCATGTTTAGAGTGGAGTTTCTTAATCTTCTCACCAAGTTAGTTCTCAACTTCATTCTTGTATCCCTTGAATTTATCAAAAGAATCTAACTTATAACTAATTAAGTGGACATATCCATATCTATCAAAACCATTAGTAAAAATTATGAAGTATGAGAATCCACCCCTAAAATAAATTGGAAATGGTCCACACATGACTGTATAAACTAATTCAAGAATATATTTTTCCCTTCCACCTTTTCTACTAAATGGGTCCTTGGTCATTTTACCTTGTAAACATGCATGACATATACCCAATGGTTTTAGTTCAAAAGAATATAAATATAAATCTTGGAATAATTTAGTCAATCACTTTTCATTTACATGACCTCACTAGTGATTCCATATTTGGGTGTGGTATGATTTAGGTGAAGTATTTTTGTTATTGATTTCCATTACTTGTTTTTTTGTAATCCAACACATAAAGACCATTGTTTAAATTTTATTTACCATAAAAAACTATATCTTTATAAAATAAGACACATTCATTTCCAAAAATTGAAAATAAATCAATCCATATCAAGTTTGGATATAGATATAATGTTTTTTGTAACTGTAGACATATAATAACAACCCCTTAAAACCAATATCATTCTAACTAGAAACATGAGGTGGTAGTCCTAGATAGCTACAACAATAAGTTTATCTATGTTGGATGCTCGTAGATCTACCTATCTTCAATTAATTATTATTAATCTACATTCTTCTTATTTTTGAATAAAAATGTGATCACCACAAGATGCATCTAATACCCAATTTTTACAAATAGATAAATTTGAATTGATAACAAACACACATGGAGCTTCTCCTTGCTTCTTTGGATGTGTGCAGTTTTTTCTTACAGCGACCCTTCTTTCACATCTGAACCAAATAGCATCATGTTTCCTTAATTTTCCCTTGATATTACTCTTCTTGTAAGTTCATGAAGAATCTTTGGGCTTAGATCTATCCACTTTCCCTTTTTTTCTCACCATAATAACTGAAGTATTTTCACACTTTGCCTCCTTATCTACTTAGTGAAGATGAGTGAGAAGATATGGAAGAGACTTCTCAATGTTGTTCATATTAAAAATTATAAAAATTATAGAGAAAATTTGGGGGAGTGATGCCGAAATGATATTGGTTCCCAGTTATTCGATGATTTTAAACCCTAGATCCTATAAGTTATCAATATAACCAATTATCTTGACTATATGAGGCCCAAATGGGGAACAATCTCTAAGATTTATTTGAAAGATTGACTTGGAAATATCAAACCATTCCTATATATCTCTTTCTTGATAAAGACCATGGAGGTTCTCAACCATGCTATACACATCCTTATTTTTATATGTCTTTATGAGTTCACTAGACATAGATGAAATCATTTAACATTGAAAATTGAACATGTTGCTTAAATGTTTTTCATATATGAGAAAATATTCATCACTCACCTCTTTTATAGGAGGATCAAGAAGTGAAGATTGATTTTTGTTCATGGAACAACAAAACCTAAAGGAATTTAAACCACTCCTAGAAGTTACTACTAGTGAGAAGATTGTATTTCTATTATATAGATCGAATGGATAGTGTGGATTAAAAAATTTACATTTTATTCTCTAATTAATAGAGCAGATTATTAGAATTTTTCTTGACTAAATGTTTTCCAAGAAATAATAAACTAATTTATTTTTTATTAAATATCCTACTATTTTTTAAAGTACCAATATACCTCACCATTGAACTCAGAATGTCTAGTTTCTTGTACATTCTAGTGGAAAAGATCCATATTCCACTTCGCATAATCCCAATAATGGTTGGTAAAACTATTTGAGGGTATTTAGGTAGGCAGTTCTTTGCCAATTGTGGGATTGAAACACCTTGATCTGTTGAGTGGAATACCCTATCTTGAAATCCTAACTTGGATTTCCTCAACACTTTCCTCCAAGTTACGTCAAGTCTAGTGAGGGATACTTCTCTTAATGTAATATGGTTAAGTCAACCCATAAACTTTATAAGAACTCCATGTTAAAAGTAAGTGTCTCAACGATGATTGGTCAATAACTTAGTTTCAAGGATTTTATTCCTAATAAATTAATGGAAGTCCAAGTCTGAATTAATATTTAATTATGAGTTTTTAATTTATTATACTTAAATTTTATCTTGTTTTATCATTTACATGTCTTGTTAATATTAAGTGGATGTTACTTAATTAGTTAAAAATAATGGATAAAACATTTATGGATAATAAATTTATTTAAACGCCGTATTTTCACATTAATTCATTCATTTATGGGATCACATTCTTAAATCCATAAAAATTAAATAATTCATAGAAATAAATAAATAAATAATTAAATAACATATTCATGAGATTTATATAATGATTCATTTAATGAGTGAACATTAAATAAACCTATGAACTATGGGAAATAACTCTTGAGAAGAGAGATCCAACAAACCTATCATCTCTCTCGCCACGATGAACTAGATCTGATGATGGAATAAATGGCTCCCCCTCCTAATCGGAGGGGGGAGTTCCTTCTCCCTCATTGCCCTTGAGGCGTCCTTCCAACTTCATCCCTTTCTCCAATCCTGAGTTCCTTCCCCCCTTTTTGAGATTCCAATTTGTCTGAAAGTTACAGATCTATATTGTGGTTAACCCATTATTTCTATTATTCCTTTAGAGTTCTAGAATGCTTCAGAAATGTTCAAGTTGACTCTGGTGGCTCGGTTTCTTCATCGAAGTCCTTCAGTTGATGCATTTGACCAATTTGTCTTCAAAGACTGGTACCTAAAAGATCATGCGATCATTGTACTTCTTGATAAAAATCACATTATGATCTGGTTTGGGTCAATGGAGGATCTCATAAGTGCTTGGTCCAAAGCCCCGTGAAGATGTGATGGATCTTATTTCTTTCTCCTTCAGTGGAATTTTGATTTCCACATGCGACAGGATAATCCGAGCACGATAATCTGGGTAAGTCTCCCTAGTCTTCTTCTTCCATTTCAGAATCCTTCTATTTTGCGTATCATTGGGAATATGGTTGGTTACTATCTATTCTCTGATAGTATAACTGAAGCGGTGTGTCACCCCATTTGTCCTCGCATCTGTGTGGAGGTTGATGTATCCAAACCTCAGGTTGATTGGGTCTGTATTACCGACAGTCAGGTGTTCCAGTGGAGGCAATCTGTTAAGTTTGAGTGATGGTTTGATTTCTATATCTCTTTCTATAGGCTAGTCCTCCTTGAGCTGGTATGCCATAGTATACCATCGAGCATGAAAGTGAAAAAGAGACTGCTTGATGATTTTGTTTCCCATGATGCTGTAGCGGAATGTATGAATCTGAATGAGAAGGAAGTCACAGATAACTGGTTGTAAGAGGATCATGACTTGATCTCTAAATATCATGTAGTGGTTGTATTAGACAATGGTGAGATTGGGAAGAAATGTGGGTTAAAACCTAGTCTAGTGGTGCCTTATGAGCCGAGGGTCCAGGGGGTGTTTGACAGACTGAAGCGAGATCTGAATATTTGAACTTATATAGATGATAATTGAATTAATGATGGGGCTGATGGAACTCTAAGGGCATAAGGGAATGAGTATGTGATTGCTAGTCTCTCAATGATGGTCGGTCCTAAAAAGAAGGGGCTATCTCTAAGGTTTTTAATTGTTTGGAAAACCCTTCCATTGAACTGGAATCTATAGTTGAATGAAATGTAGAGTAGGAGGCTCCCTTTGAGCCAGTGGAACATGAAGGTGGTCTTGAGCTTCCATGTGTAGGTGGCTCTATTGGACATGGATCCTCGGTTGGGAAGTAAAGAACTTTGGCCATGGTTCAGACTGAAAACCAATTTGCAGTGCTAGAAAATGAGGATCCACCTTTGGATCAAAATGTCTCTCAGTAGGTTGTGGATAATAGATCACATGGAAATAAAACTATCAATGGGGAGCAGATGAGTGTGGAGGTTCTGGTTTCTACCCATCTTGTTGATAGTATTGAGTACAGAGAAGCATGTGATTACCATGATGATGAGGAACGTCATCAAGTGTGGACTTCGGTTGATCCTAATAGATAGATTCTATTATTGGGCAATGGATTTGTGCAGTCAACGAAGATGGGCATGCCTTTGGCAACTCCAAGTGGTGAAGAGTTCGACGATGGTTTGAAGAATGTGCACACCTCAACTGAAAGTGGGAATGTCTTGGATACTGATAAAGATAATTTTAGTTATGATGAAAAGGCGGTGAGATATGGAAAGGTGTAATAATATTCTATTATCATGAGCGGAGGACATATGGTGAATGAAAACTTGAAAACCGCCTATTCTCCACCAAAGAGGAGACCCCAGAAAACATGACAAGAACTGTGGCAACTAGGTCCAATTCTAAGGATGCAAAGAAGACTGTTGCTGATTCCAAGTGTGGGTGTGCTAGCAAGAAATCCTCTAAACTTAAACTCACATCAGAGAAATTAAAACACAAGGAGAAATATATCAATCTCTTCAAACATTAAAATTCATAATATGACTGGGAATCGGATGATGCTGGTGCATCCTCTGATTATGCCTATGGTGAGGATTTTGATTACTTTGACAAGTAACTGAACTTTCTCTATTCTCTACTTTTTCTATCCCCTGTTTTCTATTCTGAAACTTTTATTTTATTAATATTTCTAGAGGATCAAGCTTTATGCCTGGTCCTATTCCTTCCTTGGTAGGGGAAATAACTATTATTGTTGATCTTGGCATGAGTTACAACATTCCACCCATCTACCTATATAACACCTAGGTTGGCCTCATTATGGTTCTATCTTGAACCACCTCAACGTGCCTTGGGAAACACCATTAATTACAAGTATTCATAACTCACATGAATGTGAGTGGAACCAAAGTAATAGTTAAAGGGGGATAAAATATATATCCTTGGACATGTTGGTCCTATATAACAATGGAGGGAGGGATGTATCGTAGGCCATAAAATTTAATTTAATATTAAATAATTGACATACCATGAAATAAATTAAATTAAATCAATGTCGATACATACACTAATCTTGGCCTAGATCATGAACTATCATACACTCAATGTATACATAGAAGTAAATGGCTAACAATCATTTCATTATCCATTCTTTATTATTAAGATAAAAACACTTACATTAATTAATTAATTAATTCCATTTCATCTAAATGACCATAAAAATTCATTTAGAGATAACAATTATTAAGGAATTAGTATAAAATAAGTAGAAGAACCAATAGTTGTATATTTATTAAATTAAATTAATTGAGAATTTAAAATTATTTAAAAAACATATTAAAATTTTGAACAATCAAAGTGACAATAATAAAAATAAGGTTTTATTGTAGAAATTATTAATCTAATATAATTTAATTCTTCTATTAATTAAGATACTAAAAAACATGTATTATCTAGATACATGTTGTGTACCTCTATTTCCATGTATCCAGGTCAAACACCTGGGGATTTGGCATGTTGACTTGGCCATACTACATGGTGTGTACATTCTAGCTACATTCCATGTATCCTCTTTTTCGTGTGATCGAGATACTATTCTGGGTATTTAGTGTGTATATTGGAGGGATCACATGAAGTGTACATGGAATCTATAAGAAGTTTTGTCCAAACATCATGTTCCCATAAAACCCAATGAAAGAATCAACATGTTCTCAGGTGAGAGACTACACGACATGTGCTACTAGTCACACACTGTGTATCTCTAATGTTGCATGTCCAGATTTCAAGAACATGAACTTAGTGTGTATCACAGATGTGGGAATTTATGAACTACACATCGTGTACACCACATAAACATCTTGTATATCACAAATTCTCTAGGTTTCCAGTATCATGAAGTTTAAACATGTATAATAACCACACTAATTTCATGATCTACACCCCTAAAACTTGTAGACTACATTACATGTATGATTTATACATGCCAGGTAATCCGAAAACTATGTACCAGGTTAGCTGGTCAACACATGGTATACACCGTATATAATAACTATTTGGAATGTCATATATCCCACAACATGGCCAGCTGTATTGTACTAGGGTACACGACGTGTAATCCAACCATACGTTGCGTAAATCCATATTACCAGCCAAAAATTTGGTAGTTACCAATGACATATATGGTTTTTCTTCATATGTTATTAGACCTTTAAGAACATTTAATGAACTTGGTAAATATGTTGATAACATTTTAATTCAAAAATAGATTAAATAACTATAATATGAAATTAAATATCAACCAATATTATGTATGGATCAACAATGAAATAAGTAATTATATATTTAAAGATGACTTCTTTAAGAACACATGATGGTTTTGGGTGTATTGGAAGCATGTTTTTGTGAATGATATATTAAAATTTATTTTAATATTGAGTTTCCTGAAACCCAGTGTGAGGATCATTCATGTAAAATTTATTATTTTTTTTTTAATATCGGATGAAATGAATATGTGATCTAATAATTATTTCTTTGATATATATGTCAATAATCTGAAAAGACCCTTCCAGATTTCCTTTGTTGCACTGTGAGATCCAAGGATATAATACCTCTAGCAATGATCCACATGTGCTCCTTTGATGTCCAAGTAATGCCAATTGATCTCTGGGTGATAGCACAATGAACCGATTATCTTTTTTTTATTCATGTTGATCACCAATACTTCGATCTTGAAGGAATCTTTCTTATATTTCTCATTCTTCATAGGAATAAATATAGGAGTCAAGATATAGTTTTTTTGTGTGCAATGATTCTAATGTTTTAATTTTTGGATGCAACACACAATAGACATAATTGTCTATTTATAGAGATATAGTTTAGGTTAAAATAATTATTTAATTTCATGATGACCTTTAAATAATATAATAATCCTTAATAAACCCCATGAAACATAATAATAATAATACCTTTTTTGTGCATTTCAATTTGTGTAATAACAAATATTATTTAACCGGATTGTCAATTAGTATTTTTCATGAGACACGGTCTTGGTCCATTCAAACTACTCCAATATTTGATGAATACTTCAATAAATATTTAATTTAAAAATTTAATTTATTGATAAATATTTTCAATCAATAAAACATGAATAAAATTATCCCTTGATCTTGAGAATAATATTTATTAAATTAATTAAATTCAAGTAGAATTTAATTAAGATCATCAGAAATACTTAGTGTGTGACCATATAAGATTATTTATCATTGGAATTAGGAGAGCTTTCCTAATGTCCAAGATTATTTTCTAGAAATGGGTTAAGGAACCAAAGATAAGGAACTTAATGTCACAACGATAAAATCCGCATACAAAATCTCACTATGTAATATAATTCCTTTGTCTCAACATCACATCCAGCAGGTTTCACATATGTGTCACCAACGTATATGCTCATATGTATTTATTTGACTATATAAAATAAACATGTCATTTCACCATGTCCATTAAATTTAATGTGATAGTTATATTCTAATAAAATGGCCGAGATATCAATTTCCATAAAGATGGAAGAGATGAATCCTTCCACGACTTATCTATTAATGACATGTCAATCACAAAACACCCAATATTACCTACCTTGCCGAAAACATATGGAGTCACGTTTTTTATCAGAAAATATAAGTACATGATTCATGACATGTATTAATGGTAATATTAAAGTCTAAGGACCATTAAACATGATCAGATATAGGAATAGCTGATGAAACCAAAACATATTGAATTCTGACTAGCATGTATGTTCTCAGAATCTCTCATCATAGAGATCAACAAGTGTGAATTTAATGAGAAGAATCCTCATCCACTTATGAGTACTTTGAATTGACATTCTATATACTATGTTTCCAAACATAGTACTTTATCCGAGTAGAAAACTATATTTAAGAATATCATCATAGCAATTCAAGGTTCTCATCATAGTGGGTGACAATTACGACTTTATCAATGCAACATATAATATAAGAAATTATTACATTAGAGTCATAAAGAATAATGAAAAATATATAATAATAAGTTTTATTAATATTTAATAATTTTAAAATACATGTAATCAAAGTAAAAATAGTTGGTACCAGGACACCAACTACAACATGATTTATTCCATTGACGACATTTTAAATATAGCCTATAAATTTATGAATAATATAATGAAGTGTTAAATTTTTCTTCATATTTTGTTCTTTATTTCTTCTTGTCCATATTTATTCTATTATACAATATTTTCATTCATTTACTATTCACCTTCTATCATTTTTTCATTCGATCAATGTTATTAGCATGAAATTCTATGAGGATAAAATCTTGGTTTAATTGAAACAAATAGACTTAGTGAGATGATTAAAGTTGATAATCACACTTCTACTCAAGTTCATGACCAAGCCCTTATATCACATCTCAACCACCTCCATAAATATTTAAATAATGAGTACTTGATGATGAATAATACTCTAGTGCTATTGAAAAACTATAAGGGGTGGTATGATCACCTTCAATTAGTAATTTTACCAGGAGCATGATTGAGTGGAGTCATTTGTTATTTTAATTTTTAAATAATCAAGTTAATAAAAATCCAACATGTTTAATACAATATCACAATTAAAATTATTCTGATAAAATATCACTAACACTAATATACTAGAAAATATGTATTATACTTTCTGTGCCTTAAATTATATTCTGCAACAACAATATTATGAGAAGGGATTTAAAAAATACATCAAATTACTCTATTATGTTCTTTTTGTAGAAAGAAATAATTAAATCCAAATTTTGAATCATGAATCCTAACCTAATGTCATAGCTCCATCCCTTGAATCAAATGCGACTACTTATAATCAAGGTTGTGGAAATAACTTACATAGTAAAGGTCAAGGAAAGTCATTTTATCTAGGTGGTCATGAACCTAATGAGAATAAAAAAGGGAACCACTTAATGTTTTAGAATAACGACAAAACACAATAAAATAAAATAAAGAATGATGAAAGAGAATATTTCCAGTGTGGCATGAAGGGGTACTGGTCGCATTCCTTCCATATGCTAAAGCATTTTGTTGACCTTTATCAAAAATCAATCAAAGGGAAAGAAAAATACATTGATTTTAATTTTTCTAACCATACAATGTTTTATGATGACAGTATTACAAATTTTGAGATCTTTTATTATTTTATTTACCCTAAAAATATTGAGCATATGGATCATGTTTGGATACTCATAGTGGAGATGTAATTTTTTGGTTTTGTAATATTTCTTTTAAATAAAAATTATATGTTTTATTTTGTTTCCTTTATTTTATTTCTTATGTGTATATTTTATTTTCATTAATATAAATTTATTTTAGGAATCAATACTTCTAGATTAATTTTTAATATGAAGATATTTTTCTTGTTAATAGTGCCACGACACACACAATAGTTAAATATGGGAAATATTTAAACAACCTTAAAATGAGAAGTGTTAATGAAAATAAATTAAATGGTAGTATAAATATTAATTAACGACCCTAGAAGAGAAAAAATATACCCACCTAGTGGTAAAAAAATATAACAAGAATTAATAATGGTTAAAAGTTGATTCGAGAGAAACATTCAAGGTTTCCATCTTAATTTAACTATATATATAAATATATCTACAGTCGAATAAAATATAATAAAATAGAATTTTACCATACATGATACATTTATGGTATGAAATGACTATTTGGCTAATCCAAGATCAATAATAATGAGGGAAATAATTAAATATACTCATGGTCATCCCTTAGTTGATAAAAGGGTTCTCAAACCTAATGATTTCTCATGTACTTCTTGTTCTCAAGGAAATTTAATTATAATAACATAATGATAAAAAGTTGGGACCAAATCCCCTTTGTTTTAGGAATGAATTCATGGTGACATATGTTCTCTAATTCATCCACCATGTGAAACATTTAGATTTTTTATGATCACGATTGATGCATCAACTTGATGGTCCCATTTATGTTTATTATAAGCTCCCAACCTAACATTTGTTAAATTTATTTCTTAAATAATAAGATTAAGGGTAAATTTTTAATATTATTCAATCAAGAATATTCAGCTTCATAATTTGGTGAATATTCATCGAATCCATTTAATAAATATTTCATGTCTATTGGAATAAATTTTGTAAATTTTCTAAATCATCTTCACACTCAAATTAGTCTAGCAGAATCAGTTATAAAGTGGTTAAAATTTATTTCTAGACCACTTCTCATGAAAAATAAATTTCCCAGTTCATTATGAGGACATGAAATTTTCATATATTAACAATAATTCAAATAATGCCATCAAGTTAACATGAATATTCAAGGACTTTACTATTTATAAATATCTTATCATGTGATGAATGTTCTTCAGCATAACATTAATGTGATAATGTACTTATAATATTTATCACTTTGAAAGGTCCTAATAGTTACCTAATATGTTGATAACCTTTAAGTTCCATGAAAATATTCTTAAATATATGTTCTATGGTTAGATTACATCTATCTAATGGGATATAAATGATACAGGATATCATGTGTTGGAGAATCAAAAGATATTTAGACTTATTTTCATGAATTTATCACTTGGTAATATCTAAGAGAGGAGGTTATGAGAATAGAACCACTTGTAGGGATTCCATATGTTATATGTGTTATTGGATATTCATATTTACAGAAGTGTGTATTGGTCCTTAGACTTGTGTGATGTCCCGACACAAATTCCACTCAATTGGTACCTCGACTTAGTTCACCACATGACCTTAGGTGTGACTCCCTGTTTGTAAAAGGATGTCGACTAGTATTGGGGATCTAAAGATGTATGATAGGGACAATGTACCACCTATATTAGAGTGTGTAATCCTAAAAGAAATAAAAAAATAACATAAACAATACAGAACCATCATATTACACAAATAATGAAGTAGAAAAACATAAAATAATAATAGAGTGAAGATATATAGGCATACAATATAGATCACCCACTTTTACAATCATATGAAAAAATAAATAAACAAAGTAATAGTACAAAAAAGAGGTCCTTCCCTAAACTCTAGGACTCACCTCTAATTTTTGGGTCCCACTAGATTTTTTATAGCTTGAACACATAATATAGGCCTCAACCCAACCTATACTAGCAACCAAGTGAGAGTCATCTCGAGAAACCAAGTGAAATAGAGGTATAAACAGGGTGTGAGTACATAAATTAGTAGGGAACCACCAATTTTTTCCTATAAATATAGAAAATTAAGTGAAACATGCATGTGACATGATTTTATGAAATCAACAAATAACTATTAGAAATAAATAAGTAAATAACCACAATTAATCCTTGAGTACAAGACCTCGATCGACCATACCTTCTTCGACCAGTGTTAGTGTGTCTCTGTACATAATAAATCACCACTGGGGAATAAAATTCCTAACCCAGGATCTTGCATACATTCTTCCATAAAATATAATAACAGATCCTTGGGCATAACCCAAGAATCCCTAAAGATCAGGATTAACAGTTAAGTATCTCATCATATCATATAAGTATTAAAATATAGATCCAATAAAGCACATCTAGGAAACCCCAATACCACTAATATCACATGAGGATCAAAATATAGATCACAAAACGCCTTTAGGATTCCAAAATGTCATGATAACATCACATTAGGTTCATAATTCAGGTCCTAGGTAGCATGTCTGGGAATCCCAAGTAGCAAAAAAAATAAATAAGTGAAAGCATGAATAAAATACATGGGTTGGATTAATTCCTAAACCCATAACCACCATCCATAACCCCATAGCACCACATAATCAGTATGTGTTCTAAGGTGATACATTATACCCTCTACCATACCCATATGCACCCGGTCATGGTCAATCTAACACTGGAATTCCTACTAGGTTTTCCTAGGTAACATCAATGGAGTGGATCCCTACATGGGGTCCTTGATCCCAAGAAATTCATTCAATATATCCCATCTCATAGAGGGTGTCACATTCCTTGACATATCCATAAATTTAGCACAACCTCTTGGTCCTCAAGGGGTAAATCCTATAGGAAACAACTTAATGTGATGTCTCATGGACAACCTTATCCCTCTATTCATTGCACCTAGATCTAAGCCCATAAGACATCTCATTAAACCAAAATGGAATATAAGGTCCAATTATACTAATAAACCACACTTCTTTATAATAATGGATAAAAGGGTACCTAAACTAAGGTTCCATAAGTCTTATTAGGTTTTCTCCACTCAATCCATCCCACACACCCCTCTTAAAGGTGTCCCAAGATCACTTGACAAGATCCACTAGGCCTTATCTAATTTAGTCCATTTGATTAACACACCTAAGGGGTTCATGTAACAATACATTACTATTAGTCCACACCCTGACCATCAGAGGGTGTAGCGTCGAGCCAGTGTACTAGGTACATAGTGGCCTTGTAACTTTTTCCCTTTAATTTTGAGGTTCTTATATAAGGTTAAAAATTTAATTTAAATTTAAATATTTAATTAAATAAAAAAAATTAATTAATTAAAGGGTATGCTATATTATGTTAGGACCAAGATGATAAGGAAGATTATCATTTTTAGGAATTTTATTTTGTTGTCAAGGAATTATCAAAGAAAGAGAATTTAACTCACTTTATTTTTGGTGAAAATCAGACAAACAATCATATTCAGAAAATAAAAATAAAAAATCCTAAGAACTTCCATCAAAATGGGGTGAAGTGTTTTGGAAGAAAATGTTTATTAGACTCACCTTGAGTCTATAATGATTGATTGATCATAATACGGAAGAATCTAACTCTGAATGACTATGATTTGAATATGAAAATGATTTAGTGATTTTTATTTCACAAATATCATATTTTTTTGGGAGAAATTATGATCAAATCCTTATGAAAAAATGGGGAGAAAAGGTGCTTCTAATTGTATTCAGGTTCGATTGGAAAGAAAGATATTGGTAGAAGATAGGGAAGTTACAATACTTTCCTTAGTAAGTCAGACGATGTTGAATTAGATCTTCAAAGTTTTCAATGTAATGAGGAATTCAATATATGAGGAAGAGTTTGTGGAAGTAGAAAGTTTTATGAAGTCAAAACTTTTTGGTCTCAAGTTCATTAGTATGGGATCTCTATATTCAGAATTTTTTGAACTCTAGATGACATGTAGTTTTGTATTTAGAAAAATAAAAATGTTATTGATGATACCAGACCATAATACTTGGTATGACATTGATAATTGAAGTTACTCAATCACCAATTATTCATTAAATTTATTTTTTATCCTTAAGAAATCAGAAGAAGATTGATAAGAAAAATCAGAAATGTTTTTATGAAGAATTGTCTTGGGAGATGTTGGGAAAATTGAATAATAAAATTTTGTTGAGACCGAGATCAATCAAAAATATAATAAACTATTTCTATTCAAGATTATTTTTTTATTAATTCAAGTCATAAAGGATGTTTTGAAAATCTATAACAGATGGGTCAAGATAAAAGATGAAGAATAGTTTTGTTTAAATACTTTTTGAAAGTGTTGATAAATGCGGATAGAAATTTTTCTTGAAGTTCAAATATTTTTTTCCTTTTTTATATACGTTAGTAAAGATCATCATAATGGGAAGAAATATTTTTTTCACAATTGATAAATAGAAATTTATTAAAGAATATACTACCTTCATCATAATGAATAAATTGGTATTAGAGTTGGTTTTTAGAATCCTAATGAGAAGACATTTGTTTTTATTCTTAAATTTGTTATAGAACAATGCAATGAAGAAACTTTTGTTGAACATATACTTCCATCACAATGATAAAATAAGAATGGGAAGATATTATTTCAATCGGAACATAGAAACATAATCAAATATCTTTAGTTATAATTTGTTTGAAAGTGGTTAAATAAAATTAGAGTGACCAAATGCCACTACCATAATGAAGAAATTGTATTGGGAAATCAGAATTAGGAATTATATTCAGAATGAATATTTTTTAGGAAGTCTGAAGCATTGAATAATTCAAAGAGAGATTCTAAATTGAATGGAAATTAAAAGTGTTAAAAAATTTAAAGAGAGGTCCGATATTTAAGGAATATTGAAGATTTAGGAAATTTTCTGAATTGGAAAATCCTTTTTAGAATCCTGATTAAACCATTTTGAGGTATCTATAAAATGAGGACAATACTTTTTGTATTCCATGAATTTAATTATTTGTGAAATAGGATATAGAATCTTCGTAATTTAAGCAAGAAGAAGTTTATGGTTTGTGTTTTTACTGAAGAGGTTTTCCAGAAAAAAGAAATAAAGGAAAAGAGAGAAGATCATAATCTGAGATTCCATATTGGGAAACTGGACCAAGAATTCCGAACTGAAGAAGAAGTAAGTTCAGATTTGTTTGATGTGGTATTATAAAAAAGTTATATTTTTGTATTGAGTGATCAGACTTGAGAATCTGATTGGCGAATCAGAATGAGTATCATTACAAATTCTAGGAAGTTCATACCTGATCCTAAGTAAGAAAGTGATTTCTTTTTGAAAGTTTATGTTTTTGTGAAAGTTTATTAGGAAGGAAAAAATTGTATTACATAATTTTGTGATACATGAAGCACATGTACTATTTTATTGAACATAGTTACACATGAGTGTAAGGAAATATCCTAATCATTGTATTCAACACAAAAAATGATTTTTTTTCTAGTGGATTGTGTGGTATTGTATTATTTACAAAACATACAAAGGACTAGTTACTCTTGTTGAGTAGTGAACCTTGTAAATTCTTGTGTTCATGTAGTTGTGTGTTTGATTCGTTTTCAACAGTGAAAGAAATATTTAATAGGAGGTGAATGTTGTTTTCCAAAGTAAGGAAACTTAAAATAAATGATATCAATAATTCAACACTCCCTTTCTCAAAGATACTTGAATCCTAGTTATGTAATCTCAATTGGTATCAGAGCCGAAGGCTCCCTTCATTTGTTATTTTCTGATTTTTTTGAAGATAAGTTGTGATGAATAATCTTAATTATGAAACTTTAAGGGGATTACAATCTTCAATATAAATAATTATCATATATAGAAAGATATAATTATTACTTATCTTATGTATCTTGGGTATGATGTTCTTGAATCTATAACAGATGGATTCACTCCTATTAATCATAAGTTTCCTCTTACACCTGTCAATAAGAATAATCTTGAGAATGATGGAAGAGATAAAAATTCTTTACTCTCATCACTTTCTGAAAGTGAGTTTTTAAGAGTGAAAGGTGTTTCCACTACCAAATTTATATGGGAAAAGATGAAAAACATTTATAAAGGTAATACAAAAGTAAATAAGGAAAAGTGAACAAATCTGGATATTGACGTATGAAGATCTCAAATGTGTGTGAATAAAAGTCTATTAGTGACTAATTTTCCAAGGTGAATGACATAGTTAGCACTATCACATGTCTTGGTGAAAAGTTAGAAGATTCTATAGTGGTTTAAAGTATATTAAGAATACTTACTAAAAATGTTTATACCAAACTTTCCTCATTGGAAGATAGAGATCCTGAAACTCTATCTCTAAATGATCTTCATAGTACTCTCATAACTTTTGAAATGAGAATAGAGAAAGTTATGGAGGAAAAAATAATAATAGAGAAATGTATTTCAAATACATTAAGGAATGACATTTTAATAAGGTTCTTGAGGAAGAGGATGTTGCTGGATCTATCTTTGAAAATGAGTTATGTAAAAATATTGATAAAATTTTATCCTTATTTTCTAAAAATATGAGAAGAGGTACAAGTAAATATAATGGGAAACTTCCCTTGAAGTGTTTTGACTGTGGAGCCATTGGGAACTTTGTGGATAATTATTCTTTAAGAAAGAAAAAATAGGATAGTGATGAAGAATAAAAAGTCCAATAAGATTATAGAAGAAACATGGTGATAAGGAGAAATAATTTTCTAGAGGGAAAGAAAAAAATCTTCAAATCCAAAAGAAGAAGTTTCTTATATAATGATGATAAAGAAGAAGAAAGTGAAGCTGAATATAGAAAATATTTTGAAAAGTATGCAGAGAATATTTTTGTTGGAAAAGTGAATAATATAGAGTTTAGAAGTAGCAGTTATGAATAAGAATAAGAAACTCAATTATAATTTAATATTAAAGAGGAATTGAAAGAGTTTATGAAGAATATTGGAATCCAAGAGAAATAAGTCAAGAAACTGAAGAATCAAAAATCTTCAACAAATAATCAAGAATTTTTTCTTGATAATAAAGTTAAGAAGATAAAATAGATTTATTATTTGAATAAATATATTGAGAAATAAAAAATCATAATAATAATATATAAGTAAAAATGAAGGTAAAAGAAGAAGAGATGGAACTTTTCCAACAAAATTTTTCTAAAGCTGAAATGAGAGGTATGAGTTTTAAAAACACTATCTCAGAAGTTAGTGAATGTTATCATAAGAATAAACCTGAGAAGGATAAAAAAATTCACCTTAAAAGGTTAAAAATATAGTTGAAATTGTTCCTGATAAGAAGAAAGTTTAGAAAGTTATTTATGTGTCCAAACTTAAGGAAGTTAAAAAATCAGAAGTTTCAAAAAACTCTGAGTTCAAAAATATTTCTAAATAGTATGAATATGGAAAAGTTATTACAAATTCTATTTATGATAAGACTAAAAAGAAAACTGACATGAGAAATAATAATTTGGTTTAAAATAGAAAGGTTGGTGGTCAGTAAAGTTTAGATAAGAAGGTTGTTGAGAAACATACTCACAATTCTAGCCAATAAGGAAGTTATAAAGGAAAATATTCTTTCTATGTATACTACTAATATTTTGGTGTATTTATAAATTTAAGAAATATGCATTTGTTTAATAAAAAACATTACTAATATTCCAAACATTATATAAGGAAAAGTTTGAGGGGGATTCAATATCCTCAAAGGAAGAAATCTGAGAAGGGTGTTCGGAATAAACCTCAGAAGGTTGGTGTGAAAGTTGAAAATGGATTACAATATATGGAAAATATTTGTGAAAGATGTGAAAAACCTGGAAACCTTGAAAAATGATATCTTATTTTATTATCAGCATGACATAAGTTTGTTAAAAATTATTAGAATTCAGAAGTAAAGAAAGATAAATGGAAAGAAAAAGTTGTTATTGTTGAAACCAATTTGAAAGCTATAAAAGGAGAATGAAATTGAATTCATGATAGTGGATGTTATTCTCATATGATAGGAGGCTTAAAATTGTTGAATAATGTTAATGAATTCAAATAAGGAACAATAAAATTCAGCAATAATGAATCACTAAGAATTAATGGTATTGGATTATACATCATTGGGAAAGAAAAATGAAATCCAAGAAAGATTTATATGTTGATGGGCTGAAACAATACATTCTAAGTGTTTCAAAACATTTTGATGAGGGTAAAAAAGTTATCTTAAAAAAATATAGTTTTTTTGTGAAATGTGAGGAAGATGGAAATATAGTTACAAGAGGCTAACATACAAATGGAAACTTGTTCCAAGTCGGTGAAATACAAAACTATTGTTACTTGAGTATGGTGGAAGAAAATCAGTTGTGGCATAAAATGATGGGAAATATATATAAAAAAAACATCAGCAAGATATCAAATAGATACATTTTCCTTATCATTATTGATATTTCAAGAAGAAGATATTGGCGTTTCACTATTTTTTAGAAAGAAAAAATTTAAAACATAGTTCATAAGAAAGTTGATATTTGTTCAAAACAACCCCCGAAACATATTCATTATGATATATATGGGCTAATGAGAAATAAATAAATTAATGGAGATAAGTACTTAATAAATTTCATTAATTAATTTAATTTCATTACATATGTTATATATATGAAACATAATTCATATGACATGAAAATGTTTAAAAGTTTCATGAGGAAAGTTGAGATGGAATGTGAGTATTCAGTGAAGAAGTTGTTAACTGATAATGGTGTTGAGTACATAAATAAAGGATTTGAAATTTATCTTGATAAACATGTAATTTTGAATGAGTTTTTTTCACCGTAAACTACTTAACAAAATAGAGTTACTGAAAGGAAGAACATAAGTTTGGTAGAAATGTGGAGAACTATGTTACTCAAACATGGTCTTTATCATTAATTTTAGAGGAAATCCATGAGTACTAATATGTATATTCAAAACTGATGTTTCTATAAGCCAAGTTCATATATGACTCCATATGAAATATTTTATGGAAAAACTACAAGTTTTAAACACTTATGAGTTCTTGGGATTCCATACATCATAAAAAAGAAAGGTGAAAACCTTGGAAAGTTTTAGAAGAGAGGTGAAGATGAATTTTTTCTTGGTTATGATTTGGAAGGAAGATGAAATAGATGTTTCAACAGAGATTCAAGAATAATTGTTGATTAATATGATGTAAAAGTTACTAAAAATTACAAGGAAGATAAAAAAATTCAGGTAGATATGGAAGATGAGTAGGATAAGAAATTTTTTGTTAACAATTCTGATAAGGATGCCAACAGTGATAATCCTACTCAAGAAGAAGAATCAGACTCATCTATTTCAAGTGATGAGGATGAAACTCAAATAAATCATCATAGTTTGAGGAATCTAGTGGAGACTCAGTAAATTATGGGTTATCAAAATCATAAGTTTAAAACAATAAGAACTTAAAAAATTGTTACACATACTTCTTTGGATTTAGAAGTCAAGCCGAAAGATGTGAATGGAGATTTTGAGAATCCGGAATGGGTTCACGCAATGAATAAAGAGATTGATTAGATAGAAAATAATGATACTTGGGAACTCATAACCAATCCATATAACAAAAATATTATTGGTACAAAGATTTTTTTTGAAACAAGGTGAATAATGAAGGTGAAGAGATAAGGAACAAATCAATATTGGTGTGCTAATGTTTCTCTCAAATTGAAGGTATTGATTTTGATGAGACTTTTTATCTGGTGGAAAGTTTAAAAAAAACTGAATCTTTCTTGATATTATTGCACAATGAGGTTATAAAATATTTCAAATATATGTGAAGTTCACATTTCTAAATGGGGATCTTGATGTGGAAGTTTACATTGAAAAAACTTGTGGCTTTATTGTTAGGAAAGATGAAAATTATGTGTGTAAGATGAAGAAATCCTTATATGCGATAAAACAATATCAGAGAGAATGGTATTCCAAATTTGATAATATCTTGAGGAATATGAATTTTAAGAAATTAATAGTTGATATAAATCATTACATTAAGGAAATTCAGGATTTTTCTCTCATCGTATTTTTTTATGTTGATGACATTATCTTCGTTGGTAATGATGAAAGATCTTGTGAAATATTTTATGAAAATTTGAAAAAGTTATTTGAGATTTCCATTCTGAGGGAAATGAAATAATTTCTTGGGTTATAAATTTTACAAAAGAAGAAACACATTTTTCTTTCTCAAGAAAATATGCTAAGGAACTTAAAAAGTTTGTCATGGAAAACTCAAAACCAGTTTTCACACCAATTTTAGTGGTAACCAAGTTGTCTAAAGACATATAAGGCAAGGAATTTGATCATAATGAGTTTCATAAGATGATTAGAAGTTTTTTATATTTTAATTCCATAAGACCTGACATTGTGTCTGCGATTACCTTATGTGCAAGATTTCAGAGTGTTTTTAAAGAACAGAATTTACTTACTAGAAAGAGAATTATCATATATATCAAAGGCACAAAAATTTCATAATTAGGTATGATAGATCAGAAAGTATTGATTTTTTTTGGGTATTTATATTCTAATTGGGTAAGAAATGTTGATTATAGAAGATCCACATATGATAGAGTTTTATTTTTGTGAAAAATTAGTGTTAGTTTTCATATAAAGAAAAAATTCAGTAAGTCTTAGAAAAAAAGTGGTTGAGTATGTTTCTACCACTCAAGATGCTACCCAACTTATGTGGATTAAAACTCTATTAGAATAATTACTTACAGAAGTAAAGTTACCCTTGATCTTAGGTTGTGATAATCAAAGTGAAATAAACCTTACCAGGAATCTAGTGAAACATTATCATTCAATACATATTGACATCAAATTTAATTTCATCAAAGAGCATGTTGAGAAGAATGATTTGTAGTTGGAGTATGTTTCAACATCAAAACATGTTGCTTACATTTTCACAAAACATTTACCGATGGAATATTTTTCTAAATTGAGGCTGAACATGGGAATCCAACCTCTTTCTCATCAAGGTTTAGGTATGTGTTTTTTTCCTCTCACTCATATTATATTTGGATAGTGTTTTCCAGGGGGAGAATTGTTTCATAAGTCCATCCTTAAAGAATGAATGTATAATGGGGGAGTTGTGTGTAATCTATGATCTCAACATGTAAGTGTGTGGAGTATTCTAACTATTTTTTGGAGTGGTTGTAGGGAACCTTTTTTAGTTAAATTAAAGAAGAAATTTATGAAGAAAAAGATGAAGAGGTTTAATGATCACTACTTTTGGATAGAATGGTGTTACTATTAATAATTCATGTTTCTTATAATGAGTTAGCTCACATAGGCTTATAATTGTTGATAAGTAATCCATATCTTGAGGTTACAAAGTTTAATTATTTATGAATATTGGTTGACAACAAAATCCAAAGGGGGATATTTTTGAGACCAAGATAATAATAAGATTATTGTATTTAGGAATTTTATTTTGTTTTCAAATAATTATCAAAGAAATATAATTCAATTAACTTTTTTTTGGTGAAAATCATACTGACCAACATATTTAGGAAATCAGACTCACAAAGAATTAGAAAATCAATTAAAATGGGAAGAATTTTTATGGAAGAAATGGTTCATCAGGCTCACCTTGAGTTTAGAATGAAGGATTGATCATAATAAGTAAGAATTATAGTTTTAATGAATAAAATATGAATATGATAATGCTTTAATGATTTTTATTTCATAAATATCATTAATTTTTTAGAGAACTTGTGATGAGAGACTTATCACTACTACAAATATGGCCTTTATTAGTGCTAGAAAAGTCCATTTACAACGCTAAAAAAGCGATGTTAATCTCAGAAAAGATAAATGGGGGTCCCTTTTATCAGTGCTAAAAAAAGCATTGATAAAGACCTCTTTTATCCATGATAATAAAAGTGCTGATAGAAGGGGTCTTTTATCAGCGCTAAAAAAATTGTTGATAAATTGGTCCTTTATCAGTGATTTTCTTAAAGTGCTGATAAAGGTAAAAAACATTAAAAATAAGATAAAAAATATTTCTAAAATTCATATAGGGGATTCAACAGTTCTTGAATCCCCATTCAACAGCAGCCCCACCCCAGACCGCATGCCCCAAACACCACCGAGTGTTTAACAACGCCCCTATCCTTTAACAGTGTTTAGCCAAATTTACACCCCTGCACGCGCCTTGCCTCCCCTGGATACAAACTTGAAACCTCTTGCCTGCGTGCCTTAACATTTACCACTCCACCATATTTTTTATCTTTTTATTTAATAATATATCTATATATATATATATATTTAGTTATATTTACTCATATGTTAATATATATTTATATTAACATATATATATTTATATTAATATATATATATATAGTTATATTAATTGAAATATATATTTAGTTATATTAATATATATATATATCTTTATATTAATATATATATATAGTTATATTTATATATTAATATATTTATTCATATATTAATATATATTTATAAGATCAGTTTTAAATACATTTATAAAATATGATTTTTTTGTGCTTGTTTATAAATAAATAAATACATATATACAACACACACACACATATATATATATTATATGTGTATCTGTAAGTATAATTATACATAATTATATATATTTACAAATATTATACATTAATATGTATATATATATGTTTAGAATATATAGATAACAAATATCAGTTTATCAATACAGACGCACACACACACACACACACATATACACATACACATTATATAGGTATGTAAATATTAATATATTTATATTTTAAATAAAATGAATATTAGTTTTTTATTTAGATAAGGATTATATAATGAGAAATATATTTTTTATGTAAATATGTTTAATAATTTATTTATAAAATTAAATTTTTATGTGTGAATATATAAAAAATATGTATATATTGTTAAATATTTGATTATAAATAATAATACATTATTAAAAATGATATCAAGCCCTGAAAATCTGAAAAATAGGTAAAAATGGAGAAACCCTCAAAACCTGAAAATACAGTGAGAAAGTCAAATAAACCCTAAACTCAGGGTAACAACAAAAAAATCTGATCCAAGAGTCTATTACAGCTCAATGACTAGTAAAATAGAATATCATCAAATGATATTTGATATGATAGGTGGTTGAGGCCGAATGGATAGGCAGATCATAAGTTACAGCTATTTGAAAAAACAATAGACATGACAAAAGTGCTAGAAATGGGGGCTTGAAAAACCTAACAAACCGCAGAGTCACTGAAATGGGCATAACTTCTGATCTAGGTGTCCATTTCAGCTCCGTGACCAGTCAAACCGAATATCATGGAATAGACTATGATATAACAGGTGGTGGAGGCCAAACAGACACACAAATCAGGAGTTATTACTTTTTTAAGAAAAATTTGACAGGGCACCGAACATGAGAATAGTGTTCAGAAGGCCTTCTAATGGTTTTTTGGGTTTTTAGTGTCTAAAAAAAGATTTTTATTGTTTTAAAGTAATACTTCTTCATATATCTCTTCACTTCCTTCGATTTTAGTTGTGGTAGAGCCCAAACGGACCCTCGGAGCGAATGTTATGGCCATTTGAAGTTGGAGTTTTTTTAGAGTGTTATAACTGATATATCTTCCGTTTATTTGATCTCCTCATGTTTTATATTGTATTTGGTCCTCACTCATCTCAAGAGATTCGATTTAAAAAATCATGACACTCAAACAGACACCCGGAGTAGAAGTTACGGTTGTTTTAGTGAGTTTCAGGTTTCTTTGGTTTTTAGGCGCTATAAGGGTTGCTCAATTTAAAACAATCATAACTTTTGCTCTGGGTGTCCGTTTTTTCTCTACCACATATAAAATTGAATATTGAAAAAATATCTACACTATGGTGACCAATGTAACCACTTATCACATTCTTCAAGGCCTAAAAGTCCCATAATTCCTCCCAATGATCATAAGTTCTACTCCGGGTGTCTGTTTTTCCATAACTTCTGCTCTGAGTGTCTGTTTTGCCTCTACCACATATGAAACTGAATATTGAGAATAAAAATACACTTTGGTGACCACTAGAACACCTTATCATATTCTTCAAGGACCGAAAAGGTCCTTAATCCCTCTAAATGACCATAACTTCTGCTCAGGGTGTTCGTTTTGCATCTACTACATATCAAATCGATCTAAAACATATTTAAAAAATATATATTATATTTATATCAAAATATTATTTTTATATTTTTTTTAAATATACAATTTATTAGTTCTAGGGAAAAAAGTGTTGATAAATCCCCCCTTTATGAGCGCTAGTAAAAAAGCGCTGATAAAGGGGCCCCCTTTAACAGTGCTAAAAAAGTGCTGATAAATGGGGTGCCTTTATCAGCATTTTTTAGCACTGTTAAAGGATGGCGCTATGGAAACCCAGTTTTGTGGTTGTTTATTAAGGAAAGATGGAAAAAAGGTTTTTCTAATCATATTAATGTTTGATTGGAAAGAAAGATGTTTCTGGAAGATAGAGAAGTTAGAATACTTTCTATAGTAAGTTAGATGTTGCTGAAGCTAATCTTCAATGCTTTAAAAGTCATGAGGAAGTCATGATACAAGAAAGAGTTTGTGTAAGTATAAATTTTTCTGAATTTAAAACTTTATGGTATCAAGTTAATCAGTATGGGATCATCATATTCAGAATTTTTTGAAGTCTTGATGACTTAGAGTATCAAATTTAGAAGAATAAAACAGTTACTGATGATATCGGACCATCAGACTTGGTATTCAAATGATAATCATAATTACTTTGAAACTAATTATTTATTACATTTTTTATTATCCTTATGAAATCATAATAATATTGATAAGAAAGATAAAAAATGTTTTTATAAAGAAATTTCTTAGGTGATATTGGGACAAGTGAATAAGAAAAGTTTGTTAAGACTGAGATCAATCAAAAATATTATCAGTCATTTCTCATCAATATGATTTTTTGATTGATTCAAGTGATAAAGAAAGTTTTTAATATCTATAAAAAAAATTTCAAAAGAAAAGTATAAGAAGAAGAGTCTCGTTTAAATAAATTTTGAAAGTGTTGACAAAGGGGGACATGAAGCTTGCTTGAAGTTCCAAGAATTTGTTTTTATTTGTTTTAATTAGTTGGTATAGATAATCATAATGATAATAAATATGTTTTTCATAATTTATAAAGATAAACGTATTAATGATTATTATATCTTTATTATAATGAAGAAAATAGAATAAGATTTGGTTCTGAGAATCATAATAAGAAGGCATTTGTTTTCCCTCTTACATTTGGTTGGGAACAACATAATGAAGAAACTGTTGTTGAATAAATAATTCCATCATAATGAGGAAATCATAATGGGTAGATAGTCTTTCAGTTGTTGTAGAGCAATGTAATGAAATATATTCAGTTATGATTTGTCTGCAAGTGGGTTAAAAAAATCAGAGTGACCAAATTCCATTATCTTAATGAAGAAATCATATTGGGTAATTAGAAGAATGAATCCGATTCAAACTAAAGATTTGTTAGGAATTATGAAGCATTGAAGAAGTTAAAGAGAGATATGAAATTGAAGGGAAATTTAAGGCACTAAACAAGTCAAATAAATATCCAAAATTTAAGGAATATTGATGATTCTAGAAATTTGGTGATGCGGGAAAACCTTTTTAAAATCCTTCATAAACCATTTTGGAGTGTTTATAAAAGGTGTAGAATACTTTGTGTATTCTATCAATTTTATTATTCACTAATTAGGAGAGATAATATAAGAAATTTAAGCAAGAATAATTTTTTAGTTTGTGTTTTTCTTAAAACGATTTTATGGGAAAAAGAAATAATGGAAAAGATAGAAGATCATAATTAGAGTTTTTGTATTGGGGAACTGGTCTAGGATTTCTGAAATAAAGAAGAAGTAAGTTTAAATTTGTTTCAAGTGGTATGTTGACAAAGTTATATTTCCGTATTGAGTAATATGACTTTGTAATTAGATTGGGGAATCATACTGAGTATCATTATGAAGTCCAAGAAGTTATTACCAGCTCCTAGGTAAGAAAGTGAATATTTTTTTTGAAAGTTTATGTTTTCGTGAAAGTTTATTACGATGCACAAAAATTACATTACATCATTTTTTGATACTTGAAGCACATAAACTATTGTATTGAACATAGTTATACATGAGTGTAATGTTGTATCCTACTCATTGTATTTCACAAAAAAGGATTGTTTTCTAGTAGATTGTGTGGTATTGGATTATTTCAGAACCATACCAAGGATTGACTACTCTTTTTGAGTAGTGAACCTTGTAAATTATTTTGTTCCTATGGTTTTGTGTTTGATTTTTTTTCATATGAGAAAGAAATATTTAACAAGAGGAAAATGTTGTTTCTAAAGTAAGGAAACTTAAAAGAAAAAGATCTCACTAATTCACCCCTCCCCCTCCCAGTGATACTTGAATCCTGGCTAGGTAATCTCACTATAGTGGAGAGACCAAACATACACATGTAGATAATATCATGATTAAATCCATAGGTTTAGTACTAATTCCTCCTACCTAAATTAAATATTTTACCATTTATTTTCCAAATTCAAATAGCTCCACCAAGGCCTTCCCATGGTCCATCAAAGCCCGACCAATCCCAACACATCACCTAAAACTTATCTCAAGCAAGAACATCCAAGTTAATTAATTTGAATCAACTTAATAATAATTAAGTAATTAATAATTAAAAACCCCATTTTAATAAATTTTTAATAATCACCAAAAACTCATTAGAAAGCCTCGTCATGTTAGAATCATGACCAAAAACTTGCGGGATATTCATAGTATTCCCCCAACAGTATCCCAGGTGAAAGCCCTATCATGCATCCTCAATTACATGAGAATTTAATTTTAATTTTAAATAAAATTCAAAGAAAAACTCAAGAGGTCACGTACCATCAGAAAATCCTTGAGAAATCGCATGAAGATAATGTTATGGGATTCCCTCTAGCTGGGATTCATGAAATCCCCATCCATATAATTTTATTCCACAATTCTCCAGTGGAATTGGAGTAAAAAAGAGAAACTGAGGAAAATAATATTAGAGAATAAAGGAAGGATTAAAGATAAGAGATCACCATAGGTTAGAAATCACCTCAATCCACCAAATAATTTCCAAAAAAATTACCAAGAATGAAAAATAATTAAGGGGAAGGAGGAAGGGGGTCAACTGGACCCATGCATGAAAATTGGATTGAAAAGAGGGAACTACCCATTAAAAAATAGCAGGGGAAGGGTAATTTTCTCCTTTAAAAGCTTCACCAATTATCAAATAGCCACATCCAGTAAATAGGTGGCTCTAGCCAACCACCCTCTTACAAGTGGCTCACTAGTAGCTAGCTAGTGGCTGTTAGTTGATTTCTATTAGTTGTTAATCCACCTTCAACATTCTACCAAGACCTATGACTACCAATAGAGCCCCAATTCATGTCTAAAAACTTATTTTATGTTTTTCAACCTCTTATAATTCCATTCCAAACCCTCGTTTAAAAATCATCCTGCCCACTAATAAAAAAATAGTAAATCCTTTTAATTTTAAGACCCATCTGTACACATGGGGTATTACAATATCCCCAATAAAACACTTCTCAACCTCAATAAGTTTTGATGGTTATCTATACATATAACCCAATCTATGTTGATTGTTGATTCATATCTAAAAAACCTTATGCCATTCTGGAATGCTAAAAATGATTCTAAAGCATATATTCAATATAAGGTATTCAACCACGAAAACCTAGATAATACTAGTAATTCACCATTTAATAACTAATTGGATGCTTACTCGAGCCCCTCTATCTGAAGACATGAATGTTTCATTTTTTAATTAACCACCCAGTCCATGGTGCCCCCACTATAAGACCTATCTCCTGAGATAATTCGGAACCACAATGATTTCCATTGATGGAACTATGTACCTGAAATATCTTCTCAATGATCTGATGATATTCTTGGAATGGTTCCCAACACACCACTCCACAATGCATGAGATAAATTTGGTGAGTGTCTGTAATGAATCTCACTTATCATTTCCTATCCAAACAAATATTCCACTACCATCCTAGAATAACACAAACAAGATGGTTTTTCCTAAAAAAGACTTACTAAACACCCGAAACATACTCACTTTATCCAAAATGATTCACCCAATGAATTTTTCAATCCATCATATCAAATTACACAAAAAACCACCAGTTAGTCCCCCTTTGGCCAACGTTTCTCAAAAAATGATCATCTTCAGCCACTAATGTGGTTCTAAATTAATCAATAATGGTTCCTTTATACCCTAAGGTATCCTATGATCATTTTAATGTTCCCAAAAAATTTTATAACCGATATCAAATGAAACTACATATTTGGATCCTCAAATGACCAAAACTAGCCATCGTGCTCTGAAACACCATGAGCATTAATTAACCTTAACCCCAATAATGCTTAGATTATCTCAACTCATCCTAATCCAAGTTTGATGATTAGACTCTATCTGATATCATAACCAAACCCACTTCTCACATTCTCAGGGATTCCATATGTATTCTGATCCATTTACTCATCAAAATTAAAATTCCAAAAATGATCATTCAACAATAGATACCATAAATGTAAGACCCTTATCACATGTGGTACACTATACCCATGAATGATATCACACTCCCCACTATGGTAATGTTCTCATCATTTCACTATTGAACTAAATTCATGATCTCCACAACCCATATCCTTCCGGTCACTGAAAACATATTTGGATATGGCCAAACTCGCTCATACCCAAGATCCATTCAGAACATCAACGTTGCATGCTACCAATTCCTAGGAAGATCACCCACGAAATTATCTGAAATTCAATCCAAAATTATTATCATGCCCTCCAATATCCTATGATGGAATCACTATAATAAGGATTTCATTACCAATCCTCAAGCTCAACACCAGGAAAACCCTACATCTTAGGCATGTTGCTCTTCCCGAGACACACTCATCACATCCCATCAGAACACACTGAACCTTGATTCGAACATGATCATCCTTAATTATAATTTAAACAAAACCATCCGTAAACAGTTCATGAACATCTTATATCTCATTTGAAAATGAATGAGAATATGATCTAGTACATCCTGATCCCTAAAAACCAAATCATGACTGCGTGAGTGACACATCATCCAACAATGTTGACCATGCTCTATGAAATTTCAATTCTATCTAACCATAGTTCCCCAGACACACCTCTTTAAAACTCGACACTTCACTTGTTCCATGGTCGATCTCTCAATCACCCATTAAAAAATCATCAACTTAGCACTATAGGTGTCCACATGTGGTCTAACCACACTATTAGCCTCCATCTATTTCCATTCCAAGTCATGAGTATCTACTCATTCTCCCACCACACTGTTAAAGGGAATCCAAATTCAATAGGTTTAGGAATCCTAATAGTTTTACCCTTTCAATCTAGTCTCAAAACCATGACACTCTAAGTGCCTCACATCCCAAGCACTATCACTCAAAGTTATATTATTATAATACCCAATGGAATAACCATGCCTTTTATATAAATACAATTTCACCTCCAATGCATTGATCTTAAAATATAGCATGTACCCATTTTTTCCACCTCAAAGGGAATCAAAATCATATAACAACCCATCATATAGGCCACCCTCTCACATAGCTAGGCATAAAAACACTCATAATCCTAAGTCACATCTCAAGGGTCACCAGGTCCTCCCACCTAGCCCAAATTCCATATCTCATAAGGCCATAATTCATGGAAATATCCTATCCTCATCTAAAACCCAAGGCAACAAAAATTCCAAATCCCACCCAAGGGTATTAAAAAAATATAGATCATGGACCTCATGCCTAGTTATTAGCCTACCAAGGCACTAATTCTCATCAATCATCCACATATGAGACTGTCCCCTCAAAAATTAGGATCTTAAGAAACACCAAATGGGCCTCTTTATATGGGATTTACCACTCAAGGATCACATTCACATCAATAATTATTTATATGTATATATATAATGGAATCACCTATGAAGATTTTTGAGAAACTACAAGGTACACATAGTTCAGTTAAGTAGAATTTCATTCCAATATATGTGGGGAAAGCACCATATAGGTTGTTACTAACACTCTAAATTACTGTACCCAAATAATAACCCCCTTAAATGGGTTCATCATCAAGGAATTAAATGCACAAGTTGACCTACTAGGGTCACTTCACATTTGCAAACATGAGAAAATATCTTTGTCCTCATTATTGAGCATATCACTATTGATCCACATGAATTACCATAAGAAGAACATACATATATAGGTAGGTCCATATAAATATAAGTCCACCAATAAATTATATGGGAAAACACCATATGAGCTATTTATGACACTTTAGACAGCTGGGCCTATTGTCAATGATTAATACACATAGGCAGATACATATGTCATGTGAATCATATATGCCCAATCATGATACACGAGACACCTGTTTTCTCCATGAAAAAGACCTAAAACCAATTACTGGAATCTCATGAATAGGATGAGATCCAACAATCCAACATAAATCATAAATCCTAGACAACATGTGCATAAAAATAGTGAAAATCATATCAAACATAAAATCACATACCAAGAAAAATAATTCCAAGCTATTGTAAAAAACTCCCTCAAGGTAACATTGTAGTATTTTTGGGTTAATTGTGTTTCATGAAAAATAATATTTTCATGGTCAGTTTTGGAGTTCTATTGATATTTTTGTCAAGGTATTATAAAAAATATCCAATAAAAATGAATGGATGCTCTGGAGGCGATACAAAAAGATGCATATAAATGGAGGTGCTATTTATTAGTGTTTTCCAAACATTTGGAGTCCAAAACGTGGAGGATGAAAAAAGGTGTTTTAGAAAAGGAAGTATTTTCTCCTAAAATTGAAAAGTTACGCGCAAGGTTGATTGTGATTCAAAAAGTTGTGCAAAAGTAAATATTCAAGATCATTACATATAAATATAGAAAATTAAAGTATTTCATGAAAGTTCTAAAAGTGTGTTAAATGTGATTTTTCCGAACACAAATAGATAGAGTTTCACGCGCCTAAGAAATATAGTTACATGCCAAATATGATTTCAAAATGAGAAGCTATGCGCTCATGTAAAAGTTGTGTGCACATAGGAAGGCGCGTATGGATCTTGTGCGTAGGGACAATCAGGTCTATAAATAGGTGTCTACCCCCATCTTTTTAGTATCACAAACATTAGAGAATATTAAGTATCTAAATCCTGTATGATTTGTGAACAATTCATAAAATTTGTGCACAAGAAGAGTTGCGTGAAGTAACAATGAAAATGTTTGTTTCATATAGAAATTAACTTGTTTTTACATGAACAAGGGAGTTGCATAAAAAGTGTGAAAGTTTCACACAAGTTATAGTTCCATGAAAATCCAAAATTCACATGAAATTTGGGTGTTTTGAAAACAAGAACAAATGTTTCACACAAGATGGTAAAGTTGTGATTAATTCATCCAAATGCTGCATGAAGTAAAAAGCTAAAAAGGAACTTCCTAGTAATTCTGTGAAAGGAGGTATTCATCAAGTGGATGAAAGTGAAAATTAATGATGCACTAAATGTGGTGTAAAACATACCAATTCAAGTGATCAAAGTGGAATCTTATGAAGGATTAATGAGCACTATTTAGTTGAGAGAGAAGTGGGATTTCAAATTGTGATTTGTTTTAAATTAGGAAGGATAGTAAGTGTGCTCCAAACTTTTTAAAGGTAGTGAGCATGGATATAGAAGTGATCTAGCCCAAACCTTATTTTGGCAGTGAGACTTAGTGATTTTTTTACATCAGCACATTTCCATTTTCTTCTCCTTGAATATATCCCAGTGAGGGAGAACCAAGAAAAATTGATGTGTCTTGTGTATGATTTCAGGTCTATTCATACATTTCTATGGGAAAGAGAGAGAATATTATTTTTTTAAAAAAAGAAAAATTATCTAAAGGGGTAGTTTTTTAATCTATCATAATATGATTCACCCCACTCTTAGGGTATTTAACCTAGTTGGGATAACAAAATCCCCTGGTAACTTTTAATTCATATTATAATAGGTTTTCATGACATACGATCCTGATATCCATCACATGCTCTAGTAGATTCCAATATATCATGACTAATGAGTTCTAAATAATAAAAAGAATAAAAATAGCTTTGATGCCACTTTGTAAAATCATATCCTAGAGGCCACTTAACCAATTACCTAGCCCAATTCACTACATGACCTCAGGTATGCCTCCCTATACTCTAGATGCTACTAAAAAGAAATGGGGGTCTAAAGCAGTATCATAGGGAGACTACAACCCCTCTATATGAGTACACAATCATAAAAGAAATAATCAAATAGAATACAAAATTCATGAACAAAATATTATGAAAATAATTAATTAACTAAAACATGTTATAATAATAAAATCATAACATATAAGAATACAAGACATATCACCCACTAAGAGAATCACATTTGAAAAATAAATAAACAAAATATAATGTCTAGAAAAATGGTCCTACCCCAAACTCCAGGACCCACCTCCAATATTGGGGTCCCACTCAAACAGATCCAGCTCAAACACATAATATCAATCCTTATACCATCTTATACTTGCAACCAAGTTAGATTTTAGTCAGGCACCTAGGTGCAATGGTGTTCCAAGAAGGGTGTGAGTACATAAATCCATAGTGAACCACTAATGAATTCATTTATACAAAAAAAATGTAGTGATACATCCATGTGAAATTCTTATTTTAAATCAATAAATAAATATATAAAATAAATATGTAAGTAAACACCATTTATTTAGGGGACCCAAGATCGAGGACCCCCAGTTTGGTCAATCGAGGTATCAAACCTGAGGATAAATGGTGGATATTTAACTAGGGTTCCCTAGGTTACATCAAAAGAGAAAAACCCTAATAGTGGCCCTCGATCTTGGGTAATTTACTCGATATATCCCATCTCACGGAGGGTGTCACACTCCTCAGAAAATCCATATACATAGCATAGCCTCATGGGCCTCAAGGGGTAAATCCTACAGGCAACAAACAAATGAGGTGGCTAATGGACCACCTCATCCCTTAGGTCATTGAACCAAACACTAAGGATATAAGGTATGACATTAAAAAAAATGTCCCACACGGGCCAATGATATTGATACCCTACCTCCTTTACAAGGATATATCCAAGGGTCCCTACATTAAGGTACCCCAATGTCTACTAGGGTTTCTCTACTCAATTCATCCCACACTTACCTCTTGGAGGTGTCCTAAGATATCTAGGAAAGGAACACTACACCTTATCTAATTCATTAAATTTGATTAATACCCCTATATTGGTTCATGTATCAAGGCTTTATAATTAGTAAAATCTCTATCCATTGACATCTAGGGAATTGAGCTAGTTCACTAGGTCCATAGTGGCCTAGAAACTTTATTATATTTATTCCTAGGTGCTTATTTAAGGTTAATAATTTAAATTAAATGTAATTATTTAAATTAAATTAAAAAATTCAATTAATTAAAGGGTTCATTGACTTATTGGAAAGACCACACATAAACATGAAGATAATATCATGCATAAATCCATAGGGCTAGTTCCAAGACCACCTAACTCAATTGAATCTTTGCCCATTTATTTTTAAAGGTTGAATGCTATTATAAGGCCTTCCCATGGTCCGTCAAACCCACCCAGTCCTGAAACATCACCCAAGAACCTATATCATATTGGAAAATACAAGTTAATTAATTAGAAAAAACTTCACAATTAATTAAATAATTCATAACTAAAAAAAATTAATAAAATTTTCATAATCACTAAAAACTCAACAGAAATCCCCATTACATGGGAACAACAACCAAGAACCCATGGGAGGTCCTCGGTGAACCCCCGATCTCATACCTAGAAAGTGAACTATCATACACCTCTGATTTAAAACTAATTTAATTTTAATTTTATTGCAAACCAAAGAAAAATACAAGATGTGATGTACCTTCAGCGAATCATCAAGAAACTACATGAAGACAGTGTTAGAGGGTTTCCTCTAGCTAGTATACATGAAAGACCCATCCATATTATCTGATTCCACCATGCTATATTTGAATCAGAATCAAACCCCTAAAATAGAGAAAATAAAATTAGGGAATAATAGAGGGAAGGAAGAGTTGAGACCAATAAAGGTTAGAAATCACCTCAATCCACCAAATAATTTCCATAAAAATGATCAAGAACAGAGGATAACTAAGGGGAAGGAAGAAGGGACCTGACCGACCCCATGCATGAAAATGGGATAGAAAAGAGTAAGCTACCTCCTAAAAAAACCCAAGTGGTAAATGGGTAATTTAACCTAACTAAAAGCCTCACAGGTGGGCCTGTGGATCTACCAACTAGCTGGTGGACACTTGAAGCATACAGGTGGCTCTGGTTAGCCACCAACTAGTTGGTGGATCACTAGTGGCTAAAGGAAGTTGGCTATCTGTAGCCTATCCACCCTGGGCCACCTTTGATGTTATCCTGAGCTCTCTAACTACCTATCAATCCCTAATTCACATCCAAAAACACATTTTTGGTCTACTCAACCTCTTTTAATTACATTATAAATCATGGTTTCAAAACTATCTTACCCACTAATTCAAAATTAAAACACTTAGAATTTCAAGACTCATCCATACACATAGGGTGTTACAACTTGATATTATTATTAATGCATACCGTGAGTCACATAATTAAGTGTATTAAAAATAATTGTGATGATATATTCTCATAGTGAGGTAGGATATGTTTGTTGTGTTTGAGTGATATAACATTAATGAATAAGTTAAGAAATAATTTTTCTCTTTTGAGTTAATGGGAGTTGATATATATGACCTTTTGATTGAAAGGGAACTATTTGATAAATCCATGGCCATCGTATGGTATTGACATGTTCAATTATAGAATTTATAAAAACATAAATAAGCCATATAGGTTTATGATATAATGTATAAAACCTTATTAACGATATATCATGAAAAAGGGAATATATTGCATGGTGGAAATTCACAGGAGGTTGTTATTATTGTTACATTAACTTCTTTCTATATGGGTTACTTGATGTATTTATTGACTCTAATATTTGAATTTAGGTCAATTAGTATAATTCCATGAAGAAAGAGTCCAAAAGGATCACACATTAAGGGTATCCAGAATCTTAATTAAATTCAATTTGAATTTAATAGTTTGAATAATTATTAATACTTTCTTTTGGTTTAATAATTATTATGATTCTATTGAATTTATTAATTTAGTGACTAGTGATTTGAAATCATATATATATGTGAGTTTAATAAAAAATAAATATTTATTCTAAAGGTAATTGTTTAATTACATGAAGAGATAATATTTATTTATCTCTTTTTTATTCGTAAGGTAACAAATAATTGTTTATTTTGTTACATGGATATTAAATAAATATTTATTTACAAGATTAGTTAATATAATATATATTTATCTATGATGAAAATTATTCAATGATATTTATTTATTTAAATAAATAGTCATTATTGAAGGTTTGAAAAATGCTGATGAGGATTGATGATCCGAGTTAAAGGTTTGAGAAAAATGATATATATTTTTAATTTAATTTAAATATATATTAATTAATTTACTTAAGAAATGATATTTAAATAATATTCAAGTTTTGAGCATGTTAAGGGATTATTATTATTATTATTAGATCTGAGGTTTATTTAGAATAAAGAGATTAGTCTGGGCCTTTCTGCAATAAATAATTTTCTAACCTAGATATATAAATATTTCTACATTGTTTTATAGAAATGGAGACTTTGAAAACAAAAAATTCTCTATGGAATTCTCTCAACCCTAGAGAGAAATTTTAAAGAACGATCTCAAGAATGGGGAGTGATAATCCTCCTAATCTCTCTAAAGTATCAAGAGAAAAGAGAGAGTATTTCAAGCATAAAATATTCTTATTGGGATCAATGATGAATGACACAAGTGGTTTGGATCTTCTATGATAGCACTTAGAGTTCCAATGATGACATTCCAAAATTTATAGAGAACATGTGGATACCGTTAGAGGGATTATATGTCATGACTTGTCCCCTAGGGCCCGTGCCATGACTAACCCAAGCCCACCTTCCATAGGCCAGGGGTTGACGACTAGCTCCGGAAAGGCGTATACCTAAAATGGGAAGGCATTGACTTTAAACTTATATAAACACACAGAGTAGAACACAACAAGATGCAACCACAAATTAAACTGTTGTAGTAAAGAGTGCTTAATGTGAAGGGGTCCAGAATACAAGACGAACTAGAAAAAGTACAAGTAAAACTGAAAATTACAAAATCGCTCCCGGATCATCCACTGAGGATCCTAACAGAAGGGTAGGTACAAATCGACTCCACAATACTCCACGTCCACCCATCTCCTCCATGTACTGCCTGGTCCAGGCCCCCTCAAACCTCATCCCAACTGCTCATCATCTACACAAGACATAACAAGGTGCAGAAGAAGCCTGTGCAGGGGTGAGTATAACAATACCCAATAGAGACCCCGAGACTCCCGAAAGTCTATTATAATTTCACAAAGGAAAACCACAAAGAATGATCTCAATCACAAAATATAAATCAATAGACACAACTCAAATAGAGTATCAGCTCAAACCAGGTTTTCAGTGAAGTATAGAAGTACATATGATTAGTCTCGAATCTATATCATCTTATTCTGTCAGGAGACACTACTGCTAACCATATAGAGTCTAGTCCACACAGGATCGATAGGTAACTAACCCCCACAATGACCCACACAGGATCTGATACACCCAGGATCAGTATATCATTGAACTATGACGAGCCACTCTAAGACTGGACCTTGTCGGGTCTCAAGGTACTGATCCACACAGGACCGCTAGGTGCTGATCCACACAGGATCACTCAATACTAACCTCCATATGATCTGTCTCTAACCTCCGCCTTACTACCAGCCATTGGATTCCTCGCACCTGGTGCGCTCGAGTTCCGTAGAGTCTTCCACTCAAGATATTGGTCATACCTAGACTGCCACTAAGCTCCACAAATAAGTAACCCAAAGGACTTCCATGTCATAAGGGTTCCAACGCGATAGGCGGTGCGTCAATCGGACACCCGATTTGTGAGTTATAAGTGTTTTAGATCCAAAGGTCCAGTTGGATTCGGGTTCAATCCAACCCGGCCATACTCCAACTATCTCTAAAATTGAAGTGGAGTATACCAAAAAGGAAGATCTCGATCCAAGGGTCCCAGCATTGTAGACGGTTCGTCAAGAGGACGCCCATTTCCCAAGTTATGGCCCTTTAAATGTTTTTGGGCCTGGTGGCGCTCGAGTCCAGTCCGACCCTGTTGGAATAACCCGGACTGCAAGGTGGACCGACCCGTATAGGGAAACCCGCAAAGGGGCATCCCGACCCATAATGGGGTGGCCCGGAAAGGTGGCGGCCCGGTCCTAGAGGGAGTGTGGCCTGCTGCAGGGTCCACCCTAGTCGGCGCGGGGGGTGTGACCCCCTAGTCTCCTGAACTCTGAAACGGCCTGGAGGCCGTTCAGTTTACAAAGAGGCGGTGTCGTGTGGGCGCCGTTCGGTCACCGCGGAACCTGCCTGAGGCACAACTTCAGTCCTCACTGTGACTTTGGCTGTGGCTTTTGTTCACCGGCGGCTCGCTGGTCACGCCGCCTCCCGCTTTCCGACGACATGGTGGTTGCGCCACCTCCCTTTCCACAGCTAGCCATCGTACCGACCGCCTCCTCCATTCACCGTGGCCAACTAGCCACAACCCTTTGCTCACTGACAGTGCGCGATGACGTGACGCACCACCTCCATGGCCAGCCAGTGCCAGAAACTCGGATGACCGCCATGGGTCTGAGCCGCGACCTCCTCTTGCAGCTTACGTCTGTGCACGACCTCCTTCATAGCCGGTCGGTGCCGCCGTGCCGACAGTCTTCCATGGAGGGCATAAGATTAGGAAAGTGGTGGAGGGTTCGAGCTGTGTTTGTTAGGACCACGCCCTCCGTGTTAGCTTGTAAACAAGGGGGAGGATAAAGGGGGTTCAATAAATTCACTTAAATTCAAAACAAGAAATTAAAACCCCTACCTCGTAAACTCGTTAGAGAGCGTCCGCAGCTTGAAGGTGGTTTGGTGTTCTTCGTTCCCGCAACAGGTTTCCAACGACGCCGCTCCTACATCATCCTCTGGTTCGATGTCACCCGTCCCCTCCCGCTGTGATCGGCTCCATCCTCTAATGGTTTGACGTCACAACACTTCTTCAACACTTCATTTCTTGGAGAAGCTGTGCCGATACCCCTCCCCAAGCTCCATATACATAGGAGAGGGGGAGGGTAAATAAATATGTGGGTAATTAATGGGGGCTCATAAATTAAAAACCTTCATAATTCCCCAACAATTTCATTACTCAGGATCAGCAGGTCAAGCCATTTATTGGCTTGACACATCACTGGCCCCACACTCCGCTTGTCCGTTTGTGGAGAATAATGAAGAAAATAAAAAAATAAAATTATTTTATTTCATTTCTCTTAAAAATTCACAAAACATAACTTTTTATCCGTACCTACTATGGTCAAAGTGAAGTCTCCCTTAAACGAATCATGGTGCTGCAGATTCAATGGTGCCTTCATATTTTTAATCCGAGCACCGGTTCAATAGTTAAAATACACCGCTTGCGCGTTTACTGAATGTACATGAAAAAAAGTTCAGAAAATTATTAACAGTCACCCTCAACCCACACCGGTCGAGGTTAGGCTCTTCTTAAGGGAAACATTCCCCAATGAACTCAACAGTACTCTGGGATTTTCAATCTGAGTTACCATTTAGAAGTTATGGATTTTTACAATAAAATAATTGTCACTTAATTATTTAATTTACGGCCAAAAACTAACTTTCCCTGGTGGCCCATGACTTCCAATGTTAGTATCTACCTAAAGAGAGCATACCCTCATGAGCTCAATAGTGGTATCATATTTTTAATCTGAGTCACCTTTCATGAGTTATAAGCATTTAAAACATAAAATAACTTTATTTAATTATTTTATTTACAGTTATTCCATTTTCAGGTTTTTTCACAAGAGGCCTGCACCAACTAAAATTAAGTCACGCCTAGGGTAAACCCGCCATCCTGAATGCAATGGTGTCCTCAAATTTCTAATTAGTGTGACTTTTTAAGAGTTATTACAATTTTTCAGGAAAACTGCTTACACGCGCTAAATAAATCTTAACAAAACTTCGACGGATCATTCTGGGCACTCCAGGCCTCGGAATCCAACACCGTTAGATTTAACGGTCTTGAAATATTTCCATATAATTAAAAAAAATCTTATAGAAATTATGGGACATTAAATTCTCCCAAACTTAGGGCTTTACGTCCCAGATTTCACGGTCTTGAAATAATTCCATATAATTAAAAAAAATCATACAGAAATTCCGGGATGTTAAATTCCCCCAAACATAGGGATTTACGTCCCAGAATTCCAAAACAAAGGAAAATTAAACGAATGAGGGTACTGAGCAAGAATCTAAGCCTCTCACTCTCATGTTCTCTCTTAGAGGTTCCCATTCTACTACTAAACACACACCAGAGGGATCAACCATCCATATAGGACTCGCTCCTATCAATCCTCTATCTCCACTGGGAACTCTGTAAAAGTCACCCCATCGTCAAATTCCAACTCACCCTAGTCGATGATGTGAGATGGTTTGTGCATGTATATCCTCAGATGGGATATGTAGAATATTTCATGTACCCTCTCCAACTATGGTGGAAGTGCCAAGCAGTATTCCACCTCGCCTATCCTCCAATGTATCAGAAATGGTCTGATAAACCTTAGTGATAACTTGTCTCCTCGGCCAAATCTCTATAGTCCACACCGAGGAGAGACTCACAAGAATATGTGGTCCCCCTCCTGAAACTCTAATGGTCTCTGTATCCTATCAGCATAAGACTTTTGTATGCTTTGTGTAGTCTTCATCCCCTCCTAGATGATCTGCACCTTCTCAGTGGTAGACCGTACCAACTCTGGACCCATAAGTGCTGACTCCCTTGGGTCTGTCCAGCATAGAGGTGATCTTCACAGTTGACAGTGTATGGTCTCAAATAGTTCCATACCAATGGTAGAGTGATAATTGTTTTTGTATGCGAACTCCACCAAGGGAAAATGATCCTCCCAACTGTGGCCAAAATCTAGGACACTTGCGCGAAGCATGTCCTCCGGTGTCTGAATGGTCTGCTCCATCTGACCATCCATTTGAGGATGAAAGACGGTGCTCAAATGTAGCTGAGTCCCAAACACCTCTTGCAATATCTTCCACAATTTGGATGTAAAATGTGCGTCACAGTCAAAGATGATTGTTGATGGAACCCCATGAATTCGTACAATCTCTTGTACGTAGAGGAGTCCCAAGCCCTCTACTGATCCCTACTCTCAGATGGGTAGGAAGTGGGTCGACTTGGTGAGTCAGTCAACGATCACCCAGATAGAATCATGTACCCTGTACGTATGTGGAATCCCTTTTACAAATTACATGGAGGTCCCATCCCACTTCCACTCCGGAACCTCTAGTGGTTGTGCTAAGCTTGTTGGAACCTGATGCTTGACCTACACTTGCAGACAAGTGAGGCATCACAAAACAAACTCCGCCACTTCTTTCTTCATCCCTGGAAACTAGTGCTAATGCCAGAGGTCCTGGTATATCTTCTCCTCACATGGATGTACCGCCAGAGGGGATTTATGGAACTCCCTCAATAACTCCTCCCAAAGAATCACTAGTACCATAGTGCCTCCTCTATAGAGGATGACGTGCTCTCCACCTTCAGAAAATCCTTCAGGAGGCCATCTTGAGAATATCTGAGCACGTTGGTCCTCACAGTCAATGTTCCAAGATGCGCCTCCCGAACTCGCTGAAGAATTGTGAAAGTGACAGTCATAGACTTGAGATATGTTGCTCCATCTCTATCCCGAAAGGATATCCGCATCACGGCTAGCTGCCCTATATGCACGCTGCCGCCATCTTCGCGGCTGACCGTGGTGCCAGCTGCCATTCCCAAGCCCCACCAGTGTTGGTTACCATCCTCCTCCATCGCGAAGAACACACCTAGAACCACAAAGATTTTGCAGAGAGGTTGGTCCATGTTCGTTTGGCCCATTCCCTCTGCGTTAGAGTGGTAGAAAGAGGCTCAAGGAAGGTGATTCAACGTGAGAGAAAAATTAACCATAATCAATAAAAAACACACCCCTACCTTGAAGGTTTGTTGATTTCGGTGAGGAGGGAAGGACGGGCGTCGATTCATCATCGTTGAAGACATCCCCCATTGGAGATGGAACATTCTTCGTTGGATAGAATGATCCTCTACAATTATCCCAAGATTCTCCCTTTTTCCAACCCTTCTCCCAAATCCCACCAAAAAGAAATATCCCACTTATTAAATTAAGTTTTAATAATTTAATAAGAGTTTACCATTAATTATATTGATGTTGGCACAATTAAATGGAAGAATAAATTAATGGGGAGTTGAGAGGTTTTCCCCACATTAAGAGGGGTTTGGGTGGTCCCCACCACCATGGATTTGAATTGGGGGTTTTTCTAGCTCGGGTGGTCCCCACCTCCATAACCCATATAGAGAGGTTTCAAAAATAAAAATAAAAATGTTAAACATTTTATTTTTCTTCTTCCATGAAAATCACAAAAACTAACTTTCACCCTTGACCAACTACGGTCGAGGTGAAGGTCTCCTTAAGCGAATACCAGCACTGCGAGTTCAACGGTTTCCTCAGATTTCAATTCCGAGCACCTGTTCAAAATTTACAAAAACCCACTCGCACGTTTACTGAACGTACCAACAAAAAGTTCATAAATTCATTCTGGGTACACCGGGCTTCAGAATCACGCACCACCAATTTTTCTGGTCTCGTAAAATTCCCATATATTAAAAAAAATTACATGGAATTTCTGGGTCTTTACATTCTCCCCACCTTAGGGCTTTGTATCCCTGAAATACACATCACAAAAAATAAGGAAAAAGTGGGGGTACTGAGAATGAATCTGTGCCTCCCGCTCCCATGTTCTCTCCTGGAGGTTCCCATGCTACCTACGTATGCGCACCAAAGGTATCGACCATCCAAAAAGGACCCACTCCTATTGATCCTCAATATCAACTGGAACCTCCATAAACATCGCCCCATCGTCAATGTTCAGCTCTCCATGGTCGATGACATGTGATGGGTCGTGCACGTATCTCCTCATTTGGGATACGTGGAAAACGTCATGGACCTGGTGCAAATGAGGGGGATGTGCTAGGTGGTAAGATACCTCACCAACTCTGCTGAGGACCTGAAAGGGTCCGATGAACCTTAGAGTTAACTTGCCGCCCTGGCCAAATCTCTGCAAACCTCATCAGGGTGAGACCCGTAGAAAGACGTGGTCACCATCCTCGAACTCCATAGGTCTTCGTCTCCTATTGGCATAAGACTTCTTCCTACTCTGTGTAGTCTTCATCTTCTCCTGGATGATCTTAACCTTCTCTGTGGTAGCCCGTACCATCTCTGGTCCAATGAGTGTTGAATCCCTAGGGTCAGTATAGCACAAAGACTATCTGCAAGGTTGGCCATACAGAGCCTTGAATGGTGTCATCCCAATGGTACAGTAATAGCTTTTGTTGTATGAAAACTCCACTAAGGGAAAGTGATCCTCCCAGCTATGACCGAAGTCGAGGACACAAGCATGCATCATGTCCTCGAGGGTCTAAATGGTCCACTCAGTCTGTCCATCCATTTTAGGATGGAAGGAGGTTCTCAAACAAAGCTGCGTCCCGAAAGACTCTTGAAACCCCTTCCATAACCAGGAAGTGAAACATGTATCATGATCAGAGACAATCATCGAGGGCACTCCATGTAGCCACACAATTTCCTAAAAATAGAGATGTCCCAATATCTCTACTGAACCCTTCTCTCTGATCAGTAGGAAGTGGTCCGACTTGGTGAGTCTGTCAACGATCACCCAGATAAAATCATGATCCATGGATGTACATGGAAGTTATATCACAAAGTCCATAGATATCCCATCCCACTTCCACTCTGGGACCTCTAAAGGCTGAACTAAGCTTTCTGGTACCTGATGATCTGCCTTCACTTGATGACAAGTGAGGCACTGAGAGACGAACTATGCTACTGCTTTGTTCATTCCTGGACACTAGTGCTGTCGTTGGAGGTCCTGGTACATCTTCGCCACTCCTGGATGTACCACTAGAGGTGATGTGTGGAAATCCCTCAACATTTCATCCCGAAGTGACACTGGTACCATAGTACGGCCTCTGTAGAGGATGACGTGCTCCCCACCTTCAGAAAATCCATCAGGTGCCTATCTTGTGGATATCTGAGCACGTCAAGCCTCACAGTTAGTATCCCCATGCTTCGCCTCCCTGAATCGCTGAAGAAGTGGGAGAGTGACTATAAGAGACTGAAGAAAAACTGCTCCATCTTGATCCACAAAGGATATCTGCATAGCGGCCAGCTTCTCCATCAACTCACCAAGAATCTATATACCAGACCTCCTGCTGAGTGCATCTACTACAACGTTCCCCTTTCTAGGAGTATAGACTATCTCGAAGTCATAGTCCTGGAGGAAATCAAGCCAACTTCGCTATCTCAGGTTCATATCCTTCTGAGAGAAGATATACCTGTGACTCTTGTGATCCTAGTAGACTATAAAATGCCTTCCAATCAAGTAATGTCGCCACATCTTCAAGGAAAATACCACTACTACTAACTCCAGGTCATGGGTAGTGTAGTTCTGCTCATTCTGTCTAATATTTTGAGAACCATATGTGAGCACTGCTTTCTCTTTCATGAGGACACATCCGAGCCTAGTCCCTGATTCATTGTAGTAGACTATGTACCCTACACCCTCCTCATGTAGCCTCAAGATGGGGGCACTAGTCAGCCTCTAACTGAACTCCTGAAAACTCCGCTATCATCTCTCTGACCACATGAAGGGTTTACCCTTCTTCCTCAACACTGATAAAGGTGCTTCTACTCTGGATAAATCTGGCACAAACCTCTAATAGTATCCAGCCAAACCTAGGAAACTCCGTACCTCTGTCACACTCCTGGGTGGCTCCCAAGCAAGTACCGCCTCAATATTCACTGGATCCACTGCAAATCCATCCTCCGAGATGATGTGTCCCATAAAGTGAACCTCTTGGATCCAGAACTGGAACTTTGAGAGCGTAATGGCCTTACCGACATCTGAAAGCAGTCTTCTGCACATCCTTGTCTCGTACTCTGAGCTGGTGATAGCCTGACCTGAGGTCTATCTTTGAGAACCATTGTTCCCCCTTCAGCTAATCAAAGAGGTTGTCAATCCTCGGAAGTGGGTACTTGTTCTTCACAGTCACCTGATTTAGGTGCCGATAGTCAACACAAAGTCTCAAGCTCCCATCCACATTCTTGGAGAACAATATCAAGGCTGCCTAAGGAGAAACACTAGGCTGGATAAACCCCTTACCCTGTAAGTCCTCCGGCTATACCCGCAGCTCACGAAGCTCTGTGGGAGCTATTCGATATGCTAGTGTAGATATTAGTGTCGTCCCATGGTACAAGTAAATGTAAAAGTCCACCTCTCTACGAGGAGGTAGACACAGAACATCATCAGGGAATAAATCTGCGTACTGGTCCACCACTATAGGATAACTCAGACTCTCCACATCAACCGCTTCGAGGGTAAGGCTAGCCAACTTATGAGTGATCGACTGCACTCTCCTCCAGGTAAGTCCATCCTGTGCTGCAAAGGCTCCCTTCTCACTGGTGAGAGTAAACTTGGTCCCATCCATTCGGACACACCGCACTTTGTGCCTAATACAGTCAATTTGAGCATGGACTGTAGATAAATAGTCCATACCCAAGATGACGTTGTACGACCTCGACTTCGCTACTTGGAGTTCCTAGCCAAATCTCTCGCCTCCCATAGTAAGCTCACACTACCGGCACCGGTGTGTAATCATCTAATCCTCTCCCATATGAGTCTCTAGCCATAAGGATCGATCCAACAGATCCATAAAAATCTCCGAGCTCTGAATGAGGGCAGTGGAAATAAAAGAATGACTGGAACCCGTGTATATAAGTACTATAGCTAAGGTGGAATAGACACAGATCGTACCTCGTATCATCTCCGGAGTGCCATGGTCGTAGGCCTCAACTGCCTGGAGCTGAAGTCGCCTCTGTCCACCTGCTCCCTGTGGTCGGGGTGGACCACCTGGTGGTGGTGGTGGTAACATCTCGAATCATTGCCCAACCCCAGCTGCATGGCCTGCTCCTCTTCCATGTCCGCCTGATCTCTATAGACCTCCTCAGTCAAACCTCTGTCTCTACCTGGGAGGTCCTTCAACCATCTTCTGATCATCCGTACGGTGGGTTAGGCAGTCACGAGCCATGTGACCATGCCTGCCATATGTGAAACACCGCTTGCTCCTCAAATGAAAAGCTCTATCTCCAGTGCCCCGCACAACCCACCCTGAATCCAATGGTCATCCACCTGTAGGTCTGGTTCTCTTGGACCTATGTGACATCTGTCTACTTCCATCTGTAGAAGACTCCACTACGTGATGCTCGGTGGTGGGTCTTGCTGTTGGTGACTGCTCAATAAGAAAACTCTCTACTAAGAGGGATCACTCTAACACCCCCGCCTGCGTTGGGATGTTGAGAGAAATCATCGAAGCCCTGATCTCCTGCCTGAGTCCCTGCTCAAAAGTACATGCCCTAAATAATGGGTCCCACTCCATATCTATGGAGTAGCGTGAGAGGTCAATGAACCTCGCTGAGTACTGAGCCACAATCATGCTTCCCTGCTACAGATGACGAAGCTCATGTATGCGTACTGCACGAATAGTCGTCAGGAAAAACTCTACCCAAAACAGGCTCTCAAAGTCTTCCCAGAGAAGCGTTACCTCGTTGTGAACCTTGAGCATCAAGATCCATCATCTACCTGCTACTTCCTGTAGAAGACTAGTATCAAGGATCACCATGAGATAAACTAGTGTCCCTACCAGTTAGAAGACTCTCACCATGGCCTCCATCCAATCCTCAGCTACCTGTGGGTCCGTCTCACCCCTTAACCTGGGTGGCCTCTAGTGCTAGAACTCGTGCAACGTGCTCAAGTGACGTGCACTCTCTACTGCTAGGGATGGTGGCATCGGTGGACCAACAGGTAATGTTACCACTGGTGCCTCTACTGGAAGAGGGCCCTACACCGAGGCCTCGTCGCTCGGTGGGCTATTAGTGCATAATATACCAGGAACCCTAGCTGGCTGTCTACATGGAGGAATCCTGAAAATAAATAGGTGCGCCACGGTCAATAAGTTATACCTGGTAAGCTTACTCAAAGAGATCACAAATAAAACTCTTCGAGACACATATGCAACCATTGTTTTTGTGCACTGAGTCAGAAATCAGAAGTCAGGGTCCTGGTGTATGGATATGTCAGCCGCCGCACCAACACCGGATTCCCTAAACTGATAACCTCACTCAATTCACTTAATACTATTTCTGTTTAAAAGATCAGAGTCCAATGTTCTACGGTAGAACCGACTCCACTGATACCAATTTGTCATCACCCGTCCCCCGGGGCCCGTGCCGTGACTACTCCAAGCCCAACTTCCATAGGCCAAGGGATGAAGACTAGCACTGAAGGCGTATTCCCTAAAACTAGGAAGGAATTGCATTTATAACCTCTAAACTCTCGTAAACAAGCACACAAAAAGGTACAAACACGAGTAAACTGAACAGTAAAAATAGTGTGTACAGTAAGTAAAAAGGGGCCAGAATACAAGCCCAACTGGAAAGCACAAGAAAACTGGAAAGTATAAGTAAACTGAGTAGCTCCTGTGAACACCCGCCAAGGATCCTACCAGAATGGTAGGTACAGATCTCGAATAGTCGTCTCTGCTGTACGCCTTATCTAAGGTCCACCTCCGAGCTACCTCCAGTCCTGGTACCCTCTTCCTCATTCGGCACTATTTGTTGTCTACACCAAACACAACAAGGTGTGGGCGTATCCCGTGTAGGGATGAGTATAACGATACTCAGAAGGGACACCGAGTCCCTCAAGGTGTCAGAAAATCCACAAAGGATAAACCCCAAGAATGTAAAACAGTGACAACCCTACTTAGGTATATGCCCATACATATACCTAGGTTACCAAATATTACCCATCTCATTCATGAGGAAACACAAGGCCCAAATCCTTATCCAAAGTACAACTATTCCATGAAGGAAAGATTACCACGAAGTTAAGTACCACACAGGTACTCCACACAGAAGAATACCACAATGTATCACCATGAAGGTATGTACCACACAGGTACTCCATACAGAAGAATACCATAAGGTATCACCACGAAGGTAAGTACCACATAGGTATGCCACACAGAAGAATACCTCAAGGTATCACCACAAAGGTAAGTACCACACAGGTACTCCACATAGAAGAATACCACAATGTATCACCACGAAGGTAAGTACCACACAGGTACGCCACACAGAAGAATACCAGAAGGGTAAAGACTCATCTCACACCAGGATTTATTCTAAGTACAATAGTAGATATGATTAGATGAAACTACTGAATCATATTACTTTGTTTAGAGCCAGACCCACGTAGGATCCTAAATCATCAGACCCACACATGATCTTAGTACATCATCAGACCCACACAGGATCCTAGCACAGCAGACCCACATAGGATCCTAGTACATCATTAGAACCACACAAGACCCTAGTACAACATCCGACCCACAAAGGATCCTAGAGTAGCCCCACATGGATTCCTAGAGAGGATCCAAGTGAGACTTTGAAACACATACCCACAAAGGATCCCTTTCTCATGTTACATCCAACTACTGGGTTCCCGCACTAAGCTCACTTGTCTCCGGGAGGGTCCTCTCTTAAAGCCACTGGTCGATACTCCAACTACAACAAAGTCCCACGAAGAAGTATCCCAAAGGTCCTCCACATCATAGGGGTGTCAACGCAATAGACGGTGCGTCAATCGGATGCTCGGTCTGTAAGTTATTAGCATTTTAGTCCCAAGGGCCCGGTTGGATTTGTGATCGATCCAACCTGAACATACCCCAACTTTATCCAAATCTCATGTGGGGTACACCGAAAGTAACGTCTCACTCTAAGGTTTCTGGAACCATAGAAGGTTCATCAAATGGACGCTCATAGTTCAAGTTATGGCCGAAAGTGTGGAATGGGTCGAAATTGGTCCGACCCGGCCTCGGCCGACCCGACCCGGTTCGGGTCGACCCGGCCCGCTGGGTTCGGCCGGCCCATTGGGTCTGGCCCGGCCCACTGGGTGGGCCGGCCTGGCCGCATGCGGTGGGGAAACATGCGCCCCTAGCCCTCAATCACCGAATGACTGAAGCCGTTCGATTTCCAGGCAGCACACGGGACCCGCCGCAGGTCCCACTCAGTATAGCTCGGCTGGCGGAAATGGACGGAACCTTTATCTTCCTGGAGGTGTGTCGTGTGCTGCCCCTTTGCTGCTGGCCGAACACCAGCCACCTTCCACCATCCACCGTGTCTAGGCGGGCTGCGGAAACTTGCTCCGACGGCATGGTCATGCGCCACACCTTCGCCGGCAGCTGGCTGGGCCGACCGTCCTCCCTTCGCTGCTGCGACACAAAGCCGGGAGCTTTGCTCTTCTGGTGACATGAACGCGAGATGCCACTGTCTTCACGGCCAACTGTGGTGCCGACCGCCGTTCCTGATCCCCACCATTATCGGTTTCTATCCTCCTCCATCACGAAGAACACACCAATAACCACAAAGATTTTGCGGAGAGGCCAGACCATGTTTGTTTGGACTGTACCCTCCGTGTTAGAGTGGTAGAAAGAGGATCAAGGGAGGTTATTCAACATGAGAGAAAAATTAATGATGATCAGTCGAAAACACACCCCTATATCGAAGGTTTGTTAATCTCAGTGAGGAGGGAAGGATGAACATCAGTTCGTCATCATTGAAGACATCCCCCATTAGAGATGGCGCGTTCTTCGTTGGAGAGAATGATCCTACACAATTATCCCAAGCTTCTACCTTTTTCCAACCCTTCCCCCAAATCCCACCAAAAATAAATATCCCACTTATTAAATTAAGTTTTAATTATTTAATAAGAGTTTTCCATTAATTATCTTGATGTTGGTACAATTAAATGGGAGAATAAATTAATGGGGAGTTGAGAGGTTTCCCCCCCATTAAGAGGGGTTCAGGTGGTCCCCATCACCATGGATTTTAATTGGGGGTTTTTCTAGATCGGGTGGTCCCCACCTCCATAACCCATCTAGAGAGGTTTAAAAAAAATAAAAATCTTAAACATTTTATTTTTCTTCTTCCATGAAAATCACAAAAATTAACTTTCACCCTCGACCAACTGCGGTAGAGGTGAAGGTCTCCTTAAGATAATACCAGCATAGCGAGTTCAAAGGTTTCATCATATTTCAATTTCGAGCATCGGTTTAAAAGTTACAAAAACCTACTCACACATTTATTGAACGTACCCGATTTTTTTTCCCAGAAGTTCATTCCGGGCACTCTGGGCCTCAGAATCACGCACCGTCAATTTTCACGGTCTCATAAAATTACCATATATTAAAAAAAAATACATGTAATTTTAGGGTCTTTAAAAATATTCTATAGGGTCCTTTAATAACGTTTTATCTAAATTTAATTATATGTGGTTCATAAAAATTTCAATTATTTTGGACATGGGTAGGAAATTTTACCACCAATTTATAAAAGTTTATGTTTTCTTCCTGAAGAAACCTTTAAAATTTATATAATTTGGATCATTCAAAGACTCACTTAATGAAATTATTTTTACATTAAACTAAACATGAATTCAAAAATTTGAATCTTATTTCCTTTTCAAGTAGGATCACTCAATTTGGACAAATGCCTCAATTACTAATGTGGGGTCTATTTCATTGGAAAAAAAAATTTCCATATTGAATTATTCATTTGGGCCTTCAGAATTTTGAATCAACGCTTAGATGAGTTCAAAAAGTTGAATTATATAAATATAGTAATCCTAAAAAAATAATTACTCAACTTGAATCAATATTGAAAACTTTATGATCAAAATACATAAGTAATTAAAAGGAGTTAAAATTCAATAATTGAGAAATTTTCACTTTTAACCTCAAAACATTCTTAAAACAAATTCAATTAATCTAAAATTGATAAATTGGTGGGTTTTAAATCATTGAAATGCATTTGAAAAATAGTGGAAATATTATCTATATCACATTCATTTCTATAAAAAGTACTTGTCCTCAGTTTCATAAATTTTCGAGATTGGTATATTCATTTATACACTGCACTACTATAGTAAAATGTATACTATGTGATGGATCCCCCTATACCTATTCAACCACCTCATCCAGTGAGGGAAGTTAAAAAGGAATACCACTAGAGATTTATAAAGGATTCCACTTATGTTTTTTTCATTAATCTATTAGATATGTTCAAAGAGATGATGATGTAATATAAGTACATAGATTTTTAAACCATACAAACCCACCTCTTTGAACTTGAAAAAGAAAAAGGAGAGGCTAATTATAAATGAGAATGTCATTTCACTATAACAATGTAAACTATAATAAACAAACCTAGCTAGTGATCTTGCCTTTATAATGTTGTAATATATTGATCAATTAGTAAAATTAGGCTTCCAAATGGATAAGAAATTATTCATTAATCTAATATTATCATCCTTACTTCCCAGGTTCCCTATATTCAGCATGAATTATAGGATAAACACATCAGATGATCCAGTCATGGATATTTTGACTATGATTCACAAGGTAGATATGTATTGGTGGGAACATGGCTCCTCACCCCTTATGGTGAAAAAGTAAAAGACCAAGATAAAAATCCAATGAATAGAATAAAGTTGATGGTTCCTTTATAATATCATTAAAAGATACAAATGATTCATATGAAGGTAAATGAATTTAATGATATCTACTTCTCATGTGGTGATAAAGGTTATTGGAAGAGGAACTGTAATTAGATGATGAAGAAGAAAACACAAACTTCTACTTTATGTATATTCATTATTGAACATAATATTTCTATTTCACCTCTTGGGTATTAAATACAATATGTATATAAAATATATTTATTCAAATAATGGAACTATGAAAGTCTAGAAACATTATTGGAAGTAAGGTGGCCTATTTAAGTATCTAAGAATGGTCTATTCCTAAGTTATCCAAGAGGAGAAAATGACTTCTATTTTCCCAATGGATTGTTTCTAGTTATACTATTATTTTTTATTTATAAAACATTTATCTTACTGTCTAGTTATACACAACAAGGCATTATTTCATGTAAGGAATATATGCTGTTATAGTATTTTATACTAAAAAAATATTATAGTTACACATTAATCCTAGATATCCAAATAAATAATGAATTATGAATATAAAATATAAGACTCATACCCATTTATGGAAATATAATTCTTATTCATATTAAAAAAAGATAATTATCGAACCCTATTTTGATATACTTATCAAGTTTTAGACAAAGAAACCTTTAGAAATAAAGATAAGCCACAAAATGGTCATTGAAAAATGAATTCACTTGGTATGAAGATAAATGATCCACTAAGAGGTCCTTTTTCAGTATATCATAACTAAGTATTCATCGATCATTAAATTTAGAGTAAATATTTTCCTAAACTCAGATTACATTATTCCCATTAAAGAGTTAATGATAGTACAATGAAGATCCATGAGGAGTCTTATATATAATGAAAGTATTCCATGATTCGTTTCTTAACATGTATCAAAAATAACATTGTACCAGCTATCTATATTCTAACTATATTGACTAATTAATATCATATAATTTATGATTTGATTAAAATCCATTTTTCATATCCTTAGGTGTTTTATGGGAACCATTTGTTAAATCTAGTTTAATATTTAAATGTACATTAAAGAAAAAAAAATACATCTTTGTTATTTATCCTATAATAAAGAAGGATATTAACATCCCTAATATATAAAAATACCAGTCAAGACTGATTATATTTTTGAGGGAAACATATCTCTTTTAAGATGGTGCGAACATGATATACTCTAGTGAAATCAAAATTTTGGATGCACATAAGTTGGAATATGAAAAATAAACTTAATAAGTATTAATGAGATGTAAGTGACACATACTATGTATAAACTTTCAAACTATATAGATCGTTTCATATTTACTTAGTTATGTGATATATTATTCAGAAAGAATAATGAATCATAAAGTGAAGTACTAAATGAAAACCTATTATAATGAGAACGTGGATAAAAATTCTTAAATAGATTCCATGTACCAAAATCGAGTTATGAATTTTGGTAGTTTCTTTAGTTGATGTAAATACATTAGTGGGTATTTAAAGAGAAACACGACATGGATCATAAAATTTGGTACAAATGATGCTTGATGGGTTATTTAATGCTCAAGATATGTCAAGAAATGGGCTATGAAAAAACCCACTACAAAAAATCTAGATATATGTGACAGGTTATTATTTTCAATTATATATAACTAATAGTAATAAATTAAAATTGAATATCCATTAACGTATTAGCGATGATTTACATAAAACAGAAACTTATTAATAACCACTACCAATAAATCCTCAATTTCACATGTTGTGGCCCCCTCCTTCCTCCTCTACACAATCTCATATCATCTGGACTCCCTCCCCTTCATCCCACATCTCAACCCCCCGATGATGCCCTCCCCACCCCTTGATCCCCACTATAGAATCACCTTCCTCGACCCTTGATATCAGTTCCAGTTCATAATGAATCCCTCCCCTACCTTCTATCCCAACCCTAGTGTCATCTTACCATCCCCTTGATCCTATCCCTATCTTATTAAGATACCCTCCCTTCCTATCAATAATATCCCTATCATATATATTCATTTATTGATTTAATATATTTTTATTACTATTTTGTTTATATATTTATATTATCAATTCATTATCTAACAATATGACATTCTAATTCTTGTTAGGTATTCATAAATTTAGAAATTTTGTTCTCATGTTATTGATTTTATTTATATGAATAATTATACCTATTCTTATATTTCTATTTTATAATTATTATTTTCAAGCTTGTATTGACGTGTCACACAACCATCAATTTGTCATGAACATTTTTCATTGCTTATTCATTCATTCACTAATAATTTTAATCATTTTTATTCAAGTATATTTGGAATTGGATTTGAATATATTCATCATTGTTTTATTTTTTATGGAAAATTTTTAAAAACAGTTAAACCTAATAGCGATAGTTTTAGCCCAATTGGATTTGAATATCACACCAAGAATGTAGTCACTTATACATTGTCCAATCCTTGTAAAAATATTTTTTATTTATTTTTTATTTATTTTTTATATAAAGGTGAGTCTGAAATAAAAATATAAATTAATTAATCAATATCCTAATAGTTTGTATTTATTGAGTTATTTGGAAAATTATAAAAATAAGAAATAGTTTTAAACAGATCATTTATTCAACCCTCCCGATGTTCAATACATAGGATAACTATAATTAGTATAAAATAAGAATAGGTTCTTTGGTTTATTTACTCTTAATGAGACACTTTTTTTTATCAATGTATAAGGTTCTCTCTATAGAGTTTTAAAAAGTGTTACAAGTGGTCTAAATGATTTAATCTATTGATTATATTGATGTTATCTAATAATTTATATACATTGTGTTTTTTTAATATCTTATTTGATATATTTATATCGTAATGTTTGTCCAAATGGATAAATAAATAGTGGTGAATTGAGCTTCCAAACAAATTTATGTTTAAAAAAACAATTTAGAAAATTAAATCCCATTATTTAGTAAAATTACCAAGAAAAATGAAACTGTAGAAGTATATAATTTTATTTTTTAAATAGCTTCTCAAAATTAGGATCAAGGATCAATTAAAATAACATTAAAAATTACTTCAACTTTTGAAACTGATTTAATTAACCAAACATAGAGTATAAAACAAAAATTCAGATTAACTATCATAATAATTTTTTTTCATAAACAAAAAATACAATATTTGAGATAAATATTGAAAACAATGTATATAAAAGACAAAGTGGAAATTTAAAAATGGGTCTGGTCTCAAGATGATACTTTTAAAATGGGTCTGGTCTCAAATAGAAAAAATGGAATTCTAGGAATAAATCATCCCTGAAAAAATCTCCAAAGTGTCAGGCCCAATGAGAATGAATCATTGAAAGATTCTTGAAAGAATAATTTGAGAAGTTTGAGTAGGATTCTTGTATAAGGAAGGAAAATCACCAAATAATAGTAATTAATTTGAAAGAAAGTAGCTCACATGTAGAACATATGATTCGCCTAACTCATGCTTGAAAAAAGATCCACACGATCAAGAAAGAATCCATGTCATCTGTAACCACATCAATATAATAGAATCCCCATACTACAAGGATGGATGAATTTTTAACTCAACTTATACCCACATGGCCAATAAATTAGGTATGAAAGGTAGTATTAGTGGAGCAGGAACAAACCTAGCCTATAGGGATGTGATAATTTTTACCTCATCCTCCTCCATAATAGAGGTCATTTTTTTGTAGATTAAGAGGAATAATGAAAGAAAAACCTTACCTGTTTTTACCATATCATGACCTAACTTACTCAATTGTAACAAACATGATAAAACTTTTGGTATATTCCCTTTGAGTCACCCTTCACCAGGAGGATCCAATGGGATTGTTCAAGGAGAATAGATGGCTCCACAGAGGGTGAAAATAAGAGTGATCTATCAATGGTAAAACTAATCCCAAGGATCACAGTTATTTCAGAACATATTATCAAGGAATGTGGACCTCCTATCATTCTAATGAAAATGTGACAGTGGTAATGAATTTTTTATTGGTGAACATCCTTAAAACCACAAATGTGAACAATATAGAACATTTGGATGATATAGCGGAAAATGAGGAGGATGTTTACATATGAAATACAATCTATATGTATATTACTAAAAAAGGAATGAAAAACCAGAATGAGAGGCTCTCTAAGAATTTGGGGAATATATCAAATGATCCATGACCCCCTCATCAATAAGAATATCCTAAGGAAAATGGCAAGGGTGTATTTTTATTTCACTCACCTCCTGATGAGGTTGAACCTCACACACTTGAGGAAATAATTTCTCAATATGAGGAAGAGTTAAAGGATTTGAGAAAACTCATTGCAGAACTATTCCAATCCAATATCGTTGCTAGATATATTCTCCAAGAAGAGCCTTATCTCACAAAGCCAACCGATGTACCTTAGAAAATAGGATTCAATGCAACAACTGTAGTAGAGTCAGAACATCTTTTCAATATGGGATATTGAAAACAAATATACTTAGACCCCATGGAAGTGATATATAAGGAGTTCCATCCATTGGGGATGAAACTAGAGAAAGGTTAGATGTATTCTCATAGGATATCCCCTCGTAGGTTACCCATTGTGAGTACAGGTTGAACCACCATAGCTAGTTCAACCCATTTCCCCCCTTGTTCAGGATCCTACACCGCTGGTCATTCCTCACAAGATAATCAATGCTATCAAGCCACTGGTGGATTTTTTAGAGGCTGTGTAAGGATGATGTGCACTGGTATAACCAAAAATAATGAAATACCCTGAATGGGTGGATGTGACTCATGCGCCACCAAAACTTTGGGAATCCTATATTCACAAAATTCATCAACTTTGGGGATCCAGAACAACTTCTAATTAAATTTGTGTCTCAATGTGGCCCCATAATGGGATCCATCAAATAGAAAGAGGCATCTAAACTGAAGTATTTCATGAATACCTTAGAGGGATGATTCTTCATCTGGTATACCGATCCACCAACACGATCAATTAAAGGGTTGGAAGATATTTGATGAAAATTCCACTATCAATTAATTTCTATATTTTAGAATATGTCGATATTCAATCAATCAAAGTGCAGAAATTGAGATGGTTTCAGATTTTTTTTAGGAAAAAGAGTTTTACTTACTCCATGAATTAGCAGTAGACTCAAGAGGTTTTTTGAGTCTTTTCATTGTGAATATGCATGAAAAATTACGAATACCACTTATTTTGGTAAAGTACCCTGGTCGATTTTAGGATATTTTTATAGTAGTATAAAGGATAGAAGATTCTATTTTTCAATCTAGAGATAATTTTCATCTAGTACAGAAATCCTTATGAAAGAGAACATGTTGGGAGGAAAACACAACAATCAACTTAAAACTGACCTCTATGCAAACTCTAGCTCTAAATCCCATGCCTCCTAATGTGAAAACACCTCTTGAATAGTAAAATCATCAACAACACCTCTTTTAGGATGAGTGAAGAGAACAAAAATGCTCTCAATTCAAAGAATAGAAGAATAAATTCTAGACCTTTAGAGATGAGAAATTTTTTATCTAACTTTATAACATCCATGAAAAACAATTTATTGAGGATTCTAGAGCCTAAGAGGCTTGATAAAGTTGGTCTTGATGGCCACCAAAATTATTTCTACAATCTTCAAAAATTGGGTCACACTAACCATGACGTTTTGATTTTAAAGAAATTCTATATAAGATGGTCGATTCTAGACAAGTAAATCTAGGTAAACCACTAGCACAAGTGGCATGTGTTAATCCTACCACTCTATAGGAAAAATGGTGATTGGATAGAATTTATGAGTAATAGATCAAAAATTTTCAGTGATTGGATGACTATAAAAAAACCAATTGAATATATTATATCATCCAAGTACAGTTAAACCAATCAAATTCACCCTTAGTCTCTCATATTGCAGCTCAACCAGTTTCAGTAACACTGCATTCTTCCAAAATACAATATTCCAAAGAGTGGTATATTTGGAAGAGTAAAAAACAAGTGTAAGAAGAAAAACTATACTAAGAACAAAATAAGTTTCGACCCTTTCAGACTTCATGCCTCCAGTAGTACCATAGGCTCCATCCCACCAAACAGTACAACAATAATTGTCCTTCCAGGAGAAATCCTCATCAGACAAAGATTTTATCTTTAGTTTCATTAATTTCATTCATTTAATTGATCCATTCTCTTATGTTGATAAAGAATAAAAAAATGAGTTCCCAACGTAAAATTAGGGAATTGTAGGTTGAGGTTACCAAGGCCAAGAGGAAGGGGAAGATGTAGTAATGATCGAGAACAATATTCTAACCACATCCCTAATATAGTCATTTATACTACTGAGACTCATGGAATAACACTTAACTGAGAACATGAATAATAGTAAAACACATATACATTTAATAAAATTCTTATAGGCTCAATTATTTTGGAATATCCATTGAAAGGGGTGAAATAGTCTTATCATCTCATGGGGGTAGGTAGTCTAAGTTGGCCTAATCCAATAGAAGTAAAAGTGCCCTCAACATCAGCTCAACCACCAAACATTCCTACCCCAAGCACTTCTACCTATAAATTTATTGTTAGGGAACAAATCTCTATAGTAAGGTACATAAATTCGATTCATAAGTATGAAATCCCAAAAGTAGTTGGAAACAGTTCCATCAAATCAAGAAATTTTAAATTCTCTTAACCTATTAAAGAATCTCTAGGATGCACTTGTAGATTCTCTACTAATCCCTCAAGAGTTTTAATCCTAGATCACTACTACTGAGGTATACTTGGTATAGATCAACCCTGAGGAATGTCATACAATCATATCTTTTACATAAGAGGAATGAATTCTATGATATAGAAACATATCACACCCTAATATGTGTCAGGCATAATAGATGACATTTATGTCAGATGTGATTTCATTGATAATGAATCATGGTTCAATATCATTCTGATCCGAATGATTCATCAGTTTGGTTATAGTGAATCCAACTTTTCTCCTTCTGCCATGAAACTCTAGGGATATGATAAGAGTGAAAAAAATCCCCTAGTTTGGATCAAGATAAAAACTATATTTAGGGACCTAGTTTCGAATTCTAAATTCCTAGTTGTTTAACAAGATACAATATTCAATGTGTTACTTTGAAGGATTTGGATAAACCAACATTCCACAATCCATTCATTATATCACCAATGTATAAAGTACTAAATAAATGTAAAAATTTGGATATTATGCAATGATAAATCTCTATTTTAATCTTGTTAGGCACAATATATTGATGTCATATTTTATCAAATAGATGAGAAGAAACACATGACCAATGATGTTTCTCTATTTATTGCCCAAATGGTTTGGAAATGAACCCAACCAACCCCTTCAAGGAGCTCAGTGATGAATATGTGCTACCCATCAATCAGATCAAAGATGTATGTTCAGAATTGGGAATGTACTCATCAACCCTAATGATAGCAGTAATGATAGTTGGACCTAGATATACTAATGAGGTACCTGATCCTTCTATCAGTAGTGCTAATTTAGGTGAAAATGATCCCTCTTTATCCCTAGGAATTCATAAGAACACAAGATCATTAGTTGAATCTGAAATAACAATCACATCACCACTGAGGAATAGAGATATCCTTACCTCTGAATCTCATAATATATTTATTTCCACTAACTCTAAAGATTACCCTTCATCACTCATCCTTTCTAACATGATCATGAAATAAGAAATATTGGAAGAGGAAAAGGAAGAGTATGAGTAAGATAAAGAGGGAATTTATGACACTCATCTATAATTTGAGGAAGGTGTCTGTAATATTGTCAATGATATATAATATGTAAATATGGGCTCAAAAGAAGATCCATGACCTACTCTAATCAATTCTACTATTACCATTTAAGAACATGAGTTGTACACTCTTTTATTAAAAAAATAAATATTTATTTACTTGTAATTACATAGAAATGTCAGGACCAGATCCCAATGTGGCTACCCACAACCTGGGTTAACCAAAAGATTATTCTGGTTACAAGTAAGCATCCAAAAGAACACATATGACCCATGCTTCCAAATTAAAATCCAATGTTGACAAGATCATCAATAAAAATTACTTTGGGCAGTTAAATACCCAAAATAGATTTCCAATATTATCCTAGTTAAGATAAAGAATAAGAAAATTAGAGTGTACATCAACTTCATAGATCTCAACTAGCACTATCCGAAATATGAATTACTTTTTCCAATTATATAACTTTTTATTGATGAGATGGTTGGATATCAATTCCACTTCTTCAGGGATGGGTATCCAGGATATAACCAAATATGGATGGCCCCTAAAAATGAAGAAGGAACTTCCTTTAAGGAATCTAAAGGAGTATATTTATACCAGGTGATGCCCATTGACCTGAAGAATTCTGGTACCACATACCAGCATGCTATTCATCATATCTTTAAATCCTTTCTAAGAAATTTCATTGAGTGTTATGTCCATGAACAGGTGGTGAAATATTGATAATGTTCTGACTAACTTTACGAACTTGAGATGGTTTTCAATAAACAACAACAACATAGCCTATAAATCAACCCCTAGAAATGTGATTTCTGTGTAACCATAGGAATGTTTCTCAGCTTCGTAGTACTCCATCATGGCATCAAGGTCTCTCTTGAGAAGAAAAATGATATTCTTAACATGTTACCTCATCAAAAAATCAAATTATTGAGAGAAGAAAAATTAAACCTTTCATATATTTGAATCTATATATAAAATATTATTGGAAAGTTATTTTCCATCACCAAGTTGATGAAAAGGGGCCACATATCAGTGGACTGACAACTATTTATAAGAATTTTATATTCTCAATAAGTATTTTTTGATGCCACCAGTGCTATTGCTATATGTAAAAGGAAATCCACACATCGTATATGTGATAGCCATGGATTGATCAATTTTCTTTACTTACACAAAGGAATGATGCTAGAAATGAAAAAAAATCTCTATTATCTTAGTTAAACCATTCTTTATACACAAAATCATTATTTATATATCAAGAAGAACTTTCTGTAATTAATCTTTGTAGTTGATACGGTACTTGAAATATCATGAGGTCCATTTGGTCTCTCTAAATAACCTGCTCAAGTATATCCCATACCACCCTATGTTGACTGGATGCATGAAAAGGTTTTTTGTCATCCAGTAGTAGTTTTATATTTTATTTGTACCAAAAAATTCAATAATGGATAAATATTTAGTATATTTACTCAAAAATCACCATTCTTTAGAAGAAACATTGATGAATACCGAATAAATAGATGAAGAAATATTCTCTATCCATGACTCTCAAAGTACATGGGAAATGTTTTTATGGCATGTACTGGAGCCTAATATGAATCAGGATAGAATACAATAAGTTCAATAAAGTTTTGCTGGGTTCTATTCTTATCTCTCCAGCAATGAAAATATTGCCTTATTCCTTCATGTTTTCATAAGGATACACCAATAATGAGGTAGAATAATAGGCCCTCATTGTAGGCTTAGAACTCACACTACAAATTTTAGTGAACCATATAAATGTCAAAGGTATTCAAATATTGTAATAAAAAATGTAAATTTTTATTACACTATTATAAAAGAATATTCAATCCTCTTTCTTGACTATGTATGAGGATTAATGGTTGAATACGCCTTAAATCCAACATTCACTCATATTTTTCACTTACTGAATACCTAGGAAGATGAATAGGAAAATAATGTTACAAATTTGGAAGATTCAGATAGGGATGAAACAATCTTCAACATTTCACATCATAGAATGGAATATCTATTTTTTCATATTAGCATGGAAGAGATCAATGAGGTCAATTCTACCCATAATATAGATAACCCTACAAATGGTTGGATGAAACCCATCTTGGACTACCTCTAAAGTGGGACTCTTCTATTAAATAATGCCAGGAAAGAATAGATACAATGACACATGGTTAATTTTATTATCTATGATAGCCTAATTCATCAAAAGGTCCTCTATAAATGAGGCATTTCCAGTGTTTTTCTCAAATACATTGATGAAGATGAGACTATCGCCATTATTTAAGAATTCCATTTTAGTGCCTATAGAACACATTAGTCAGGGACCAAGATATCTCATGAAATTTGAAGGCTCAGATATTTTTTTCCTTCAATGATACATGATTGTACAAAAATTACCTAAAAGTTTCATTCTTATCTTGTGCATGCCAATTTCATTCATCAACCCCAGAGTTGTTTCACACTTCCAAATATAATTGGAAATTCATCATATGGGGAATGGATGTTATGGGACCATACCATACTACTATAGACAATAAGATTAAATATATCCTTACTACTACTGACTCTTATCAAAATGGGCTAAAGTTATACCCCTCAAAGAAGTTAGGAAAAATTGCACCATCAATTTTAGGAAGTACGACATTATTTATTGGTTTAGTTTCACTCATAAAATATTGATAGAAAATGACACAAAATTCTATTCTTCTAAAATGAAAAGTTTTTATCATTAATATAACATTGATTCCAACCATTCTTATTACTATCATGAAGTGGAAAATGGATAGATAAAGGCTTTTAATAAAACCCTGTTGAACATACTCTAGAAAATAGTGTTCAAAGATAAAAAATACGGTCTCGAAAAGATTCTTCATGCCTTATGGGCCTAACATACAAAAACTCATACTTATACACTAGAAACCTTATATTTACTTGTATACAAGATAAAAATAGTTTTTCCCATTAAAGATCAATTTGAAATCATTGAGAATTTCCATTTTTGATCAGTTTTCCATAGAGGATAAGTTCTATAATAATTTTGATGAATTGGAAAAGCTAGATGAGAAGAGACTACACACCTTGCATCATTTAGAGGTTCACCAAAATAAAATAGCTCAATCATTCATCAAGAAAGTTAGGCTTTGTTTATTTCTCTAAGTGGAACATGGTTTTGGTCATCAGTACCCCGATGATACTTGAGAGGAAACCTCTAAATCTTGAACCAAAATGGGAAGGTCCTTTTTCTATCCATAATGCACATTCCAATGGGGAATACTCATTGATCAACATGGATGGGTATAATTATATGCCCCTACCAATTCAATATTTTTCAAGAAACATTTCAAGTGATTTAGGATGTTTGGTCCTAGTCGTATGACCCAAAACTACAAGACACCATTCGTCCTTACTGCATGACATTAAGATGCATGGAATAGTCCTTTTCACATGACCCTAAATGGAATAACCCATATCATCATTGTCACAAGATATTAAATTTTATGAAAATATACCCATAAAACAATGTTAAAATGTCGTCTTACCCTATGCACCAAATATAGAATGCCCTAAGAGATAAACCAAGGGAGAATCCTGAGATGATCATGGGATGAATATTCTTATGAGATGAGTTCCTAAACTATTGGGTAACTCTTATTATGAAATAATTTACCAAACAACTGGGAATAATTTATTGAATAATCCCCACATCCCTTTTTTTCACTCATTCCATGCCACATATATCCACGCCATATAATGTTAAATGACAAGGAATACTGAGAAAAACATGTGGGTCGATTATCACTTTTATGAGATATGTAGTGATGAATAAATCATACATCCCGTTCTAACTAAAATATGACAAATGATTACCCATTCCTTGTATAAGATTCAGATCAGTGGAAGTAATACTTACCTAGAACTAGGTATGAATTGATTCTTGTTTCTATGGGATATGTAGCGACACCTATAACTTCTATCTCAGGCCCAACCACTAATTCCAAAAATGAGATACGCTAGTCTTTATTAGTGTTTGAATCCACATCATTCATTCACATTAGATTCATCCCTACCAACTGATGAATCCACTCCATACTCTTTGGTGTTAATCAATCACTCCACCATATTTCTTTTAATTCCCCCCATGTTAATAGGGATTCCCTCACAATTACTTATATATCACACTAATCATAGATCATGTGGATTAGGAATCTTTGTAAGGGCCTCCTCACATGGTTAGGTCACTTAAATATCCAAAAAACATGATCTTAAACTGTATTCACTCCATTAAAGAGGCGTTTATGAAATACAAGACTTAATACCTCCTCTTCATGTCGGGTTATCCATTTTTTTCTAATGAAAATTGGGCCTGAAAATTGATTGTGTGTGTGTGTGTGGGGGGGGGGGGTTGAGTATGTTTTCATAATATATCAAGTATATTTCACCATTTTTGTTTCATATCCATTTTCAGGTAGTTTCCAATGGGGTTTACACGGAACCAAAAGAACCTAAAGGCTCTCATATCCATGATGGATCATGGGCCTTCTTTGTAAAGGCAGATGGTCATTGATGAACTTAACCAATAGTGCTTAAAAAATCACCTTGGACAAGAGGATCTGAGGTTAGGATCATCGAACCCTTTTGGGGGGAATTATTTCTTACTTTAATACTCTCTAATATATTTAAGACATGTTCATGAATACCTTTTAAATTAAAAATATATAATCCATCACCCATATATATTAAAAATAAATTATGGGAATGTATTTGTGGGGAAAATTTTTATGTATATGAGGTTATCCATAAATGGAAAACTATATTAATGTATTTAGGGTTCTCCATCTTGGTTAGTTTCATTATTTTTTATACTGGTTTTAAGCCACACAATCTGGTACTCTAGAATTTGTCATCATCTTCTAAGGAGATGGGAGTTGTTTTGATGATGGGATAAAGAACATGATAGAGGATTATTATGTATCCTCATGAGATGAATAATAATCCAAATCATTTTTTCCACTTAACAGTATGCATAATACATTTTAGAATCTTGTGATGAGGACTAGACCATGCACTTTAAAGTCTTGCAGTAAGGACGTCTAGGTGGAAGATTCCTGGAAAATGATGGTGTGGGTCTTACATGGAAATAACATGAGGGAACCATAATGAATATATTCTCCCAGGTTTTATGTGACCCTACTAGGAATATAGCCTAAAATTATGGTGATGGAGGGAACCTGAAGGAATATGACCCTCTATATTAGATATGACCCTTTTAGGAAGTTGACCCAATAAGGATGATTTTGGGGAGTTGGGGTTGAACCTCATGTTTAATTCATACATATGCTATTTGGTCCTGAATCAAAACCCACATATTTTGAAATGTTTGGGGATTAACCTATTGGGGAGGCCCAAGTGGTTGATTAATTGAGAAAATGTCTTTTTAAAGGTTTTTTCTCGTAGGGAATGTGGTTATTTGAGGGGGTGATAACATGATAGGGGATTATAAAAAATAGAAGGGCTGGATGTAATTTTATCATGTTGAGGAAATGATCTACCCTAACCTCTAGGCCTATATGATTCATGATCTGTGTAGGAAAAAATAGTAAGTGGAATATGTAGAAATCCAAAAAATCTCTTTCATATGTTGGTGGATGAGGGTGAGGATACTAAAGGCATGGGATGTATCACAAGAAATACTAGGCACTTAATCTTGGGGGTATTCCCTGGTAAATTTCACCCATTTTGATAGGTGGAAGAGTGGATGAGGGTGAGGATAAGGAAAACATGGTGAGATTTTAATCCGATTCTCTTTAAATTTCAGACAATAGATGTCACAAATCAACCTAAGAATCCATCCACTACCATTCATAAGGTTGGGATCCTTGTTTCCAGTGGAATGTATGATTGAGGAAATTCTGTAGATCCTATCTATTAGGTAAAATAAATGTTGGTCTTCCATTACCGCGAGAATGTATGATTGAGAGGGTACACTGGTGTATCCTAGGTTCAGATCATGCATGTTTGGAGGCTTAGGAGAAGGTATTATCGTGGTACCTCCAAGAGAAGAGACTCGGAAGGAGGTGTTACCAATCATTGGATATTTTAAAAGAGGTACGAGAATGTTCTTTTATCAAGTGATACTTGGGAGAGTTAGAGAGTGCCTCATCCAAGTGATACCTATCTCCTAGGAGATACCTTGATGAATTGTGTTATGCTTCACCTAGGTGATCCCTGGGTGAGCTGAATTTGGATAGATCACCCAAGTAACACTTTCATGAGATACCATCAAATTATCCAATGTAACATTTGGGCCAAGTACTTCCTGAATCCTACCAAGCATTACCTGAGTGAAGTAACCAAAGCCATCTCACCCAAGTATCACTTAGATAAAGCTGAGCCCAATTCTACCATGTATCACTCGGGTTAAGTATCCAAAACTATCTCACCCATGTATCACATGGGCAAGGAACCCTCTAACTCACCTAGGTATCACTCGGGAAAATCACCTTATGGGCCCTCTTTTCATATCTCCAATGATTAGGTACCCATTTCTCCTAGCCCCTTATCTAAGGAGGACTAATAAAAGACCTTCTAAAAAGCCTCTTGACATGCAATATTTAAACATAGGTCACACCATCATGACATTTCAATCATAAATTCCCATGGTAATGGAATTATTTCATTTATCCTACCTAATTGGAAAGATTCTTAGAATGTCCTCAATCATGCATTCCTATGGTAATGAGGATACAAACCTTAAGAATGGTGGTATATGGATTCTTGGGATGGGATCCGACATCTGTTTCTAAAAATATAAAGAGGATCGAATTAAAAGTTCCCCTTTTCATCCATCTCCTCATCCTCATGCACTATTAAACATGTCAAAAGTGGTGGAATTCACCATGGCATCTCTTATAGATTAATCCCAAAGTCTTTTTTTCCATACAACCCCCACATTCCATATCCTTACCCTTGTCCACCAGTGGATGAAAGAGATTGTACAAATTTCCATATCTTCCACTTCCTCTTATTTCTCACACCGAGCATGATCCATGTGGGCTTAGAGGTTAGTAGAGATCATGTCATCAGTATGATAAACTTTTACCTAGGAATCATATTCACTATAAGCCCCAATAATGTTATCCCACATTTAAATCCTTTGTTTCATTTTATAAATAAACCACTTATAGGTTTATTGGGAACCTCACAAACATAATTCACACAAAACAAACCAATCCAAAAACCAAGTTCAAACATCAAACACAGATACCAATAAATTTTAAAATAGAAACACGTCGGATTAAAAATTCATATTTCAAAAATAAACAAAATCCTAGTCACGAAGACTAAGGATATCTTGATCAACATTTTAACGAAATTCATGTTGACAACCTTCATGATTTTTTCCTATTATTTTCATTACCATAACACCACCGAAGCTACTTATTGGAAAAAGTTTCTGATAAGAAAAACTAGGACAGACCTTCCACCCACCGTCGTCAAGGAAATATTTACCCTTTTTATTATTGAAACACCAATGATGTCACCATAAAAGATCACCCCCATACAAGAAAAACAACTTCGCAAAAAATTTGAAACAAATATGAAACAAAACATGACCGTCACTGGTGCTCACTTTCCATGACACCGCATCTTCATCACACATATCTTCTTCCATCACAAAACACCATCAAATAAAGGTCCCCCTTCTTAGAACATTGGAAGCCACTCAAATAACAAATCCAAAATATTCTTTGATAACCACCGTACCCGACCGACCAAAGGAGGAGAGATGGAACACAAATCCATGATAGATTTAGAGAATATTATATCCTCAATATAAATACATGAACTTCTCTAAGAACCATCATAACAACCCATTTAAAAAAACCAAGTAGCAAACCACAATAGAGAACAATTGAACAAAACCAAAATAGTTGAAATAGAATACAAAAGCAATCTGAATAATACCATTAGATATAACCTTCAAGAATCCAAAGAAAATGAAACCAAAGAGATGAGAAGATAAATCCATCTCCAAAGAAGAAAAAGGGCAGATCTACTACAACCCCCCTATAGAACCATCCCAAGATGACCCGAAAGCCACATCGAGCCCGACCAAAAAATGGGGTCGAATGTGACGAGTTGACCAACAAGGGAAGAGGAGAGGGAGAACATAGAGTGCCAATACCAGTACTAAACCAAAAATTCTAGAACAAAAATACACAGAACTAATATGGTGATCTGATGCACTAGGTTAGGTAGAAAGAGGGGTGGTGAGAGGCAGCGGGTATCCACACCAGCGAATAGCCCCAGTCAAGAAGAGGGGAGGATAAAAAGAGACCGGGAGGAGGAATTGATCTTAAGTGAGGTGAGGAGAACCATAACTACTTAAGGAAGCCATAAACACCCTAGGAAGAAGGGTAAGGGAGGAATGGGATCACTGAGTGAATGTAGAGACATCCCCAATCATGTTATCACCCAATCAAAGGGCCATATTCCCTAAGAGAAAAAACCATCAAAGGTCCATGTTCCTGATGAAGCAACTACTTGGTCCTTCTATATAGGTGTAATTTATAACCATTTCGAACTACATGAGATTTGATTAGTATCTAAATGGGATATATAGTAAGTCTCCATGAGGTTCAAACCCAATACCACAAAATCACCCCATACTTATTAGGCCATATTACTAGTAGGGTTATGTCCAACCTAAAGGGAATATTAATTTCGAGTTCCTCCATCACCATCCCTATTAGGACATATTCCCAATAGGTTCACATATAATTTGTGAGGCAATATTTCTTCTGTTCCCTTGGGATGTTTTGGTGTATGTCCCACACCATCCTTTTCTAGGATTCTTTTTCTTAGATATTCTTTCTAATTAACATTAAAATGCCTAGTCTGGTCCTCATCACATGAACCTAGAATGTATAATATGTCCCATTAAGTGGAACTGAACTAGGTAGGTTATGATTCCTCTCATAAGGATAAATTGGAAGCCCCTATCATGGGAACAATCCAAACATCAAAACTAAAACCATCTCCCTGGATAATGATAAATTATAAAGCACCTAATTGTATGTATTAAAATAAGCATCTTAAAACAAAGAATTTAAACACTACAGATAAACTTAGATACATACAAATGGTTTCCCATCGATGGAGAACCTCAAATAAATATAAATGGTTTCCCATAAATACATTTCCATAATAATTTTTTAATACATAGGGGTGACCCATTCCGTATTTATAATTTAAATGGGATTAAAAAACATGTTTTAAATCAATAAGAGAGTCTGTGAGTAGAAAATAATTCACCCCAAATGTTTTTGATGAGTCTAAAATGCCATCCTCTCAACCAATGTGAGTATTTAAGAGTTGTTGGTTAAGTTCCCCAATGACCATATTCCTTTAGAAAGTAGGCCCATGGGCCATCATTGATCTAATATCCATTGGGTGTTTTTGGTTCTATGTAAAACCCAATGGAAACAACCTAAAAAGGGATAAAAAAGAACATTTTTGAACCCGATGTGAAAGATTATGCAACCATACTCAACCCCCCCCCCACAATCAATCAGCAGGACTAATTTTCATCAGAAAAAATATGTCATTTAATCAATAAATTCATCCATGGATGATATCAATGTATTAATAGCATAGAACATAATAAATGATTTTTCAATGATGGAATTCATAATTTAAAATATTTAAATATACTGTCAAGGCTTAGGCCAAGACACTTTGAATAATTGTGTTGGAAATAGAAAAATAATTCTCAAGTAATTCCAAATTGATTATCTCATGAGACATAATGTTGCATCTAGGGGATATATAATTTTAGGTCCCACCAATCACTAACACATGTCCAATTTATTTCTCATATATTTAATGATCAATACAATATGAAATTAATATACATCAATAATAAATAAATATCTATATTGAATCAAGAATACAAATGTCAACATTCCCCAATTAATAAAATAACTTTCATTGTATGTTTAATTCTTGTAATACCATATGTATAAATGGTATATAGTTAATGAAATATTAAAATTCTAAATATATCCATGATATAAATGAATATGTATATAATAACAAAATAATAATGGAGAGCGATAAAGAACATAAATTTAAGGGAAAAAGAATATTCCTTGTGAAAAAAGAGGTATAAACCCAAAAATATTAATGGATAAAATAAGAAAAGAAATTATTCAAAAATAAATATTTTTAAGTAAAGAAATTTCTTTTTATAATTAAATAGGAAAATATAAGTAGAATTTTAAGAAGAATTTTCTTAAAAATTTTATTTTATTTTTGTAAAAATGAAGTCATAAACCACTTCTAAAACTCTTTTCCAAAGGTGTGAAAGATACATTTAAATAATAATTTTTAAAATAATTTAAAAAACATAATCATTAAAATAAACTATACTTAATTAATAAATTGTAGTGTATAATATAAAATATAAATAAATAAAATTAAAACCCATTTTCAAATATTTTTGAGAATATAATATCCCTTTATTTTTGGTATATTTTAAAAATTAATAATTCGTAGCATAATTGGATTAGGATTTCATTGAAAAAAATATAGAAAAATGTAAATGAATATTGATAATTAATAATAATTATGGTAGTGAGAAATTATAGTTAAGTGGTAAATGTTAAAAAACATTTTTTTCACACTTTTGTAAATAAAGTAAAAAAAAACTCATGTAAAAAAGATGAATATAGTCCTTTAATTTTTTTAGTAGAAATAAAAATTTTAAAAAATTTCCCTTTATAAATCATTGAAGTTTATAAAACAAATTTCTATAATCAAAATTAATAATATGTATGTGGAAGAGAAATGTTAACCACCAAACAATAAGAAATAAGGGCATATTATCTTATAAAAAAACCTTTAGTGGATTTTGGTACCAAAGAAGATATAATGGAAAAAATAATTTTAAAACTAAAAAGAAACTATAGTATAAAAAATATATATAATTTAATAGAGAAATATCATATAATTATCCCAAATAAGGTTCAAGTTTAAACAATCCCAATTAATTGCGATTTTGAAACATAATATCTTACTATGGATTTCTGGTTGTTTGGACCTTTTGAAACCTACTATATAATAATTAAATTATTATTATTAATATATATCATATAAATATTTATATTTATATTTATTTATATCCTTTATTCATAACTTAGTTTTACCTATTTACTCATAATGCTTCATCAAATATAAATTTTTTAGGTGTTAACTATTATACATGTTTTGAATTGATGCTTTTGGTCCTTACACCTTTGTAATACTATCATCACATAAAAAATGAAAATAATTATATATATATTGTTTATACATTAAATACTATTTTATAACCATTAATTTTACTGAGGTAATGAAAAATTAATTACATCGCTTCGTGGAGACGGTTTTCTACACGTATGCATACGCACCATTTTTTATTTTTCCACAGAGGGGATGGTAAGAAGGTAGATAATAGTTTATATTTATAGAATAATAATTATTTCATAATAATCCTATATTTAAATATCTATAACCATTATTGTTAGGTGGTTATGAAAAACAAAACACATCACTTTGTAGAGGTGGTATTCTGAATGTTTTCACGAGCGATGATTCATTTCTCATTGGATGGAAAGGAAGAAAAAATAGTTATTCCATAAACATAATAACATTTTATTAAAGTAAAGATACTAATTTAATTATATTAGTATGGTTATAACATATTTTAAGGAGGTATAATAAGAAATAAACTTTTAAGAAATTGGTTAAGACTTATACCTCATCCTTGGATATATTCCTTCAAATTATAACTTAATACTTGTAGGATTGGTATTTTGCTGAGAAAAAGGCCTCTATAAAATTGGTAGAAGTGTTTTAAGTTATTTTTTCAAATATTTTTCTAGATAGGGTTCTCAAAATATGTGAAGAAGTAAGTATATGTGTTTCCTTTTTTACAAGTGAGTGGGGTGGTGCCATTTTAAAAATTAGGAACTTTAAAATATAATAAATGTATTTATCATAGAAAATGACTCTCATTTAGTCCAATTTAGAATATTGGATTTGTTATGGTCTAAATAAACTAAAAAAATAAAATATAGAAATGTTTTATAGATATTTTAATATTTATCTTTTAGTTTAACTCCCTCTTTAACAGTTTTAAATTTTACCATAGTGACCAACTTTTACCATGGTAACTATTAATTATGAATAAAATTGAAATTGAAATCAACACTAAATTATAAAATTGTGATCCCAAATATAGAATAAATTTTATAATATTAATTTTCTTTAGGTGGTAAAAATTTATTTTAATTTAATTTCACAAAACGCAATGAAAAAATGTTTTTAGAACAATGTATTTTTAATCATAAAAATGATTTTATACCAAAATCATGTATAATCTTGATTAAAAAGAAATTAATTTGATAATTTTTTATCATATTAGAATTATTTAAATTTTAAATGAAACCAAAAATAAAATTAACCTTTTTAAAACATTATTAAAATAGAAGAACAAAAACAAATTTTACTTGAATAAAAACATTACTTTTGATATCCAAAATGTCAAAGATATACTTCTAAGTTCAACATTAAATTATAAAATTAATTATATTAATTATTAAATATATTTATATTTTCTATGATTTTTTTTGCTAAACATTCAAACAATTATGACTTCATGATAATGTCATAAAAGAGACAATATTTGTAAAATTTATACCTTTTTACTATTCAACCTAAAATATACCTTTTTCAGAAAAATCCCAAAAATTCAACCAAAGATAAATTTAAAATGTTGAATTAGTAAATTAAGTTAATTTTATCAAATTAAAATTATTAAAATTATAAATTTATATTTTAAATGAATATATGAAATATAAAGAAAAACTACTTTTATAGAGAAATGGCCCATTTTAAAGTCTAAGTGTTCTTAATATTATTTCATAATGGTTTGATTATTATTATATTAGTTCATATATTGAAATATTACATATTATAATATTTTAAATGTGATCAATTAAAATAAAAAACGACTTTAATAATAATTATTTGAAAAATATCTCTTTTTGATATTGAGTGATTTTTAAAAAAAATACCATGAAAGAATCTAAATTTATTAATATATTTTTATTTATTAAAGGATTATTATTATATTTCAAAAATAGTTTTAGTTTTGTGTTTTACATATTAAAATCTATTCAGTATTATATACATTTATAGGAAACTACAAACTAAAATCTTTGGGTGTTATATTCTACCCCTTACATAAATTACGTCCGAAATTTCTATTATTACTTATTAATGAAATTAAATAAGGGTGTCCATAATAAAGATAAACTTTCTTCTAAGTTATCGACATCACAATCTTAGGTAAGACTATAAAAAATATCATAATTTTTTCTTAAACCATAAATGTTTCTCTATTAGAATTATAATTGTGAATGAGTTTCCTATTATGCACAATTGAATTATATATTCCTAATAATGGATTTATTTTCCTCTTGAATTTAATGAATATCAGAAAAATACATACATTATTTTTTTCAACTTTATAAGTGATTTTTTTTCATTTGATCCAGTGTTTTAGTGAGATTCAACTTTTGATTTTAACAATGAATTACTAAGATGATTTTTTCATGTGTGAAGCATGAAAATCATATTTTAATTGATCATAATATCCCCAAAATAATGATAAATTATTCCACTTATCTTTAGAAAACTAGTAAAACAAATAGTGTGAATGAATAAAAAAAATATCTAAAGAAATGTTAATCTTCAAATCCGTTATTATAAAAAATCAAAAAATTCAACATAAATTATACTATAATTTATCAAACAATTATTTAATACTCAAAATTAACTAAATCATAAAATCCAGATTATATAAATGCTAATAATAAGAATACAAACCATACCTGTAACTAGGGAATAATTTTTCATCTTAATAGAGATTGCCCAATATATTCTTATTGTAACTTGATTCCCTTTAGGTGTCTTAATTGACAACTCCTTCCTTAAATTATTAGTTAATGATAAAATTTTATTAGAAATCATAAAGGATATAAAAGATTGAATAGATCATGAATCAAATAATGTATTGACTAATATTGATACATTGATCAAAGTACAACTTATCACCTTATTTAGGGCTTCAACCTTAGTTGTAGTGACTGCATAAGCTTCGCCTTACTCCCTTGTCCTTTCATAAGGTAAATTTCCTTAATTAATTGAGAATTCATATGATTATTTACCCACACCCCATTACCATAAAGAAAAACTAAGGTGTTTTATTCCATAATTTTTACCTGTTATAAATTTTACTATTCCTTTATTTTCATTTTTATAAATTTCCCTTTACACAATGATCAACCATTCTATTTTTCTCTTATTTTCCTTTGAAAATACAATACTTGGATAATTCCTTATCCACCTTGAGGGAACTTAATACCATATCATAAAATATGGAAATTTTTTGAGAGATTAAAAAACATTGATGTCTTGACATTATCCTATCATAGAAATAATCGATCTTACTTTTTAGATTACATTCATAGTCTGAAATAACCTTACTAATATTTTAAAGTCATCTTCAAACTTATTTTTTTTATTATTCCCTTTTTCTGATGATTAAAAATATTCTTTTCCAAATCAACTTGTTTCTCATAAGGAAATTATATGTCAAATAATATGTTCTTTAAGGTTCCAGAACCACTATTTCCTCAACCGATTTAGTATTTTGAATCAAATAAGACTATTAATTAACATGTTTGTTTAAAAAATATAATGATAGAATAACCTTTACCTTTCTTGCATACCAAATATAGAAATATCTTTGTGAGGGAATCAATCCATTATTTAGATTTAAATATATTAGCAGTTCCATAAATCTATGGAGTTTTCTAATGCATGAAGCAGTCTAACATTGAAAAATTATGTCGTAATGAAATAGGTTTCTTCATATAACCAATGTTATTAGTAATAAATTCCCCCTATAAATTTATGATCTTAATAGCTCCAATCTCTATAATTATAGAATTTATTTTAAGGGAAATAGCTATCTATGTCATGGATTTTTACACATTTTTCATTTCATAAAATAGTTTCCATTTATAAATAATGGAATATACTTAATTAGCTCATAAAATAATAAATATTTATCAATAGGATGAAAAATTTCTATGTAGGTAATTTTTTTGAGCATTATATGGGTTTATCTTAATGCTCTTTCTAGCTATGTTCTTCTAGATTCTAGTCCCCAAGGGTCTTAGTAAAATTTTTCTAATACTTACTGCAACAAACCCAACTTTAGTAACCTATAGTCAGATTATTCTATATTAAATTTATAAAAGATGCAAAAGAGTGCATCCTATGTGACCTAATAGTTTAGAAGTCTTGGGAGACTAGATACAGACATGATTTCCATATTAAATTTGAAACATTAAAACACAACATATAAAATTCTTATTTCTCTAATAAATCATTCAATGTTATCTTCTTGATAACCTATGGAAAATAAAATAAAATAAATGGTGAGCACAAATAATTAGTAAGGTATATTGTATAAGAGAATCTATCGTGAATGCATATGGCCTAAAAAATGTAGCAGAGAGAAAAATAAATATATATGACATTTAAACATTAAATTAATCCACAAATGATATCAATTTATTAATTATATGGAAAATAATAGTTGATTTCTCAATGATGTAATGCATAACACTAGATATTTTAATCCTTCATCAAGTCATTGACCAAGACACTTTTAATAATTAGGTAGGCAACACCCAAATAATACTCAAGGAATGCCAAAAAAATTATCTCTTAAAAGGCACTGATTCATTTAGGGGTTATATAATTTTGGGCCCCACCCATCACAAACACATGAAAAATTCATTCCAAATATATTGAAAGATCAATAAAATTAGAAATAAATATGTTTTAATAATAAATAAATATCCATATTAAATCAATAATATTAAATGTTAATATTAAATAGTTAATAAAATAACTTTCTTTGTAATTTTACTTAAAAAAATACCATATTAAAAAATGGTATATAGTTTAAAAAATATTTAAATGATAAATATATCCATAATACAAAATAATATGGATATAATATTAAAATATTAATTAATACTGATAGAGAACAAAACTTTAAGGAACATATAATACTCCTTGGAAAAAATGATGTATAAAGAAAAAATCCATAATTGATGAAATAATAAAATAAATTCATCCTAAATTAATATTTTGAAGTAAATTAAATTATTTTTAGAAACTGAGAGGAAAACAGAAGTGAAACATGAAATTGATTTTTTCTTAAAATGTTTATAATTTTTTTCTAAAAGATGAACTTATAAAAAACTTGCAAAACTATTTTCAAAAGGTTTTAAAAAAGAAATTATAAAATGATTTACAAAAGGTAATGTTAAAAATAAACTAGGCTTAAGTAATAAAATTTAGAGTGGAATATATAATATATATAAATAAAATGAAACCCCGTTTTCAAATATTTTGAGAAAATAATATCCCTTTCTTTTTAGAAACTTTTAAAAATGAAAAATTACTAGAATAATGTGATTAATGTTTATTTAAAGAAAATATAGAAACATTTAATGAAATATTGATAAAAAACAATGTCTATTATGGTGGGATATTATGATCAAGTGTTCAATGCTAAGAAAAAAATATTAGTACACTTTTGTAAATAGGGTAAAAAATAACCTGTGCAGAAAATGATCAAAGGATTTTTCTTAAACATTTGAATAAAAATTAAATTTTAATATAATTTTAACTCCAAAAATAATTTAATTACATAAAAAAATTTCTTGAAAATAAATAAATAATATGGATTTGGAAGAGAAAGGTTCCTGACCAAAAAGGGTAAATAAGGTTGAATTTTATTATAAACAACGTTTTATTGGATTTGGGGTACTAAAGAGGGGTAAAATGGATAGAATAATAATGAAAGCTAGAAATAACCAAAAAATAGAAAATATATGACATTTAAGTGATAAATAGATTATAATTCCCCATAACTAATATTCAAGAATAAACCATCCTGATAAAATGTATGATTAGAACATAAACCCTTTCATTATATTCCATCTTGGCTAGATGCATTCCAATCTAATATATAATACATTTAAAGAGATATATTAGGATTATAAACACCCTTAGAGGGGGGTAAATCAATATTGGTGACTAAAATTTTTTTATCCATTTTTTATATATGTAACCTATTAAGGTGAATGGATCACAATTGTTCTCTCTCCTCACCCTCATTATTTCTTATAGCACAACCAAAAACACACACACACACACACACACACAAAAGAGGCACAAAAATTTACAAGGGTATCCAATAAATGTGAGATGTATAGTCCTTGGTGTTACCTATATTCCTTTATGATCACACAACCCCCAGTATCAACCCATAATCTTTACACTATAGTCTCTAGATAATATAGAGTGTGCACCTCACACACTTGTTTTATGCATCCTACACTCAGGTACATACCATAAATTTAAAAAGAAATATAGGGGTAATAAAAATTTATTATGAAATGAATTTATAATACTTCCTTGTCTTATAATTTAAACCTCTTTCCACTTATTTTTCCATTTCATAGTAGCAAATCACTTCTTCTATTTGTATAAACAATATTTCATACAATTTATTCTTTTTATTCATATTAGAAAACTGATATATTTTTTTATACATTTCCTATTATTTACTATGAAAAATTAAATTCACATAATTCTTTCACTAATCTCTTCTTCTGTGAAAAGTGGGGTGCATTGATCTCATCTTCTTCTAATGAACTTAATGACCAACATGGACATTAATTCTTCCTCCTCCTCTTATCTTCCTCGTCTACATTAGTTAATAATTTTTTTTATTTGTTCTTTATCTTCTCTAATAAAAAATGATTTATCCAGTTTATATATGGTATCATATCTCCTCTATATTAGAACACAAGAAAATATTCTTTTGGAATAATAGTGTTGATCTCAACTCACTCACATATCATTGAACTATAACAATATTTATATATGTATAATAATATTCAGCATTGCCACTTATTTTTTTATCCATTATTTATTAAATTTCCATATTCACAATTCCTTGTGAATACATTAATTTAAATCTCCATATATTTAATCATTTCAAAAACACATGTAATATCAAATCTCGATTTCCCACAACACCATCTTTATAACCTCAAACAATTGCATGTAAAACTCTATGAAGACATGAAAAAACCATGTGTTCTTTATTATTCATCAATCCATGATACATTCCATTAATATCACCATGTATGAATGAATACATGCATGATATAGTAATGAGATCATGACTTTTTCCATCTTACATTATTCATCATCTCATCCCAAAAAAGGCACAAAAATTTAAAATTAATATCAATATATCCATTAATGAAACATTATTTATTCTTTCACTATCCAAAATAATCAACATACATTAAGAAAAATTCATATGTACTCATGGAATTTACTGTGATTATGGAACATTCATTTGTGTAAAACAATTATTCTATAAGTATGATTTCTTTCTACTTTATAAATCAGCCTAAATCATATTTAGAATTATTATGATAGATGTTTTCATTTAAGATCACCTCACTTGGAAACTTCTAAATTTAGTTTCATTACCATTGGTTATTCCTCCTCATGTCTAACCGTACAAAACATTAAAAATATCATAAAACACATGATTAAAGTGAACCACACCATGGTTTCACTCGGTTCTTTAAACCGAGACTTCCCTATTACACCACAACATTCTCTAAGAAATTTTGATCCTTATTTAAAAAATCATACAAAAGTAAGTGGATTTTTTCTTATTAAAATAGTCACCATTGATACAACACATCATGGATATCATTTTTTTTACTTCTCACATTTTCAAGGATATTGATTACTATATCCTTATTTATATATATAACTAATGAACAATTCACTTTGTATCAATTATATTCCTCAAAAAATTTATTATTCCAACCCAAATATCAACCAAGAATTTTTTGTCACTTGATCTACCATAAGGTTTGTGGTCACTTGATCTACAGTAAGGCATGTGATCAATTATTGTGTGGTCATTCAACCAATCATTCTAATATTATGGTTACTTGATCAACCAAGTGTTATATGATCACTTGATCGATCATAGCTATTCCCCTTCTCTACTTGCATGCAATAATATTCTTTTGATATTTCAACTCTTCCAAATCTACTATGAGATCATACTTCAAGATATTTTTTCTCCATTCTTCCATATTCTATACTTCACTTACATCTCATATTCATAGAATCTTCACAATAGAAATATTATAATAATAGATATAATTACCTTTATGTTGTATTGAATGTACCCTTATGTGATATCCATGATATCCAAGTTACCTTTATTTACTTAATGATATAGTTGTAGTACCTTTATGTAGCATGACATATTTATTATAGGTAACCTTTATGTGTGTAATGAAAACCCCAAACTACCTTTACATAGGTAACACAATTGTGTACCTACACTTATGTACAGTGTATGATTCACAGTTAACCTTTACATAAATGGATTTATGTTCCTACAATATCATAAACTCACTTACTCAACCACTAGTATGAACTTTACACATCTACATTATTTTATGGTTTTTAATGGTGCTTTTATATAGCTAGGGTATAAATATAATAATCCTTATGAAAAGTTTAAGTTAGTTATATACATAACTTTGAAATTAGGTTATACCTTCACACTAGTTCTCAACCACCCATATACGATATATAAATTGACCTTTATATTGTTAATGTCAACTCTATGTTACCTTTTTTCATGAAGAATAAACCTTGAATTACCCTTTCATGGATACTAAATTCTGTACAATATTTCTAGACTACTTAAAAATACCGGTAAATATATTCCAACTTATTCAAAAATTAAATACAATAAACTTCAAGTAACATTGAAAATTATGAGCATAATAACAAATCACATGAAAATTTATACTTCATAAACATGGATGAAATTCTGTAAGTACATTCATCATAGATATATAATAATATTCATTATAATTTATTTCTCTATGGAAATCCAAATATTTATAGAATATTTTTCATTTAATAATAAATATATCTCCAAATTTTAAAAATAAAATAAATATTCTTTTTTCATATCAAATATGACAAGAAAAAACTTCAAACATAAAAATTTAAAGATATTTCATCCATTTTTATATATCAATAACAACTTGAAACCTAATTTGGAAATAATGTAATAAGTTTAAATTCTTCATCATTCCTAATAAATAATTCATCATAACCATTATCATTAAATATCAAATCTACTTTTTTATCATCAATATATTTACATTTGTTAATAATCATTACTTAAAAACAAATAACACAAAAACACAAACTGGGATCAATAATCTCCCCATTTTTATTTTTTTGTTAATACCAATTCCAAAATGTTATGTCAATATGTGAACACCATTATCTTTTAATTACCTCACTTATTTCCACATTTTACTTCTATTACATTTTCTTATCAACCATTAAATTTTCATTTATATTCCCTTATTGAAAAAAATAAAAATTTCATTAAGAGATATGTTATGATTTTATACTTAATAAATGATGCACTATCTATTACACTCTAATTATACATGAGTAATTCTAAGTGTTGAAAAAAGATGGTTTGATTTAGACATCAATGTCTTCCATTTTTGGAGAATAAGATACCAATATAAAATGAAAAAACACATTAAATTTCATAAAAACTATAAAAATATTTCAAGTTAAGACCATTTAAAATAATTAATATACAAATTTCTCATGAGATATATCAAACTAAATTTTCTTTCACTCACTTCATCTCCCATGTTTAAAAAACTCAAGTAAAAATATCAGGATTTATGATAGCTCAAGACATTTTTAATAACCTCTATTTTTATAAAATTAATTTAAATTAATGTCACACCTTAAATTTTGGAGTTGGTTATTAATAATAAGGATTATAGATTAAGGAAAAAAAATATTGTAAATGAAATTATATTAAGTACATTCCAAAATAATTAAATTTGAATGAAATAATAATTTTGGAAAATTAGTTAATATTCTTCACTTATCTCTACCTCTCGATGAAAATCCACTAAAATTTATATTTATGTCAATATTTTAAAGCAACCACATATTCATTAAGCATGATTCAATTATTTATATGTTCTTTGAAATAAAAATTGAGGGATTTATCTAGGATAGTTCTTCTTTATCTTTACTATTAAACTTCTGCTAACCAACTCTTCTCCTCATGTTCTCCCCACCGAGACGATGATTAAACTTCAATTACCTACATTTTAAGAACAAATATAATAAGTAAATATTAATGTAGTAGGGTGAATATTATTTCTCTTTATTGTAAATAATAAGGTTGAGAGGATTTTCTCAACCAATTTGATCCACTCTTCAAGCCTCTATATTTGTTCTTTAGATATGATTTGATTTTATGAATCATGGTACTTCACACAAGTTCTGTTTCATTTTTGTGAGAATCTAATTATTTCTCTAGTAATAAAATAATATGCATCTACCTTTTAATTATTCACCATTTTTATGAATTTATATCAAGTTTTACATGTTGTTAACCAACCTCTTGTAGTGTGTCTAGCCTTATTAAATCTTTCACATAGAAAGTTTTCCATAGAAGGATTTTAATTTTTCAAAAACTATTAATAAACATTGGGTCTTCATATATAATACCTTATATTCCTTTAAAAAAATCCTCGACTTGTGCCTCTTTTCATTCTCCTTGATTTCTCCAAATCTGCTGTCTAGATAATAAAACATTCTTTACATACCTTGTCAGCCTTCTTGGAGTTTCCAAATAACTTCACTTTAGTGACTTTATTCACATAAATTATTTTGGATTTAGTATTATTATTTGACTTATTGGATCTAATTTGTCCCCATTATTCATTATGGTTTTGTATATAAATAAAACTCACCCTTCTTCTCAAGATTCTTGTGAGTATTCTATTTTGAAACATTCTTTTGATTTCTTCCGAAGGGTCTCTCTTCAATCTTCACAAGCTTTTATGGTTTTTTACTCATTTGTTTTAGATATATGATGTTATAGGAATATAAAATCATTGTTTCTACACCCTTTTAAATTATTATATAAATTTTCAATCACTTAAAATATGTTTTAATTTTTCATGTCCCAGTGAACCACACAGACAAACCTGAGGGGGGGTGGATCATATATGAATTTTTTTTACCAAATTTCAATTATTTAATTAAAATGATAAAATTAATTTTTATTTGAAGCTTTTATGTTTGTTAAAGAGGTTAAATATTTTGTAGCATAACATAAAAAATAACTAATATAAAAAAAATATTGAAATTAAAGTGGAATATATATTTTTATAATGTTCATCCCCTCCTTGGAATCCTACTCCTTTTTATACTTGGGATGTCCAAGTAAAAGATAATTCACTAGAAATAAATAAAAAATATTCAAATATATTTATACAGGTATCATCCTAAAACCATGAAAACCATATTACAAAAGTTTATAGTTCACAATATTACACTTTTGAAATGGTACCACACCCCACAACACCTCTTAGAACTGGAATCCCACCAACTCAGCTCACTTTGATTCCACTCATTCTAAAGTAGATTAATATAGTCTATCCAGGAATGTATCTGTACCATCAATACTGAAATAATTCATCAATAGAACAAATTAGTTGACTACCTTAAAAACATTAATTACATAACATATAAAACCCACTATTTATAATTTCCTGGATTACAATTATTCTTCATATTTTTTTATTGGCCTCCATAAGATCAATCTTCAAAAGAACAAAAATACAACCGAGTATTCAAAATATATCTCTACTAGTAAGAATATCTCACTTATTCTATTTATTTGAGACTCAAAATTTTTCATAGGTTCAATTATCCCTTATCCTTAATTACTATAGGTTTTATCAACTTCTTCTAAATCACTTTAGTTTCTAAATTACTCACAGATCTTAGACACATAAGTAAAAGAAGTTCCTGATTAATTTTCCTCTTTTATACTCCTAGATATTCTAAAAAACACACGTTCATGAGAAAATTAATTAAATGTATAATTTAATTTATAATATCCAACAATATAATTAAACACCCCTATATTTTGAGGAATTATTATTTTTAAATTAATTAATCTATTTTTTGATATTTTTATTTTCATGCAAAAATGAATATATTATTTTATATAAAATAAGTAATTTTTTATTGTGTTATATGCAAAAAAATTTAATCATACACTACATGCAACATACATTTTATTTTGCACTATATGGTACACTAACTTGGCTTGCATTACATGCAACACTAAATTTCTACAAAACAACATTTTATTATTATAATTATTTAAATGGGGTAGTTATAACATATCCATTAAACATAGTAATATTAATAGTGATAAATAATTTTTAAATATAATTAATATTGGTTTTATATAGATAAATCATATTTATAATAAAACATATAATTTTGTTAGAAAAGTCTTTATATATTTGAAAAAACTATTTTGTTAAAAGAACTGATTTTATGTCCTTATGTGAACAATAATAAAATTAATTTTAGACACATTTAGAAATTTAATTTAATAAAATAAACTTCATTTTTGAATTAATAATGAAAAAATTCTCTTAGGGTATATTTTTGTGATTTTATAAGAAACTTCATTTTTGGATGAATAATAAACAAATAATGAATTTTAATTCAAAACTTTTTTTTTGTATAATTTATTTATATAGTTAAATGTAATTATAAGTTTTTTTAAAGTAAAAATAGATCAATAATAAATATATTAATCCAATTTTGGTCATTGGAATCATTTTTATGTTGAATTTAGATATAAAATATTAATGGAATTTTGAACATTCTCACTTCAAAAACCCACTTTCTTCCACATCTGTAGGATTATCATTAAACTTAATTTTTACTCTTCTGTGAATTGAATTTATAAAAATGAAAATAATTTTTAATAATTATAATATTTATAGTATAATAGGATCAACATAATTTTTTATCAAAAATATTCGTGAAATTTATTAGAATTAATTACAACGATTAAAGTAAAATTAATCTTAACAAAGGACTAAACCCTAATCTTAACGGAAAAATGATGAATAAACTTCTCAAAATACCATTTTATGGAAAAATTTGGTTCATAAACCTATTATTATTTATTTGGTTTGGTTTTTGAAGACTTTTGTTAGGTAAAAACATGGGTACACCTAACTTGTTTTCAAAAATACCAAGTGTGTCCCCTCCCTCCCTTATAAAAGGGAACCACCTCTCCCCCTTCTTCACACATCTCAAACCACTTATGTTATTCCATGAAATGATAAATTAACTTTCCAAAATACATAAATTCATCAATTAATACTCTATTTGGGAAGAAACCCAACCAAGGAATCCCTTTGGTACAAACCAAATGGAGTTACCAAAAGAAGAGGTAACATCCTTCCTCAAGCTCCTTTTTTTTTCCTTTCTCCACCACCTTAATTATTATTATTCCATTATTACATAATAAACTCAGTATAATAAATATATTTATGTGTTTTTATATTAATTTTCAACCTAAACTTACACACACTTCCATATAATGGGTAATTAACTTACCTTTTTTGTGTACGATGAACTACTACCTCACGAAATTATATTTTTCGTTTTTCATTTACCACCTATAATAGTTGGGAATTATGATTTAAACTGTATTTTATAAGTTATATATGATATTTATTATTTATATATGCTTATTTAGTTATTATATAACACATAAATTCATTATTTTCTTTTTGTTTCTGTACGATAATTTCATTTGGGGAAGTGTGGATTATCGCCTCTTCAAAGCGATATGATTCGTTCACACCTTACATGGAATGTATTAAGGAAAAATTTAGTGAAATTATATGATATATATGAAATAATAATACTTATAAAATTATAATATATATATATATATACATATATGTCATTTCGTTTCTTTCTTTCATTATGACAACAAAATGGAAACAATGTTCATGCGCTCATATGACCTACCGTCTCCATGAATAGTTTATTTCATTTCATAATTATATATTATATATATTATTATAAATAAATGTAAAATGAATATATATTATATTTATAAAATATTTTACATTATTTGAATAAGTAATTCATGATATAAGTAAGAGGATCAATAATAAGTAAAAAAATATAGAAAAATAAAGCAGATATTACCAAAAATTTAACATTAACACGGAGTTGCTAATAAATGTGTAATATAAAGTTATAAAAAGTTATATATGATATTATATATAATAATATGGTTATGTATTATATTTATAATAAATTTATATTTCTTATACATGATTATTTAATGTGTAAGAAGAAGGTAATGACATAAGGTAAGGGAATTTAATCTCATTTTTTTATTTCCGTGAGATACATGCCATATTCACCACTCGCTTCTTTTGTGTAGTATATATAATACGATATGAAATGGTATATCATTAATTTACTTTATTTAGTGATATTAAAAGATTTAAATTGATGTTATTATTTCATGGGGATCATAATTATAAAGTTACTCAAGTAGTAAGGGTATTCTTATCTCACTTTTATTTTCCATGAAACACAATCCATTGTCACACCGTATTTCTTATATGTGGGGTGTATAATTAAATTTTATGTATTATATGATTATTATAATTAAATATGTTGGTATTTATATATACATTTTATGTTATTTCTTTCATGGGGTATATGTTTCAAAAGTTACCAAATTGGTAAAGTAATTTGGTCTTAATTTTCTTTCTTGGAGACACATGCCATGTCATACACCCATATTTTCCTATATTGTGTATATACTTCATTTGAAATGTTAAATCTTGATTCTCATTATTTTCATGATATCTTAATATTCACATAATTTCATTTTCTTTCATGGGGATTATGATTTAAAGTTACCAAGTGGTAAGAGTTTATTGAAACAATCTCATTGTTTATCCTGATTGTTTATGATTATTCTTCCATTGATGAAGTATTATATCCCATATATCATTAACTCTCATGAAATTTATTATAATAAAGTTATTCATGATATATTAATGTATTGGTACCATTTTACACTCTTTTTTACATAATATGATCAAGAAAGTTTTTTTAAGAAAGTATAAATTTTCCTCTCTTCGGTAGAAAATATGTGTTTCTTTAAAACCATGATCAATAAAAAAGGTTTAATTTTTTTTTATTTTTAAAAATTGTTTTAACTGATTTAAAAAAATCCCTTTATAAGTTTTTATAGGTTTTTTTAATGAATATTATTTCAATGTTTTCGAATATTATTTTATATGTTTTCAAAGTATTTTCAAAGAAATGGTTTTCAAAAATATTTTCAAGATTAATTTTCAAAAAAATGGTTTTAAAAATGTTTTCAAGTTTCCATTTTATATTTTAAAAGAAAAAGTTTTTCAAAGGTCTTTATGTTTTAAAATAATTTTTTTTAAAGAAAGTATATTTTCAATGGAAAAAGTTTTTAAAAGTATCTTTACAAAATATATTCCATCTAAGATGAAATCCATTGGTGTTACTCATGAATTTATTAGAAATGATCTATAGGTTCCATTAATATTATTTCTCTAAATGGTTTATATTTTGATGGAAGGATGTTTATGAAACCCATTTATCTTTCATGAGTTATATGTTTATGAAACTAATTTCTCTTTTCACGGTTTATTTTCTTATGAAACCCACTTATTTTCACAAGTTATGATTTGATGAAATGATTATAAAACTTTTATTTTTTCCATAGGTTAAGATATGATGACATGTTTATAAAAAAAATTAATACATGGGTTATGATAGGATTTTTATTAGACCCATCCATTTTTGTGGGTCATGATATGATGAAAGTTTTATTATCTTATAGAACATGTATGAATGATTTTATTATGAGATGGGTGGGACCTATATCTCACTCCAATTCATTAGGTAATGGTTTATATTTAATGAGACAATAATGGGAATCATTTCGATGGGCTTGATCCACTACGGGAAGATGGGGAAACTCGATCACTTACAACGAAAGGACTACGACTGGGGATGGTGGTGTGTCCCACCCAGTAGGTGTATCCACCCTGAAGATAGAATATAAGGAAACCTTATTCACTATAGGGATATGGGGAAACCCAATCCAATATAGGAATATGGGGAAACCCGATCCCTTATAAGGAAAGGACAACGACAGGAGATGGTGGTGTATACTTCCCAGTAGGTGTAGTCCCCATGAAGTGCCATGATAAGTTATAGAAACACATCTTGACTTATAGGGATTGATATTACATGTTTATGCTTATGACATAATTCAATGTATTATTCATATATTATGATTTCATGGATTATGATATTTTTTCCCGTATGATTCATGTCTTATAAACTACCAAGATTTATTCCATGATTCTTTTTTATGATATTATGATATGTTGGGTATGATATTATAATGTTATGATAATGTTCTCATACCCATATGCTCATGTTTTTTCTTACATGTATTCCTTGTTTACACTTACTGAGCATCTGATCTCACCCCTTTTTATGTTTCCTTACCCAGGTTATGAAGATATGTATTAAATTCGATGAGTCTTAGAAGGGTTATAGTAATGAAGAACCTAGTGGGAAGGTATTATAACTACACACTGATCTCTTGAAGATTGGTAGGGGTCATCCAATAAACTTAAGAATATATCAGTGTGATCCCAGGTTGAAAGTTGATATAGAAGTAAATATATCTCCTCAATGGTATTTCAAAGACATCTTTAGGGATGAATATAGTTAGAATCCCAATGCCTGAATAGCCTGCTGAACCAAGGTCTAAAATTTCCAATTGATGGTTGTTAGGTTGTAGCGTAGAATTCACAAGACCTAACCTATCAGTCATAAGATCTCTCTCTCCCATGAAATATAATATATTATCAGATGTAAAAATTAATTTAACACTTCAAAAATGATAGTATATCTAGGAACACACCACATACAAAAAGTCAATACCCAAGATGATGTTATAAGGTTTCATTGCAATGAACATGAGGCCCCATGAGAAAATATCTCCACTGAATGACAACTTTCACTATCGGAATAAGTGTGATATAGAAGAATTTGTATATATAGGAACCTATATCCATAAATTCAAGGATAAAGGCACAACTGGAAGCTCTATCACTAGAAAAAGGGATATGGAGATAATGAAAAAACTCTTGCCCATGTCCCTAGTAATATAGAAAGAGTAAAATATATATAGATCATACCATGAATCATATCATGATAATCCTAGTCATATCACTCCATACCCTATAACTTCCCACACCCTTTATAACCAGCCCTATGATCTTGGAATGGACCATTTGGTGGTGGTGGTGGAAGTATCACATACAATCTCCCTCCATTAGAATATCCTTCCATTTGAACTCCACCAACTCCTCTATCACCACTGTATCCATGGGGGTCACCATGTATGTAACACCCTAATATTTTTATGAAAATGATTCTGATTTATTTGATGTATTTCATTACAGGAAACATCAGGTTATCTTGTGTTATATGCAACAATGAGTTTCTATAAAGCATCATTTTATTACTTTAATTATTCAAAGCAGACAATTATAACCTAGCCATTAGAATAGAGGGTATAAACATGATTAAAAGAATTATGAAAATATGGTTTAAATTTTTTTATATAATTAATTCAAATGTGACCAATTAATTATAAATTTAAATAAAACATTTTCTTTAAAATAAAAGGAAATATTTTTCTGAAAAACTATTTAAATGTGAATAAGTGTGTTTTATGCCAATAAAAAAAATAAATAAATCTTTTTGGATTATATTAATGAAATAAATATTCAATATAATGTTTAACATTCATATTATGTGTTTTCTATTCAATAGATAAGAATAAAAACAATTTTAGTCTTAAAGTTGTTTTCTTCTCAAAGGTAATTTTACAACCTTTTAATGACACGCCTATTTTAAATCTAAATTTTGATTTTTTTATAAATTATAATTGAAAAAAATGAACTTCATTTTTAATATTTTAATATATAAATTAACTTTATGTGATTTTTTGGTATTTTTCTAAGATGTTTCATTTTTGGATAAATAGTGAAAAATACTTAATTTTAATTAAAAAGTGATTTTTCATCTAATTTATTTATACAATTAAAATGTATTTTAATTCGTTTTTATAGTATAATTATATCAATAATACAACAATTAATCCAATTTAGGTCATTTAAATCAATTTCACATTCATATTAGATATATAAACATTTCAAAAATTTCAACCTTTTTAATTTAAAAACATACTTTTTCATGCCATATGCGGGATTAATTTTAAAATAATTTCTAGAAATTATTTGAATTTAATTTTGAAAAAAGGATACCATATTTGGAATTAAGAGGTCTAAATTTAGTTATTTGGTCCCTTTTATTTTTGGACAATATGAATAATAATCTTAGAAATTTTATTACCACATTTAAGGTCAAATCGGGTAATTAAGGGTAAAAATAATATTATAAATTTTATAAAATTACCATAAGACTTACTCAAATGTTCTTTAAATAAATTTAATTCTATAATTAACACATAATTTAATAATTCTAATTATTTAATGGGAACTTTTTAAGGAAAATTACTTAGATATTATTAAACTCAAAGGGAGTGACGAAATGTCACAATCTTACTTTTAATAAGTATAAATTTTTTAATATGGGGTTAAATATAAGATATGATAGATTATATATATTATTATTTAAAATAAAAGGTTTATATAAATAATGTAAACTTATTTTAAATTTTAGTGAAGTAATAATTATCATAAATAATTACACAATGATTATGTGGTAATTATTCAATTAACAAAACAATAAATTAAATGATATTAGAAATATTAAACGGAATATAATTTGTCTTAATTATTGAGATAAAATAATTTTATAGAATAAAATAACATATATGGGGTGTATTAAATTATTTTTTTTAGAATTTATCTTGTTTTATTTATTTTCTAAATGTCTAATGAATACTGCCAAAATTGACACTAATGATATTTTATGAAAAAAATATTTTATTGAATTAGTTATAAATCATAAAAATGTTAAACAAGGAAAAATCTACTGAGATATGGTCTAAAATATCATAAATTGTAAGTTTATGTTCCAATTTATCATTTATATGTTAAAATTATAACCTTTTAATATTGGAAATTTTGTTACCATAATTAAAATTAAAACAGGTTAACTAAGGGTTAATCAAAACGATAATGTTTAAAATAACACCAAAACTTGTCTGAAATATATTGGTTGATGATATAAAAACCATATCATATAATATATTCAAATAAGTTTCCCTTTTTAAGTATTTATATTGAAATTAAATTTATTATAATTAATCTTTTGAGAAATTCCAAGCATTCCCCTTCCCTCTTTTATAAAAGGGCACCTCTTCTTATCTTTTATTAACACTTTAAAACCAATTTTTTTAGCCAAAAACATTACAAATATCCTTACATCTTCCTTAAATTCATTCTATAAGACTTAATTTTGGAATAAATCTTACAAAATATGTCCTTTATTGCAATGAAAAATGAAACACCTGAAGAAGAGATAACATTCATCAACGAACATTTTTGTTTTAATTTTTCATTGAACCCCCTCGATTATTTATATTTTTTATTTATATAATAAACTAAGTATATTAAATATAATAATATTTTTTATGTTAATGTTACTACCTAAAACTGTACACACTTCAATCAATTGGGATACACAATCATCATTCACATGTACGAAAGACTACAACCTGATGAACCGATGTCGTTCATTCTTCCATTACCACCTTTAAAGGTTTGGAGTAATCCTGAAAATTATGTTTTTATATTATATATATATATGATATATGTGATTATTTTTTAATTTTTAATTATCATATAAAACATACCTTCATTCTTTCCATTTTGTGGGAATACGATAACTTCGTGTATGGATGTGTGGACTACCGCCTTCTCAAAACGATGTGATTCGTTCACACTTTACATGGAATGTATTGAGGATGAGTTTACTAAAATGTATAATATATGTGAAATAATAATGGTACTAGACTAATATAAATATATATACACACACACACACAAACATATATTTATATATATTTATATTCCATTTAATTTCCATCTTTCAATATAATAATAAAAATGAAATAACATTTATGCCTACATACGACCTATAGTCTACATGAATGGTGTATTCCATTTAATATTTCTACCTTTTATATATTAATATAAATATTTATATAATGAATATATTTTATAGTTAAATCATGTTTTACATTATGTAAATAAGGAAACCATTATCTAATGAAGAGGATTATTAATAACAAGTCAAAACATATACAAAAAACAAAGTGGTTATTACCCAAAACATAACATTAACTTGGAATTGTTAATAAGAAAGAAATATAAAGTCATAATTAAATAATATAAGTTATTATATAACTGAATATTTTTCTTTGTTAGATTTATAATTAAACTATATTTATTATGAAGAAAGTCTGATCATATATAAAGGAATTCAAGATTTATGGTAAGGAGATTTCTAGTCTCACTTTTATTTCTATAAGGTTTATACCATATTCAACACTTATTTATTTAGCGTTGTGTATATAATTCCCACTAATGAATTATATTATCCTTATCCTTATATTTATGGGTATTTAAATATCCGTTTGATGATCTATCTTTCATGGTGTTTATGGTTCAAAAGTTACCAAATTGGTAAGGGAATTTTGTATCAATTTGCCTTATTTGAGACACATGTTATGTTAGGAACCTATATTATTTTATGAGGTATATATACTTTCCTTTGATATTTTATACCATTAATATCTTTATTTTCATTATATTATAAGTTTCATGTAATTTTATTCTCTCTTTGTTCTGAAATCTGTATTTATTAAAAAAATTGTTTTCTAAAAATATTTTAAAAGCGTTTTAAATTATCTGTTATGAATTTTTAAGGAAAACAGTTTCAAATATATTTAAAATGGTTTTAAAATAATCATTTATAAATTTTCATTTATTTTTTCAATGAAAAAGGTTTTCTAAATTTTTTATATTTTTAATTTGTTTTCAAAGAGAAAAGGATATTTTCCTCAAGAATTATTTCAAATGATCTTTCAATACCATTTCCATTAATGATAACATTATTTAATGTTACTTATGATTTATTGGGGGTTATTATTTAAGTATTATATCCTTATTATTTATATGGTTAATTTATATTTATAATGAATGATTTATGTTTTTTTGGAACACATATGTATGGTTTTCCTTATTTGATCTACGAGACCTACATCTACCTCCAATGCATTGGGTAAAGATTTATATTTCATGATATGATAATGGGAAACATGTTGATGGGATTGATCCACTATGGAAAGAAGGGTAAACTTGATCCACTATGTGAAAAATATGAAACTCGATCTACTATACAGAAATGACTGTGACTAGGGATGGTGGTGTGTCCTGCCCAGTAGGTGAAACCCACATTATGTTCCCTATTAAGTTTTGAAAATAAACCTTGACTTATGTGGAATAATATTACATTTTTATGCTTATACCACACATTTCATTTCTTATTACTGTGTTATCCTTTCATGGATTATGCTCTTAATTTTCTCAATATTCATGTCATATTAATTTTCATCATTTTTTCCATGAGTCATGCATTTGATATTTGATATGCAGGGTATGATCTTATAATGTTATTCTCATGTTATAATAACATTATGTTCATGATTATTCTTATGTATATCCATTTTATAACTTTAATTGGAATCTAATATAACCCTTTTAAAATGTTTTCTACTCCCCAAGTTATGAAGAAAGGTTTTAGGTATGGGTAATAAAGGGGGAGATCTTTGAAGGAAAAACTGAAGATCATTCACCAGACTAGAAGTTTGTGTTTTATTTTCCCAAAGTCACTGAACCAATATGATATTTGGGTGCGTGTTTTCATATTCCTAAAAAATGATTCAATTTATATACATGAAAATCACAGGCCTTTATAGTTAGTATCTGGATAAATTTTTAGTCAAACTTTGGAAACTAGGATGAGAAAAATTTAGGGAGATAAAAAGGGATATTTATAAGGATATTTCTTGGGATGTATCTAAGGATAAGCCTAAGGTTTCATAGATTAAAGAGTGTTTCATAATTTAAAAATCATATAATCTATTTTTCATGTTTACGTGGTTTTCCACTATGATAATTATATCTCACACTATGGTTTTTTGTTTTAGTCAATGACATGAACCATAAGTGACTGGGTTAATGTTGAACATGAAGAAAACATTGATGATGATAAGTCAAATGTGATGATCATTTGATCAAAGGAAGTTGTGATCATACCTAATGAGTTTTCATAGAATAATATTAATAATGTGTACCTTAGCCAACGCTCAGACTCACCCAAGAAGCGAAAGAAAGAGTTTTATGAGAATTTTGGTAATGGATACCAAGGAGGAAAGAAGATCCAGTTTCCTTAGAGTTAAGAATGTGGGAAAAAACACCCAAATGGATGTATTATAGGAAGAAGAAGATGTTTTAACTATAGAAAAAGACACAAATCAAGTAATTTCAAAGGGAAAATAAAAATTTCAATTAACATAATGGATAGGAATATTGGACCCCCCAAATTACTATCAATTAATGAATTATTTAAATGTATAAAGAATGGGAAATATTAAAATTTATGTCCTAAGTGGAAATATTATAAAGATAATCAACGAGGTGGTATAAGTAATGGTTATATTGCTGATAATGATGAGAATATAGGTGAAATGTGAAGGGAAAGATGTATTAAGTAATTATTAATGCTTCTTTCCGTCATAGAGTCTAACAAATGGAAAAGGGGAATACCTTAAGCAAAAAGAGAGTCATCCTTTGAAGAACATCAAAATTTGACAAAGGCTTGAACAAGGAACCTTTTAAGCACAGGTCGCGCAAGTTTCATTATGGTCATGCAAGTATACTTGCACGCCACATATGGGTCACGCAAGTCACTTGCACGCCATATTCCTTTTTCGCCCAAGGTGCTTAGGTTGCCTATAAATAGCCCCTGTGGGCCCCCCATTCCGAGGACGAAAAATCCAAAACTCGGATTCAAGCTTTGGTAGCCCAAGTCTCCATATGCAGTATTTAGAACACTTATAAGGTAATTATTTACCTAGAATGGAAGCTCTAAAGAGGAAGAATAAGGCCTAAGTATTAGAACTCATCAATACTTGCACGCCTAAGTGTCCTGACCTTAAGGGAAGTGATGATACTTGCGCGCCGCCATTACCTCTCAAGGAAACTTGAGCGCCACCCATCTAAAACCCTTTAGGGATGGTACCAAGGGCTCCAATTCAAATTCTCCCAAGTTTCACTTCACAGATTCTTCATCGCCCAAGTGAACTCATGTTGCGCAAGTATACTTGCATGATGTGGACTTGCGCGCCAAACCAATACTTGTGTGCCTCCTTCCAATTCACTTCATTTCCTCAAATCCACCTTTCCTCTTCAAGGACATCCTTCAACACCCTCTTCAAAGCCATTTACGACATGGTTCCTTTGTTGGATTCCTTATTTGAAAGGAATTATGTGGAACATCTCTCAAAACCTCGTGATTTACATAACTTTATGTCACTAAGGTTAGATATTTACTTCATTCAACCTAATCCTTTAAGATGAGAAGATATTTAAATTTTGGGCATCCTCCTTAGGAGTAAGCCCCATGTTCCATAATCTGGGCATCCTCCTTAGGAGTAAACCCCAAGTTCTCAAATCTGGGCATCCTCCTTAGGAATGAGCCCCAAGTTCCCTAATCTGGGCATCCTCCTTAGGAGTAAGCCCCAAGTTCCCTAATCTGGGCATCCTCCTTAGGATCAAGCCCCAAGTTCCCTAATCTAGGCATCCTCCTTAGGAGTAATCCCCAAGTTACAAGTCCCCTTAGCTTGGGCCTCCTTTTCAGGAGTAATCCCCAGTCATAAGTTCCTTTAATTTGGGAATCCTCCTCAGGAGTAAGCCCCAATATTAATTTATTTTGATTTGGGCATCCTTTTAAATAATGAAACCCAATCACAAGTCCCCTCTAATTTGGGAATCCTCCTTAGGAGTAAGCCCCATGTTCTCTAATATGGGAATCCTCTTTATGAGTAAGCCCTGAGTTCCCTAATCTGGGCATCCTCCTTAGGAGTAAGCCCCAAGTTCCCTAATCTGGGCATCCTCCTCAAGAGTAAGCCCCAAGTTCCATGTCCCCTTAACCCATGCCTCCTTTTTAGGAGTAATCCCCAGTCTTAATTTCTCTTGATTTGGGATTCCTTCTCAGGAATAAAACCCAATCACAATTCCCTCTTAAATTTTGGCTTCCGTTTCCGGAGTAAGTCCCTGGTTAAAACCCCAAATCTCCATAAAGTACAAACACCTTTAGGGACCCTACTCATAGGATTCTTTCCTAAAAGTCTTTTTCTTCATTTACTTGGGAATTCATTCATACATAATCCCCACATAATTTCTTATGATTGCATATTTTGTAGCAAAATCTTCAGGTTTTACTAATACCTCTTGTTTCTCACACCGAGCATGACTCACATGAGCTTAGAGTGTAAAAGTAATTATGACATCTCTCTTTAAGCCATTAATGATGCACAAACCTCATACTTCTTTACTCGAACAACGTGGGTTCTGATTCCTTTTCTAAATAAGGATATTTAGGTAGCCCATTTGCGGGTATGATCCCAACTCTAAGATAATCCCTATCCTTCTGAATGATAATAAAATTCAAGTGCCCCACTGAGTGGATTTAAAACCAGTATGGTCATCATAATGACCAGGAGATTTTTATATAATGTATGGAAGGATACCATTGATTAAAAATCATTAATTCATCATATGGATGATTCTCTATTGATGAAGAACCTCAAATACATATAAAATATTCTCTAAATCTCCTACATATCAATAATTGATCGCATGATCTAAAGGAAAAACTCATTTTCATGCTTAGTAAATTAATAAGGATTCACGAACATAACTCAAATATATAATAGAGTCCTGGAGTAGACAATAATTACCCCCAAAAAAGGTGTGATGAGTCTGACCTCTCATACTCTCGACCAATTAAAATTATTAATCCTCGGCAGTCCACAACTAATGGGAACCTACCTTTGGAAAGTAGGTCCAAATGGATATAGAATCATAGGATGTTTCCAGTTCTATGAATAAAACCATTAGAAACTGATTGGAAAGTTTAAACCTTAAACAAATGAGTTCATCCCCATCTCTAGAGGAAACAAAAAATGGTGAACCCGACGTGAATCCTTAACCAAGTTAAATGATGTTTTACTTATTTTTTAGGCCCCTATTTAACTCAATGTGAGGGACAAAAAAATAATCAATAACATATGTGCTCATCCAAAATATGTAGTGGCTGAACTTATCTTGATTATGTATGTTATATAAAAAAGGAACTCTTTTCCAAGATCTCTCTGCATTACAGAAATGGCTTCTTTAAACTTTACACCTATGAATGCCTCAACTGCTACTCCTATTGGATCCTCATCCGCTCTGAGGATGACATCAACTACTTAGCATCTTCAACACCGGGTCTCAAATGCACTGGTTAAGGAATACCATCAACACAGTACCATTCTGACTCTGGAGGATGCTAGACAAGCCCTCCATGTTAACAATTCACCCTGGTTGTCTGGACAACGACGACCAGTGATCAAGAAGCAGGTGGTGCCAAACACCGTATCCAACCGTTTCTGGTCATTATCCCCAGAACAAAATCACCAGTCCCTCCCATATTATGGGGAAGTGGATCAGATGGTCACTCAAGTCCTTAATTTAAGGAGACAGGAGTCCTTCCCAAGGGCTCCCATCAACAATCACCGCCAGACATGTGTGGTAGTGCACCCTCAACATGATGAGGGTACCGCCTTTAGGGGTTCGACTCATGTTCCTCAGACCCGAGCACGCAAGACGAACCGCTAAAGGTGAAATCTAGTTAAAAGGGAGAAGGTTCTTACTTCTGCCCCCTCCAGAGAAGTCCATCAAGCCAACATGATGGCAAACAACGAGCAGGCATATATGCCCGCCTGTCCTGATATTACTACCCAGCAGACTCGTTTGGCAGTAACACGCCAATCCCGTCAGGAAATTCCAGAGGAGTAGTATAGGATGGTATATTCACCTATTTATAATCCATCAACCAGTCTGCAGGCTCGTCTGACTACACCCAAAGAAGCTCACCAATCTAATATGGTGGCAACTGATAAGCAGGGACATACACCTGTTTACAATCAAAAATTCTGTCAACAGTCTCTCCTGCCAGTATTGAAGGAAATTCTTTAACCATACTTGATGAAGAATACACAACAGGAACATACACCTACCAATGTTCATCAAGCCTACCAACAGTCTCGTTTGGTAGCACCTGGAGAAGTCAGTCAGAAATATCCGACAACAAGTTTGGAGCAGACTCAACTCTCTACCCCCACACATGAGTACTTTCAGAATTCACTAACAGGAAAAGGAGGAAAGGAGTAGGAATACACACCTAATACAAGCATGGAATGGACATATATTCCCGTTCTAGCAGCTGAAGTCACCAAGCACATTCTGAAAATGGTGAAAGAGCAGAAGAAAATCTCTGCCCATATTCTGGATGTCTATCAGAATATTATAACAACTTCAGCAGCATCACAGGGAAGGAATCATAAATCTATCCCTATCAGTGGACTGACTCATCAACTTATAACTCCGGAACAGATACACACCTCTGTCCCAGTCCAAGAGGGTTGTGGGGCATACTCTCCCATGTCATACGGACAATCAAGTCAGGAACATACACCCAATTTGAATGAATATAATCATCCTAACCTGAACATTTCTCCTGAGCAGGAACATACACCATCCCATAATAACCACATTCGTCAACAAGTGGTTTCCAAAGTGAGTAAGAAGGTGTCTAAGAAAAATACTCATCCAGCACAATCAAGAAATCAAGAGCCAGTCTGTAATAAGGCCTTGCTTGATGCTAGAGTTATTAAAGCCCTCAGACAATTATCTGTTTCAACTCAAGATTCTACTCTCTCATTTACCAATAGTGGGAACAATAATTCCGAAGGTCGTCATCATACACTTCCTCATGAAGGCTTGCTTCATGACAGTTTGGACGATCTCGAAGTATCATCTTCAGATGAGAGCCACAATAACCCTCTGCGTGGCCAGAAGATCAAGGAGAAAAATGTTTCATCTTTTGTTGTAACCCACCATGGTGGTCCTCTCCATGATGATGAATTTAGCTGAGAAAGTCCTCTCCACAGTAGTAATATGCATTTCCTGGAAAATTCTTCAAAATATAATGCAGTAATGAGAAATACCTCTTATCTTGAGGCACATGCAAATGTGAATCCAGTCATGTATGATGCTTTACCGCTAGAAGGTGAAATACTTTCTCAATCAGAAGGTATCTCGGGGTGTAGGTCATTATACGAACCACCCCTAGGTCATTCATCTTCTAATTTGATAAATGAATTCTCTACCAATCTTGTTGAATCTGATGAAGCAACAATGGAGCACCATCTTTGGTCTAATCAGGTAGAAGAATATTCATCGAATGATAAGGAGGAAGTGCTGAATATGAGAAAACAACTGGCGAAAGGTGAAGTACCAGTCATGTTTTGGCCTTTGGCTGACTCTCAGTAGGATATTCCAGAAATGTTGAAAGAAGATTGTATTCACGATATTCATATCAACATGTGGAAAACTCTTTTTGACTTGAAAAAGTCAATATTATCTTATGATGAATATGAAAATCATGTCAAGATAATATAAGGTTTACAATGCCAAATTGATTTGGAATCTCTCTCAGTTTCTTGATATCCAAAGGTTAAAAATCAGTAGAGAGGCCTTCAGTGTTCATTACTTGGTGCACTAAAAAGATTTCTCCAGTTAATTACTAATTCCCCATCAGGTATTCATATTAGGGGATGGGGTGTTCATGGATAACTGCATTTCACTGTACTCTCCAGTCAACAAAGTCTTCCAAAATGGTCTCATGCAATGTTATTGCCCATGGCCGGCCACAGCCAATTGGTTTTTTGTGTAGTCAAAGGATTTCTTAGGAACAAGCCTTAACTAGTTCTTCCCAAATTCAGGCATACAAAGAATAAGTTGTCGAATTACTCCTACATCAAGTGAATGAGAATATCGAACAAGGTTCTCGTTTAGAGCATGCACATCATCAGGTGACAGAAGTATCAGAAATCATCCAACAGTCATTTGAGATAGGTGATTTGAGTGGATGTAGGTTGATGCATCCAGCCCATTTCCGGACTAAATTCTGCAAAATCAAGAGAGATTTTAAGAAAGTCTCAGATGTAGAAGCTCAAGAACCACCTCATCTTGCCATACTGGGGAATATTTTATTTCAACCATTGGGATCAACAGATGGGATTTGTGGAGTTGAGCAGGAACAACCCCAGTCCACCGGACATGGGACTTTTTCAAATCCTCAATCTCTTCCTCAACTAATGTCAGTATTCTCTCGATTAGTGAAGAAGCCACAAGCGGGACGCAGAAACGAATTATTAGGAGATTCCCTCCAAATTACAGTTCATCAAGAAGTTATTGAGGGATAAAATCAACAAAAGTAAATGTCTCATAAAGGACATGGGAGAAGACAGTATTGCCGAAATGCCGATAGAAGGGATGCAATGCATTATGCATCAATAAATGTCATCAATGTCGTTTTCCCTGATCCCCCAAAACATGAGGTTCACTCAGAGGAATTAGATGAAGAATTTATTGTTCAAGGGGCTGTACACACAGAAATAAATGAAGAAGGTGTGCGTACCAGAGGCCAGAGGGCTGCCCAGAGGCAAGATATTTCTTCAGCAAATGCCCTTCCATACTCCAGAAAGGCACATGACAAGGAAAAGGGTAAAAGTTAGGTTAAGTCCCACCCTACCACTAGAGAAGTCCAATCACTCTCATTAGAGAAAAGGTTCGTACAACAAGAGGAAGAAATGAAGGAGTTAAGGAGGATGAATGCAGATCTACTTCAAGGTAGTATTCCTCCTAAGCGTGCTGGAGTCAGTCAGTCAAGGGAATTTGTAGCAGCTACTGAAATGGATCAAGAATATCCTCCTTTACTAGTACACCCTCACAGGTCTAATCCTATGGGTCATCCGCAACAACAATCGATGGTGCTACCATCAGTTGCAGTACCGGTCACCACACCTGTCCAAATTCCATTTGTTGCACCTTCTCAGGTCCAAGCTCAACCAGATGTTTCTCAAAATTTAATAACTACCATTGAGTCACTAACATATCAGTTGAAAGCTATGGAGTGAAAACATGCACAAATTCAACAAGAAAATAGAGCTTACCCTAAATGGGTGGATGAAATTCCTCCCCCATCAAAATTTTCAAGTACCACATTCCCAATTTTTAATGGTTCGGGAGATCCAGAACAACACTTAACATATTTTGTTTCTCTTTGTGATCCTATGATGTGAACTCCTCAACAAAAAGAAGCAGTTAAGCTCAAGTGTTTTGTACAGTCATTACAAGGGTCTTCTTTTGTCTAGTATACAAGATTTCAATCCCGATCAATTACTGGGTGGGAAGATCTCCGTCAAAAATTCCTTCTTCAATTTAGCTCAACATTTCCAAAGAAGAAAGCTTTTGATATTAAAAATTGTAAGCAAAGGGAGAATGAAAGAGTTTCAGATTTCATTGCTCACTGGAAGGGATTAACATATTCCTTAAGCTTAGCACTCCGTAATGAAGAATTGTTACCAATCTGTGTGGAAAATTTGTGTGATGAATTACGCACACCGTTGATATCTGTGAAATACAAAGGAGGGTTTCGAGACCTTACTTCAATCTCTCAATAGATCAAATATTCTATTAAAGAGACTAAGGATAAAACTCGTGTAATTCCATTAACTCTAGGAAGAAGAATGGGGAGAGCAGAGACTGCTACAGTTACACTTAAACAAGCATCTGTACCTGCTTCTACTTCAAAACCTTCATCTTATTGAAGGGATCCACCTCCTGGGCGTCAACAACAGAGGCCGTTTTTTCAAGATGATCAAAGAGATAAAAGATATAAACAGTTTAAGGAGTTAAAAAACAAAGTTTATTCTTTCTGAAATGAAAAAGATCCTGGTTACTTCATTTCGGCTCTGGAAAATAATTTGGTTCAGTTTCCAAGGCCTAAAAGGCCGAACAAGAAAGGAGATAAAGGCCTTCCCAACTATTTCACATTTCATCAGATGTTGGGGCATCCCATTTAAGAGTGTTTTGTCTTCATATACCTCCTCCAAAAACGGTGGACTCTAGACAGGTAAAACTGAAAGGTTCTTCAGCCTAGGTAGCATGTGTTACTACTATAGATCCAGAGGAAGAAGGCGAGTGACACGAAGTCAAAAGAAAAAATTTGCAGAAATATAATGATTGGATGGTTAGGAAAACGATCAACCGAACTCATGCCATTTTACGAACGCAATTGAAGAAACCGATTGTGCATTTTTCCATTAATGCCACAGCAAAATCCCCTTCATCAGAAAAAAAAATCTTCAAATAAGCGGCATAATTCGAAGAAAGAAGAGTAGTCAGAAGAAGATGAGCTCGTGTCAAAGCCGAAGTTGTCTTTGACTCTGGCAGATTTTATACCATCTACTTCAAAAGCACGGGCACTGCCCCACAAAACAGCATAACCTAAAATGGATAAAAAGGAAGAATCTTCATCAGATAAAGAGTTGATCTTTGGTTCTATTAATATGATCCACTTAATGGATCCATATTTCAATCACAATTTCGATCTTGATGAGAATGAGTTCCCTGTATCAAACAGAGGAATTAGAGGGAGTTCTAGAGGTCTAGGAAACAGAGGAAGACATGGATATTTCAGAAACCACTATTCCAATCCTACCCCTGCTAGAACTGTATATGTAGCAAAAACTCATGGCAGAGCCCTTCAGAAGGCTCAAAAAGAACAAGAAAGTTCATCCACACATGGAAGATTCAGTCCTGGCACAGTTATTTTGGAAGATCGGTTAGAAGTTACACCTTCTTCCTCTAAGAAAATAAATAGACCTAGTTGGTGTAATCTCCCAAATCCAGGAGTATTTCCAACTCCTACCCGATACAAGATGCATCTGCTTCCAAAGCATCAACTTCTAAGGCACTTGCGAAACCTCATGTTCTTGTTGGGAAATGCAAAACTTTGGGCCAAAAGTATGATGTCTTGAAACATTTTTCCTAAGTACCGTCCAAGTTGTCAATTCTGGATGCCTTGAATCTATCAAAGGATCTTTGGTAGGCACTCATCAAGGATTTGTCAAGTCCTCAAGAATTAAAAACTGCAATTCTTGAGGCTGAAGTCTACCATGTAGAGAATGATCCTGCAGAATGCCATGCAGTGATATCTTTTACAGATGAATATGAATATGATATTGTGCATGGACATATTAAACCTTTGTATTTATCTGGAAAGGTCAATGATGTAGACATCCGACAAGCTTTCATTGATAAAGGTTCTAGAGTCAACATCATCCCTATTCATACACTTCATCGATTGGTCCTCACAGAATCTGATTTATCTCTTTCTAATTTGATGTTGCAAGGATATGATAAAAATGAAAAAGAACCTCTGGGAAAGATTACACTCAGAACTCAATTTGGAGACCTAGTATCCAATTCAGATTTCATGGTTGTTCGTCATGACACGACCTTCAACATTTTTCTTGGAAGACCGTAGCTACATCAACATGCGTATATACCATCTTCATACCACCAATGTATCAAATATTGTTTCAATGGTCAAATTGGGACATTGTATGGTGATAAATCCCCATTCAAAACATGTGAATCTCAATACATTGAAGCATAATTCTATCACATGAAGGGAAAGGATGTATCCACAATGAAGGAGGTTACAAAAATTAATGCTCCATATGGTTTGGAAAAGATTCCAGTAAACCCATTCATACATGTGAGTACATATTATGTGTTTCCTATGAGTCATATTGACAGGATAGACCCAAATCCAAATACTTTTATGGAAACTTCCATAATGTCAATTACAGAAACCAAGCCAGTCAACATGGGAGAAATTGGTGATTCACCAAAAAATGATGAAATCTCAAATGGAGATGTCTTCATTTAATCCGCTGAAATCCAGCAATTCTATACTTCATCAACCAGGACATAAGAAGTTATAGAAATGCCAGAAATGAACGATGATGTCAATTATCAATCTATCATATCCTCTTTATTACCAAAGGAAGACCCTTCATCATTAATAGGGTCAGAAATGGTAGCATCTTCTTCAAGATTTTCAAATTTAAAATTCCCTTCGGATCATGAGAATTCTGCTTCGTCATCTACTATGCAAGTAGGAACAGAAGAAGTAACACATATTAAAGAAGAAGAGGAAGATCTCATAGATGATCCTCCAGTATTTGAAGAGGGTATCTCTACCACTTTGGATAAACTCAGAGAAATAAATCTGGGTTTAAAAGAAGATCCATGCCCCCACTTTAATTAGTGCGGCCATGACTCTTGAAGAACAAGAAATGTATACTTCTTTTTTAAAGAAAAATTGAGATGTTTTTTTCTTATAATTATACAGAAATGTCAGGCCTTGATCTTGATGTTTCCACTCATCATTTTGGTTTCAAGAAGAACATCGAGGATTCAAGCATGACACAAGAAGAACACACCAAACTTATGCCTCCAAAATTGAAGCTGAGGTGGATAAGCTTATCAAGGATAACTTCATCAAAGAAGTCCAATATCCAAAATGGAAGTCTAACATTGTCCCTGTGAAAAATAAGAATGGACAAATTAGAGTTTACATTGATTTCAAAGATCTTAATCGGCATTGTCCCAAGGATGATTTTCCAGTTCCGATCACAAAACTCTTAATTGATGCAACAGATGGCTATGAAGCACTTTCCTTCATGTATGGATATTCTGGGTATAATCAAATCCGAATGGATCTAGAAGATGAAGAATATACAGCCTTCATAGCCCCTTAAGGTGTGTTTTGCAATCAGGTAATGCCCTTTGGCCTGAAGAATGTAGGTGAAACATATAAACGTGCCATGCACCATATCTTCAAAACCTTTTTAGTGAATTTTTTTGATTTTTATGTGGATGATTTGGTGGTTAAATCCAGAAAAAGTTCTAATTACATGGCTGATTTGGAAATCATATTCCACAAACTTCGACAACACAATTTGAAGATGAACCCCTTGAAATGTGCTTTTGGGGTAACATCAGGAAAATTTATTAGCTTTGTTGCACTCCATCATGGTATCGAAGTCAATCCTGAGAAGACAAAATCAATCCTTGGTATGTCACCTTCTTGAAATTTGAAGGAACTGAGAGGACTTCAAGGACACTTGGCCTATATTCGGCGTTTCATCACTAATATGGCAGGCAAATGTTTACCCTTCACCAAATTGATGAAGAAGGGAGTCACTTACTACTAGACTGAAGAATTTCAAGAGGCATTCAATATTCTCAAGAAATATATCTTGAATCCACCAGTATTAATGCCACCTGTTGAAGGAAGACCACTTATCTTCTATGTGACAGCTTTAGAGCAATCATTGGGTGCCATCCTTGCCCAAAAGAATGATGTTAGGAATGAAAATAGTATTTACTATCTTAGTTGAACTATTATTGAGGCAGAAATTCGATATTCAAGTATTGAAAAGTGATACCTAGTGTTAATATTTGCAGTTCAGAAATTGAGACACTACCTGCAACATCATGAGGTCCAATTGGTATCTCACAATAACCCGCTCAAATTTATCCTCAGTCGTCCAATGCTTACATGATGTCTGGTAAGGTAGGAAGTTATTTTGCAGCAGTTTCATATCCAGTATGTGTCTCAAAAGGAAATAAAGGGACAAGATCTGGATGATTTCCTTACTGAACACCCTTCAGTAGAAGATACATATTTAGATATTGAACTTTCTGATGAGGAAGTCTTATCTATTTAAGATAATCTTCAAACATGGGAAGTTAATTTGATGGTGCTTCCAGAAGTCGAAGAGGCAAGAAAATGAAAGATCCTAAATTCAAAAAAGTTGGGTTAGGAATTATACTTATTTCCCTTGAAAAGGCAGTGATACCCTATTCCTTCTTATTATTGGAAGGCGATACAAATAATGAAGCAGAATATTAATCCATCATCATAGGATTGGAGTTGGCACTTCAGGCATAGGTGAATAACTTAAAGGTGAAAGGTGATTCAGACATGGTAATCAAACAAGTCAATGTGGATTATGCCATCAGAAAAGAAGAGTTAATCCCTTTGTATGATTACGTCAGAGAATTAATGGAAGAATTTCCTTCGGAACTGACATTTTCTTATTTCTTGTGATCAAAAAATGCCCAATCTGGTGCATTGGATAATGTAGCCATAACTCTAGCAGATCCAAATCGGGATGAAACGATCATCGGTATTTCCCACCGTCGTACAGTTTCACCTTATGTTCAAATCAGAATAGATGAAATCAATGAAATTAATCCCATTTCTGAAGCATATGGTAATACTATAGGATGAATGTCACCTATCAGGGAATACCTTCAAAATGGAACCCTCCCACCTGATAGAGCCGGGAAAGAACAAGTCCGGCGATGTGTGGTCAATTTTAATATTTATGATATCCTAGATCACAAAAAATTTCTCTACAAGAGAGGTTTTCATGGAATTATCCTCAGATGTATTGATGGTGAAGAGACAATGGCTTTCATGAAAGAAGTACATGTAGGAGTCTGTGGTGCCCACCAGTCTGGACATAGACTGTCTGATCAAATTCGAAGGCTTGGATACTTTTGGCCTTAAATGGTACAATATTGTGTTGATTTCACTAATATGTTCCATTATTTCCAAGTATATTCCAATTTCATTCATCAACCCCTAGAGTTGCTTCATACAGCTAAATACTCGTGGCCATTTTCCACATGGGGAATGGATGTAGTAGGACCTTACCCTTCAGCTACATACAAGTAGTTTAAGTATATTATTACTACTACTGACTTCTATTTAAAATGGGCAGAGGAAATACCTCTCAAAGAAGTTAGTTCTAAAAGCATTGTTAGCTTTATCAATTCTAACATCATTACCAGATTTGGTTTCCCTCATACCATATTGACGGACAATGGCACCAACTTCTATTCATCTGAGGTTAGGAAATTGTATCAAGAGTACAACATCAAATCCAACCATTCATCTCGGTATCATGCAGCAGCCAATGGCCAAATAGAAGCCTTCAAAAAGAATCTTTGAAAAATACTGCAAAAGATGGTGGATAAAGATAAGAAATCATGGCCTGATAAACGTTTTCACGATTTATGGGCTTATCGAACCACCACCCGCACTGCTACGCGGTCAACTCCATATTCATTGGTATATGGAACAGAAGCAGTCTTTCCCATTGAAGTTCAATTACCTTCACTTAGAGAAGCCATTTGTGATCAGTCATCTATATATGAACAATATCAAAAGCGATGGGATGAATTGGAACGGTTAGATGAAAAAATATTGTGCACCTTGAACCACTTGGAAGTCTATCAGAATCGAATAGCATGGGCTTTCAACAAAAAGTTCATCTTCATTCATTCATTCAAGTATAATTGGTATTGGTTCTCAGAACTCCAATGATACCAGGAAAGAAACCTCCAAAACTTGATCCAAAGTGGGAAATACCTTACTCAATACATAAGGTCTACTCCAATGGAGCTTATTCTTTAATCTCAATGGATGGAGAACTCATTACAACCCCAACCAATGCAAGATTCTTGAAGAAGTATTTTGTGTAACAAAAATTAATACTCTTCCAACATGACGTTAAACTGTGTTGTCCTTACTGCATGACATTAAACTGTATAGTCCCCTCTTTTGTCCTTAATGCATGACATTAAACTACATAGTATCCTATTTTGTCCTCACTACATGACATTAAACTGTATAATCCCCTCTTTTGTCCTTACTACATGACATTAAACTGTATAGTCACCTCTTTTGTCCTTACTGCATGACATTAAACTGCATAGTCTCCTCTTTTGTCCTTACTACATGACATTAAACTGCATATTCCCCTGTTTTGTCCTTACTGCATGACATTAAACTACATAGTCCCCTAATTTGTCCTTACTGCATGACATTAAACTATATAGTCCCCTCTTTTATCCGTACTGCATGACATTAAACTGCATAGTCCCCTAATTTGTCCTTATCGCATGACATTATACTACATAGTCCCCTCTTTTGTCCTTACTGCATGACATTAAACTGCATAGTCCCCTCTTTTGTCCTTACTGCATGACATTAAACTGCATAGTCCCCTCTTTTGTCCTTACTGCATGACATTAAACTGCATAGTCCCCTCTTTTGTCCTTACTACATGACATTAAACTGAATATCCCCTTCATTGTCCAACATGATGTTAAACTGTGTCCAGTACCTTATATGTCCTACATGACATTAAAGTATGAATCGTTAGGGTTGTTGCTACCTCTTGTTTCTCACACCGAGTATGACTCACATGATCTTAGAGTGAGCTTCAACCATAACACCCTCTTTGGGCCGCTAACCACGCGTAAGTCCCAACACTATCTTCAGGTTGTCCTCAAGTACAACTTGATCACCAATTCATTCTTAATCGAACTACGCAGACTTTGATCCTTGCCTTCTAGGCTGGGTATGTAGGCAACCTCCCGAGGTTCAAGCCCAAAACCAATATCTTCACATCGGTTCACCATCATCCTTTCTATATGAAATTAAACTATATAGTCCCCCATTTTCCTCACTACAAGACATTAAACCGCATATCCATACATCCTAGCTACATGACGCTAAACTGTGCAACACTGGTCCATGCATATGACCTTAAACTATTCGCACTTTTGTCCTCTACGATAATAAACTACAACATTCTTTGACACCCTCACCTGAGAGGGAATCATTATTGACATTGATCTCCAATCATGTTATATTATAAAGACTACATGCATACATGGAAATGCCCAAACCATTAATCTTGGGTCAAACCATCATTGCACTGAAGTCCCCTTTCACCCTTCACTTGTGCGAACCAAATCTGTACAAAGGGTATTTCAAGAACTACGTATGGCTTGATTACCATCCTTATGGGATACGTAGAAACATTCGAGCATCCCTAAAATCCCACCCCAAGTATTTATCTGTAACCCCAAATTCTACTTTCAGTCCCTTGGCTGAAAAGTCTCCCTGTGAAAACATGAATATGTTATGAAAACCTTGGTCTTCATTCACATCAGGTTTTTAAAACACACAATATGTATTCCTCATTATGGTCTGAGCTCTATGACACTAAACTAATATCTCCTACATTCTCATCCCACATGACGTTAGAATGTATTTCAAGAACTAAAATTGGCTTGATTCTCATCTTAATGAGATATGTAGTGAAGTCCAACATTTCAATTCAGGACCTAGCCACAACATGATTATGGTCAGCATTGGTATAAGTATCTCCTTCATGCATTGGACAATACCCATTTTCATGTGTCATACTCCTAACCTTAAATACTTCCAGATCTCTATAACCCTTTTCTTGACTTCTGGTCACAAAATGTCTGATACCCAGGAATTCATTTGCCTGACTATGCAACACATTCCCTTAGGCGGCCTTGCATAAGTAGTCTATATAATGGACCTGTCAGCCATAAGATGCTATTATTTGACTATGTATCCAATTCCCTTAAGTGGCCCTGCGTAATTCAACCCCCACCAAGTTTCTTAAATAGTGGTAATTTCATTCTTGGGAGGAAAAACTCTTTTTTCCTTATTGGTCTTAACGACAATATATAGGGATCTTCAAAAAATAGCTGTCCTTGACCTATTTGTCACGTACTCTTTTTCATGATCTGAAAGTATTCAAGTCTATGGTTTATATTTCTCTTCCCTACGTTTGGGTCAGACCTTCATAGGAGTTACATTAATCCAATTATTTGAAAATCTTGATTGGGAATATTCTCTCCATATTCAAGTACCTCTCTCCATACAACAAAATCAATGCGTTGGAAAATTTGAATCTCCATAAACTTTCACTAGATTTTTAGCAATAGAAAAGTAAAATTTTTGATAGTTATTTTTCCTGACTATACAGCATGTGCCCCTTGGTGGCCTTGTATAAGTAGCCTACATAACAGACCTGTCAGCAAAAAGATGCTATTATTTGACTATACAGCCAATTCCCTTAAGTGGCCCTGCATAATTAATCCCCGTAACGGGTTTGATAAATAATGGCAACTTCACTCTTAGGAAATACTTCTTCTAATTCCTTTTAGCCCTTTTTTTCATATCATTACCCAGATTCAAAATTTATTAAGTTATAATTAACATGTTTTCCCCCATAATTGAATGTGGTTAAATGTTTTCAGATAAATTATCAAGGAATTGAGTCAATTTTAATCCATTCTCCATTCGGTCAATGCTATTCGACCTTAAACATTGGCCTTTTTATGTCTGACGTGCATGACTTTAAACTGCCCACAAAAGACAAAGGAAATCTGAACAAAATTCATGTCCCAGCTCACTAAACATACATTTTGTATGATTTAGGTAATATTGAGCAATAAAAAGATTCAAATTTTGTAGTGTTATTTTTTATAATCCTAGCAAAAATAAAACTATGCTTACTAGGCCCATTGTCTTAGGTAATAATTTAAAGTAGTTAGAAAGAAAATATAGGCACAAATGATTGAAGATGAAAGCATTTTTCATTGATGCAAAAGAGTTATAAGGACATCCATAGACTGGAGTCTCTTTTTTTATCAATAATTACAAGAGGATTTCAATATAACTCTTCATTTAATTTACAACATCCCGAGCTTCATAAGCAGCCACTTGAAGTTCATGCACTCAACCAGCTTCACTATTTTCAGCTTGATGGAGTGCTTTCTTGGCATCTGCGATGGATTTCAAACCATTTGTTTGAACTCCTTCTAGTGAATTGTTAAGCTGGTCAAGTTCCCCAGTAACAACATATAACTATTGCTGAAGGTGTATCTGCTAGACGACTTTCTCCTTGATCTTATGTTTCAGCTCCTTCAATTTTGCAGTATGATCAGCCTCAGCTCAGGACACCACAACCTCTAATTCGCTGATATTGGTCAACAACCTCACTCTGGTCAGATCCTGATGGTACCTTTTCTCCTGATCCCTCCTTAAAATAACTTATTTCACCGCAGTATGGATCTCTTGATATCCAAAACCACAAAGTCCCAACATGATGAATAGGGATGATAGTCACAGGATCTTAGAAGACATCTCTTCAAGAGGCACTTCATATATGATCTTCCATATATTCTTCCATGCCTTGCGATGTGAGAATTAGAGCACCTTTTTTACCTCCGGTCCTGATTCAGCATCACTCTCACAGGGGGGAATATAGTCTGGAATTAATGCACTTAAAGAAGTGCCATGTTCAGCTCCTTCCCCCCCTGACCCTTGTTACTTCACTTTTTACTCCCGTTGGGGTGGAGGCTGAGGCTTCACCTCTAGATCTAGCCACTGAAATTGACAGCCCTGCATAGTCAATTGAAATTTTTGGTAAGTTTCAAAGGATAAAAAAAGTTGATTAAGTTGTCTTGAAAATTAAGTGCAGCCACAAATATTACTATATCTTACCGAATGGTAGATCAGCAACATGAGAAGGGTCCATCCCATCTTTCCTAGCTTCAAAAGGATTTTTAGGATGGGTTTAAAGATGGTCTGCCGGGTTAAGATCCACTTGAGCTAGTGTCTCTACAGTAATAGGGTTGTCTCTACCCCCTACAGGCATTGGAAGTTCAGCAGATTTCTCAGATGGAACAACACATTTCAACCAATCACAGTCAGAGATGTAATAAGAAATTTATAACAGGACTAAGGATAACACTCACGTCCAAAATCTTCTAAATTACATGGTAATTTTACATGATATAAAATGTCTTCAAAATATGCTCCAAGTTTCATCATTTCATCTAGTGATATCTCAGATTCCTGGTTAGTCTCACCGGTGGGAGCATTCAATATGTTTTCTTGACGACCCTCATCCTGTAGCCTCTAACCTCAGACAGTTTCTTCAGATAAAATTACAGCATTAGTTTCAGTGGCCGCCAAATGTTCTGGTGAAGGTGTTGACCCTAAAGCATCACAGAATGGAAGTCAGTTGATGTTTTCATTCAACATTCTATGAAGTATTGTTAATTTACCAGAATCAGGCTCTTCTCTCCTTGTAGTAGCAACAAGAGAAGTATATGGAATAGACGCTGGCTCTTCTTCAGGAGCAGCCAAGTTAGCATGAATTTGCGACTGTTCACCAGCACCCTCCGTCGTCCTCAGAGGAGGGTCAGTCCTCTCCCTCAAAGGGGAAATTGAATAAGCCCCTGCAATCCTAAGAAATATGAGATATCTTTTCATGAGTTAGGTTTCATGACTATCTGAAGGAAAAACCACTACTGATGAAGCGTTTAGCTATGGACTTCTTCCTTTGATGTCTTTGATTCTTTGGATTTTTGGGTGTGTTTACATCGTCATCTCCAAATACAGTTATTGGAGAGTCAAAAGCCATTTCTAACTCCGCATCCATGGCTTGCCACCCAGGCGATACCTCTCCTGACTCATGAGGAGATTCAGTATCTCTGATGGAAGTTCCACCAGGGCTATATTGTGGTGAAGGAACCTCAATAGTTCCATTCTTTACAAGCTGCAGGATGTAGAAAGTAATTTCCTTGAGTAACAAAGCTTTAACTGAAATCAAGTTGCAAAGCAAATAAGGAAAGAGACTTACATCTTCAGGAGCCATGTAATCATGCCACTCATCATCTACGAAAGCACCAGTCCCCTCAGTGGTGTCATGATCCATCATTTCCTTAACCCGCATAGTGATAGGAATGGAATCATCAGTGGCATATATGAGCATCTCCATCTCTCTGATGTAAGCCCACAGTTCATCGGGGTTTTCCTCGAAACAGATATCAGTAGAATCCTGAAGAATACCTACTCCAGGGATGTGTATCCCTTCACATATATCCATCTAGGAGGTTTTAGCATCACAATATAAACTCCACTATGTATGGACAACCTATGGTCGTAAATATTCTGCATGTGCACCAGAAGGCTGCGAGGAGGGTTCTACAATCTTGGAATTCAACTTCTTCCCAGTTCCTAAAATCACAGATAAAGGATAAGAAAATAAAACTTTTTTTCTCTATAAAATAATGGCGATTAAATTTCCTCAATGATATAACTCACCAGGATTCGATGGAGTAGGTATATTAACTCTGGCAGGAGGGTTATATATGGCACGAGGCCGCTTTGAAGCATGTCGTGCCTCATCATCCCCATCCTGGGAATCCAGCGAATCAACCCCTACTGAGGAACCTGGTGAATCAACTCCGGGTGTGGAAGAGTCACCTTCTAGACGAAAGGTTTCTTTCTCGACAGTTCCCTTCTTTTTCTCCACCCAAGGAACCGAATGATTCAATACCCCTTCAGGGTATGATGCTACCCAGTTCTCGGCATTCCATGTAGTCAAGTGACTCGCCGCTCTAGAAACTTGTAGATAAAACACTGCCCTGGTCCTCTCCATAGTTGTCAACAACCAAATTTGTTGGGAAACTATTGGATGTTGTTCCGACCTGACATGAATATAAGGGGATACAACAATATTCTAAGGATACTTGAATTGGCGTGAAAATATGTATGGAGCATAATCCTTACATATAATCTCTCTGTCAATCCTAGTGGCCAATACACCATCTCAGCAAGCTAGAAGGTATGACCTCAATTCTAGGCTAGCTGTTCCATCGTCAACAAACCGCCCGATTGGCAGGTTCCCATAAGGAAAGAAATGGAATTCATTGAACATGCTCAGCCTCACCTTCATATCATAGGAGTTGAGGGATAATGGAAAAATTATAGAATATGCCTGCACTGATGGCCTGAAAGAACTTCCAGGAACCTGTACTCTGCTCTACACAGCGTATGTCCTGAAATGAGTGGTGATCCATCCCCACAAAACTTGGAATGGTCCCACTATTCTCAAAGGATACTTACCCATATAGACATGGAGTAAGCTCCTACGAATCTTCGCCAAAATTGGGGTGGCCAACCCAAATATTTTCCTCTCAGCCAACTTGGCTGCAACAATGAAGGTCCCTATCCTAACACCTCCCTTCGAATCCCTAACCGGCAGAAGATAAACACTGAGCCAGAAGGCTAAGAAGCCCACCACACGGGTCTTTTCTGGGATTCTATGATCCACTTTGTATCCCCTCTTTTCAAATTCTCCCGCTTCCAGGGTCGGCCAGAATGTGCCAAGTGCACCCCTCTTCTCTGTTCTAGGGCAGCTGGTAGGACGAGTACAGGTGGGCCCCTTCTCCTTATTCTTGTTTAGAAACATATCCATCCACTCCTTTGGATGAATATCCTTTCTAGAATGAGTTTTGTAGGTCTTTGAATTCTTGAGATTATGGACAATTTTCAATAATTCTCGAGCCAAATCCAGAGTCTTCTCCGAATCATTCCAGGTCGCTTTGGGGGGAATGAATTCATCATACATATCACCCAAAATTGGAGGTCCCAAGATCTTGTAGACATCCCACAAACTGATGCCTACTTCTCCATGAGTCAGATGGAAAGAATTGGTTTCTGGGCTCCAGGAGCTGATTTCTTCCGGCACAAAGTTATCATTACTATAGACATATGTCTGCCCAGCTCAGGTGGCTACATATATTGCAGCTCCTTTCAGATCCTTGACAAACTCTACACAGGTTTGTCGCACCCAATACGCCCACATCCAAGTCGGCTTCACACCTCCTCTCAGACAGAAGTCCCAACTCTTCTTCCAGCCTTTGGATTGATCCATCTGAGAATTTAGGAAGATTGAGGGATAACAATGCGGTTGCAGCTCAGGATTGTGAGGTTTTAGATATGGGGCACACGGAATATGATGCATTATGTAGGCCTTCTCCACTATTCCATCATTAACAAATGATCCTGCAACTGAAACATTTTCTGAAGAAAAGATGTGTAAGTTTGAAACCAAGAATGCGGGAGATAGTTCTTTGGCTCTGGAATGTTAAATCCTTACAGATGACCACGACCATATAAAGGCAAGTAAATGCTCTGTGGGAAATTAAAATGATACTTCTTCAAGTACTTGACCAAATCTGGGAGAGTTCTGTCGCAGATATTATAGTAATCAAGGCTAATGATGTTCATCATGTCATCAATCCTCTTTCTAGCCAACTCATCAGCCGTTCCAATTCTTCTCGGAACCATTGAATCTGCACAAAGATCAGATAATTGACTTTTAAGTAAGTTGGTTTTTCATAAAATATGGGAAGAAAATAAAAAAAATGGCTAATGAATTAAGGCGTGAAAGTCTAATCTTGGCGCGCAAGTCTAAGTTGGTGGCACAGGTTTTACCGCGATAGTACTGGTGTGCAAGTCAGAAACTCACTATAGAAGCGTGACACGAGTAGAAGTGCGGATAAACGAAAAGCCAAGTCACTTGCGTGATGATAGCTAGTTGTGTGCCGAGATATTAGAAGCGTTGGAAGCCGAGTTCTTTGAGCGAAGTGATGCCCGCATATTTATAGGTGAGGTCGTACCCCTACGCGCCAGACCCTACGCGCTAGAAGCATACCTGCGCGCCAAGTACTTGCGCGCCACAGCTCCATGTTTCACGTTTTCTTCAGAGTCAAATCCTCTTTATTTTTTCGGATCCAACTCTGAGGGGGACTTTTTTTGACTCTCCTTTCCATAATAGAGTCTAACGAATGGAAAAGGGGAATAACTTAAGCACAAAGAGAGTCATCCTTTGAAGAAAATAAAAAATTGACAAAGGCATGAACAAGGAACCTTTTAAGCACAGGTAGCGCAAGTTTCATTATGGTTGTGCTAGTATACTTGCGCGCCACATATTGGTCGTGCAAGTCACTTGCATGCCTTATTCCTTTTTCGCCCAAGGTGCTCTGGTTGCCTATAAATAGCCCCTGTGGGCCCCCCATTTCAAAGATGAAAAATCCAAAACTCAGATTCAATCTTTGGTCACCCAAGTCTCCGTCTGAAGTCTTCCAAACACTTCTAAGGTAATTATTTACCCAGAATGGAATCTCTAAAGAGGAAGAATAAGGCCTAAGTATTAGAACTCATCAATACTTGCGCGCCTATGTGTCCTTCCCTTAAGGGAAGTGATGATACATGCGCGCCGCATATCCCTCTTAAGGAAACTTGCGCGCCACACATCTGAAAACCTTTAGGGATGATACCAAGGGCTCCAATTCAAAGTCGCCCAAGTATCACTTCATAGGTTCTTCGTCACCCAAGTGAACTCATGTCGTGCAAGTATACTTGCGCGATGAGGACTTGCGCGCCAGACCAATACTTGCACGCCTCCTTCTAATTCACTTTATTTCCTAAAATCCACCTTTCCTCTTCAAGGACAGCCTTCAAAACCCTCTTCAAAGCCATTTATGGCGTGGTTCCTTTGTTGGCTTCCTTATCTGAAAGGAATTCTGTGGAACATCTCTCAAAACCTCACGATTTACATAACTTTATGTCACTAAGGTTAGATATTTCCTTCATTCAACCTCATCCTTTACGATGAGAAGATCTTTAAATTTTGTGCATCCTCCTTAGGAGTAATCCCCAAGTTCCCTAATCTGGGCATCCTCCTAAGGAGTGAGCCCCAAGATCCCTAATCTGGGCATCCTCCTTAGGAGTCAGCCCCATGTTCCCTAATCTGGGCATCCTCCTTAAGAGTAAGCCCCAAGTTCCCTAATTTGGGCATCCTCCTTAGGAGTAAGCCCCAAGTTCCAAGTCCCCTTAACCTGGGCCTCCTTTTCAGGAGTAATCCCCTGTCATAAGTTCCTTTAATTTGGGCATCCTCCTCAAGATTAAGCCCCAGTCTTAATTTCTTTTGATTTTGGCTTCCTTTTCAACAATGAAACCCAATCATAAGTCCCCTCAAATTTGGGCATCCTCCTTAGGAGTAAGCCCCAAGTTCCTTAATCTGGGCATCCTCCTTAGGAGTAAGCCCCAAGTTCCCAAATCTGGGCATCCTCCCTAGGAGTAATCCCTAAGTTCCAAGTCCCCTTAACCTGGGCCTCCTTTTCAGGAGTAAGCCCCACATTACGAGAAAAATCCGTATTTGCAACGGGTTATTTGCGACGGGAAGAGAGCCCATCGCAAATAACCCGTCTAAGAAACTATTTGCGACGGTTAAAGTAGCCCGTCGCAAATAACCAAGTATTTGCGACGAGATTTCGTCTCCCATCGCAAATAGTTTGTCCCAGCTTGCGCGCCAAACCGCGCAGGTTTATTTGCGACGGTTCCCGTTGCAAATACCCGGCGGCGGTCAATACCCTTTTGCGACGGGATGTCGTCCCGTCACAAAAGGAATGTTGGCATGTACTATTTGCGACGAGTCCCGTTGCAAATATCCTTTTAACCACCGACTGTAATTAATGCGAGCGAGGGTAATTGCGATGGGACCCGTCGCAATTACCACCATTTGCGACAGGCTGCCCGTCGCTAATAACCCCATCCCAACTAATCTAAACTATATATACCCCCATCCGTTTTTTCCCAAATCATTCACATCTTGCTTTCTCTCTCTCTTCATTCTTCAGTTTCAAAGAATTTTTTTTAGTTAAAGTTTTTTAGACGAGAGCAATCAGAGGGCGTCGATATCTTCAGAATATCAAAGTTTAAGGTATTTATATTTTATTTTTTATATTTATTTTATTTTTTATCTTAATTTTAATTGTTGTTTATTAGTTCTAATTTAATTAGATTTCAATTGATTTTAAATTATATTTAGTTTTACTAAGTAATTGATATTGTTAGTTATAATTATAAATAATTAGTTATAATTAATATTAATTAGATATAATTAGGAATAAATAGATATAATTAGGATTAATTAGTATTAATTAGGAATAAATAGTATTAATTAGGAATAAATAGTATTAATTAGGAATAATTAGTATTAATTAGGAATAATTAGTATTAATTAGGAATAATTAGTATTAATTAGGAATAATTAGTATAAATTAGGAATAATTAGTATTAATTAGGAATAATTAGGAATAATTAGGAATAATTAGGAATAATTAAGAATAATTAGGAATAATTAGTATTAATTAGGAATAATTAGTATTACTTAGGAATAATTAGTATTAACTAGGAATATTTAGTATTAATCAGAAATAATTAGTATTAATTAGGAATAATTAGTAGTAATTAGGAATAATTAGTATTAATTAGGAATAATTAGTAGTAATTAGGAATAATTAGTATTAATTAGGAATAATTAGTATTAATTAGGAATAATTAGTATTAATTAGGAACAATTAGTAATAATTAGGAATAATTAGGAATAATTAGTAGTAATTAGGAATAATTAGTAATAATTAGGAATAATTAGGAATAATTAGGAATAATTAGGAATAATTAGGAATAATTAGGAATAATTAGTATTAATTAGAAATATTTAGTTGTAATTAGGAATAATTAGTAGTAATTAGGAATAATTAGTATTAATTAGGAATAATTAGTAGTAATTAGGAATAATTAGTAGTAATTAGGAATAATTAGTAGTAATTAGGAATAATTAGTATTAATTAGGAATAATTAGTAGTAATTAGGAATAATTAATATTAATTATGAATAATTAGTATTAATTTGGAATAATTAGTATTAATTAGGAATAATTAGTATTAATTAGGAATAATTGGAATTAATTAGGTATAATTAGTATTAATTAGGTATAATTTGTATTAATTAGGTATAATTAGTAATAATTAGGTATAATTAGTAATAATTAGGTATAATTAGTAATAATTAGGTATAATTAGTAATAAATAGGTATAATTAGTGATAATTAGTAATAATTAGGTATAATTAGTAATAATTAGGTATAATTAGTAATAATTAGGTATAATTTGTAATAATTATGTATAATTTGTAATAATTAGGTATAATTTGTAATAATTAGGTATAATTAGTAATAATTAGCAATAATTTGGTATAATTTGTAATAATTAGGAATAATTAGTAATAATTAGGAATAATTAGTAATAATTAGGAATAATTAGGAATAATTAGGAATAATTAGTAATAATTAGAAATAATTAGGAATAATTAGGAAAATTAGGAATAATTAGTAATAATTAGTAATAATTAGTAATAATTAGAAATAATTAGTAATAATTAGTAATAATTAGGTATAATTAGTAATAATTAGCAATAATTAGTAATAATTAGGAATAATTAGGAATAATTAGTAATAATTAGGAATAATTAGTAATAATTACGAATAATTAGTAATAATTAGTAATAATTAGGAATAATTAGGAATAATTAGTAATAATTAGGAATAATTAGGAATAATTAGGTATAATTAGGAATAATTAGGAATAATTAGGAATAATTAGGAATAATTAGGAATAATAAGGAATAATTAGGAATAATTAGGAATAATTAGGAATAATTAGGAATAATTAGATATAATTTGTAATAATTAAGAATAATTAGGTATAAATAGGAATAATTAGGAATAAATAGGAATAATTAGGAATAAATAGTAATAATTAGGAATAAATAGTAATAATTAGGAATAAATAGTAATAATTAGGAATAAATAGGAATAATTAAGTATAATTAGGAATAATTATGTATAATTAGGAATAATTAATAATAATTAGGAATAAATAGAAATAATTAAGAATAAATAGTAATAATTAGGAATAAATAGTAATAATTAGGATTAAATAGTAATAATTAGGAATACATAGTAATAATTAGGAATAAATAGGAATAATTAGGTATAATTTGGAATAATTAGGTATAATTAGGAATAATTAGGTATAATTAGGAATAATTAGGTATAATTAGGAATAATTAGCAATAATTAAGAATAATTAGTAATAATTAGGAATAATTAGCTATAATTAGGAATAATTAGAAATAAATAAGAATAAATAGGAATAAATAGGAATAATTAGTAATAAATTTTTTATTATTTTAATAATATTAATATTGTTTTTTCGTAAATATTGATAATTAGTAATAATTAGTAATAATTAGTAATAATAAGTAATAATTAGTAATAATTAGAAATAATTAGTAATAACTAGAAATAATTAGTAATAATTAGGAATAATTATGAATAATTTGTAATAATTACGAATAATTAGGAATAATTAGTAATCATTAGTAATAATTAGTAATAAATCGTAATAATTAGGAATAATTAAGAATAATTAGGAATAATTAGGAATAATTAGGAATAATTAGGAATAATTTGGTATAATTAGTAATAATTAGGAATAATTAAGAATAATTAGGTATAATTAGTAATAATTAGGAAAAATTAGTAATAATTTGGAATAATTAGGTATAAATAGTAATAATTAAGAATAAATACTAATAATTAGGAATAAATAGTAATAATTAGGAATAAATAGCAATAGTTAAGAATAAATAGTAATAATTAGGAATAAATAGTAATAATTAGGAATAAATAGTAATAATTAGGTATAATTAGTAATAATTATGTATAATTAGTAATAATTAGGTATAATTAGGAATAATTAGGTATAATTAGGTATAATTAGGAATAATTAGGTATAATTAGCAATAATTAAGAATAATTAGGAATAATTAGGAATAATTAGAAATAATTAGAAATAATTAGGAATAATTAGAAATAATTAGGAATAATTAAGAATAATTTGGAATAATTAGGAATAATTAGAAAAAATTAGCAAAAAATAAGAATAATTAGGAATAATTAGGAATAAATAGGAATAAATAGGAATGAATAGGAATAAATAAGAATAAATAGGAATAATTAGGAATAATTATTAATAATTAGTAATAACTAGTAATAATTAGTAATAATTAGTAATAAATTTTTTATTATTTTAATAATATTAATATTGTTTTTTCGTAAATATTGATAGTATAATTTTTTTAATACTAATAATTAGTAAACGAAATCTGCTTGGATAATGAAGGAAACATTTGTAATCATCTCCACAACGATGATTACCAAATTTCATTTCATTATTCAAGCAGTTTTCCTTTTTCTAAGTATCGCTAAATTAGTTATAAATAGTAATAAATAGTAATAAATTGTAATAATTAGTAATAAATTGTAATAATTATTAATAAATTGTAATAATTAGTAATAAATTACAATAACTAGTAACTATTAGTAATAAATTGTAATAATTTGTAATAATAAACAATAATTAGCAATAATAAGTGTGAGAAAGATGCAATTAAATGAGATATCGGACAAAAGAGTAGCCGTCAATCCACTGGAAATTGTGTCATCCTTAATTAATGATAATTATTAAGTAGTTGTAATTATTTATCTTCTTTTTTAGATAGTGTTTTTTTAATTTCAAACTAATAAAAAACAGTGATGATTTTATATTTTATGTAGAAAAATATGGAACAAGGAAGTCGACATCAGTCATTATTAGATGATCGAGCTTGGATAAATCAGCACAAAAATCCCATCAGTTTTGGTTTAAATCCTGTATATATTGAGGGTGTTGAAGATTTCTTAGCATTTGCATCATCAAAATCAGAATATGTTTCAGAAGTCACAATTAAGTGTCCTTGTAAAAAATATACTCTGAGAACGTTTGACACATTTGACAAGGTTGGGGGATATCTCTTGCAGTTTGTCTTTCAACCAGATTATGTTTTTTGGTATCAACACGGAGAACGCAGTTCCAGAGAAGATCTTAATAACTTGATTCTGGATCCATCATGATTTAAAAATTTAGTACATGATGTTGCAGGTTCATCTATGCAACAAACTGAAACTCATGATGATATTGATTTAACTCCTGAGTTGGCACAATCAGAATTTTATGGGTTGTTGAGGTCTGCCGAGGATGCATTATATCCTGGTTGAAAGATAAGAAAATTAGAAGTAGTTGAAAAATTTATGGATATTAAATTAGATAATGAAATGTCAAACAACTGTTTTGATCAAATATTTTCTTTGGTTAAAACACTGTTGCCTGAAGGAAATTCATTGCCTGCAAATTACTATGAGAGAAAGAGGCTGATTCGTAATTTGGGCCTTAGTTATCAGAAGATTCATGCATATACAAATGATTTCATATTATGTTCTATGATTTGGGATTCGATAACAGACATATCATATTTTTTTAGAGACATTTATACAGTGAAAACAGACTACGATGCGCTAAGAAAACTGGCAGAAGATGTTTCTGTAATTATATGTAAACTGGAAAAAAATATTTCCGCCAGCTTTGTTTGACTCAATAGAACATATGATATTAAATTTTCCACATGAATATAAATGTGGAGGTCCAGTAAAGTTTTGATGGATGTACCCATTTGAGAGATGCATGCAGAAATTAAAGAAAAAAATACGTAACAAAGCATCCGTTGAAGGCTCAATTGCAGAAGCTTATTTGCAAGAGGAAATTACTTTTTTTTTTCTACTCTCATTATTTTGGATATCAATATCCCTAAAAACAGAATCACATGGGGAGAAACAAGGGGAATGTTAATGATGAAATGGACAATCAATTAACAGTTTTTAATCAGCCAAATCTTGGTTCTGATGGAGTTCGTGAACGATGGATTTCATAAGATGAACATTATAGATCTCATATATACATTCTGCTCAACTGTGAAGAAATGACATCATTTGTCCTATGAGCACTCCATAATTGGTCGGATTAGCTTGTATGTCGCCAATTCGTGGAAGCCTGATGATTTACGTAATCGCTTAAGGAAGATATGGGGTTTCACAGACTGGCATATTGTCTCATTGGGTATGAATTTCTTTCATCTTACATTTAGTTAAAATGAGCATAAATTGCGGGCCTAGAGTTATGGTTTTTTTAATCTTAAGCCTGGAATTATGAGATTCCAGAATTGGGATCCATGGTTTGATCCCTTTCATGCTAGGAACAGAATTGATCAGTCCTGGATTCATGTGAAAGGTCGGAATTGGGTCTTTTGGCATTCAGACATCCTCTGGGATGTTTCCATGGCTGTTGTAACTCCTCTTAAACTGGACAAAGAAACTAATACCGTGAGGTATGGTCATTTTTCTCATATGTTGATTGAGTTTGACATGTCATAGCCTCTTGTTGAGACTATTTATTTAATTGATGGTGAGTTTAAATTTGAACTATGCATTGAATTTGAACAAGTTCCTGAATTCTGTTTGAATTTCACGACAATTTGGCATGTTAAGGATAAATTCCATACTGGTTTGAGGTGTTCAAACTGTAAGAAATATGGGAATCTTGTTGACAAATTTAAATTAAAACTGTCATCTGTTGACACTTCTAGACCTAAACCAATGGCTAGGAAACATGATTCTAATGAGGGCTCACCAGATACTACCTCTCCCATCAGAGGACCTTCACTACCTGACTCTGGTAATGGTAATGTGGAGGGAATTCCTCCTTCTTATGCTGCTGTTGTAGCTGGTAGAAATGACAAGGGTGCTGGTAATGGTTCTGCTCCCCTTTATCCACTAATGGTTCAAGGGGATGAACCTATTAAATGGACTGATGCAGTTAGTCATGACAGTGAGGTGGCCATTGATCGTGATTTTTTTCTTGAGATGGGTAAAGGTAAGCTTAACTCAAATGATGAATTATTTGTTCCTACTGGGAATCATTTTTTCCTCTGGTATAATGTATAATCCTGATTTAGAAGGTCTAAGGGGGATCGATGTCCTCTCTATTGATGTGGCAACTAAGGTTACTGATGTTCAGTCTGCCGTGGCTTTGACGAAGGACACTGCTATTTCATTTGAGCTTGTAGAGGCCTCTGCTGTGGCTGGCCTAGGTTTGGAGCAGCATTTTCTGTGTGATTCTACTTTGCAGTCTGTGTAGGTTCCTATTTCGTTTGGTTCTGCTGGTTCTCCTGATGTGTTTCAGGAGCAGCATATCTTGGTTAAATCTCTGATTGTTGACATAGTTAATTCTCCTGTTGTTGATATGATTCCTGACAATGCGAATATTGAGATCAAGGAGCAGTATGCCACTGAGGAGAAGTCTTCTCCTATTGGTGTCCTGCCTTGTGCTGATAAGGTGGGCTCTCAATTTGGTTTGGCTCTATTACATGGGCCTTTAAATGAGGCTGTTACTGGTGGTATTTCGGTGAAGCCCAATTTCTTCACTATGCTGGATTCTATTAATTCTCTTGATTTTGACAAAGCTTACATGGAGAGCAATAGTTGAAAAGGTAAGGAATCTTTGTCTCCTATAGTGACTAATGACCCTGGACCCGAGAAGGTTCCTTCTAAAGTGGTGCAGACTGATGAACATGTGTGGACTGGTGAGGTGCGGTCGGAAGAGGCTCAAGATGTGACTCTGGTGGTTGATGTGGATCACAAAGAGGGTGCAAGTGACGGTCTGGTGTAGATGCTTACTAAAAGAGAGGATTGGCCGACTCCTAAACAATGGAAAAGAGGAAGGCATTCCAGAGGTAGAGGCGTGCCTTGTGGACGGGGTCATAGAAGAAAAGGATAGTTGTTTCATATGCTATTTTATTGTATTGATAGGGCTAACCCCATGCTTCCCGTTTCTCTTCCTATGTACTGTTTAATTTTTTAATAATATTTTTCGGAGGCCATGGATCTTTTCATGGTCTACTGTTCACGGTATATGATAATCATATCAAGAAACAACTTCCACAAATTACAACAGCTGCTCTTGAAGAACGCATAAATTTTTTTTTCTCAATGGTTTCAAAAATTGGTAACATAAATTATTGATGGTTTAATATCAATTCTGTTTATTATTTATTATATTTATAATTGTTTTAAAAATTTTCAGGTGTCTCAATATGCTTATAAAATTGATAAGCGACTGTATATATTGAGTAAACCACCATCCAAAATGGTTAAATCTTATAATTCATATGTGGTGAATGGTTTTCGATTTCATACACATGCATACGGGGAATCAGAAACAAACAATGAACAATGGAGTTTTCTTGAGAGGATCACATCACAGAGAAACTGAAGTTGACTTTTATGTCATTTTGGATGAAATTATTGAGCTATGTTATCTAGGACAGAATTACATAACAATGTTTAAATGTCGGTGGTTGGATACTTAGATAGGTTTGTGTGTTTATCCGACTCATGGAATCATCGATATTAAATATAAAAGTCTTCTTGAAGTAAATGAACCATTTTTACTGGCTCAACAGGCACATAAAATTTATTATGCAAAGTACCATTCTACTTCAAGAGACTTGAGAAATTGGTGGATCATAATAAAAATGAAATCTCGGGAAAATCAGTTTACTCAAACAGAATGTGGTTCCACTGAAGTGGAAAGAATTTATATTTATCAAGAGATGGCTCAAAATCCATCTGATTCACAAAGATACGTGAATATCGATGATGACACCCCAAAATTAAAAATCGATGGTGACGAAGATGTTAATGATGTTACAAATAAATTTTAAATGACAAGAGATGATGAAACTCAAACTCATATGGATATTGATGATGCTGAGGAGGAAGATGAAGACATTGACATTGAAAACTATAGAGAAGAGGGTGAAGATGAACATTGACACAATTAAATGCTGGTTATAATCATAACTAATATATATCTATATATAATAGTTATTTTCCACCATCTGCTAACAACAATCATTTTGTGTTTCAGATGGACTCTGATCTATTGTGTGAGTTTAAGGAGGATGATATACCTTTGGATGATGAGGATGTGGGATCAGCTGACCCTCAGCCTACTGGTGGTTCAGGAGGTACGCGGAGGGGGCACGGTCTTGCGTAACTGATGATTCCGGAACCTATCCCTGAGCGACGTCCACATCTTGGTTTTGATCCACGCACACATAGATATGGTAACCTGTATATTTTAGTTAGATTTCATTAATTTATTTATATATATAATAATTGTTTGATTATTTATTCCTTTTTCACAGTTTTCATCATGTAGCTATTGGACAAGGGAGGGCTATATTGCACAATTATTTTTCTCATCCAGGGATCACATTGGAACAAATTCCCGTTGATGTGCGATGCGACATGTTCCGGCATTGGCTGATACATAAATAAATAATATTTATTTTGAAATTTATTTTATTACAAACTTGATATTATAAATTATTTGTAGGGTTTATGGAATCCTATAAATGATAGCATGCGTGATGCTATCCACACGACATGACAGGTTTCTATGCGTGACCATTTTCGACATTTTTTGCACAATTTGAGAAGGACAGCCATTAATAAAGAAGGGGTGACAGAATTTGATGAGTCATGTAGAGACCACCGACCAGAGTACATTTCATCTCAAGTCTGGGATGGATTATGTTTACACTGGTTGGGTGGTGGATTTCAGAGGAGATCTTCTGTGGGACGACAGAACCAGGGGATACAGGAGGTGACTCATCGAGCCGGTAGCCGGACATTCAGTTCACATAGAGAGTATCTGGTAAGTATATTTTTTAAATATTTTTTATAACTTTATGTATAAATAGTTTATTTTATATTTTTGGAGGGAGTCGAGAATCCTGATATTACGGAGTTAGACGTTTATCGGAGGATGTACAGTGATCCAGCTACTGGAGAGATTAGAGGTTATCGCTAGCGTCAGATTGTGGTTAGTATTATTTTTTAAGTTTAACAATTAACTTCATATAATATTTTTACAATTTAAATTTTAAATTGGAATTGAAGGAGTCATATGAGGCTGCGACCTCTCAGACACAGGGTGAGGGTTAGGAAAAGACGATTGAGCAGACCAGTGCTCACCATTTCGATGAGGCGGCATGGATGCATGTGACTCAGTATGGCTTTGAGAAGGGTAGAGTAGTCGACATCAACTCTCATTTGACTCCTGGTACTTATTATGGTACTGCTGCGATGTCAGCATCCAAATCGAGAGGATCTCGTGGAGAGGCATCATCTTCTGGATCACAGTATCAGGAGCAGTTGCGAGCTCAGGCTTAGCATATAGAGACTTTGCAGAAGCAGCAAGAAGAGATGTATCAGCAGCAGTAGTAGAAGGAGCATCATTATGAGGAGCAGATGCATCGATGGCAGAAGCAGCATCATGAGCAGATGGAGTACATGAGCCGTCTGACTCATGGTTTAGGGATGGAGTTTCCTCCACCATCTCCTTCAGCTCCTCCACCTCCTCCAGAAGACGACCCCCCGATTATTTTTTTATGTTACAAAAATTTTAATTTAACATTGTAATATGAATTATTTACATTTTCTGTCTTTTATATCTGTACAAATATTACATAATTTAATTTTTATTATTTTATGATTTTTTTTGTGAATATTGAGAATTTTAATATTTTTTATTTTTTATTGTTTTAATAATAGTAATATTATATTTTCATTAATTGTAATTTTATTAAATTTTATTTTTTTTAAATTAATTTATTATTTGCGACGGGGTCCCATCACAAATAGCCGAAATAAATATTTTTAAAGAAATATTTGCGACGATCAAGTAGTACCGTCGCAAATAATTTTTTGCGACGGGCCTGTCGCAGAAAGTGCTATATATATTTTTTGCGACGGGGCGGAAGCCTATCACAAAAACTATTTGTGATGGGCCCATCACGAAAATGTTTACGTATATGTAATACATATAATCAAAAGCTTATTTGCGATGGAGATGTTTACCATCGCAAAAAACTTTGTTTGCAATGGGCCCATTGCAAATACTTGTATTTGCGACAGTGTTTTCTGCAACAGGCTATTTGCGACGGTATCCCATCGCAAATAGGCCGTCACAATTACCAAGAATTCCAGGAGTGAAAGTCTTAATTTCTCTTGATTTGGTCTTCCTTATCAGGAATAAAACCCAATCATAAGTCCATCTTAAATATTGGATTCCTTTTCAGGAGTAATTCCCAGGTTAAAACCCCAAATATCCATAAAGTAGAAACACCTTTATGGACCCTGCTCTTAGGATTCTTTCCTAAAAGTATTTGTCTTCATTTACTTGGGAGGTCATCCATACGTAAGCCCCACACCATTTCTCATTATTTCATCTTTTGTGGCACATTCACCAGGTTTTACCAATACCTCTTGTTTCTCACACTGAGCATGACTCAAGTGAGCTTAGAGTGTAAAAGTAATTATGAAAACTCTCTCTGATACATTAATCATGCGTAAACCTCATACTTATTCTCTAGAACTATTTGGGTTCTGATTCCTTTTCTAAGCAAGGATATGTAGGTAGCCCATCTGCGGGTACGATCCCAAATCTAAGATAATACCTATCCTTATGAATGATAATAAATATCAAGTGCCCCACTGAGTGGCTTTAAAACCAGTATGGTCATCATAATGACAAAGATATTTCTATATAATGTATGGAAGGATACCATTGATTAAGAATCATTAATTCATCATATGAATGATTCTCTATTAATGAAGAACCTCAAATACATATAAAATATTATCTAAATCCCCTACATATCAATCATTGATTGCAAGATCTGAATTAAAAACTCATTTTCATGATTAGTAAATTAATAAATATTCATGAACATAACTCAAATATATAAGAGAATCCTGGAGTAGACAATAATTCCCCCCAAAAAAGGTGTGATGAGTCTGACCTCCCATACTCTCGACCAATGCAAATTCTTAAGGCTCATCAGTTAAAAACTAATGGGAACCTACCTTTGGAAAGTAGGTCCAAATTGATATAGAATAATTGGATGTTTTCGGTTCTATGAATAAACCCGTTAGAAACCGATTGGAAATTTTGAACCTTAAATATATGAGGTCATCCCCATATCCATAGGAAAATATAATATGACGAGGTATCCTAGTTAATGGATTATGGATGAAGTGAAATAATCAAAGCATTTATGTATTTGGATTCATGAATTATGTTATATAAATTTCAAAATATTTTTGAATTGTTCAGTTTATGTTTTTCGATAAGTATTTATGTGGAATGTTTCTAATGGACTAGAAAAGTGATTTAATGGAAATGTGATATTCATAGGAAAAACATTATTAAGGGAAAGATAACCCCTAATATGTTCATGATATAAAGATAATAATGTTTGGATGAAGTAAATTGGAAAACACGAATTACCTTAAAATTGATTAACAAATTTTTGAAAAAGTGGATTATTATATCATTGATGGAGTTTATTTTTTTTTGGATTTAAGGAATATATCCAATAATATTTTTAATAAAGAATAATGCCTGTTTTAAATTAGGATTAATGGTAATTCAGGTTATTACTATGTTTCAAGAGAGTACATGATGAAGGTATTCACATGTTCGGTATGTGAGAAACAAGATCTACTTTATGATGCAAGGGAAAATCAATGTTAAGCTAATATTTGAGAAATGTAGTGACCTTGTTTTACATTTTGTGGAATTTAATCTTTATGAAGGGTTACAAGGATAACCATTTATGAAATGGTTTATGTTAAACTTCGAATGAGGTTCTAGAGATTAAAGTATTATATCTCTATATAAACAATTATGCATATTGGATAACCTATACAAATTATTTTTTTGTGATGGTGACTAGATACATAAGAAATGGATTATCATCCCATTATAGATCTTATTATCCACTAGTTATTTAGATATTATAATTTCAATCGCATTTCATATAGTATGAAATGAAACAGAAATTGATCAAGACACAACTGATGTAAGAGATTGTGCTTACAGAATGGAATGAAATGAAGTAAGTATATATTCTTGTAAAAATTACTTAACATTAGTAAAAATATCATGAAAAAAATATTTTCCTAGTACTTTCATTTTTGATGAATCAAATGTCCCCTTAGATCATTATAGATTTATTGTTCTATAATGGTAAACTTTTTAATGACCATGTTCTCTATCACTCTACATCAGAACATGATAGTTATATTTCTCTTCCATGTCCATGTTTTCAATTTTCACCAATGTTATACTATGTGGAAACCTAGTTATTAGTTACTTAGGGTAAACATTATGTTTCCAACTTTCCTTTTTTTTTAATGAGGTTTTAGTATTCATTTTTATGATGTGGGTTTCTATTAATGTAACTTTCATGTGTTAAAACTGTAATGGCCCTAGAAAATTTTGAGGGAGAAATTCATTTTAAATGGTGTAGAATGTAAAAATCTGAGATTTTTAGGAAATATATTTTTATTTATTTGATTTATTTCATTACACACAACACTGACTTATCTGGCATTACACACAACAATGAGTTTCCACAAAACATCATTTTATTATTATAACTATTTTAAAAAGTCAATTATAAACTAGCCATTAGAATTGTAGGTATGAACATGATTAAATGAATTATGAATATATGGGTTATACATTTATATATAATTAGTTTTTTTGTGATCAATAAATTATATATGAAAATAAGACGTTTTAAAAAAAATTAAAGAAAATGTTTTTTTGAGAAAATATTTAAACGTGCAGAAATGTGTTTTTTAATAATAAATAAAAAATCACCCTTTTTTGGATTATATTAATAAAATATATATTCAATATAGTTTTTAAAATTCATCTTATGTTTTTTATATACAAGAGATAATAATAAAACCAATTTTATGCTTAAAGATATATAGTTTTCTAAAAGGTAATTTTATCACCTTTTAATAGTGCACCAATTTTAAATATAATTTTTTAAATATTTATAAATTATATTTTAAAAAATAAAATAAATTTTTAAATTTGGAATATCAAAATTACATTTGGGTGAATTTTTGGTATTTTTCTGAGAAGCTTCATTTTTGGATGAATAGAGAAAAATAATAAATTTTAATTCAAAACCATTTTTTCATTAAATTTATTTATATAGTTAAAATATATTTTAATTTGTTTTTTGAAGTATAATTAGATCAATTATATATAAATTAATACAATTTAGGCCATTTAAACCAATTTCACACTAATATTGGGTATACAAACATTTCAAACTTATGAACAATTTTACTTTAAAAACCCATTGTTTCGTCCCGTATGCGAGACTAGTTTAAACTTAATTTTTAAACTTGTATTAATTAAATTTTGATAAATGGATTAAATATTTTAATTAAAAAGGTCCAAATTTAATAATTATTTCCCTTTTATTTGTTGACAATATGAGTAGTAAACAGAGTAATTTATTACCACAATTAAGGGTAAATCAGGTAATTAAGGGTAAAAATAATATTGTAAATATTATAAAATTACCCTAAAAAATTCCCAAATGTTATTGTATGAAGTTAATTAAACCCTTTAAACCTAATGTTTTAATTTTAATTATTTAATGTAAACTTTGTCCTTAAAATGACTGAGATATTATTAAAATTAAAGAGAGTGAAAAAACGTCACAATATTACTTTTAATATGTATAATATTTTTAATAAGGGATTAAATAGAATAAATGATAGACTATATACATTATTATAAAATATAAAAGGTTTAAATACATAATGAAAATTTATTTTTAAATTTTATTTAATAAATAATTATTATAAATAATTACACAATGATGATGCACTAATTATCCAATTAATCAAATAATCAATAAAATTATATTAGAAATATTGAAATAAATATAATTTTACTTAATTGAGGGGATAAGAAACTTTGGAGATTAATATAACCTATTAGGGTTGTATTAAATGATTTTTTGAAGTTATCTTTCTATATTGATTTTTTAAAGTCAAAGTAATGAATATTGTCAAAACTGACACTAAGGATATTTTATTTAAATAATATTTTATTAAATTAATTATAAATAATAAAAATATTAAATAAGGTAAAATTGGGTTACATATGGTCTAAAATATCATAAACTGGACATTTATTTTCCAATATACACTTTATGTGTAAAAATTATTACCTTTTAAAAGTGAAAAAGTTGTTACCACAATTAAAATAAAAATAGGTTAACTAAGGGTTAATAAAAATGATAAGTTTTAAAATAATAAAAAAACTTATATAAAATATTTTTTTTGATGATATTAAAACCTTATCATATCTTCAATTCTAATAAATATCCTTTTACAAGAATTTATATTGAGATTAAATTTATTATAAATTAATGTTTTGAGAAATTCCTAGAGTTCCCCTTCCCACTCTTATAAAAGGGAACCTATTATTTTCTTTTATTCACACTTTAAAACATTTTTAGTTCAGAAAAAACCTATAAAAATATATTATCAAATTCATTACATTCATCCAAGAAGAAATTATTTGGTTAGAAATCCAACCAAGATAGTCCTTTGATGCAAACCAAAAATAGATACCCAAAGAAGAGGTAACGTTCATCAATGAATGTTTTTGTTTTATTTTTTCTTGGAACCCCCTAAATTATTTATATTTCATGTGTATATAATAAAATCAATATAATAAATATACTGGTATTTTTTTATGTTAAGTTTATGACCTAAAACATCACACACTCCATCAATTGTGATACACAATCATCGTTCATGTGTTCAACGTATTACCACATCACGAACCAATGTCATTCGTTCTTCCATTTTCACATTTCAAAGTGGGCAATAATGATGGAATTTATGTTTATAATATATATATATATAATTTATTATGTATTTATTAGTATTTAATTATTATATAGTACATAAATTCATTATTTCCATTTTGTGGGAATATGATAACTTCTTTTGTGGATGTGTAGACTACTGCCACCTCAAAACGATGAGATTCGTTCACACTTTACTTGTAATTTATTAAGGATAGGTTTTTAAATATATATTATACCTATGAAATAATATATATATATATATATATATATTATTTTATGTTTTTTCATTCAATATGATAATAAAACGAAAACATTGTTCATGCGTACATACGACCTACCCTCACCATGAACATTCTATTCCATATCATATTTTAATATTATACAGATTATTATAAATATTTATATACTTAATATATAGGATATTTAAATCATTTTGTACATTATTTAAATAAGTAAATAATTGTCTATGAAATCAGATCAAGAATAATAATTCAAAACATATATGAAAAAGGAAGCTGTTATTACCCGAAACATAACATTAACGTGGAGTTGTTAATAAACAGTTAATATAAAGTCATAAGTAAATCATATATGGTATTATATAAATTAATATAGTTCTATGGTATATTTTTAATAAACTTATATTTATTATACATGAGTTTTTAACATATACGAAGGAAGTTAAGATTTAAGGTATGGGGATTTCTAGTCTCACTTTTATTTCTGCAAGATTTGTACCATATTCAGCACTCGTTTATATTGTGTGGTGTATATACCAAACATTAATTTCATCTACAAACCTTATAATTACATTTATTGGTATTTACATATCCATTTTATGATCTCCCTTTCATGGATTTTATGGTTCAAATGTTACCAAATAGGTTAGGGAATTTTGTCTCAATTTTTCTTCTTTGAGAAACAAGTTATGTTATGTACCTATATTATTTTATGAGGTGTATATACTAACCTTTTACATTTTGTGTCATGAATAACCTTATTTTCATGATATTATAAGTTTAATGAAATTTTATTCACTTTTAAGTCGTAAATCTGTGTTCTTTCAATATAATTTTTTCTAAAAATGTCTTCAATGTGTTTTAAATGATATATTATGAATTTTTAAGGAAAATTATTTCAAGGATGTTTAAAATGGTCTCAAAATATTCCTTTATAATTTTAAATTTTATTTTCAATGAAAAAGCTTTTATAAATGATTTATTATTTTAAAATGTTTTTTTCAAAGAGAAAAGGATATTTTTCTCAAGAATTATTTCATATGATCATTCAAAACTATTTTCCATCTATGATAAAATTATTTTATTGTATATATAATTTATTAGGTTGATGATTCAATGATTATATATTTATTATTTATATGGTTAGTTTTTTTATAATCAATTTTTTATGTTTTTGTGGCACACATATGTATGGTTTTTATTATTTGATGAGTGGGACCTATATCTCCCTCAAATGCATTGGGTTAAGATTTTTATCTCTTGAGATATTGAGGGGAAACAAGTTGATGGGCTTCATCCACTATGGGATGAAGGGGAAACCTGATACACTATTAGAAGAAGGGGAAACATGATCAACTATAAGGAAAGGAATACTAATGGGGATGATGCTGTGTCTCACCCAGTAGGTGTAGAACCCATGAAGTTACCTATTAAGTTTTTTCAATGAACCTTGAATTATAGGGAATTATATTACATGTTTATTTATCTTCCACAAATTAAATTTCTCATTACTATGTTATGATTTCATAGATTATGCTATTGATTTCCTCATGAATCATGTTTACAAAACTACCATCATTTATACCTTGACTCATGTATATGATATTTTATATGTAGGGTATGGTATTATAATGTTATAATCATGTTATCATACCCTTATATTGATTATTATGCTTATGTATGTACCTTTTTTACCCTTACTAAGCATCTGAGATCACCCATTTCTTATGTTTTGTTTTCCCCAGGTTATAAAAAATGGTTTTAAGTTGGGCTTCTAAATGGGAAGATCTTTGTGGGAAACATTGAATATCTTTCCACAAACTAGAATTTTCTATTCCATGATTTCTAATTCACTAAACTAATATGGTCTTTGGGCATGTGTTTGTGTATTCCACAAAAATGATGTAATTTCTAAGTTTGAAATTCTGGGGTATAAGGACCCGACCCCGGTTACCCAGAGCCGGTGCCTTATTTAATTACATTGGAATATAAAAAAGGAATATGAATCTCAAAGTATTGAGTAGTTTTTTAGTATTAGAAATAATATACATACATAAGTTCAACATTTTAACTTGAAACGAAAAACAACATAGAAATTCCTTCGATAACATCCATAACTCCAAGGTTATTTCAGCATGCAATTCATAATAAAAATCATTATGTCCTGATAAAATGAAACATAAAAAAGGGGTGATCTCAAACACTCCGTAAGGGTAGTAAACATTGTGGAAGATATCATAACATAAATGTTAGGCATGTTGAATGACTAAAAACATACGCCTTTAACAAAAAACTTGAACACATTTTGGAAGCAGTAAGAGATGAATAAATAATGCCATAGTGAAACAAAATCATGGGTATTCTAATATTATAATAACCACATGAACCATAAATAAAATTTTCATAATTATTTAATTCATAATGCGAGAAATCATAACGACACCATCAAGGCCTCATGCCAATACCATCAATAATCATTTTTTCAAGGTCTTGTGCCAAGACCGTAGTTTGTCTCATGAGACCTACTGATGAACCTAGGGGATATAGTGGGACCCACCCAACACTTAATAAGTCCAATTAATTCATCATATGAATGGGGATAAATATAAACAACATATACATTCATATTGAAACTAATATATGAAATGTATATAACTTTCCCGGAATATTAAGCATAAACAAAAACCATTCGGAGTAAATTGGAGAATGGTTTTAAGATAGAAAAACCACATTCAAACTAATCATAAACCATTAAATTAAATATTTTATATGATATCATAAAATGTTAATCGCAATAATACATAATAATCAACAAAAGTGTTGAAATTGATGAAGATACTCTTATAAAATCATCGAGTAATTCTTGAGATAAATACTATTTTACTTTAAACAGAAGAGTTATTTTGGATTTTTTTATAAAACCATAAGTAAATAAAGGTAGTATTTTCATAATAAAATGTGGGATTTTATAAAGTTAATGTTTTCCAATAACATATTACATAGTTCCCTTGAAAATAGGTAAGAATTTGAGAAATTCCCTTGAAAAGGGATTGTTTATCAGGAAGGATTTTTGAAAGATCATTGTAAAACATATAACTCCCCATAAATGAAGGTATGGTTATGGTTGGAACAAATATATATAAAATTCAAATAGAAATTATTTGGAGTACATATTAATTAATAATAATTAAATTGAGGTAAGTAGTTAATAAAAGTAACCCAAATGAAAATGGAGGTTCGGGTAGAAAACCCTTACCTTAAGTCCGAATGTGTTCCGCTCTTGAACATAAAGTCCTAGAATATGAAATTATACTTATTAATAACATAATAAAAAAACTATTAGACATTTATTTAGTTTAACAAAATTTTATTAAGTTCATTATTTCATTATTAATAAGTTATAAGATTGAATTCCGTCGTTTCAGAGTGTTAATTTCCTTGGTTTTCATGATCTGTATATCTGTATATGAGTATGGATGTTCATGTGGAAAGGATATAATTATCCAGAATTGAAATTATATATTATTTATGAACATACATAACTGTTAATGGTTATATATATATATATATATATATCATTTTTTACATGGTATGGGGATGAATCGTTGGATGAAATATTAATGACAATCACTTAGATGATTTGGCGGTATTTGGATTATTATGAACTAGTTTTGTCATATAAATTTACAATATGAACATATACGGATTCCTGAATATTAATTAGGTCATAATACATATTTTGTAGTCTGGTTAAACCTAAGAAATAGTTTCATGACCAGTAATGATGGAGAAATCGAAGAACGAAACATTGTTGTCCACGAAGGTTGTAAATTGGAACCTCATAGACAATGATTTCATTTATAAGAGAGAGAGAGAGAGAGCAAGAAGATTGATGATGGTTATTACATTAATATGATATAATTCCATTATATATATGATACTGGAGTTATAAGGATCAATTGGAAAGAGTATTTTAGGATATAATAAGAAAAGAGGATAAATTTAAATGAAACTAAATAAAAAAGAAAGATGTTTTATCTATTTAAATAACTTCCTTGAGAACCTCCTTAAGGGAAGGGGTTTTGGTATTTTGGAAAAACCAAGAGATCTTTGACCTGGGGAGTGACTAGGGAAGGTTATTTGGGAAGATCATTGTTGAGCTTCAAGGCTTAGAGGAGTGAAGAGAAGAGGGAGTGATGGGGTGTTTTTATAGTGGTGGAGAGGAGGGTTTTCCCATTATTTTACTCAGTATTTTATTATTTTTCCAAAGACAACCAATATTATTGATTATTGTGACCAAAATTTTAATAATTTCATGTGAGTTCGAAATAATAGTCATTTACATCATCCATGACCCAAGAATGATGTATAAATTCACTTATTTAATATATTTTGTAAATTATCGAATTTCACTATTCAACAAAAAATCAAGTATTTCAGAGAAATCCAAAATATTTAACCAAACCATTTTTTGACATGTATAATTCAAAAATGAACTCAATTTTTTAAAAATAATTTTCAAAATATGATTAATTTATTTTTTAAATAAAATAATAATTTATTTGAAAAATAAAAATTTTCAAATTATAATTCGTTTTATATCACATTAAAAATTTAATCATGATCATAACCATAAGATAATAAAATAATATTATGATTCAACATTCATAAGGGTCATATTACTATTCATATTACTGTTCATAAGGGTATGTTATTATTCACAAAAAATTAAGTTTATCCTATCTGACTCAAAATATCATACTGAACACAACCATGTATGTCAGTTGTTTGAAATTCAAAACACAGAGGTGGAAAAATTATGTTTACTAGATAGGTTATAACAAAGTGGTGTTTTCTAGAGACTTAGTGTTTCATGCATTCAATTTTAGATTTATTTAAAAAATCATGGGGTATTACATTATACCCACCTTATAAAAATTTCATCCTAGAAATTACTATAATGTTACGTAAAAAAAGAATTGGGTAGTTATTCATCATAGGCTCTTCAGGATCCCATGTTTCCTACTATATTTTATGATTTTTCCAAAGTATCTTTACCAGTCGAGTTGTCTGATTCCTAAACAATTATTCTTTAGTGTACAAAATCTTGATAGGCTCTTCACAGTAAGAAATCTCAAGTTTCATTTCTATACTTTCAGAAGTGAGGACATGCGTTGGGTTTGGAATGTACTTTCTCAGCAATGAGACATGGAACAAATTATGTACTTTAGATAGGATAGGTGGCATAGAAAAATGATATGAAACAACTCTAATTATCTCTAGAATTTCAAAATGGACTATGTACCAAGGACTCAGTGTCCCTTTCTTCCTAAATATTATAACACCCTTCCATGGGGATACATTTAAGAAAACATGATCTCCCACTTGAAATTCCAAATCCTTCCTCCGACTATCAACACAAATTTTTTGAATTCTTTGAGCTACTTTGATATGGCCTTGAATAGTATTTACCTTCACTATTGTTTCCTCCACAAGATCTGGGCCCACTAGCTTCCTTTCACCAACTTCATCCTGACATGTTGGTGTACGACATCTCTTTCCATATAATACCTCATACGGTGCCATTTGAATATTGGAATGGAAACTATTATTTTAGGAAAACTCCACAAAGGGTAAATACTAATACCACATACCTTGAAATCTGAGTGAGAATGATCTCAACATTTCTTATAAAGTTTGGACCATCCATTCTGATTTCCTTTTAGTTTGAGGATGATAAGCAGTACTCAAACGAATCTTAGTATCTAAGGCTTTCTGAAGACGTTTCTAGAATTTTGATGTAAATCGTGGATCACTGTAACGACCCAAAATTTTGTTAATGAAAACTACTCTTAATATAATTAAATTTATTATTATGTAAAATGGTTATATGAACATATTTGGTTTTAGGATTTTGGATTTTAAAATACCGTTAAGAATTTTTACCATTGCTAATATAGCCATTGAACAGTGACAACATGATTAGTATAAATATAGGGTTTTAACAAATCCAATTTACTCAGAAAAAGGAAGAAATGGCCTCAAACAGTAGAAGTTCTCCATACGAAGCCCATTTGTCGGAGCTCAGAAAGGAGGTGGTGTCACTAGGATTCGCTCTTGACTAATCCCAAGCCGAGCTTCAACACGTTAAGCTCAAATAGAACCGCCTACTGGAGAAGTGGAAGTTGATAGAGATTACCACCCAAGAAATGTTATCTGAGCCACCCCAAAAGTTTTCCACCATCGCACACCTTACCCATAGGTCACATGTTGGTGTTATAAGGGTTTATGTAACCAGACCCTAGAACTATGATTATGTGAATTATTTTTCTATAGAGAATATACATTCATTTTATTATTGTTACTTTGTAAATAGTTTTTAAAGAAAAAATTTTATTTTTAGTTAATTTTCAATTAATAAATATATTCTGATAAATCACTGTATTTTTTAATTAAATAATATTTTATTTAAATATTATTACGAAATTAATTTTTTTAAATATAAATGATCGTATAATTTTTATGAATACGATTGTAATTTTTATTAGGGTTTGAAAGCTATTTATGTCAAAACTCAGGAATTTTCGATAAATGTTAGTTTTTATTTTAAAATTAAAAATTCAAATATTTAAAAATTTATTTAGATAAAATTAATATTATTTTTGGAATATGGACATCGAAGTTATCCAATAGTGAAGTTTTCATAATTTTCTGAGACAGTCGAATTTTTGGGTAAAATTAAATACCGTTTAAATATATAATGTGTTTTATGACATCATAATGACCCAATAGTGATGTAATAAAATATTATAAATGATATTTTAGGTCAATATATGTTTTATCTTTAAAATAATTTGATCTTATATTTTTTTGACTAATTTTATGGTGCCTTAGTTGACCCTTCAAGACTTATAAAACATTTTAACTTTTTAAATTTATTTCTATGAGAGTGTGACTCACCTCCACATATTAAAGACTAATATTTTAAGAAGTTAATCCATTGGACTTATAAAATAATATTTTACAATATCATTTGGAGAAAACCTTGGGCAAAAACCATGGGTTGGTTGTGGTTTTGATTAGTTTAATGTGTAGTGTCCAAAAAGTAAATAATAAATAATTCCCTCTCATTTCCTATATAAAGACAAAAAGATCGAACTTCATCTTCACTAAAAACATTTTAAATCTACCAACATATTAACTAATATATATATAATCCTCCCAAGGCACCCCCATATCCCAATAATCTTCCCTCAAGCCTCTCCCAAGCCTTTGGGAGCAGACTTTCAAGTAAGGGATTTTTCCTTTCTCATTTTTGTTCAAATGTCTTAATATTGTTATACCCTTTTGTTTTCAATTAAAAATTTTGGGGTATGATTTTTAAACCCCCCATAATTCCCTCCTTATGTTTGAATGATTATATACTTCTTTATCTCCTATTAATTCCTCCTATGTACACCCGTCACCATGCCGAAATCCCATAAGGAATTTCTCTCTTCTCTTTTACATTCAAGAAATTCCTTTGTATTATGAATCTAAATTACATTACATATGTTGGGAAATGTATATATATGAAACCCTTAATATAAATTTCATATAAATATTATTAGACACCCCTTTCTCTATTATCAACCATTTTTATGAATTCTTATGTCAGGCCGTTATGCTGCCGAAATTGCACCGCAATTATCCAAGCCAAAGTCATTGTGCAGTGAATACCTTGACAATTTCTCTATCAAGGGTATTAAACATTATGTAAATTTAATTATTTATCATAGAGTTTCATTTATGAATTCAATATTCCTTTATCATGAAATAAATGATAATGTTTAATGAATCCATGTTATATGATCCATGTGGCACACTTATGCATGAAATGAAATGATTATGAAGGGTTGCACCTGATATCACTCCAATGCAATGGGTAAAGATTAGTATCATGATACCGAAAGTGCAATGACGGTTTACTAATTCTAATTTAAGTGAAATGAGGGTTTACTCATGCTCCATGTACGATGGGCCTTTGCTCATGCTAATATCATGTTAAATATTGTTACCACATTTCCATGTTTTGATAATCATTCTATATCATGAATTTATGCTCATGTTTCTATTATTCTACATTGATATGCCTATTTACTAACATGTACTTTATTCTTCATGTTATGACTTTTTTACTCCCTTACTAGGATTTATAGATCACCATTTTCTTATGAATGTCCTCAGGTTATCCCATGTAATGCTAAGTACGAAGGAATGTGTGTGGTCAGGTAAAATAAGTTTTCAATAAAGATGTGTATTTCATGTTTTTAGTTGTTATGTAATGTTATTAAGCCCCAAAGACACTATACCTCTCTATCATCTAGGTTGTATCAAGTAAATATTTTATGTAATAAATTATTTTTAAGTGTGAAATAAAGAGCTGGGTTTCTATAATCATGATCAGAAACAATTGAGAGAGGTTCTCCATGAAGTCTCAAAACTTCATTAATATAGAGTCTTATTAGGAGATCTAGTGGAAAATACACCCTTATAATGAGGAAATGTGCAGATTTTGTTAGTAGATCCGTAATTACCCATATTTCATCATTATTTCTTAGAGTTTTGGGTAATCTAGTGACCAAATCCATGGTGATGTCATCCCATTTCCATGTAGGAATAGGTAGAGGTTGCATCAATCCTTTAGGATATTGTTATTAGGATTTCAATTATTGACAAACTAAACATCTTGATACATAATCAACAATTTACCTCTTCCTGTTAACCCACCATGAATTTTCTTTCAAATCTCTATACATTTAAGTGCTACTAGGGTGTATAGAGAAATCTTAGTTATGAGCATCATCCAATAACTCCCTTTTTATCTCGGGTAGAGAGGGAACACATAGCCTCTTCCAAAATTTCAGAACTCCACCTTCACACATGAAGTCAGCCAACTTCCCATCATTCACAACATTAATTTTCCTTTGAATATTCTCATCATTAGACTGTGAAGCTTTAATTCTTTCTAATAAATACCATTGGGAATCCATTTGAAAAAGTAGTGATGTTTCACCTTATTTTATAATTCCTATATCCATCCTCACTAGATCCATGAACAAAGTATCATTTTTAGTCCTCATTTTGTTGAGAACTCCATGATCCTTCCTTCTCAATGCATCAACTACCTTGTTTTCCTTTCTTGGGTGTTAGTGTTTGAAATAATCATAATCCTCGAGTAGTTCAATTCATAGCCTTTTCCTCATATTGAGTTCTTTGTTATAAGATATATTTAAACTCTTATGAACTATGTATATCTCACATTTTTTTTCATAGAGATAATGTCTCCATATCTTTAGAAAAAATATTACTACTGCTAACTCAAGATCATTAGTACGATATTTTTTTCATGAATTTTTAACTACATTGATTCATAGGCAATAACTCTATCATTATGAATAAGGACACGACCAAGTTTTTTATTTTATTCATCACTATAGATAAAAAAACCCACCATTTACTGATGGTAGAGTTAGGATCAGAGCATTCACTAATCTCCTCTTTAATTCTTCAAAACAGTCCTCACATTATTTTTTCCATGTGAACTTAACCCCTTTACGTGTAAGCTTGGTCATTGGTTTGGCTAATTAGGTAAATTTATGAATGAAACAACAATAATAACCTGCTAAACCAATAAAACTATGTAGATTATTTATGTTTGTTGGTGTAGGCCATTATTGACCAACCTTTGTCTTCACAGGATCAACAAATATTCCATCCTTAGAGACAATGTGGCCAAGAAAGGAAACTGATTGAATCCAAAATTCTCACTTTCTAAACTTCCCATATAATTCAATTCTTTTAAGAGTCTTCATAATAGTGCTAAAGTGATTTTCATTATCTTCATAGATTTTGGAGTGTAATAAGATATCATCAATAAATACCACCACAAAATCATCAAGATATTTCTTGAAAACTCTATTCATTAGATTCATGAAAATAGAGGGTTTATTAGTCAGTCCAAAAGGCATTATTGTAAACTCATAATGCCCATACCTTGTTCGAAATATTGTTTTTAGAATATATTCCTTCCTCCCAAAAAATTGATGATATCCAGATTAAAGGTCAATCTTTGAAAAATATTGAGATCCATGAAGTTGATCAAATAAATCATCAATACGAGGTAGGGGATACTTGTTCTATATTGTTATAGCATTGATATCCCTATAGTCAATGCACAACCTCATAGATCTAGCTTTCTTCTTAACGAAAAGAACAGGGGCTCCCCATAGAGAAACACCAGAGAGAATTAATCCCTTATCAGTCAATTACTCTAGTTATTTCTTTAGTTCCACTAATTCCACAATGTCCATTCTATAAGGGGGTTTTGATATGGGCCTTGAATCCAAAATTAAGTCAATGGAAAACTCAATTTTCTAATATGGAGGATTTCCAGTTAAATAATATGAAAATACATCAATATATTCCTGCACAATAGGTAAATCCTCTATTTTAACATTCTTTTCCTCAATCATAGTTATTACATTCCCTTCCTCCCCAATAATTGAATTCAGTAGAGTTACTGGGGGTGGATCTAGATGAGAATCAGATTGTGACATTTCTTCCCTAAAGATAAGGGATTCCACATCGTCCTAAAAAATTGTAACCTCCATCTTCTTACAATAAATTTTCACATCATGGTTTAAAAGCCAATCCATTCCAAGGATTATATCAAAGTCAATCATGGTTGTGGAAATAAAATTTTTGGATAAAGAATGTTTATATGCCATAATGAGGACTACCTGACACAACTTTGTTGTAATGATACTTCCCTTAGTATTTTTTTATAAACGAATCCCTTATAAAATCAAATTGGAAATATGTAATTTTCTTGGAAAACTGGGAAGATATGAAATAATGTGATGATCTAGAATCAAGTAAATAATTTTTCTAAGTTTAAGGAAATGATTAATGTACCTACCACTACATTTTTAGAAACTTTTACCTCTGTAGTTGTGATTGAATAAGCTTGGACTTGATCCCTTGGACGTCTTTGGGGAATGTCTCCCTGATGCTTAAGACATTCATGTGAATAATGTCCTATATCCCTATAATTGTAGCATTGAAAATTGGTAGTTTCTTTCTTCCCCTTACAATCCTGAGATAGGTGGCCTTTTTCTTTGCACTTGTAATAGAATCCCATTCCATTTAGGCATGTGATGGGGTGTTTCTTCCCACAATTACAACAGGACGAATGGTCAACTCTTCCATTCTTCCCCATTTCCTTATTTCCTTTTCCAAAGTTTTCAGCAACCCTCTTCTTCTCTTGTTTTCCTTTAAAGTCTTAAGACTTAGAAAATTCCTTTTTCATCTCAATAACTCTTGAGACTATATCTTCATATGTTGAGAAACTTCAGGAGACTAGTGCCCTTTGATGGAATGGTTTTAAACCATCAAAGAATTGATCAATTTTTCTCATTGGATTATGTATATAGTCTGCAACATACCATTATAACCTTGTAAAGTTGGCTTCATACTTGGCAAAATTTTCATCTTCCTTCTACCTTAGATTTAGAATTTCCTCTCCATATCTACTCATTGTTTATGGGGGAAATATTTTTCTTGGAAGATTTCTTTAAAATCCATCCATTCTAGGTCTTCTATTTCTTTCTCCTCCACTATGTTTTGGATTAACGACCACCACTGATCTGCATCTCCCGGTAAATGATAAACAACCATAAAAACCTTCTCTCTTTCATTACATCCCAAAGCGAGAAATATATTCTCTAGGGAACATATCCACTGATCAAATAAAAATGGGTTTATAGTCTCATTGAATGATGGAGTATGTTTTCGTATAAAGTGATCTAACATAGCTCCCCCACGTTGTGGATCTGGATTCTCTATATAGGTAACGTTATTATTCATAACTTGAGTCAGTTTTCCCAATAGAATTATAAGTTTCTCAACACCAGTCACAACACCAGAGCCAACATCATTATCTTGCATCGGAGGGAAATCCTTACACTAGACATGTGTGTTCATACTGTTTCAATTCCTTCCACTGTGAACTATTTTCTAAATAATGGAATACACTAGATTATGGTATGAATCATAATGTATAATATAAATTTAGAAAAATAATTAGCATAAATTTAAATTCCATACGTAGCTAATCTCTTAATCATAAATATGGTTTCTTTAAGGAAAAATTTACATTTAAATCCTTCATAATGGCTTGTAAAGAAAATGTGAATTATCCTAAGAATATCCACTAGTAGTGTCAAACTAAGTGAAAACTAAGGCCTGTTTTCGTGTACCAGGATACCCTAGGTCAAGCCTGAAACTCTATGTCCGAGTTTTCACTCCTAGGTACATTTGTGCCAGAACAACATACACTTGTAGTATCCATACATGGATGTATTTGATAGAAATATCCACATAAACTATTACTTACCAAAAATTATATGATGTTCTTGTATTTTTATCCTCAAAAATACTATCTCAGTGTCTTTTCCCCCTAATATACATTATCTAAATCTAGTTTCCAAGTTTTCAACTAAACTTCCTCTGATACCAATTGTAAGGAACCGACCCTAGTTGCCCAGAGCTGATGTCTTATTAAATTACATTTGAATACAAATAAGGAATATGAATCCTAAATTACTAATTAGTTTATTGTTATTGGAAATGATATACATACATAAGTTTAATATTACTACTTTAAATGAAAAACAAATAGAAATTCCTTCGACAATATCCATAACTCCAAGGTTATCTCAGCATGTCATTCGTAATAAAAATCTTCATGTCATGAGAAAATGAAACATAAGAAAGGGGTGAGATAAATCACTCAGTAAGGGTAATAAATACAGTAGAAGATATCACAAGATAAACATTAGTAATGTAGAATAACTAAAAACATACGCCTTTAGCAAAAAACATGAACACATTATGGTAGGAATAAGATTTGAATAATTAATGACATAGTAAAACATAATCTTGGGTATTATACTAGTTGAATAACCACATGAACCATAAATCCTATTTTCATAATGAGGTAATGAATAATTCAGGACATCATAACCATACCGTCAAGGCCTCATGTCAAGATCATAAATAATCATTTTGTCAAGGCCATGTGCCAAGACTGTAGTTTGTCTCATGAGACCTACCAATGCACCAAGGGGATATAGTAGGCCCCAAATGAAACTTACCAAGTCCAATGAATTCCTCATATGAATGGAGATAAACATAAAAAACATATAAATTCATATTAAAACTAATATATGACATGTATATAACTTTCCCCAAACATTAAGCATAAACACTAACCATTCGAAGTAAATCGGTTAATAGTTCTAAGATAGAACATCTATAGTAAAAATAATCATAAAACATTCAATTATATATGGTAGATGATATTATAAAATATTAATCCCAATAATACCTAATTATTAACAAGAGTGTTGAAATAGATGAAGATACTCTTATAAAATCATTGACTAATTCTTGAGATAATTACTCTTTCACTTTAAAAAGAAGAGTTTTTTTGAAAAAATATTAGTATAAAACCAGAAGTGTATTATGATAGTATTTTCATAATAAAATGATAGATTTTATAAATATAAGGGTTTCCAAAAATTTATTATAGAGTACCCTTGAAAATAGGTAAGAATTTGAGAAATTCCCCTAAAACAAGATCGTTTATCGGGAAATATTTTTGAAAGATCCTTTTAAAAAATATAACTCATCATAAATGAAGTTATAATTCTGGTTAGAACACATATATATAAAATTAAAATATAAATTACGAGGAGTGAATATTAATTATTAAGAATTTAATTGAGTTATGTAGATAATAAAAGTAATCCGAATGCAAATAGAGGTTCGGGTATAAAACCCTTACCTTAAGTCCAAATGTGTTCCGCTCTTGAACTTAAAGTCCTGGAATATGAAATTAGACTTATTAATAACTTAATTCAGAACCTATTATAATTTATTTATTTTATCATAATTTTATTAATTTTATTATGGTCTTATTGATAAGTTATAAGATTGAATTCCGTCGTTCCAGAGTGTTCATTTCCTTGGTTTTCATGATCAGTATATTTGTATATGAGTATAGATGTTCATGTGGAAAGGATGTAATTCTATAGAATTTTAATAATATATTATTTATTAACATCCATAAGTTTAAATGGTTATATATATATATATATATATCTTTTTTACATGATATGAGGATCAATCATTGGATGAAATATTAATGACAATCACTTAGATGATTTGGTGGTATTTGGATTATTATGAACAAGTTTTTTATTATAAATTAATACTATGTACCCATACTAGTTTTTAAATATTAAGTAGGTTATAATACATATTTTATTATCTGGTTCAACCATAAAAATGCTTTCATTACCAGTAATGGAGGATAAATTTAAGAACAAAACTTCATCATCCACGAAGGTTGTAAATTGGAACCTCACAGACAATGATTTCATTTATAAAAGAGAGAGAGAGAGTAATAATATTGATAATGGTTATTACATTAACATGGTATAATTCCAGTATATATTTGATACAGAAGTTATAATGATTAATTGGATATAACAGGTTATGAGAGAATAAGAAAACAAGCTGAACTGAAATGAAACTAAATGAAAAAGAAATATGTTTTACCTCTTGAAATAACCTCCTTGAAAACCTCCTTAAGGGAAGGGTTTTTGGTGTTTTGGAAAGAACAAGAGCTCTTGAACATGGGTAGTGACGAGGGAAGGGCATTTGGGAAGAATATTGAGGATCTACAAGGCTTAGAGGAGTGAAGAGAAGAGGGAGTGAGGGGGTGGGGGGGGGGTTATAGTGGAGGAGAGGAGGGTTTCCCATAATTTTTCTCATTATTTTATTATTTTTCCAATGAAAACCAATAATATTGATTTTTTGACCAAAAAAAGTTATAAGTGCATGTGGGTTCAAACCAATGGTCATTTACATCAACCATGACTCATGAATGATGCATAAATTTACTTATTTTATATATTTTGTAAATTATTGAATTTCACTATTCCCAAAAAATTCATGTTTTTTAAAAAAATCCAAAAAAATCACCCTAACCACCTTTTTACGTTTAAAATTCAAAAATGAACTCAATTTTTCAAAAATATTTTTCTAAGTATGATTAATTTAATTTTTAAATAAAATAATAATTTATTCGAAAAACAAAAATTTCAAAACTATAATTCATTTTATATCACATTGAAAAATAAATCAAGATCATTACCTTATGATAATAAAATAATAATATGATGCATTATTTCCTAAGGGTCATATTAATATTCATATTGATATTCATAAGGGTAAGTTACTACTCCCCAAAAATTAATTTTGTCTTATCAGACTCTAAATATCATACTAAATGCAACTATGCATGTTAGTTTTAGGAAATTGAAATCACAGAGGTGGAAAAATTATGCATACTGGCTAGGTTATAACAAAGAGGTGTTTTTTAGAGACTTTTTTTTTCATTCATTAAATATTAAATTTATTTTCAAAATCATGGGGTGTTATACTGGGTTGTTATATTGACCATGCGTGGGAGATCTGTGGCGACTATCTCTCCTCTTCCATGGAGGTCCACCCACTATTTGTATTTCTTCCTCGGCATGTTGGGAAAGTAAATCACAAGCCATATGACCTCACCCATAAAAATAAAAACATAAATCCTCTCTTGGATAACCCGAACCTATATGAAAACTATATATCATAAATCCACATGTCTATGTCTGGGCATGAGTATAACTCTTACACCAAAACCTTGATAAGTGACGCCTATAAGATGCTGCATACATCTCAAACCCATGATGTCAAGTCACCCACTATAGCTGTCCGAGATCCCTCTACAAAGAAGATTTACATAACTAGAGCCGAATCAAAAATCCAACATAATTGGGTATGAAAAAGGATACCACACTAGCCCGAATGTCTCCAAAAAGGAACTACTCAAACTTCTATGCTTAGAAGTATCCATCCTGCACAATATAGAGGGATTAATTTGTGATCCTAAAAAACCATCATGGCATACTCAACAACTATCATATCACCCAATTAAAAAAAACGAGAAGATCCCAAATCTTAACAGATCTCAAGATCTATTGATAATACTCATCTTGAAATAGATTCTAGAAGCCTAACCATGTGAACCTCACCTCATAATGAGTTCGTGTGATCACACAACACCTGCCTATTGCTCCATGAAGAAGATTGGCCATAAGCAGAACCATCTGATTAGATGGGGTCTAATCAAGCCTAATGTCTAAGATTACCAACTCAATCCAAACCTCCACTTCTTGAGGGTATTACTCACCATGAAACCTTAGTGGTATTTATTCATCAAAACTCACTTAACATGATATTCATTTTTGTATCATTTCCCTGACCTATGAGAACTATCAATCGCTCAACATATAGTGGCACTACACTATGCCTTTTTGGATGAAACACCTCATGAGTGGGTCCCTAAACTAAGGCTGCATCGCTCAACTAATCTTCTTCAAAATCCTATACCAATATCCTTGGTGATTTTTATTTTAGTGGAATCATGAAAGTTCCACAAGATGTACCAAAGTTAAAAGATAATATATGAGGACCTTACTCAAGAAGGGCACGAGAGGAATAATAAATAATCTTATATGATGTATGTACCATTTGTTCCCTATAACTGGTGTCTCGGTATACCTATTCAATAATTAGGTAGTTAGAGTCATAGTGAATGGATATTTTGGTCTCTCCACCTTCACTAAGTTCCATGGTCTGAGAGCCGAACTTAGGACATTATGAAATCATTTCCCTAAGTTCCCACTCCAATCCTCACAACAGTTTCTAATTCCAAACACTGAACACATGGGAGAAATACCACTCTATAATTTCTAGACTCTCTAGGTCCCACCTGACCGACAGTAAGCTAAGTGTGACACCCTAAGATTGCATCCAATAGGCTAGGGGATGGAGACTAGAACTAAGTATGCATATCATTGAAACCAAAGGCATTATCATAAGTACATATACAATAACAAAAATCTAGCTCCATCAAAAAAATACATAGATATAATAAAATACTAAACATCTAGAGTGTAAACCATGCATGTGAAAACCTGGAAGAAGACATCAAAGTAAAACAACATAGTAAAAATGTAAAAATAGTATAAATACACAAAGAACCAGAAATGGGATTGAAAATTGGAAAAAAACTTTAAAAAGGGATAGAAATAAGAGATATAAACTCACTATATACACAGTTGACCACCGAACATGGCCATATCTTCTATGTATTACTATGATCCTCCAAAACATGGTCAACTAATATCATTGTTGATTTGTCTTCCATATGCAAGGGAAACAACACATGCAAGAAAACCCATGAAAGTGTGAGTATATAAATACTGAGTAGGATTCCTTGAATGCCAAGAAGGGATAAATATAAAGATAAAACTTTCATCTCAACCCATAAAGATACAGGGTAAAGGAACCCAACATCAGATATGATCATAAGAAACTCAAGTGAGAGAGAAAGAGGATCTCCATATGTATAGCCCAACTAAGAAGGATGTGTTATCCTATAGGTCCAAAGGTCTATCTTATATTCCAATCACCATGCACAACCTTGAAATAATTTGAGTAGAGTGTACTACTCCTCACTACTGTGCTCCATATTTGAGGGATCACTAGATCTAGGGGAGAACCCACTCACTACTAGAGGTCGAAGAGAGCAGGGTAAAACTTCATAGATAGAGGAAATGTGCCCTATCATATTATGGGAGAGTAATGAATCTACATGTATAAAGAGTATGGGGACCTGTGCCCTGGGGAGACTGAGGATTAGCGACCCTAAAATCTCTCTGGTGACCAAAACTGATCACTACCATCAACCAAGTATTATTGAAGGAAGCCAAAAACTTATAACAAACCATGTACTCTATCTATGGTTAATAAAAATTCCACCATCAAATCCTATGTGAAAAAATTATTAGGATAGGCTACTCACGATCCCAAATCCGAGCCCCAAAAAAGAGACACACGATGTGTAATTTTTTAGAAAGAAGTATATGATTTGTATATTTTGTACATAACATGTGTTGGCTGCCCTAGGTTTTCCCATGTCTTTCGAACCATGCCCATGTACTTTGGCCCCATTCCCATGTACTCTAGTAATTATCATGTACTCTAGTCATGATCACATAATCTAGTCATAACCATGTGTACTAGTCGTGTCTCGGTACCTTTCCCATGTTCGAGTTCATGGTCATGACTGTATACTCTACTCATTCCCATCTTCCTAGCTATGTTCTTTCCAATTTATTTCTAGGGAACATAGAGAGTGACCTCCACATGGTCACATAGCATGTATGGTTCATATATGATGTGTGATATTTAACTCCACTCAAAACGCCATCCTCTATAGCAAGGGAGCTATAAGACATGTATTCTGTACATTTTATGCTATGTATGTTGGGATTTTGTAGATATTCATGCACATTCAATGCATCTCACCCACATCACCACCACAAAAATTTCTACAAAACATCATACTAAGGAACATAGATATAGGGTTAACTATTATTGATCCATCACATGTGGTCAGATTTTTGCAACCCAAACCGCTCACAATTAGATCCTGTTATACCGCTCCTCTAGAAAACAAAACCCATAAATTAAAGACCCCTGATCTACCTCTGATCCTTCTAAAACTGCACATTACACCATATCACACCTTGTTCATGCTCTTGATCCCAAACCTGAAATTATGCTATCTGTCCTTTGGGATAAAGAATGATTTCACAATCATTGTCTATAGAGTATTTTTCAAACCACCGACTAAAGACACATTGAAAATTAACATATAAAGAACAATTAGTGAAAATAACAAAACGAAAAAGTGAGGGAAAAACTGGAAATTATTCGGGTGGGATTAAATTTTTTGAAGATGTAATTAGTGCTTGTAAGGGGTTTTTTGATAAACCAAAAATAAATAAATAATTGGGTTCATGAACAAAATCGAAATCCCAAGAAATATTATAAGATAAAAAATCCATGCCTGTCAAATAAATAAAGAATGTAAAACAATGAAATAACATTCTATACATTGAGTTTGGATTAATCATTGATTAATAATGGATCTATGACATTATCATTGGTGAGATCTAGGAACTTTGTTGGAGAAGATGATCCCTCTATAAAATGATCACTATGCCATGATATGTTGTCGTTATTCAAAGGATTTACTCCATGGATCCTTTAAAATGTCCAATGTTTATGTGAATAACACTGATGACATGTTATAAATATGAATTTATTGTGGAGAAATAGGGTATGGTCCATTTAAGAAAATTAATTAATTAAATTAATTAATTACATAATGCACCCACCAGTGACCAACCTGAATTGAATATTCGACATCGACCAACTTTATGTTGTGCCTAGGGTAAACCCATGTTCTATAAACAAGCATGTCCTTATATTTTGAATCAAATGTCTCAAATAATAGTAGAACCATGTATACAAAAAATATGCATGTGTCTGATTTAATATATTATTATTTTAATATATTAATTTCTATTGTACTGCAACACCCAAAAACTGTTATGACTCTAAGGAATATTACAATGATATATATAAAAATATTTAAAGGACTAAAGAAATAAAACTGAAGTTGTTACATAGAATACAAACCATTTAGGCCACTTTTGGGGGGAAATTGTTTTGTGGCATACTCACACCTACGCTATACTAATTGGAGGGTTATTAATCATTTTTATACTTCCACATTTTTATAGTTGTTTTATTATTCCCAACACATATATAAAATCTAGAGTTATTGTAAATAAGTTTATCTAGATAGTGGGTTACCTTTTATACCAAGTCTAAGGTGTATTTTTCTCCACATGTTTTCAAACTCTTGGATCTACCATTTTTTTCTTCTTTGGCTCAAGAATCACTTTTAATTTTTGTATGGAAACATCATTTTTTTAAAGAGATTGAGATGTTCTAGATTACACTTATGATAGATTACTCAGTTGTATTTTTATCTATAGATGTTTTAGTTTGATTTAATTCTTCTCATTTTCTATTGATATCAATATTTTAGCCTAATCATTATCCTTCTCCTAAATTTTAACTGCATGAATTTTCCATTTCTCCACTAGATAAACATCATACTATTCTTCCCTTTTTAATATGACTCCCATCTATTAATCCTTGACACTCGTGGATAATTTATGTAACTTATCCAATGTATGAATATCTTCCTTGTAAAACTTCTCAAACACTTTCTTCTCACATTTATCTCTCTATAACTATTCATTAATTAAATATTTTTTTCATTGAAAATAAAGTCATATTCTTCCTTAAATTTCACTAGCCGATTGAGAGTGTTGTAAAAAGTCATCTTATTTTCCAATTAAACCTCTATATCATAAAATTAACTTTTTAGATATGTTTTATCTTCAATTATTCCTTTGATGTATGAGAAAATATATGAAATAAATTCTTTAGGGTCATTTTTCAAATAATCCTTAACCTCGAGAAATAGGAATTTAGTAGATTCAATGTATCCACTTTCCTAGAAAGATATTTTTACCCTAAAGGAATAATAATAAAAAAATTTAACAAATAAATCCTCAACAATCTAATTACCTTTAGCTAATGGTGGTTCCTCTTACTTTATTATACCATTTATTACCTTTTTGGCCTCTTTCATTTTACTATTTCTCATAGTGTTGGTAAATACTTACATTTATATTTTAATCGAGTTGAAATATAAAATTTCCATTTTAGGAACTTCTTGAACCATATTAAATATACAATTAAAGTATATGTGATAAAAACTACTGAAAAATTTCCAAACTTATTAGAGGGAAACGTGAACTTCTTATTCAAACTGTAGTATCAATAAATATGGAATTATAGTGAACATAACCTATGATACAACTTTTTTTGTGTTCCAATGAACTATGAAGATACACCGGAGAGTGGGGGGGGGGGAGTTGAATTGGATGTGGACTGATTTTTATGAAATTACAATTCTTTGTTTAAAATTTTAAAACCCCTTTGTACTTGAACCATATTTACTGGTTAAAGTATGTGGATATTTTTTTGGCATAACCTAGTTTCAACTAATGAAATTAATTTTTTTGAAATAATGTGGAATGAGTATTTTTATAATATTTGGCCCCTCATAGGAATCATACTCTTTACCATGCTTGGGGTACCAATTTCATAAATTATCCAATAGAATCAAATCACCAATATTTAATTCTCATAGTCTGGGGATCATCCTTAAACCAAGAACACTATATAACACATGTGTGGAGTTCATAATATTACACATGTGAATTTATATTTTATATCACAAAACTTATTTAAATAGGAATCCCACCATATTTTCTTTCTTTTGTTATCCTAATTTTGATATAGATCAACACATCCTATCTAGGGATGTTTTTCTACCCTTAATAATGATTTCCTTCTTCAATATCACAAAGTATTTGACTCCCTTAAAAAAATTAAAAAACCCTACACGTGAAACTCAATATCTAGGAAAACCTAGATTAAAATTTTTCGTTAACATACTTTTTGGAATACTTAGGCTTAATTTCCTAAAGGGTATAAATTCCCATGAGTTTTTAGAATATCAACCCACTGTTCAGTCATTCTCACACATTATCTTATTTATCTCATTATTCAAGATGTAGAAATTTGTATAAACTACTTTATATCTTCACCAACTCTGTTACTTGTCATATTGACTTATTGTTATTATTATTTGATAGAACATTAACTTCTCTATTAGTCCCAATTCGTACATAGATAAACAAACATGGTTGATTATTTCTTTTTCCCTTTTACCCTCCTCAATATTCCCAAAAAATCACATTCATGGTCATCTTCATTAAATAAGTCATTTAATTTCTAGTATCCATCAAACTAGCCCAAAAGAATTATTATCAAACACCTACTTTATGTCCTCTCTCTTTTTCATGTATTATTGTTCATATTAAGGGGCATTATCCGAATACCCTCAATTACCAATTTTGAATCTCAAGAAAAAATAACTAAAAAAATATCTACATAAGGTTCAAATTGTTTTTCTTCTTAAACTCAACAAATATTAACTAAAATATGCATTAAAAGCATCACAAATATACATAAATATATTGAAAACATGTCTTCAGCATGGAAACTTACTCCTATAGATTAAGACATTCCAATAAAAAAAATAAAGTATTGAGTCCCAAATCTATTCTCATATGGAACATGCTATCCATTTTCATTTATAAAGATTGAATAAATAATATATTTTTATATTTAATCCATTTAAAGTGAAACATAAACATCTAATATTTTTTTCATTTATTGATTTATGAAATATAGAAGAATTATCTTTTTTGTCTTGGGGAAATTCATGACTTCTATATCAATTCATTTTTATATGTTGGATAGTTCTATATATTGATGTTATAAACAATGATGTGATGTTTAAATTTTAATGGACCAATGACCACATTATTCTTGAAAACCTGATAACTTCATTTTTCATTATCATGAATAGTGATCATCATCCCCCTATAATTTGTTCTTACTAAAATCAAGATTGATTCATGTATAATCATAGATTTATGATGTTTAGTAATCTTAAAAATTACATCAACATCATCCCCAAACTTTTTATTTGCTTAATATTTAAAATCCAAAAACTCAATTTTTTATCCACTAGTAACTTCAAATTTTCTCTAAGTATTGAAGTACTATGCTAGGGGATTCAAACAATTAATATCTGAAAGTATTATGATGAAGTATTATACTCACCCAAAGGATTATAAGGGTATAAGGAATCTATCCAGACAATATTACAAGGGCCATTGTTCATCTCATCTTCCATATCTACTAGGGGACACACTGGGTCTAGTAAAACCTTTTTGGGAAGGTATTACAACTACACACTGAGCTCCTGGAGATTGGTAGGGGTCATCTAATAAACTGAAGAATATATCGGTGTGATCCCAAGTTGAAAGTTGATACAAAATTCAATATATTTCGTCAATGGTAGTTAAGAGATATATTTAGGGCTGAAATCAATATAATTCTACACTATAGATGGAATCGAAATTCCTGAATATCCTACTAAACCAAGGAATAAAATTTCAAACTGATGGGTGTTAGGTTGTAGATTAGTATTTGAAAGCTGTTAGGTCCACAATGGTGAATAACCTAAGAGGGGGGGTGAATCAGGGTATGACTAATTTAAAATTAACGCCCGTTCTGATCTTGTTTTGCTGTTAAGCAAAACACTCTTATCTCTCTTTCCTGTTGCACAATATAAACAGGGAGTAAAGCATGCACAAGACACAAAAATTTTACTTGATTCACCGCTAAGGGCTACATCCAAGGATCATACACTGACAGGTTGGTGGTCGTACTAAATTCCACTAAACTTCACTAGCTGTGGATTACAAGGTTCGTGCTAGATCACTTTTATGCCCAGGATCACTCCCTTTACAAGGTTTAGGGTCAGCTCACTACCTTCCCAAGGGTCACTCCCTATTTCTATCTCTCTGGATCATTGCCGGTGGATAGGATCACCTTCTTCCTCTTCCTAATCTCACTACTCTGGAAGGGAATCCACTCACAGTTTATAGACCTATAGGTCTCTTCATTTGCATGAATACATGCATCCTTAACTATTAATGGATGCTCTGTTATAGTCCAACTTACATCCACTGATGAATACCACTTTTCCTCTTCACCACTAGGCAATTCACTTTGGAAACACCTTCATAAAGCACCCTAATTCGCTAGGCTACCAATTTCATGAAGCTCAAACAAGCCTTTGCGAAGATCCTGCCTTTTCGCGAAGCACTACCAAGAAGCACTACCGTGAAGCACTACCGCGAAGCTCAAGTCATTGTAGAGCAACTTCCCTCGCGAAGCTCACTGATCCAACGTGGAGCGCGCAACTTTCATGGAGCTACAATAGCCTCCGCAAAGCTCTTCTTTCGAGAAGCACACATGCTACGTGAACTACCTTCGCGAATCGAGAGCAAATGATTTTCTCTGAAAATTATCTCTACTTCTCTCAAGGGGGTCGGCCTCTATTTATAGGCGATTCCATCGACCCTCAAACTTTCCGCGCGAAGTCAACGCCACGTCATCTCAAATCGCGAAGCTCCAATGTTTCCGCCGGAATTCTGTCTAAATCGCGAAGCACCACGGCAATTTTCTGATTGCGGTGCTCGTCGTAATCACGGAGCATCACCGTCAACATTCCTTCGCGCCTTCGCCGCAAATCTCCCTCGAAAAGCCCTATCACCGCCGCGATGCGCTTCAACTCTGCCATTTGCGAAGCTTTGACGTAATCACGAAGCCTCACCGCCTCCATTTTTCTGGTCTTCGCGAAATCCAATCCATGCATCCCATCTTCACGAAACTCATGCATTTTCCATATAAAAATATGATCTTCATGGAAATCCTATTTTCGTGATGCTCACCAAAATCCAAATTTTGGACCCCAAAAATTTGGCAAACACTGGGAAACGGCGCCACCTTGTACTGCTCTTTTGTAACGCATCTAGATCATCCATTCCTTTGTCATCGTTCTTTGTCAACATGGATTGTCAAAAACTTCCCGGGAACTCGACAATTCTCCATGGAAACCAGCTTTGTCAACAAACACAATCAACCTAAAAATACTGCAATGTTACCTTAATGGATTTTTGCCCAACAAAAGACCTAACCTATTAGTCATAAGATATCTCTCTCCCATGAAGGATAATTTATCACCATAAGTACAAATGAATTTAACACTTCATCAATGATAGTCTATCTGGGCACACACCACATACCAAAATTCAATACCCAAGATGGCGTTATAAGGTTTCATCGCAATGAAAAAGAGGTCCCATGAGAAACTATCTCCACTAAATGACAACTTGCACTATCAGAATATGTGTGATATAGAATAATTTCTCCCTATAAGAACCTCTATCCATAACATTAAGGATAAAGACACAACTAGAAGCTCTATCACTAGAAAAAGGGATATGAAGATAATGGAAAAACTCATTCCCATACCCCAAGTAATATTGAAAGAGTAGAGATGACATAGATCATACCATGAATCATCTCATGAGAATCAGAGTCATATCACTCCATATCCTATAACTTCCCACACTCTTTATCACCAGCCCTATGAGCTTGGAATGGGCTAGTTGGTGGTGGTGGTGGAAGTATCACATAACATCTCCCTCTATTAGAAGCTCCTTCCATTTGAGCTCCACCCACACCTCTATCAGCACCGTCTCCATGGGGGTCACCATGTATGTAACACCCTAATATTTTTATGAAATAGATTCTTATTTCTTTGATGTAATTACATACAGAAAACATTGTGTTAGCTTGTGTGACATGCAACACTGAGTTTCTATAAAGCATTATTTTATTATTGTAATTATTTAAACAGGGAAATTATTACCTAGCCATTAGAATAGAGTTTATGAACATCATTAACCGAATTATGAAAATATAGTTTACAAATTTTTATATAATTAATTCATCTATGACCAATTAATTATAAATTAAAATAAAACATTTTCTTTAAAATAAAAGGAAATGTTTTTCTGAAAAACTATTTAAACGTGAACATGTGTGTTTTATGACAATAAGAAAACAAATAACTCTAGTTGGATTATATTAATGAAATATATATTAAATATAATGTTTAAAATTTATATTATGTGTTTTCTATTAAAATGATAAGAATAAAACCAATTTTATTCTTAAAGATTTTTTTCTTATAAAATGTAATTTTACCACCTTTTAATGGCACACCTATTTTAAATCTAAATATTTATTTTTTATAAATTATATTTGAAAAGATAAACTTCATTTTTAATATTTTAATATAAAAATTTAAATTGGGTCAATTTTTGGCATTTTATAATATGTTTCATTTTTGGATAAATAATGAAAAATACTTAATTTTAATTAAAAAGTGATTTTTCATCCAATTTATTTATAGAGTTAAAATGTTTTTTAATTTTTTTTAAAAGTATAATTAGATAAATAATAAATAAATTAATCCTATTTTTGTTATTGAAATAAATTTCACATTGAGATTGGATATATAAACATTTCAAACTTTTCAACATTTTTACTTTAAAAACACACTTTTCATCCCATATGAAAGATTAATTTTAAATTAATTTATGAAAATAATGTGAATTGAATTTTGAAAAAAGGATAACATATTATTAATTAAGATATCCAAATTAATTTATATGGTCCCTTTTATTTTGGGACAATATGAATAACAAACTTATCAATTTTATTACCACAGTTAAGGGTAGATCAGGTAATTAAGGGTAAAAATAATATTATAAATCTTAGATAATTACCACAAAACTTACCCAAATTTTATTGGATAAAGTTAATTATATAAGTAGCACCTAATTTCATAATTTTAATTATTTAATGGTAACTTTTCAAGGAAAATGAACTAGATATTATTAAACTCAAAGGGAGTGACGAAATGTCACACTCTTACTTTTAATAAGTATAATATTCTTAAAATGGGGTTAAATATAAGATATGATAGACTATATATATTATTATTAAATATAAAAGGTTTATCTAAATCTTGGAAATTAAATTTTAGTAAAATAAATAATTATCATAAAAAATTACATAGTGATTATGCAGTAATTATTCAGTTAACAGAATAATCAATAAATGATATTAAACATAATAAAAGAAATATAATTTGACTTAATTAATGAGATATACTAATTTTATAGATGAAAATGACATATTAGTGATGTATTAAAGTATTTTTTTCATAATTTATATTGTTTTATTGATCCTCCTAAAGTCTAACAAGTAGTGTCAAAATTGACACTAATGATATTTTATAAAAATATTATTTTATTAAATTATTTAGAAATCATAAAAATGTTAAATAAGAAAAAATTAGGTGAGATATGGTATAAAATATTTCAAATTGGAAATTTATGGTCTAATTTATCCTTTATATGTAAAAATTATGACCTTTTAATATTGGATAATTTGTTACCATAATTAAAATTATAATATGATAATTAAGGGTTAATCAAAACGGTAATGTTTAAAACAACACCAAAAAATTGTCTAAAATATAATGGTAGATGATATTAAAACCTTATAATATATTATATTAAAATAAATTTTCCTTTTGAAGTATTTATATTGAAATTAAATTTATTATAAATAATCTTTTTTAGAAATTCCAAGAGTACCCCTTACCTCTCTTATAAAAGGGAACCTCTTATTTTCTTTTATTCACACTCTAAAACATATTTTTTCAGCCAAAAACATTCCAAATATCCTTCCATATTCCTCACCTTCATTATATAAGACATAATTTGGTAATAAATCCAACCAAATACTTCCTTTATTGCAACGAAAAAGGAAACACCTGAAGAAGAGATAACGTTCATCAACGAATATTTTTGTTTTATTTGTTCGTTGAAACCCCTAAATTATTTAAATTTCATGTTTATAGAATAAACTAAGTATATTAAATATAATAATATGTTTTTATGTTAATATTACTACATAAAACTTCACACACTTACATCAAATGGGATACAAAATCATCAGTCACGCGTACGACAAACTGCCGCCTTACTAACCAATGTCGTTCGTTCCTCCATTACCATATTTCAAGGTTGAGAATAATGATGGAAATTATGTTTTTATATTATATATATGATATATAATATCATTTTTTCTTTTTTAATTATTATATAACACATAACTTTATGATTTCCATTTTGTGGGAATATGGTAACTTTGTGTGTGGATATTTGGACTACCGCCTCCTCAAATCGATGTGATTCATTCACACTTTACATGGAATGTATTAAGGAAGATTTTATTAAAATGTATAATATATATGAAATAATAATTTTACTTGAATAATATAAATACACACACACGCACATATATATATTTTATTTACTTTCTGTCTTTCAATATGATAAGAAAAAGGAGACAATGTTCATGCATACGTAGGACCCATCGTCTACATGAATGGTGTATTCCATTTCATATTTCAATATTTTATAGATAATTATAAATATTTATATAATGAATATATTTGATATTTAAACCACATTTTACATTATGTAAATAATTAAATAATTATCTAATGAAGCAGATCAGGAATAAAAAGTGAAAACATATACAAACAATAAAGCGGTTATTACCCGAAACATAACATTAACATGAAATTTTTAATAATAACGAAATATAAAGTAATAATTAAATAAAAATAGTTATTTTATAAATTAATATGTTTCTGTGTTAGATTTTTAATTAACTTATATTTTTTATAAAGATGGTTCGAACATATATAAAGGAAGTTAAGATTTAAGGTAAGGAGATTTCTAATCTCACTTTTATTTCTATGAGGCTTATACCATATTCACCACTTATTTATTTTTTGTGGTGTATATAATTCCCATTAAGTAAATATATTATCTATATCCTTAAATTTATGGCTATTTACATAACCATTTGATGATCTCTCTTTCATGGTGTTTATGGTTCAAAAGTTACCAAATTGGTAAGGGAATTTTTTCTCAATTTGCCTTCTTTGAGACACATTTTATGTTTGGAACATATATTATTTTTTGAGGTGTATATATTTCCCTTTGACATGTTATAAATTAATATCCTTATTTTCATGATATTATAAGTTTCATGTAATTTTATTCTCTCTTTGGTTGGAAATCGGTGTGCCATCAAAACATTTTTTTCTAAAAATATATTAAAAGTGTTTTAAATGATAAATTATGAATTTTCAAGGAAAATGGTTTCAAAGATATTTAAAATGGTTTTAAAATAACAATTTATAAATTTTAAACCTTATTTTCAATGAAAATGGTTTTCTAAATGTTTTATGTTTTAAATTATTTTTTTTGAAATAGAAAAGGATATTTTCCCCAAGAATTGTTTCAAGTTTTCTTTCAATACCATTTTCCATCTATGATAACATTATTTGATGTTACTTACTATTTATTGGGGTTATTATTAAATTATTATATACTTATTATTTATATAGTTAATTTATGTTTACAATGAATAATTTATGTTTTTTTGGCACACATATGTATGGTTTTCATTTTTTGATCGGCGGGACCTATATCTCCATACAATGCATTGGGTGATGATTTATATTTCATGAGATAATGATGGGAAACAATTCGATGAGATTGATTCAATATGGAAAGAAGGGTAAACCCAATCTACTATGTGAAGAAGAGGAAACTCGATCCACTATATAAAAAGGACTGTGACAAGGGATGACAGTGTATCCTACCCAGTAGGTGCAACCCCCATTATGTTCCCCTATTATGTTTTGGAAAGGAACCATGAATTATGTGGAATAATATTAAATTTTTATGATTATACCAAAAATTTCATGTCTTGTTACAATGTTATCCTTTCATGGATTATGCTCTTGATTACCTCATGATTCATGTCTTATGAATTTCCATCATTTATGCCATGACTCATGAATATAATCTTTGATATGTAGGGTATGATCTTCTAATGTTATGATCATATTATAATAACCCTATGTTCATGATTAATCTTATGTATATCCATTTTATTCCTTTAATTATCATCTAATATAACCATTTCAATATGTTATCTTTTCCCCAAGTTATAAAGAAATGTTTTAGGTATGGGTAATAAAGGGGGGGATATTTGAGGGAAAAAATGAAGATCATTCACCAGACAATAAGATTTTGTTATACGTTTCCAAAATCACTGAACTAATATGATATTTGGACGTGTCTTTGTGTATTCCTAAAAAATGATGCAATTTATATGCATGAAAATCCTAGGTCATTATAGTTAGTATCAGGGTAAATGTTTATCCAACCTTTGGAAACTTAGACGAGAAAAATTTAGTGAGATACAAAGAGATATTTCTAAGGATATGTCTTGGGATTTATCTAAGGATAAGCCTAAGGTTTCATAGATTAAATAAGGTGTCATAATTTATAAATCATATAAGCGTTATTTCATGGTTATGCGGTCTTCCTCTATGATAAATGTATCTCATACTATGATTTTTGGTTTTAGTCAATGGTAGGAACCATAAGTAACTAGGTTAACATTGAATGTAAAGAACAATTTGACAATGAGGGGTCAAATGTGATGATCATTGGAGAAAAGGAAGTTGTGATCACGACTAATCAGTTTTCATGGAAGAAGATTAACAATGTGTACCTTAACTACTCTCAAACTCACCCAATAAGAGAAAGAAAGTGTTTTTTGAGAATTTTGGTAATGGATACCATGGAGGAAAGAAGATCCAGTTTCCTTTGTATTAAGAGTGTGGGAAGAAACATCCAAATGGATGTCTTAGAGGAACAAGAAGATGTTTTGACTATTGAAAAGGAAACAATTCAAGTAATTTCAAAGGGAAAATAAAAATTTTAGTTAACGTAATGGATAGGAATATTGTAATCCATAAGATACTATGAATTGATGAATTCTTTAAATATGTAAAGAATGGGAATTAGGAAAATTGATTTCCAAAGTGGAAAAATCATGAAGATAATAAGAAAGGTGGTATAATTAATGGTTGTATTACTGATAATGATGATAATATAGGTGAAATATAAAGGGAAAGAGGTATTAAGTAATTTGAAGATGTATCCTTGTTATTGGATTATGGATGATGTGAAATTATCTAAGTATTTATGTATTTGGATTTATGAATTATGTTATATGAATTGCGAAGTATTTTAGAGTTGTTTCGTTTATGGTTTTTGCTAAGTATTAATGTGGAATGGTTCTGATGGACTGGAAAATTCATTTAATGAAAATGCGATATTCATGGGAAAACATTATTAAGGGAAACATAACCCTTAATATGTTCTTGAAGTTAAGATAATAATTTTTGGATAAAGTAAATTGGACAATACTGGTTACCTTAAAATTGATTAACGAATTGTTGAAAAATTGGATTATTATATCATTGATGAAGTTTAAAACATTTTTAGTGTCACGACCCGTCCTCGGGGCCCGTGTCGTGACTACCCCAAGCCCGCCTTCCATAGGCCAGGGGCTGGCGACTAGCACCAAGGCGTAAATACCGAAAAAGGGAAGGCATTGCCTTTGAAAAGTAAACAAGCACCACAGAGTAAGCAAATGGAAAAGTAAACACTAAGTAAAAACTGTAACAAGATGTGCTGAAAGTAAAAGGGGCCGGAAATACAAGCCCAACTGTAAAGTACAACTGAAAGGGAAAAACAGCAACTGAAAGGAAAAGCCGTAGCGTCGAGCTGTCCTCTGGAATTCCCACCTGAAGGGTGGGTACAGATAGCATCCACAGCTCCTCGAGTCCACCTAACCGCTCCGAGTACGTCCCACCCAGTGGTCCACCTCCAGGTACCGTCCTTCTCCGCGAGCCTCCACTACGATCAGCGCTGTCCGTCGTCTGCAACCAACACAACGAAGTGTGGGCATAACCCATGCAGGGGTGAGTATAAGCTACTCAGTAGGGACCCCGAGACCCCTGAAGGTCTCCCAGAATCCAAAAAGGATAATCCACAAAGGAAAGATACAATAATGAAGTAACATCCGACACGGCTTAGGTATATGCCCATACATATACCTAAGTCATCAATTCCCGCTCGGCTCCAACGTCCGAGCTCAAGCACAACCCAGTCCACACAGGAAAGCAAAACGTATACCCACACAGGATAGCACAACACAATCCACAAAGGAGAGTAAAAGTAATCCACATAGGATAGCTCAACACAATCCACAAAGGAGAGTAAACAGTAAATCCACATAGGATAGCACAACACAATCCACAAAGGAGAGTAAACAGGATTCAACTCACACAGGTATACTTTTTCGGATGACGATAAAGATGATTAATGATCCATCTAAGTCATCGGACCCACAAAGGATCGATAGGTAGTAACCCCCGCAAAGACCCACATAGGATCGGGCCCACACAGGACCTGTAGACGCTGGCTCACACAGAACCGCTGAGCGCTGACCCACACAGGATCAGACCCACACAGGATCGGGCCCACACAGGACCTGTAGCACTGACCCGTAAGGGATCGCGGAGTGCTGTAGTCATCGCATTCCACTGAGGATCTCTGCACAGTCATCGTCGCAGTCCACTGAGGATCTCTGCACAGTCGTCACTGCAGTCCACTGAGGATCTCTGCATAGTCGTTGCTGTCATAGTAGTAGTCACAGCCAGCTCTAGGGTTCCCGCACACAGCAAGCTCGTTTGGGAGGGTCCTCTCCACGATCCGAGAGGATGATACATCAACTGACACAAAGTCCGAGGTTGATGTATCCAAAAGTTCCATATCGTCAATAGGAACTCAACGTCGCAGATGGCGCGTCAATCAGACGCCCGATCTGAGAGTTATTGGCTTTTTCATCCCAGGGGCCGGTAGGTTTTTAAGGAAAAACCAACCCGACTGTACTCCACATACGTCCAAACCTTTGGCGGAGTATTCCAAAAGATTCGTCTCACTTATAGGAAAACAACAAAGTCGACGTCACGTCAATCGGACGTCCGGAGCTCAAGATATGAGTGTTTCCGCTCCGAAGGCCTGGTTGGTTTCGTGTACGAACCAACCCGGCTGAACTCAAAGTATTCCAAAACCTTGAGTGCGATATACCGAAATGACCGTCTCAATCCAAGGATCGCGTTTCCGCAGACGGCGCGTCGTTCGAAGGCCCGTAGCTCAAGTTACGGGCAAAAGACCGAAAATGGCCGAAGACGGGGGGTCCGGGCCCGGGCCGACCCGGCCCGACCCCCCTGGGTCAGCCGAACCGGGTCGACCCGACCTGGTCTGGCCCGGCCAGGGCACGGCCCGGCCGGTCGGACCGGCCTGGCTTGGCTCGGCTGAGCGGCCGAGCAGCTGGACGCCGCGGGGCGCCGCCCCCGCGGTTTGGAGGTGCCACGGCCCCGCGTGGGGCCGCGTTATTTCAATTGGACGTGGCATGTCGCTGCATCCCATGCGGGCGAGCCAGAATCGCGCAACCGCGGGTCCGCTGGCCGCCGCCGCCACGGCTGAAGCCGCGGCGGCTCTGTCTGGCGGCGTGCCGGGGCACCGCCGGCCGCTTCCGCGGCCCACCGGATTTGCTCCGGTAGTCCGTTTTCCTTCCCGTATGCGCCGTTTCCCCTCCTGGGTTTCGTTCTTCACTGCGGGATCATCAAATCGCCCTTGCGCCACATTTTATCATTGCCCGCCAAATCCGCACAACCACGAAGAACGACAGAGGGTTGTCGGGCCGTGTTCGTTGGGCCCGCACCCTCCACGTTAGAATAATAACCACGGGAGAATTATGAAACACATGAAACAACAATTTTAATAAATTAAAATTGTTCATATGTATCCAGTTCTTTAATTTTAAAGAAACGTTCACGGGAAAAAAAGGGGTATTTCCAAAATAAAAATCCTTACCTCGTCAAGTCGTCGTCCGCGGGTTCTTCACGGAATTGGGGATCGTCGCGTCGTAGCTGTATCCGGCGTCGCGTCGTCGCGGAAGGGTGTCGCGTCGATGAACTCCAAGGTTCAAGAAAAAAAGATTTAATTAATAATAATTAAATCCTTCTTGAGTTAAAAACCACAAAGGAAAAATTTAAAAGAAATCCGAAACTCTCACCTCAACGGATGATCGGAGGTTTTTATTGCGGATTAAGGAACGTTGCCGAAGAACGTTGTGGGAGAGGAAACGTCGGCGTCGCAGCACACGGCGTCGCGTCGTCAATTTCCACGGGTTCGGCGTTCTTCGTCGGAGGCCGACGTTCTTCGCGTTCTTCGCGTTCTTCGCGAAGAAGGTTGAAGGCACAAGAACTTTTGTCAAAAACCTCTCAAGGTGTAATCCTCCAAAAGTCGGTGTTGGTCTTATTTTATTATTACGCCAACAAACGAAAAAGAGGTAAGTAACGACCCTTAATTCGTAGAATTAATTCAACGAAAGAAACTGCCCATTTAATTCACGAATAAAACCACCCAATTAAATGGTGCGTTAAGAATTTAAGAAAACACGTTAGTTGACTTTCATAATAACGGATTTTCACAGGTGCGTTACTTAGCGGAAAAGAAACGGAGGAGCTCGTGCGGTCCCCACCTTGCAAATATCCTACCAAGAGGGTAGGATATTTTTGGATAGTACCATATCCATTTCAACTCAATTTAAGTGGCTTTCAAGTGGCTTCAAGTGTCTTAAGTGAAATAAAATAAAGTTTGTCGAACAATTTATTTTATTTCTTAACTTTAAGCCCAAAAATTAAAAACCACAACCGAGCAAACGCAACTCCGAAAGAGGCGTTTCTAAGAAAATACCGGCGCTGTGATTTCATCGATGCCCTCAGAATTCGATTCCGGGCACCGGTTCAAAAGTTAGAAAAACCCACTCGTCCGTTCACTGAACGTACCCGATCCAAACTTCGGAAAATGATTCCGGGCACACCGGGCCTCGGAATTAGGTGCCATCAGAAATTAAGTTCTTGTAAAATTAAAAAGAAAATTAAGAAAAAAATTTCCTTGAAATTTACGGGTCTTTACATTACTCCCACCTCAGGGATTTACGTCCCCGTAAAGATACATCATAAAGTAGGGAAACAAATGTGGGTATTGAGCACGCATCTGAGCCTCCCGCTCCCATGTGCTCTCCTGGAGGTTCCCGTTCTGCCATCTGATGCGCATTAGAGGAATCAATCATCCACGTAGGACCCGCTCCTATCGATCCTCGATCTCCACTGGGACCTCCAAAAAAGTCGCCCCATCATCCACGTCTAGCTCCCCATGGTCATGATGTGCATCGGGTCATGCACGTATCTTCTCAGCTGAGATACGTGGAAGACGTCGTGCACCCGGTGGAACTGAGGTGGTAGAGCCAGGCGATACACCACCTCGCCAATCCTGCTAATGACCTGGAAAGGTCCGATGAAGCGTGGAGACAACTTTCCGCCTCGGCCAAATCTCCGTAATCCACGTCGAGGTGAGACACGCAAGAAGACGTGGTCACCATCCTCAAACTCTAGTGGCCTTAGCCTCCTGTCAGCATATGACTTCTGCCGGCTCTGAGCTGTCCTCATCTGCTCCTGGATGACCCGGACCTTCTCTGTCGTAGCCCGGACCATCTCTGGTCCCACAAGTGCTGACTCCCCAGGGTCTGTCCAGCACAAAGGAGATCTGCAAGGTCTGCCGTACAACGCCTCGTATGGTGCCATCCCGATGGTGGAGTGGTAGCTGTTTTTGTACGCGAACTCCACCAAGGGTAGGTGGTCCAACCTGCTGCGACCAAAGTCAAGGAAACATGCGCGGAGCATGTCCTCGAGAGTCTAAATGGTCCTCTCCATCTGACCATCCGTTTGAGGGTGAAAGGCGGTGCTCAGACGTAGCCACGTCCCGAATGCCTCCTGCAACCCCTTCCAAAGCCGGGAAGTAAAGTGAGCGTCCCGATCGGAGATGATAGACGATGGCACACCGTGAAGCCGTACAATCTCCTGAACGTAGAGACGCCCCAAGATCTTCACTGAGCCATGCTCTCAGATGGGTAAGAAGTGTGCCGACTTGGTGAGTCGGTCAACAATCACCCAGATGGAGTCGTGACCTCTGGAAGTGCGTGGAAGTCCAGTCATGAAGTCCATATATATGCCGTCCCACTTCCACTCCGGGACCTACAAGGGATGTACCAAGCCTGCTGGTACCTGATGCTCTGACTTCACCTGCTGACAGGTGAGGCAGCGAGAAACGAACCCTGCCACAGCCTTCTTCATGCCCGGACACCAGTGCTGTCGTCTAAGGTCCTGGTACATCTTTGCCACTCTAGGATGTACCGCCAAAGGGGAAGTGTGAAACTCCCTCAGTACCTCCTCCTATAAAGCAACTGGTACCAAGGTACATCCTCTGAAAAGGATGTCATGCTCTGCTCCAAGGGAGAAACCATCAGGTGCCTGTCCAGAGGATATTTGAGCACGCCACGTCTCACAGTCGGCATCCCCACGCTGTGCCTCTCTAACCCGCTGCAGTAGTGGAGGAGTGACTGTGAGAGACTAAAGGAAGGCTGCTCCATCTCTATCCACGAAGGATATCTGCAAGGCAGCTAGCTGCTCTGTCGCCTCCTCAAGTAGCTGAATGCCCATCCTACTACTGAGGGCATCGACTACTATGTTCCCCTTCCTAGGAGTATAGACTATCTCAAAGTCATAGTCCTGGAGGAACTCGAGCCATCGCCGCTGTCTCAGGTTTAGGTCCTTCTGCGAGAAGATGTACCTGCGACTCTGCTGGTCAGAAAAGACTGTAAAGCGCTCGCCAATCAGATAGTGCCACCATATCTTCAGAGCGAAGACCACTGCTGCTAACTCTAGGTCATGGGTAGCGTAGTTATGCTCATGCGGCCTCAACTGACGTGATCCATAGGCAATCACGGCCCGCTCCTGCAACAGGACACATCCGAGTCCGGTCCCTGATGCATCGCAGTAGACTACGTATCCAACTCCCTCCTCAGGTAACCTCAAGATAGGTGCGCTGGTCAATCTCTGTCTCAGCTCCTGAAAGCTCTGATGACATCTGTCTGACCAAAAAAAGGTTTTCCCCTTCTTCGTCAAATATGAGAGTGGCGCCGAAACTCTAAATAAGTCCGGCACAAATCTCCTATAGTATCCGGATAGACACAAGAAACTCCGCACCTCCGTCACGCTCATGGGTGGCTCCCAAGCTAGTACTGCCTCGATCATCACGGGATCCACTACAACTCCCACCTCAGAAATGACGTTCCCCAAGAAGTGGACCTCACATAACCAGAACTGGCACTTAGAGAGCTTTCCATAAAGCTGGTGCTCTCGGAGTGTGTCTAGTACAACCCGCAAGTGGTAGGCGTGCTCCTCCTCCGTGGTCAAGTACACCAAAATGTCGTCGATGAAGACCACGACAAATCGATCTAGGTATGGCTGGAAGATCCTGTTCATGAGGCTCATGAACACTGCTGGCGCGTTGGTTACGCCGAAAGGCATAACCAAGAACTCATAGTGGCCATACCGACACCTGAAGGCCGTCTTCTGCACGTCCTCGTCTCGAACTCTGAGCTGATGATAGCCTGACCTAAGGTCTATCTTCGAGAACCACCGTGCTCCCTTGAGCTGATCGAAGAGGTCATCAATCCTAAGTAGCGGATACTTGTTCCTCACCATCACCTGGTTTAGGAGACGATAGTCGACACACAGTCACAAGCTCCCGTCCGCCTTCTTGGCGAACAAAATCGGGGAAGCCCAGGGTGAAACACTGGGTCAGATGAACCCCTTGCCCTACAATTCCTCCAACTGTACCCGCAGCTCTCAAAGCTCAGCGGGGGCCATCCGATATGTTGGGGTGGATATCGGGGCTGTCTCGGGGTACAGATCAATATAAAAGTCCACCTCTCTGCGAGGAGGTAGCCCTGGAACGTCACCGGGAAAGACGTCCGCGTACTGATCCACCACTGTAGGAAAACTAGGACTCCGCATGTCAACTGCTCCAAGGATGAGGCTAGCCAACTGATGAGTGATGGGATGTCCCCTCCTCTGCGTGAGTCCCTCCTGTGCTGCAAAGGCTCCCTTCTCACCGGTGAAGGTGAACCTGCTCCCGTCGGTGCGCACACATCGCACCTTGCGCATAAAACAGTCAATCTGTGCATGGACTGTAGATAACCAATCCATGCCCAAGATGACGTCGTAAGGCCTCAACGCCGCTACAAGAAGATCTCAGCCGAAGCTATCACCTCCTAGAGTAAGCTCACACTGCCGACACCAATGCGTAATCGTCGAGTCTGCTCCCGTAGGGGTCTCTAGCTGTAAGGATCGAGCCAACGACTCTGTCGGAATCTCCGTGCTCCGAACAAGGGCAGCAGCTATGAAAGAGTGAATTTCTCTTGTGTATATAAGAACTGCAACAAGGGTGGAATAGACATAGATCATACCTCTAATCATCTCTGGAATGCCGTGGTCGTAGGCCTCCGCTGCTTGGAGATGTGCCTCTCTCTGCCCGCCAGCTCCCTGTGGTCGGGGCGGACCTCCTGGTGGTGGTGGTGGCAGAGCCTCAAAGCGTCGTCCACCACCTGCTGCTCGGCCAGCTCCTCTGCCTCGCCCGCCTCCTCCCTGCGGACCACCACGGTCAACCCTCTGCCTCTGCCTAGGTGGCCCCTCCACCGTCTGCTGCTCCTCGGTACGGCGGGTCGGGTAGTCATGAGGCATGTGGCCCTACCCGCCGCAAGCGTAGCACTGCCTGCCTCTCGGAAGACTGGCTCTGTGCTGTGTGCCGCGCACTGCTGAGCCAGTGTCTTGAGGTCATCTAAGAGAGGGTCTGGTCTGCCTGGAACCCTGTGTCATTTGTCAGCTACCTGCTGCCGAAGACTCCGCTACCTGCCGCCCTGCGGTAGGTCTCGCTGCTGAAGTAGACTCAGCCAGAAAGCTCTCGATCAGAAGGGCTCGCTCCAGTACTCCTGCCTAGGTCGGGATGCTGAGGGAGATCAGTGATGCCCTGATCTCGTGTCTCAAACCCTGCTAAAAGGTCCGGGGCCCGGAAGAATGGGTCCCGTACCATATCTGTCGAGTAGCGAGAAAGATCGGTAAACCTCGCCACATACTGGGCGACCGTCAAGCGGCCCTACCGCAGCTGAAGAAGCTCCTGAATGCGCACCGCATGGAGGGTGGTCGGAACGATCTCTGAGCGGAAGAGGCTCTCGAAGTCCGTCCAGAGAAGAGACGCCTCATCGTGTACCTGGATCATCAAGCTCCACCATCAGCCCGCTGCTGAATGCAGTAGGCTCGCCGTGAGGATCACCATGAGGTCTGCTGGTGTCCTCACTAGCCTGAAAACTCGGACGACCGCCTTCAGCCAGTCCTCGACTGCCTGGGGGTCCATCTCCCCATGAAACCTAGGTGGTTGTTGGCACTAGAACTCATGCAGAGCTCCGAGGCGACGTGCATCGTCAGCGGTCGGTGCTGGAAGCATCGGGGGCTCGGCGGGTAAAGGTACCTCCAGTGCCTCTGCTGTCAACGGGCCCTGTACCGAGGCCTCGTCGCTTGGATGGCTATCGCCGTTCTCTACTCTCGGAACCCTAGCTGGCTGCCGTCGTGGGGCCATCCTGAAAAGGAAACAAGTGCGCCACGGTCAGAACAGTATACCTGGTGATCTGACACAAGTAATCACAAAGAAAACTTGAAACACACATGCAATCAATGTTTTCGTGCATTAAGTCGGAAATCCGAAGTCAAGGTCCTGGTGTACAGATACGTCGGCCGCCGCACCAACACTGGACTCCCTGGACTAATAACCACAACCAATACGCTAAACACTACTACTTCACATAGAAGAAAGATCAGAGTCTGCGGTAGAACCGACCACCTCTGATACCAATTTGTCACGACCCGTCCTCGGGGCCCGTGCCGTGACTACCCCAAGCCCGCCTTCCATAGGCCAGGGGCTGGCGACTAGCACCAAGGCGTAAATCCCGGAAAAGGGAACGCATTGCCTTTGAAAAGTAAACAAGCACCACAGAGTAAGAAAGAGGAAAAGTAAACACTAAGTAAAAACTGTAACAAGCTGTGCTGAAAGTAAAAGGGGCCGGAAATACAAGCCCAACTGTAAAGTACAACTGAAAGGGAAAAACAACAACTGAAAGGAAAAGCCGCAGCGTCGAGCCGTCCTCTGGAAGTCCCACTTGAAGGGTGGGTACAGATAGAATCCACAGCTCCTCGGGTCCACCTCACCACTCCGAGTACGTCCCGCCCAGTGGTCCACCTCCAGGTACCATCCTGCTCCGCGAGCCTCCACTACGATCAGCGATGTCCGTCGTCTGCAACCAACACAACGAAGTGCGGGCATAGCCCGTGCAGGGGTGAGTATAAGCTACTCAGTAGGGACCCCAAGACCCCCAAAGGTCTCCCAGAATCCACAAAGGATAATCCACAAAGGAAAGATACAATCATGAAGTAAAATCCGACACGACTTAGGTATATGCCCATACATATACCTAAGTCATCAATTCCCGCTCGGCTCCAACGTCCGAGCTCAAGCACAACCCAGTCCACACAGGAAAGGAAAACGTATACCCAAACAGGATAGCACAACACAATCCACAAAGGAGAGTAAAAGTAATCCACATAGGATACCTCAACACAATCCACAAAGGAGAGTAAACAGTAAATCCACACAGGATAACACAACACAATCCACAAAGGAGAGTAAACAGGATTCAGCTCACACAGGTATACTTCTTCGGATGACGATAAAGATGATCACTGATCCATCTAAGTCGTCGGACCCACAAAGGATCAATAGGTACTAACCCCCACAAATACCCACACAGGATCGGGCCCACACAGGACCTGTAGGCGCTGGCTCACACAGAACCGCTGAGCGCTGACCCACACAGGATCAGACCCACACAGGATCGGGCCCACACAGGACCTGTAGCACTGACCCGAAAGGGATCGCTGAGTGCTTTAGTCGTCGCAGTCCACTGAGGATCTCTGCATAGTCGTCGTCGCAGTCCACTGAGGATCTCTGCACACTCATCGCTGCAGTCCACTAAGGATCTCTGTACAGTCGTCGCTGTCGTAGTAGCAGTCACAACCAGCTCTAGGATTCCCGCACACAACAAGCTCATTCGGGAGGGTCCACTCCACGAGCCGAGAGGCTGATACATCAACTGACACAAATTCCGAGTTTGATGTATCTGAAAGTTCCGTATCGTCAATAGGAACTCAACGTCGCAAACGACGCATCAATCGGACGCTCGGTCTGATAGTTATTGGCTTTTTCGTCCCAGGGGCCCGGTTGGTTTTTAAGGGAAAACCAACCCGACCGTACTCCACCTGCATCCAAACCTTTGGCGGAGTATGCAAAAAGATCCATCTCACTTAGAAAAAAACAACAAAGTCGACGACACGTCAATCGGACGTCCGGAGCTCAAGATATGAGTGTTTCCGCTCCGAAGGCCCGGTTGGTTTCGTGTACGAACCAACCCGGCTGAACTCAAAGTATTCCGAAACTTTGAGTGCGATATACCAAAACGACCGTCTCGATCCAAGGATCGTGTTTCCACTGACGGCGCGTCGTTCAGAGGCCCGTAGCTCATGTTATGGGCAAAATAACGAAAACGGTCCGAAGACGGGGGGTCCGGGCCCGGGCCGACCCGGGCCGACCCCCCTGGGTCGGCCGAACCGGGTTGACCCGACCCGGTCCAACCCGGTCGGACCCGGTCCGGCCCGGCCAGGGCACGGCCCGGTCGGTCGGACCGGCCTGGCTCGGCTCGGCCGCGCGGCCGAGCAGCTGGACGCCGTGGGGCGCCGCCCCCGCGGTTTGGAGGTGCCGCGGCCCCGCGTGGGGCCGCGTTGGTTCAATCGGACGCGGCATGTCGCTGCGTCCCGTGCGGGCGAGCCGGACCCGCGCGGCCGCGGGTCTGCTGGTCGCCGCCGCCGCGGCTTCTCTGTCCGGCGGCGCGCCGGGGCGCTGCCGCGCCGCCAGCCTCTTCCACGGGCCGCCGGAGTTGCTCTGGTGGTCTGTTTTCCTTCCCGTCTGCGCCGTTGCCCCTCCCGGGTTCCGTTCTTCACTGCAGGATCATCAAATCGCCCTTGCGCCACGTTTTGTCATCGCCCGCCAAATCCGCACAACCACGAAGAATGGCGGAGGGTTGTCGGGCCGTGTTTGTTGGGCTCGCACCCTCCGCGTTAGAATAATAACCACGGGAGAATTATGAAACACATGAAACAAAAATTTTAATAAATTAAAATTGTTCATATGTATCCGGTTCTTTAATTTTAATGAAAAGTTCACGGGAAAAAAGGGGTATTTCCAAAATAAAAATCCCTACCTCGTCAAGTCGTCGTCCGCGGGTTCTTCGCGGAATTGGGGATCGTCGCGTTGTCGCGGTATCCGGCGTTGCGTCGTCGCATAAGGGTGTCGCGTCGACGAACTCCGAGGTTCATGAACAAAAAGATTTAATTAATAATAATTAAATCCTTCTTGAGTTGAAAACCACAAAGGAAAAATTTAAAAGAAATCCGAAACTATCACCTCAACGGATGATCGAAGGTTTCTCTTGCGGATTAAGGAACATCGCCGAAGAACGTCGCGGGAGAGGAAACTTCGGCGTCGCGGCACACAACGTCGCGTCGTCGATTTCCGCGGGTTCGGAATTCTTCATCGGAGGCCGACGTTATTCGCGTTTTTTCGCGTTCTTCGCAAAGAAGGTTGAAGGCACAAGAACTTCTGTCAAAAACCTCTCAAGGTGTAATCTTCCAAAAGTCGGTGTTGGACTTATTTTATTATTACGCCAACAAACGAAAAAGAGGTAAGTAACGACCCATTAATTTGTAGAATTAATTCAACAAAAGAATCTGCCCATTTAATTCACGAATAAAACCGCCCAATTAAATGGTGCGTTAAGAATTTAATAAAACGCGTCAGTTGACTTTCATAATGACGGGTTTTCGTGGGTGCGTTACTTAGCGGAAAAGAAACGACGGGGCTCGTGCGGGCCCCACCTCGCAAATATCCTACCAAGAGGGTAGGATATTTTTGGATAGTACCCTATCCGTTTCAACTCAGTTTAAGTGGCTTTCAAGTGGCTTCAAGTGTCTTAAGTGAAATAAAATAAAGTTTGTCGAACAATTTATTTTATTTCTTAACTTTAAGCCCAAAAATTAAAAACCACAACCGAGTAAACGCAACTCCGGAAGAGGCGTTTCTAAGCAAATACCAGCGCTGCGATTTTATCGGTGCCCTCAGAATTCGATTCCGGGCACCAGTTCAAAAGTTAGAAAAACCCGCTCGTCCGTTCACTGAACGTACCAGAGCCAAACTTTGGAAAATGATTCTGGGCACACTGGGCCTCGGAATCAGGTGCCGTAAGAAAATATGTTCTTGTAAAATTCCAAAGAAAATTACGAAAAACATTTCCTTGAAATTTACGGGTATTTACATTTAGGATTTAAGGAATATATCTAATAATCTTTATAATAATTAATCATGCTTGTTTTAAATAAGGATTTATGGTAATTCAGGTTATTACTTTGTTTCAAGAGATTACATGATAAAGGTATTCACATGTTTGGTATGTGAGAAACAAGAACTACTTTATGATGCATGGGGAAATCAATGTTAAGCTAATATTTGAGAAATTTAGTGAGATTATTTTTAAATTTTTTGGACTTCCATATTTATGAAGGGTTACAAGGATAACCATTAATGAAATGGTTTATGTTAAACTTTGAATGAGGTTTTATAGATTAAAATATTATCTCGAGATATAAAAAATTATGCATATTGGATGACCTATAATTTTTTTTGTGATGATAACTAGAGACATAAATAATGGATTATCATCACATTATAGATCTTATGATCCACTAGTTCTTTAGGTATTACAATTTCAACCTCATTTCATATATTTAGTAATGGAGCATAAATTAATCAATACACAACCGATGTATGAGATTGTTCTTACAGAATGGAATGAAATGAATAAGTATATATTATTGTGAAAATTGCTTAATTTTAGTAAAAATATCATGAAAAAAATATTTTCATAGTACCTTCATTTTCTATGAATCAAATTTCCCCTTATATCATCACAGATTTATCGTTCTATGATGGTCAACTTTATAATGACCATGTTCTATATCACTCTACATCAGAACATGATAATTATATTTCTATTCCATGTCCATGTTTTCATATTCCACCTATGTTCAACTATGTGTAAACCTAGTTAGTAGTTACTTTGGGTAACCATTATGTTTCCAACATTAATTTTTTAGAATGAAGTTTTAGTATTCATTTTTATGATGTGGGTTTCTATTAAAGTAACTTTCATGTGTTAAAACATTGATGACCCTAGAAAATTTTGAGGGAGAAATTCATTTTAAATGGGGTAGAATGTAACAATTTGAGGTTTTTAGGAAATATATTTTTATTTCTTTCATTTATTTCATTACACGCAATGCCGACCTATCTGGAGTTACACGCAACACTGAGTTTCTGTGAAACATCATTTTATTAGTATAACTATTTTAAAATGACAATTATAACCTAGACATTAGAATTGTGGGCATGAACATGGTTAATTGAATTATGAAGATATGGGTTATAAATGTATATATAATTAATTATTTGGTAATAAATAAATTATAAAATAAAATAAAACATTTTTTTAAAAATAAAATAAAATGTTTTTTTGATGAAGATTAGTGGTACATCCTTTGGACAGAATGCTCCACATGGTTACTGCATGGTTTCCCAGACTATGTGGATGAATCGTGTATGAAGTATAGGTAGTAAATGTTTTTCTCTCCCCTCAGGTTTAACCCCCAAAACATCCCATTTCTCACCCCACTCGGGATTCTCCTCCTTAGGTGTAGCTCACCCTCCTTCCTCATACCTTAGGACTCCATTTTTCTGCTAGTTTTAGTCTGATTCCTCCTCGGTTCTTCAACTAACTGCCTTATCTCATTGATTATTTCTATATTTTATGAAATACCTCTCATATTTCTGGGGTTTACTCTTCTCCATACCTAGGGTTTCGATTTTAGGGTTGAATTTTGATCCTTTTGTCTCAATCTTGCTGTTTAGGGATCAATCTGGCTTCCTAGTTGTAACATCCCAGGTAAATAAAGAATAAAAAATTTTCATATTTATTGATATTTACGAATTAAATATTAATTTTATTTTAAAGGGGTTGCTATGTTCGATAGCGTACCCGATACGCAACGATGAGTTTCTTTGAAACTTACGTAGTACACTAGTAATAAAATAATATTATTTTAAATGTTAGTTAACAAGTAGCCGTTGTACTGGCGGGAATGGATAGAAATAACTAAAATATGATTATATATGTTTTTAAATGTTTATACATTTACCCAATAAAAGATAAAGGCTTAAAATACGGAAAGAGTTCAATTTTAGGCATATATACTCTAATTTTCACTAAAGGTTCACTTATCACCTTTTGATAGAGAACCATAATTAAATATAGTTTTGACCACTCTTATAGATTCTTTTGGACCAAATATAACTCTTCTTTAGAACCGGGACATCAAAATTTACTTTGTGTAAATTTTTGGTACCTTTCTGATAAAGTTCATTTTTTAATGAATAGTGTAAAATGTTGTATTTTAATTCAAATCCTCTTTTTAATCTAATTTATTTATATTATTAGATTATCTTTTGAATTGGTTTTAAAGTGAAATTAGAAAATATTTTTACCAGTTAATCCAATGGTGGTCATTGGAATCAATTTCACTTTGAAATTGGACTTAAACTGGTGTCAATCTTTTGATACTTATTGTTTCACAAAAACACGCTATTTGTCATGACAGCGGGAATTAATTATTAAATTAATTAATTTGACTTATATGTTTTGAATTTTGTAAAATGGACTTAATTTTTGAATTCGGAATATCAAATATAGCTTAGGGTGAATTTTTGGTAATTTTCTGAAAAACTTCAATTTTTGATGAATAGTGAAACCACTAAGTGGTAATCAAGCAAACTGATTTTTCAGTTAAATGAAATTTTACCACTAATGTGTATTGAATTTTGAAAATCCGACATACATGGTTGTCATTAAGAAGTAAAATGTGGTTCAATGAGATTAAAATAATTTTTTGGTGAATAGTAACTTTTTTTCATTAATCGCGATTAGAGGTAATTAGTGTAGTTTAATGTAAAAATGGTATTATAAGAATGTGAAAACACCATGAAACTTGTCCTACACCTATTGGGTGAGACATGGCCGACCAAGAAAAGACATGGGCCAACTTGGGGACCCCATGGAGCCACTTTAGATGGAAAATGACATTAATATATTTTTATTTAATGTTAAAGTGAAAATGACACTAACATAAATTGTTTTACTAAAATAATTTTTCAGTGGGGTTATACAAGTCCAAATTTTGATTATAAATAGTCATTGGAAAGCTAAAACGATTTCCTACATCATAGTACTTTTGTTATAATTTTTAAACATTAAATAAATTAAATTATATATGACATAATAATGATGCAGCGATGAAATCATTATTTGATGATTTAAATAAAATGGAAAGATAATGAAAAATCTAAAACCTACACATGGCCAAAACCAATTGATGAGTGGATTTAGAACCCTTATCACCTTATCCACGAATTATATCAATGTGGGACCTTTTAAAACCGAAACACATTTTCAAATAAAGTAATATTTCTTTAATTTCCAAAAGTGCCCCTCCTCTCCTCTTATAAAAGGCCCCCACCTCTACCCCATTTCACACACTTCTCAAGCCTTTGGCTCGGACAAACCCTGACCAATTAATCTCTCCACATCCCTCTCCTAATCCTAGAGGATTCCCTTTGGGCAGAATCCTTTCAAAGGAAGCCTTTAGGCTCAAATCAAAAGGGAGTTACACTTTTAAATGTAATTCATTCTCTCTTGTTCATTTGTTTTATTTTGCTTCTCCAACCCTCTAAACTCTTTTTATTTACTTCTTTTGTAACAACACCAGTATCTTCAATATACTAGGATGTTGTTATAATATTTATTTGAGCTACACTCTCACACAACTACATCAAATGGTTAAAGAACATACGGTTTCCGTGGATGGCGAAATTCTGCCTCCCGAAACGATGATTGTTCAATACTCATTTAACACCTTCAAGGGTGGCCATTATGATATCACTATTTTTATATATGATATATAATATGTTTATGTTTTATTTAAGCTTCTGTATTTTTCATTTTTGGCATAACTTTATGGATTCCATTATGGGTATACGCGATATCTTCATTTTAGGAAGTGCGGACTACCGCCCCCTAAAAGTGATGTGATCCGTTAATGCCATATGTGGGACGTGTAAAGGATGGATTTAAAGTTATTATATATGATGTTATACTGGAATTATAATATACCTCTATATCATTATTATTTCTTTCCATTAAAGTATGAGATATAAATGAAAGTAGCGTTCATGCGTACGTACGACTTACCGTCTCCATGAACGGTGCATTTCATTTCTTATCCCCAAATGTAATGTACTATTAAAATTACATGTATATAATGTATATATATAATTAATGACATATATAAATGATGAATATAATTATGGAATTAAAATATACATACCTCTCATTTAGTTTTAATTCCACTAATATGACAAAGAAATGAAAGTAGCGTTCATGCGTACGTACGGCTTACCGTCTCCATGAACGGTGCATTTCATTTCTTACCTCTAAATGATTATGTAATATTATAAATACATGTATATTCTGGATATATATGATATATATGATATCCAAATCAGGAATGTCATTATGGATATAAAGAACCTTTGACCACACGAACAACATGTAATTGTAAGAAGTCAACTTTCGACTTAAGAACCAAATATTGACAAAACAAACATTATTAACTTAAATGGTTACATAATGTTTATAACATGGAAATAAGTGATATAAAAAGAATAATGAACTTTAAAAAGGTTCTTAATCAAGTATAAATTAACTCAAGTTTATTATTCAGGACTTTAAAGAACGATCGAGTCAAGTCGGACCCGAGGTAAGGGACTTCGTCTCAATTTCCTTTCATTGAGGCATATTTCGTTTTATACACAACTTTCTTTTATACGGTGTATAAACTCCTTTGACTTTTACTTTTATACAAAAGGAATCTTTTTCTACGAAGCGTTTTACTAAACGACAAAAAGGAATGTTTTTTTAACGTACGCGGTGACAACGACCTTTTCCGCCGCCACGAGTATTATTTGATCTTTGGCTTTCTCAACAAGCCGTAATGTTTTTAGAATAAAATAAATACCATATACTCTTTTATGTATTTTGGTATTGAAAATGGTTTTGAAAATGGATTCTATTATGTTAATATATTTATGATATATTGTGATTGAAATGTGGAAATGTTATCATTCCTTTATATTGGTTTTATGTTTTATGATTTTATACTGGTACTTGGACATTTTAACGGGTGGTTACGTTATAAACCATATGACGGGTGGTGCCGTGAATACAAAGACGGGTGGTTACGTTATAACCTGCAATGCATTGGGTATGGAAGTCGGCCGTATGGCTATTCCATTAAGTATGTATGGAAATTGGCCGTGTGGCTATTCCATTAAGTGATATGTGTGGAAGTCAACCGTATGGTCATTCCACTTAAGTATGTTTATGTCCCAAGTTACCTTTATATATTCTATGTGTTCTTTATATGGGTTTTATGGTAATCTTTTGGTTACAAAAAGGTAAGTAATGATACTTTATTCAGTGAATTTTTTTTACTACTTCATGAAGGTGAAGGTATTACTTTGATATAGTATACATGGTTTACTTGATGTTTGAAAAACTAACAGTTTTCATTCTTTTTGTATCCCTTACTGAGTTTTTTATGCTCACCCCAAGTTTTTCGAAATGTTTTTCACAGGACTTAAAGTGGAATATGGTCAAGGATGGGATCAAGGGAATTTCATGCTATCTAAAACATGGAATCTAGACATATTTCTTTTTAAGAGTTTTTATTTTATGGAGACTTAGTAGAAGTGTCTACTTTGTAATCTTTTAAGATGTAATAGTTATGTTCTAATTCTCTAAAACTCTAAACCTGAAAAGATCCTCAATGTGAATTATTCATTTAATTCAATATTAAGTAAGGTTTAAGGCCGGGGACTTATAGTTGGTATGAAAGGTCGGTTTAGACAACTTTAGGAGTTAGAAAAGTGTTAAATTATAATATGATTGAAATGATATAGCATTTACAGATTACCATGTTTCTTTGCCTAAGATATTTCTGTGTTCAGAATGGTTTTCCGCAGAGGAAACAAAGAAGCTATGTTGGGACGACATCAGGAGGAAGATAACCTTCCAAATCAGCAACCTGAGATGGTCAGAATCGGAACTGAACATTTTGTTGCAGTGATGGAACAGTTGAATCAGGCTATAAATGGTGGTGGTATCCATGCACGAGATCAGCCAGATCAACCGCAGAGGAACATGTCAGTGGTGGAACATTTCATGAGGCAACATCCCCCATCATTCAGAGGATCATCTGACCCTGTGCAAGCTGAAGGGTGGATTAAAGCACTGGAGAAGATTTTTGATGTCATGGGGTGTTCAGAACATCAAAAGGTTAGTCTTGCTGTTTACCGTTTTGAAGGTGAAGCTGATCAGTGGTGGTCGATGGTGAAAAATATAAGGGATAGTGATGAGATTGAGGATCTTCACTGGGACGAATTCAAAGGTATGTTTCTTGAGAAATATTTTCCTAAGGTGGTTCGTCATAGGATGGAAAAAAAGTTCCTAGAATTGAGATAGGAGGATGATTCAGTGGCTGCTTATGAAGAAAAGTTCACTCGATTGGAAAGGTATGCTCCAAACTTCATATGAGATCTTGATAGTAAAATAAACCGTTTTTACTCAGGGTTAAAGCCAAAGTATCGAAGGGATTTAGCTTCTCGTGAGTTCAAAAGTTATGAAAAACTTGTTCTATGTGCGGAGAAGGTGGAAATGGAGTTTGCCGATGATCAGGTGTTCTATGAAAAACAACAGAATAAGAGGTCTAGTTGGCAGGCAAAGGGGAAGAATTCATCAAAGAAGCAAGAAGGTAAGAAAACCAAATATCAATCCTGTGAGAAGTGTGGTAAAATGCATCCTGGAGAATGTTTATCCAAGTCTGGTAAGTGCTTTCGGTGTGGTAAGTCTGGTCATATTACTCGTAACTGTAAGGAAGATGATCAAGCAGGAAATGAAAAGCCAATGGTAAGATGTTTTAAGTGTAATGAAATGGGTCATTATGAAAACGAGTGTCCAAAGAAGAACTCAACTGGGGGAATGCAGCTAGACTACAAGCAGAAAGGGGTGGTAAAATCCTTTGCAACAACTTCAGCAGATGTTGGCCCATCAAATGAAGTGGTATCAGCTCCAGGGAGCTCAGTATTTTTCGAAGATTGACTTGAGGTCGGGGTACCATCAGTTGAAAGTAAAAGAAGCAGACGTTCCGAAGACTGCGTTCCATACTAGATATGGCCATTATGAATTTTTAGTTATGCCTTTTGGGTTAACCAATGAACCTACTTTATTCATGGACCTTATGAATAAAATTTTCCATTAGTTCTTGGATAAGTTTGTGTTTGTGTTTTGAGGTTTGGGAAGAGGTTATGTGTGCCTTGTGATTCACAGTTTAAGAATGTGTTGTTTTTTCATCCTGACAGTACTAAGATGTACAGAGGTCTGCGGGAGTATTACTGGTGGGATGGAATGAAAAGAGACATTGCTGATTTTACTGTGAAGTGTTTGACATGTCAATAGGTTAAAGAAGAGCGGCAGGGATGCTTCATCCTTTACCAGTGCCAGAGTGGAAATGGGAAAACATATCCATGGACTTTGTTGTGGGATTACCAAGGACATATCGAGGTAATAATGCAATCTAGATTATTCTTGATCGCTTGACTAAATCTTCTCATTTACTTACTATACGAGATACTTTCTCTCTAGATCAACTTTCCTGTTTGTATCTTAAAGAGATAGTCAGGTTACATGGAGTTCCTCTCTCCATTGTATCGGATCATGATCCCAGGTTTACTTCTAACTTTTGGAAAGGCCTTCAGAAGTCGTTGGGTACTGAATTAAATTTTAGTACAACTTTTCATCCTCAATCAGATGGGCAGTCAGAACGAATAATTCAGACATTGGAGGATATGCTACGAGCTTGTTCTATGGATTATCAGGGAAGTTGGGACCAATATCTTTCTTTGGTTGAGTTTTCTTATAATAACAGTTTTCATTCCAGTATACAGATGGCACCATTTGAGGCATTATATGGGAAGCGGTGTCGAACTCCAGCATTTTGGAATGAAGTGGGTGAAAGGAAGCTGATGGGACCAGAATTGGTAGAAGAGATGGCAGAAAAAGTTCAGTTGATTCAGAAAACACATGAGAACAGCTCAGAGCAGGCAGAAGAGTTATGCGGATAACCGGAGGAAGGATCTATCTTTTGAGGTAGGTGGTCATGTTTTTCTCAAGGTTTCTCCATGGAAAAGTGTGATGAGAATTGGAAAGAAAGGAAAGCTGAGTCCAAGGTTTATTGGACCATATGAAATTATGGAGAGAGTTGGATCAGTTGCATACCGGGTGGCTTTACATCCGAGTTTATCTCAGGTACACAATGTTTTTCATGTTTCAATGTTGAGGAAGTATATGCCAGATCCATCTCATGTTTTGAGTCCAGAGGTAGTTCAGCTGGAAGAGAACCTATCTTATGAGGAACAACCGGTCCAGATTCTTGACCACATGGAGCAAGTGTTACGGAATAAGGTGATTCATCAGGTAAAGGTTTTGTGGAAAAACCATGTGATTGAAGAGGCAACGTGAGAATCTTAAAATGCTATGAGGGATAAATACCCCCACTTATTTTGATAAGTGAATAAAATTGCGAGGACACAATTCCCAAAAGGGGGGAAGGATGTAACATCCCAGGTAAATAAAGAATAAATAATTTTCATATTTATTAATATTTATGAATTAAATATTAATTTTATTTTAAAGGGGTTGCTATGTTCGATAGCGTACCTGATACGCAACGATGAGTTTCTTTGAAACTTACGTAGCACACTAGTAATAAAATAATATTATTTTAAATGTTAGTTAACAAGTAGCCGTTGTACTGGCGGGAATGGATAGAAATAACTAAAATATGATTAGATATGTTTTTAAATGTTTATACATTTACCCAATAAAAGATAAAGGCTTAAAATACGGAAAGAGTTCAATTTTAGGCATATATACTCTAATTTTCACTAAAGGTTCACTTATCACCTTTTGATGGCGAACCATCATTAAATATAGTTTTGACCACTCTTATAGATTCTTTTGGACCAAATATAACTCTTCTTTAGAATCGGGACATCAAAATTTACTTTGTGTAAATTTTTGGTACCTTTCTGATAAAGTTCATTTTTTAATGAATAGTGTAAAATGTTGTATTTTAATTCAAATCCTCTTTTTAATCTAATTTATTTATATTATTAGATTGTCTTTTGAATTGGTTTTAAAGTGAAATTAGAAAATATTTTTACCAGTTAATCCAATGGTGGTCATTGGAATCAATTTCACTTTGAAATTGGACTTAAACTGGTGTCAATCTTTTGATACTTATTGTTTCACAAAAACACGCTATTTATCATGACAGCGGGAATTAATTAATAAATTAATTAATTTGACTTATATGTTTTGAATTTTGTAAAATGGACTTCATTTTTGAATTCGGAATATCAAATATAGCTTAGGGTGATTTTTTGGTAATTTTCTGAAAAACTTCAATTTTTGATGAATAGTGAAACCACTAAGTGGTAATCAAGCAAACTGATTTTTCAGTTAAATGAAATTTTACCACTAATGTGTATTAAAATTTTAAAATCCAACATACATGGTTGTCATTAAGAAGTAAAATGTGTTTCAATGAGATTAAAATAATTTTTTGGTGAATAGTAACTTTTTTTCATTAATCACGATTAGAGGTAATTAGTGTAGTTTAATGTAAAAATGGAATTATAAGAATGTGAAAACACCATGAAACTTGTCCTACACCTATTGGGTGAGACATGGCCGACCAAGACAAGCCATGAGCCAACTTGGGGACCCCATGGAGCCACTTTAGTTGGAAAATGAAATTAATATATTTTTATTTAATGTTAAAGTGAAAATGACACTAACATAAATTGTTTTACTAAAATAATTTTTCAGTGGGGTTATACAAGTCCATATTTTGATTATAAATAGTCATTAGAAAGATAAAACGATTTCCTACATCATAGTATTTGTTTTATAATTTTTAGACATTAAATAAATTAAATTATATAGGACATAATAATGATGCAGCGATGACATCATTATTTGACGATTTAAATAAAATGGAAAGATAATGAAAAATCTAAAACCTAAACATGGAAAAAACCAATTGGATGAGTGGATTTAGAACCCTTATCACCTTATCCACGAATTATATCAATGTGGGACCTTTTAAAACCGAAACACATTTTCAAATAAAGTAATATTTCTTTAATTTCCAAAAGTGCCCCTCCTCTCCTCTTATAAAAGGCCCCCACCTCTACCCCATTTCACACACTTCTCAAGCCTTTGGCTCGGCCAAACCCTGACCAATTACTCTCTCCACATCCCTCTCCTCATCATAGAGGATTCCCTTTGGGCAGAATCCTTTAAAAGGAAGCCTTTAGGCTCAAATCTAAAGGGAGTTACACTTTTAAAGGTAATTCATTCTCTCTTGTTCATTTGTTTTATTTTGCTTCTCCAACCCTCTAAACTATTTTTATTTACTTCTTTTGTAACAACACCAGTATCTTCAATATACTAGGATGTTTTTATAATATTTATTTGAGCTACACTCTCACACAACTACATCAAATGGTTAAAGAACATACGGTTTCCGTGGATGGCGAAATTCTGCCTCCCAAAACGATGATTGTTCAATACTCATGTAACACCTTCAAGGGTGGACATTATGATGTCACTATTTTTATATATGATATATAATATGTTTATGTTTTCTTTAAGCTTATTTATTTTTCATTTTTGGCATACCTTTATGGCTTCCATTATGGGTATACGCGATATCTTCATTTTAGGAAGTGCGGACTACCGCCCCCTAAAAGTGATGTGATCCGTTAATGCCATATGTGGGACGTGTAAAGGATGGATTTAAAGTTATTATATATTATGTTATACTGGAATTATAATATACCTCTATATCATTATTATTTCTTTCCATTAAAGTATGAGATATAAATGAAAGTAGCGTTCATGCGTACGTACGGCTTACCGTCTCCATGAACGGTGCATTTCATTTCTTATCCCCAAATGTAATGTACTATTAAAATTACATGTATATAATGTATATATATAATTAATGACATATCTAAATTATGAATATAATTCTGGAATTAAAATATACATACCTCTCATTTAGTTTTAATTCCACTAATATGACAAAGAAATGAAAGTAGCGTTCATGCGTACGTACGGCTTACCGTCTCCATGAACGGTGCATTTCATTTCTTACCTCTAAATGATTATGTAATATTATAAATACATGTATATGCTGGATATATATGATATATATGATATCCAAATAAGGAATTTCATTATGGATATAAATAACCTTTGACCACACGAACAACATGTAATTGTAAGAAGTCAACTTTCGACTTAAGAACCAAATATTGACAAAACAAACATTATTAACTTAAATGGTTACATAATGTTTATAACATGGAAATAAGTGATATAAAAAGAATAATGAACTTTGAAAAGGTTATTAATCAAGTATAAATTAATGCAAGTTTATTATTCAGGACGTTAAAGAACGATCGAGTCAAGTCGGACCCGAGGTAAGGGACTTCGTCTCAATTTCCTTTCATTGAGGCATATTTCATTTTATACACAACTTTCTTTTATACGGTGTATAAACTCCATTGAATTTTACTTTTATACAAAAGGAATATTTTTCTACGAAGCGTTTTACTAAACGACAAAAAGGAATGTTTTTTTAACGTACGCGGTGACAACGACCTTTTCCGCCGCCGCGAGTATTATTTGATCTTTGGCTTTCTCAACAAGCCGTAATGTTTTTAGAATAAAATAAATACCATATACTCTTTTATGTATTTTGGTATTGAAAATGGTTTTGAAAATGGATTCTATTATGTCAATATATTTATGATATATTGTGATTGAAATGTGGAAATGTTATCATTCCTTTATATTGGTTTTATGTTTTATGATTTTATACTGGTACTTGGACATTTTAACGGGTGGTTACGTTATAAACCATATGACGGGTGGTGCCGTGAATACCAGGACGGGTGGTTACGTTATAACCTCCAATGCATTGGGTATGGAAGTCGGCCGTATGGCTATTCCATTAAGTATGTATGGAAATTGGCTGTGTGGCTATTCCATTAAGTGATATGTGTGGAAGTCAACCATATGGTCATTCCACTTAAGTATGTTTATGTCCCAAGTTACCTTTATATATTCTATGTGTTCTTTATATGGGTTTTATGGTAATCTTTTGGTTACAAAAAGGTAAGTAATGATACTTTCTTTAGTGAAGATTTTTTTACTACTTCATGAAGGTGAAGGTATTACTTTGATATACTATACATGGTTTACTTGATGTTTGAAAAACTAATAGTTTTCATTCTTTTTGTATCCCTTAATGAGCTTTTTATGCTCACCCCAAGTTTTTCAAAATGTTTTTCACAGGACTTAAAGTGTAATAAGGTCAAGGATGGGATCAAGGGAATTTCATGCTATCTAAAACATGGAATCTAGACATCTTTCTTTTTAAGAGTTTTTATTTTATGGAGACTTAGTAGAAGTGTCTACTTTGTAATATTTTAAGATCTAATAGTTATGTTCTAATTCTCTAAAAATATAAACCTAAAAAGACCCTCAATGTAAATTATTCATTTAATTCAATATTAAGTAAGGTTTAAGGCCGGGGCCTTATACTAGTGGTGCAGTTGAGGTGTAGTGGGAGTTTCGCACTGGATTTTGGGGATTTCTACACCGAAAGTAGGTGATTCCATGATAAAATTTTGATTGATGATTATTTAGGCTTTCTTATATTCTTTATCATGTTTTTTGAATTTTCAATGTGGTGTAAAAGTAGTTTTTGAAGAGATTTTATATGCAATTTCTTTTTAAAAAGAATTTACATGTGAAGTTGTTTTATTTTTGATCTGTGGAATTTTTGTGTTCTTTTGAAATATTTTATGAATTGAGTAAATATTTTATTAAATTTTGTTTTTTATGGGAAACATGTATGGAAGGAGTTTTGGTGTGCGTTTGGATTTAAAAAGAGTTTTAGGTATGAAAATGTTGACTTCAGTGTGTGTAGTGCCTTGTTTGGCTTATGAAATTTGAAAATGATAAAATATGTTAAATGTGAAACTTTTTGAGCAATAAGGGAAGCTTTGATAGCTAGAAGTGCTGATTTGGAATACTGTTCTAGTGATACAAACGTGGCAATGGCCCAATTTCACTTAGTAAGATTCACAATGAAAACAAAAACTAAATATTGATGATGATCAGAGACCACTAGAATTTTGGATTCTTCTCCTATATAGTGGTTAATGAACAGAAACATATAATATTTTGGTTCCTATACCACATTACACTGATATTCAATGTTCTAGGGTTCCATTTACTAGCTTGTACACATAGTGCCTCTCCCATGATTGCTGATCTTGACTACGTTTCCTTCACCATCAGCATAGGGTGTGGTTTTAGTTTACTTCAATGGTAAATGTGTTTATATTTAATGCGTAATTCCTTTAAATGTTGTTTTCATTAAAACTATTTATTTTAAATTAATATAACATTTCCATTCATTTATTAAACTTAAAGTCTATTTTACATTCAAAATTTAGATCATGGATTCCTTTTGCGGTGGAATTATACTGGACAATAACTCACACCCTTCTTACACCTTTGGGTGTATGCAGACTTTGTCATGTTTGATACAGGTAAGGGTAACAATTTTGGTGATGGTGGTTCAGGATGCTAGTGATCCTGTTGAGCGGTGTTGTGGCGATTGTATGAGGGAGATGTTCCGCTTGACTTGTGGTGGTTTTTGGAGATGGTTTTTGGTTCCTTTTTTATAGTATCTCTCTTTTGGTTTCGTATAAACTTGTAGACAAATATCTAAAACCTTGTAGAGGCTTGTTTGGTTTGGTTTTATAGATTTGGTTTATCTTATATTATTGGTTGTTTTTCAATGGTATGCTAGGGTAAATCATTCCCACTTGTTAGTGTTGATACCTAGGAACTTGTGCCAGCCTGGGGGGATTGGTAATGCCCTTCGGGCCTTACCATGGACCAAGTTGGATATCAGTTCAGATGATGACCTGGCTTGGTTCGTGACACTATTGGTACTTCTATACCACTTGTTGGGTTATTTTTAGGGAACCCAAATCCATACTTTTTCTTCTATCCACCATAGGAATAGTGTAAGGCTTCTCTTCATTTATTATAATCCATAATTTTAAGGATTTTGTTTTTAATCCCACATTGTTCATGAAAAAATATTTATAAAAATCATTACAATATGGTATGGATGTTACTTCTTTATTAAATGATACTTGATAAATATTTTTAGATGATAAAATGATTTTATTACCATCTAATTAAGACCTTTACACACTAGTATCATTGTTAGAAAAATATATAGTAGCATATATTTTTATACCATCTCCTTGGGAACATGTAGCTTGATAATTTTAAGCATTTAATAAAGTAACCACGAGAAGATGATTATTAATATTGAGAATTATCACATTATCCTCAATTAACTTTGTCTTATCATTACATTCCTTCATAATACTCTCAACTTCTTCATCATGAATTTTTATTTTCACCTATAAAAATGTGTTAACATTCTTGATCCTCATTGATTTAATATCTAATCAGGAATTCTTGACATCAATGATATTTTTCAATTTTTTCTCCAATGATTGGATCTTAGTCTTAAATTAATTAGTGAACTCATCCTTCTGATGGGTTATATTGAGCCACTCCTCTTCAAACATGAAGAATTTATCTTCATGCTCCAAATTTACTTATTCAAAACATCCAAACTACTTGTAAAGACTTAGGAAAGTTAATAGTCTCCCATTTAATTTTTCCCATGTTTTCTGACTCATCTTAAATTTGGGTGATCTCTTTCTACTGGATTTCTTAATTAAAAAAAAATAAATGAAAAATTTTATTTTGAAAAATAATGAAACATATCTTGTAAATCACTAACTAATATATCAGTTGAAATGTGACCACTTCCACTAATTCTTGGTTCTTCTTAAAAATAGTTTGAAAAATAATTAACATATACCTAATGATCAATTTAATAACTTGATCAACTTGAGGTAGAAAGGCCATATAATACCTAGGTAGTTTTTTCAACCACCATTTTTTTACTTCCATTCCAAGTCTTCCTTATTTAATATTCACGCATATAGAAAATTATTCTTCTTTTTATAATTGGGATAACATAATTATATTCTTCTTTTCTATCTTTCTTATTATCATAAATTTCTTGGTAGATATAGAATATTGATCTAAAATAAATAATTATTCACTAAAATTTCACTTTTTTATAAAACAGGAAACACTACTGGGAATGGAGGCTTTCCCAACGCTTATTTAACAACAGTTTGCTTAAACCGTTGGTAAATAAGGGCCATGACACCCTTTCCCAACGGTTGTAAGAAACCGTTGGTAAAAGGGTGTCTAAGGCACCCTTTCCCAATGGTTCTTGTAAACCGTTGGGAAAGGGTGCCCCTTTACCAACGGTTTTTAAAAACTGTTGGTAAATTTTTACCCCAAATATAGTCGACCACCACTCCTCTCCCCCATTCACGACAGAACCCTAAACCTCTCAAGGGCTTGGCTCCTCTTGCGACTTCCCCCATACAAACTGCTGAAAATCCATCCAAATCCTCTCAAATTAGGTATTTTATTCTTTATACACATAAAATATTTAAGTGATACCTTGTTTTTATTGTTATTCATCTTATATTTTATTTTTAAGTTTTGATTTTGATGTGTATATGATTTTGTTTTGTGTTTTGATTTAATCTATACTTTCTCCATTCCAATCCATTTAATTAATTAAATCTTTAACCCTCCATTGAAGAAGAAACATCTAAAATTCATTGCGGTTGGATTATAGATTTTCTAAGTATGTGTATTTATCCTTTTTCTTCATCTTGTAATTAATTGTTACTTGGAAATTTATTTATATGTGTATATTAATTTTTAGCAAAGTTTTTATGAATGTTTTCCCTAAAATTCATTGAGGAAAGTGTTTTATTAAAATGAAATTTTTTTAATAAGGCTTTTGTAATGTAAATTTTTATAGTACACTATGTAACTATGTTTGGTATTTAGTAACACATGAGATAACTGGTGTGTGAGAATGTATTGTGAAAGAGATTCCATGGTTGGTTCAAGATTATATTTACATTTTGAGCTTACTAATGAGTTTTTTTAAAGATATTTTGAGATATTTACCATATTATTATTGGTAAAAATTGGTAGCTGTAGAGGTGGTTCATGATTAAGACATATAATTACTGCTAAACATGTGGATAAACCATGCGTAGTAATGAATTCTTGAAATTTTTGATGTTTTTAGTCCTATTTTATTTGGAGTTTATTTTAATGCTGATATTTCTTATTGATACCTATGATGGGAATTTATTTTAGTTTCTAAATCGGCTGAGACTCCCCCACCATGCATAGTGTATGAAACCTCTACCCTTATTTAATCATTTTGTTTACACAGCCTATGCAATCTCTACCCTCATTTAATCAGTGAACTCAAGTCATTAATTCAAGCCTTCATTCTCACTAGCATGTAAGAAATTGAATGATTTAAACCCATCCTCACATGATTTCTTACCTTAGATAGTGTCCCACATATGGAATACGAGCTTTTGAATTCATCAGTTAACTAGGATCATATATTCCATTTCCCCCAAGATGACTGTACTAATATAACTTTAGGGTCAATTAAATATGGTTCTCATTGTACGTTGTATATTATGTGTCCTTCTTGGACAATACTCACTTTTATGAGGGTGGGGTGCTTTTCACTACCCATGATGGCATGTGTAGACATCCATAAAAATGTTAGATAAGTCACAAGTTTAATTCAGTAATGTTGTTATCATTGACATACTTTATTATTAATCTCAAATTTAAAAATAAATGTTTTTGTCTATACTTAATGAAATTAAATATTTTTATAATCCATGAACAACCTATAAGTGTAGAAGCCTAAAATTTATTCACCCATGGGGTGCGCTTTACTTGGGGAAGTAATTGGGTAATGAAAGGTATGGCCATAGAGGTCCTAATAATGAGTTATTGAACATGAGTGAATGATTTGGGATGCCTATAAAACATAATGGGACTTGAGGCATGTGCCTCTTATAGAACTAATGAAAATGAATATAAATAAATTTTAATTTAATTTATGAGTACTTTTTCCTTACATTATTTTACTAGTTCACTACATCGACTAGAAACATCATCCTTTATCGTTTACTTAAATGTATTTTCTATTAAAGTTCAATCCGATTGAATTGTTTATGAAAAAATGACTTATATAAATTGTTTTTTCAGAATGGAAAAAAGTTGGATGTATGAAACTGATCAGATCTCAAGTGATTTTCAAAAAAATTTGGAGAACTTTATAGATTGTTCATTTCACAATGCTTCAGATAGTGGTCGCATACACTGCCCATGTTCCAATTGTGTTGGTAGACCTTGGTTGAGCCGTGAAGAAGTCAGCTACCACATAACCAAAAATGGTTTTTAAGCAAACTACTTTGTGTGGTATCACAATGGGGAGAAAATGAAATCTCAAATTGGTGATGATAGAAATGAAATGAATGGAATGGAGAATTTGTTAGATGATCTGTTTCCGTTTATTTGTTATCATGAAAAAGAAAGGATTTCAACTCAAGAAGACTTCGATATGAGGAAATCTGATGTAGTAGTAGTAGTTCATTTTTTTATTCAAAAAGAAAACTCAAAGGTAACAAGACCCCTCAAGGGGGAGAGAAATGGTGAAGCCCTAGAGCATCCCCCATCACAAAGGAGGCACATTCTGAAGGGAGGGAGAGGGGAGAATTATAGAGAATGAGAGGATCGTCCTGCCTCCCCAAGCGGGCAAGGGAGTCCACGACGAAATTAGCCTCCCACCGAGAATGAGAGGACAACTGATGCATCTTGTGAAAATGATGATATTGATAGGGTGAAAAAATTGAATAATGTTTCCACAACTCCAATATATCAATAATGCGATAAAATAAAAAAGCATGAATTTTTAATCCGATTGTTTCATGGGAAAACTATGTATGGGATTTCTAATACAACAATCGATTAAATTCTTACCCTCTTGAAGGATTTACTTCTATATGATGTAGATATTCCCTCAAACCACTATATGGCATGGAAGTTAGTTGAGGAACTTGGATTTTCAAGAAACAAAAATAATGATTGCCTGAAAGATTGCAGTTTATTCTGGGAGGAAACTGCTGAATAAAATGATTGTATAAAATGTGGAACATCCTCCTGGAAGTCAAAATCTGATGGAACACCATCCCGTGTTCCACAGAAAGTAATGTGGCACTTTTCATTGATCCCCAGAATCCAGAATCTTTTTATGTCTGATGACATATCAATATAAATGAGATGGCATGATACTGAGAGAAAGAAGACTAATGATGAGTTGGTTCATCCTCCAGATGGATTTTCATGGTAGAGATTTGATTCCTGACATCCTGATTTTGCAGCTTACGTGCATAATGTGAGGTTGGGTCTTTCATGCGATGGTTTTAATCCATTTGGGCAGATGCTTACATTGCACAGCACATGGCCAGTTTTTATACACATTTATAATCTTCCCCCATGGTTGTGTATGAAAAAACCTTTCACTTTCATGAGTATACTCATATTTGGTCCTTCTTATCCTGACATTGATATTGATGTATACATGCATCCATTAATAAAAGAGTTGAAACTTCTTTGGGATGTGGGTGTGGACACATACGATGCATGTTCGAAAGACATATTTCATATGCGTGCTACGCTTATGTGGACGATCAATGATTTTCCGGCTTATGTAATGATGTCTGGATGGAGCACGAAGGGAAAAATGTCATGCCCAGTTTGTATGAAGAATACACAATCCAGAAGACTAAAACCTCGTTGTAGTTTCAGTTTTATGGGACATCGACGATTCTTGCCAAATAATCATCCATATAGAATGAATCGTTGAAGATTTGATAATACCACAGAGAACGATGATCCACCTCAGCGTATGGATGGAACTAATGTGATTAATGAATTGAAAGATTTTATTTTTTCATTCGGGAAGGGTCAAATGAAATCTGGAAAGAGAAAGAATGTTTCTACTGAAACCTGTTACAATTGGAGGAAGAGGAGTATATTTTTTGATTTTCCTTATTGGTCAACCAATTTCTTACATCATTTCTTAGACATAATGAATATTGAAAATAATATATGTGAAATTTTACTTTCGATTCTTCTAAATGTCAAGGGGAAGACAAAAGATGATTTACGATCTCGGCGTGACTTGGTGGATTGGGGCATCAGACCGAAATTGCATCCTGTGCGTATCAGTGAAAATAAATGGAAACTTCCATGTGCTTCTTATGTGATGACACCTATGAAAAAACAATTTATGGAAGTATTAGAGACTATTAGAGTTCCTGATGGCTATTCAAGAAACATATCTAAACAGGTCAATAGAAGAGATTTGAAGCTAAAATCTTTAAAGACTCATGATTATCACATTCTACTACATGAGTTGCTTCCAATATAAATCCATCATCTTTTGTCTAATAATGTAAGGGTGACTGTTATTTGGTTGTGCCATTTGTTTAGAGATCTTTTTTCTAAGAAGTTGTCCAAGTCTTTCTTGTAAAAAATTTTGACAGATGCCCCATTAATTTTGTGTGAGTTAGAGAAAATATTTCCTCCATAATTTTTCACATGCATGCTGCACCTGACTGTCCATATTCCCACTAAAATACTTCTCGAAGGACCTGTTTCTTTTCTTTGGATGTATCCAACTGAAAGAAATATGTACAAATTAAAGTCTTATGTCCAAAACAAGAATCATCCCGAAGGTTCTATCATGAATGGTTACTTGTCTCAAGAATGTATGGATTTCTGCTCAATGTATTTGTTTGATCATACAACAAGAATGAACAAACCAATGAGAAATGAAGAAGAACAATATGAGAAAATTGAACCCAGTTTTCTATCACTTCCTTAAACAGGAGAAATTCTTGGATCATATACATTGAAGAAATTAAGCCATGAAGAGCGGGAGATGGCACATCACACAGTTTTGTTCAACTGTGATTTGTTCGATGAATATATCAGGTAACTAAATTGAATATTTATATCTTGCATATATATCTGTTAAACTATTCATATTTTTTATCTACAGGGAACATAAAACAATGATAAATAAGAAGAATCATTCTTTATCTTTGAGAAGGAGAGATACTTTTCATAGCAAAGAGTTTTCTGCTTGGTTAAAATTGAAGGTAAAAATATTACTGCTTAAAATAATTATATCAATATTTAATTAAGTTTAATAGTCATTTATATTTGAGGTATTGAGTTTTTCTGCTGACTCTGTCTCTGAAGAAATAAGATCTTTGGATTTTGGTCCTAATACTGTGGTTCGTGACTGTAAATCAATTGTTATCAATGGGTACAAATTTATTGTCACTAAATGAGAAAAGAACATGTGAACAAAACATGATGGTGTTATGGTTACTACCACAACATATTGTTATGCCAGTGCATCAGATAATAGACCGTGATTTGAAAATGTGGGTTATTATGGAGTTGTTGAGAAAATAATAATATTGGATTATTACTCTCATGGATGAGTCACAATGATGAAATTCCATTGGTTTGATTTAATGACAAGACATGGCACATTTATTGATGATTTTGGATTTCTAGTAATTAATATGACTCATAATCTTGATACCGAAGAACCATATGTGTTGGCATCAATGGCTAAACAAGTTTTTTATGTCAAATACCAACTTAGACATGAATTTGGTGTCATAGTTGAAGTAATTCCAAGACATATTTTTGATGATGGTGATGATGAAATTGAAACTGTCCCTAGTTCCATTGGAACCAATCCATTTATTTCTTTTGATCACTCCAATAGCTCAATTTTCGGAGTTGATTGTGAACCTGAATTTGTGGTTGAAAATATATAGAATCATTCATCCATGTTCTCAATTCTTTTGGTTTACCTAGAGTTGGGTTGTTAATGTTGGTAATATTCAAATTGATTTAGTATTGATCACAAATATGTTTTAGCAGACTTGACCATTATGTGAATTTTCAATGTTTATTTGTTGCAGTTTTATTTGAATTGCATTTTCTAATTTGGAATTGAACTATATTCAAACCTAGTCAAACAATATTTCTAACTTGGTGAACATTACAACTTGTATGATTTATTAAATCCATTCAAGATCTTCTAAAACAATTTATAGCTAAATTACCAATGAATCCCTCTATTTCCTCATATATTTAGTTTTTTGGGTTACACATTAGTTTCCTTTTTATAATTAATTACATATTTGTTTTCAAAAGCAGGAAATGTAGCCAATTGAAGAGAGATAAAGGAAAAAAATGATGGAGAACAATCGTCGAATGGAGGAGATGGGCGTTCCACAACTAGTGCCTACAATGAGTAATTTATTTCAAGTATATATATTTAAAGAATATATAATGTCATGTGATTAATTTTTTTGTAAAATTTTTTGTAGGATCCACCTATACGTTGACAGTTATTCGATGAGGAGCCTAGTATTGGTCCTAGTACCCAGGCCGGTGGTACGAGGAGGGTTTGTACCAGAGGTGGACGAGAAGCTTCACGTACCCGACTATACCCTGACCCTCCCACTAACATATCATCCTTCCCACATTGTGATCCCAGTGTGTCATTAGGGACATGAGGTATTTAGGCCTCCCATGTTTTCTCTACCTTTTGCATCTACTGGCCCATCATTTTTATATCCCAGGATGATTCCCACTCCCTAGTTAGAATCTATTCATACAACTGTCCTATATTATTTTCCTTCTACTTATATCTCTCCGAGCTTCTATATTCCATCATCTTCAGCTCCTGTTCCACCACAAGGTGTTCCATCAGTTTCTGTGGATCCAGCGGCGCTCAGCGATCAGACTGGTGCATGTATATTTATAGAACCCTAACAAATTTTTATAGCAATATTTATTTTCATTATAACGTGTTTTGATAAAATATTTGTTTTTCTTTCATGAAAGATACATCTACTGGCAGGAGGTGGGGGTGGGGGCGTATACGCATGCGTTCGGTGTGGAACCGCCACACACAGGTTATGGTGGATTATAATGAAGACAACCAAATGGTTGAGAAAACAGGGCAGTAATGTCGGAGTTTTTTGGTGACGCTTGCCAAATACTCCGACATCATTCCCATCATCCCACTATCATGGATACATTTTCCACATTACGTCAAAGATAGAGCTTGGGAAGAGATATGGGTAAAAGAATCTGATGTATTTAATTCCATGAATTATTTTTGTATTTATGTGAATTAATATTTTGATGCCAACTTCGATTTAATTTTCCCGATGGTGAGGGTGCATGACTGGAACGTCTAAAAGATTTAGGAGAGCTTTATAGAGCCTAAAAGCATGAGTTGTATATTGGCTAGCATTCTAGAGTTGTCACTGAGTTAGAGGTGGTACCAGTTGTGGATGATTGTCCTATAGAGCAGTATCATCAGATGATTACTCATTGGACGACTACCCAGTTTAAGGTATGAATTACATTTGAGGTATTTAAATAATAACTTTCATGGTTTTCATTAATATTATCCTTTTCATTATCGAATTTTATTTAGCAATCATCTAGAAAAAATAAAGAAATCATTGATGCAAAAAAATACCTCCACACACTCGGACGTACTATGATGCCAGATCATGAGAGGAAGTAGGTATGAAAATTGTTTATAAGTTTTCTTTACGACTTACACTTTCTTTTGTTTCCTCAATTATTTAATCGTTTTCTAAAGTTTTCATATAACTTTAGTTTTCAATGTCGTTGTAGAGGAAAATATAGAATATTGAAGGACTTGTGCCTCGAGAAAAACTGTTTTGCTCGAGTAGACGGAAAAAGGATGGAAGTGCCCTTAATGAAGCGACTCAGAAGTAGATTGTAAGGTTTAATCTTTTTCGTTTATATTTTAATATCTATTTTTTTAACTTAATAATATATTTATATTTGTAACAGGATACTTTAGAGGCCCTCGATGCCCAAGAACTAGACAATTTTGGGCCCACTGATCACTTACATCAAGTTTTGGGAGAGAAGCATCCTGGCAGAGTACGCTGCTGACCTAGGATAGCCTCCACAAGATACTGGCCCTCTTAAGGTTTGAGTTTTATTGCCACCGAGTTGCAGCAAGTCAGGGCACATGTAGAACAGGATGAGAAAAGGTCCATAGAGATGACAGAACAATTTGCTAGGGCAAACAATGCATTTATGAAATTTATTGAAGTTCTACATCCAACACTTCCACCAGAGGCCAACCTAGCTTTTTATGAATATATTTCGTCAATACGTTCTATATATGGTGCACCAGGTGGTAGTTATAGTGGTGGTAAATATAATGTACAGACTGACGATGATGATGGTGAGGAGTCTGATGCGGAAGAGGAGGGAGAGGAGGAGGTCTAGGCGGATGCCGAGGGTGAGGAGGAGGGTGAGGGTGAGGAGGAGGGCACTGAGGAGGGAGAGGATGATGATGGGGACGAGGAAGAGGGTGATGATGGTGATGGAGATGTGGGACAAATTGATGTGTTACATTTTTGACTAATATTACTGAGATTTGATGTTTAATCTATTCTAGTTGTTGGTTTTACCTAGACCCGTAGTATAGTATTGAAGTCGAGTTATTTTTAAATATTGCCTGTTTTCATGGATGTTGTTGTCTGTTAGTGGTTTCAGTGTATCTTGAGCATGTTTATAGAGTTTTTTGTGTTTGGGAACTCCCTGGATAGCCCCCCTCCTTCCTGGATCCTGGACAACCCCCAACCATCCTCCTTGGACCCCGGACAGCCCCCCGGACAGCCACCCGGACAGCCCCCCCACCATCCTCCTTGGCCCTCAGACAGCCCCCGGACAACCCCCACCCTCCGCCTTGGACCCCGGATAGCCCCCCATACACCCCCACACAACCACCCACCCTCCTCCTTGGTCCTCGGATAGCCCCCCAAACACCCCCGGACAGCCCCCCGCACTGCCCCCCCACCCTCCTCCTTGGTCCCTGGACAACCCCACAGATAGCCCCCAGAAATCCCCCCAGAAATCCCCCCCACCCTCCTCCCTAGACACCGGACAACACCCTGGACAACCCCCCCGGACAGCCCCCCACCCTCCTCCCTGGACCCCCAGACAGCCCCCCACCCTCCTTGATTTCACATGCTTTTTTTTATTTCTCCGGTCATGCAATGTTATTTAGGATTATTCCATTTCTATATGTCTTGAATTATATGAATGTCTTGGTAATCTTATTAAGTGAAAAAAACAACTAACATACAGAAAACCGCCTCAATCCGAGGCGCGGTGTGGCCGATACCACTCTAACATTGTCTTTTTTTTTAAAATGGACATGATTATAAGTAAAAAGAACAAATAGCATATGAAAAACCAACCAAAATCCTTTAGATTCTATTGATAATTTATCATAACGATCCACAGGTCATATGTGAAGTGCACGAGCTAGCCCGGTCTCAATCCAAGTTGCGGTGTGGCCGGGATCACTCTAAGTGTCTCTCTTTTGTTTAAAAAGGACAACATTTTAAGTACATATGGAAAACAGACCAAACACATTCAGTTTTGGTTGAATATTTAGGAGAACGATCCATGGGTCATATGTGATGTGTACGAGTCAACCTCGCCTCAATCCGAGGCCCGGTGTGGCCGACACCACTCAAAGTGTCTCTTTTTTTTTTAAAATGGACTTCATTTTAAGTGAAAACAACAACTAGCGTATGGAAAACTGTCCAAATGGATTCTGATTGTGTTGATACTTTAGAAAAATGATCCATGGGTCATATGTGACGTGTACAAGTCAACCCCGCCTCAATATGAGGTGCGGTGTGTCCGAAACCATTCATAGTGTCTCTCTTTTGTTTAAAATGGACATCATTTTAAGTGAAAACAACAACTGACATACGAAAAACTGACCAAATGCGTTCGAAATGTGTTTATGCTTTAGGAAAATGATTCATGGGTCATATGTGACATTTACGAGTCAACCCCACCTCAATCCAAGGAGCAATGTTTCCAGCACCACTCTAAGTGTCTCTCTTTTGTTTCAAAAGGATATCATTTTAAGTGAAAACATCAACTGGCATACAGAAAACCGACCAAACGCATTTGGATTGTGTTGATACTTTAAGACAATGATCCATGGGTAATTTGAGACATGTATGAGTCAACCTCATCTAAATATGAGGCGCGGTGTGGCCGATACCACTCTAACTCTGTCTCTTTTGTTTAAAATGGACAGGATTATAAGTTAAATGAACAATTGGCATACGGAAAACCGACCAAACGCATTCGGATTCTTTTGATAATTTATCAAAACGATACATAGGTCATATGTCACATGTACGAGCCATCCCAGGCTCAATTCGAGTCGCGGTGTGGCCGGGATCACTCTAAGTGTCTCTTTTTTTTTAAAAATGGACAACATTTTAAGTACATACGGAAAACCAACCAAACACATTCGATTTCTATTGAAACTTTAGGAGAATGATCCATGGGTCATATTTGATGTGTAAGAGTCAACCTCGCCTCAATCTGATGTGTGGTGTGGCCGAAACCACTCAAAGTGTCTCTATTTTGTTTAAAATGGACTTCATTTTAAGTGAAAACAACAACTAGCATACAGAAAACTGACCAAACAGATTCTGATTGTGTTGATACTTTAGAAAAATGATCCATGGGTCATATGTGACGTGTAAAGTCAACCCCTCCTCAATCCGAGGTGTGGTGTGGCTAACACCATTGATAGTGTCTCTCTTTTGTTTAAAATGGACATCATTTTAAGTGAAAACAACAACTGACATACGAAAAAATGACCAAACACATTCTAAATGTGTTAATGCTTTAGTAAAATGATCCATGGGTCATATGTGATGTTTACGAGTCAACCCCGCCTCAATTCGAGGAACGGTGTGGCCGACACCACTTTAAGTGTCTCTCTTTTGTTTCAAAAGGATATCATTTTAAGTGAAAAAATAAACTGGCATACGGAAAACTGACCAAACACATTAAGATTGTGTTGATACTTTAGGATAACGATCCATGGGTCATTTGAGATGTGTACGAGTCAATCCCATCTAAATCCGAGGTGCGGTGTGGCCGGTACCACTCTAACTCTGTCTATTTTGTTTAAAATGGACATGATTATAAGTGAAAAGAACAACTGGCATACGGAAAACCGACCAAAAACATTCAGATTCTATTGATAATTTATCAAAACAATACATGGGTCATATGTAACATGTACGAGACAACCTGTCCTCAATCCGAGTCGCAGTGTGGCTGAGATCACTCTTAGTGTATCTCTTTTGTTTAAAATGGACATCATTTTAAGTACATACAGAAAACCGACCAAATGCATTTGGTTTCTATTGAATTATTAGGAGAATGATCCATGGGTCATATGTGACGTGTGCGAGTCAAACTTTCCTCAATCCAAGGTGTGGTGTGGCTGACACCACTCAAAGTGTCTCTCTTTTGTTTAAAATGGACTTCATTTTATGTGAAAAAAACAACTAGCTTACGGAAAACTGACCAAACGGATTCTGATTGTGTCGATAATTTAGCACAACGATCCATGGGTAATATGTGACGTGTACGAGTCAACCCTGCCTCAATCTAAGGTGTGGTGTGGCTGAAACCATTCATAGTGTCTATCTTTTGTTTAAAATGGACATCATTTTAAGTGAAAACGACAACTGACATATGAAAAACTGACCAAGCACACTTTAAATGTGTTTATGCTTTAGGAAAATGATCCATGAGTCACATGTGACGTGTACGAGTCAACCCCGCCTCAATTCGAGATGCAGTGTGGCCGAAACCACTCTAAGTGTCTCTCTTTTGTTTCAAAAGGATATCATTTTAAACGAAAACATCAACTGGCATATGGAAAACTGACCAAATGCATTCAGATTGTGTTGATACTTTAGGACAATGATCCGTGAGTCATTTGAGACGTGTATAAGTCAACCCTGTCTAAATCCTAGGCGTGGTGTGGCCGGTACCACTCTAACTCTGTCTCTTTTGTTTAAAATGGACAGGATTATAAGTTAAAAGAACAACTGGCATACAGAAAACAAACAAAACGCTTTTGGATTCTGTTGATAATTTATAAAAACGATCCATGGGTCATATGTGACGTTTACAAGACAACCTAGGCTCAATCCGAGTCGCGGTGTGGCCGAGATCACTCTAAGTGTATCTCTTTTGTTTAAAATGGACAAAATTTTAAGTACATATGGAAAACCAACCAAACACATTCGGTTTCCATTGAAACTTTAGGATAATGATCCATGGGTCGTATTTGAGGTGTTCGAGTCAACCTCTCCTCAATCCAAGGTGCAGTTTGGCCAACACCACTCAAAGTGTCTCTCTTTTGTTTAAAATAGACTTCATTTTAAGTGAAAACAACAACTAGCATATGGAAAACTGACCAAACAGATTATGATTCTATCGATAATTTAGCACAACCATCCATGTGTCATATGTGATGTTTTCAAGTCAACCCCACCTCAATACGAGGTGTGGTGTGGCCAACACCATTCATAGTGTCTCTCTTTGGTTTAAAATGGACATCATTTTAAGTGAAAACAACAACTGACATACGAAAAACTGACCAAACGCATTCGAAATGTGTTGATGCTTTAGTAAAATGATCCATGGGTCATTTGTGATGTGTACGAGTCAACCCCACATCAATCCGAGGCACGGTGTGGCCGGCACCACTCTAAGTGTCTCTCTTTTGTTTGAAAAGGATATAATTTTAAGTGAAAACATCAACTGGCATACGGAAAATCGACCAAATGCATTCAAATTGTGTTTATACTTTAGGAAAATGATCCATGGGTCATTTGAGACATGTAAAAGTCAACACCGTCTAAATCCAAGGCGCGGTGTGGCCGGTACCACTCTAACTCTGTCTCTTTTGTTTAAAATGGACAAGATTATAACTGAAAAGAACAACTGGCATACAGAAAACTGACCAAACGCATTCATATTCTCTTGATAATATATCAGAATGATCCATGCATCATATGTGACGTGTACGAGCCATCCTGGTCTCAATCCGAGTCGCGGTGTGGACGGGATCACTCCAAGTGTCTCTCTTTTGTTTAAAATGGACAACATTTTAAGTACAAATGGAAAACCGACCAAACGCATTCGGTTTCAGTTGAAACTTTAGGAGAACGATCCATGAGTCATATGTGACATATACGGGTCAAATTTTCCTCATTCCGAGGCACGGTGTGGCCGAAACTACTCAAAGTTTCTCTCTTTTGTTTAAAATTGTCATCATTTTAAGTGAAAACAACAACTAGCATACGGAAAACCAACCAAACGGATTATGATTGTGTCAATACCTTAGAAAAATGATCCATGGGTCATATGTGATGTGTAAAATTCACCCCACCTCAATTTGAGGCATGGTGTGGCCGACACCATTCATAATGTCTCTCTTTTGTTTAAAATGGACATCATTTTAAGTGAAAACAACAACTAACATACGAAAAGCTGACCAAACACATTCGAAATGTGTTGATGATTTAGGAAAATGATCCATGTTTCATATGTGATGTGTACGAGTCAACCCTGCCTCAATCTAAGGCACAGTGTGGCCGGGATCACTCTATGTGTCTCTCTTTTGTTTAAAATGGATAACATTTTAAGTACATATGGAAAACTGACCAAACGGATTCTGATTGTGTTGATACTTTAGAACAACGATCCATGGGTCATATGTGATGTGTACGAATCAACCCCGCCTCAATATGAGATGCGGTGTGTCTGGAACCACTCAAAGTGTCTGTCTTTTGTTTCAAAAGGACATCATTTTAAGTGAAAACATCAACTACCATACGGAAAACCGACCAAACGCATTCGAATTGTGTTGATACTTTAGGAAAATGATCCATGGGTCATTTGAGAAGTGTATGAGTCAACCCCATCTAAATACGAGATGCGGTGTGGATGGTACCACTCTAACTGTGTCTCTTTTATTTAAAATGGACAAGATTATAAGTGAAAAGAACAACTGGCATATGAAAAACTGACCAAACACATTTAGAATCTATTGAAACTTTAGGACAATGATCCATGGGTCATATGTTACGTTTACGAGTCAATTGCGCCTCAATCCAAGTCGCGGTGTGGTTGGGACCACCCAATGTGTCTCTCTTATGTTTAAAATGGGCACCATTTTAAGTACATATGGAAAACCGACCAAACGGATTCTGATTGTGTTGATATTTTAGCACAATGATCCATGGGTCATTTGTGGCATGTATGAGTCAACGCCGCCTCAATCCGAGGCATGGTGTGGCCAACACCACTCAAACTATATCTCTTTTATTTAAAAATCACTTCTTTGTAAGTGAAAAAAAAACTGACATACAGAAAACTGACCAAACTCTTTCGAAATATGTTGATACTTTAGGACAACAATCCATGGGTCATTTGTGACATGTACGAGTTAACCTTGCCTAAATATGAGGCATGGTGTGGCCGATGTCACTCCAGGTGTATGTATTTTGTTTAAAATGGACATCATTTCTAGTAAAAACATATGGTATATGAAAAAATGAACAAATTATGAATTGAATTCCGGATTCCACATATAATTGTCATCTAAATTTTAAATTGAATTCTAAATGAATTATATATGTTTATAATTACGTTATGAATTCTGATTTAATTATAGATGTGTAAAGTTCCAGGATGCATTATATGTTAATTGTGTATGAATTTGTTCTCTATATGTATATGTTATTTGGTTATTTTAGATACAATAATTGTATATGTATGTGTTAGTTCATTGCAGGTACAATAACTGGAAATGACTGAAAATTAGAGGGAATGGACTGGCTGTTGTGCAAATTGCACAAAAATGAGAGGGTCACTGCTGTACAAATTGCCGGCTACTATGAAATTTGCACAACATAGGCTATTCCGATGGTTTGAAACCGTTGACATAGCCTCTCTGAGTATTTTTTTACCAACGGTTCTATGAACTGTTGGTAAAAATCCTTTCCCAATGGTTTAGAAACCGTTGGGAAAGAAGCTGTCTACTTTGTTTTCTCAACAGTTTAATCTAAACGATTGGAAAAAACTATCCCAACGGTTTGGCACAACTATTGGGATAAGTTCATTTTTTCAAATCTATCCGAACGGTTCATTGTAAATCATTGGGAAAAGCTTTCCCAACGACTTACTTTCCTACGGTTTGCAGAACCGTTGGTATAATATATACCAATGATTCTCTAGCCTTTCCTAATGGTTCAGAACCGTTGGGAAATCCTGCATTTCCAGTAGTGAAAGAAACTTCAAATCCCCAAAAGTGGATAACATCAAATATAGAGAATTCAATAATAGGTGAATATCACTATGATACCAAATAAATCTTTTTAAAGGGGAATAAATCGATACCTATCAGAGCACTCCATGATATAATTTTTACTCTAAGGTTGGATTCAATCACTTCCTTTGGAAAACATGGGGTAATAATTATCCACTTCCCTATGGGACCTTCTGGGGGGGGGGATCATCTATATCCCACTATGAAATCTTTAAAATGTATGAACCCATTTAGAAAAGAACAAATCTTAGCCTCTCTCTAAAACATGAGAGTTCCTAAGTTTCACACATTACATCCTTTGCTATGATACCAAATGAAGAGTCTAATTGGGATATAAACCACACTAAGAGAGGATGGGGTGGGAGATGAATCAATTTTGGTGACTTTAAAAACATTTTACCCCTTTTATTTTACCACTATCACTTATTAAGGTGAATGGGACACTCTTGTTATCGTTTATAACCTTCATTATTTATTGTATCAAAAATAAATTCACACAAAATTGGTATAAAAATTTACATGTTTAACCACTGAGTGAGATATAGATAGTCCTTTCATGTGGACTGGATTCCTCCATGATCACCCATCCCACTATTATCAACCTATGATCTTTACACTATAGTCTCCCGATAGTGCAGTGACTACATATTTCTGACTTTTTTTGGTGAATCCTACACTCAAGTATATAAAATACCTTTATAATAAATTTTATGTGTATCCGTAAGAGATTATGACACTAATTTATAATACTACCTTGTTATAGATGTGTTTAATCTTTTTGCTTCCTCTTCCATTTAACTTTAGAAATTCACTTATTCTATTTGTATGAAAAATAATTCATAAAACTTTTTATTCTTATTCTCAATAGAAAAATATTATGATAATATATCTTATTCATCTTTTTTATTATAAAAAATAAAATGCATAAAATTACTCTTCCATTCTCTTATTTAATGTGATATAGGGTGAGTGGATCTCCACTTTTTCTGGTGAGCATCATGAAAAAGATGACTCATTCTTATTCTTCATGTTCTTCTCTTCTTATTTTATTTTAGTTCATCAAAAAAATTGAATTGGTTATTTCTATTATTTTATATCTAATAATTTCTTTTGTTGTATATTGAATCTTATATTCTATCTCTTGGCAGGAAGAATAATATTATTTTGGAACAATAGTGCTGATCTTAACTCACGCACACATCTTCAACATAAATATATATATATATATATTTGTTTTTATAAAAATATTCATGGTTGTAATTTATATTTATACTAAATTTTTTTCTCACTTTTCTATATTGAAAATTTCTCATGAATGCATTAATTTAAATCATTATATATTTCTATATTTCTAGAACACTAGTAATATCAGTTCTTGAATTCTAGTTGCACCTTCTTTATAACCACCTAATAACTATATGTTGACATACAAAAACAATGTGGTTTTTATTATTTAAAAATCAATGATGCATGAAATTAATATAACTGTATGTGCATTAATACATTCTTGATACATTGACATTATCGTGGAATCATCCTTCTTTCATTCCTCATCATCGCATCCCCTAAAAAGTCCCATGAATTTAAAATTCATATAAATATATGCATGTAGGAAACAATGTCTCTTCCTTGTTTAGCCACAATAACTAGTATACATTAATAGAACCACATATACATTCTTAGAATTTTCTATAATTTTGGAACCTTTATTTTTAGTAAATAATAATTTCACCAATATAACTTATTTTATCTTTATAAATTAGGCTTAATCATGAGGAAAATTATCATGATATTGTTTTTCATTTAATTACACCTCACGTGGAAACATTTTAATTGAGTATCATAACCAATTCATGTTCCTCCTCATGTACAATCATAGAAATCTTCAGAAACATCACAAAACACCCCCAAAAAATTCACTAGATATAACTCGATTTTTTAAACAGGGACTTCTCCATTTCACCTTGCCATTCTCTAGGACATTTTGACCCATATTTCAAAATTAAATCAATATTTATGTGGATACCATCTTATCAAAAAAGTCACCATTGATGCACCACATCTTATACACCACCATTTTACATCTCTTGTTTTCAAGGATCATGATAACTGTATAATGATATATATAAATCATTGAAGAGAACATCACTTTACTTATAATATATTCATAAAAAACTCTCTTCTTCAAAACACTAGATCAATCATTAATTTTTAGTTACTTGATCTACTACAAGGCATAAAATCACTTGATCTACAATAAGGCTGGAAATCATTCAATTTATGATCGATACCGTGTAGTCAATCTACTTACCATGAAAATCTCACTGTTAGTTGATCGAACAAGAACCCCATGTTCAAATTATTGACTGAAAATCTTCTCATTATCTCTTTACTTACATTAATTCTCTTTAAATCAGATAACACTTCCAAATCTGTTATGATATCATACTTTGAGCACCCTGTTCTTCATACTTTCATCTTCTAGAATTCATTTCCTTATCATAATCACTTAATATAAACTTTTAAAGGATTAAAATAATAGGTATAATTACCTTTATATAGTCTTGAAATTACCTTTATGGATCTTTAATTTGGTCTTGGTTACCTATAAATAAGTAATGAAATAGTTGTGGGGCCTTTACGTAGCATGGAAGATTACTTCTAGGTAACCTTTATGAATGTAATGTAAACCCCAGACTAATTTTACATAGTTTTCACAAATGTAAATATTCCATTATATATGATATTTAATTCCATGTTAAAGTTTATATAAATGGATTTAATATTCCAAAACATCATAAAACCCCATAAAAAATACTAGTGTGACCTTTATGTATCTGCATGCCTTCACAATCTTCAATGGTGCATACAAAAACATAGTAAAAATATGATGAACCATATTCAGAGTTTAATTTAACTATATGAAACCCTTTTAAATTATATTATACCTTCACATAGTTTCCTAACCTCTCTTACACAACAGGGTAAATGACCATTCATGAGTAGTGTTAGTTTCAGGTTACCTTTCTATATGAACCATAAGCATTGAATTATCCTTATGTGAATAATTAATTCTGTATAATACTACTAAAATACATCAAATTACCACAAAATACATTCAAAAATCTTCAAAAACTAATTCCAAATAACTTTAAATAAATTTTGTAAATTATAAGAACAATTCCAAATCTCTTAGAAATTTATACTTCATGAACATGGATGGAATTCCATAAGTACCTTAACCATAGATATATAATAAACTTATTTATAAATTTGACTCTACATGAATCTCAAAATCTTCAAATATTCATTTTACTTCAACAATATATATATATATATATATATATATATATATATGAAACTTCTAAAGAAAAGAACCACTTCTTTGTCATATAAACTAGGACAATCAACAAATTCAAACATAAACTTTCCATGATATTTCATGTAATTATTATATACAAATAATAATAATTTTTTTCGGTAAATTGTTAAAAAAATATTTTATTCTTCTTCATCCATAATTTTCACTTCATAATAACCATATTCAATCCACATCTAAGACACTTCTTTATCAACATATTGACATTCTTTGAAAATCATTCCTTGGAAACCAATAAAACACACACAATGTGAGATCAAAATATTTATATTTATTATTCATAGATATGATATCTATATTTATATTTATCTTTCTGAATATCATTTATTCATAAGTTATTTTTACCAATTTACTCATAATTTTTTGTTAAAATCATTTATTTTAGTGTTAACTATTACGCATGCATGGATTCAGAGATTTTATCCTTTACACCTTAATCATATTTTAATAACATACACAATATTAATAATGAAATATATATAAAATTCATACATTAAATAATATTCTATAATAATTCATGTAATAAAGTGATGAAGAATTAATTACATTACTTTGTGGAGGGGGTAGTACGCATGTACGCATGGGATTTTTTTCCATTTTTCTAATGAATTATAGGATAAGAAGGTAGATAATTTTTTATATTTATTGAATCATAATTATATCATATAAATCATAAATATCCATTAAAATAATATTTATAACCGTCCTTGTGTTATGGTGATGAAAAATGAAATGCATCACTTTGTAGAGGTGGTATTCCACACGTATGCATGAGCGATGTTTTCATTTCCATAGGACAGAATTGAGGTAGAAAATAGTTGTTCCATAAAAAGAATGAGATTTTAGTATATTAAATATATTTATTTAATTATATTAACATGGTTATAATATATTTTAAAGAGTAATAATAATAAATAAAATTTAAATAATTCGGTTAAGACTAATAACTCTTCCTTTGATATCTTCCTTCGGCTTACACCTTAAGCCTTCTACGATTAGTATTTTGGTGATACCAAGACCTCTAGGACATTAGAAGGATATTGGGGAAGATATTTTGGTAGATATTAGTTATTATTGGGTGCTCAAAGTGCATGTATATGTGAGGATATTAGGTTCACACTTATAAGTGAGATGAGTGGCACCCTTGTAAATATTAAGAAATTTAAGATATAATAAATTTATTTCTTCTAAAAAGTGGTTCCAATGTTGTTTAATTTTGAATATAGGATATTTTATGACCGAAATCTAGTAAAAAAATTGTATTTATTCAAGTTATATAGATATTTTATGCCTTATTATTTATTTTAACCCCTCTTTAACCCTTTTAACTTTTATAGTGGTGACAAACATTTACCCTGGTAACAATTGATTTTAAATAAAAATGAAATTAAACTCATTGAAAAATTATTGAATTATTATTCCAAATAAAGGAACAATTTTTAAAGATTTAATTACTATTGGTGGTAGAAATTATTTTCAATATGATCTCTCAAAAGACAATGAAAACTCGTTTTTAGAAAAAAAAACATTTTTAAGCATAAAAATTAATTTTTACCGAAATCATGTATAATATTGATTCACAAAGAATTAGTTGAATTATTTTTAATAAAATGAAAAATATGATACTTGAAAAAACTAAAATTTAATGTAACATTGTTAATATTTGATTATAATAGAATACCAAAAAATAGTTTTTATTTAAATAAAAACTTTACTTAGATGTCCAAAATATCAATCACAGATTTATAAGTTCAAAATTAATTTATTTTTAAATTAATTATATTAATTTTTGAAAATATATTTGTTCTATGATTTTTTTTCATAGACTTTTATGTTATTATTATATCATGATAATGTCATAAAAGTAAGAGTATTTGTAAAATCAGTATTTTTTTTCTATATTCCCAAGAATCAACCTTTTTAGAAAAATACCAAAAATTCTACTTAAGATAAATTTTAAATTATTAAATCCTAAATTATTTTAATTTTATAAATTTAAAATTCTAAAATTTATAAATTTACATTTTAAATGAAAATAAAAAATATAATGAAAAATTGATTTTATACATAAATGGCCCTTTTTAAGCTCTAAGTGTTGTTGATATTATTTAATATCAATTTGAGTGTTAATATATTAATATATATATTAAAATATTGGATTTTAAAATAATTAAAAATTGATAAATTAAAATAAAAATACTTTAAAAATAATTATAATAAATATATCCCTTTTAAAATTAAATTATTTTAACAAAATAATACTATGTAAGAATCATAATTGATTAATATGTTTATATTTATTAAATTATTATCCGTCTATTCCTTAGATTTTTTTTTATTTTAATGTTGTATTTTTAAAAAGATATTCAAAATTATATTCATTTAAATTAATTCATACTAAAATATTTGGGCGTTATAATAGATGTCTATGATGGAAAATAAAATGGTGTTATCAACAATGATTCTAACAGGGACTAAATAGGGATTTGGGTACACTGGTACTTCTGAGTACAACTTACCACCCTCAGACTGATGGCCAGTCTGAGCATGCGATTCATGCTTTGAAGGACATTCTTTGAGCATGCGTCCTAGATTTTGGGGGTTCTTGGGAGAGAAACATACCCCTAGTGGAGTTTGTCTACAATAACAGTTTTCAGGCGATGATTTATATGAAACATTATGAGGCTTTGTACGGTAGGTCATGCCGATCACCCCCTATATTGGATGGAGGCAGAAGAGGCAGCTATGCTGGGACCTCGTCTTGTCTAAGAAAACACTGAGCAGGGGGAGTTGATTTGGAAGAGGATGGATAATGAACAGTCTCCCCAAAAATCTTATTCTTATAGACGGAGACGACCTCTGGGGTATGAAGTCAAAGATCAAGTTTTCTTACGTTTCACACCGAGGTTGGGACATAGGAAGATCAAGAGACATGGGAAGCTTTAAACAAGATACATCTAGCCATTTGAGGTTTTTGAGAGAGTCAATCCAGTAACCTATCAGTTGTAGTTACCTCAAAGGTACCGGGCTATGCACGACATCTTTCATGTTTCTCAGCTAAAATGTTACTTTTTGGGACCTTCTCATGTAATTCAACTTGATGTTGAGTTAGAGGTGGATTCATCCTTCAGGGAGCACCATATTCAGATTTTGGATCATAGTATGAAGGTTCTCCATGGCCGGTCTTCTCCTTTTCTATGGTTGCTATGGCATCACGAGCAAGTACAGGACGAGACTTGGGAGAGGGAGGCCGACGCTCGATCACAATGACCCGAGTTGTTTGAAGTTTCTTCTTCACCACCCTTGGAAGATAAATTCAGGGAAAAATTGCTTTTAGGGGAGAATTTTGTAAGAAACCATATCTTTATTTCATGTATGGGTCATTATTTCAGGTTATTTTGAGGAAAAAGGAACATTTGGATATTTTCTAAGTACATGCCGTGTACTCATGAGTACACACCGTGTACCCAGTTTCCATGTTTAGTCATGTACTAGCCATGTAATGGCCATGTTCATATAAGTGTAGGTGACTTGTCATACCTCCTAAAGAAGCATCCGGTTGAGGCTAGTACACAACATGTACATTAAATGAACACACCATGTACTTTTCTTTTTTATTTGATTAATCAGCTCGGGGTCGCATCTCATCTCCAGAAATGCCTTCTTCTTCATGTGTCTTGTACAGGAGAGCGATATATGGATAAAGATCTTTAATCTCCCCCATTCCTCTATCCAATATCATATTGAGATACTGCAGGCTGTGTTGGATTCCCATCGATGAGTTTCTCTTCTCCTAGAGCCTCTCTTCATAATTTCTCCTCTCTCGTGAGTTATTCAAGGATGAACAATTTTTACCTTTTTGTATATCTAAAATGTTCTAGGACGATTAAAGGGCCAAAGTTAAATATTTTTCATCGTATGACATCAAGGCAGGTAGTTTGTGCCTTTCATTGATTGTATTTGAGTTATATATGGTAAAATTGAAGAATACCCATGTTTAGGTTATTGGGTGTCTTGGATATTTAGCCCTGTTTAATACCTGTTATGTTTTTTTTGTTTGAGAAAGCTTTATTGATTATTAATAAGGTTTATTTCCTTAATTATGGATGTGTTTACCATTTTTGATTGGTTTTGGACATTGGGTCTAAAAATCATGTTATGATGCTTTGTTTTCCATGCCTAGTGTTGTCAGATGGAGTTTCTATTTATTTGATATGTATTTGATTCACATTATGAAAGTATGACCAAGGGGAATTGACTGTGATAGTTTCCTGAGGTAGGGTCTTTTAATTTTGAATTTTTGTTTTGATTGACTAGAGGTATTGATTGTGAGAGATGCCATGGGGTCATTGACCAGAGTGGTTAGACTGTGAGAGCTACTTAGAGGGTTGTTATTAAATGAATGTTGGAGCATAGGGAATTGAATGTGAGAGATTCTAGGGGTCATTATACTTTATTGTTGCTATATGAACCAAGGGGGTATTGATTGTGAGAGCAACCTAGGAGTTTGTTTGTAAATGATTAGTGCTATGTGGGACCAAAGGGGTTAGACTGTGTGAGTTATCCCATAGGGTCATTATTTTATTGAATTGATGATATGTTGAACCCGAGGGGTTAAAATTTGAGAACTTTCCCAGAGGTTTTCTTTTGAATGATTGAATGATTGTGATGTGTCTTCCAAGCCAAATCACAAGCTTGGACTTAGTCTTACGTGGTTGTTTAGATGTTCTTATGAGGTGTTTGTTATTACTATTATACAGGGGGATACAGAGCTTAGGATAGATCCCAAGGTTAAATTATTCAAAGGTTTGAATAATTAATAAATGTAGATGAATGTAATTGAAAACTGTAGGATTACTCACTTTTGTGTACTTCCTAGTTTATTGCTTCATTTCTTCTATTACCTACTATATATTTACTAATTGTTAAGCACAAATATTTTGGTGGTTACCTACTGGGATTCATCTCACACCCTGTTTGGGTCATGCTTTTGGGCCCAAATAGATTACATGGTTTCATGTATAGATAAGGGAAATCACCCTTCTACACCAGGTACTTGATTGGTGATTGGATCTAGAGGGCATATGACCAAGATGAGGCTTGTGATGCTGTTGGAGTTAACTGATTTATATGCTTTGGTTTTGGTATTGTATTTCTAGAATTGTGACTTGTTTGGATGATTCCTAGACATATGTGACATGCATCATTTATATATGTTCTCCAGTTAATTTTTCTATCAGTCTTCCACTATTTACTTCAATTTTATAATTTACTACTTTTGCTATTGTTTACTATTTTTTTCTACCATGTTACTTTTCCTATGAGGGAATAATTTTGCCTCTATCACACCCAAGGCCTTTAATACTAGTCAGCAGCCTCTAGAGTTTCGGGAAATGTGCTTGAGGCCATGTGATCAACTGGGTATGGGGAACCCTTGGGCATCACCTGGAACTGGGATGTTACAAAGTGGTATCAGAAGAGTTTATTTTAAACTTTGTCTTACTATTTGGAGCCTATAAACGGAGATAAGAAGGAATGGGTAGTTGGTAAAATGATGTGCCCGGGAGTGGCTAACCCGTGTACATGGAAAAGCCAAGTTACCTTGAATACTGTAATTTTTATGGTCTCACAATGGTTATAGTTGATCTGATTTTACCATTGGGAGATTCACTTGTTTTGTGTTGTTATCATTGATATTAATGAGGTTTTGTTTTTTTTGAAACCTGATGAAATGAGGGTATTCCATCTAATTCATTATATAGACACTTGCCAGATATCACAGGTATTGCATTCTTGTCATGAAATTTAGGGTGCATTACTAGTTTCATGTGGTTGTGATAGATATTGTGCTATATATACAAGCTATTTTGATATATGTTGTGATAGAATACCTGCTATTTTGATAGGGTATTGGAATATGTAATGTTTCATTTGGATGGATTCCAAAATTTGTTCCCTGATGTATTATGGGCCCTCTTGGATTGGAATTTTGTGGTTCATGTTAGTACTTTAATTGAATTTTTTCATGTTATGATTTGAAAAAGAATGCCAAACTTTGATTCGCGGGGAGTATGGGCTCCCACGGGTTGGAATTTGTCATGACTTGTAATTTTTTTAAGGGTTTTAGTGAAGTTTTAGAGGCTTACTACTGGAAACCCAGACAACACAGCATGTGGTGTCATGAACCCACGCCATGTGTTCTTCTTTTCTGGAAGAAACAAATTTTCTTAAGTACACACCATGTAGTTCTTGACCATGTGATTGACTGTGTGAGAAGAGACACGGGGTTGAGAAACTTTGTTATAACACACCGTGTCGAGATTGTACATACTGTGTGTAAAGAACCATGTATCCAACTGTGTGACCAACGACACAGGTTGATGAAACATAGGTTGTACATGTTGTGTCTAGCTTGTACACACCAAGTATAGTATACCATGTATTGTACCATGTGACCAATGACACGGGTAGAAGGAACTGAACTAGTACACACTGTGTCTAGGGTGAACACGCTGTGTAGTGTTACCCAGTAGAGAACCATGTAGTTCTAGCGGTGTAGAAGTACTTGAGAAGGAGGTAAGATTCAAGTACACGCCATGTATCAGGAGGAATATGCCATGGGTATAAGTGTTACATGACCAGGTTTGGAGGATGTACACCATGTTAAAAGCTTAAGGGAACACACTATGTATGGGTTATACATGTCATGTAACCCTATTTTGAAAAACATGAATGTTTATTCACCTGTTAATTTCTTGAACTTCAAGGTTTTTTTCCTTGATAATCTTGTACTGAGGTGTGCACTTGACCTTGTAGAATCATAATTCCAACACATCCTCCGGTTGTACGCTAGGTTCTGGGCGATGATCAGACACCAAAAATTGTAGATCAGGGACTAGAAGAAGATCCTCCCGAAGAGCCTGTCTTGGCACCAACTCTTATACCAGACACAGGTGCTGATTCACATTTCCATTAAATATTTTTTTGATAATTTTACAGACATTCTCGTGAGCACTGCATCCTACCCCATCTATGTAAGAGTTGACGCGAGTGTTCTAGAAGTATCACCCTCCCACGTTTTTTGGGGATGGAGAACCACAAGCTGCAGAGTCATGGTTGGAGGCCATGCTTGTTATCTTTGAGAATCTGGAGACACCTCTGGAGAGGAGTGTGAAGCTCGTGACGTACATGATAAGAGAATACACCAATAGATGGTGGGATGTTATCTCATAGGTGGGAAATCATTGGGAAATGGATTGGGAAGAGTTTCAAAGGAACATATTTGATTATTTCTATCCTGAGATGTTGTGGGCCGATCGAGCCCAAGAGTTCATGCATTTAGAGCAGGGTTCTCTTTCAGTGATGGATTACTCATCTCATTTTACAGAGCTTTATCACTTTACACCTGTTTTGGGAGGCGATGAGTTGTCTTTTTCTAGGAAATTTGAGGATGGTCTCAGGTATTACATCTGATCGTAGGTGAATGTTTTCAATATGACTTAGGGGATGGATATAGTGAACCTGGCACTGATTACCATGTGTAATCTAAGGGAGTTGGGAGCTGTGAGCCAGGGTGGTTCAATATCCAAGGATGGTACTCTTTTGATAGATATCAAGAAGCGTTGTAGGTAGATTGCATGCGAGGTTTCATTAGGTAGCTAGGTGGTATGCTACAAGTGCATAAAGAGTGGGCACGTGAGACCTCAGTGCCCGAGAGACCTAGTTGAGTGATGGTATTAATGCAATATGGGTCATATTCAAGGTTTTGATGGTCTCTCTCACCTAAAACTAGTGACATAGATTTTTCTATGAATCCAAATTTAGGATCCGGACCACTAGTTTCTCATCAGTCAGGGAAATGCAGTTTTTCAGGAAGTTCAGGCAAAGGAGGAGGTCATGGTCATTGTATCCAGTTGGAAGCCATTCAGCGACAGTAGGGTGGATCAGCTCAGGGTAGTCAGGAAAAATCACAGGGCCACTTTACAAGTCAGACATTTTTAGTAGAGTAGACCCAGTATGAGTAAGATCCTAGAACCTCAACAGTTAGAGATACAATTCTAGTTTCCTCAGTTTTTGTTTCTTCTATTTTTGATACAGGGGCTTCCCATAGTTTTACATCTATTTTCATTGTGTAGAGACTTGGGATCTATATCTTTACTTTTGAGGATGTTATGATTCTAGACACTCTGTTAGGGATTAGGACGGCTAGTGTATGACAATGTAAGGAGTGATCTATTGAGGTTGGTGGGTGTAACCTCTTATAGGACCTCTATGTCTTAGAGATGACATGATTCTATGTCATTATCAGAATGGACTATTTAGTCTCTTTCTAGACCTTTGTTGACTACTATTACCGTAGGGTTATTTTCATGTCACTAGAGGGAGTGTATTTTATACATAAGGAAGAGTGGTATGTCTAGGTGACCAATGTTGGACTAGAACATCATGTGTTGGGATGAATTACAACTCATATTGCTAGTTTATATTTTTATGACCAGGGGATTTCACAGATGGACTTTCCTATAGTGGTGGATCATTTTAGAGATGTCTTTCCAAATGTCTTTTCAGGTTTACCTCAAGAGAGAGAGGTATATTTCTCTATTGAGCTTGTTCCAGGAGCAACACCAGTGTCTATTACTCCTTATAAGATGGCTACACCAGAGTTATAGTATCTCATGAAGTAGTTAGAGGAGTTGCAGGAGAGGGGTTTCATCTGACCTGGTAATTCTCGTTGGGGTTTGCCTGTCCTTTTCATGAAGAAGGGGGAAGGTACCCTCCGAATTTGTGTTGATTATCATAAGCTGAACCAGTTTATGGTTAAGAACCAATATCAATTTTTGAGGATTGATGATCTACTTGATCATCTTCGAGGAGATTAGGTGTTCTTGAAGATCAACTTGAGATCCGATTATAATTAGTTGTGTGTTAGACCATCAGATATTCCTCTTATAGCCTTTCGGATTAGGTATGGGCTATATGAGTATCTAGTTATGCCTTTAGATCTCACGAACACACCATTAGTTTTCATGGCACTAATGAACCAAGTGTTCCATCATTACTTGGATTATTTTGTGGTAATCTTCATGGATGATATCTTGGTGTACTAACACACTTGACAAAACCATGCCACCCATCTTGAGATCATTTTGAGTACACGAAGAGACCATAAGTTATATGCCATGATCTCAAAATTACACTTTTGGATGGATCATATTCACTTATTGGGTCATGTTATCTCAGAGACAAGAGTATTAGTAGACCCAAAGAAAGTGAGATTAGTAGTTTCTGAGGAGCAGCTGAAGAATGTGTTTGAGGTACAAATTTTTCTAGGGCTGGATGGTTACTATAGGTTCTTTATACAAGAATTTTCATGCTTAACAGCAACACTTATGAGCTGGACTAAGAGGGGTGTGAAGTACTTATGGACAGATTCATGTGATTCAGCCTTTCAAGAGATGAATTGGAGATGGACTTAAACACCGATTCTGATTTTTACAGAGCCGGGTAAGAGTTAAACCATTAAATAAGATGCATCAGGTATCAAGGTGGGTGTAGTACTTATGAAAGGGGAAGGATTTGTTGCATACAAGTCTCAACAGTTGAGGCTACATGAGAGTAATTACCTGACACACGATTTTGAGTTTGCTGCAGTTGTGCATGCTTTATGCTGTTGGAGACATTATTTGTTGGGGGATCATATTTTGGTATTCACTGACCCAAAAAGTCTAATGTGTTTCTTTACATAGTGTGATTTGAATTTGATACAGTGAAAGTGGGTTTGTTACGTTCAGTCCTTTGACTTTTAGATATCCTATATGCTTGAGAAAGGAAACAAAGTGGTTGATGTGTTGAGAAGGAGGACTCAGATACAAGTAGTTCAAGAGGACAATAGTGAGTGGAAGCTTATAGATCTATTTTTTGAGATGCATTTGGAGGTGTATGGTAGGTAGGGGAAGAAATATCTTTCTTCTATACCTATTACCTATACTCTACTGGATCGAGTGAAAATGAGGAAACTATCACATTCCAAAGGCCTAGTCCTATGGGAGAGTGTGTTAGGAGAGGCCCTACTTCTGGGTGGACCATAGGTGATGATGAGATATTTCATTTTCATGGGTGCATATGGGTGTCTTCAGACATACATGGGGAGTTGATGTGGTGTTTTCATTCTTTAGTTTGGGAAGTTCATCCTGGTGTCACCAAGATGTATCAAGATCTATACTATCAGTATTGGTGGCTAGGTATGAAGAGGGATGTTTTTGGTTTTGTTATGAGATATTCCACCTGTCAGTAGGTAAAGACGGAGCATCAAAAACCATTAGGGCTTTTACAGTAGTTACCGATTCCAGAGTGGAAGTGTAATGATGTCATAATGGATTTCTTGACGGGTTTACCAAGGTCGCCATGAGGTAATGATGCAGTATGAGTTTTTGTTGACAGAATCAATAAGGTTTCACATTTCTTTTTGATCAGGGAGAACATTATTGCTGATGATCATGGAATGTTGTTCATTTGAGAGATTGAACATTTTCATGGAGTTCTGTGCTCTATTATTTTAGACAGGGATTCTCAGGTTACTTCTTGTGTCCGAAATGGACTACATAGGGCTTTGGGTACATAGGTAATTCTGAGTACAACTTACCACCCCTAGACAGATGGCTAGTCCAAGCTCGCGATTCATGTTTTTAAGGACATGATTCGAGCTTGAATCCTATATTTTAGGGGTTCTTGGGAGATAAACATACCCCTAGTGAAGTTTTCCTACAATAACAGTTTTTAGGCAATGATTCATATGGAACCTCATGAGGATTTTTACGGTAGGTCATGCTGATCATCCCCTATGTTGGCTGGAGGTAGGAGAGGAAGCTATGATGGGACCTCGTATTATCTAAGAGACCAATGAGCAGGTGGAGTTGATTTGGAAGAGGATGAATAATGCACAATCTCACCAGAAATCTTATGCTGATAGATGGAGATGACCTCTAGAGTTTGAAGTGGGAGATCATGTTTTCTTACGTGTCACACTGATGTTGGGACATAGGAGGATCAGAAGAAAGGGGGAGATTTTACCAAGATACATCGGTCCATTTGAGGTTTTGGAGAGAGTCATTCCATTTTACTATTAGTTGTAGTTACTTCAGAGGTACCAAGCTATGCATGGCGTCTTTCATGTTTCTCAGCTACAATGTTACTTTTTAGATCCTTATCATGTTTTTCAACCTGATGTTGAGTTGGAGGTGGATGTATCCTTTAGGGAGAACGCTATTCGGATTGTGGATCACAACATGAAGGTTCTTTGTGGCCGGTCTTGTCCTCTATTATGGGTGTTATGGTAGCACAAGCAAGTACATGATGAGACTTGGGATAGGGACGCCGACGTTCGATCACAATTTCCAGAGTTGTTTGAAGTTTCTTCTTCACCACCCTTGGAAGATAAATTCAAGGAAGAATTTCTTTAAGGGGAGAAGTTTGTAAGAACCCATATCTTCATTTCATTTATTGATCCTTATTTCAGGTTATTTTGAGGGAAAAGGAAGATTTAGAAATTTTCTAAGTTCATTCCATGTACTCCTGAGTACACGCCGTGTACTCCTGAGTACACACCGTGTACCTGGTTTCCTTGTTTATTCATATACTAGCCATTTAACGGCCAAGTACATAACTATGTAAGTGACTTGGTAGACCTCCTAAAGTAGGATTTGGTTGAGGCTAGTAGACGATGTGTACATTAAATGAACACATCGTGTACTTTCTTTTTATCTGATTAATCGGCTCGGGGTCACATCTCATCTCTAGAAATGCCTTCTTCTTCCCATGTCTTGTATAGGTGAGTGACATAAGACTGAAGATCTTCATTCTCCCCCATTCCTCCATCCAAGATCAGATTGAGATTCCACCAGCTATGTTGGATTTCCATCAGTGAGTTTCTCTTCCCCTAGAGCATCTCTTCTTGATTTATTCTCTCTTTTGAGTTATTCAAGGATGATCAATTTTGACCTTTTTGTTGATCTACTACTTTCTAGGCTGATTTAAGGGATGAAGTTCAAGAGTGTTCATCGTACAACATCAAGGTAGGTGGTTTGTGCCTTTCTTTGATTGTTTTTAAGTTATATATGGTAAAATTGATGAATACCCATGTTTAGGGTATTGGGTGTCTTGGATATTTAACTCTATTTAATACCTGTTATGATGTGTTTGTTTGAGAAACGGTTATTGATTATGAAAAAAGTTTATTTCCTCGATTATGGATGTGTTTCCCATGTTTGATTGGTTATGGATGTTGGGTCTAGAAAGCATGTTAGCATGCTTTGTTTTCCATGCCTAGTGTTGTTAGATGAAGTTTCTGTTTATTTGAGATGCATGTGATTCCCATTATGAAAGTATGACCAAGGGGAATTGATTGTGAGAGCTTCCCGAGTTAGGGAATTTTAATTATGAATTGTTGTTATGATTGACCAGAAGTATTGATTGTGAGACCTGTCGTGGGTTCATTGACTAGAGGGGTTAGACTACGAGAGCTACCCATAGGGTCCTTATTAAATGAATGTTGGACCACAAGGAATTGACTGTGAGAGCTGCCATGGGTCATTACATTTTTTTGTTTCTATGCAGACCAAGGGGGTATTGACCATGAGATCTACCCAGGAGTTCGTTTGTAAATGATTAGTGATATGTGGGACCGAATGAGTTAGACTATGTGATCTTTCTCAGATGGTCATTATTTTATTGAATTGATGATATGTTGAACCAAAGGGGTTAGATTGTGAGAACTTTCACAGAGGTTTTCTTTTGAATTATTGAATTACTGTGATGAGTCTTCCAAGACAAAGCACAATCTTGGACTTGGACTAACATGATTTTTTATATGGTCTTATAATATATCTGTTGTTACTATTATACAGGGGATGCAAAGATTAGGCTAGATCCCAATTTTACCTTATTTAATGGTTTGGTTAATTAATAAATGTAAATGAATGTGATTGAAAACTATAAGATTGTCTACTTTTGACTACTTCCTAATTTATTCGTTAATTTATATATATTACTTGAAATAAATATTCACTAACAGTTAGGCACAAATCTTTTGGTGGTTCCATACTGGGATTTGTTTCACACCCTTCTTGGGTCATGCTTTTGAGCCCAAACAGATTATATAGTTGATTGTATAGATAAAGGGAAAGTGCCCTTCTAAATCAGGTACATGATTGCTGATTAGATATGGAGAGAAAGGGACCTAGATGAGGCTTGCGATGCTGTTGGAGTTTATTTCTTTCCATAATTTGGTTTCAGTATTATATTTCAAGAATTGTGACTTGTTTGGCTGCTTCCTAGACATAGGTGACATTGATCATTTATATATGTGCTCCAGTTTTTATTTATGCTATCAGTCTTCCCCTGTTTACTTCTATTGTAGTGTATTACAACTTTCGCTGCTATTTACTATTTTTTTCCACTTTTTTAATCTGAAAATGAGGGAATAGTTTCCCCACTATCACACCCGAGGCCCTCGCTGCTAGTTGGAAGCCTATGGTGTTCAGGGAAATGCAATTGAGGCCATGTGACCATCCGGGTATGGGGAACCCTTGGGTGGAACCCTGAATGAGGATGTTAAATAAACCTTTTCCTTATTAAAAACATTGCTATGTAGACTTGTACCTAATGTTGTACACGTAAAAGAATAAAAAATTATTAAATTTAAAATAAATTCATAATTGAATTTTTTGTTATGGAATCAATATCTTTTTAACAGATATTGGAAAAAAAATATTTTTCAAATTGATATATAAATCATTTATAATTTAATACAAGTATGGATAAAAATAATAAAATTTTAAATATTTTTTTTTAAAAAATTTAGTGGTATATTTAATCTAACACTTACATGTGGTTAATGTTGGGATGTGAATTCTATTTATTTTCACTAGATTTAGTTCACTAGATTATCATTTCACTAGAAGATGGATATACTTGATGTAAAACTTGAATTAATGGATCCAATATAGGAGGAAACAAGACCATTATAAGTTTATATCTTCTAATGGAACCATGATGGTATGAAAGTGTAGTGAATAGAAGTTTCTTGAAAGAGTACATGATGTTTTTCACTAGGGTTCAAATGGAGTCATCTCCATGAACATTGGAATTTTCTATAACTGGGATAACTAACTGATTACAATTATAAAAGGAATAGAGGATGTCATGAATAATGGATCATCAAAGTTCACAATAGATTAGAATTTTAATAGTGATTCAAAGATGATTTTTAATTAGATAATTACACAGTGTTAATCATTTATAATTAATCCTTACTAACTAATTTTTCATTTGAAAGTATAATTATTGTACTTTTAGTGATAATGAAAGCAAAAATGTTTCTCCCTTGGATGAAGGACACATTTCTTGAACCAAGTAATTATTTTGTGTTATTTCCTTTTGTTTTTTCTTCAATTGGTTGTATTTATATTTTTATACCTTTGAGTTTTCTTGAATCTTTGTGAGGGTAATTTTTTTCATTAAGTAGGGTGAAAATAATTTCTATATTCAAGTAGACTTAGTCATGATATTTGAAAAATGTTTAAATTCATCTACCTAGAGTCTTTTGTTGGTTTGATATTTCATTAGATTGAGGTGCTTGGTTCTAGTGATCAAACGAACCATCATAACTAGTGTTATTAGAGTAGGGTTCTTATTATAGTGGTATCAAGAACCTATGGTGCAGTTCCCTCTCAATAACACACTCTCTTTGGTAGCTCACGTTTCACACACTCTTCCATTGATGTTATTTCATTTTTAGTGGGAGTTTACTACTATTAGAAGTTATGCTATCAGATGAAGGCAAGGTCTAAGTCAATAAGTTTTATGGAATTGATTTATATTCTAAAGATTATAGAAATTGTATTATCCGATTCAATATGACCTGGATATTCCATTAACTAATGTGTGTCTAGAGAAAATGGAAATGGAGGAATAATAATGGTTAGATAAGAATTCATTTGGGTTGGTCCGGATTCTATTGGAAGACAATTTTTACTTTAACATACATGAAGTGTAGACAATAGTTGAGCTCATGAAATACCCAAAAGATATGCTTGAGAAGACTATGACACATAATAATTTATTTTGATGAGGAATATTTTTACCATGTGGTTATCAAAAGGAAGATGAATGGAAGATCATGTGGATAACTTCAATTGTATCTGAGGGAATCACGAATCTATGGATGTGAAATTAATTAATGATTTATGGGTTCTACTTCTATTATCATAACTTATATATAATTGGGTTGTTATATTAACTATTGTTAGTTACTAATGTTGAGATATAGGATTAGTGTATGAGGATTTACATAATTTAATTCACAATGAAGAACATCACGAGAGAGAATTCAATGAATTATTTGTTAGTGAGATAAATGATTATGGATGAGGATGGTCGCCCCAAAGAAGATATTAGAAGAGAAAGATAAAATATAAAACTTGAGAAAGGATCTTGAGAAAGTTAGGTAGTCCAATTTCTATATGCTGGAGTTGTGGGAAGAAATAAAATATAAAAAATAATTACAGAATTATCCAAGAAAACTCTAGAAGGGAAATAACTTCTATAAGTTCAAACTCTATTAGTTCTATAAATGGATGAAACATACTATTAACCAGTGTCAAATATCTAGTTCAATAATTAATGGTTTATTCCAGTGAATTATCCTATTCAGTGAACAAACATATATGTATGATGAATTATGTTTGAAAAAGTTTTATAAAATTTTATTTAGTGGATGATAAATCCTTGTATGTTATATGAAAATAGGATTTTAAATATCATGATGAATAATGGTGGGTTCTTGAGGCTTAAAGGAGTTATGAATATTCCATGACTATGGGAGAACTGCATTCTAATTTTGTAGCTTGATGAGGAAGCCTATAAAATGAAATTTTTGAATATTATATTAAAATTAACATAAGGGTCCATAGTGGTTTCCTGAGGAGTAGAGAATGAGACCCTATATTTGACTAGAAGCATAGATTTAATTGAAATGGGTGAATCAATATCTTGGGAATATCCTAAATTTTGGAATTAGATGCTTCATCATCTCAGTGAGAAGAATATAAAGGTTACCATATCTAAAGGAATACTAAATCTTGATCACATGAGTATTAGATTGAGTAAAATTGATGTGATGGAGAAATAGAGAAGGGTGTAATTCAACTTACATGGAAGGAATCCTAAAGATCAGATGTTATTACGATATTTGGGGGCCATACCATGTCCCGTATCTTAGAGGTGAACTTTTCATTGTAACATTTATTAACAGTGGTAGTAGAAGAATTTGTATTTACTTTTTGATGCATAAGTATGATGTTTTTTATTATTTAATTTAAGGAAAATACATGGTTCAAAGGGAATGTTTCTAAAATTTGGATTTTTTTTTCAGTGTATCAATAATGGCGAATACATCAAGAAAAACTTATGGAACTTATGTCAGAAGAAGGAGTTAAATTATGAGAAGATAGTTTATAGAACACCAAAACCAAATAATAAGGCTAAAAGGATGAATCAAATGTTGAATGATATGGTTTTAAGAATTTGAATACACTTCAAAATTTATAAAGAAATTTGGGTAGATGTAGTAAACATAGGATTATGTTTTTTCAATGGGAGTCTGATATCATTAGTTGGGTAGGTACATTTGTAGGAGATATGATCTGATAAGAATCTTGATGTCACCCATAATAAATTATTTGGATGATATTTATATTTTAAAATTGATATTAATAATTTAGATAATTTTGATTCAAAATCCATGGGGTGTTTTCTCATTTTATATGGAGATGAAATTTTTGGATTTCAACTATGGGATGGTAAAAGGTGATAAGTCATTTGGAGATGAGATATTCTGTTCAAGGAGATTGTTTTGTAGAAGCATTATAACTTGGGGGATAAATAAGTTAAATGAAATGAATTATCTATAAATGTATAAGTTGATTTTATTAAATATACTTGAATGAGACAAGTTTTAGATAATTCAGATGAAAGTTCTGAATGTCTGGAGGAGAGATTATCAAAATATGTTCTAGAAAATTCAAGGATAAATGAAGATAGATTGGGATAACCACATGTTAGGTCTCTGGAAGAAAGAGTTAAATATTATCCAATTCAGTTGAGGAAATTGATTAGTGTAAGAAGTTGAGTTCAGAGTCATGTGGATGATGGCTCCTTTCTCTACTGGGTTCCCCCTCCCACACTCGGCCTCAGATTCTCGGCATCGCATAAGGTTTCCCTCTGAAACCCTTCACTACGGGTCCGACGGCGTATCTTTGCGTCGTCCCTTTCATCCACTCTTATTTTTTTACCCTCTTTTCTCCTACCCTACCTTCTTCCTACCCTGTCGTGCGACTTCTTCATGGGATCTTCCCCCAGCTCTCTTTCACGGCTGGTCCGCACCTCATGTGTTTTCCTCTCTGGTTTCGTCTTCAGCGGTGGCTTCTGTGATCGCTTGTGTGTTGGTGTTCTGTTTTTGCTAGCATCATCTTCTTTCTTTGGTGGTTTTTCTGAACTAATAAAGGTCGTGTCGAAGACCTCGGTCACTCATCTGCTGCCCTGACCTCACGATCCTCAACGGCTCTCCACGTTAGATTTGTAGCGGTGGATACAACGAGGTTTTGGGATTTGAGGTCTGGTGGTTGACAGTTTTCAGGCACTTCCAGAGTCTTCTAGGTTTTGTTTTGTTGAATCTATTTTTTTCAGCCTCGTCGATGATGCGCTTTTGGAGCCCTCGACTGCCCATTCCTTACTGTGATCTCTAGATACTATGCGACTTTCCAAGGTGGACTCAGTGCTATGGTAGTGAAGGGGTTTTGGGTGTTTGGTTCAATGGACGGTGGCACTCCAAGAGAGAATCCCTTTGAAGATGGTTCAGAGTATGAGTCAGAATCATCTTAATCTCAGCGTAGTTTATGTATTGTGAATTTTATTGGGTGTTTCGTCGTTTTCCATCGGTAAAGGTCTGTTGGTTTTCTTCTGCGTTTCTTGATATCGTTGTTTTCAGTTCGGGATGACTTGAATTGTGTATTTGGTGGTGTTCGATGGTGTTCTTTTTTAATGGTGGTTTGAGCCGACGCTGTGGGTGTTTTCGGTGATGAGGATGGTTTCCAGCATGCTATTTTCCCGCTGGCTAGTTTCGATGAAGGATGGATCGTATGAGGCTGTAGGCTCGAGGAGGTGAAGATGGTCACTTTTTTGAAACTTGAAAAAGGTAATGTGTGATTGTGCGCATAACGAGGCAGCAATGGTGTCTTTCTTTCAAATTTTGAATGAGGGTTCGTTTTGAAGGATTGTGGCGCGGTGTTGCTGGTTATGTTTGAAAATTTGAATTTTGAAACCTGTAATGCGTGTAATGTGTCTTTTTTGGATTTTATGTAGGTTCCCACTTACCCTTAAAGTGTCTTCTTCAACAAATAAATAAAAAATTGATTGTGTTAGAGTCTTGTGGATGACATGAACTTTCTACTCTAAATAGATGGAGGAGAACCTAAATTCCCAAGAGAAGTAGAAATAATTAGTGACTCAAAATAATTGAATTCATAAATGAATTGAGATATGTCTTTATTTAAATATAATGAAAATTTTGAGTCATATTATTTACCAAAATGTAAATGATCACTTGGGAACAATTGGGTTTACCATTTTAAGAAATAGGTTAATTGTAACACTCTCTCCCTAGTTCAGTATGAACTGTAACCTAACAGGGTTTTCTATATGGCCTCAGGCATGCATCCCCATACACTAGATGATTTAAAATAGTATATGGGGTCTAATAAATTACTATAGGGAGACTATAACCCTATATTAAAGTGCATAATAAATATCAAATAACTAAATATCATCTATAATAGTGAATAATCTAAAAATGGAAGCAGCAAATGTAAACAAATATGAGTAATAAATGAAATTCTATAAAGGCCCAAACAATCATTCCATACATACAACTAACCACCCACTAAGATGGTTAAATATACATTCTGGAATAAATAAAATAAAATAAAACACTAACTGTATGAAATACCATGCTAAAATCATCACTATCCCTATGCACTCATCTGATCCATCATGCTCGGTCATGTTATCCCATGCCTTAGACCTAACATGTTCTTGAAACCAAGTGGATTTATTCTCAGTTAAAAAAGTTCAATGATGGATCAAGTATGGTGTGAGTAATACAGTCATCAGAGATCCGACAATGTCATCCCATATAAAGCCAATAAAATAATTGTATGTGCATGTGAATTATTCAAATGAATAATAATAATAAAAATAATATTAATTGGATGATGAAAATAAAATAACTAATTTCATACCTAGGGACCAATGGTTACCCAAGTCTGACCATACCTACTTTGGCTAGCACTAAATATGACTATGAGAAAACTGTTTCACCAGGAATCCAAGGAATTACAAGTGTTAATTACAATCAATTCAAACATTAAAATATTGTTAAATGAATGTATTTTTTAATTAGTTGATGGATACCAATCTATTAGGAATTCAACTTGATATAAAAATTTTATGTCATACAACTGGACACACAAGTATGAATAAACATATAATTATAACCATAAACTATATATTGACTTTTCACATTCAGGATTCTGGAACAATCGACATATAATGTAATGAATAGGTAAGTCTGGGTCCATGGAGACCATGTCCCCTGGTCATTAATGTTTTTTAGGGAGGCACATCCCTCAAGAATTTCTAGTTCATTTAAAATTATTTAAGTATATTTAATTTTAATTTAGATGATAAAATAATTGATACATAACATAAACATGGGGGGTACATCGAACACATGAACCCATCCTGATATGTTATTGTCCTTAGTGTCCATGATAGTTAATCCATATTTTAGGGGGATACCTAGGATCATTACTATCCATAGAACCTTAATATTACACACCAGTTCAGGTTCTAGGTATCATTAGTAAGCGTCATTACAAATTGATATACATACTCACTCAAGGTTAGTCTGTCAATGGGGCATCCATTAGGTCACTTCACTCTAGTTCGCTCTTCTTTCCCCACATAATCAGGGTCTTCCTAAGGTCTACTCACCTATGTCTGTGCATTGAATTACCGACCACCCTCATTCCATCCTCACCTATCAAGAGTACTGGTATCCACTATGTATCTCAAAGTTCCCATCAGATCCCGAGGGTCTTGTCATTACATGTCACAACACCCCTACCTCAAGGGTTCATCTAGGATCCTACACTATGTTAATTAAGTATTAGTTGGTCCAACATAACCTCTTAAGAGTTATATAGGACTCCAATTATCTAAAAACCCCTAGTCGTATCCATCAACAACTCATGTGACAAGCTAGTGCCCAAAGGTTGTTTGTGACCTATGGAGCCCATTCATTTAAATAGTCATTTTAAATTTAATTAAAACATATCATTTGATTTAAATTAACCAAGGGATCCCCCCTTGCTGGAAATATTAAGCATCCACATTCATTTAAAGCAAAAATAAATTCCATATGGAATGTATGTGATACCACTAACCTTTATTCAATGCTTTCAAATTTTATCTTCACGGGTCGACAGTTGATGCCCAGGCCCATCCAAGCTTGTTCAGTCTGGTCCAAGATATATATGGCCCTATCTCAATGCTAAAAAATGAATAAATATAATCACATTATAATTAATTAATTATTATAAAAAATTTATAATTAATTAAACAATTTTATTTAAAGAGGTATAATGCCTAAATTATCACTAGACAATCTTGTTATGCTAGAATCATAACGAGCCTCTCTCCAACAACCTATGGAATATCCTTAACATTGAACTGGAAAAAACCCTTAACAAGTGGGATGAAAACATTTATTAATTTAATTTAATTTAAGCTTTAATGTTTTAAAAATTCACCATGGAGACACGCCTCAATAAAAAGAGATGTGGAAAAGTGAAAACAACACCTTGAGACTCCCTCTTCATAGATAGAAAAAAAGATACATCATGCTCAAACAATTGTATCATTATTATGAATAATAAAAACCAAAACACTATACTAGGGAAACTATAATTAGATAAAAATAGAGGATAATAGGATCAAATACCAATGTAGGGTTAAACGTTTATAAAATTTCTCAGTAAAGTTTCCAAAAACCAAATCTTCAAGGAGATTGATGAAGGGAGGGACTGGGGGGGGGGGGAGAAGTTGGATCATGTGATAGGGGAAGAGAGGAGAAATACAAGGCTTAAAATTTAAAATATTGGGTTGAAATTTTTTTAATTTTTAATCCTATAACGATTCTCTAGATATGGACACACATTTGGCCAAAACGTGCACCAATCATACACCCCACTATCCAAGGAATCACAGATCTCATATGAATACACCATAGTTTAATGGAATATGAAAAAACTATGTAAAATGAATATAATTTAATATAGAAACTCACACGGTCTCTTTGAACCATCCACATGGATTGTCAACCCAAAGACATATAAATTCTAGGATGCAAAATTGGGATAGATAGTTATCACTAACCTTGTGCCAACCATGTGCCCCAATTTATCCTTATAAAACCTTAGACTATGAGACTTAAACTCCCAGTACACACCAAAAACAATTGAAACCTCTAATAAAATTAAATCTAGTTATAAATTTGTCTTTTTGAGGGATTCCATCCTTCATAATTCCATTCCAAAGATCAAATTAAAATCCAACCCATACAGTACTCGAAAATTGAAAGTCCTTTTAAAATTTTATGTTTTTGTGGATAAGAGATATTACAATAATTCTAAGAATTGGTTAAAAGCATAACCTATGATAAAATGTTTTCAAAAATATAATTTATTGATTTCTCATAAATTTTCTCTTTTGTTGTTAAATATGAAACAATTTAGATAGTGGTAAGAATGGTGTCTTTGGAAGGTCTATACTAAGGTTAGATAGACGTAAAGATAACCTTTATTTATGGTTATTTGGAGGAATAAATGCACATGAAGTAACTAATAGGTTTCATAGAATAAGAGAACCAGAAGACAGTTTATAAACTAAATAAAATAATTTTTGGACTGAAGAAAGTTCCATGTTAATGGAATCATAAGTTCAATGTTTTTATGTCAGAAAAAGGATTAGGATCCTACAATATAGACCGTTGTCTCTATAAAAAGGTATGGGATTATGGGATATTCATCATAAAACTAAAATATGTGGATGGAAAATTTCTTGTTGGAATGTATGATATAATTATTAAAAATATAGAGTCATTTTTCCATATGATTAAGGATGAATGATCTTGGTGATGAAAAAAAATGATGCAGATCACAATAGAGAGGGATAGAAAATCCAAAACATTAGTGATATCCAAGAAATACTACATATGTAAGATCATTAAACAGTTTTTAATGACTATATGTAAGACTATGATAAGCCCTCTTTATAGAAACTACATGTTATCCAAGGCACATGCAACAAAATTAGAAAAAGAGATATGGTACATAGAGAATGTTTTGTTTACATTAGCAGTAGTAATTTTGATATATACAATGATTTTTACTCAGTTGGACATAACTTTTTCAGTGGGATTTTTAAGTCAATTTATGTCAAAAATTAGAGGACAACACTAAGAATCTATTAAGAGGATCATCTAGTACTTTAATGGATCTTAATAATTTTCTATATTATTTGGAGAAGAAGATCTATTGTAAGTTTTATGGATGTAGACTTTATTGGAGACTTAGATAGCTTGAAGAGGAGGATTAATTTTGATCTCATATAGAGATAAACAATAATTAGATGGATTTCATGGATGTAAAGAATCATTAATTTGTCTATAAAATAAGTATAGTACCTAGATTCAAAAAAAATAGGGAAGGATATAGTTTAGTTGATGTGGTTTCTGAAGGAGTTTGGATGAAGTCAAGAGGGTGAATTTTTATTCTATGATAATCATACTTTTATTTACATAGCCCATAATGCTATGTTTCATGAATGAAAAAATCATATTGAATTAAAATAACAATTCATCTAGAACATGATGGAGGAAAAAGTGTTTTATTTATAGAAGGTTATTGGAATCCCAAATCTGCTGGACATGTTTAATAAAGTGTTAGATTGATAAATTCTAAGGAAACATCATTCCTCTGTGGGACTTTGGTGAATAGAAGGAGGTCATAAAACACTACACACCGTATAAGCAAAATAAAATATTGTTTGTTTTTCAAAAATGATGGAGAGTTTCCAAAAATCCATGAAATAGTCTTTATGTGGGAGATTACTGAGATGTGAAGCTTGTTTCATTGCACCAAATTTAGTTCACTAGATTTTTTTCACGGAATAATGGATTGACTCAGTGTATATAAATTACAGTTAGAACCTCTATATTAGGCATCATGACTATTAGAAGTTAATATCATCCAATTGAACCATGGAGGTCCATAATTTTCGTGAAAATAAGTTTATTGAAGTAGTATTTTCATTTATTCACTAGTGAAAGTGTTCAAATGTAAAAGGGGTACTATAGATCAATAATAATCTTTAAAAATAGAGGCATCTCCATGAATGTTGGTAGTTGGTGTAACTTGTAGGACATGATGATTACTCCTATATGAGAAATTGGGAAACTTATGAACAATGGATCATCAGAAGTACACAATGGATCAGAATCTGAATAGCGATTCTGATAAAAACTTCATCTGATAATTATAGAGTGGTAATACTTTATAATTAGTTTAAAAGATATTCTGATCAAAAATTTCATCTGAGAATTACAGAGTGGTAATACTTTATAATTAGTTTATATTGATGGATTTTTTATTTTATATAGAATTCTTTTACTTTTTGTGATAAAGAAATAAATACTATTTATAAGTCCCCAGCCTTAAACCTTACTTAATCTTGAGTTATTACAAGATTACACATTTAGGATCTTTTCGGGTTTAGAGTTTTAGAGAATTAGATCATAAAACTTGCATTACATTCCACATATAAACAAAGTGGTCACATAAAGATAGTATTCTTCTTTCCCATCAATGGAAATATATTTAAAATAAAACATGGATTCTTTCCTGACACTCCCTTGACACTATCATCATATCATGTACCTTTCCCTTGACCTGTGAAAAACATTTCAAAAAAACTTGGGATGAGCATAAAAAGCTCAGTAAGGGATATAAAAATATATGCAAAGGAAACATAGGTACATATATACATAAGAATGAAATCATAATTTACCCATAAAACATAATCACTTTAACATACCTCATCAAATCATGAATAAATCATAGAAATCATAAGACATAAAGGTAACTTGAGGCATTCATAACATTCTTATGTAGGGAGTAACCCTCTTGATTACGTTTGGAATACCCATCAAAGTATATTCCCTAAATCTCTTCAGATAAACCTTAACGTTTCACTCCTTCGTGTTACCCAATGCATTGGAGAGCTATATCGGGTTCACCCACCCGTAGTTTATCACAGAACCACCCGTCTTCATAATAATACCCAAGAACCTCAACGTAATCGTATCACATAAAACATGCATAAAAGAAACATAACATTCCCACCTTTCAATCACAAGATATCAATACAACACATTGATATAAAAACATTATGAAAACCATTTTCAATACCAAAAGAAAAGAAAAGTAAAACATGGTATTTATTTTTCTTTTAAAAAGAAGGTATGTCTTGTAGAGGAAGCTGAAACTCAAATAATGGTCACGGTGGCGGAGAAGTCATTGTCGCCACATACGTATGACAAAAACATTCCCTTTTGTCGTTTAGTAAATGCTTCGTATAAAAAATATTCCTTTTTAATAAACGTAAAAGTCAAAGGGGTTTATACACCATATAAAAGAAGGCTGTGTATAAAACAAAATATGCCTCAATGAAAGGAGATTGAGACGAAGTCCCATACCTTGGGTCCGACTTTACTCGATCGTTCTTTAATGTCCAGAATAATAAACTTGTGTTAATTTCTACTTGCGTAAGAACCTTTTTTAAATTCATTATTCCTTTTATATCACTTATTTCCATGTCATGAACAACTATGTAATTATTTAAGTTAATAACGGTCGTTTTAACGATCATTGGTACTTGAGTCAAAAATAAACACTTTATAATTACAAGTTGTTCACGTATCCATTATATCCAGAATTATAATCATGATGTATATATCATATATATCCAGTATATACATGCATTTATAAAATTAAATAATCATTTAGAGGTAAGAAATGAAAGGCACCGTTCATGGAGACGGTAATCCGTACGTACGCATGAACGCTACTTTCATTTCTATTTCGTATTTTATAGAATGGAATCATAATGATATAAAGGTATATTATAATTCCAGTATAATATCATATATAATATCACAGTTCCATCCTTTATACGTCCCACATATGGTATTTAACGAATCAAATCACTTTGAGGGGGCGGTAGTCCGCACTTCCTTAAATGATGATATCGCATTTACCCATAATGGAAACCATAAAGGTATGCCCAAAATGAAAAATACAGAAGCTTAAGGAAAACATAAACATATTATATATCATATATAAATATAGTGACATCTTAATGGCCACCTTTGAAGGTTTTAAAATAATGTTGAACAATCATCGTTTCGGGAGGCATAAATTCACCATCCACGGAAACAGTATGTCCTTTAACCATTAGATGTAGGTGTGTGTAAGTGTAGCTCGAATCCTTCTTATAACAACATCCTAGTATATTTAAGATACTAGAGTTGTTACAAAATAGATGAATAAAAAGAGTTTAGGGGGTTGGAGAAGAAAAATAAAAAAAAGGACTCAAGTGAAGACATTACCTTAAAATCGGGTAACTCCCTTTGGTTTGAGCTTAAAGGCTTCCTTGGGAAGACTTATGCCCAAAGTGAGGCTTCAAGGAGTAAGAGAGGGATGTGGAGAGACAAAATGGGCAGGGGTTGGCCGAGCCAAAGCCTTTGGGTGTGTGTGTAAGGGGGTAGAGGTGGGGGCCATTTATAAGAGGAGAGGAGGGGCACTCTTGGAAAGTAAAGAAAGGTTACTTTATTTGAAAATGATTTTCGGATTCAAAAGGTCCCACATTGATATAATTCGAGGGTAAGGTGATAAGGGTTTTAAATCCACCCATCCAATAGGTTTTGGATATGTGTAGGTCATATATTTTACATTATCATTTCATTTTATTTAAATCCTTTATTAATGAGGTAATCACTGCATCATCATGATGTCATAAATAATTTAATTTATTTAAAGTCTAAAAAATATGAAAAAAATAATATTATGTAGGAAATCTTTTTATATTTCCAATTAATATTTATAGTCTAAAATATCATCTATGTAGACAAAATTAAAAATGTTTTAATCAGGTGATACATTCTTTGTCACATTTAACATTCTTTAAAAATAAAAAGATAAAAAGTCACTTTCTCACAAAAGTGATTCCATGGGGCCCCCAAGTTTGGCACAAGGCATCCCATGGTCGGCCATGAGACAACCAGTATAATTAGGACACATGTTGGTGTCATTTTTTTATTATTATGATATTATTTTATTATCCTTAACTACCTGATTACTCATTAATCAAGATAATTAAGGATAATTACCATTGTTACTATTCATAATGTCTAAAAATAAAAGAGTCTTGATTACATAATTTTTAACTTATTATTACAAATATTTAATAAATTTTACCAAATTCCAAACACAGAAATTGCAATAATTGATTTAAAAATAATTCCCGTTGTCAAAACAAATAGCGGGTTTTTTTGAAATAATATCTATGAAACGTTTGACATTAGTTTATGACCAATTCCAAAGTGAAATTAATACTAATGAACACCATTGGATTAAATGATAAACATATATTCATATTACACTTTAAGACCAATTAAAATGATAATCTAACCATATAATTAACTTATATTAAAAAGCAGTTACGATGTAAAATGCAGTATTTTTCACTATTCATTAAAAAATGAACATTGTCAGAAAAATATCAAAAACTTATCCAAAGTAAATTTCAATGACCCAATCATAATGAATATGTTTATTTTGACAAATATAGATTATAAAATTGTCAAAAGTTTGATTTAAAATGGGTTTTCCATCAAAAGGCAGTAAAACAATCTTTTAAGAATATTAGTGTATTCCATGCATAAGATTGTATTTATTTTCATTTTAAGCCTCTAAAACACTATCTTAATCATAAATAGACATAGATAAAAATATATATTATTCATTACTTACTTGGGATGTTACATCCTTCCCCCCTTTAGAAAATTTCGTCCCCGCAATTTATTTACTTATCGAATAAATGGGGGTACTTATCCCTCATTGCATTTTCAGATTCCCATGTTACCTCTTCCATCATGTGGTTTTTCCACAAAACATTTACCTGATTAATAACCTTATTTCGTAACACTTTCTCCCTCTGGTCAAGAATCTGGACCGGTTGTTCTTCATAAGATAGGTTCTCTTCCAGCTGAACTACCTCTGGACTCAAAACATGAGATGGATCTGACATATACTTTCTCAACATCGAAACGTGAAAAACATTATGTACCTGAGATAAACTCGGAGGTAAAGCCACCCGGTATGCAACTGATCCAACTCTCTCCAGAATTTCATATGGTTCAATGAACCTTGGACTCAACTTTCCTTTCTTACCAAATCACATCACACTTTTCCATGGTGAGACTTTGAGAAAAACATGATCACCTACCTCAAAATTTAGATCCTTCCTCCTATTGTCTGCATAACTCTTCTGCCTACTCTGAGCTGTTCTCATGTGTTTCTAAATCAGCTGAACTTTTTCTGCCATCTCTTCTACCAATTCTAGTCCCATCAACTTCCTTTCAACCACTTCATCCCAGAAAGCTGGAGTTCGACACCTCTTCCCATATAACGCCTCAAATGGTGCAATCTGTATACTGGAATGAAAACTGTTATTATATGAAAATTCAACCAAAGAAAGATTTTGGTCCCAACATCCCTGATAATCCATCGAACAAGCTCGTAGCATATCCTCCAAGGTATGAATTGTTCGTTCTAACTGCCCATCTGATTGAGGATGAAATGATGTACTAAAATTTAATTCAGTACCCAACGACTTCTGAAGGCCTTTCCAAAAGTTATAAGTGAACCTAGGATCACGATCAGATAAAATGGAGAGAGGAACTCCATGTAACCTGACTATCTCTTTAAGATACAAACATGAAATTTGATCTAGGGAAAAAGTGTCTCATATAGAAAGGAAATGAGCAGATTTAGTCAAGCGATCAACAATAACCCAGATTTCATTATTATCTCGAGATGTCTTCAGTAATCCCACAACAAAGTCCATGGATATATTCTCCCATTTCCACTCTGGCACTGGTAAAGGCTGAAGCATTCCTTTCGGTAACTGCCACTCTACTTTAACCTGTTGACATGTCAAACACTTCACAGTAAAATCAGCAATATATCTTTTCATTCCTTCCCACCAGTAATACTCCCTCAGATCTCTGTACATCTTAGTACTGCCAGGATGAACTGAAAACGAAGAACTATGAGCTTCACATAACAACTCTCTCTTCAACTGCGAATCACAAGGCACACACAATCTCTTCCCAAATCTCAAAACGCAATCATTATCAATGTTGAATTCAGGCAACTTACCTTTCTGAACCAGCTCTACCTTTTTCTTCAACTCACTGTCTTGCTTCTGTGCTTGCTTGATTCTATCTAATAGAGATGATCTCACTGATACCTGAAACAAAACAGAAGAAATTCCTACACCAAAAACTTCTATGGAAAATTTCATCAAATCCTTAACCAAAGGATCACGTTCCAAATGCAACATTTCTAATGAAGCATTACTTTTTCGACTCAAAGGATCAACCACTTTATTTTCTTTTCCCAGATGGTAATGAATTGTACAATCATATTCCTTGATTAATTCCAGCCATCTCCTCTGTCTCATGTTTAACTCTTTCTGAGTGAATATATACTTTAAAATTTTGTGATCAGTATATATTTCACACTTTACTCCATACAAATGATGCCTCCAAATTTTCAAAGTGAAAACAACGTCAGCTAATTCCAAATCATGTGTAGGGTAATTTACCTCATGAGTTTTCAACTGTCGTGAAGCATAAGCAATTACCTGATCATTCTGCATTAGGACGCAACCAAGTCCTTTCAATGAAGAATCACTGTATATAACAAACTCACCATTCCTGGAAGGTAGTGCCAAAACTGGAGCATTCACCAATCTTCTTTTCAATTCCTGAAAACAATCATCACATTATTTTGTCCAGATAAACTTAACAACCTTCCGAGTTAGCTTAGTCATTGGACTAGATAACCGTGAAAAATTTCTAACAAACCTTCGGTAATAACCTGACAAACCAAGGAAGCTATGAATCTCAGTAACATTTGTGGGTCTTGGCCAGTCTTCCACAACTTTTGTTTTTGTAGGATCAACAGTTATCCCATCTTTAGAAACAATGTGACCAAGGAAAGAAATTTGTTGCAACCAAAACTCACACTTGCTGAATTTTCCATACAGTTTCTTTTCTTTTAAGGTTTGCAAGATAACCCTTAAATGTCTTTCATGCTCCTCTTTACTTTTAGAAAACACCAAATTATAATCAATAAAAACCACCAAAAACTTATCCAAGAACTCATGGAAAATTCTATTCATTAAGTCCATGAATACAGCATGTGCATTGGTTTGCCCAAAAGGCATTACTACAAATTCATAATGGCCATATCTTGTACGGAACACGGTCTTTGGAACATCTTCTTCCTTTACCTTCAGCTGATGGTACCCCAATATCAAGTCAATCTTTGAAAAATACTGAGCTCCCTGGAGTTGATCACACAAATCATCAATATGAGGCAAAGGATATTTTCTCTTAACAGTGATGTTATTCAAGACTCTATAATCAATGAAAAGTCTCATTGAACCATCTTTCTTTTTAACAAATAAAACAGGAGCACCCCATGGTGATGTGCTAGGTCGAATGAAACCTTTCTCTAATAAATCTTGCAATTTCTCCTTCAACTCTAAAAGTTCAATTTGAGACATTCGATAAGGGGGTTTTGAAATTGGCTTAGCATCAGGAACTAAGTCAACAGTAAACTCAACTTCCTGATCTGGTATTATTCCAGGCAACTCATTAGGAAAAACATCAGAATACTCATTTACCACTGGCACATCATTAATCTGAAAAGTTCATTTATTTTCAACGATGTGTGCAAGGTAACATTCATTTCCATCTTTTAAAAGTTTCTTGGCCTCTTGATAAGTTATCAACAGTAAGGGTTCATTCTTGTACACAAACTGAAAGTCTTTCTGAAAAGAAACTTCTTTATCTCTATAGTCAATCTTATCATGGTAAATAGAGAGCCAATCCATAACCAGGATAACATCAAACTCTACTAGAGTTAGAACAATAAGGTTTGCAAGTAGGTTCTTTCCACATATAAGGATATGAAGATTCTTATAAATTCTTTTTGCCTCAAAATTTCCCCCAGGTGTTTTTACCAAAAGTTCAGGAGTCATTTCTTGAGATGGTATTCCCATTTTACTAGAAAAGGTTTCAGAGATGAAAGAATGTGTGAACCCCGAATCAAACAACACACTGGCATAATCTGAAAAAACAAACAAAGTACATGATACAACTTAATTTGATGGGCCAACATCTGCTGAAATAGTTGCAAAGGATTTCACCACCCCTTTCTGCTTATAGTCTAACTGCTTCCCATCACTCAAGCTCTTTGTCGGACACTCGTTTGCATAGTGACCCATCTCATTGCACTTAAAACAATTCACTAACTGTATATCAAATTTGGTCTTACCTTCACCTTGATCTTTTTCAGTGAAATAATGAGCCTTATGTCCCATCTTACCACATCGGTAGCAGTTTCCAGAATTCAGAAGACATTCCCCAACATTCCCTTTCCCACATTTCTCACAAACTGGAAACTTAGATTTCTTACCATCATACTTTTTTGAATAATTCTTCCCTTTCTCCGGACACCTAGGTCTCTTCTTCTGCTGGTTGTTATAGAAAACTTGATCATCGGCAAACTCCATTTCCACCTTCTCAGTGCATCGAACAAGCTTTTCATAACTTTTAAACTCACGAGAAGCTAATTCCCTTAGATATTTTGGTTTTAATCCTGAGTAAAAACGATTGATTTTACTATCAAGGTCTCGGATAAAATTTGGAGCATACCTTGCCAATCGAGTGAACCTTTCTTCATAGGTAGCAACTGAGTCTTCCTCTTTCCTCAATTACAAGTATTGTTTTTTCATCCTAAGTCGAACAGCCTTAGGAAAATACTTTTCAAGAAACATACCTTTGAATTCATCCCAGTCGAGAGCATCAATCTCATCAGTGTCCCTGATATTTTTAACCATCGACCACCACTGATCTGCTTCACCCTCCAAACGGTAAATAGAAAGACTAACATTTTGATTGTCTGAACACCCCATGACATCAAAAATCTTCTCCAGTACTTTAATCCACCCTTCAGCTAGCACAGGGTCAGATGATCCTCTAAATGATGGGGTATGTTGCCTCATTAAATGTTCCACCACTGACATGTTTCTCTACGGTTGATATGGCCGATCTCGTGCATGGATACCACCACCATTTATCGCTTGAGTCAACTGTTCCATTAATGCAACAAACTGTTCAGTTCCAATTCCGACCATCTCAGGATGCTGATTCGGAAGGTTATTTCCTTCTGCATGCCTTCCTAGAACTGCTTCCCTGTTTCCTCTACAGAAAACCATTCTGAACAAACATGTCTTAGATGAAGAAACATGGTAATCTTCAAATGCTATATCACTTCAATTTGACCATAAAAAAATATTTTTGGATAATCATTTAATAGAATTCTAAATCCTAAAGTTATCTAAATTGACCTCTGATACCAACTATAAGGCCCAAACCTTAAACCTTACTTAATCTTGAGTTATTACAAGATTACACATTGAGGATCTTTTCGGGTTTAGAGTTTTAGAGAATTATATCATAAAACTTTCATTACATTCCAAATATAAACAAAGTGGTTACATAAAGATAGTATTCTTCTTTCCCATCAATGGAAACATATTTAAAATAAAACATAGATTCTTTCTTGACACTCCCTTGACACTATCATCATATCATATACCTTTCCCTTGACCTGTGAAAAACATTTCAAAAAAACATGGGATGAGCATAAAAAGCTCAGTAAGGGATATAAAAATATAAGGAAACATGGGTACATATATACATAAGAATGAAATCATACTTTACCCATAAAACATAAGCACTTTAATATACCTCATCAAATCATGATTAAATCATATAAATCATAATAAATAAAGGTAACTTGAGGCATTCATAACATTCTTACGTAGGGAGTAATCCTCTTGGTTACGTTTGGAATACCCATCACAGTATATTCCCTAAATCTCTTCGGATAAACCTTAACGTTTCACTCCTTCGCGTTACCCAATGCATTGGAGAGCTATATCGAGCTCACCCGCCCTTAGATTATCACGGAACCACCCGTCTTCATAATAATGCCCAAGAACCTCAATGTAATCGTATCACATAAAACATGCGTAAAGGAAACATAACATTCCCACCTTTCAATCACAAGATATCAATACAACACATTGATATAAAAACGTTATGAAAACCATTTTCAATACCAAAATAAAAGAAAAGTAAAACATGGTATTTATTTTTCTTTTAAAAAGAAGGTATGGCTTGTAGAGGAAGCCGAAACTCAAATAATGGTCACGGTGGCGGAGAAGTCATTGTCGCCGCATACATACGACAAAAACATTCCCTTTTGTTGTTTAGTAAATGCTTCATATAAAAAATATTCCTTTTGAATAAACATAAAAGTCAAAGGGGTTTATACACCATATAAAATAAGGTTGTGTATAAAACAAAATATGCCTCAATGAAAGGAGATTGAGACGAAGTCCCATACCTCGGGTCCGACTTGACTCGATCGTTCTTTAATGTCCTGAATAATAAACTTGAGTTAATTTATACTTGCTTAAGAACCTTTTTTAAGTTCATTATTCCTTTTATATCACTTATTTCCATGTCATGAACACTATGTAATTATTTAATTTAATAACGGTCATTTTAACGATCATTGGTACTTGAGTAAAAAATAAACCCTTTATAATTACAAGTTGTTCATGTATCCATTATATCTAGAATTATAATCATGATTTATATATCATATATATACAGTATATACATGCATTTATAATATTACATAATCATTTATAGGTAAGAAATGAAATGCACCATTCATAGAGACGGTATGCCGTACATACGCATGAACACTACTTTCATTTCTATTTTGTATTTTATAGAATGGAATCATAATGATATAAAGGTATATTATAATTACATTATAATATCATATATAATATCATAGTTCCATCCTTTATACATCCCACATATTGTATTTAACGAATCAAATCACTTTGAGGGTGTGGTAGTCCGCACTTCCTTAAATGAAGATATTGCGTTTACCCATAATGGAAACCATAAAGGTATGCCCAAAATGAAAAATACAGAAGCTTAATGAAAACATAAACATATTATATATCATATATAAATATAGTGACATCTTAATGTTGACCTTTTAAGGTGTTAAAAGAATGTCGAACAATCATCGTTTCGGGAGGCATAAATTCACCATCCACAGAAATAGTATGTCCTTTAACCATTAGATGTAGGTGTGTGTAAGTGTAGCTCGAATAATTCTTATAAAAAAATCCTAGTATATTTAAGATACTGGATTTGTTACAAAATAAATGAATAAAAAGAGTTTAGGGGGTTGGAGAAGCAAAATAAAACAAAAGGACTCAAGTGAAGACATTACCTTAAAATCGGGTAACTCCCTTTGGTTTGATCTCAAAGGCTTCCTTGGGAAGCCTTCTGCCAAAAGTGAGGCTTCAAGGAGTAATAGAGGTATGTGGAGAGACAAAATGGTCAGGTTTTGGCGGAGCCAAAGGCTTTGGGTGTGTGTGTAAGGAGGTAGAGGTGGGGGCCTTTTATAAGAGGAAAGGAGGGGCAGTCTTGGAAAGTAAAGAAAGGTTACTTTATTTGAAAATGATTTTAGGATTCAAAAGGTCCCACATTGATATAATTCGAGGGTAAGGTGATAAGAGTTCGAAATACACCCATCCAATAGGTTTTGGACATGTGTAGGTCATAGATTTTACATTATCATTTAATTTTATTTAAATCCTTTATTAATGAGGTAATCGCTGCATCATCATGATGTCATAAATAATTTAATTTATTTAAAGTCTAAAAATTATGAAAAAATACTATGATGTAGGAAATATATTTATCTTTCCAATGAATATTTATAGTCTAAAATATCATCTATGTATACAAAATGAAAAATGTTTTAATCAGGTGATACATTCTTTGTCACATTTAACATTCTTTAAAAATAAAAAGATAAAAAGTCACTTTCTCACAAAAGTGATTCCATGGGGCCCCCAAGTTTGGCACAAGGCATAAAATGGTTGGCCATGAGACAACCAGTAGAATTAGGACACATGTTGGTGTCATTGTTTTATTATTATGATATTATTTTATTATCCTTAACTACCTGATTACTCATTAATCAAGATAATTAAGGATAATTACCATCGTTACTATTCATAATGTCCAAAAATAAAAGAGTCTTTATTACATAATTTGGACCTTCTGATTAAAAATATGTAATCCATTTTACCAAATTCCAAACATAGAAATTTCAATAATTGATTTAAAAATAATTCCCGTTGTCAAAACAAATAGCTGGTTTTTTTGAAACAATATCTATGAAAAGTTTGGCATTAGTTTATGACCAATTCCAAAGTGAAATTAATACTAATGACCACCATTGGATTAAATGGTAAAAATATATTTAGATTACACTTTAAGACCAATTAAAAGTATAATCTAACCATATAATTAAATTAAATGAAAAAGCAGTTATGATGTAAAATGCAGTATTTTTCACTATTCATTAAAAAATGAACATTGTCAGAAAAATACCAAAAATTTATCCAAAGTAAATTTCAATGTCCCAATCATAATGAATATGTTTATTTTGAAAAAAATAGATTATAAAATTGTAAAAAGTTTTATTTAAAAAGGGTTTTCCATCAAAAGGCAGTAAACCAATCTTTTAAGAATATTAGTGTATTCCATGCATAAGATTGTATTTATTTTAATTTTAAGCCTCTAAAACACTATCTTAATAATTAATAGACATAGATAAAAATATCTATTATTCATTACTTACTTAGGATGTTACACTATTTCTCCCATGTATGTAGTATATGTTCTCCAAACAACATAAACCTTTTGTGTTCCTTCCTTCATTTTTTATTCTTTAATTGGCTATATTTTTATTTGAATGATCTTGAGATTTCTTGAATGTGTGAGAGGGTTTACTTTGTGTAGTGATTAGGATGATAATAATTTATATTTTCGATTATAGTTAGTTACAATAATTTCTAGAGGAAATTCTATTGTGCAGATCCTTTGGTGTGTGTAATGTTCCAGTGAATTGAGGTTTCTAGTTTTTAAGATCATACAACCATTCCTAATAGTAATTATCAAAAAAAAAAAATTATCCATTAATTTAGTATGTGTTAAATATATTTTTAAAAGAATATATTTTTAAATAAATTTTTAAAAAACATTTACAAATAAATATTTTCAATACAAAAAATAAAATAAAATGAAAAATACATTAAAAAATCCATCATGATAAATTATTTACATGACAGACTTCCTAAAAAAACTAGTAACATTAATGAATCATTTACAGACCACAAAATTAACCTTATTTGACATTCATGTATGTATTTCCTTTTTTTCACAAACTTATTCCACTGGAACTACTAGAAAATTGAGAAAATATGCAGCCCAAAATTGGGAAACTGTATATCATGGACACCTAGATCTTTTTAAAACTCATCTTCCCCTACACCAAATCATACCAAATAAGCCTCAAATAGATCTTGTCATGTTCATCACTCTACCAACCACTTCACTCATCTGTACATCATAAAACCCATGTGTTTCCTACTCTCAAACTTTCACCTCAGGTCGTTATCACCTGCTATCCACCTCACCTTTTCCCATCATTACCTAATCTCAATGATAAATACTCCCACCATTATTCATCTTGTATATCCCTTACCATGTTGTCTAAAAATATTTATTTTTTACCTCATCCCTAAAAAAACTTTTTATCTCTATCCACCACATGCTCATCACATTTCCTCCGCCCATTGACTCATAACCACCCACTCATTGCTTCACCACATCTATTCCTTTAATCATCATCACTGTTACATGCCTCCATTGAATATATATCCCCACCTCCTCTACATTTCTACCCTGATCAACCATCAATGATTTTCCCTACCTTGTTTTTCTACCCCTGGTTTTCACACCCCTAGTTTTTTACCTTTTGTTTTTATGAACTGCCCATGTTATACACGCCAATTATTATTTTTAAATATAGAGTGGCCGCTTGAAGTGGTCATGGAAGGGGAATTTATGACCCCATATACTAATATTTATATCAGTATATATATTTTAACAAATCCACTTCCATGACCACTTTTTAGGGCTATAAAAGGTAATTTTTCTACTAGTGTAGAAAACCCTCCTAATATTACAGAGTAGATAAGGGTGCCCCCTAAATACTGCCTCCAATTTACATGAGTTGGAAACTAGAACTGAGGGTATAAAACACAAAAATGGTAGTAGTTATCATTATAATTCATAGTAAAATATAATAAAATTCCCTTTTTAACTCCATAATATAAAATAAAAACTAACATCCCATAATTTATTTAAATTTCATAGAAAAAAATAGTATCCCAAATAAATAAAAGAAACTCTTATGAAAGTGACTCTGACATCAACTCCAAGCCACCGACTAGTAATAACCAAATAAATCACGAACTCCCTCTAGAATCCTAAAAAAATTATATATATAAGGTTGAGAATACAAGTATACTCAATAGGATCCTCCTCAAGACCTATTATGAAAATATGTAAGAATCATACTAATGCCCCAATGTATAAAAAAATGAATCAACATGAATCAGTGTCAGTTTAACTAAAAAAACATCAATAAGGCTCACTCACCCAATATCCCATCCAAGTATAATGATATAGTATAAAAAAGAACATATTGAGAAGGTGCCTCACAACCACTTACCCACTGGTGTATCACTCTCACACCCCAACAGAAAACAACTTGTGATTCAATCCCTTATATATCCATCTATATGCACAACCACATACCATATCATAGCTTAAACAACATTCTCATGATAATGGGGTATCATGAACATAAAGAACATCAACCTCATGGCCTCCTCATACAAATAAATTTCCCCACCATGTAACCATATCATAGTCACACAATCATGTTAGACAACATAATAAATACTAGAACATTAATCCAACAAAACTTGTAAGAATATAACTACCATGATCCATCAAATCCCCTAACATATTTTAAAAGAGAGTGGGGATGATGGATTAGTTATAGATTCATTCTCTCAATATCCTAGATATTGAAAAAACACTAAAAAACTAAAACATTTGGGTGATAGTAAGGATATATAATTTTGGTGGTAGTTCATAGAGATAAAAAAAATACAACATATAAAATTATAACACATAATCCCAGCCAAAGGGTCATACTAAAAAATAAATACCATTACCCATAATAGTCATTTCACTACCTGTATCACTTGATAATAACCACTTCCATCACTATACCATAAATCATCCCCACATTTTCACACAAGATAGCCACATAAATAATAATTAATATTACATTTAATAATATAATTTACACTTTTTAGATTTCCCTTTTTAACATCCACATTACATTAATTTTTCTATTAAATTATCCATATTTAAAATCAATCATTAAACTCTCCACCACCCAAAATTTTCCCAACTAATGAACATTCATTTGAATAATTAATACCTCATTAACAACACAATGTTTATTAAATTATACTCCACTTATTATCACTATATTAATTATTACCAACCATATTCCAAGCTATTGAGAAACTATAGTACAACCACATATCAACTAGTGTCATCACTACAACAACACCCACACATCCCATTCGAACAGTATCCATAACAATCATAAAAAAATTTTCTTTCTACAAAACCAACCATACCAACATAACCATAACCACACTACAACCCGCCCACCACTATTACATTAAAAATACCATAATGTTACCCCAAAACCAAAAAAAGAAAGAAAAAACCCATTTAAAGGAGAAAGACACACCCAAGTCCACAATAATAAACAACACTTCCCCATTTTTATTTTTCTTTCATATTAACTCATCACTTCTAAAATAACATGCTATTAATGTAAATTCAATATTCTTATGACACTGTTTTCCTTACTACATTATGTAGTTTAGCTTATTATATGGTGAGAGTAATATTAGTAATGGTGGACAAAATTATCACAATAGAATACATCAACCAACCATATTTATGATAGAAAAAAACAATATACATAGTAGAGAACCATGTTTAATTACACCCTTTAATCATAATTCCATATCCATTTGATCACTTATTAATCATTGTTTCATAATAAATGGGGATTTCATGGTCCAATATCAACACCATAATAATAGATTTCCACATGACAAATTTATTACCATATTTAAGTGATTAACTCATTATAGAAGGTGATTCAAGAATGAAAATAGAAATAAATTCATATTACAATAGAAAACATAACCCTTTAGTAATAATATCAACAAATTTCTCTATAAGTATAAAATATCATGAAATTTCATAAATATCACAAAAATCGCCATCTTCGTTTAAAGTCATTATGGTCTTATTTATTATCTTAATTAGTTTAATCCATACTATCCACCTAAATAAAAAAATTCATGCTAATTCTACAACATTACATAAATAAGGAAAGGGAAGTCCAAAATATCCTTACATAAACTATATCCTTAAAAATCATTATCAAGAACAAAGTGAGGGAGATAATTATAATGACAAGAACACATGAGGAAAAAATCAATAACCTAGATCACTATAAACTCCATAGAAACCATAACTCAAATCTAACACAACTAATGATGAAATATTTTCACATGATCTCTAAGAATAAGAATGTGGAGAAAAACTAGAAAAAGGAAGTGAAACTCACATTGAATAACTAAGTGGTTGATCTATTGAATATGAGGTCTAAAACCAGTCAAATGGATCTCAATAATATCCAAGGATATACCTTTTTTCATCTAGGTTTTGAGGAGAAATTAATGAATCTATAATAACTTTAACAGTCTTCTGCATTTATACTAAAACTAGTGATTTAAAGAATCACAGTGTGACTAGTCATAATCACACTATAATGGGGATTTTTTGATAACGCTTCTCAAAATAATGTCATGATATTCCTTATCATTACATAGAATCTAACAGTAAAAAAAACTCCTTACCAAAATGAATTTGATGAAGGCCACAATGCAATTACGATAGTAATGCCACAATAATTTTTTTTAAAACATATATATAGACAAAGATAATAGGATTCATACCACACACAGTTGTTTATAGTTTTAGATTATAAGAGAAGTAAAGTTAAAATTTTCACATGGTATGAAAGAAATTAATGAGGATACATAATTATTCCAAATACATAAACTTTGATTTTATAATGTTTATGAAAAAAAATGAAAAAGGAAAAGATCACACTATGATATTTAAAATTTGTTAGATCATAAATAATATATTCGGAGATGGTATATACTATTTTTTATAAGAAAATTTAGAATAGTACCATGGTACCTAAGATAATACTTAGATCACCATAGTGATATGGATGAACTTTATTTCTTATATAAGATGATAATAGTTCATAAACTTTACACATTGTGTTTCAGAACTTGGTAGCATTTACATATGAATCGGGAAACATTCATATGTAAGGGTTACTCTATGATATATAAGGATATATAAGGATTACCCTAAAAAATGGGGTGATATATAAGGGTTACTCAATAAGTATGGTAAATCAAAAAAAAAAAAAAAAAAATTGAGTGTGATAGACCAACACACCAAATTACAAAACTCCCCTCTTCTATCAAACACTTCATATTGTACCATATATGAATACTCTATGAAGTAAAAATACCCATGAAATAGTTAAAATCCACATTATCACAACCATAACCCTGTGCTGTATGACAAACTCCACACTACTATACAAACATCACAACACGATTCACTATGAAAACTATCCAAACTTCTTCCCTCACCCCCAATACTTCCACCAAGATTCCCCAAACTCTCTTACCACTTAATAAAAGACAAAGGGAAAAGAAAAATCAAGGACCTTTTGTTATATACTTCTAAAATTACTTTCATATTCAATAATCAATACTAAATCTATAATGAAAACATAAAGGGGTCGCAAGAGAACAAACCCATGGGATACATCTCAAACAATAAATTTCTCTCTAAATCCCCATTAGTAGAACCATTCCATTTTAGTAACTACCATATAACTCTAAAGAATTAATAAATACATAGGAAAATATTTTATAGATTTAGAACACTTAAATAATGAACCACACTACAACATCATCCCTTCCCTAAAACAAAACCAGTACTCAAGATATTGCTTAAATTAAAATTACACTATCAAAGAAGGCTTAACATGATTGATAATGAGGAAACATAACATCAAAAACTCTTTAAAGAAACTTAAACTCCACATTACAAACTGTTAATCCATTCACAACATTGATACATGTTCATGAAATTATGTTTCTAAATCAATTCATTCAAAAAAATGCCTTTAGTTTCCAAAAAACATTCAGACATTAAATTAAACTGGAAAAATGTTTTTATCTTAACTCATGAAATAAATTAATAATAAATTAACACAAACATAAAATAAGTAGTATTTAAATTTTAAAAAACAATTCATGATATATAGAGTCTGTGTTTGAAATGTAATAAAATAGTTATATAATTTTATATGATATCTATTAAGTCATAGACTATGATTTTAATGTGATGAATATCATGGATTATGATATATAAATATCATAAGAGGCATGGGGATGCAAATATTGGTATATTTCATAGTTTTTGATAGGTTAGAGGTATGAGATATTGTGTTCATATCAACTGCCACATCTTTTATAAGTTTTACCTTTGGTTATGAATCAACATGTTAATTCATTTATGGATATATATACAAGATATATTCATTGAAATGTTCAACAATTATTTAAACCCTTTTTATTCATATTCAATATGGTTGAATGGTTAAGAGTGGGTTAAATTAACAAGTTTACAAAATTTTAAAGATATATTAGAGTTTAAAATAAACATACAATAGAAATAAAAAATAAATATGAACATAATAATTTTTATGGTAGTTTGGATCAAAGTGATATAATGTCTACTCTTCACAATCTCAATATGAGACTATAACACCCACTATATAAGTGAATGAAATTTTAAGGGGATTCACGACCCTTAATATCAGAATTTTTCACATCCATTGTCAAAACACAACATTCTAATTTCTTCGCACCAGGAGGCACAACCCCAAAACTGCCTTCTGATCACCTGAAGGCACAAACCAAAAACTTCCCTTTAAGTGGAGGAAGAACCATTTTTTTGTAACATAGAAAAACTATAAACCACTACCTTTTACCATACTTAGGAATAACCTGATGTACATTTTTAAGGGGTGGTATAACCAGAGATAAATTTCATACTTTTAAATGCCAAAAACATATACAAAATATTATTCATAAAAAAGATATAGGAAAATATTGTACCACAAAAACTAGTTTTATTTAGAAATTTTGAATGTAAAGGTAGCATGCATCATGTTTTGGAAGTAGTAGAGTGTTTAATGATGAATCCTAATGAAAATATTGAACCATATATGATACCAAAGTGTATATCAAGTCCTTCAATTTTAACGCTGCACTATTTGTATAATCTCGTCATGTTTGTGAATCTTCAAAAATTTGATCTAATGCACTGGTTATTTCAAACTCTTTTTATTGTGATTTTCCAGGAACATTAACATTAAAAAATTATATTCATAAGAATATAAAATGAATATTCTAACTATTGTAGATTTGTTTTGAAATAATTTGACACAAATTCTATCTCTAGATGATAACAAACTACTTTAGATTTCTTTATATTCATGCATTAATGGATTCCTAGAAGCTTAAATTATATTTCTTTCATAAATGACAAGTAATAAGAATCATTTAAATTTATTATATAATTATTATCAATAATATATAAAAAATAATATATAATAAATGCTATTAGAATTATAATAAATATAGTAATTAATAATCCATATAATAAATCTTTAATCACATTAAAATTACAAAAAAATTTATATGAGATATCATTTTTTATTTCTTGTGAATTATTGAATTAAAAATCTTGAATTCCAAATTATATCTTCCCTAATGAATAAATAAATAGATCAAAAATAAATATTAATATAATATTTAAAAAATGATCAAAATTTTCATGATAATATAAGGTTCATTCTCATAAGGTTTATAATTATTGTAAGGTTCAAAAAATATCATATGGCAGTTCTTTGTATGGTTAAACATGCTTATAAGATTATATTATTATAAGGTTAAGGAAAGTAAATTATAAGGGTTGGATATTTCCTTAATAAGTTTAATATAGATAGTCATAATGTTTATATTTCCTTAAATAAGGTTTAGAAAACCATTCATATACTTGAGACAAAGTCTCATAAGGTTAAGGTATACCACCATAAGGTAAGGGAAAACAAAATTAAGGTTCATATATATGGTCAAAAGGTATGAAATATTTTCCATAATTTTGAGACAATCTACAGATGACTATGCTTACTTAACTCCAAAATTAATTTATAAGAAATATAACAAAATAAAACATGATATAAAAATATAATGGAAATAGAATAATGAAGATAATTAATTTTTCTCCAAAATGAGTTCTTCTACAAGAATTGTATGTTTTAATATTAATTTTATAGGGAATAAAGTGAATCTTTTGTAATTTATGAAATCATATAAAGAAAGGTTATTTTTAATTATCAAAACATAATAAAAATGAAGTGGTAAAGTGGCACTCAATAATCTTCTCTTTTTTGATAGTTCCAAAATCGAGTATAATTTCAAAAACTTATCCCCGTTTTTGAAAATTTCAAAATGTTTAAAGAAAAACTATTAAAACATATATTTCCTTCTTTGAAATAATTTTTTTACATATTCAAACCTAAAAAACTCAAATTATTTTACTTCCAAGTAAAAACTAAAATAATGAAAACATTTATAACTCCCCCTTTGTTTTAGCTTGTATAAACATTGGTATTAAAACATAAAAATATATTTTTGTAAAAAAAGTATATTTTAGATAAATAATATTCAAAAAATATATTTATTCAATAAATGTAAGTAATTAATATTAAATAATGGAGATAGAAAATTAAATTAGTGAAACACACCTTGATATGAACTTTTATCCTTTATTTAAATAGTTGCATCTTCAAAATGGAGTATGTATATTTTAAAACTGTTATGGGAATAAATTAATTTTTTTTCTTAAAAAATTGAATAATCTTGCTGAAATTGAATTTTAAAGAAACATGGATCCAAAAAATATATTAAAATATTCAATTATTTATAAAATTAACTAACAATGATTATAAAAATCAGTAAACTAGAAATTTGTTTTGAATTATTACTAGATATAAATCAATAAAAGATTTAATTTTATTTTAATAAAGAATAAAATACAAGAGTATTAATCATGATTACGGACTAAAACTATTTTTATTTTTTAATAATGAATAATTAAAATCTAATGGAGATGAAACGAACTGAAATTATGAAGGTGTAATGATTTCAAACTTTGAGAAGGATCTTGAACTTTTTATAGACACATGCTGGCCATAAATATATTCTTTAAATTGAATCAATTTAAATTTTCATTATAAACATCCATCATGACATGATAATAATTTATTTTCTCAAAGTTAAATAAAACTAAAGTCTTAGTAAAAATATATTCTAGATGATAATCAATTGAAACAAATTCGAAACATATTTTATCCTTTTTTACATGGTCTCTCCTAAAATGATATATAATTTTTATTTTTTTAGTTATTGAAAGATGTAAATTATAATTAGAAATATAAATATATATTAATTTCTCACATAAAATAGGTAACTTGTAAAATTAAACATCAAAATAACTCAATGTTTTCTTAATCTATAAGTATTGATAAAAACAACTTGCTACAACTATGTATACTACTTTAGGAGTAGACAAAGCAATTGATTTTTTTTATAAGAGACTAGGAGTTTTCCTATAAAGTGACACATTCCACCTATTATTTTTTATATCAATTTTATATCCACAAAAATTTAAATATGAATATATTTTTAAATTAAATGAAGTTTTTCGATGAAATAATAAACCCTATTCTAAAGACCCTTTAACACATTTTATGATTATTTTCAAAAAATTTAAGATAATTTTCATAGGGTGAATTTAAAATTTAATAATAATAAAAACACTAAACATTATATCAAGAGGAAGAGATATTAAAAACAATAATAAACCAATGATATATCTAAAAGGTTTTTTATCCACTAATTTTTCATATTTTTTAAGATCAAATTTGCATAAAGAACTCATGGGGATGTTTTAACTTCTACAATTATCTAGTCTAAATATTTTAACAAATTTATTTACATAATTAGGTTAATTTAGAAATATTCCATCATTCTTTTGAAAATTTTTAAGTTAAAGGACCCATTTAAACTCTCTCAAAATAATCTGATAAAATTAACTTATCATTACTTATAAAAATTCACTACACAAAAAAATTATTAAAGATCCAAAAATAATATCATCCATATGAATTTGAACAATCAAAATTTGTTTATATAAATTTCTAATAAAAAAAGTAGGATCAACATATCCATTTATAAAATTATTCAATAAAATATATTAGATAATATTTCATTTCAATCTCTTGGATCCTGTCTAAGTACATAAATATCATTAAAAATCGTTAAAAAATGATTACAATGATATTTATTTTCAAAACTTGGGGGATGTATTACATATACTTCCATAGAAATAAATTCATTTAGAAAAGAATTTTTGATATCCATTTGAAATACTATAAATCTATGGAAATAAGAATATGAAAAAAAATATTCTAATAGATTCTAATCTATGAATCATAGAAAATGTTTCATCAATATCTATTCCTTCTTCTTATGAATAACATTATGTAACTAATTTTTACTTAATTCTAATATTATTTCCAGATTTAATAAATTTATTTCTAAAAATACATTTAGTTTCAATTACTGGTTTGTTGGTAGTATAAATAAATTTAAAACATTATTTTTTGAAAAATTATTTAATTAATCTAAACTCTTATTCCTGATGATCTAAATTATCCATATTTTCTTATTTGTATTTTCATAAAATTTAATATGTAAATTATCTTTAACCATCATATTATTTTATTATAAACTCTATATGATTTATTATAGTTTTAATAACCAAAGAATATACCTTTATCATATTTTTTATCTATGGAATATTTAGTGTTAATAATATAAATTTTTATCCAATTACTCTAAAATATCCATATTATTGTTTTCATCATTTTTAAAGTCTGTGTGATGTCATTATTTAAAAAGATCTTATAAGAAATAAATTAGACAAATAAAAGTTTTATATATAAATTTTTTCCTAAATAATGTAGTGTTTTTGAAAACATTTAGAATTTTTCAATAAATTTACAGTTACATTCTATTTTTCCTCACGACAAATCCATTTTGTTGTGGTGTCCTAGGGGACGAAAAATTAAAATAATAACTTTTTCATTTTGAACTTATTTTTAATAACGAGAAAAATATGAAAATTATCACTTCTAATTCATATGATTAAGTAAATGTTTTTCATTTTGAACTAATTTTCAATAAGATGAATGTTTTGAAATACTTTCAGATTTAGGAGTAAGAAAATAAACCCATTTATATCAAATAAAATAATAAATACTTAAAAAATCATACCTTTTAATACTGATAAAAGTAGTAGTTATAGGTCAAAATAATTCAAAATGTAGGATTTAAAGAGGCCTTATAATTTTAAATTCCTTAATTGGTATGAAAGACTATTTATGATATATAATGTCCATGCAGAAGCCACCAATATAGGTGACATATGAATTTAATTATAGAATATTATAAAATTTTTTATGTTAGGTTAACTTTTATAATAAAATAAAATTAGTATTCACATGCCTCTTATACCATAAAATATTATCTGAATATATAACACCTAAACATTTAACATTTTTGAATGTTAATTTAGAAAAATTTATGTAATAAATATTATCTTTTTGGATTTCATAAAACAAATTAGATCCATTTTAAAAGCTATGAACTTATCATTTTGAAAATTTTCATGAATTCTATAAACATATAATTGAGAAATATTAATCAAATTATTTTTTATCCCATAAAATATAATAAATTTTAAATTATTTTTTTAAATACCAAACACTCTAAAACCTTTATCTTTAATTTTAAAGTCATGGAAAAAATTTAAATTACTTAATTAACACATATTGAATGATAGAAAATTTGATTCATCATCTATCATATTCTTAGAACATCTAATATCCATTTACCAAGTTTCCTTTATCAAACTCCGAAGACAAATATCACACAAAGTCAGGTTTGATACAATTTTGATACCCCTAAAAAGTTTCATCCAACCAGATTAAGAAAAGAATTATTATTAACCCATACAAATTTCATAAATTTATTTATAGTTTATCTAGATGATAAGGGCTTATAAATAAAGGCTTTAGTATGACCAAGATATTGTGGAAATCAAAAATAACATAGACTATCATAATGTACCATCATCAAACATCTAAAATCAGTGGTTGTAAAAAAAATCTATTTAAAATTTGAATAAAAAATATATCATATATTTAAGGTAATTTATTACCATAACCAAAATAGTACTATAGATATATATATGTATTTAATTCTTACCATTTTATCATAACTTTACCTTCCTTCAACAAATTGTGATAGATCAATATTTAAATTTTCAACTTATTTTTTTCAGAATATCATTTTCAACTATAAGTTATTTAATATTTATTTCCTTTGGCTAATTATTTTTAGAAATATAATCCTTGATTTGATGATTTTTATTTTGAATATTCTATAAATCTACACATGATTTATCATTTTTACAAGAAGTATTATTCCCTATCTTTTAATTTTCTTCAAAAGTGATATTATTTTCCACAATAAGTATCTTAAAATTATTTTTTAGTTCCTTATAAATTTATAATATTTTTGTATATAATTTATTAAAAAACTAATTTCATCATATAATTCATTAACTAAAGGGTTTTTATAATGAAATTCGGAAGATTCACTATCAAATTCAGAAACATGATTTGAAGAAGCTTTCAATCACAAATTTTCTAATTCATTTTTGAAACGAGATTCTTCACTTGAATTAGAGTCCTTAGTAAAACTACATAAAGTTTTATGCTCTCCTTTTTCCATAATATTAAATATTTTGTTATTAATATATTTATTAAACTTCAAGTATTTAGGTTTAATGTATCAACACCTAGAAAATTTATGATATTTTTCTATTTAAACAAATATATTTCCTTTAATAGCTTGCCTTACAAACAATCCAAAGTTTAAAATAACCGTGATGAATTATTAAAATATTATTATTTTATTGTAATTTTATTTTATAAATCATCATGTCAATATTATCTTTGGTTCAATTTTGGTATTTTTCAAAAGAGATTTATTTTTCAGTGAATAGTGAGAAATATAGATTTTTGTAAAATTGTCATTTATTTTTATTAAATAAAATTATTTAAAAGTACCATTCTATTTTTTATTTGGAATTTTTAACACCCTAAAATTTTGCAATATATTTATCTTTAAATAATTTTATTTATGTGATAGCTTAGTTTACACACAACACCTAGTTCACATGAACCATGACATACTATTAAAATATTATTTTTTTCAGTTAAAAATTAATCGTTGGATTTGTGGTTATGAATATGAATAAGTCTTTATTTAATAATTTATGGTTAAATATTTAAAAAAATAATTCATTGGTTATAAATTAATTAGAAATAAAAATCATTTGAAAATAACTTTTTTTTTCTGTAGAACCGTTTTTATGCACGCAATGTATTTTTATCTTGGTAAATTTAATTAATCACTATTGGTTAGTGATGATAATAAAATTTATATATGATATATTCAATAAAAGTTTTTAAAATTAATTTAATATTTTTTTACATATGGGATAATAAAAAAAATAAGCTATAAACTTAAAAATGTATTTTTCTAAAAGATGTTATCATCGAATTATGAAAATTTATTTTCAAATTAATTTTTGATACTTATATGTATTTAATTTGAAAAAATGGATTCCAAATTTTGAATCATTAGGTTCATATTTTTTAAATAGTCCTATATTATTTTTAGGCATTATAAATAGTGAGTCATTTGTGAACAGTGATGTTGGTGAGTCATTTGTGAATAGTGCTATCGGTGAGTCATTTATGAACAGTGCTATCAGTGATTCATTTGTAAACAATGCTGTCGGTGAGTCATTTGTGAATAGTGCTATCATTGATTCATTTGTGAACAATGCTATCGGTGAGTCATTTGTGAACAATTCTGTTAGTCAGTCATTTTTGAACAGTAATATCGGTGAGTCATTTTTGAATAGTGATTTTGGTGATTCATTTGTGAATAGTACTCTTGGTTAGTCATTTGTGAATAGTGCTGTCGGTTAGTCATTTGTGAACGGTGTTGTCGGTGTGTCATTTGTGAGTAGTGTTTCCATCTTCATATAGTTTCGCCCCTTTAGCATTTTATTTGATAAAAAATGCATTCAAGGATTTGTTTTAAGGGATTTAAGGCTGATTCAAAGACTATAACTTATATATTAATTTTCCTAAGGCTCGGGATTCCTTTACTTGGTCAAACCGCATGGTTTAATGCGATTCGATTTTAATGGAAAATCCAGTGTGTCTTAAACTGCTGCTCTGTTAAATCTTGTAAAGGGATGAGATATGTTCCTCAGTTATTATTACTTTTTGTTCTCTAGTGTGATACACTTGATCCTCTCCTTCTTCCAATAGGATTGGTGTGATAAAACCTTAATCCTTGGATCATTTCTTCTTGAATTTTCTTCCTTCTTCATGCACACCCCCTATTTTGGTGCAAGTAGAAAGTGTCGATCCGTCATCGATATAAGTAATGATATACCTACGTTCTTGTGTTTTTTGATCCTTATTCTCCTGTTTCTCCTTGAAAAGTTATGGAATGTGATCTACAAGCATCTTATGGAGTTTTCTTTTGTGTTAGTTGGTGTGGTCGTGCCATGGAATCCTCAGGTGGATGCAGTTTTTGCAGGGGGAGGCGATCGTAATCCGTTGTGTGGATCATTATTGTATAAAGAATGTAAAGAACCTTTTGAGGTAGGGGATTCATGTATTCTCTATTCTTTTACGTGGAACTATAGATTTAGAATGTTTTATCCCACTGGATCAAAATGGAATTGACATAATAAATATTTGAATGGGATAAATAAATTGGTATCGATCATATGTTATTGCCTCTTGTTTTTCCAGATAGTGTGATATCTATGATTTCCTTATTTATCTTGTCATTATTAATGGAAATTGGTAAATAAAATAAACACATATTAATTTTATCTATTTATCAAAGGTAAAAGAGTCATGTAAATGAATATGGTTTTTGTAGTTGTTTTTATTTTATGTTAATCAAATCAGTGCAGTTAGCATGTTTAATTATTTGGGATAACTATGATAGCTTTATGTTTCAGTTTCCCACAGTTGTAACCTACTATTAATGAATTGGTTAATTCAATAAGGATTAAATAACTAGTTTTTTGTTAAAAGATAATTCTCCATTGGGTTCTCAGTTAACCTCTTGATTGTAAAGGCCAATAACCTTATTCTTGGAGTTATGAGAGCTCGTTGCTTGTGAAGGAAGAATGCCTTGTTTAAGGGACAAGAGACCAATTGATATGATGTGTCTTTCCTACTACTTGTGTTGTGATGTGAGCCTGGATGGATCTTGTGATATGTGGGGGAAGTGAGGCCCATTAGTTGTGGCGACAGTTGATGCCTAGAGTGGTGAGATGCATCTGTTTATGCATTTGGAAAAGAATTGACAGGTAGTTCAAGTACTCACTATGTTGACCCCCCTTGTGTTTAGTAGATTATAATATTTTTATAAAATTCATAGTAATATGGGAAAGTAATAATAATGTTAATAAATGATTTAATAAATGAAGTTCACCCATGGGGTTTGAGTTTACTGGGATGCAATGCTGAGGTAATATTTATGAGAAGTTGTGGACTTGGTTTTGTTATGCCAAGAGGGTATGAAACTTTGGTGGATGAAAATTAAATGTAATGTAGAATTAATAATTTTTAATTAATGTTTAAATAATTAATTAATGTAATGTGAAACTGATGAAAAGGGATAAAGTAATCTACTGTACCTCTTTAAATGGTTGTGTTCTTATAGGATACCTAGTCTTTGTAGTGGTAGCTGGGAGTTAAGAGATGTTAGCTGCAATTGACTCTAAGACTAGGTTATGCCTATAATGTGGTTTTGAGATATATTGTATCATGTAATTTTTATGTTTCTATATGCTACAAAACCCTATCAGTTTGGGTGACTGACACCCCTAGGATTATGAGCCTTGGGGAGGGTGTTTTCCGCAACATTTCAGCAGGAAGATGGGTGGATGACTACCCCCTTTCCCCCCGATATCTTCTCTTGGTAGTTACTTATGCTGGTAGGCACAACAATTACTTTTCCCCATATATGTGTGTAGAGGGTTGTAATGGATTGTGTTTATTCACTCACATATATTATGGATATAGTTTTCTATGGAGTACTATAGGTGTAACATGTATAAGCTATGATGGCATGAGGATCTTTACTCAGTGTATGAGCTATAATGTGTTGAGGTTTAATACTCTAGGTATGATACACCTTATGTGAGTTGTGGTGGATCCCAGAAACAACCTAGTTACTTTGGTTACGTGGAAATGGAGGTTTTTTTGCATGAGGTGCATATTGTGGTGATTCTCCCATGTGTTTGCGGGTAAGCCTTTTTGGAGAGAGATTCTTAGGACGTGTGACATTAGGGAAAAGCCACAAAACCGTGGGGAAGTGGTAGCAGGGTACCCTTGATATTTTCTATTTTATTATATACTCTTTTATGAGATATTTGGTGAGAGTATCCATGGTGAGGTTGGGAATATAGTATACCAGTTTAGGTGATGAGTTAGTTTCTCTTGTTGTTCACTGTGCTTTAGCATGCTTTCTTTACTTTTTTCACAAGAGGCTCTAGGGAGGATCCCACTGAGTATATTGTTATACTCACATAATTTATATATAAACTGTTTTTAGGTCATTTGGAGTAGGTTGGAGATTAGGCAGGTTATTACTAGCTTGGGGTTGCAGGAGCTGTTCAGGGTTCGTGGTCACTTTCGTTTTTACTTTCTTTCGGTACTTGCAATTTTCCCCTCCAGTTGTATTAGTTGTTCCATGACATTAAATATATATACTTGGGTTTTATTTTATATTTTAGTCTAATTTGGAGTTGGTTGGTGTCTATATTACCTCTTTATTCTGCATGTGTTCTCTTAGAGGGTAATATCTCCCATTTGTGTGTTTTCTATACCCTTGGTGCTAGTCGCCAACCTAGGGCCTACTGGAGGCAGTACATGGGGGTCACTATCTCCCATCTCACATTGCTAGACCAGGAGGGGTACACCTTCTGGGGAGGGGTTTGTGCCAACATTTATATAAAAATTACCATTATAATATTTCAATCAAAGAAAGTTACAATCTACCACTCTCTTAGTTTTGAATATATATTATATGCTCAGTAAGAACAAAAGAAAGTTATGAATGAATATAAATGTCTATTTTGATAATAATGAAATTAATATCATGATGGAAATTTATTTCTATTTTTTATTACTTATATATTTACCTTAAATTCTTATGCAATAATGATGTAATATTTCTAAAATTAATATAAAAATAAAATAAATATTTTTAAAAACATTAAAAGTAATATAATTTGAGTGATTTATTATGTTCCATGAATTTTATGATAAATATAATATATTCATTATGTTTAAAATTACAATATTTTAATTCCAAATTTCCCTTTATGTCATTTAAGACAAATGAAATGAATAATGTCAAATTGATATTAATGATATTTTATCAAAATAATATTTAATTAAATTATTTAAAAATTATAAAAAATATTTCATGAAGACAATTAGGATAATATATGGTATAAAAGTTAATAATTTATCCATTTTTGATTCAATAGTTACTTTATAAGTGAAATTATAACCCTTTAAGGGTGAAAAAGTTGTCACCGTGGTTAAGGTTAAAATGAGCTAACTAAGGGATTAAACCAATTGATAAGGTTTAAAAAATTACTTAAACCTATACAATTGTTACCCTAAAATACCTTATATATGAATTACTATCCTTTTTGAAGATTTTTTTGTGAATTATTTTATTATATTTTAATCTTTACCAAAATCCCAAGAGTGCCCCTCCACTCAATTTTATAAGGTAGCACCTCCTTTCTCTTATTTACACAAAACTAAGCCATATATTTTCACCATATAATTCCAGAATACCTTTTAAAATTCTTTATTCACATTCTATATGTTCTATTATTTTGAAGAGACTAACCCTAGGGCCCTTAAGAGGAGATCTAAAGGAGTTGTTTCCAAGAAGAGGCAATCACCTTTACTGATCACTTTCATTTTAATTTTTATTTTACCTCTTATAAATATGTTATTATCTTTATAAAATAAATAATTCAGTATTCTAAATATACTTAAATTTTATTATGATTATGAAATCTCCATTGTTCACCCTCTTTGACATCCAATTGGATGTGAACAAATCACTCATGCGTATGTACAACTTATCATATTCACATAGCGATGTAATTCATTTTCACCACCATATTTAGTGGATGGTTATTATGTTGGGTTAAATGATTATATATGATACTTATTAAATAAATATAATTTTTTAATTTTAATATGATATATTCCTTATTACCTTACAAACCTATGGAAAATAATAAATTCACTCGTTCGTATGTGTAGACTACCACCTCCACGAAGGGATGTGATTTTTTTCATTTACATTTTAATTTAATGGTAATAAAGGTATATTTCAATAATATATTTGATATATATGATATTTTAGTGCTCTTATAAAGTTGTGTTATTATTTTCTTTTCTTTCATTCTGTCCGTTGAAAAGTTGAAACAATGTTCAGGCATACATACGACCTACAGTCTCCATGAATGGTATAATTCATTTTTTATATCTATATTTTATGAAAAATTATAAATATTTATATAATGGATATAAATTATATTTATTTAATGATTAAAATTATAGATAATATGTAACCATGATCAAAATACAGGTATCATAAATATCAAACTGGAATTTTAATGAAAAATGAAACAGTTAACACTAAAAAATGATGATTTTAATAACCAATTATTAGTAAAATGTTGTTGAAATGTTAAAAGGGGATTATGTATCATATTATATATATGTAAATTATTAGTTAATATAATTATAATAAATTTATATTTATCATACATGGGGTTATAATTCTTTTTAATCAAGTGTAACTGGAGGTAAGGGTTTGTCGTCAGAAATCATTTTGTTTGGGACATTTGTTATGTCATGAAACTATCTTATTTAATGAGGTGTATATAATAAAACATTAAATATTATATCATTATTATACTTATGTTTATGATATTTAATTCTTCATTTTATGTTATTATTTCATGGGTTTTATGATTTAGTTATCAGTAAATAGGTAAGGGTTTTCTGTTACAATCTCATTGTTTATCAGGATTGTTTATGATTAAGTTTTAGATGATAAAATATTATGATCTGACTCTCAAGAAACTCATTAACTTTAGTCTCATGTTTTTATTTCCTTATAATACATGTTTTACTTTTATTCCCCTCACTTTAGTTACTCAATATACTAAAATAAATTTTTTAACGAAATCCGAATTTATTTTTCACTTTGATCAATTTTTTTTTCTTATATATAGATGTTTCTATAAATTTTCATCTATAACATATTTAATATTATCTTATTATTGTTTGAATAATTTTTTACCCATTAGTTATTTTTAAAAAATTATTTAGAAAAGAATTTTCTTGTCATTTTTTTAATGAGGTACTTTTTATCTTTTTATAAAAGCATGGAAGGAATGTTTTTCTTTTGACTTATACAACATGAATAAAATTTACCACTCTCACGGACACTCAATTATTTGAATATTCCATTAAAATATTAAAATTTTCTTTTAAAATAAAATATTTTCCCTAATATTTTGGACATTTTTATATTTCAAAAAAATTATTTCAATAGTAAAAGGGTATTTTTCTATAGAAATATTATAGTGATATTTTAAAGAATTTTTTCATCCATGATATTACCCTATAATGTTAAGTATTATTTAATGTAGATATAATCTAATGAAACCATCTATAGTATTTCTCTGATTGGTTATGATTATGATGATAATAGTTTTATGAAATTAATTTATTTTCCACGGGTTATTTTATTATGTTATAATGTTATGATTTATGATCTTGTGGAATAAATATGAATGAATTATGTTTATGTAATGGTTGGGTCCATTAAATACCTTTAATTAATTAGGTAATTATTAATAACTCACGAGGTAAATATGTCATGTGTGAACCTGATTTCTGGTTCACAATTTTATGTGGGGACCTAGTTTTTATGTCTATTAGTTTATGTGTGGACCTAGTTTTCATGTCCATAAGTTTATGCATGGGCCTCTATTTCATTTATATAAGATTATTTATGGACATTTTTTCATGTCTATAAGTTCATGCGAGTTCCTGATTTCATGTCCTCAACTTAATAAGTGAACCAATTTCAATTTATACATTTTTTAAAAAGTTATAAGATTATGTTTTTTTCCACAATCCTATGACTATGTTATGATATAATGGAACATTTTATTTTATTCATTTATGAGTCATGTATTATGAAATGAAAATATTTTTGACATGACTGAAAATTATGATATTTAATATATAAGTTATGATTTTCAATTCTTATAATCATAATCTCCTACCCTTAGGCTTATTTTATGTCCACACGATCATAGATATCTCCCTTGTTTATCATTTCTGAGCATTTGAGATCACCCTTTTATAATTCTTTCTTTTTATCAGGCTATGAAGGATGGTATTAAGTATGATATGTATAAAATTGTTACTAGTTATAAAGAATACAATGGCTGATGATGTAATTCCATTATGAACCATTTGTTTAGGTATAAAAGTTTACAAAGGAAATATACCTATATGATTCTATAATGGATCATTATGTTCTGTAATAAATATTCATTTGAAAATAAAAAATGTGAATTTATGAAAATATCGGCCTTTTATAGTTGGTATCAGATAAAGGCTTTTTTAACTATTAGAAAATAGGTTGAGAAAACTTTAGTGAGAACCCCATGGATAAGTCGAAGCATAAGATAACATCATAAAGTCTGGGTAAGAAATATATTATGTGGTTTTCCGAGTAATAAATCATTATCTGGATACTTCAATTGGATGTGGTTTTGGGGAAAATTCATCTAAGGGTGATAACCCATAAAATAGTTGGTTGAGTATATCTTGACCATCATCATGGTGCACAGTCAATGGTACCTAAATGAAAACATAGTATAACACTCTTGGGGGATATTCTTGGATTAACACATATTTTATTTATAAAAAATTATAAAGTATTTGAATAGATAATTACCATGAATGAAATAGGTGTCAAAGTTTAGGGAAATTGAGGAATGATATTCATGAATTTAAGATTATTCACTCTCATTTTCATAGCTTAAATATTACACCAAGTTTTTTGTTCTAGTCAATGGATAGAAAAAACATGAATCATGTGAAAAATGAATATGATGAGAAATTAAATGACCATACTCATGAGAAAATAAATGGATTAATAGTTGGGATGAAATATCTTGTGACTATGCCCACTCAAATATCTCAATCTATTGGTGATAATACAAATCATGTTGAAAATGTGAATGCACCAAGGAGGGAGAAACATGTTGTTGAATATTTTATACGAAAATGTCCACCTTCCTTCTATGGGACTTCTAATCCATAGGTTTCCAAGAAATGGATCAATATGATGGAAAAGATATTTTAGGTTCTTATGTGGTCATACCACAAAAAATTTGACATATTCATATATTATTTTGAAGATGAAGTAGTTCAGTGGTTGAATATTATTAAGATTATGGGTCAAGAGGATGAAATGGACTCCATGAAATGGTATGAGTTTAAAAGGATATTTTTCATTAAGTACTTCTCTAATATTTTATGTAAAAAACAGATAATGAATTAACTATGCTTATGAAAATTGATGAAAAATCCATTGGTTCATAGGAGGAAAATTTTATGAGACTTGCAATGTATTCTTCTGGTTTAATCATCATACCTGAATGAAAAATCATTTGATTATTTAGAGGTTTAAAACAATGTTTTCGAATGTATTTAGCTACAAGGGTCTTTGGAAACATTGAATAAATCATTCAATGTTTACTCAAATTTCCAATGATATCTAGAACCCCTCATGGTTATGATATTAGAAAAGGAAGATAGAGTTTAATGGACACTTCAGTGGAATATCACATAGAGGGAAGAAAACATTTCAACCTTATACTTTCAAAAAATGTGGGAAGAAACACTCTGGTGAATTAATAAAAGGAATAAGAAGGTGTTTCAAGTGTCAGTAACCTACCATGAAGAAAAATACTATCAAAATAATTTGAATAATTCAATAAATTAAAGGAATAAAGATAGGGTTTAATAAAATACACATCTCATGCTTTAGTGAAATAGATGAAAGGAGTTTTGGAATTATTTAAATCAATTCCCTAACCCAAGGGATAATGAGGATAATAATCCAAAACAACATCTGATTTTAGTTGTCAAAGGTAAAGCCTATGTAATCACAATCACTCAAGTGTATTATGATAATTAGGGCATTCTCATCCTCCACTCTAGAGTTCTGAATTTCATATTGGAGTTTTTATGAATGATCCCTATGAAAATATAATTATTCTTCCTTTAGTTAAATTTTATGTGATTTTGAGCATTAAATAGCTCTCTATAAATATATTCTATAATAAGGAGATAAAATTTTATACTCTTAATCAACTTAGAATCATAAATCTGTGTAAGGATGAACCTGAAATTCCAATATATATTTTTTGGCTAAGATATGATCTTATTTAAGGTGAATTATATTTTAGAAACATATATGGTTTTATTATAAATTTAAAATTATTTTCAAATAAATGGTTTTAAAATTGTTTTTAAGCTTTATTTATAAGTTTTCGAAGTATTTTTAATGAAATGGTTTTCAAAATTTTTTCAATCTTCTTTCATATTTTTTCATGTAAAATGGTTTTCAAAAAAATTTCAATTGTTCTTTATAATTTTTCAAATTGTTTTCAAAGAAAAATGGTTTTAAAATGTTTTGAATATTATTTTATAAGTATTCAGGGAAGAAGGTTTTAAAAATGATATTAAGTATTCTTTATAAGTTTTCAAGGTATTTTCTAAGAAAATGATTCTTAAATGGTTTTATGTATTAAAAATAATTTTTCCATGAATAAAGGATATTTTCCTCAAGAAATTTTATTGAAAGATATATAAAAATTATTTTATATTAAAGATGACATCTGTTGATGTTACTCATGACCTTATAAGAAACGATATAAAGGTTCCATTCAAATTATTTTCATGAATGGGTTATGCTTAATGTCATGGTCTTTATCAAACCCATTTCTCTTTCATGGGTTATATGGTTATGAAATCCGTTTCTCTATCACAGGTTATATGTTTATGAAATATTTTTCTCTTTCACGAGTTATATGTTTATGAAATACATTTCAATTTCACGGATTATATCTTAATAAAATCCATTCATCTTATACAATTTATTCTTATGATGAAATGATTATAAAACCTATGTGTTTTTCCACATATTATGATATAATTTCGTGTTTATGATACCCATTTCATTTCATGGGTTATGATTTGATGGTTTATGATTTTGTGGCACATTTATGTATGATTTAATTATGATATGGGTGGGACCTATATATCCATCCAATGCATTGGGTAGATACTTATATATTATGAGAAATACATGGCTATAATGAGAAAAAAACTTGGTTTAGTATTACAGTGCTAAAATGAGAAATGAACTCAGTTCAGTAATACAGGGCTAGAATGAGTATTGAACTTGGTTCAGTAATACAGGGCTGGAACGAGGAGTGAACTTGACTCATTAATACATAGCATGAACAATGTGTGAACCCAGTTTAGTAAAGGAATTTATCCATCAATATGGCCTTGGAAGTGATGCCTTGACTACTATAGAAATCATATTATATGCTTATGTGTTTTCCACAATTCCATGTTTTATTCCTATGTTATTTTTTCACTAGTTATGTTCTTTATTTCCTTATGTTTTATGTATCATGAACTTAAAATATTCATTATGATATCTAATATAAAATGTATGATATTCAAATTTTATACTTAAGTTCCATACACTTTTGTTCATGCTATTTCTACGAATTTCCATTATTTACAATACTCATCATCTGAGCTCACCCCTTTATTATGTTTCATTTCCCCAGGTTATGAATGAAGGTTTTAGGTAAATGTACAAAATATGGATATATTTATGGGATATTTTGAATATATTTCACTAGGATTGAAGATTTTGTTTCTAGGTTTTCAAAGACACAAAATTATTATGGTCCTCAGGCATGTATTTTTTTAATATACTAAAAATTCATGTAAAATGATGTAATACACATTTATGTTAAGTCGGGGTCGCTATAGTTGGTATTAAAGGAATGGTTTATTCAACCTTTGGAAAGCAGGATAAGAAAAATTTAGAGATATCCCTAGGTATATTTCTAAGGATATGTCTAGGGATGTTTCAAAGGATATGTATAAGGATGAGTTAACGTTTTAGAAAATGTACTTGAATTTTGGTAAAGGGTAGACCGATTGGTTTCCTAGAAATACATATATGTATGGATACTATATGTGGATGTGGATCTGGCACACATGTACCAAGGAGTAACAAATCTGACAAGATGTTTCAAGCCTGACATGGGGTAATCTAGTATATGACAATGGGCCTTGCTGCACACTTGGTTTGACTCTCCCGGGGGATATGATTTTGTAATTCACAAACACTTCATGAATCATCATGCAGGATTTAAAAATAAATTGGACACGAATAACCTAGGATTGTCCTAGGGTGTCATATATTAAGGAATGAGTCATAGATTAATGAAGGTGTCATGATTTAGAAATCCTATAAGTAATTATTTTAATGAATATGTGGTTTTCTATGATGATAAGTAATTCTCACACTATGATTTTGGTTTTAGTCAATGAAATGAACTGGAAGGAAATGGATTAATGTTGAATGTGATGGATTATTTGATGATGACAAGTCAAGTGGGATGATCACTGGAGTGAATTATGTTGTGATCATTCCTAATAATTTTTCCATGGAACATGTTTATCAACGTGTAACATAACCAACTCTCAGACACCCCAAAGAAGATAAAGAAGAAGTTCACTAAGATTTAGGGTAATGGAGACCATGGAGGAAAGAAGATTTGGTTTCCATTGTGTCAATAATGTGGAAGTAATCACCTAAGTGAATGACTTAGAGGAAAAAGATGATATTTTAACTATGGAAAAGAAGAACACAAAGATAGTGACTGTATGGAAAAAATTAAGAGTTCAGTTAATGAAATGGATGAGAATTTTGGCCTCCCTAAGATATCATCAATGTTTAAGTGTTTTAAGTGTGGAGTAAATGGTCATTATGAAACTAAATGTCCCAAGATAAAATCTCCTCAAGGGAACCAGAAAAGTGGTGCGAGTAAAGGATACATATTTGATGATGAAGAGACTTCAAAAGAAACTTTTTAAGGAAAGAGGTATTGTTTAATAGAATGAGGTATCCTTGTTAATGGAATAAGGATGAAGTGGAATAATCAATTTTTTTATGTGTTTGGAAACAAAAATTATTTTATATAAATTATTAAATATACAAGTATTGTCCTACTTATTTTTTTACTCTATATTTACAAGTTTATGTTGAATGTACTTAATGGACCGATTATGTGATTTAATGATAAGGTGATATTTTTACTAAATAATGTAACTATTACTAATTTTTTATTCTAATATAATGTTGTTATGAATAAATAAATTGGACACTACTGATTACCTTGGAACTAATTACGGACATGTTTAAAAGTAGTTCATTCTATGATTGATGAATTTTACAACTTCTTGGACTTATGGAATATATCCAATAATATTGGGAATAAGAAATCATGTATGCTTTCTAAAAGTATTTATGGTAATTCAGGATGCTACCATGTTCTAAGAGAATTTACCATGAGGGTATTCACATATTTGGAATGTGACAACCAAGAGTTAATTTGTGATATATGGGTAATAAATGGTAATATAGTTTCATGAATTTAATTATATGGTTTTGGATTTTCATCTCTCAAAAGGGTTATGAGGTTATACATTCATGAAAAGTTTAAGTTATACTTCAGAGCATGTATTTATGTATTGATATTGTATTGAAAACCTTCATTGAAAGCATATTTAGTGATTAACCTTATTTCATGGATTTCTATCATTTTTTGGAAATTATATTAGTATGGTTTTATAAAAGGAAAATATGTATGTAAGGTGACAACCAATCACATCCATCAAGGATATGTTTCTTTAACCCATAACTGAAGGACGATAAGTGTTTCAAACCTACCACTAGCCTACTTGATGTCATGGTTAATGTATAATTATTTTTGATGAACAATTATTTTTGATGAAATAGCAGTGTTACTTTTTATGTTTAGAGATTAATGTATTAACCATATTAATTTTTAAGAATACTTATAGAAAAATAGTTATACGTTTAATTCTTTTATGAGTCTTAAAATATACTAAATGTGTATTTTAGCACTTCAGGCATAAAAGTTAATTTCTGGGTGTCTATTACACAAAGTAATGGAAGAATTAGAAATTGATAAAAGCACAACTAAAGAATGAAATTTTGTTTATAAAAAATATGTCATGTAAGTATATTTCCTTATATTCTTGGTGAATAAAATAATTACTCAATGCAAGGATAATGATAAAAAGAAAATGTGTTGTCCTAATATTTAATTTTGTTGAACCAATGGCCTTTTAAATCATCACAGATTTATGACTTTGAGGCCCTCAATTTTTCTTTGATCATTCAATTTTTTTTGTGACTGATGACCTGAATCACTCCATATAAATATTTACACTTTTCCTCCATGTCCAATCTTCACTCAAAAACTATGTTCTCTTACGTGGAATCCCAGTTATATATTACTTTGGGTAACCATTATGGTCCCAACCTTCCCTTTTAATGGATGTTTTAGTATTAATTTTTATGATGTGGGTTTCTATGAATGAAACTTTTATGTATTAAAACTTTGATAACCCATATAAATTTTGAGTAAAAAATTAAATTTAAGGGTGTTAAAATTTAACACCATGAGATTTTGTGAATTGTTATTTTTGAATTAATTTTTCATTTCGATATTTTACATTTCACATGACCTCGGAATAGTTATTTATATATATATATATATATATATACATATTAAAACACTAATTAAAACATTCATTTCACAGGGAACCGACTTGGCCTGCACTACATGCATTATCTACTTGGCATACTCTACCCACAGTACCAACTTGGCATACATTACATGCAACACCGAGTTTCCACAAATTAACATTTTATTATAATATTTTATATGATATAACTATAAAATATCCATTAAACTTATTAATATAAATATTAATAATTGATTTTAAATTATTTTTTTATAATGACTTTATATAAATAGAACATATTGAAAATGGAAGATATAATTTTTTTGAAAAGTCTATATATGTTTACAAATACTATGAACTACACTTCATGTCCTTCTATAGAAAAAAATAAAATTAATTTTAGACACATATAGAAATTGAATTTGTTAAAATAAACTTCATTTTTGAATATATAATGTTTAAATGTTCTTAATGTGAATTTTTTGTATTTTTCTGAGAATTTTCATGTTTTTGATGATTAGTGAAAAATACTGCTTCTTAATTAAAAACTGCCTTTTCGTTTAAATAATTAATAATGGTAAATTATATTTTAAAAAGGTTTTAAAGTAAAAATTATTAAATGATATATATATTAATAAAATTTAGTTAATTAGAATCAATTTTAATTTTAAATTGAATATAAAAACAGAATAAACTTTTGAACTTCTTTATACTTTAAAACCTATAATTTTATCCCATCTGTGGGATTAACATTATTCTTATTTTTGATGATTATATGTATATAATTTTTAAAAAACAACATAAACCATTTTAATAAGTATAATATTTATATTCTAATAAGTTCAAATTAATTTTTGAACAAAAATATTAGTAAAATTGATTAAAATTAATCACAATGATTAAGGTCAAATTAAGCTTAATTAGGGACTAAACCTTAATATTAGAGTCCCAAATGACCTAGAAACTTTCAAAAAAAATATTTTATGGACATACTTAGTATATAATCCTTAAATTATTGATTTATGTTGGTTTGGTATGACTTTTTTAGGTAAGAATATGTGTACACCTAACTTGTTTTCAAAAGTTCCAAATGAGTCATTTTCCTTCTCTATAAAAGGGCACCACCAATCCCATATCCTCACACCTATAAAACCACTTAGGTTCAAAAAATATCTACCACATAATCTTACCAATGAAATTAACTTCTTCATAGAATCCTTCACTTGGTAATAAGGTAATCAAAGGAATCCTTTTGGCACAAACCAAAAGGAGTTACTCGTTTAAGATGTAACATCATTTCTCAATTCCTTTCATCTATTTTTCTTCTCCAACCCTACACTGTATTTATTCCATGATTTTATAACAAAACCAGTATACTAAATATATTAGGTTTTTTATGCTAATGATTTTACCTACACCTAAACACACCTCCATCTAATGGGTAATGAACATACAATTTATGTGTACGACGAACTATCGCCTCACTAAATAACGATTGTTCAATTTTCCTTACCAACTATAAAAGGTGGAAAATTGTGATCGAAAATATATTTATATATGTTATATATTATATTTATTATTTTTTTAAGATTCTGTATTTCTTTTACACCACATATCGTTTTACTTTCCATTTGGTGTTAATACGATAATTTCATTTGAGGAAGTGTGGACTACCACCCCCTCAAAGTGATATGATTAGTTCATACAATACATAGATTTAATTAAATAAGGTTTTAGTGAATATATAAGATATATAAGATATCATAAATATACTTTAATAATGATATATAAACATTTATTTCTTTTACTTTCTTTCTTTCAACACGACAATTAAACAAAAATAGCATTCATGCGTACGTACAAACCACTATCTCCATGAATGGTGTATTCAATTTAATAATTATATATTATATAGATTAATATAATAAAAATACAATATATATAAATGGTATTTATATCAAGGTTTAAATTCTGGAATCATGATATAATTATAAGGACCAACAATATCACAAATTAAGACACATATGAAGAACAAAGTGAATATTACCTGAAGTAAAACCTTAACATAGAATGGTTAACAAGAGGATAATATAAGGTTATAATAGAACCATATATGGTATTACATATAATAATATAGTTTTGTAAAACATTTATAATAAATTAATATTTTTTATGTGAGATACATGCTATGTTCTCTACAGTTTCCTTTCGTGCTGTCTATGTACTACCCATGATTGTATCATATTTATATTATAAGTAAATTTATGGGTATTCACATATACATTTTATGATCTTTATTTCATGGGGTTTATGTTTAAAAAGTTACCAAATCGGTGAAATGTTTTTTTCTCAAATTTCTTTCTTTGACACTCATGCTTTGTTATGCACCTAAATTCTCTTTAGAGGTGCATATAATTAGATTTTACATGTTATATCATTGATTTAATTATTTTAATGATATTTAAATCTTAATGAAATTTTCTTTTCTTACATGGTGTGTATGATCCCAAATTACCATGTTATAAGAGTTTATTGAGACAATCTTATCGATTTTCAAGATTGTTTATGTTTATGATTCCTTTGATGAAATATTCTGATACCTCTCTCAAGAAAATTCATGAGTTTTATTTTCATATTGTTATTAATGATTTTATCATATATTATTACAAATTATTCCACTATTTGGTTCATAAGAGAGTTATGAAAATGTTTTTTAAGAAATTCTAACTTTACCATCTCTTCGGTCAGAAATCCATGTTCCTTTAAAATCAAATTTTCCAAAAATGTTTTCTAATAATATTATAATATTATCCTATGATCATTATAATAAAATTTTACCCATTTTTATTTTTAAAATTCTTTTAAAGGACTCTTCTAGTCACTTTCGGAATGAGGCATTTTTCTAACTTTTTATAGTGTAAAAAGAATGTTCTTATTTACCTCATATGTTTAGTACAGAATTATCCACCTTCAATCATTTGAAGTTTTATTTTCATGTTTAAATGTTAATTTTTACGAAAATGTTTTTAAAAATAGATTTCCAAAAATGGTTTTTAAAAGGTTTTCAATCAGGTTTTATATGACTTCAAGGAAAATTATTTTTTAATTTTTTTAATCTTCCTTTATAAGTTTTCAAGGAAAATTGTTTTTAAAATTTTTTAAGATTCTTTTATAAGTTTTCAAGGAAACATGTTCTCAAAATAATTTCAATCCTCATTTATAAGTTTTCAAATTATTTTCAAGGAAATATTTTTTAAATATTTTTCAAACTTATTTCATGTGTTTCAAAGTAAAAAGGTTTTCAAAACATTTTCAAGATTTATTTATTAGTTTTAAAAATATTTTAAAAGAAATGTTTTTGAAAATATTTTCAATCTTATTTTATATGTTTTAAATTAAAATGATTTTCAAAAGATTTTCAATGTTTTATTATAAATTTTCACAGTGTTTTCAAAGAAAAATGTTTTTAAAATGTTTTGAAGATTATTTTATAAGTATTTAAGGAAAAAGGTTTTTAAAATGATTTCAAGTATTCTTTATAATTTTTAAATTAATTTTCTAATAAAATTATTTTCAAAAGGTTTTATGTATCAAAAATCAATTTTTAAAGAAGAAAATATATTTTCCTCAAGAAATGTTTTTGAAATATATTTAAAAATTATCTTCCATATAATATGAAATCCATTAATGTTACTCACTAACTTATAGTAAATAATATAAAAGTTCCATTTATATTATTTATATGAATGGGTTATGCTTAATTTCATGGAATTTATCAAACCCTTTTCTCATTCACAAGTAATATGTTTATGAAATCTGTTTATCTATCATGGTTTATATGTTAATGAAATCTATTTCTCTTATATAGGTTATGTGTTTATGAAATTCATTTCTCTATCATGATTTATATGTTTATCAAACCCATTTCTATTACACAGGTTATTCTTATGATGAAATGATTATGAAACCTGTATCTTTTTCCACAGGTTATGATATGATTACTTATTTAGGATACCCATTTAATTTTATGGGTTATGATATGATTATTTAGGATTTTGTGGCATATATATGAATTATTTAATTATGAGATGAGTGAGACCTATATATCCCTCCAATGAATTGGGTAAATATTTATATCTCATGAGATATACATGGTTGGAATGAGAAATGAACTCGGTTTAGGATTACAGGGCTGGAACAAGAAATGAACTAGGTTTAGTAACATTGGGCTAGAATGACTTGAAAAATTGGTTCAACAGTACATGGATTGAATAAGGAGTGAACCCAGTTAAATAATACAAGGTTTGAATGAGTTGTGAACCTAGTTCAATAAAGGACTTTTTTCATCAAGATGACCTTGGAAACGATACCTTTACTACTATGGTAATCTTATTATATACTAATATGTTTTCCAAAATTCTTTGTTTTATTTATATTTTATTATTTCATGGATTGTGTTCTTTATTTCCTTATTATTAATATCTCATGAACTTCCAATATTCATTATGATATATAATATACAAGGTATTATCTTCAAATGTTATGCTCTAGTTCCATACCCTTTTGTTCATGTTATACCAAATATTTTCCTCTATTTTCCTTATTATATATCTAATCTCACCCCTTTATTATGTTTCCTTTCCATAGTTTATGAATATGGGTTTTTGGTAGAAGTAATACTAGTGGTGATCTTTATGGTAGATGTTAAAGATCTTTCACTAGGATAGAAGATTTTGTTTCCATGTTTCCAAATACACTAAACTATCATGGTCCTTTAGCATATATTTTTGTACTGTACTGATTATTAATATAAAATGACTTAATATCCATGTATGTTAACCATGGTTCACTATAATATATCCCATAATGAGAATTTTTTTCTCATCCCAAGTTTTAAAATGTTTTCACAGGTTTTTAAGGATGATTAGGGACATGTGTGAGGTAAAGATAAAAATTGTTAAGATATATCATGAAAAAAACTTGTTATATCCTAAATTTTTTAGTTTCTGGGAAACAAATACTAAGGGTAAGTGTGCACATTGTGATTTAATATTTATTTATGTAAGGATGATGGCCTAATTCTAAAAAACTATAATCTGTAAAGATATTCATTTGTATGGAAATGAATTATTATCTTAAAAATAAATACTAGTAAATGTTTAATGATGGTTTCTTATACCATATACCCTTAAAACTAGTTAGTAGCCTCCTGTGTATGGGGAAGTAAACTTGAGGTCACGTTTATATTCTTGTTGAGACACCGATTAGGGGTCTTTATCTGATGAGAATTTATAAAGTGTTATTAGAGGTTATGTGACATATATCACAAGATGTATAAAAGTATTTTTTTAGTTAGGTTTATATTTTGGGAGATGGTATATTGGAGATATTGAAACATGTTAAAGGTTGTGAAATACCTCTATATTTCACCCAATATAATTCACATGAATTTTTTATTTTTGATTTATAGAGTTTTTTTTCTCTTGGTTTGTTGGAAAGAGGCCTGTGTATATGCATCATTTTTATAACATATGTTTCAAAAGAAATATGATTTCCTATGTGTGATTGATATCACTAAAAATAGCGAGTTCATTTGTTTATGTTTCAGTAACAACTTATATGAAATATTCCCATATAACTTGGTGGTGGAATTATACTTAGCTAAACGACTATATATTTTCACTGATAAAAGTCCATGTTGATCCATCAGTGGGGTGCTCCTTGATGAATACTATACAGTACCTTATCATAAGAGATGTATAGTGACTATTAGTGTGTCATTATTATAATTTTATTTCTTGGTTCTAGTTTTAGACAAGAAAATATTTTTTTGGTTATTTAAAGTTTCATCAAAAACCAATATGGGGTTTTCCAATATAGTTTTTTTGGTGGCATTCTACTTAACTAAATGGTTTAACCAGGGTATAGTAGACACATATCACTGTAGGATGATTAAATTATATATATATATATATATATATATATATGAGACTATGGCCCTTGAGGGGGTAGTCTAGTATGTATATTCCTAGTGAGGATTAGTTCGTTGGAGTGGGTGATTGTTTTTTTCATGTGATGCCTGATAAATATTAGTAAGAACACAATAGTGGGTGTGTTTTAGAATGCGTGTTTTAATTTTATATTATATATTATAACAAAGAAGTTTTCCCATGAGTTTTGACCTATGGGAGATGTGACTTATCATCTATGTGGGAGAGATTAGTGATTTTGAGATTTGGATCAAGGTATTGGTGATCCAAGAATTATGAATGAGATGAGATGTGTTATATGAGGGTAAACCAAGTGAGGGGTTATCTTGGGTTTCTATTTTTTATTACAAACAAAAACATGGAAGGATTACTCGAGTTATGAGATTAGTGAATAGGAGGTGTTATTATGTATATGACATAAGCATGTGAGTTTCTTTATGATTTTGTGAAGTAAAGAACCTGAGGTGATTTTAGTATAATGTTAAGTTTTAGAGGATGGGATATATAAGATTATGAGCTCTGGTAACTTTGGGAATTGTTTTCTGAAGAGATATTTTATCATGATCCTAGATTATTGGATCTATGAATGATAGAACATGGGTTGGTGCATGTAGTTTTATAATTATTACTAGGTTTTTGGGTGATCATGTGATAAACCTTATCACATAATTGATATAATCATTTATAAATTAGGAAACAATCGGGTGATTATGATTAGATGATACTGACATGTGATAATAGAATGATTAGTTATTTGTATGTGTAATCCTATGTTTATAAAGTGCATCTCAGGAGAATGTGAGTCAGGTTCTATGATTAAGCGATATGGGATGATTTTACCATTGAGTTTAGATGATATTAATATGGATTTATCATAAAATGGTTACACATGATGTGGTTTTAATTGTGAATTGGAAAGAAACCCTGTAAAGGATGAGGGATGGTGCTATTGATTGAGTTCAAATGGGCATGGAAGGCCAATGTATTGTTGAGGATTATAATGGTCTACTTCATGGTGACGATGAAACTATGGATGGATGGTTTTAGTATTTATAGGATGGGTGACCTTGGATTAGGTGGAGTGACATATGCATGTTGATGAAACCTATTGAGGTTTTTCACAAGGAGTGGTATAAGTAAATCCATAGGGTGGGGAGCACACTATTGTCCATTTGATAGTGTGACCATCTTTATAGATAAATGTTAGCACATATAGATTATAAAGTTCCCATTAACTGATAACAGGTAGTGGGTAATTTTTTTATTGGCAAACGATTATGAGTGAAATGACCATGTCACATCATGAAACATGATAATGGATAGAGTGTGGGTCTTGAATGTAAGACCCTCATGTGAAAAGGGATGTGAATTTGACAAGACTAATCATGGACAGTCGATATGACTCTAGGATTATAGTGTGTGGTTAATCCTATGTGATTTGGAATTGATAATAAATTCTAGAAGTGATATTTGGTTGAAATACTAGATGGATTCAATGAATTATAATCTATATCAGATTGAAATTTACATGATCTAAGTATGAGTTAGACCAGAGATACAACAATGCTTGGGTGTGAGCACAATGACCGATGCAGGTAGTTGGTGTTCCAATAGTAGAATCATTATGATATTTGAGATTTTAATTCATTAGGATTCTAGGATGATCATGGTATTCCTTCCAGATTCAAGGCATCATGATTAGGTGTTTTGATAATGTGTCAAAAGTTGTGGCTATATTTCTTGGGAAAGTCATCCTAAGTTGGTTTGACTTGTGTTCTCATGTGTAATTAGATGAGGTGGGTTGGAAATGTAATAATATATATCATATTTGCCATATGAAGTTTATTTTGAGGATCAAATGGGGATTTTTGATGAAAATGAAGTGGTGTTAGGATTTTCACATGGACGATGGAGACTTGTTTAATCCAATTTAGTAATTGGAGATAAGGAGAGAAAATAGTTTCCAAGTAGTGATTTTATATATAATTGGGTTAAGTGATGTGAAACACACACTTAATGGGTTATTGGACTAATGGAATTTTGTTTTCGTAGGTAGTTTTAGTAGTGGTGTCTCCATGGCTTGGAATCATTTGATGGGAGTATAGAAAAATAGTGGGGAGAAATTTGAGCCTGATGATGAATATGGTGATGAGTCCATTGTGTTTCAAGATAGAAAGAATTATTTTAGAACTATATTGGTGATTTAGAAATGATTAAAAGCATTTGAATTGAATTTTTAATAAAGGGGAAACTCATATTAGAGTATCACAATAGAATTTTTCATGGTATTCTGAGGTATTATGAAACCAGTGGATGGTAAATTGATAAATGTGAGAGGTCAGGGCTGATGATTTAATGGATGAAAAAACTTCTCAATGATGAAAAGTGTTGTGTTGGTGAGATTGTAATACCTCATTTCGGGATAGGTTTTGAGGTTCTGAAGTAATTTGAATTTTTGTTTTTTAGTGTAGATATTTTTTTGAGAATTGAAATTTGGATAAAAATTATAGGAATTAGAATGTGTTATAGAGATTCTTTTGGATGTGTATTGAGGCCTAGAATATGGCTTGAGTTCTTAGATGAAGTTAAAAATAATTATGTGGAAATTAGATTTTTTTGACGGGTTTTTCCCTGTTACATAGTTTGGGTTTCATGGTTTAAGGAAAACGATGAAGGTACCCTTATGCATGGATATTTTCAGTTTATTTTGTCTATGCATGATTAATCGACACACAAAGATCATTGTTATGGGTGAAATATGTGGATTTCATAGAAATCTATGTGATGTGGTTGGAAAAATGGGTATGTCACATGGTTTGTGCATGGATTCTGAAGAACCATGAAAAAACTTCAATTTAGTTTTTGGGAAATTTTTCATGGTTTCAAAAAGGTTTGGAAAACCATGTGGAAAAACCATGTGAGGGGTGTTGTCTTGTATAGTTCTGACTATATGTTTGAGACATAGTTTGGAAGTCTATGTAGCCATGGTATAAAGTTTTCCAAAATTTCTATAAATATGGGAATTCATAATTTTACTTCTATGATTTCTTAATACCCAACCTTATCCTTTATCTACCCCATCCACATCGACTAGGGGGCCTCTCCCCCTCCATTTTTCTCTAAATACCCTTTGATTTATGGTGGTTACAAGGGTGTTTAATAACAGAATTGTGTTATGGTTTCCTATCTTAATACCATTATTCTATATCCCCTTATTCTCCTTTTGATTTCTATTATTTTAATATGGATTTTAAGTGATGATTCCACTAGAATATTGTTTAATTGTCTCTTAATGATTATAATTTTATATAGTATGGATAGAGGACATCCCAAGATGATGTCTGCATGATGTTTCATCCCATTTGGGTGAAGTTTTGTTTCCTGATGATTTTCTCAAGGTTTTTCCTAAATTAAATTAAATTATCAATTAAATTGGTTCCACATGTTCGGTATTTTTCCTATTATGAGGTTAATATTATTCCACAAACCTTACATGGGTTGTTGGTCATTTTTTCAGTTCAATGAGGTTGACTGATGGGTATTATGAAATTATTAAAATCTAATTTAATTTACAAATAATTATAAATTGTTTAAAATGAGTTGGATGATTAATTATAAATTATTATAAATAATTATTGGAGGTTGTGTCTTGATTTAGGAGATTATAAGTGGATGTGATGCTTGGATAATACAAGTTAGAGATGACTAGAATATTTCTCAAAATGAAATGAATCTGAATTAAGATAGGTGGTTTCATGATCATACCCCTATAATATTTTCAATCATTAATAGATGTTAAGAAAGGGATATGTTGCAATGCCACTGAGGGAGAATACCATTTTTAATTTAAGATAATTGTTTATTAAAAATTAAATTCTTTGATAAATTGAACAAGTTTCCAAGGGCCATAAGGGATCCTTGTGCATTGGATTGATTCATTGGCAGCCCATGGCCAAGTCCTTCATTATGATTGTGTGCCTTGTGATATACATACCCATACAGGTGAAAGAATAGATTGATTAAGTGAACATAGTGTACATTGATATATTCCATTACTGGTAACTGTGTAGAGTATAATGATGAATTAGGATAGATGGCCATGTGAGTGGTAATATGGGAGACTTGATATACTTTATAGATTGATGGATAGTTTAGATAACCTAGGGTGAGTGTCCCTCCCCCGATGGTGTATGACAACTGGGTGAGTGAACCTTAGGTAGAATATGAATGTTTTGAGTGAGTAAGGACCAACTCAAAAGAACCATGGGAAGAGAGATGGACTTTGTTCCATCCCTGTAGAGTGATTTCAGATGTATTTCATAGGAGTCCAATGAGGCACTAATATTTCAATATCCCTAACTTATATAAATAAAATTACATATTTAAATGAGTAAATGAGAAATGAATTTATTGAAAACACATTCACTAATTTATCTATTTTGGATTGTTATATTGTTTGTTAAATTTAATAGTCCGTTAAGAATCATAATCGATGATAATATATACATTGTACAATGGCAGTTAAGATTATTATATTAAGGGTTGTGATAAAGTACAATTGACCTAGATGGATGAAGTGATGGACTTGAGAAGTAGGATCCCACACTATGAAGCCAATTTAGCAGAGCTTTTGAGGGAGATAACATCACTGGCATTTTTCCTTGATCTAGGCCAAGTTGAGATTCAATAAATAAATCATGAGCTAAACCATTTATATGAAAATTTCATGATCATTGAGATCATGACACAAAACATGTTTTCTGAATAACCCCATGAAAATATAATTTTTTTTACTTTACCCTTTGATAATTGACTTTTGTAATAAAGGTATATGTATTAAGACCATAAAATTATGAATTTATAAAATAATGATTATATTTATCCTCTGTAATTATTATTACTTTTTCTAACATTCCAAACTGGGTGCCTCTAAATGGTTCCCCAAGCTGGTGGGTCACATGAACTCAAGCACACATCCCTATACACCATAGGCTACCAAATAGTAGTAAGGGTCTATGATTGTAAAATATAGAGAGTATAACCTCATGATTAGAGTAACATATTGGTATCTTAAGTAAATAAATCAGTTGAAGCATTATATAAATCAGAGACAACAGATAAAATCTAGAAGACTATAATAATCAATAAGCCAAAAGTAGTTCCATGTACAATATGATTATCATGTCACATCTTTATACAAAATGGTAGTCAATATGTAGAAATAGGAATCTGGTACAATATATGTATCAAAAGTATAAAAAGATAAAAAGGAACTATCTCCAACTAGCATCACAATCATAGCTTGGTCCTATGCTACCCTGATCTTAAGCAATTAACAAGTCAAGTATTATAAAGTGGGTTCTAGCCCATATCCATACCTACATCCATGAATTTTATCTGGGTACCCAACGATTGTTCGAATAGGGTGTGAGATAATACTTAGTAGGCCACTGCCAATGGTTTCTATAACATGTTCAGTCTAGGTAACAATAATGAAGTAGTGTGATGTATATAACAACTATAACAGTAATAAAATTGAAGTTTAAAAAATATATGAGATCATATCAATCCAAACATGGATCCCTTTGAACAATAGTAAAACTCCTATAAACATGGGATAACAGTAAAGCATACATGAGTTGGTGTGGTATCATCCAGTCTGACAACTGTAATAAAGAACCCATACTAGGGAGTTTTGTAAAGCATAGAAAAATATCCACAATGGCCACATAGTGTACTCAAGTGTTGTGCCTGAAAGGGATGGATCCAAGTTATAAATGACTAATAAATCCTCATAGATTCTATGTATAATCGTGATGGAAACTCAGTAAATATGTGGGTGGAGACCAAGGATCATGTCCATAGAGCATGTCCAATGTGATTCTAAGTAATTATGGTTTATGGGGTAGCAATTCCATTGGAATTATATGGAATCTGAATCCAAGGAGTATAAATTTCTAAGGAAATAATTACCATAATCAATACAGATTTGTGGAGTAGAAATGTCCATGAAATACTACAGAATCAGGATCCTAGGAGTATAAATGTACCAAGAATCCACAACCATAATTGATTAGTCACTTAAAGTGGCTAATATTCATTGTTAAGTTCTTAATATTAATGTGTTTAAAAGTTCATAAACATCAATTTTAGTCCAATTCAGAAATTGAACTTCATTTCCCATCATTTTGCAATTCATGCTTAAAATGTCAATTTGGGCCCACTCAATAATTTGCTTGTGGAAATTACAATATTCATCATTTTAATTTGAAATTTTGGGATATGATTGATCACGTTTTTTGGAACATTTTATCTTTTAGGTCCGATGGATGAATCCCAAAGGAAGATGGAGAATTTTGCGCCTGAAGGCAGAAACATGCTGGAAAAAGCATAATGGGCCTAAGGCCCATCAAACAAATGTGGGGACCAGAAACCAAGCCCAATGAAGCTCAAATTTATACAGTAGAAAGATAAAAATATGAGGATCATTTTATTCAACTGTGTCTGGAGCTAATTCTGAAGTTATCATGATGATAAATGGATCTGAAGTTGAGATTTAAATGGTGGACATGACATTAATGCTCAAAAATCCGTCCCACCATTTCGACTATAACCTCCAAACGGCTGAGAGGAATTTCCTGAAAGTTTTACAGCTCATAGAGGACAGATGTATGAAGATATTGCTCTTCTACAGCCCCTCCGTATTCTTCCTTCTTCAATTTCTAATTCACACGTCAATGTGGTGGACGAATCTGGACAGTTTTCCGTGTCAAATTCAAAACATCAATTTCCTTTTGATTATTCACCCTCCATTTGACTCTATTAATTGTTTCGGGGTGAATTAATTGTTGGGGGATGTACCTAAGGCTCCTAATATTCCTATATAAGGAGCTAGTGGTGAAGGTAATGGGTGTGGAAAATTTTCTTATCATCTTGGATGCTTTGTTTTCATTGTAATGTTTTGCTGTCCATTTGATGTTGTAATCGTTCTTCATTCTCATGTAAGTTATTTGAATCACATTAGTTCTCAATAAAAGTTCTTCATTTCATCTTTTTCTTTTTTTTCTTCTTATCACTTTGATACCGTTTCTTTAAGGTGTGAATTTATTCACACCAGCACTTGTGAATTTATTCACACAACGGTGGAGTGATCGTTTCATTGTTTTATTTTTCTTCTCCAATTCTGCTTCTTTAAGTCGACTTACCGCTTCCATTTATTTAATAGCATAAATGGAGGTCTAAACCCTTATGGGTTGGTCCTAGGGAGTTGCATGGGGAAGATTGGATGTTATTTTATGATCTAAAATTCTTTAATCATTTCATTAATTTAAGATTTCCATTTGATGATTAATTTTTTCTTCATCTTCGCCAACTTTAACAATAACACATTTCGAGTGCTAGTACGATCCAATTCCTTGGAGTGATCATTAAATTGATCCTCTAAGTGCATTGGTGATTAGCCTTGGAATTGTGAGGGATTAAATTGGTGAATTATGTTGAGGAATTATATCATTTTGTGGACACGTCTTGAATTAGTGAAACGAACGTTATAAGATAATAAATACATCCAATCTAACCCTAGTAACAACTTAGGATCAACTCATCTCCATTAATTGTTTTAGACTAAGTAAGTGTATGTTTTAATTTATTTTCTTTAAATTAATTCAGTATTTATTCAAATAAAATCAATCCAAATAGTTGGCCACTCCATAGCCAAATCCTTCCAAAATCAGAGTGTCTCTCGATTTCTTCTTCGGTCCCTGTGGACTCGACCCCTACTTGTACTACAACGACCGCATACCTGTAGGGTAAATTTGGGTGCAACCAATAATCAATAAATATTGATGGTGTTGAAATGTCAAAAACATCCTATGGAGTTGGGATCTTGACGGTAGAAATGTCCCAATAATCCACTACCATTATCAATTCATCAATCTCATTTCATAACCATTTCATTATTATTCACAATTAATGAGTACATCCAAACAATTTCCACATTTTCCATTTTAAATATTAAACCATTTTACATCATGTTGTCACATTTCAAATTAGGAAAAATCTGTCTCCTATAAACTATTTAATTCTCATTTAATTAAACAAGGATCCCAAAATAAGTGTCAATATCACACTCACCCAACAGGGTGGAATAACAAAGGGAATATACAAAGACACACCCCATAGGTGTCCTAGGTTAGGGATAACAACCTCTAACGATAAAAAGGAACTAAGTGGGAAACCTAACCGGATTCTAATCAATTTAATCAAGAAAATAATTTAATTTTAAGGAAAACATCAGAATGTTTGGGGTGTGAAACAGTGAAAAAAAGTAATAATAAACACCAAACATGAGGGAAAGGTATATATCAATTATTTTATAATCATGGTAGAACACTCCTATTGTAATAACCTCGTTCTTCTTTTTGAGGTATGGTTTATTTTATTCTTTTTCCTTTGAGTTGTTTTAAAAAAACAAGGGAAAACAGTACTGGAATCATACTATCACATCAGATAATTCAAGGTTATATGTCATGTAATTGTAAGTACATTACATTTAGTTTGTCTATGTATGATGGGAATACATGGTGCATGGGCGTGTTAGCCAGAAAAAGGGGAAAAACAAACTACACTCTGTGTACTTCCTACAACACATTGTGTAGTCATGTCAGCATGTCTTGGAAAATAAGTCGGTGGAAAACAAACACAAAATTAACAATAAAATGATATATAAACCATGTATCTAGTATTAAACACTATTTATATGTGTTTTCTCACTTAAAATGGTAAAAATTCCTTCTTTTCATCAGAATGGATAGAGGGCTCATTGGGTTGAAGAACAAGCACTGCAAGAACATGAACCTTCTCCCAAATATTCATCTGAACTTTGATTCGATCTTCGCCAGGTTTGTTCAAACAGTATCGGTAAGATATCGATTAATATTGATCTATTTTTCATAATTCCTATTCTGGAAGATGTTATTTAAGGTTGAGTGTTTATTTTTTTCTTAGATCTATGTCATTCTAGCTCTAATTGGAGCTTGAGGCTGGATAAAGAGAGTTATACCATAATGAGGTAGGTGTTATCATGCCTCTCGTTAATTGTTGAGTTTGTTATATGTGTCATTGTGTCATGATCCTATGCTTAGGGTGTTTCCTTAAAAGGAATTTGATCCTTATTATTACCTAACATTGTCCTAGTAATTAATTCAATGAATTAAAGCATATTTAGATTTGTTATTTGATTAAGGGCCACCCCATGGGTGTGTTTCCCTTGGATAACTGGTGTATAAATATTTTGGATGTTGATGTTGATGGGAATGCATTCGGTCCATTTTTATGGTTGTTTAAAATGAACATAGTAATTAAATGTAATTGCAATTGTGTAAGAATTGTAAGTGTTTTGATTATGGATTTGGGATTGTGTTTACCTTTTTCTCTATGCAGTGATTTTACTTGTTCAAGAAGGTTGGAATGTTTTATTGAATTTTAATGAGTAAATGGTAAATATAATTGTGTGATACATGAGTCCAGCTTAGAATGTCGTGAAAAGACTCTCATGACTATTGTACCTTTCACATTGGATGATACATGGTTTTAGTTTAGAATGCCATGGATGGAATCAAGAGGCTTTTGATTTATACATCACTAGTGAAACTTGGAAGACCTAGTAGGACTACCTGGGATAGACTAAATTGACATAATCCAATATTACCCATAGAGTGATACCTTGTGGATCCCTAGTAGGACCACTGAGGACAGAATCACATGAACTTATTATACCAACATCAATTGTGATAGTCGGGGCTCGCTAGTAGGACCACATAGAATATACTCGTAGAATGTCAGTAGAATTACACATGTAGTTATACTTGAATTCCAAATTAGGAATTTCAAGAACTAACTCAGGTTATTATTTAATGATGGAATGGAAGGAATTGTGACTCATCTTCCAAGACAAAGCACAAACTTGGACTCAATCTCTACTTACTTGTTAGAAGGTATTTTGAGACTGCTGTTATTCTTTCCTTGCTATAGGGAATGTTGGTATTAGGCTGAATTACAATACTTAAATACATTATGTAAATAAATTTCTAATGACATATTGAACTCTATAAATGAATTCCAGTACTTGTAGGATTGTTTACATATGTGTACCTACTAGATTTCCATAGTTCATTACTATACTCAACTACTGCATATACTCACTAACTGATTGGAATAGACCTTAGGTGGTTGCCTACTGGGATCTATTTTTCACACCCTGTTTGGGTCATGGTTTTGGGCCCAACTAGACATTATTTTTGTAGGTGTCGATAGAGGAAAGAATCCTTATACAAGTACTTGATTGTTTCTTAGAAGCAGGATAGAAACGGACCAAGCCATGGATTACGATGCTGTTGTGTTTCATTTTCATTGTTATACGTTAGAATTTTATTGTACTTGATTGCAGAGTATCTTTTTTTCACTGCATTCTTAGAATATGTAACATACTACATCATTCTAATATGTTATGCCTTATGGTTATCTTTACTTGTAGTCTTTAGTTGTTTACTTCAGTTTCATACTATTTACTATTTCCTCTATTGTCACTATTTATTCCATTGTGTTACAATATTGAAATGAAGGTATATTTTCCCCAGTATCACACCCTAGGCCCTCGCTACTAGTCAACATCCTTTGGCATTTGGGGAAATGTGCTCGAGGCCGTGTAGCCAACTGGGTATGGGGAACTAGTCGAGTGGCTTCCGAACCCGAGATGTTACAAAGTGGTATCATAAGTCTTTATTTTTTTTCTTTGTCTCACTATTGGTCTATGATATAAAGGATATGGAATTTGGTAATTATCTGTGCCCGGGAGTATCTTCCCTATGTACAGGGAAAATCCAAATTACCTTGAATTAGATTGTTCTTTTGGATTTTGGGCCATTATAGTTTATTTGATTTCACAATTGGGTGACACACTTGATTTATGCTATTACTATTGATGCAATTTTAGGTTCTATTTTAGTTGCAACCTAATGAGATGAGGGTGTTCCATCTCATGCATCATATAGGGACTTATTAGAATCACATGCCATGCATTGTGACATGCCATCTAGGATGCATTAGATATTGCATGATTTTGTGATAGGTGTCATGCTAGAGATGCCTATTCACGTGATAGTAACTTGATAGATATGCCTACTATTGTGATAGGTGTATTAGTACATGATATGTTTTGAATTAAATAGACGCCAAAATTTGGTTTCTGAGGTGTATGGGCCCTCTTGTATTGGAATTCAGGGGATCATGATTCAGCCTTTTGTATAGAATTATATTGAGTTATGTTATGTTTTGGTGCCAATCATTGATTCACGGGGAGTATGGGCCCTCATGGATCAGAATTTGGCATCACACTGGTTAGTTTTTCTAATAAACAAGGGTTTTATAAGAAATCTGGAGTTTCTTTCCTGAAAAACCCAGTATACATGACATGTAGTTTAACTAACACGTCGAGTGTTCTTCATATTCAGGGAAGATGTTTTTCCATGTTTTTAAGAAGAACATGCCATGTACCAGGAATACACACGGTGTATTATCTAACCATGTAATGGCCCATGTGAGATGAAACAAGGGTTAGTGAGTTTTTATCAGCACACTCTGTGTACCTTTGGTACACATTGTGTAGCCTACATAGGCAAAATCCGTGTAGACTTGGCTATGTGGGAGTACATGGCTGAGAGGATAGTCCTATGTACACATCGTGTGCGGGTGAAACATGCCATGTACCTGGGGTTGATACCTTCCTAGGCCGAAGGTAGCACACGACCATGTGACAACATAAGGGTACACACCCTGTATCCTTTTACACACCGTGTATTCCTTTTTTTCCAAACATTGAGGGTCTTGTCCTGTTCTGTTTTGGCACACTTGAACGGAAAACCTTGACAATATGTTTGAACTAAGGCATGTAATTAAACCATGTAGAGTTATTCTACTACCAATACCATGATATTTACACTAGGAGAGCAGTGATGATCATACTCTGGAAATGGTAGGCCATGGTCTACTGATGGATCCGCCAGTTGTGCCAGCTATGACACCAACTATCATACCAGACACAAGTGCAGATTCACAGTTCCGTGTAGGTTTAGTGAGGTTCATGAAGACCTTTCAGGGAGCACCATAGGATTCCACATCTACAATATTGTTGACACATATATTCCAGTAGCAACACCCACCTACTTTTTCAGGGGATAGTGGACCACAGGATGTGGAATCATGGATGGAATTACTACTGACTGTCTTTGAGTATCTTGAGACACCACTCGAGAGGAGGGTCATGCTCGCAACATATATGCTATGTGATTCTACCAAGAGATGGTGGGATGTTATCACTCAGGTAAGGAATCATTAGGATATGAAATTCGAAGACTTTCAGGTGGCCTTCTATGATTATTATTTCCCTAAGGCGCTGAGGTCCGACCAAGCCCAGGAGTTCACGCACCTGGAGCATGGCACACTATCAGTTATGGACTATTCTTCGCAATTTACTGAGATTCAATGTTTCGAACCTATTATAATGGGTGATGAAGTATCAAAAGATAGATGATTCAAGGATGGTCTTTGGTTCAACATCTAATCTCAGGTGAATGTCTTTAGGTTTCATTTAGTCTCTACTATCCTAAATCAGGAACTGATCATCGAGCGCAATCTGAGGGAACTAGGCGATGCGATCCAAGGAGATTCAACACCAATTTTTGGTACTGTTTCAACCGGAAAAAAGAATCATCATCTAGAGTTCTCTCACAGTGACAGTAGTAGTTAGAACCTTTATTACAGTAAAAAAGTGAGGTGCTACTAGTGCGGTAGATCGGGGCATACGAGGCCCGAGTGCCCAAATGGCCCATTTGAGTGCCGAGCTTATGGAAATATGGGCCATATAAAGTGCTTCTGTAGGAAGTTCCCACCAGTGGCTAGTGAGAGAGGTTCTTTATAGACTCCATGTGTAGGAGCAGGGTCAACAGATTCTCACCAGTCTGGAAACTAGAATACTTCAGGGCATTCAAGCCAAGGTGGTGGTCGTGGCAGTGGTATTCGGAACCTAGGATCTCTGTGACCAAAGGGTGGGTTACCTCAGAGTAGCTAATACGTGTCTCAAGGCCATAGTGTAGGTCAGAATTATATTGTTCAATAGATCTACCAGGAGTAGGATCCAAAAACTTATACTGTTAGAGGTACTATCCTAGTCACCTCTATTTTATCTCCGACACTTTTTGATGCTGGTTCTACACATTGTTTTATATCTATGGATATTGTGTAAACCCTTGGGATATGTTTTTATACTAATTCTGATTTTATTATTATAGAAACTCTATTAGGGATTATAATGATAGGTGTGATTTAGTGCAAGGAGTGCCCCCTTGAGATTGGCGGGTGTTACTTCCTATGGAACCTCTATATTTTAGAGATGTCATGTTTTGATGTCATTCTAAGAATGGACTAGTTAGATCCTTTTTGAGCATTTGCTGATTTCTATCACTGTAGGGTGAGTTTCATGTTACCAGAGGGTGGGACAATTCTACACAAGGGTGAATGGGATTTCTAGGATAGTAGAGCTGGAATTGAGCATTGTGGGTTGGGCAGAATGACAACCCAGATTCTGAGTTTATATCTGGATGATCAGGGAACATGGCTGGAAGATTTTCCTCCAGTGGTTAATCATTTTAGGGATGTTTTCCCAGATGAATTATCAAGCCAACCTCCAGTCAAAGAGGTCGAGTTTACTATTGAGATAGTACTAAGAGCTGCAATGGTATCCATTCCTCCTTACAAGATGGATATAAAGGAGTTGTAAGAGCTCAAGAGACAGTTGAAAGATCTTGTAGCAAAGTGTTTTATCTGACCCAATACATATACTTGGGGTTCACAATTAATTTTTGTGAAAAAGATGGATGGAACCCTTAGGCTATGTGTGGACTATTGGAAACTGAACCAGTTGATGGTTAAAAAAATATACCCCTTACCACAGATATATGAAAAGTTTAATCAAATTCGAGGAGATCTAGTGTTCTCAAAGATTAAACTAAGGTCAGGATATCACCAGGTACATGTTTGATCGGCATACATACCTCGTACAACCTTTCATAGAAGGTATGGTCTCTATGAGTACTTGGTTATGCCGTTTGGTCTCATGAACACCCAATCAGTTTTCATGTTGCTAATGAACCAAGTTTTCCATCCTTACCTATATTCTTTTGTGGTGGTTTTCATGGAAAATATCTTGGTATATTCTCACAATCGACTTGACCATGTCAAACACATTGAGATAATTTTGAATACACTTAGAGAGCATTAGTTATATTCTATTCTTGCTAAATGATATATTTGGATGGATCAGATTCACTTACTGGGTCACGTAATATCAGAGATTGGAGTATCAGTGGACCTAGAGAAGGTGAGAGTAGTAGTGACTTGGGAGAATCCCAAGAACAATTTCTAGGTATGATGATTCTTGGGGATTTCTGGTTACTATAAGTGTTTTATACAAGACTTCTCATACTTAGAAGCCCCAATGATGAGCTTGAATAAGAAACATGTGAAGTTTGAGTGGTCAGATTCTTATGATGTAGCCTTTCAGGAGTTGAAGGGATGTTTGAATTCAGTGCTGGTACTAATATTTCCAGATCTGGGAAAGAGTTACACTGTGTATTGTGATGCATTAGGTATTGGGTTGGGAGCAGTGCATATGCAGGGGGACTAAGTTATTGCGTATGGGTCTCAATAGCTGAGGCTACATGAGAAGAATTACTCAACGCATGATCTTGAGTTAGCTACAGTTGTCCATGGTTTGTGCTGTTGGAGAAATTATTTATTGGGAAAACATTTTATAGTGTACACGGACCACAAAAATCTCAAATACATCTTTACTCGGCATGATTTTAATAGGAGACAATGAAGGTGTGTGGAATACCTTCTGTCATTGGATTTTGAGCTTGCCTATATTCCTAGAAAGGGAAATGCAGTGGCTGACACACTGAGTTGGAGGACTCAGATACATGCAGTACAGGATACCAATGGTGATTAGAAGCTTATGGATTTATTCTATGAGATGCATTTAGAAATGCACGACATTCAAGGATGGAATTATCTTTCATCTTTGGCTATTACCTCTGCCCTACTAGAAAGAGTGAGGATGAGGCGACTATTAGATTCTGAAGGCCTAGTTCTACAGGAGAGTGTGGAAGGTGAGGAACCTCTTCCTAGATGGATGATAGGCAATGATGAAGTTCTACATTTCCATGGATGTGTGTGGGTTCCAGGGGATATACACGAGGAGTTTATGTGGGAGTTTCATACTTCATCTTGGTTAGTTCATCCCAGAGTCACCAAGATGTAACATGATTTGCGCTTTCAGTACTGGTGTCCAGGTATGAAGCGAGAAGTATATTGTTTTTTTTACGAGGCATTCCACCTTTTAGTAGGTAAAATAGGAACATCATAGGCTAGATGTAATTCTATAATAGCTACCCATTCCTGAGTAAAAATGGGATGATGTCACGATGGATTTTGTGACAGGCTTACCGAGGACACCTAGAGGAAATGATGCAATGTGGGTTGTGGTTGACAGGCTTACAAAGGTTGCTCAATTATGGTCAATCAATAAGAACTTCCATGTTGATGATCTCATAAGGCTATATATTTTAGAGGTGGTAAAACTTCATGGGGTCCCTCATTCTATCATTTCAGATAGGGACACTCTCTTTATGTCTAATTTCTGGAAAAAATTTAGAGGGATTTGGGTAAATAGGTGCTTTTGAGCACAACATACCACCCTCATACCAATGGCCAGTCATAGCATACAATACAAGTGCTACATGACATGTTTTATAGACTTTGGGGGATAATGGGAGAATCATATACCCCTAGTTGAGTTCGTATATAATAATAACTTCTAGGATACTATTCAGATCGTGCCATACGAGGCTTTATATGGGAGGCCATGCCGATCACCCCTATGTTGGCTGGAGGCATGAGAGGCAACTATACTAGGACCTCATCTTGTCTAGGAGACTACTGGGTAAGTTCTCTTGATTCCAAAGTGGATGGATACTGCATAGTCTCATCAAAAATCATATTCTAATCGCTGTAGACAACCTTTGGAGTTCGAGGTTGGGGATCGAGTTTTCCTATGAGTCCCACCAAGGTTGGGACACAAGAGGATAAAGAGACATGGTAAACTTTCAACGAGATATGTTATACCATTTGTGATTCTGGAGCAAGTTGGTTCAGTTTCCTATCAGTTATAGTTACCTCATAAGTACTGAGCCATGCACGACGTCTTCCATGTATCTCAACTATGCCGCTATCACTCAGACCCGTCCCACGTTTTTCAGCCTGAGGAGGTTGAGCTTCAGGTTGATTCATCCTCTAAGGAACATCAAATTCATATAGTTGACATGAGCATGGAGGTTCTCTCTGTGTGATCAGTTCCTTTAGCACGAGTGCAATGGCAGCATAGCTGTGTACATAATGAGACTTGAGATAGGGTGGCCAACGCACATTCTCGGTGGATGGAATTATTGTCAGATATTCCTTCACCTCCCTTATAAGGTCAATTTGGGGATGAATTAATTTAATGGGGGATGTTTTTATGAACCTATTTCTTCTTTTTGTGGTATAATTTCTTTTATTCTTTTTTTCCTTTGAGTTGTTTTGAGGAAACAAGGGAAGACTAGACAAGTACTAGAATCATACTATCACATGGGCTGATTCAGGGTTACACACCATGTAATTGTAAGTAAATTCTATTCATTTTGTCCATGTATTATGGGAATACATGGTATGTGGTCATTTCATCTAGAAAAAAGGGGAAAAAATGTACATACCATGTACTTCCTAGTACATGCCGTGTAGTTATGTCGGCAGGTCCTGGAAAGTACATTGGTAGAAAATGGACACCAAATAAATAGTAAAATCATATACATGTTGTGTATATGGAATTAAAATATGTGTATATATGTTTTCTCACTTAAAATGGGTAGAATACCCTCCTTTTGGAAGAACGGATAGAGAGCACACCGGGTTGAAGAACAAGCACCACCAAAAATTCAACGTTACCCCAAATATTTGTTTGGACTCCGATTTGATTGCTGTTAGTTGGGTTTGAACCGTATCGGTAATCTCTCGATTATTCATGATCTGTTTTTTCTAATTCCCATTATATTATAAGTTATTTAAGGTTTATTTTTTTCTTGTTTCTTAGATCTACGTCATTTTAGCTCAAATTAGAGCACGAGGCTGGATGAGGAGAGTCATACCATGGTGAGGTAGGTTGTCTAGTGCTTCTCGTTAATTTTAAAGATGTTTATATGTATAGTTGTGCCACACACCCATGTTTAGGGTGTCACATTGAAATGAATTTGATCCTTATTATTACTTAACATTGTTCTGGTAATTAATTCAGTGAATTAAAGCATGTTCAGCTTAGTTTTTTGATTAAGGGCCACCCCGTGGGTGCGTTTCCCTTGGATAACTATTTCATAAAAATTTTGGATGAGGATGTCAATAGTCATGAATTAATTCCCTTTTTAGGGTTGTTTAAAATGAACTTAGTTATTAATTAGAATTACAATTGCGTAAGAATTGTAAGTGTTTTGATTATGGCTTTGGGATTGTGTTTCCCTTTTTTTCCAGGCAGCAAATTTACTTGTTTAAGTAGGTTGGAATGTTTTATTGAATTTTAATGAGTAAATGGTAAATAAAGTTGGGTGAGACATGGGTTTATCTTATAACACTGTGAAAGGACTCACATGAGTATTGTACCTTGCACATTGGGTGATACATGGGTTCAGTTTAGAACTCCACGGGTAGACTCAAGAGTCTTTTGATATATATGTCATTAGTGACACTTGGGCTCCCTAGTAGGACTGTTAGGGAAATACTAAATTTATGTAATATTTTATTACACATAGTGAGATACCTTGGTGCTCCCTAGTAGGACCACCGAAGACAGACCCACCTGAACTTATACCAACATCGAGAGTGATACTCAGGGCTCCCTTGTAAGACCGCTGAGAACTGACTTGTAGGATGTCAGCAGAATTACACCTAGAGTGATACTTGAATTCCAAATTAGTAATTTCAAGAATGAACTTAGGTTATACATAATTTATGGAATGTAATTAATTGTGACTTGTCTTCCAAGCCAAATCAAAAGCTTGGATTCAGTCTTAACTCACTTTTTAGAAGGTCTTCTAAGACTTCTATTGTTCTTGCCTTTCTATGGGGAATGTTGGGCTTAATCCAAATTATGGGACTTAAATACTTCAGTTAAATGAATTTATAATTACATAGTGAAATCTATGAATGAATTCCAGTACTTTTAGGATTTTTAACTTCTAAGTACCTACTAGATTGCTGCATTTCATTACTATACACAACTGTTGCATATAACCACTGACAAATTGGTATGCACCTTAGGTGGTTTTCTATTGGGATTTATTTCTCACACCCTGTTCGGGTCATTCTTTTGGGCCCAAATAGACTATATTGATGTAGATGTCGATAAGGGGAAGTCTCTTTATATAAGTACTTGATTTCTAATAAGGAGTCGGATATCAAGGGACTGAGCCAAGGCTTGCGATGCTCCTATGTTTCATTTTTATTGTTATACCTTAGTATTGTATTGTACTTGATTACATAGTATCTTGTTTTTTCTACATTCTTAGAACACGTAACATGCTACATCATCATGATATGTTATGCCTTCTGGTTAGCTTTACTTGCAGTCTTCAGTTGTTTACTTTAGTTGCATACTGTTTTCTATTTCTTCTATTGTCATTATTTTTTCGGCTATGTCACACTCTGCTAATGAGGGAATAGTTTCCCCACTATCACACCCTAGGACCTCGCTGCTAGTTGGTAGCCTCTGGCATTTGGGGAAATTTGCTCGAGGCCATGTGGCCAACTAGGTATGGGGCACCAGTCGAGAGGCTTTCAGACTTGAGACGTTACACCTCTACCATTGACTCCTAGCTTGAGATAGATTATATGAAATCAGAAGAATGAATGATTACCCTATAAATAGGTCATATAATATTACACCAAAATAACTCCTTTTATATGAAGAACCAAACATAATTACACAAGGTGAACATAGAACTTACTAGTGTGGATCCAATGAGATGAATAGTTCTTGATTTCGAGGCCAGAGGATGAATTAGGAGTAAATCCTATTTCAAGGCTTGAAGAGAGATCCTAGAACCAAGTGGATGTCCATTGAAAGGAGGTGGAAATTAGATTTTACGTTATAATAAAATTTAAGGATGAAATGGAAATTTCCCCTCTAATTCCTAGGTTGCATGGTTTGGCCGCACAATTCACAAAATCATACACCAACTGTTCACCCCTCACTACCTCTTTAGGGAACCGTCACCGTTCATGTGCATGGTTTGGTAAACCATGCTATATTCCATCATTAAATATCATCCCTCAAAACGTCATTGTGCATGGTTAGTCAAACCATGCACCAACCTTGATTTTTTACTATGATAAAAATTGAAGGTGGCCATGAATGGGCATACGGCCTTGGGTGCACAGTTAGGGAAAATCATGTGCCCTCTACTGCCTTAAAAAATTCCCTGCATAGTTTCCTCAAACCATATTTCCTGGGTCGCACGATTTATAATAACCATGAATCCAAAATTACTTTTTCTATAAGACATGCCTTTTCCACAAACCAGGCCTCTCTGTCCCAAAATCTCATCCTATACATGGCCATGCTACCATATCACCCATACAAGAGGAGCTGATTGGCCTCTGAGAGAATTCGTGATCCTATCAACAATATGAATAGGATTCCCCTCAAAGGACGCATCTACCGGTAGCTCAAAATCATCTAGAAGTAGAGTTTGGGATGGGAATGAGTGATAATGGTGCATTTGAGATATGTGAAATATGTCATTCATCAATCAATACCTTTGAGGTAACTACAACCGATAGGATACCAGCTTGACTCTCTTTAGAACCTCGAATGGATCTACATATATTAGTGAAAACTTACCCTATCTCTGAATCCGTTTGTATCCTTGTATTTGTGACATACATAAAAATACATGATCCATGAACTCAAACTATATAGATTATTGATGGCGATTGGTGTAAGATTTCTGTCTAGACCATAAAATAACCATCTGCATCCTAATCAACTTGATCTACTCCAAAGTCTCCTACAAGAGACGTGGTCTGAGTAGCGCTGCCTCTCCTAACTCTGAACAACACAGAGGTAATCCACATTTCCAACCATACAAAGCCTCATAAGATTCCATCTATGTCATATCTTGATAGAAATTCCTATAGGAGAATTCAATCAGGGGAACCTGCCTCTCCCAAGAGAACCCAAAAATCAAGGACAAATGCTCTAAGAATATATTGCAGAACCATAATAGTGCACTCTAAATGACCATCAATCTGAGGGTTCTATTCCATGCTCATGGTAACTTGTGTACCCAACAACCTATGTAAGACTTTTCTGAATTGATATATAAACTGGGCATCCCTATCTGATACTAAAGGATGAATAACCCTATGAAAGTGCACAATCTCATAGATATAAAGTCTACCAAGCTCATCGACTGAGAAGGTCTATCTAATCGGTGAGAAATGAGTGATCTTAATGATTTTTATATAAAAAATCATATTTCCAAAGAAATATAATCATGAAATACATTGAAATATCTTCCCATTTCTACTTAGTAATGGGTAACTGATGTTAAATCTCAACTGGTCGCTGGTATTCTACCTTCATCTACTGACAGGTGGGACACCTCGTAACAAAACCAGCTGGCTCACATTTCATTCCTAATAAACAGTATTGATGTTGAAATTAATGATACAACTTGATAATTTCAGGATGTAATGACCAAGATTAGGAATGAAACTCTTGCATCAGCTCTTCACATATATTTTCTGGAACCCAAACATGATAACAAATACAAATAATTTCATCCTCACCCAAATTATAACCTAGAGGTGGGTCTTCACCTTCTACACTATTTAATAGGACTAGGCCCTCGACATCAGATAAATATCTCATACTCACTACATCTAGAAGAGTGTAATTCACTGCTAGGGTCAGTTCAAGGAAACATAAATACTGGATTATGACTTTTTGATGGCTCCCCTAGTTCCAGACCCTTGATTTCTTATGCATGGTTCCTCATTGGATCCCCCTCACCCTAGCAGCTTTCATGGTGCCTTATATGGATAAATGTTATGTTTATCTTCATTGGGTATCCCTTCCTATGTCTAATGGTAAGGTGAGGATAACTGGTCTCAATCTTTTAAAGAGGCATTGGAGGTTTCTACTAGTTTTAGCCTGAATGAGTTCCCATGAATTCCTCCCATATTCATTTCCCCTAGGTGTATGAATAGGGTGGATGGATCCCTGACACTGGAATTATCAGTGGAGGAACTTAGAGATGTAGTGTATTTTCAAAACCTTTTCCTTGTGGTTACATTTTGCATGATAAACCCCCACTTAATTCTTCAAGATTGTTTTGGACTCGTGGGGTCTCTAATAGCAGGTGGAAGTGTCAGTTCTCTCTAGTTCTTCCTTCTACATTTATCTATCTTCTTGGAATGATTTTGTGAATTCTTTATACAATGAATCCCATCATTGTGGATTGTGGAGATTTACTATTTCAAGGTGGCCAAGTATCATGCACCTTCGTATGAAGTCAAGTTTAGCTGCGACATGGGTCATGTTGTTAAGTCTCCTGCTACCATTCTAGAATCCGTTGATGTTTCAAGTGCTAGGAAATGTGATAGGAAGGTTCTAGTGTGATGATGAAGATACTTGGTGCCTTCAGTCTTCATCATCTCCTCATATTTGTGTGGAAGTGTACTTGGTAGAGCCTTTACCTCAGCGTGTGTTTATTAGCTCGATCAGGTATTTATCCTAGTAGAAAATTATTTTCTTCTAATCCCCCATCCTTTCTATTCTCACTGTTGTCAGCATAGAAAGTCTCTAGATTTTTGAAGTCACAGGAGTGTTGGGTGGATCCTCAATTGGTTCCCATGCATCTCGATAAAATGAGGATATTTTTAATGTGGTTCAAGACCACGTGAATTAATTCACACGGTGACATGTTTTTGACATCGTGATATTATTTGATGTGGATTCTTTTTCCATATATAAGGAGGCAGTGAAATGGTATTTCACCACACTAAAACCAACATTACTGAGAGAAAATACCATTTGGTGATCACCTTTGTTTAACGATCATTTTTCCTGCTCTCCATATTTGATTCACTGATTTTATTCTTGAGTATTACTTTTGATATCCCTTCAATTTTTGGGGAGTATCTGCCATATACCTGTTGATTTTAGTGAATCCCTCTTTATGGACTAGGTCCCTTGGTTTTTACCTCATAGGGTTTTATACATAAAAATTTATGTTGTCAACCTTTATTTTCTACATAGTCGCTTTAGTTTCGCTACACATCTGCTTTTATTTGGAGGAAAAGATTTTATTTCTGCTGTGCATTCTCTTTTATGTTTTTTGTGAATTATTCAATTTTCCATCTTTCCCAACATCTGATATCATAGAATTTTATTTATTTCATATTTATTATGGAGGCCAATTATAGTAGGATAATTTTTTTGAATGGTGCCAACAACCATATGTGGCTACTTAAAATGAAGGATCTACTTTTCTTCAAGTGAATGAATCTTCCAGTGTTTAGTACCCTAAAGAGAGAAAAGATGACAGATGAAGAATGGGTGTTCAAGCATGAGATGGTTTTTGTATTTATTCTCCAATTGGTTGAATACAACGCGATGAACCACATTTTCAACATTTATCATGCTAGATTTTTGTGGGAGAAGCTTGAGACGACCAATGCTTCGAAGACAGAAAAAAATAAATTGTTTCTACTCAAAAAAATGTTGAATTTGAGGTATAAAGAATGTATGTCTATTTATGACTATTTAAATGAATATCAGGTATGTTTTGATCAGTTTTCTAGCATGGGTATTAATTTTTAATATGATGTTTTAGCTATTTTGTTGCAAACACCTTACCTGATTTTTGGGAGAATTTACATGTTTCTCTAACTAGTTCTGATTCTAATGGTGATGTAAAATTTCGTTTTGTTAAGTATTATATTTTAAATGAAGATTTCAAGAGACGTACTCAAGAGAAATATTTTTCATAGATTTTAGTCATAGAGAATAGGGGGATAAGCCAGGACTTGGGACAGAGTAGCTGAGATAAGAGGAGAGGCAGAAGGAAATCCATATCGAAGCATAGATATTTAAATGTCATCATTGTGGTAAGAAGGTGAATGTTAAGACGTTGTGTTATTAGATGAAAATAGAATATAGAATGAAATAAAATCCATAGAAGAAAAATGGCAATGGTGATGATCATGTTTCCACCGCTACAGGGGCTATCTTGTTATTGTTTATAACTTCATTAATATTGCTTCTGATGATTCTTGTTGGGTTGTTGAAAGTGGTGCCTATTTTCAAGTGACATCAAAGAATCAGTTCATTACATCTTATAGTCCATGTAATTTTGGGATTTTGAAGGTGGGAAATTATGGTGATGCTGACGTTGTAGGTATCATGACTATTTGTTTAGAGACCAGTATAGTAGGTAAGCTAATTTTTAAGAATGTTCGACATTCACCAGAGGTTCTCTTGAATCTTATTTCTACCACTGTTCTTGATAATAAAGGGTTTATTAGTAATTTTGGTGATTTCCAATAGAATTTTTTCAAGGGATATTTGATTATGCATTGAGGGAAGAAGTAGTCAGGTTAGTTATAGACTAGAGATTCTATTTCTTGTGATTCTGCATGTGTTGTTGAGTGCTGTGTTTCGTCCAAGTTGTGGAATAAGAGGCTCAGTCACATCAGTGAGAAAGGGATTGTTTGTTTGGCCAAGAGAAATATTCTTATAGATATGAGGTGTTTCAGATTAGACACATTTGATCATTTCATGGTTCGAAAATAGAGTAGAGTGAGTTTTAGTAGTCATCCTCCGCAAAGGAAGTCACAGGTACTTCAATTGGTACATTCCGACGTTTGTAGTCCTTTGAAATCTAAGACCTTTAGTGGTGGTATTTTTTTGATACATTTATTGATGACTACTCACATAATCTTTGGGTTTATGTTTTTAATTCCAAAAGTCAAGTGATCAGTGTTTTTAAGTAATTTATTTTTTCTTCTGAGATGGAATCAGAAAAGAAATTGAAATGTATTCACATTGAAAATGGGGTAGAGTATCATGGTATGTTTGATCAATACTGCAGGACAGAAGGTATTTGAAATCACAAGACACCTCCCAAGACACCTCGACTGAATGGTGTAGCTGAGAAGATGAACATGAATTTATTGGAAATATTTCATTGTTTTCTTTCAAAAGAAAAGTTGACTAAACTTTTTTTGGGTGAGGCTTTACTTAATGCTGCTTATATTGTCAATTTATCTCCTGTGGTTTCTATACGAACAGACACTCCCAACATGTTTTGGTATGAAAAAGAGATTAGGTATGATCACTTGCGTGTTTTTGGTTTCAAGGCTATTGTTCATGTAACTAGAGATGAGAGATACAAGTTGGATGCTAAGACACACTCATGTATTTTTATTGGATTTGGACACAATGAGTATGGGTATAGATTCTAGGATCCTGTTTCGAAAAAACTTTTCAAAATACATGATGAAGTTTTTAAGGAGGACCAGACTATTGCAGAAATTGATAAGGGAGAAAAATATGCTTCTCCAACTTCTGATGGTTTTGTCAGTCTTGATCTAGGTACTGATTCACATTTACCTGATATTGTTGATTCTGATGATCACATTGATGTAAAGAATAATGATCAGGGTGAACAGGATGGATTTTATATTTGTGATTCACCTTTTGTTTTTGATAATACAGCTCCATAGGTTATTAATGAACCCACATTTCCACTTCAGAGGGCATCTCGACATCATACCATTTCTACTCTGTATTCACCTGAGGAGTATGTTCTCCTTGATAAATGGGGAGAAGTAGAATCTTTTGATGAGGCAATGTAATGTGAATCAAAAGACAGATGGGTTGTGGTAATGGATGAGGATATAACATCATTGCACAACAACCGTACTTTTGAGATGTTGAATTTACCGATTGGTAAAAGAGATATGAAAAACTGATGGATTTATCAGATTAAAAATGAAGAATATAGTTCTATTCCATGATACCAGACAAGGTTAGTTTTTACAGGATTCCATTAGAATAAAGATATTGAATTTGATGATATTTTCTCACCTTTTGTCAAAATTTCTTCCATTTGGTTTGTTCTTGGTTTGACTTCTAGTTTGGATCTTCACATTGAGAAGATGAATGTGAAGATAACTTTCCTCCATGGAGACTTAGAGGAGGAGATTTATATGGAGAAGCCCGAGGGTTTTGTTAAAAAAATTAAAGAAAATAATGTCTAAAATTTGAAGAAGAGTTTTTATGGTTTGAAGCCAGCTATGAGGAAGTGGTGTAAGAATTTTGAATATGTCATTTCACATCAGGGTTTCAGGAAGACATCTTCTGACCATTGTGTTATTGTTAATAGATTTACAAATGATGATTTTATTATATTGTTTCTTTATGTTGATCATATGATCATTGTTGGATATGATACTTATTGAATTGAAAAATTGAAGAATGAACTTTGTTAGTCTTTTGTAATGAAAGAATTGGGGATAACATGACAGATTCATGGCGTAATGATCTCCTGTGACAGGAAGGCCAAGAAAACGTGGTTATCTCAGGAGAGATACATTGAGAAGGTTCTTCAAAGATTTTCTATAGATAGAGAGAAAGTGTTTAGTACTCCTATTGCTTTACATTTTAAGCTCAATACCAGTCAGTCACCTTCTACTGATGAAGAGAGATAGGATATGCATCACATACCTTATTCATCTCTTTTTGGATGTTAGATGTTTGTGACAGTATGTACTAGACCTGATATAGCTCATGAGGTTGGTGTGGTTATTCATTTTTTATCAAATCTAGGAAGAGTGAATTGGAGAGTAGTGAAGTATATATTTCATTATCTTCGGGGTAATTCTGATATGATATTTCATTTTGGAAAAGGGGAACCTATGCTTTGTGGCTTTTGAAGATTCATATATGGAAGGATACATTGATTCGAGGAAGTCCACTTTAGGATATTTGATCACTTTTACAGGGGTAGCTATATCTTCTCATTCTAGATTGTAGAGATGTGTTGATTTATCTACCACGAAGATAGAGTTTATTACAGCTATAGAGGTGTGAAAAGAGTTGTTGTGGATGAAAACATTTATTCGAGAGATCAATTTAAATTAGGAAAGGTTTGTCTTATTTTGTGATAGTCATAGTGATATTTGTTTGGGAAAGAATTCCAATTTTCATGGTAGGTCGAAACATATAGATTTTTGATATCATTGGATCCAAAACATCCTTGATTCAATATAGTTAGAGAGTGAGAAGATCCACACTGATGAAAATGGGTCAGAAATGTTGACCAAGAGTTTACCCATAAGAAAATTTGAGACTTACCGATTGATTGCAGGGTTGGTGGTGATCCCCACTTGAGTCGGAGGGGGAGTTTTTTGGGAGCCTCCTCAATTGGTTCCCACACATCTCTATGAAATGCAGATGTTTTTAATGCTGGTCAAGACAGAGTGAGTTAATTAACAGAGTGAAACTTTTTTGACATGGTAACATTATTTGATACAGATTGTTTTTTCCTATATAGGGGGGAAGTGTTAAGGAATTTCATGACACTGACACCAATATTACTGAGATAAAATCCCATTTGTTGATCTCCTTTGTTCGATAGTCATCTTTCCTTCTCTCCATCTTTGATTCACTGATTTTATTCTTGAGTATTACTTTTGATATCCCTTCCATTTTTGAGGAGTATCTACAGTGTACCTATTGATTTTATTTGATACCTATTTCTTGACTAGGTCCTGTGGTTTTTCCCTAATTGGGTTTTCCACATAAAAATTTTCAGTGTCATTCTTTATTTTCTGCACACTCGCTTTAGTTTCACCGCGCATATGGTTTTATTTAGAGGTGAATAATTTATTTCCAGTGTAAATTTTCTTTTTTGTTATTTGTGCATTCATATATTTTCAATCTTTCCCAACAAGGAGACCCCCTTCTCAATGGGAGTGGTCGTGGCACCCCTAAATGCTGGACAATTATCTCTCTCTTTCAACCAAGTTACTTTAATGAATCTCTATAGTAGTCTACTGAAGCATATGTCATCAACGTTTTTTTGCTAATCCATTGGATAGTTTGAATATTAAGGATGATTTTTCAAATTTAGTAGTTTAATCTCATACACTACCTAGAATTTCATGTATTTCTTTAGAGGTTCCATGTTCGTCTATCCTAGGTTTGACCTCCTACTACATATCAGTTCCCTATGCTCCCTTTTTTCCCATTGATGTCTTATTGGTGAGGTGACATGACTCAGCCGATCCTACGGTCCCCCCTCTCCCTTTCCTTGTCAACCCATAATAGATATACCTTTAATCCTCTATTATTTCACTCACTGACTAAGAAGGTTCAGTCTACGAGTTCCCTAGATACTATCTCGAAGGAGATCAGGGGTCCACGTGACTCAGCAGAGTGTAGGAAGGTGATTCTTAGAGACCCTCTTGCGTCCCCTGTAAATCTTCTCTTGTAGGAACCTTCACATCAGGTCCCTCCTCCCTTCTTCCTTCAGACTGTTCCTTCTCTAAGCCAATGTGCTCGGGGTGTTGATGGGTCCGGGGGTGTGCTTTCTATTTAAGACCACAGAACCAGATCCAGACTATAGTCAAATCCATATACTAGTGGTAGTATCCCCCATGCCAGAGTGATGGATTCCATTATTTCTAGTGTGTGATAGAAGAAAGGTTTTATCTCTGGAGAGAAGTCTAACACATCAATTGTTATTTAATGTCTTTCATGATCTGGAATGCAAGGGGTTTGTGTGTGAGGGCTAAGAGTTATTTTTTACAATGAATCTAGCCATCTGTAGATATTTTCTCTGGGTATTCATGAACCAATGAAAAATGTGGATCAAATGGATTCCTTTGTGAATTGATTAGGATTTTCAGAATTCATGCATGCTAATACATGTATCTCTTATATCTGGGTTTTTTGGAACCTTAATGTATCATTGGAGATATTGGACTCTTTGCAATTTTTTATCACCACTAAAGTGACCTTGGGGAGCCTGATTACCTTTTTTATGTTTTTACATGCCAAGTGTATGGTTACTGATAGGTAAATACTGTGACATAACCTTTTTGATTTCTAGACAGGTAATATTTCATGGTTAGTAAGTAGAGACTTCAATACCATTGCAGGCATATCAGAGGAAAGATGATGGGATATTTACTAAAAGGTATCAGGATAGGCAGTGGAAGCTGATGGGCTTGGAATTTAATTTTTTTACATCACTAGAGCTATGTAACAATGACGACTCCAGTGATATTATCCCGGTACAGTCTGAGGACCACACATGGATTTGACAGAGCACAAAATAAAATCAAACATGTATGTTTTTCAGATTTGAAGTGTGCAAGTATATCATAGGATGCCGATGAATGTTGCTCGAAGAATCCGATTTCAAATCCCTCTAGATTGTCCACAAATGCCTCTTAAATCTATTTGTGCATCGGTCATTGGAATTCAGGTTCTAGTATGGTACATCAATGATCACTTCGATGCAATGGTGATCACCACAAGCAAGAGTCTTTGATCTGAGAAGAATGAGCTTGAAGATCTTGCTTTCTTGAGAGAGTCTCTCTCTATAATTTAGGAGGAGAGTGAGGCTCCCAATTCCAACACATGAATTTTTCCGTGGGAAGATCCTCTCTCTTACTTATATAGGGAATATCTAAAATACCCGATATGGGTTCCCGACCCCCGTGTAATAGATATTAACATTATATGTATTATGAATATTTATTTATAACAAATTAAAATATGCAATAAATAATATTTATAATTTTATCACTAACTAAAATATATGTTAAATATATATATTTTATGATAACATTGAGTCTATAACTCAAATCACGTCTCCTGAAAATATTAAACTAACCCCATATATTTAAATTTGTTTAAATAATATTTTATGTTTTTATTTACATAATCACTTGTAAATAGATGTTATAAATAAATTCAATGAATTATTTCAAAATTGAATAATTAAAGAATTTATTTATTAATTGGTGATCCATAGAACATGGATAATACTCGGACCCTGTGGTGGGCCCACCAAGTTCTATATTCCTATTCCTAGATTAGGGTAGATTCTCAAATCACTATAGTGTGTGAACCTCTTGGACCTTATCTTAATTGTGGGGAATAATATTTACCAATAAAGAGTGGGGTCTAGCAACCCATTGAGGCCACTATAGAGATAATGTTAAGTCAAAGCAACGAGTATCTTCATATAAACATGGTTTGTGTAATAAAATCTATTCAACATTGATATATCAATAAAGAAAAATGCACACTAGTGTCATCATCATTTATCTTACTTTATTTTACTTGTTGATTTTTCCAGACTATCTTACCTTCCACTACCATGGCCATGGATTTAATGAAGGTGCAACCATCCAAATCAACCAAGCCTGAGATATCTCTTCCTCAACTTGGAAGTGAAAAATGCTATCTTGATCATTCAATCAATGTCATGTCACCAATGACGTACCCAACACAAAATACCTTGCCACGACTTCATTGTCATGGTTTTCAACTTGCGTCAAAGTAGGTATTTAAATGACATAAATTGATAATGATCTCAATTATGGAGACCATTACACAAGTACATAGATAAAAACGACCAATGACACCTAAAATATGTGGTGTTCCTATTATGTAGGTTTTTCCTCACGATCTCAACTACTAGAGATCATCAAGTGAAAACTTCATGAAAAGAATTATCAATGCTTATGATCCCCCATAACCTGATAGTCACACATCATATGTGTCATTTCAGAATGACGTAACTTGACCATAGGAAATTATTTTATAATTACTGTCATGGCATCTCGGGGTTTTCATTATATCCTGGGATCTTCTATAACCCTTTGACACGATATGTAATCTAAGGAAATTTCTATAAGCAATGTTCTTGCAGATGTATATACACTATTATGGAAAGATAAACAAATGTATTTATAAACATATATATACATTTAGTGGTAATCAAAGTACAACACATGTTGGGTCTAGGGAACCCACTTTCAACACCCTAACTTGTAGTAGAGCTAACCTCTAGAAAGTTTCAATCCACTAACTCTCACATGAGAATCATGCTTCTATTGAGAAATGTATTTAGTCACAGGGTCTTTGACATTGTACTCTATGGATACTCTACTAACTGTAACTTCACCTATTTGAATAGAACCCCTCAAGAGATGAAACTTACGAAGAATATGTTTTTTCCTCTACTGAGACCTGGGCTCCTTGGAAAGCACCACTGCAGTAATATTATCACAATATACTAGAACATGGTCTTCACTTCTAGGCACAACAACAATGTCTGAGATAAAGCTACGTATCCAGACTGATTCCTTTATTGCATCAGAAGCTGCAATATATTCGGACTCTGCCATAGAATCAGCAACCACATCTTGCTTCAAGATTCTACAGCTCACTGAAACACCATTCAAGAAAATAATGTAGCCTGACTATGATTTTAGATCGTCAAGAATTGTCTGAAAACTAACATCAACATATCCTCTCACTACTAGTTCCACATCTACTCCATACACTAGGAACATATCCTTTTTACATCTCAAGTAATTTAGGATAGTTTTAACATCATCGCAATGAATCTCTCTTGGATTGGCCTGATATCTACCCACAACGAATAAAGAAAAGGAGACATCAAACCTAGTACATAGAAAGGAATACATGATAGAACCCACTACCAAGGCATAAGGAATTATAATCATTCTGTTAATCTCCCTCCTGTGTTTGTGGAAACATTTTCTTGGAGAAATTTATTTCATGTGACATAGGCAACAATCCTTTCTTGGATTGTTCCATATTATACCTTTTGAGTACCTTATCAATATATTTACTTTGACTTACACCAAGTAGCCTTTGATATCTATCTAAATAGATCTTGATCCCTAGAATGTAGGCTACATCACCTAAGTCTTTTATGTAGAAGCATTCATTTAACCAAGTATTAACTGACTATAATACTTTCACCTTGTTTCCCATAATTAATATGCCATCAACATATAAGACTAGGAAAACAATGGCATTCCCATCAACATTTTTTAGAAACAAGGCCCACTTTTGTTTTTGAAAAACCCAAATTCTCTTATGTTCTTATCAAAATGAACATTCCATGACTGTGATTCCTACTTCAACCCATAAATGGATCTCTAAAGCTTTCATATTTATTAGCATTCTTTGACTTGACAAACCCTTTTTGTTGAGTCATATAGATGTATTTAACCAACTTCCCATTTGGAAAAGATATTTTGACATCAATTTTCGAAATTTCATATCCATGAAAGTCTGCTCTTTCAAGCAATATTCTGATGGTTTTAAGAATTTTTTCTGGTGAAAAGGTTTCATCATAGTCGATGCCTTGACATTGCATGAAAACATTTGTAACCAGTATTGCTTTAAATGTATCAACCTCACCATCTATTTCTATCTTCTTTTTGAATACCCATTTTCATCTAATGGGATTTACATCAGTTGTAGGGTGTACCAAAATCCAAACTTGAATTTGGTATATTGACTCTATCACAGAATTCATGGATTCATTCCATTTAGTAGCTTCTTTGACTTCTAATTCTTTATTGTAGGTTAGAGGTTCATCATCCTCAAGGACTAATGTGTCACCTGACTTAGTGACAAGAAAACCATAACACTCGGGTTCTCTAACCTCTCGCGTAGTCCTACGCAATATTTGTGTCTCATAAACAACTTCTTCTTCCTCTTTCTCTTGTGGAAATTGTTCCTCTACTAACTCTTATGCATCAGGGGCATTGACTTCATCGAAGTAAATCTTGATCCCACTATTTCCAATAAAAATGTGTTCCCTTTATATAAATATGGAATGTCTTGACACAAAAACGTTTCTATCTAAAGGTTTATATAGGTAATATCCTTTGGTTTCTATAGGATAATCTATAAAGATTCACTTCTTGCTTATGGATGCTAATTTTTCACTTGGTAAAGTCTTGAAAAATGCCTCAAACCCTCATACACGTATGTGTGTCTGACTATGTTTCTTTACATACCATAACTCATATGGAATCCCATTTACAGCTTTGGTTGGTACTCAGTTAAGGGTATATGCTGCTGTCTGCAAAGCATATCCCGAGAATGATAATGGAAGAGTTACATGACTCATTATTGATATGACCATGTCAAGAAAGGTCCTATTACTCCTTTCACTAACACTATTCCATTGTGGTGTATTAGGAGGAGTGAGTTGGGATACTATCCCACCCTCCTTCAAGTGATCAATGAAGTATTGGTTAAGATATTCTCCACCTCAGTCTGAGCGAAGTGCTTTTATCTTCATACCAAGTTGGTTTCCTACTTCATTTTGGTATTCCTTAAATATTCGAATGGAATCAAACTTATACCACATTATGTAGATATATCCATACCTACTATAGTCATCAGTAAAAGTAATTAAGTATGAAAAACCACACCCTGCCTCTACTGGAAATGGACCATATACATCAGTATGTATTAATTCTTGTAGTACATTGAATCTTTCTCCTTTTCCTGAGAAATATTCTTTGGCCATTTTTCCTTATAAACAAGCTTGACATACATCCAAGGGTTCTAAATGTACCGATTCTAAATAACATTCTTTATGTAATATTTGTAATCGCTTCTTATTTACATGACTGAGCCTAAAGTTCCATAGGCAGGTGATATATGATTCATGTTTTCCAGTTTTGTCATTGATTAAAATTATAGGGGTTTTGAGTTCCATCATGTATAAACCATTATTAAGATATACCATACCATAACAGATGTTCACCCTATAAAAGAGAAAAAATTTACTTCCAAACTTGAAATAAAATCCCATAGTTTCTAAACTCGACACAGAGATAATTTTCCTCGTTACATATGGAACATAATAGCATTTTTTAAACTAGAACCAAACCACTTGGAAAGGTTAAGTGATAGTCTCCCACTGCCAAGGCTGCCAAAATTTCACCATTGGAAGCTCGAATATCCACTTCACATTTTGAAATATTCTTGAATCTAATTGGTTACTATATATGAATAAAAATGTGTGAGCCACATGTCGTATCCCATACCAAAATTTTAGATAAAGATAGATTTAATTCAATGATAAAAATACAGGATGCAGAAAAATCAATTTTCTTCTTCTTCCCAGCTCTACAATTCTTATTATAGTGGCATTTCTTTCCACATCCAAAGAAGACATCTTCCTACTTGCCTTTGAATATTTGGATTCTTTGTAGGAAGATGCCTTGGTGTATTTGGACTTGACTTGGCCTTAGACCCATTTTACATTCCATTATTTCTTTTGTTAACCATAAGGATAGATGAATTATTATTTTTCATATCCTTGTCAGCATGGTGAACTAAATACAAAAGGCCCGGGATTGAATTTTTCAAATCATTAATGTTATAATTGAAAGTGAAAGTCGAGAAGCTTAGAGGTAAAGGGTCAATAATGAGATCCACTACTAGTTCTTGGTTCAATTTAAATCCAAGGGCTTCATGCCTCTCAATACACCCAATTATCTTGAGTACATGAGGACGGATTGGTTCCCTTATTCTAGCCATCACTTATAAAGGGAACTTGAGATCTTATAACTTTCTAGCCTGGACCTCTGTTGATATAATTCTTGGAGACATCTTGAGATCTCATAACTTTCTATCTTGGACCTCTATTGATATAATTCTTGGAGACATAATAGAATCTTATAGGAATCCTCATCGTTACTTATTTTCTATAATTGGATGGACATGTATGACAACATGATGCATTGATAATCAAGTGAATCATCTACATGATTTCTCCATTTATCTTTTTCCACCTTACTTGCTCTCTGAGGAGGATTAGTAGGAACTGAGGATTCCAGCACATATAACATTCTTTCTTGGCATCGTACTATGTACAAGAACCTGTACAACTCCTAAAAGTTATTTCCATTTAGGATATTTTATTTATCTATAATTGATCTCATTGATAAATTACTTGTGGTGTTGGTGATTTCCATTTTAAATCTACTTTAGATAAAAATTATCAGTTAGTACTTTGTCTTGATTACCATTTCACATTTATGATTAATAAATATCATATCATTTTATTGCCTCCCACTATTTTAGATAATCTTAATAGCCCTCACTATTAGATCTAGAATACTTTGTTGGTTGAGTACTCTAGTGGTAAGGATCCTCAAAACCTCCCTTATAGTCTACAAGCTATGGCTACTCCACTACTCGGAGGGTTTCAAGGTCGGCCGTAGGGTGGACAATCACTTGACTCGTGGTTCCTTGTGTTGTTGAGTAAAGTCTCATCTTTTGAAATCCGAACTAGATTCCCTCAACATCTTTCCAATAATGTGATAGAAATTTAGCTATTCCCAAACCTTGATTACTCACTTTAGTTAGTTTGACCCAGTTCTCTCGTGAAAATGACCTAGTAGTAAGAGGTACTCCCAAATATGGCTGACAAGAACCCCAAAACTCGTTTTTATTTAAATGTGAGAAATGGAATGATTTTGGACTTAATATATATTTTAGGGATTTTTATATTTATTGACCAATATAATCCATTTCTATTTATATGTTCAAACTAGATTGACGTGCTCACAATTGAACATAAAATATAAATACATTTGTCACTTATTTATGCATTTTTATCTTGTTTACTATTATATGTGATCAAGAAATAATTGTTAACTCACATAAATCAATAAAAAATGCATAAAGGTAAATCATGAAATCTGACTATCTTGAGCATTCTATTATGAATGATCCATAATGGATCAATCATTAACTAGGGGAATCCATACTTGAGTCGAATATACTCGCACACATGCGAGGGGGTCTAGGGGTACAAAATAAAACTAGTGCATTGGACACGCAGACCCTTTTACATTTTTGAATTAAAAGAAGATTCATAGATCGTCATTCATCTACTTAATTATTACAATCGTCGTACGCATTGAATAAATAATTAAATAAATTAACCAAACATGCACGACTTGGTCGCTGGCTCAAGACCAGTCAGTATAAATAAAGTTCAATTAAAATTAAACTACAATAAATTAAAATAGTACGATGGAACTATAATAAATTAAATAAATTTAAATAAATTCAATTAATTTAATTTATCAGTTCAAAATGTTTAATTTAGTTTTAATTCCAAAAATTAAATTAAAAAATTAATTTAATTTTCATACTAAAAATTAAATGAAACCATTAATTCAATTTTAATTGTAATTAAATTAATGTTTTGGATTATAGTTAAACTTAAACCCCAAAATAATTTTAATTAAATTTATTTAGAAACTTAATTATTTAAAACTAATTATCGAGGTTACATCTAGCTGGGTAAGGATTCCAGCAGGACTACGAACCACCACAAGAGTGTCTTATTGGAGTAGGGATGAATTGTAGAGTGACCGTGATGTGACTGCGGTGTGACCACGACACGACCGCGGCGCGATCACAGCATGATCACCTGGTCCAGTAATACCCCCATAGTAGTAGTGTCCTACAGAAAGGGGCGATCAGACAATGTTAGTGGAAACCTCCTTTGGTGTGGTGCGAGGGATGCGACCTAATGCTCCAGCCAGCCCTGAGGGCAGCGACCTGCTGCTCCAACCATCTGCGAGGGTGGCGGCCTGCCGCTCTAGCCATCTGCGAGGGTAGCGATCTGCTGCTCTTGCCAGCCGTGAGGGCGACGACCCACTGATCCTGGAGGATGAGGCTCAGGAGAATCTCAAGAGAGGAGGGGTGCTACCTTGCAGCTGGGACGGTGAGGCGTAGGCAGCCCGAGACTATGCGACCAGGTCAGGCTGAGACAACAGCGTTGAGGTTCCTCCAGGATGACGCGAGATATCAGGGAGGCGACGTGGGGCTCCGAGCAGCACGAGCGGGCGAAATCGAGTGGCTCCTGACAGTGAGAGCAGGTGGAGAACCCGCTTGGGACAAGGGTGGGAGTGGGGTAGGAGGTGTCTAGGGTTTCAGGGTTATGGGATGCAGTGCTTCAGTATGTGTAAGAAGACCCAATTTGGGTTTTCTTTCCCTTTTTTTAATTTAATTGTTTTTCTTTTGAAAAAAAAACCCCACACATTTTTTATAAAGAAGAAGACCCAAATGGGGTCTTAGTCTCCCCGTTTTTGTTTAAAATTTAAAATCTAAAGGCTTTAATAAAAAATGAATTGACTGTAAGTTAAATGACTTCCCTTTTTATTTTTTTTAATTGAGATAAATAAAATGATATTATTTTATAATATATTTTATTTATCTCCGAAAAACAAGCCCTACTGAAAATATTTCGGCAACCAGATTCTGGTCAAAACATGGCTAGATTTCGGTACTTTGAAGAACACATAAATAAATTAAAAACAAGTTCTTCCTAAAATAATAATCCAAGTAGCTTAAAACCGATGACGTCGATCCCATTAATGTTTTCAAATAGAAATAACATGGCCATTCAGAAACAGATCGTTGTATGGTCAAATCCGTTGGAACTGATTTAATGCACCATACTTAAATTTAAAGCAATTTAATTTTTATTTGACTTTGAGAATCCAAACATCCCTCTGATACCACTGTTAGTTACCGGGATGGGCAGCAGAAGCCGACGGTCTGGGAAGTTAAAAAGTTTCACATAACTAGAGAAACATAACAATGCTGACTGCGGTGATCTTATCTCAGTATGGTCTGGGGACCATGAATGGATTTGACAGAGCACAAAATTAAATCGAACATGTACCTTGTTCGGATCTAACGTGTGCAATTCCGTTACAGGATTCTATGACTATAACTTGAATAATCCAACATCGAATCCCTCTTGATCACCCACACACGCCTCTTAAATCTTATTGTGTGTCATTAATTGGAATCTAGTTGCTAGCGCGGTACACCAACGATCACTTCGACGCAATGATAATCACTGCAAGCAAGAGTCTTTTATCCGACAATAAAGAGCTTGAACATTTTTCTTACATTAGAGAGTCTCTCTCAAGAATTTAGGAGGAGAGAGAGGCTCTCAATTCTAGAACATGAATAGTTCCATGGGAACATCCTCTCTCTTACTTATATAGGGAATATCTAAAATACCCAGTATGGGTTCCCGACCCCCGTGTAATATATATTCATAGTATAAGTATTATGAATATTTATTTATGGAAAATTAAATTATGCCATAAATAATATTTATAATTTTATCACTAACTGCAATATATGTTAAATATATATGTTGCGTGATAGCTTTGATGTTTCTCATGTCTATCGAGAAGCTAACCAGGTTGCGGATGCTCTCTCCAAAAGGGCCATTATGGAGGTTGGTTCCAGTTGGTCGTTTTTTCTGCCCTTCTATTGTGATAGTTTGGTTAGAAATGATAGGGATGGTGTTTTGTATACATGACTTTTCTAGGCTTCCCGTTTCTGAGTTGTATGGTACTGTTTATCCTTTTTTATAACAGTTTTTTGGGAGCAGTTTTCTGCATATTTCTCAAACCTTTTGGCTATATGTTACATGATAATATTGAGTCTATAACTCGACTCATGTATCCTAAAAATATTAAATGAACCCTAGATATTTAAATCTCTTCGAATAATATTTTATCTTTGTATTTACTTAATCACTTGAAAATAGATGTTGTAGAAAATTCAACAAATTATTCCAAACTTGAATAATTGAAAAATTTATTTCTTACTTGGTGATCCATAGAACTTGGATAATACTAAAACCCTATAGAGGGTCCCACCAAGTTCTATATTCCTATTCCCAGGATATAGAAGATTACCAAAGTGCTATAGTGTTTAACCCTTTAGGCCCCTATCTCAATAGAAATGAATAATATTCACCGACCAAGAGTGGTTTCTAGAAACCCATTGAGGCCTCTATAGAGATAAGGTAAAGTCAATGAAATGACTAACTTCCTATGAACATAGTCTATGTAATATAATATTTTCGTCATCGATATCTCAATAAAGTATAATGCAAACTAGTGTCATCATCCTTTATCTTTCTTTTTTTTATTTGTTGATCTATCTAGATAGTATTACCTCCCTCGACCATGGACATGGATTTAATGAAGGTGAAACCATCCTAATCAACTGGGACTGAGATATCTCTTCCTCAAATCATAAGTGAAAAATCATATCTTGATCATTCAATCAATGTCTTTTCACTTATAACGTACCCAACACAAACTACCTCACCACAAATTCATTTCCATGGTTTTCTCCTTGCATCAAGGTACATAATTAAATGAAATATGTTGATAATGATCTCAAGTATAGAGAACATTAGAGATGTATACATATAGGAACAACCAATGACACCTGAAACATGTTTTGTTCCTATTATGAGGGTCAGTCCTCATGATCTCAAATACTAGAGATAATCAAGTGCGAACATCATGAGAAGAAGTCTCAATGCCTATGAGCCTCCAGCACCTGATAGTCTCACATCATATGTGTCCATTCATAATTATGTAACTAGACCATATGAAATTACTTTAAGATTACTGTCATGGCATCTCAGGGTTCTCATTATAGTCTAAGATCTTCTTTAACCCTTTGATACAACATGTAATCTAAGGGAATTGGAATAAAAAAAGTGGATGCAGATGTATCTACACTATTATGGAAAGATAAACACATGTATATATAACAGACCACATACATGTAGTTTTAATCAATGTATAACACAATTTGGGTCTAGGGCACCAAATTTCAAAATTTAATTCATCTAAGCAATGAAAAAATTCTTGGACTTCATGGAAGCTAATGGATTTATGATTCTCTTCTTATGAGGAAGTAGATTTTTATGGTTTAAGAACTACAAAGAGAATAGGTTCATCTTGTGTAGACTTGATAGATGCTTAATCAACTTACAAGGCATGGACTCTTTCACTTAGTCTTCAATTAAGAATCTTCTAAGATCCCTTTTAGATCAAACCCCACTAGTCATGGAACTAAATAAGGACCCAATATGTAGGGATTGTTTTAACTTTTCAAGCTTCTAGATGAGAATATAAGGCTTTACTTATATGGTCTATAGTTCTTGGAATCAACTAGTTATAGGAGATCTGTGGGTTGGGATGATGATGTGATTAAGACGACTAAGAAAGGAGATGCATGAATGGATTTCCCGCAGACCAAAACCTGATGATAGCCTATAAGAAATACAAAGGGAGACACTATTACTTGAAGAGAGCATTCAAAAAATTTAGGATGATGACATTTCTGTTAGGTTTTCTGATAGAAAAGAAAGTTGTTTCAAAAAATTCATGAGATCGAATGTGCTTGTGGGGAGAGGTCCTATCCCCTCAGTATATGGGAGGGAGATCACAACATGGTGTGCTTACATGAATGTATCATAGAAAAAAAGGTCACCAGAAAGATTAATCTAAAACTATCAGAAGGGTCTTATACGGAGGACATTGAAGTTGCAGGTAAATCGGACCTGAACCATTTTGAGGAGCTAATGGAAGGGCCAGAATATTTTAGTGGCAAAAGGATTGATAACAATGAAGCAAATGATTTATTGAATCACTTGACAAGTATTTTTGAGGAATGGGATAATAAGGATCTAGAGTCAATTCTGAGTGAGGAGTATATTAAAGAGGAAATGTTTAGTATGAAACCAAATAGTTCATCCAGTCCAGATGGGTCTCTAGGATCCTTCTATATAGCCCCACTCGAGAGATTATTGAGGAAAAATTCCATGAAGCTATGTGTGCTTTCTTCAAGGGAGTGATGCTTCCCAGAATTATTTTTTCATCTTGGGTGGTTCTTATTCCAAAGGTTTAAAATCCCACCATGATTAACCAGTAAAAAAATATCTGCCTTTGAAACTACACTTATAAAATATATCTTGGTATATTGGATATAAGATTAATTTGTATCATTCCAAGGATTTTTTCAAAATAATAACACAACTTAATTCAAGGGAGAGGTATCCAATTGGTAGTGGGTATTGTAAAGAAGATGGTGGATGACATGGACAAGAAGACCATTTCATCCAATATTATCATGAAATTTGATATTGAAAAAGAATATGAAAAGGTCAAATAGTTCTTTATTATCAGAGTTATATGGAAATTTTGGTTCAAATAATGTTTTTGTGACATGCTCTTTAGGTGATACTCTTCACCATGGATATCCATTTCGTTCATGGATAAGGGGTCATGATTTTTTAACATAGTTACTATCCTAATGAAAGGGGACCCAATCCCTCAAAACATGTTCATCCCCTCACTAGATGAACTCACTAGAAAGATCAAGCCTGGAGTGGAAGATGGATCCATTCCACCATAAAAGAATAGATTCAGTAATAGTATCATTTCCATTAAATGTTTGGTGATGAAATTCTCTAATTTATGAATGTTAGGATCACATCCATTGATGGATTCAATAAAATTATAAATGTCTATATCAATCAAAGTGTGAAAATATTAAACATGGAAAAGAAAATTTAAATATCTCAAATAAATGATCATATCGTTGCAAAAGTGTTATTTAGAATAAATTAGGGATGCAAAGACTTCAAATCCCCATGTAATACCTCAGAGCTCCTATATGAAATGAAATAATTAAGAAGGATTTGTTTGAAGGAATTATTATCTAGATTACTAGGTTCATTATTGACTAGAAAAGTAAATTTCCTTCCTTATGATGTTGCATCAACTTGGTGAATTGTGTGATTACATCTATCCCCTTGCATATACTATATATAATCAAGTCACCAAAAGGTACTATTTATCAAATTGAGAAAATAATGACCAAATTTATTTTCGGATGGGAACCAGAATGGTAGATGTAGTTGGGTGAGTTGGAAGAGGATGAGAAAACCCATTTTCAAAGGTGGTATTGATTTGTGTAACGTTTCAGAAGAATCCATTTAGGAAAAACTATAATGGGATATTATTGAAGGAAAATGATTATTGAAAAATCTCAAGAGAAATAAATCTAGAGAAGACTAGAGAGAGTGGGAAATTAGGGATTAGAGATTTATAGGTATTTAAAGAAATATGATTATCTAACTGGGAAATCTAGATGTAATGGATAGGTTGGTGGTCAGCCATGGGAGATAAATTTCTGGAAGGACAATTAAGAAAACATCCCCATATTTTTTCTGGGATGTCTAGTTCCAAAAGTTTCTTTCAAAGAGGCTAGATCATTTCCTACCTTTATCAACTCTATCCACAACCACAAAAAAAGATTAATTTCATGAACATTACTCTAATCGATGACGTAGATAGGTACACCTTTACAAAATACTCATATGGGAAAAAATTTAGCAAGGCCTATTATGAGGCGATGCATGTCAATATCGATTTTGATAGATGTAAATATAATCTGTGGTGCAAGGCCTTTCATTATAAAATGAACTTCCTAGATTGGTGATTGATAAAATGAGTCTTACCAACTAAAAATAATGTTCATAATATGGGGATTGATCTCGCTTTTTATTTCTGGTGTTGTTCTTCTACGTGCCATGAAACAACCGAACATATCTTTCTCAAGGGGATTGGGTGTGAAACATGTTGAGTTTTCTCAAACAAATATCAGGAATTTTTGGAAGTTGGGATGATATTCCTAGTTTCTTGGAGTCTTGGTTTTAGGGATATATTCCAAGTAGAACTGAAATGAAATCATAGAGTGTGGTCTTCACTATGATATGATATACCATCTGGGAGGTGCATAAAAATGAAAGGGAAGGAATTATTGACTAATACCGTTTTATGTAAGTGTGATTTATATCTCTAGTGGTCAAACTAGAAACCTCATTCCTATGGTTGGAAAACCATTCTCTATACATAAATTTATTCCCAGCATGGTGCAACAGCCATATAAGAGTGGAAATTATAGAATAGGTACGTGTGTAAAATGGAGACCTCCATTGACGGGTTTAAAGCTTAACGTGTATGACTCATGCTTATACGAGGGTATGAGAGGAGGCATATTCGTACAAGATAGTATAGGATTAGTTATTTTTAGTTTCATCACATTCTATCACATGAGAAAATCTCTAGGGGATGAAGTATGGTCTATGGTCAGTGGTCTTGCTATATACCATCTATTTAACATTAATATCATAGAGGCTGAATCTAATTCAAAGATACTGGTTGAATTAATTAAAGGTAAATATCGTACAACATGGGAGTCAGAATATCTTATCAGGAAGTGTATAATTCTCATCAACTAAGGTATTAAAGTTAGTCATACATGGAGGGAAGGAAAATTTCACTATAGACTCTTTGTCCATCAAATGGGATCTAGTTGACCATACCATACTTTATTTCTATTCTGGTTCCCTCTCAATTGACTCTAAACTCATTGTCAAGGTACATTTCCTTGGCCTCCACCACTTTCATCCCCATTAATTTCTGGATTGTAGGAATGTTTTCCCTCTATCAATTTTTCAATAAAAAGTTAAATTTTAGTCAGCCACTTATACAAATGAGGATAAAGTCTGCACTTGGCCATCCTGTACCTCCAATTTCATCTCTAAACATAATACCATAAGTTTAAAATCACTACTAGCCCCATGAAGTACCTATATCTAATTCCTCCTGCTCATTTCATCAAAAAATGCATTTCCATTTTCTGATGTATAGGAAATATCAAAGTCCAAAGCTTGTAGGCACTCCGCCCACCTTCATTGGGAAAGGTTCAAGTTATGCTGTGTAAATATATACTTGTATATTTTTAGGTCCATGTACACCAAAAAAGACCTCTTAAAAAGTTCATCCAATAGTACAAGGAATGTAAAAAAAATAGCTTACTCTAGATCGTGCATCAGGTTGTTCCGGTCATGTTGCATCAACTGATGAGACCCATACACCATGATCTACTCCTCCTTCACTAGAACTGCTCCTAGACTGATACCTGATGCATCATAATATACAGTGTAGCTTCTTACCAAATCTGGAAGAATCAAGACTAATTCTAAAGTCAGTCTCCCTTTTATATCTTAAGAGGATATCATGAAGTCATCCAACCATATAAACTTCACACCATTCTTATTCAAGACCACAAGAGGTTATGTTAAGCATTATAAGCCTTGTATAAAATTACTATAATATCCATCTGGCCATAAGAAACTCGATATATCAAATATGTTATTGGGATTATCCCAATAAAGTACAGCTCTCACCTTCTATGGTTCAATTGATACTCTTATCTCTAAGATAATATGACATAAGAAGTGAATCTTATCTCTATAGAAGTGGAAATTTTTTGTATTAACATATAACTAATGATATCTTAGTGCATCTAAAATGATATCAAGATGTTAGACACAGTCATGTTGATTGTGAGAGTACACCAAGATATCGTCCATGAATACCACCACAAACGAATCCAGATATGAATGGAAAACTCAGTTCATCAGTTCCATAAAAAATGATGGTACATTATTAAGGGCAAAAAACATACCTAGACACTCATATAGATTGTACCTACTATAGAAATCTATAAGAGACATGATTTTATGTCAAAAAGATACTTAGTGATAGCCTGATCTCAAAATCCATTTCTAGAAAACTCGACCTCTATAGAGATGGTTAAAGAGATCATCTATCCACAGAAAGGGATACCAGTTCTTAACTATCATCTGGTTCAATTTTTGGTAATCCAATGATAGCTTGGGGGTTCATTCTACCTTTTTCACAAAAGGACTAGTGAACCCCACTGAGAGGTACTAGGTTATACAAATCCCTCCTTTTCCAATTCCTCTATCCACCTCTTGATCTTAGGAAACTCCATTATAGCCATCCTATAAGGAGGAATGGATACCATTTTAGCTCTTGGAACTAGATTGATAGTGAAATCCACATCTCAATCAAGAGTTAAACCAGAAATGTAACCCAAGAAAATATACTTGAAATAATCAACCACTAGAGGTAAATTTTTCTATCATGTTACCTAATCATCCAGATGTAAACTATAAATCTAGAGTATCATCCCATCCATCCCATGCTGCTCTGGTCTAGCTCAGCTCACCTGTACATCCCATTCACCTATATAAATAAAAAATAAACCCTCTGGTGTTTTTAAGGTCACCCTTTGACAATAATCGTTGATATAGGCATGATAATAAGCTAACCAATATATCCTAAGTATGATGTCAAACCCTATCATCTTGAGGAAAAAGATGTTAGTATGAAGTGACACCCACCAATATCGAGGGGAAACTACCTACAGTGGCATAAACCCTCCATTATAATCCCCAAAACAGTATCCAATGTCATAATTATACCATAAAACTAAATAAGGCCCTAGGATCTCTAAAATAGTGATATATTTGGAAGAATGAGATGCACCTGTATCGAAAAGAGTAGATACTAGAGTATAATCTTCTAGGATCCTACCTGTCAATGTAGAAAAACTAGTGCCCTGATCCTTAGGTGTAGACAATACATAATATATCTTTCTTAAACTATGACCATGTGAAACAATATCACTACCTGTTGGAGGCCCACTCTACTTTTATAGTACAATTGGTGCTTAGATAACACGACCAAGACCACCATGTCAGCCTAAATGACCAACATGACTCTTTCTCCCAACCTGAGTTGGTGTTGTAAATATCACTCTTGAATGTGGATTTATATTTGATCCCATTACACTAATTACTAGAGGAATGGTCCTGTAAAAAATTTGTACATGGCCTATCCTTCCGCATGATTGGAAATTTACTAGGTACCTATCATATTGATTCCTCATATATCCAATTCACCCAAACTAGATGATAGAAGTCTGAACTACTAGCACTAACACTCTGTATAGTTTTCCACTAATGAGAAGCCTCAAAAAAATATTCCCACTAGCTATCGCTGAACCACTAGGTGAAGAGGCTAAACATTCCTACTCCATGTCCCCATCCCCCCTTAGGTTCTATTCATTAATAATCACCCAATTCACTATCTTAGTAATAGTAGACAGATTAAATACATTTATATGCAATCAAATAAAATTCTTAAGAGATTACTTGAAGCGTCTCTCCCTCAATGGCTCATCAACAAGGTAATCATTGAAAATAACTGAAGCTCTGTAAAGAATGTTGAATAATCCATAATGGTAATCACACCCTACTCCAGATGCATAAATTCATAGGCCCTTTCAACTCCTAGTGTCTCTGAAAATAAGTAGTCATAAAACCTAGATTGTAAATCCATCTAAATAATATCTTGATGTGTATCAGTCCGGTTCAAAACATCCCACCAGTTTTTAGCTACTCCCTATAGAATATATTTCATGAGATTCATTCTCATATTAGGTGGTTACACTAGATTATAAAAAAAATATATAGTATAAAGACATAGATCAAAAGATTGTGGACTACCATCCCCTAAAAACATGGGAGGATGCTTCTACAAGAATATACATGTCAGTTATTCCATAATGAGGCAGGCTGCGCGACTCTCTAAAAGGTCTTCATAAAGCATAAGAAACCCTCATAGTACTGGTCATCAACAAATGTGTCTGGTAAAACTAGAATTAATGCAAGAGGCATTTCTAGAGGTTTTACATGTAGCCTAGGTCCCACCACATTTGGAGCATGGTCATCACCACACTCTTGGTTCATGATTGGAGGTTATCACAGAGACTTTTCTCTACAATTACAAATACATTCCTCATAAGGGATTGATATTGAGAAGATCATAGATAAAAATATAGGACATGTGGAAGCCTTCCTATAAACATGTCACACCCCTCTTCATACTCATATATCATGGAAAAGATAATAAAAAAACTATAAAAATCACTAGAAACACTACCTTTTACCCACTATAAAGCTGAGTCAAGGTTATATTCTCTATTTCAAAACATGGTTCGCAGTATATGGACTTCCCAGTGCAATTGAAAAATCCATTTATCGATGACCTTTCCATTTTAGAATTTCAAATTCATTTAAATTCATATTTATTTTACAATTATCTTTAAATGGTTGAAAAATGGATCACCAATTCCAATATATAAGTTCCCATACACTTTATAAATTTAAGTGTGAAATGCACTCAATCCTAACCATAACACATTGCAGTCCATGCAACCAATGTTCCGTGACTCGATGTGCCATAATTGACTTCTTAGGTTATTTGTTGTACCCTATAGGGGAAAAAAATTTAGGTTATGAAAGGCACTCTATATACCAATCATGTTTCTCTATTTCCATTTATAGTTTTTATCCAATAAAAATTCCATAACATAAGGCACACATTAAAACTTTCATGCAATCAAGCAATGCATCCTAGATGGCATGACATATGCATGGCATGTGAATCCTGTGAGGTGACTAAAATGATACATGAGACAAAAAATTCATTTCCATATTAATAAAAGGATATAATGAATCCCTCAATCATAAAAATAATATAACACAACATGTTCATCACACAATAGTGGAATCAAAAAAAATTTAAGAGGAAAAATACTAAATTTTTTTTCTCATGCTAGGTAATTTGGATGTTTCCTGTTTGTGGGTTAGATACTCCCATGAACAACTCATTACCAACTTAATTTTTTTCCCTAATCTCATTTATATCATTTCAATGTAGTATATCCCAAAAAATATTTCATTTGATACCACTTCGTAACATTCTGACCTAGGAGCCACTAAAAAACGCCCTAAGCCAGTGGTTCATATGACCTCAAGTGATCCTCCCCGCATGCCAAGGCTTCCAGCTAGAATTACAAGCATAGCTCAGGCCTATGCTCCCCTGCTCCAAATAAATGAAGATGTTAAGAATTATCAAGTGACCCCAATACCAAACTATATCATGGGGTTTTTGGGTACCCAACAGTGGCCCAGATAGGGTGTGATATAACACTCAATAGAAATTTCAATGAAATATGATAGAATCAAAATCCTAAGAGTAGAAATTTCCTAATAATACACTACCATAATCAATATAGATCTGTGATGTTGAAATGTCCACAGCATCCTATGGAATCAGAATCATGGGAGTAGAAATGTCCCAAGACTTTACTACAATGATCAATTATTCAATCTCAATTCATAACCATTTCATTATCATTCACAATTTATGAGTTAATCCAACCTATTTCCACATTTTCCATTTAAATAATTAAACCATTTAAAACCATTTTTTCACATTTCAAAGGAGGATAAATCCCTCTCCCAACAACCATCTAATTCTCATTCAATTTAACAAGGCTCCCAAAACAAGTGGTGAGCTCATACTCACCCAACATAGTGGTATAACATCGGGAAGATATAGAGACACACCTCATGGATGGAATAGGTTAGGGATGACAATATGCAATGATAAAAAAGAACTATGTGGGAAAAAAATTATGTTCCAATCAATTTAATCAAGATAATAATTTAATTTTGGGGGTGATGCTGGAAAGTATAGTGTGTGGCATAATGAAAACAATGAATAATAAACACAAAACTTGAGGGAAAGGTATAAACCACCTACTGTATACCCATGGTAGAACAATCACCCAGTATCAAATCCTAACTCGAGCCAAATTGGATGAAATAACGAGAACAAATGATTACCCTAGAAATAGAGCATATCGTCTTGCACCAAAATAAATCTATCGATATGAAGACATATGAATAATGACACAAGGTGAATGTAGAACATACCAGTTTGGGTCCAATGAGATGAATGGTTCTTGATTCTAAGTCTGAATGATGTATCAGAAGAAAAGACTACCTAAAGGATTAAAGATATCTCTCAAAACTAAGTGGATGTCTGCTAGAAGGAGGAGGGAAAAAATATTTTAAGTTATAAGAAAATTTAAAGTGAAAAGATAATTTTACCTCAATTTCCTGGGTCGCATGGTTTGGCCGCATGGTTAGCCAAACAGTGTGTCAATTGTATGCTCCTCACTACCTCTCACGATAACTCTCATGGTTCATACATATGGTTTGGAAAACTGTGTGAAAACTATTCTGTATTCCACTATCCCCTTTCATCCCTCACACGATCATGGCATATGGTTAGACAAACCATCCACCGACCATGTATTTGACCAATGTAAAAAATTTCATGTGGCCTTACATGGGCGTTCAGCCCAGGGAATATGTTTAGGGAAAACGATGAACCCTATTCTACCTTAAAAAACTCCTTGCACAGTTTTCTCATACTATGTGGCCTTGGTCGCACAGTTCTACTAACCCGACGACTAGCTTCCTCTCCCATAAACCGGGCCTCTGAGATCTGAAAATCCCCGGACACCCCTGAATCTCCCGTGATATTATTAGGTACTAAAATTAGGTAAAAACCATGGAGTTAAACCAAAATTAAAAATATACATACCTTATAGTAAAACTCCCGATCTTACACTTTTTAATGATTAAATAACGATTTTGATAACAATTAGATTAAACAAAAAAAAATTATTTTTTGGAAATTGTGTAGTTTCAATCAAGACACTCTATTTTAATGAATTCATAAATTTTTAAATAAATTATATTTAAAAAAATATTATTATTAATTTTTTTATATTAATTAGATATGATATTATAAATTTATGAGGTTAAGAATAATATTTATAAGGGTCAGAAAACATTTATTGTGAAAAAATACCTTTTCAATAAATGTGTATTTTTTATTTAAAAGTGTAAATTATCATAATTAGATACTTTTTGGCATAAAATAAATATTATTTTGGAAATCAGCACATCAAAAATATTTAGTGTTTATTTTTTCAAAATTTTTAAAGACAGTCGAATTTTTGGGTCAAAATTAAATACGATCTAAATACACATTGTGTATTATGGCATCATAATGAAAAACATGTGATGTAATTTTTTCCATAAAGTTTATAAATGACCAAATATATATTTACCCATTAAAATAATATGTTTTTGAGGTTATTTGATTAATGTTATAAAACCATTATGAATCCTAGAAAACATATATTATATATTAAGGTCTTAAAATCAATTCTTTATGAACATGACTAACTTCCACATCAACAATGGTAATATTTTTTGAGATTGGTTCTTAAAATTAAAAAAATAATAAAAACACTTTACTATGGTAAAAACCATAGGAAAATCCCTTGGAATTTCTTTGTTTTTGAATAATTTATTATATAGATTCCAAAACCTATGTTTGGGAAATAGAAAAGAACTAACCTCTATTTTACTATATAAAATCACCCAAGATCCCATTAATCTTCACTCAAAACCCATTTATAATGACTATAATATTCCATTTAACTCTCATTAGGACCTCTTATAAATCCTTGAGTACCCTCGTTGTGCTACCGAAAGTATCAGGTGATTTCATTGATTTTTTTGTGAATACTCATCCCCATTTACACTCATGGATGTTCACCTATATATACATATATTTATCTTATTATGGAATTAAATGTATTTATCCAACACTCATTAATAATGGGATTAAATATTATTTAATATTATCCAATTTTTAATGATTTTTGTGGTACAGTTATGCATATACATGATTTGAAAGTGACGGGTGAGCCCGAAATTATATAGCCCTCCCATGGATTGGTTAATGTTTTAACCTCACGAGATTCCATGTATGGTGTGTGGTAGGTTGTCCTAAGAACACTATTTTATTTTTTTGGTTTTTATATTTGACTTATTTTTATGACACTATGTTTTATGTTGTTTTAACATTAAAATGTTACATTTATGTTGTCATCGTATATCATGTCTTGATGTTTATGTTTATAATTATCACCCCTTTTATGTCCCATTGAAATTTCTATTAACTAATATGTAGTAAATTATTTATTTTATTATTTTTATTCCTTTACTAGGATTTATATCTCACCCCTTTCTTTTTGTAAGTCTACAAGTTATCCAATGCATTTTTAAAAAGAGAAATTAAATCTTAGATCATGTAAAGGAATTTTCCAGTAATGTTGTTATATCTATGTATCAAGTTAATATAGTATATACCAAATATACAAAAGTCACCAAGATTCATGAAATTTTTGGATTGTTTTATGTGTACCATTAAGTAATAAATAATTAAACAAAGCGTATTAAATATATTGGTTTTCATAGTTGGAATCAGAGTTAGGTTTAGTTATTTTTGGTATCAGGATTAAAAAACTCTAGAGAAAGCCTCAGGGATAATACTAAATAGAGGAAAATATTTCAAAATTTTGGTTAAGTATAGGTTTTGTGATTTCCAAGAAAATACATTCCTCTTTGGATACCACAAGTTTATGTGGCTCTAGAACAAATTTACCTAAGGGTAATAACTCTGGAAACACCATATTGAGATAGACATGATTGTTAACTAGCATAATAGGGGACATTAATGGAAACCTTGTTTGAAACTCCCATGGTATATACTTTTTTAAATTTACATTCTCATTGTAAACCATTAGTATGGGAGAAAATTACAAAAATACTTTATATTAGTGAATAGATCATGGATAACATAGATTAAATCCTATAAATTCATAGGTTAAGGAATATATATCATTCATGATTTATCCTTTTAATGTTGATAGTTTCCCATTTATGTGTTTAATATTTTAATAATAATCATCCTTAAATTTTCCTTTATTCTTTTCAATGTGTAGAAATAGGAGGAACAACGTCACCAACCAATGTGAGGGGAAATGACATGATTGTCCAAATGAGATGTCCAACCTGATGGGTGAAGGAATCAAAAACATCATGGCTATACTTCCTCAACTATCTCAAGTTTTGAACCAAAACATAAATCCAAAGGAATTCAAAAATATCCTTACTAAAGAGAAAGTTTCAATTGAGATATATATTTGAAAAAGTTATATGAATTTAAATGGATATTTTGATCCTTTTATTGTGAAGAAATGGATCAAATCCATTGAAAATATCTTCTTAATCCATAAATTTTATAAGAAATAGAAGGTAGTGCTGAATTTTTATTGCATGTAGGGATAAGATGATCAATGTTGGAAATTGGTAAAAAACGTTATTCCTAAGTAAAATATTATACTGATGGAGTGAAATGAATTTTAGAAAATATTTTTTATATATATTTTTCTCACACTCTCCGAATTAAAATAGAGAGGGATTTCCTTTCACTTAATTAAAAGGATGATGAATCTATTGAGGCATATGTGGAAAACATTACAAGACTTTCGTGATATGAAATTATCTTTGTTATTACCCTTTAATGTAAATTTTACACCTCATTTTGTGGGATGAAGTTGAGTCTATAGAAATCCTTCGAAATTTCAGACATTGATAGCTATGAGGAAATTGTTCAATGTTCCAAAAAAGTCGAAATAGAGATATTCAAATATTAAGGGTCTCATGGTGAAAATAATTGAAAATTTGAGTTTAATTCTGGATGTGTGATGGATAAATCTTAATGTGGAAATAAATTTCAATAGATCACTTATAAATGTAAAGGGAAGAAGCACCCAAGAAATTTATTGAAGTGGATGAGGAAATACTTTAGGTGTGTGAAGAAAGGGAACCTAGCTAGCCATTAATGGTGGGAGAAACCCACCAATGCGATGGATGCACGTAATGATCCAGTGAACCTTCATCCTATTTTAAATTATTTCAATTTCAAGTAATAAAGGAAAATAAGAGAATAAATGCACTAATCCAAGAGCAGTTGAGGATAATTGATGAAAAAAACCTCCAAGGGCTATAGACCAAGGGTGAGATTATGCCATAAAAATTTCAGTGGTGGATCCTAAAAACAATGTGGCGATAGATAAACTAGTTATTTATTTAAGAATATATAATATGTTCTATAATATAAAATATAATTTTTTATTTCGGTTCTATTCACATGTTCACATCTCACAAGTTTAGTATAAATATTCAAACACCACAGAAAATCATGGAAGTCAAGCTAGTAGTGAAAATGGAAATGGGAAATTATTTCATCCCAACTCTATAACCCCCCTATAAAAATTTATGGGGTGAAATTATTAGTAAAACCTATGTTTCTTCCTTTAATTGAATTTTATGCTATTATTGGTATGGATTATATTTCCATATATAGACCCAACATAAATTGTTGACATAAGGAAATTAACCTCCATATCATGAATCACACTTTGATTTAAAAAAATTGAAAGGAGGAGCATGAATATTCTTTGGTATCATCATATGAAGAATTGATATTTTTCCCTATGAGAAAAATCATTTTTCTCAAATGTTTGAGCCAACGTAAGATACCATCCTTGAAGAAATTACCATAATGAGGGAATACACAGATGTTTTTCCCAAATAATTTCTTGGTCTTCCGCCAAGTTGAGTGGCTGAATTTTCAATCAATATTATACCTGATGATTTTGGAATATGAAATAATACATATAAAAAATCCATTTTTGAACTTGAGGAGATAAATAATAAACTACAATAGAATCTGGATAGAGGGTTTATACACCCAAGTTCTTCACCATGGGGTTCGTCAGTCCTATTCATCAAGAAGAAGGATGGGTCAATTTGCCTATGCATTGACTATCATGAGATCAACAAGGTCGTGATAAAGAAAAAGTATCATGTGCCATAGATTTATGAATTGTTCAATCAACTACATGAATAGAAATATTTATATTAGGTGCATCTTCAGTCAGGACACTATCAAGTAAAGGTCATGAAAGAGGATATCCCCAAGACTAATTTTCATGCAAGGTATGGGAACTATGAGTTCATAGTAATTCCATTTGGACTCACTAATACTCAATAAATCTTTATAGAATTGATGAATAGAGTTTTTAGGGATTACCGTGAATTTGTTTTGGTAATCTTTATCGATGATATTCTTATTTAATCCCAATTCAAGGAGGAACATGATGAGTATTTGAACACTTTTCTAAAGACCTTGAAGAAAGAAGATATATATGGTAGTGCAATAAATGTGAATTAAGGTTGGAGATAGTAACATTCCTAGGGTATGTTATCAAAAAAAGGGATATCTATGGACCCTTCAAAAATAGATTCTACTGAAGGATGACCAAGACTAACCTCTATGAATGAAACATATAGTTTCTATTGATTAGTTGGGTACTATCATCTATTTGTGAGAAACATATCATGATTTTCAATACTGCTAACCAAGATAACTCATAAAGGAGTCAGTCTAGAATGAATAATGTGAGGAAAGTTTTAAATAGATGGAGAATTGGCTAATCACTAAACATATACTCACACAAACCACAATTGGGGAAGGATTTATGATTGAAATAATTGCATCCAAAAAGGGCATGGGTAACATACTCATTCAATATGGAAAAGTGATAGCCTATGTATCTTACTAATTAATGATCCATGAGCAGAACTACACAACTCATGATCTAGAAATGGATGTGGTGATCTTCACATTAAATATCTTGTGGAATGATCTCTATGGGGATAAGTGTGACATATATAAAGATCATAAAATACTCAATTATATATTTACACAAAAGTATCCTAATATTCACTAAAATAGGTTTTTAGAGAAAATCAAGGATTATGATAGTTCAATCTATCACTATCCTCGTAAAGTAAACAAAGTGGAAGATTCTATAAGTATAAAGGATATGAAAACTCTATCCCTAATGTGGATTGCAAGGGATTCAATTTTCATATACATGAAATGTATGGATATGGTAAAAATAAAAGGATATTAATCCCACCTTGCTCAAATATCTTCTAAACCATCCAATCTTGAGAAGATCAATGATACTAAGAAAGATGATGTATCTCTAAAAAAGAAGGTAGAAAATATTTCTAAGTACAACTTCGCTAAAGATGGAGTTATATTGTTTGAAACATAGATACATGTCCCATAAAAACCTAAATGGAATAGGGAACTTATGGATGATGCACATAGATCATCCTTATCTATTCTTCTAGGAAACAAAAAGATATATAGATATTCAATGTATAATATATTGTGGTATAACATGAAGAGAATGATTGTAGAATTCGTATCTCGATGCTTGGTATTCCAAAAAGTAAAGGCCAAAAAAAATAAGTACAAGGGTATGATGAAACCATTGATTATACTAGTATGAAAATGGAAAAACAAAACCTTGGGTTTCATTGCATTACTCATAGGATATCTAGATACAATAATTCCATCTAGCTCAAAGTCGGTCACCTTAAAAATTTAACAAATTTCATTAGTATCAAGAAAGATTTATCTCTTGACCAACTCATCATGATATACATAAGGAAAGTGGTAAGACTATTTGGATTTATACTCTCAATTGTCAACATATAAGGATTTCATCAAGGTATTATTAAATACTTTATCAAGCATTGGATACCGAACAAATCTTTAGCAATGCTTATCACTCTCAGATAGATGGCCAGTTTAAAAGGGAAATTCAAAATATTGAAGATATACTGAGAACATGTTAAATGTATTTCCAAGTATATTAGGACCATCACCTTCCCATATTAGAGTTCTTATATAATAGAAGATTCCATTATAGTGTTGAAATGTCTCCTTATGAGGCTCTGTATGTGAATAGGTGTTAGACTCCACCTTGCTAGGAAAAAGTTGGGCAGTAGAAGATGATATGACCAGATGTAATCCATGGGATTAGAGTGAAGGTTAAAACTATCCAACATCATATGAAATCCCAAAAAATTAAAAAAATCTACATAGAAAATCATTTATGATACCTATAGTTTGATGTTGGTGATAATGTGTTCATTTATATATCCCCATAGAAGACATTTATGAGGTTTGAGAAGAAGGGAAATCACAGTATTAGATACATAATCCCCTTTGAGATCCTTGATCGCATCAAAGCAGTGGCCTATTGACTAGCACTCTCACCTAACGTATCTCAAGTACATGATTTGTTCCATATATACCTCTGAGGAAGTACACACCAGACCCATCACATGTACTAAATTCAGAGGTGGTACTATTATAGAATTATATTTCATATGATGAGAAGACTATGTAGATATTTGATTATAGATACAAAGATATATGAAACAATAGAAATCACCTAGTAAAAGTGATATGGTTAAACCACAAGTGTGAGGTAGTGAAATGGGTACCAGAAGAGGTGGTGAAGCATAAGTACACTCATTTATTTTAGCATATGAAATGAAAATTTTGGGGTTAAAATTTATAAGGGGGAGAATGTAACAACCCAAACTTATATAAATAAAATTCCATTTTTAAATGAGTAAACATATTATGAACAAATGAAGTTACAGATAGAACGTGCACTAATTTATTAATTTTGAATATTTATATAGATTATCAATTTTAAAAGGCCATTAAGATTCATAAACATTGAAAAATATATCTATTGTATAGTAACGATTAAGATTACTATATTAAGGGTTATGAAAATTCCAATTGATACAGATGGAAGAAGAGATGACCTTGACCAGTAGGATTGTAACCTATAAATCCCATTTGTTAGAGCATTTGGGGGAGATAACATCACTAGGATTTTACCTTGATCAAGACTAGGCTGATATTCAACAACTAAATTATGAGTGAAACTATTTATGAGAGATGTTTAAGCTCATGAAGATCACAACCCAAACCATGTTCTCCAAACCACCCCATGAAAATCTCTAGATCACATACCTTACCCTTTGAACATTCACTAGTGTTATAAGGGGTTATTCACCAAGACACTAATAATATTATTTTTTAAAATAATGAATATATTTATCTTCTATGATTATTATTATTTTTTAATTATAAGATAATGAGTATGATATAAATTAGAAGAAAAAGAATTATTTTTGGGAAATATATAGTTTCATTCAAGATGCTCTATTTTAGTGAATTCAATAATTTTTGAAGTAAATGAAATTTTAATAAATATTATTAATAAATATTTTTTAGTAAATATAAATTATAATATAATTTTATGAAGTCAAAGGATTTTTTTGAGGGTTAGTAAACTATTACTATAAGAAAAAAAGAAATTTTCAATAAATTATGGTTTTTGATTTAAAGTGTAAATTATCATACATAAATATTTTTTTGATAAAATAAATATATTTTTTGAAATAATCACATCCAAATCATCTAATGGTGAATTTTTCATAATTTTCAGATGAAGAATAATTTTTCGGCCAAAATTAAATATGGTATAAATATACGGTGTGTATTCTAGCATCATAATGAAGAAAAAGTTATATAATATATTCCATAAAGGGTATCCACTGAAAAATATAGATGAAAATTTTAAAATCATATGTTTTTGATGTTTTTTGATTAATTTTATAAACCCTTTTTGAATCCCCCAAAACCTATATTATATATTAAGATTTTAAAATAAATTATTTAAGAACATGACACACTTCCACATAAAAGGGTAGTACTTTAATGAGATCGGTTCTTAAATTTTTTAAATAATTAATATAAATTCACTTTGGAAAAAACCACGGGCAAAAACTATCGGAAGGTTTTTTATTTTTTAGTACTTTATTGTATAGAGTCCAAAACCTATGTTTGTAAAATAATAAAGTATTCCACTATCTTTTTCAACATAATACCACCCAAGCACCCATTTATATTCACTAAAAATCATGGTTCCTGAATACACTCCACTCTTTCTCTCTCATTAATGCCTCTCATAAATCTTTGAGTATCCTTTTTATGCTTCCAAAATTATCCTACGATTTTCCATGTTAAACTTTTGTTTTATGAATACTCATCCCCATTTACAATAAGGTTTATTCACATATATGTACCTATAATTCATTTATTGGGGACTTCTATATATTTATCCCACTATCCTTAATCATGGGATTAAATTTTATGAAATATGATCCTATTTTTAATGATCTATGTGTCACAATTTTTCATGTACATGATATGAAAGTGATGGGAGGTCCTAGAATAATATATCCCTCCAATGCATTAGGTAATGTTTTAATCTCATGAGAACCCATGCATGGTTTGTATGAGGTTATCCTAAGAACACTATGTTATGTTTTCTTGGTATTTATCCTTGACTTATGTTTATGATTCCATGTTTTAAGTTATTGCCCCATTCCCATGCTACCTTTATGTTATCATTATATATCATGCTTCTATGTTCATGTTTATGATTCTTACCACTTTATTTCCCATTGAAATATATATTGAGTAATATTTAAAATTTTATTCATGTAATTATTTATTTATTTCTTTATTGGGTTTTATAGGACACCCCTTTATTATGTACATCCCTAGGTTATCCTGTGCATTTTTAAAAAGATTTGTGAAATTTTAGATCATGGTATGAAAGTTGTCAATAATTTTGTTGTATCCATGTATCAAGTTTAAATGATATGTACATAATACCACAAAGGAACTAGGATTAAAAATATTTTTTCATTTTGTTATAGGTAATTTTCTATAATAAATCCTGAAATAAAATATATTAAAGACACAGGTTGTCATAAATATGATTATGATGATGTTAAGGGTTACTTTTCCCTCTGACTAGTGGGTTTTATCCAGAGAGATATGAATGAGATTGAGGAGACCATGTAAGGTGACTGGTTATGTATTGAACTAGGGGACCCAAAGGGTACATAAATATTTTATTTACCCTAAAGTGGGGTCATTATAGCAGGAAGGTGATATTGATCTTAGGTGTCACCTTAGAACCTAAATCGATTGTGTGAGCCTGATATAGACATAGTAATCAAATTTGGTCATCCACTCAAGGGGATAACCTTAGAGATATGTGTTAGGTTGGGAGATAATCAAACCTTGGTGGTATGTGACTTGAGAATCCAGGGAGAGAGTTCCACTAGGTATGTGTGATAATTATGTATGTGATAAATGATAGTTCTAGGGAGAGTGAATACCGCTAGTGTGCCTATTAGATATAGCTCTAGGACATGATGAGTTTCCCCTCAGGTGTTCATTATATGATTCATTGTAAGGCTAAGTTTCTCTATGTGGTTACTTCTTATATGGTTTTATAGAGGTCTAAGGACCCCATAAAGATGATATGGTTCCATGGATGGGTATATTTTCCTTATGTGGATCTTCTATATTCTAGGAATGGGTATATTTCCCCGAGGTGGATTTCTATGGTTATGAGGATAGAAATATTTCCCTTTAGTATCTCTCTTAGGAACTACGAACGGGTATATTTCTTAAGGGATATTACTTAGACACATAGTCACCAGAATACTGGCCAAAACTAGTATAGTAAATCTTCAATGTCACATTATTACTCGATGATTTATGATGATGATGATTATATTTACGGTTCCATAATAAATTTATTTATTATTCCAAGAATATCTGTCTTTTATACTCTACCTCCCTTATTATTTATTTGGCCTCGTCTTTGGTTCTCTACCGTGCTCATTTTTCATAGATTTAGGTAGAGAGTAATCTATAAGTTGTTTAATATAGTGGGATTTCATAGATAGAATTTGGAGATCAGGATTAATTAAGGATCAGAGATGGTAGTAGAGCCAATTTTTTATTTTATTTATTTTATTTATCTTATACACATTTTTATTTTATTTCTTTTATTTATCTTATACCTATGACCAGACTGATGGGTATCTAGTCGATGCATGCTTATATGACCATGGTTTTATATGAAACATTTTCTTTTAATATAACATGATGTAGTCTATTTATTCTACGTACTATGGTTATTTATTATTGTGGACGTTTTTTGTTTTTTTATACTCCTATTTACTCTAAAATGAGAGTATAGTCTTCTATTAGAAACATAATAGATCCATTATACCATTTGGTAGCCTCTAGAATATGAGAATGAATTATTAAGGTCACATAGAGACACTGGTCAGTACATAGATCAGTGGTCTCCAACCAACAAGCAGTTATAACAATAAAGTATATCTGAGTCATAATTTCTAGAATTATCCTGATATATTCAATTTATAAAACTTGAGAAAAGGTTTAATCAATGTAAACACCTTCGATTAATGAATAAAACTTAAATAAATTATTGTAATTTTTATAGATACTTTACCAATTTCATACAACTTATCTCAGAATACCCATTTACCCTAATGAAAATTTTCTTCTTAGGTCTTGAAAAAATATACTATATTCCATTCTTCTAAATTTGAACCATTTATTCTTTCAGGGCTTGAATTTTTTCATTATGTTCAAATTATTCTTCAACTATTCAAGGTTCAATTTTTGTTAGAAAACTGGTATGACTAGTTAACATGATCTTTCTTCTTGGTTGGACACCTTAATTCTGATATCAAACAATATTATAAACATGAACGCATTTTTGATCCAAGAATTTAACCCTTTATTATTCAACATTTCATTATCATCACTAGAGTACGTATAATCTACATATTTTGTCTAAATATATGTATCATATGTAGTTTCATCAACAGGTTCAGAATTAATGACACCATTTTCATAATTTAAAATGGTACAGTTTTTTAAATTTTCATTATTTTCCAAAACCATGACATCATAATTGTCAACAATTCTCATAGATTTTTTTATTATAAAACCTTTATAAACTTCCATTTAGCATGTATCTATGAAATATTCCATCTTATACATTTTCATCAAATTTTGCACTGCTTCTATTTTTCTTCTTGATTAATCATGGACTCCCAAACAACCTAAAGTGTTTAACATTGGATTTAGTCTTGAAAAAAATCTCATAAGGAGTTATATATGAGTTTGGATTCTGAATAAATTTGTTATGAATAATTCAAAACATAGTTATTTCCTGTATCTAGAAATATATTGATTTTTCATACCCTAAGAATTATTATATCCATATCTAATAAACTCATATCCTTATTTTATGCCACTCTATTTTTTTTATGTTATATATAGTGATCTAAACTCAAGACTGATACCGTGATTTTCAAGATACTAAGAGGATTAATTGTTGGATTACTCAGTTCCATCATCATATCGTAATATCTTTAAGGATAGTGTTGTTTACTTTTTTATTAATCATATAAATATTTTGAATCTATCAATGGTTTGAGACTTGTGTGAAATAAAAATGATTAATTATATCCTTTTTAATTAATTAATGAAAATAATGAAGTATTTTTATATTCTTATTTACTTCCTCATCCTATGTGCACAAACATATGAGTGGATCACCTCTATAGGTCTTGACGTTTGAATACTATAACCTTTATGAATTTTTTCTACCATTCCCACTTTTTGAATTGTCTTAAAAAAATAAATATACCTTCCATTAGAATGTGAATATTTCTCACAGCCTCTTCCTTGATGAGTTTCTTCATGTTTTTTCTAATATATACAAGTCTTATATGCCAAAAATTATTTAATGCTCACTTGATCAAATAAAACTATGTTTTAGCTTCTATAACTTAAAATATATTGCCTGTGGTTCCCACTATTTTTTTACAATTTAAACATATTTTAGTCACTTTACTAAGAAAAAAATTTACCAAAAATAAACTTCATTTGAATAATTCCAAATCCATGATACACCCAATAAAATATTCTTTAGTATATCAACAAAAAAACCTTTTCTGGACTAATATAAATTTTCCTAATATTATTTGTTCCAAGAACTTTGATATTTTGAGAGATATCAATGAAAAATGTTAAATCCCATCTGTCAAATTGATAAAAACCATTCAGGTTTTTTAGATCACCTGCCATGTGAGATAAACAACCACTATATATAGTCGATGGGTTTTCATTATTTCAGGATTTAAATACTAATTTAACTATATTATCTAGTTTCCTAATCTGAATTTTATTTTTACCATTTACAATCCTCAAAAATATATTCAACTAAGCAATAATAAATGAAACACATACATCTATAGTGTACCCTTGTTGATGAAACCTTCCACCTAACTCTTACAAGATTTCCAAAATATTTATCTCTTAAACGTTCATATTATGATATTTATGCTTCTAATGAGTTCTTATCCATATTTTATAGATCCCATTTTATTATTTCTCCCTTATTAGTCTTGGAGGAGACATATTGTACTGATATTTATAGGACTTATTGTTAAACACACCAAAACGCCAATTGTATTCCTCAAGTCTCCTTTTTGATATAACTATTACAATTGATTGGTTTTCAGTCTATCCTTGTTTAAAATTATCTATTGTGATTTATTCATTAGGTTATTTTTTCTATCTCTCTACTGGACTCTTAAGATAGACATGAGGCTGTTTCTTGAATCCATATACTCCAATATTTGAATATATTTTTTCCTTTTCATTTTGTTTTTTTAATAATTTTAATTTTTTTCTAATATTGGATTCTTATAAAATCATGTCTTTATTTGGACGTGGATCTCCAAAAATATTTTCCTCAATACGTATAGTTTTATCAACAATATCAGTGCTTGAAAATTGTTTCATAGAATACTCAACTTTGTCATCAATGAATTTATTCTTGTCATATTTAATTTTCTCTTTATACTTCCCAATTTTATTTATCTTTTTCCTCAATTTATCAACTTATCTATCACCAAGGATAATTAAAAAAGTCAAATAATTAATGATTATTCCTTTTTCAATAATCCCATGCTTAAATATTTCTATTTCTTTGACCATATTGTATTTTTAGCATGTTTTTTAATTTTCATATTTTAAATTATTTTATTCCAAGTCTCATCTTTTCTTATCCTGTGTATTTTCTTCAACAACATTTTGATTTCATTTCTCATAGTGTATTAATTTTATCTTTTTAATATTTTTATAACATATTAAATATTGATTTGTGGGTCATCCTCTGATGATTCTTCTCATTCTTCCTTTTATTCTATGAGTACTCTTTCTACGTCGTATCTGGGAGATTATTCATCATTATCACTTTATTCACTATTCGATGTGCCTTCTTCAACTGACGGAAAGTTAATTCTAAAGGATTTTGGTGGAATTATTTTCTATCTATTTCACTAAAAATTCTTTAGAGAATCAATATAATTTTTGGTATTCCATATAATATAATTATATTAGTTTTATCCTTTAATTTTCATGGGAAAAATTATAAATAAATTCCCAAACTTTACATAATTAAAGAATTTGAAAGTAAATTTAACATTGTACTTACCTCTCCCATGCGTTAGCTTATTGAAATTAGAGAGTGTGTTTAAAAAACTCTTCTATAATTTGATCTTCATTTGAGTAGTTCTTCTCCTAACTAATTTTATATTATTTTAAGGATTTGAATGAAATTTCCATTTTTTACTTTTTACTTTTATTTTTAGTGTTTCTCATATTCCCATATCACAATTTATGACATTACTATAGATTTCATCAATATTTAAGTCATCTAGATCTCAATCCATAAGTGATGAGATATTTTCATGAAATTTATCTAGTAATACTCTCACCATCCTCTTCACCATAGTAGAATATTTAGGGTTCTTCCTAAATCCTATAATGGTTCTAATAGTTAGATTATCCTTGATAAATAATTCCTAAAAAACTTTATCTTCCTTCTTCCTAATGATTTAAAATTTGTGTCTACTCATCTGAAATTTTATTTCTTTCACCCTTTTGGTTCTTTCATAGATGATATGAAGCTTATTATAAATAGAATTAGTAATAATTTATCCCATTAATTTTTTATATCTTTCTTAGATACAGATGAAAACAAAGAATTCCTACCTTTTCCATCACATTTAATATTATTATTGTTAATAAGAGACTATGCTGAGGTCCCTCTTATCACTACAAAACCAGATTGGAAAGAATCACGAACATTAATCCCAAAGTGAGAAGTAAGGGTACCATTCTCTCTTTCCAAATATTGAATTGAAAAGTTTAATTCCTTTTATAATAACCAAGTTGTGATGATCCATATCATATTCATGATAGAAACACCAAATATTATACCTACTTGGATATAAATCGTTAAAATCACATGAATTGTGATAAACATTGCGATGATGGGATCAGAGATTAAATATTTTTTTTTGAAATTCCATTCATGTTACATGAATATTCAAAACTATTATCTCAATATACCCACTTATGAAAGAAATAAATTGACACAATGTATTTTTTAATGTGGCTCACCTCATAAAAAGATGACTATGCCCCCCGTTTGTTGTGGTTATTATATGTTGATCCAAGAATTTCAGAAAGAAATATTATATATTATTAGATAAATATTAATTACATATCATTATGATCGATGCTAAAACCATAAAGTTTTTGTGTTTTTGGAAAATTAAATACATAAAAAACTCGTACATGAAAAAATATATACATCATCACCTACAAAGTTCTTCAAAACTAGTCCCCTTCATAGACATATAATACTTAAAACCTTTCTTTAAATACTTGAGAAAAGAAATTATAATAAAGGGTGAGCTTATATACTTAGTAAGGGTAAAAAGTGATATATCAATCAATAATCATTATTAAGAATAACGTGGCCATAGGGGTATGATAACATGAGATTAACTTTTGAAAATCATACACAAAAATTCATAGATAATAATCACGATTCATGACGTAATGTTTGGAAGTTTATAATAAATTAATCATAAAGGACTAAAAGAACATAATACATGGGGGAATAACATATCATAAGAACATATCATAAAAGTTTGGCATAAATACAGGTATAATCATAATCATAGAAATATTATGTCAAGGATACCCAACAACACATTCATCATAAGTTAGACTTGGGATAACCACCCATGTACCAACTTTGGGATTAGAATAAACTCTTATGTACCCTAGTAGAAGATTTAAAAAATCTTTTATGTAACCTTTGAGATCATGAAACATAAATCTTTACCCAATTAATTGGAGTGATATAATGGACCCACCCATTTTATAACCATAATCCATTCATTTTTATTCCACAGGATCATGAAAAAATTTATTATTTCATAATAGACTAACCTATGGAAAAAAATGGTTGTCCTCAATATTTCATCATCATAACCATAAAAATTCCAAATAAATATTAAGGATATTATCATAGGATCATATCCCTAGTGAATAATAAGTAATATTAAATGGTGTTATCATAGATGATAACTTCTTTTATAAGATCTATGAAATATTTCTTGAGGAAAAAGACGTTTTCATTTTAAAATAAAAAATTTAAAATCTAATTTTTTTCAAAATATTAAAGAAAAAATTCCCTTTGAAAAAACCTTCAAAAATTTTAATGGGATAATACAAACAAAAAGTAGTCATAATTGTCGGAAAAACCCTTTGTGTGGTGTAAATTATGGTAAATATTTTGTTCACTCCTTAGGTAAAAATACTTCATCTGCAAAATGAAAACAAGAATGATTTTAAAACTTTTTATAGAAATTTAAACATGATTAAAAAATTAACGTTATAAATATTTTTATAATATTAAAAATATTCTTGATAACATTTTTTAGAAATCATTGAAATGGAAGAGAAGATAACCAGTCGAAAATAAAATTAATTCATTTTTCTTTAAAAACATTCTTTCTGACCTATGAGTACTTAGAGAGAGGATAATGAGGTAAAAAAATTTATTTCTTGAAATAAACATATAATAGGAAAATATATAATATTTTTGATAGTTAGATCATATAATTTCATCATTATAAAATTTAATCATAAGCTATCCTGGTAAAAATTGAGATTATAACATAAAACCCTTACCTCAAGTTTGATATGTTTCATAAGTTATATAGCCTCATTTATAATAAATTTAAATATTTTATAATTATATAATAGAACAATATTAATACTTCTAATAACATAAATGGTTTATTTGTAACATATTATCACCCATTCATTAATAAATCTTTATAAAAATCACTATTTATGATTATAACTATTTAATTTTTCAAGTGTGTTTTGATTCAGATGTTATGCTCCAAGAAACATTATCACGAATACATAATATCCATAATTTTAATAATGATATAATTATAATATATATTCACTATATAAAAATTTAGAACCATCCATAAAATTCATATATAGAAAAATGAATTTCATTATTAATGGAGATGGTAATATGTACATACGCATGAAAACTATTTTCATTTTCTAATGAAAATAAGAAATGAAGATAAATAATATTTAATAATTATATAAAATAAATACATAATAAATATCATATATATTTATTAAATCCATCAATATATCCATAAATGTGAGGTGGTGATGGAAAATGAATCCTACCCCTATGTAGAGGTTGTAGTCTACATGCACACATGAGCGATACTTTCATTTTTCATTTGATGGAAAAGAGGTAGAAAATGGTTATAAAATAATCATAATAACATATAATTATATTTATGATACTAGATCCATAATTTTATGAAGAATAAAATAGGTTTAGAGAATGTATAATAATAAATAAAATTGAAAGATCTCAGTTATGATTTATACCTCTTCTTTGAGAAACCTCCTTCGGATTACACCTTAAGACACAAAAGATTGGTCTTATGATAAGAAAAAGGGATATATAAAAGATTTGAGTAAGATAGGAAGGTTTTTATGGAATTTATTGGATGTTATATAAGACTCAAAATTCAATAATTAATGAAGAGAGGAATCTCGCTTTTATTAGTGAGGTGAGGACACACATGAAAGTACTTTAATGATTTAAATAATATGAGGTCACTTTCATGTGAAAGTGGAACAAAATGGACAAGTATTAAATTTTAATGTAAGATAGGGTCTAAATATATTCAACCAATATCTATTTGACTAGTTTATGTTTCATTATTACCCAAATCTCTTAGCTTAACCCCCGATAAAACCCTTTTAACCTTAACCGTGGTAAAGAATTTTTACTTTTTTTACTTTTAATTTTTACCGAAAATGAAAATGGAATCCTTATAAAAATTTGAAATTATGATTCCAAATATGGAATATATTTTATTAAATTAAATTTCTATAGTTTATGGAAATTAATTTTAAAATAAGCGCACAATATATAACAAAAACCCATTTTTAGAAAAAAGCATTTTTAAGCATAAAACTTAATTTAATTTCATTACCTCCTTAGTAAACAATATGAAATAATTGTTTAAATATTTTTTTAAATATATAATCTATAAAAATCATTAAAACCATTAATCAATAATTATTTATTTAATTTATTATGAGAAAAATACATTGCACATATAAAAATAGTTTTATGAAAAATAACTCTTTTTTACATTTGAAATATTTTTTCTTCATTCACAACCTTTAGATAATTTTTTTGTGAATAATTATTAATTTATTAATATAAATTATAAATATATTTTATTGAAATAATTTTCAATAATAATCAATTAACTTTATTTACATAAAAATACATAACATATAGAAAAATATATTTCTTTGACAAATACATCTTTTTACAAATAAATGATTTTATTTAAATTGAGTGATTATCAATTTTTTTAACATTATTCCTATATTTCGTAATGTAGTTAATTCTATTCATAAACACTAATCCAACAATTAGTTTATAAAGGTATATTATTTCACAAGTTTATTTAGACTCAGGGATTCCCGTAAAGGAATCCTTCAAATACCTAATGTTTACTTCAAAGGAAATATATATAAAATATTTGGGTGTTACATATTAAACCATGTACACACATATTATTTAAATATGAAGAAAAACTTGGTTAAGGGTTCATCCTTGACCCCATTATAATGGATGAATTAAACCAATTAATTTTCAATTAATATAGTGAAAAACTCTCTTTTGAAAAAATATATCCCAATAATGTTTAATCCTTTGTGTAGGCCCAGAATAATATTGATCTTATTCATATAAACTATACATTAATAATTTTTCCCAAGTCTAAAAATCTATCTCACAACTTATGATAATATAAACATCCAAAAAACACATTCACTACAGTGCACAACTAGCTTCTCACAATTTCATAGATTCTAAAAGAACAACTATGTCAGATGTAACTCCCAAAGGATTTGAAAATAATTTTAATATTGAATGCATGAAGCACATAATCTCTACAAAAAAAAAATTTGTTATAACCTATCCAATGAACATAATTTTTCAACTTATGTGATTTGAATTTAAAAAACATGACATAAACGGTTGTGTTTAGGGTGATTTTTGGATTCTCCTAAAATAAACTTAATTTTTGATGTATTGTAACATATCCTTATGAATAATAACCTACCCTTATGAATTGTAACATGATCCTTATAAATATTAATGTACCCTTATGAATAGTAAGTTAACTCTTATGAATAGTAATTCATCCTTGTGAATTGTAACATGAACCGTATGAATATTAATTTACCCTTATGAATAGTGACATCACCCATGTAAGTATAAATAAAATTTAGGCATCTTATAAATGAGAGTGAATATTTTAAAAATTAATAATTTAGTGTTCGTATTTTTGTGAGTAGAAAATATTTCATCATAACTTTATAATTAGTAAATTGATTTAAAATAGAAATCATTTATCATAAAATCTATTCCTGAATTAAAATTTTGTTGTCCTAGGATTTTGGGGTAATTTAATAAAACCTTAGTTAAAATTTTAGGGCATTGCAAAATTAGTTTTAGTTTTAAAATTTTATTTTATGAGTAAATGATGATTTAATTTGAAAATTGAATTTTACATATTTAGAAAATTATTTTGATAAAATAGATTTCATATTTTGATTCTACACATTGAAAAATAGATAGGGTGATTTTTTTGGATTTTTCTAAAATTCTTGAATTTTTGAGGAATAGGGAAATACAATAATTTACCGTATATAGCAATTATGAGTTAAATACACTATTTCAAGTATCATAGATGATATAAGCACCCTTGGTTCGAACTGACATGAACTTATTACTATTTTTGGACCCCAAATCATCAATTTTTCTTGTCTTATGGAAAATAATAAACTAATGATTAATATATTTAGAAAAACCTCCTCTCATATACTATAAAAACCACCCACACTCCCCTATTCTATTCACTCCTATCAATAATTTCACCTTTTAAAAATTATGATAAATTATCCTCCCAAGATCCTCCCCCACGTTTAGTAGCCCTTAGTCCCATAAAAATCCCAAACCCTCTCCCCTAAAGAGGCTCTCAAGGAAGATTAATTTAAGAGGTAAATTCCTATTTTCAATTCTTTTACTTTATTTTCAAGTTCCTTTGTTTTCTTTTCTATCCTCACATATTCTCATAAAAATGTAATTAAAACTCTAGTAAGTTACATTTACTATAATTTTATTATTATTATGGAATAAGTTATTGTCTTCTCTCCTTTACCATTCTTTTATGTTCATAATAAAAAACACCATCCGAGATGTGCTAATTTACCACATTCAAGGACGATGGGTTTTCAATTTCTATTACCATATACAATTATGGTCATGAAACTATTATTATGGTTAAAAAAACGATAATATATGAAATATTTCTCATCTACAGTTAAATAATTTTTAATTAATGAACTTAAATTTTATTATTCCGGTCATTAAAATGAAGTGGAGAACACCTTCATACATAAGGTAAGGGTTTCTTCAACTCACTTCCATTTTGGTGAGATATTCCACATTCACAACTACTTGTGTACGGTGTTTTTATACTTCAAATTGTTGTTTCATATCTTGAATCTATTTATTTTAATTATATTAAATGTATCACTTGATGATTATTAATTTTTGGGCATTGATTTAATTGATTACAAATTTTATAGTATTTTCTACCCGAACCTCCATTTTCATTCGTGTTGCTCTTATTATCTACTCACTTAAATGAAATTATTATTTATTCCTATGCACTCATCATAAATTCTGTGTAAATATTATATATAATTGTACCAATAATAATCCTTCTTTATTTTATGGGGAGTTACAAGTTTTAAAAGAATCTTTCAAAAAATTGTTTTGAAATGCAAGCCCGATTCAAGGAACTTGTTGAATTCTTAAATATGTTGAAGTTCAATCTATAATATTTTTTAATAAATATTGATCTTTCTAAAATAAAAAAATTTAGCATAAAAATAATATTTTTTTTGTTTTTGGTTTAATTAAATCCAACATGCCTTTCCACTTTAAAATCCTTTAATATTTTCCTTAAACCACATTTATATGTTATATTTCTAATGCTTCTTTAAAAACTATTTTTAAATTATTTCACCTCAATATTAATTTATTTAAGCCTAAAATATAATTTCAATGACCCTCCATTCTATTTTCTAGGATATACATCTTTACAATCTGATTTCATGACAATTTCAAATGATTTTCCAAAATAATTCTTCTTTTAAAAGTAAAAAAGGATTTTTCTCATCTCACTTTAACTTTTATAAGATATATGCCTTGTTCACCACTTATTTATTTATTTTGGTGTATTTTCTTCTCTTTGGTATATCATATCAAGAGTCTCCTTATTCTCATGATATTCTATGGATTTTTTATTTTAATGTTTCATGGTGGTATGAGACACTTTGGAATGTTTAAGGATTATTTCCTCAAGGATTTTCAATGGTCTCCTTTAAAATTATCTTCATATATGCCAACATAATTTGTTTAAACTTGTACTTCATTGAGGTTTATCTCTTATGATATCATATACTATGTTTTATTTAATGGTCTATGAATAGTTTTACTATGGATATGCTATCTTGAAACCATTCACAATATTACATTGAATGGTTAGTGTTTATGTTTAATGATTAGGGATAGTTATTTACACTTCATATGTTTGTTTAAATATGAATGTGTATGTTTTTTTATGTTCATCACCATTCATATGAATAATTCATTTGGACTTAGTAAGTGTAGCCTGGGGCATACTATAGCCCCTCAGTGCAGAAGGCCTCATGAGACAAACTATAGTTTTGGCACGAGGCCTTGATCAAATGGATATTTATGGTCTTGGCATGAGGACTTGATATTATGGTTATGATGTCCCACATTAAGCATTACCTCATTATAAAAATATTAATTTTAATTTTTATGTGGTTATTTGACTAGTATAATACCCATTATTATGCTTTATTATGGAATTATTTATTTATCTCTTATTCCTTCCATAATATGTACAAGAATATTTTTAAAGTTAGGTGTTTTTATTTTTTCACCATGCTTATTGGTTATGTTTATGATATATTCCAGTGCATTTCTTACCCTTTCTGAGTATCTGATCTCACTCCTTTCTTATACTTCATTTTATTAGGACATGAATAAGTTTATTATGAATGACTTGTAGGGATAAACGTACATTTGTCAATGTTCCCAATAAAACTTATATGTTGTATTTAATTTCAAGTTGTAATGTTGAACCTATGTATGTATCTGGTTTTCCAAAACTTCTAATATACTTGGTCCTTCGGGATATGTATTTATTGTAATCATGCCGATGTAAGTAAATAATGCACCAGCTCCGAACAAATGGGGTCAGGACGTTACAGTTGGCATCAGGGAAAGTTTAGTAGAAAACATGGAAACTGGATTTAGAAAATATAGATTAGGGAAATAAACCAAAGATAGACTTGATGATACACATATAATAACATCCTAGAATTTTGGTAAGGAATAGATTATTCCGATCATCCTTGAAAATAAATCCCTGTCTGGATACTACATGTGGATCTGGTTCTAGAACAAATGTACGTTTGAGTGAAATATCTGACAAAGACTTTTGGGCTTGACCCAATGTATCCTGGTATACGATAATGGTCCTTACTGAACACCTGGTTTGACACTCCAAGCTTATATTCTTAGGATAATTCACATGTTTGTTACAAGACATTATGAAGGATTTATACCCCTAAAGTAACTAGAGTTTATGGATCTAGGATTTGTGGTGCATAAATTTATGTTATGTGATATACCATGTTTAGAGCTATATATAGTTCTTAATTTTAGGAGATAATATAGTATATAGAATTGATTATAAATGGATCCTAGTAGAAGGAATGAGAACTTCACTAATGCACATGATACAAATAGTAAGAAGGATCAAATATCTTATGGTCTTAAGCCATCATTTCGAAGAAAGATAATCTCCCAAGTATCCTCATCATAGAAGGAAATAATATCATGTGTTAACAAGATATGTAAATAATTTTCTGAGTCCTACAGATTTTAAGGGAAGTAAGAAAAGAAGAGAATAGTGACCTGACCTTTTATTACATTACTATTACATCATTTCAAAGATAAACAACATAATAGTATTACACATAGAGGATCCAAAGGTTTAGTGTCTTGGACAAACTAGGAACATACATAACAAATACAACATCAAGCATAAACAGTTATTTAATTTCTTCTTCACTAGCTTCTTATTAGCACTTGTCCTCTCCTATGTATATGTAGAAACCTGAGGATATACATCAAAATGGGTGATCTTGAAGCCCAGTAAGGGGATAAATAAGAATAATATAGCATGAGGTGAGCATAGTCATAACATAGGCAAAATATCATGAACATGATAGGATCATAAATACAAGACTTGAAATGTGGCAATGCATAAGAATACAACATCATGTCTTAGTGGTTAACTACCACACATACTTGTGAAACAAGATAGAATCTTTTTCACACATCATTTCACATTTACTCATGATATTCATCACTTTACCCAATGCATTGGGGGTACTATATAATTCAGGTAACATCCATCACATTTAAACATTCATATTGTGCTATATAATTCTGGGTGTACCCCTCATATCATAACATTATCATTTATCATGCACGCCACAATGAACATATAAAATAAATCAACATAATTAAACAATGAAATGAAATGGGTTTAATCTCATAATAACACATTCATAAGCTTTGGGTTCCTAAAATAAATAGGTAATAACACACATGTTACAAGAACCGTCCACCTTGAGTGAGAAGTAAAAGGGGTGTTCTTAAAAGAAGAGTTCTTTTGGAAATTTTTTTGATGGAAATAAAAACCAGTGAAAAACATGTATATCCTAGTAAATTAAAGAAAATTATGAACAAATGATCTTTGAGGAGTAACCATATCAATAATGGAGTGAAAGAGGGAGAACCCGTAGGAAGAAAATTGGGTTCTAGACTTCCCCTTAACTTTTACCCGAATGCTTCCTTCTCTTTAATGTCCTGTATAATAACATTATATTCATTATTTAGAAATCCAGAACCATTTTTAAATTAATAGGGTTATTTCTGGTTTAGTTATGTCCTATTATGTTCCTTTGGATGACTTATAGAGTATAGAAACATTGTTCAGGGATGTTCGTTTTTATGGTTTTTCATGGGTGGTTCACTTGTATTCTTAAATTGATGTTTGGGTAGAACATGAGTAAACATCTAGAAATTATATTACATGTCATTAATGATATTAATGGAGTTTTAATGATCTTATAATGAATTATATTAGATCCATGTGGATGAATCATTTAATAAGAATTAAATAATGGTTATTTGGGTCAATTTGGGCAGTTTTTGGATCACAACAAACTTATTTTAACTTATCACTTAGTAATATAGACATAGGTTATTTAAAGAAATTTAAATAGAACATAATACATATAAAATATTCTTGTTCCACCATAAAAATGGTTTCATTAACAGATCTGAAGGTAGAAATGGAAGAAGAAGGCATGTTGTTTTTGAAGGTGATAAATTGCATGTTGTTTTTGAAGGTGATAAATTAACACCTCAAGAACAACGTTATCTTTAATAAAATAAAAGAGGGAAAGGAGATTGGAAGATATAATATCCCAATAGAATCATAAAATTACAGTATATGTATACTACTTGAGTTACAATACAATTTGGATGAAGATAGGTGGGGAGAGATCAAGAAATGAACTTGAACTTGAAAGGAAATTAATGGAGAAGAGGGAGGGAAATTACCTCTTGAATCCTTCTCTTGGGAACCTCCTTAAGGGCATAAGATTGGTCTTTTGATGAGACCAGAAGCTTTTGGAGGTGGGGTAGGGGCTAGGTAAGGTGTTTGGGTAGAGTTTAAAGAATGATTGAAGCTTGAGAGGTGTGGTTTGGCAAGAGGAGGGGGAGGGCTTATTTATACATGAGGAGGGAGGTGTTTTTAGTATAAAATATTAAATAAAATAATATATCAAAATTTAGACGTGTAATAGTAGTTTTTTAACATCCTAAATCATATATTAATATAATATAATTATTTTTAGGCTTTAATTCTTCTTTATAATACGAATTCATTAATTTATTAAAAGGAAAGTGAAAGTAAGAGAAAAAGACACTTTAAGAAATCGCCTTTTGACTTTAGGCTTTGGAGAGTACTTTTTAGGTTTGAGAATTGGATTTATTGTATTTCAAAGAAAAATTTATGAAATTTAATATAATTTGGCCGAAACTAAATGAATATAATGTTTATGTCATCATTACATCATTAATGATGCAATTTAGTATATACCGATTATGCGAAAAACTGTATTTTTTTACTATTCACCCGAAAATTGAAGTATTTCAGAAAAAACCCAAAAAAATTACCCCTACCATTTTTCGACATGTAGAATCCAAAAATGAAGTCCATTTTTCAAAAATAATTTTCTAAATATTATGAATTTAATATTTAATTAAAATCATAATTTACTTAAAAAAACAGTTTTTAAAAGTTAAAAATGATTCTATAGTGCTTTCAAAGATTATGCAGGGTCTTATAAATTTATCTAAAACTATAAGACATTGATTAAATAATTTATGAATAAATTTTAGGGAAATAAATATACTTTTAAATTAATTAATTAATTATAAATAATTATTTATTACTTTCAGAATACCAAAACGTTTACTAAGGTCTGATTGTCACTTTCTAAGATGTCTAAATTTTATTTAATTAATCATAGGTAATGTTACTCTTATGTTGGATGATTTACTATTTATAAAGGTTATATTACTATTCATAAGGGTATGTTACTATTCATAAGTGTATGTCACTATTCACCAAAAATTATTTTTATTTCATTAGACTCCAAAAAATCATCTTGAACACAACCGTGTAAGTTGGATTTTCAAAATTCCAAAAACAAAAGTGAAAAAATTATGTTTAAAGGTCACTTATCACATAGTTGTTAATTATGTTGTGTTTTCATAAATATAAGAAGGGGAATTCCATAAAAAAATTTGGGTCGTTACATTCTTCCCCCATTAAGAAATTTCATCCCAGAAAATTGACTTTACACAAACATGTGAGGGTAATTCTACTTCATTGCCTCTTCTGGTTCCCAAGTTTCTTCTTCAAACTTATGGGTCCTCCAAAACACTTTGACATGATGGGTTGTCTTGTTGCGTAGAACCTTATCTCTCCGATCCATAATTTTTACTGGATTCTCCTCTTAGGAGAGATCATCTTCCAGCTACACCACCTTTGTGTTTAATACATGTGAGAGGTCTGGTATGTACTTCCTCAATAGTGATACATGAAAGTCATCATGAACTTGATCCATATCTGGTGGAAGTTCTAGACGATAGGCCACAGATCCAATTCGGTCAAGGATCTCAAAGGGTCCAATATACCTTGGGCTTAGCTTCCTTTTCATCATGAATTGCATGAATCTTTTCCATGGAGATATACAAAAGAAGACTTTATCTCCCACATCGAAATCCAAGTCCCTTTAACGGTTGTCAGCATATCTCTTTTGCCGACTTTGAGCATCTTCGATGTGTTTCGGGATTAATTGAACCTTTTCAGTCATCTCTTGAACAAGATCAGGCCCAAGTAGCTTTCTTTCTCCAACTTCATCCCAATAGGTTGGAGTTCTACACCGCTCCCCATAAAGAGCTTCATACGGATCCATCTGAATACTCGAGTGGAAGCTATTATTGTATGAGAACTCAACCAATGGGAGATGCTGATCCCAACCACTTTTGAATTCAAGAGAGTAGGCTATTAGCATATCTTCAAGTTTCTAGATATTCCTTTCAGACTGGCCATCAGTTTGGGGGTGATAGACCGTGCTGAAATTTAATTCAGTACTCAATTCATGTTGAAGGCTCCTCCAGAACTTAGATGTGAACCTTGGATCACAGTCAGATACAATTGAGAGTGGAACACCGTGCAGTGTCACCACTTCCTTCACCTATATCTTTGCAAGTTGTTCAAGCGAGAGGTCTTCCCGAATAGCGATAAAATGGGTAGTCTTGGTGATTCGGTCAACAAAAACCCATATCGCATTATTTCCCTTTGATGTCTTCAGGAGACCCATGACAAAGTTCATAGTAACATTTTCCCATTGCCACATGGGTATAGGAAATAACTCTATCATACCCTTGGACATTTGTCTCTCAGCTTTAACTTACTGACATACCTAGCACCATGATATATATTCCGCAATCTCCTTCTTCATGTTATCCCACCAGAAGTGCTCTCATAGATCCTGATACATCTTGGTACTCCCAAGATGGATAGAGAACGTTGAGCTATTTGTATTATCCAATAGATCCTTCTTTATCCCGAGTGATGAAGACACACAAAGCCACGTTCCAAACTAAATCGCACCATCATCATCGATATGGAACTCTTGAAGCTTCCCTTCCTTTACTACATTCACCCTCTTTTGTATCTCCACATCATCCCTTTGTGCTTCTTTAATCTTCTCTTGGATGGATGGTTTCACAATCATTTGGGAAAGGTTTGATGTATCCCTTAACCTTATGATTTCCAAATTCATCCTTTGCATATCCAAGAAGATAGGGTCTTTCTCAATCCGCATCATGGATAGAGTAGCAGGTTCATTTATGCTTAGAGAATTAGCTACCTTGTTCTCCTTTCTAGGATGATAGATAATAGAGAAATTGTATTCCTTTATTAGCTCTAACCATCTCCTTTGACGCATGTTGAGCTCCTTTTGTGTGAATATAAACTTTAGCCTCTTTTGGTCGGTGTATATGTCACACTTTTCTCCATAAAGGTAGTGCCACTAGATTTTCAAGGCAAAAATTACCGCTACCAGCTCTAGATCATGCGTCGGGTAGTTCTGCACATGGATCATCAACTGTCTTGAGGCATAGGCTATCACATTATCATTTTGCATGAGTACATAACCCAAGACTTTCTTTGAAGAATAACATTATATCACAAAACTTTCTCCACTTTTCGATAGTGTGAGTACAGGTGCAATGATCAAACTTCCCTTTAGCTTCTTGAAGCTTCCCTCACATTATTACGTCCAGAAATACTTTACCCCTTTCCTTGTTAACATAGTTAGCGGGCTTGAAAATCGTGAGAAGTTTCTCACAAAACAACGGTAGTACCCAGCTAATCCAAGAAAACTACATATTTCTGTGACACTAGAGGGTCTGGGCTATTCCTCAATTTCTTTTGTCTTTGAAGGATCCACAGAAATTACCTCACTCATGATCACATGTCCCAAGAACGTGACTTGCTTCAACCAAAAGTCGCACTTGCTGAACTTGGCGTACAACTTCTCCTTTATCAATGTCGCCAACACAAGTCTTAGATGTTCTTCATGTTCCTCCTTTCTCTTGGAGTAGATGAGAATATCATCAATAAACACTACCAAAAATTTGTTGAGGTAATGTATAAAGACTCTATTCATCAAATCAATGAAGATTGTAGGGGAATTTGTGTGTCCGAAGGGCATCACAAAAACCTCATAGTGCCCATACCTTGTTCGGAAGACAAACTTCTGAATATCTTCCTTCTTCACCTTTACCTGATGATATCCAGAACGAAGATCCACCTTTGATAAGTATTGATCTCCTCTTAACTGGTCAAACAAGTCATCAATCCTTGGGATAGGATACTTGTTCTTTATGGTGATCTTATTGAGTTCCCGATAATCGATACACAACCGCATTATTCCATCCTTCTTCTTCACAAAGAGCACTGGTGCACCCCAAGGTGATGCACTAGGGTGTATGAACCCTTTGTCTAGATTCTCTTGCCGCTGATTATTTAACTCATCCAGTTTGATAGGAGCCATCCTATAGGGGAACATCGAGATAGGATTAGCTCCAGGTATGAGTTCAATTGAGAACTCTACCTCATGATTCAGGGGAATTCCAGGTAACTCTTCGGGAAATACATCATCGTATTCCATTACGATAGGCATTTACTCAAGGTTGGAACTTTCCATCAACTCAACCATTTGGGTGAGGTATGCTTCTTCATAGGGAATCAACACCCACACCATTGAATGATTTTTCAATGGAGATTCATGGTCTTCCTTGCATTTGTAGAGGAGCATTTGATGGTTCGGAATATGAAAAGATATTTCCTTTTCCCAATATTTGATATGCGTTCTATATAACGAGAGCCAGTCCATTCCCATTATAGCATCTAATTCCACCAAGGGAAGTATTTTGATATTTTCTAGAAGAATCATCCCACATACGCCAACAGGGGAAGAGTCAAACACTTGGGTTTTAATGATTTCAAAACTTGGTGTTTTTATAGATATCTCTACTTTATGTTTTCGGGGCTTCGATTCTATAGTTCTAGCAAACTTGCAAGATATAACGGAATGCGTAGAACCAGAATAAAATAAGACATTTTCCATTTTTGAGTGAATAGTAAGTGTACCTTCTACGACTTCATTATCATGCTCCACCTCTACAGTAGTGATGGCATAAGCCTTCCCTTGTTCCTTTGGCTTTGGTGGCTGATGACACAGATTACCCTCAAGAACTCGAGGTTTAGTGCACTGGTTTGCATAGTGCCCAAGCTCCTTACAATTGTAGCATTGGACCATGAGTGGTTCTCTCCTTTCAGAGGCTAAATTCTCCTTCCTTTTCATGTCTTTTCGGCACTCTTGAGAATGCTGTCCTTCATTCCTACACTTGAATCATTTCCCCATCCCTTTGAGGCAGTTCCCATTTTTCAAATTCCCACATTTATGGCATGTGGGTCATTGATTTCTCTTCCCACATTTATCATTAGATCCACCAGCTTGAAACTCCATATTTCTCTTCTTATCAACATAGCCATGGGACCATTCTCCAAAATCAATCTCCACTTTGAGAGAACACTGAACAACTTCTTCATAACTCCCAAAGTCTCGAATTGCAAGAGACTTTTGAATGTGTGGTTTTAATCCACTAAAGAATCTATCAATTTTTCTATCATTGTTAATAACAAACCCCGAAGCATACCTTGCAAGCCTTGTGAAATTCACTTCATAGGTTGTGAAATATTCTCCTTCTTTTTTCTTGAGCTCTATGGATTCTCTCTCAATCTTAGTGCGAATAGTTTGTGGGAAATACTTATTAAGAAACATTATCTTAAAGTCTTCCCATTCCATCTCTTCAATTTCCTCCCTTGGCATGGTGTTCTTAATCAAAGCCCACCATTGATCGGCTTCTCCATCTAGACGATAAATGACTAAAGTCACCTTCTCCATCTTAGAACAGTGAAGCACAGAAAAGATCTTATCCATGGAGTTGACCCACTGTTCTGCAACTAGTGGATCAGAAGATCCACAAAACATCGGTGGTCGTTTCCGCGTAAAACATTCGATAGCTAGTTTCTCCCTATTTGGTGAAGGAGGACGTTCCCCATTATTATGATTATTATTCATAACCTGAGATTATTGGGTAATCATCGCCATGAATATTTGAACTCCACCTCCCAAATCATTGGGGATGTCGTTCGGGCAATCATGCATTGGCCCTCGCATGAGTTGTTGGGCTGATTTCTACCGGTTCCCACCATTTTCTAAAATAGAAATAGTTAGAACAAAGCATAAGTAAACAAGTCATGAATAACTTATTCAATTAAACAATTATACCAAAAACATAACATATGGGATCCCTATGTAAATATTCTTGTGTTCATATTTGTACATAGTCTCATGCTATAGGTTTTCCCTAGGGTTCACTAATCCTAATTCCCAAATTAACTAAACCTTGCCTCTGATACCAACTATAGCGACCCAGCATTTTCTTAAATTACTATTAAATCATTTCAAAGATAAAAAACATAATAGTATTACACATAGAGGATCCAAAGGTTTAGTGCCTTGGACAAACTTGGACCATACATAACAAATACAACATCAAGCATAAAAATTTATTTAATTTCTCTCTCTAGATTCTTATCGGCACTTGTCCTATCCTTAGTATATGTATCCACCTGAGGATATACATCAAAAGGGGTGAGATAGAAGCCCAGTAAGAGGACAGATAAGAACAATATAGCATGAGGTGAGCATAGTCATAACATAGGAAAAAGATCATGAACATGATAGGAGCATAAATACAAGACTTGAAATGTGGCAATGCATAAAAATGAAACATCATGTCTTAGTGGTTAACTACCAAACATTCTTGTGAACCAAGATAGAATCTTGTTCACACATCATTTCACATTTACTCATGAGATTCATCACTTTACCCAATGCATTGGAGCGCTATATAATTCCAGGTGCACCCGTCACATCATAACATTATCATTTATCATGCATGCCACAATGAACATATAACATAAATAAACATAATGAACCCATGAAAAGAAATGGGTTTCATCTCATAATAACACATTCATTAGATTTGGGTTCCCAAAATAAAGAGGGAATAACACACATGTTACAAGAACCGTCCACCTTGAGTGAGAAGTAAAAGGGGTGTTCTTAAAAGAAGAGTTCTTTTTGAATTTTTTTTGATGGATATAAAAACCATTGAAAAACTTTTATATCCCATAAAAGTAAAGTAAATGATGAAAAAATGATATTTTAGGAATAAACATATCAAAAATGGAGTGAAAGAGGGAGAACCCGAAGGAAGAAAATTGGGTTCGAGATTTACCCTTACCTTGTACCCGAATGCTTCTTTCTCTTTAATGTCCTATATAATGACATTATATTAATTAATTAGAAATAAATATACATGTGTACATTAATAGGGTTAATTATGGTATCATTATGTCATATTATGTTCCTTTGGATGACTTATAGAGTTTAAAAACATTGTTCTGGGATGTTCGTTTTTATGGTTTTCCTTGGGTAGTTCACTTGTATTCTTAAATTGATGTTTGGGTATAACATGAGTAAACATCCAGAAATGTTATTACATGTCATTAATGATATTATAGGATTTTTAAGGATATTATAATTAATTATATTAGATCCATGTGGATGAACCATTTAATAAGAATTAAATGATGGTTATTTGGGACAATTTGGGCGGTTTTTGGCTCACAACGAACTTGTTTTAACTTATCACTTAGTAATATGGACATAGGTTATTTCCAGAACATTAAATAGAACATAATACATAGAAAATATTCTGGTTCACCATAAAAATGGTTTAATGACCAGATCTGAAGGTAGAAATGGAATAAGAAGGCATGTTGTTCTTGAAGGTGATAAAGTAACACCTCACGAACAATGTTCTCTTTAATAAAATAAAAGGAAGAGGGAAAGGGGATTGGATGATATAATATTTCAATAGAATCATAAAATAACAGTATATGTATATTATTTTATTTAAAATACAATTTTGATGAAAATAGGTGGGGAGAGATCATGAAATGAACTTGAACTTGAAAGGAAATTAAAGGAGAAGAGGGAGGGAAATTACCTCTTGAATCCTTCTCTTGAGAACCTTCTTAAGGGCCTAAGCTTGGTCTTTTGATGTGAACAGAAGATCTTGGACATGGGGGAGGTGCTAGGGAAAGTGTTTGGGCAGAGTTTAGAGAATTCTTGAAGCTTGAAAGGTGTGGTTTGGCAAGAGGATGGGGTGGGCTTATTTATACATGAGGAGGGAGGTGTTTTTAATATAAAATATTAAATAAAATAATATATCAAAAGTTAGACATGTAATAGTAGTATTTTAAAATCTTAAATCATATATTAATATAATAAGATTCGTTTTAGGATTTAATTATTCTTTATAATTCTAATTCATAAATTTATTAAAAGGAAAGTGAAAGAAAGAGAAAAGGACACTTTAAGAAATCACCTTTTGACTTTAGGATTTGGAAAGTTCTTTTTAGGTTTGAGAATTAGATTTATTGTATTTCAAGGAACCATTTATGAAATTTAATATAATTTTGCCGAAACTAAAGGTCTAGAATGTTTATGTCATCATTACATCATTAATGATGTAGTTTAGTATACACCGATTATGCGAAAAACTGTATTTTTTTACTATTCACCCGAAAAATGTAGTATTTCAGAAAAAACCCATAAAATTAACCCTTCCATTTTTCAATGTGTAGAATCCAAAAATAAATTCCATCTTTCAAAAATAATTTTCTAAATATTATTAATTTAATATTTAATTAAAATCATAATTTACTTAAAAAATAGTTTTTAAAAGTTAAAAATGATTTTGTAGTGCTTTCAAAAATTACGCAGGGTCTTATAAAATTATCTAAAACTATAAGAAATTGATTCAATAATTTATGAATACATTTTAGGGAAATAAATATTCTTTTATATTATTAATTAATTATAAATAATTATTTATGACTTACAAAATACCAAAATGTTTACTAAGGTCAAATTGTCACTTTCTAGGATGTCTAAATTTTATTTAATTAATCTTAGGTAATGTTACTCTTATTTTGGATGATTTACTATTCATAAAGGTCATATAACTGCTCATGAGGGTATGTTACTATTCATAAAGGTAGGTCACTATTCACCAAAAATTATTTTTGTTTCATTAGACTTTAAAAAATCATCTTGAACACAACCGTGTAAGTCAGATTTTTAAAATTCCAAACACAGAAGTGACAAACTTTTGTTTAAAGGTAACTTATCACTTAGTAGTTTATTATGTTGTGTTTTCATAAATATAAGTAGAGAATTTCCATAAAAAGTTGTGGGTCATTACAAAGAGGATGGCTGAGAAAATGATGGATAAAGGGAAGAAAGGAAAGAAGGATTTTCCCACATGTGATAACTGTGGAAAGAATCACCCTGGTAAATGATTGAAGGGAATGGGAGTTTGTTATAAGTGTGGAGAAAAAGGACACTAATTTCGTGATTGGAAGGGAATAAATGGTTTCTAATGTACAATTCTTCAACTATAAGGTGATGGAACACAATGTGAATCAATTTCCCAAGCGTCAATGGAATATTTCCCAAATGATGTTACTGGATAATGGTCAAGTCATGATACTTACATAGATGAAGTGGAAGGATTAATATTCCTCATAAAGAATAATTTCATTTGAATATTTTATCAGCAATGTAATTCTTATAGAAAATATTGAATATATGAGGATTGTACTCTAGTACTATTTCATTAAGTATTTGAGGTTGCATGATGAAATGTACCAAGGATAAGTGACACAGTTAAAAGTTAATATTTTGGGAAAGTATATGGTTGATGGAAAGAAAGCCCTAAATATATTCCTTATTATTAATATAATGATGAAGAAATGATTTATTTTTATTAGTAATGAATTCCTAAAAACTGATTATTGTCTTGTGGGCAAGTGGTCTATGCTATCATTGATAGATTCTACAACATTTTTGGATATAAGGAATATATAAAATAGGAAGTGTAAGGATGAATGATTGTTTCCAATAAGGTTTTATAGTAATTTGAATTATAACCATATTTCAAGGGGACACATGATGAAGATATTCACATGTTTGGAATGAGAAATTTTAGAGCTGCTTAATGTTGATTAAAGGAAAATAAGGTAACTAATGCATTGAGTAGGATGGATCATCAAGTTCTAAAAAAAGGAGGATTACCAAGGACCCCATGTACATGGATCTACCAAAGATGTATATGGTAATTATTATAACTTATTGGATCATTATCTCTTTTAAAGTTAAACCATTTATGAAATGGTTTTAGTTGATTGTTGTATAAAGTTTTTGGGTTTAATTTCACCACATGATGCAACCTGTGATAAGAGATGATGTATAGAGTGTTCAAGGAACAAAAAATGGATATCATTCTTTTTATGAAATAGAAATGTATATTTATACTCGTATAAGAGTGGAACAATTCCTCAAATCTAGGAAAAAAGTCTTAAATAAAAATGTTGTCCTATTATCATATTTTTTCATGATATTAATGAAATTTTTCATAACTATCATTTATGGTTTTGTGTTAACGATCTTCTATTCGAGCATGTTCTCTATCTCTTTCCATTAGAACATGACAAATTGATTATTTTTCCATGAACATGTTTTCCAATTAGAATTAATAGTTTTGTAGTCACCAATGCATTTCCCTTTCCATATTATTAAGAGTATATTTTAACGGTATTTCTGATATGGGTTTCCCATAAGAGAATTTTCAAGTATCAAACACTAACATTCAAAGTTCAATTTGAAATTTTGAGGATGAATTTTTTTAAGGAGTGGAGAATGTAACACCCCAAGGATTTTCAAATAAATTTAATATTGAATTCATGAAACACTGAGTCTCTACAAAATAATACTTTGTTATAACCATGCAAATGAACATAATTTTTCCACTTGTGTGTTTTGAATTTAAAAAAGATGACATACATGGTTGCGTTCAGGGTTATTTTTGGAGTTTGATATAACAATATTCATTTTTAACGAATATTAACAAACCCTTATGAATAGTAATATGACCTTATAAACAGTAACTTGACCCTTATGAATATTAATGTACCCTTATGAATAATAAGTTTAACCTTATGAATAGTAATGCACCCTTATAAATAGTAACATGACCCTTATGAATAGTAATGTACCTTTATGAATAGTAACACCACCCATATAAGTATAAATAAAATTTAGGCACATTATAAATAAGAGTGAATATTTTAAAAATTACTAATTAAGTGTGGGTATTTTTGTGAGCGGTAAAATTTTAATTAGAATTTTTTAATTAATAAATTGATTTAAAGGAAAAATAATTTTTCATAAAATGTATGCTTAAATCAAAATTTTTTTGTCCAAGGATTTTGGGGTAATTTAATAAAACCATAGTTAATTTTTCTGGGCATTACAAAATCTGTTTTAGTTTTAAAACAGTATTTTAAGAGTAAATGATGTTTTAATATAAAAATTAAATTTCCCATATTTAGAAAATTATTTTTGATAAAATTGAGTTTAAATTTGTATTCTACACTTTCGAAAATAGTTAGGTTGAATTTTTGGGATTTTTAAAAAATAATTGAATTTTTGATGAATAGTGAAATACAATAACTTACCGTATATATACATTATGAGTTAAATACACTAAGAATACCATCATCATTGATGTAATCACACATAGTTCGAACTCACATGAAATTATTACTATTTTTGGTCATTTAAGAATCACTATTCTTTGTCTTATGGAAAAAGAATAAACTAATGATTAAAATATTAAGAAAACCCCCTCTCAACCATTATAAAAACCACCCACACTCCCCTATTCTATTCACTCCTCTAAAGCCTTGTTCTGTGTATAAATTATGCACAAATATCCTCCCAATATCCTTCCCCATGTGAAACAGAACTTGGTCTCATAAAAAGATCAAATACTCTCCCCTAAAGAGGCTCTCAAGGAAGATTAATTCAAGCGGTAAATTCCTCTTTTCAATTTTTTTTTATTTTTTTCAAATTACTCTGTTTTCTTTTCTATCCTCACATATCCTCATAAAAATGTTATGAAAAATATAGTATGTTACATGTAATTTTTTTTTATGATTATGTAATTAGTTATTATCATATCTCTTATACCATTATTTTATTCTAGTAGTAAAAAACACCATCTGAGATGTGTTAATTTATCACCTTCAAGGATGATGGGTTTCCAATTTCTATTACCATATTCAATTTTCATCATGAAACCATTATTATTGTTGAAAAAAACTATAATAAATTTATTATGTCTCATATATGGTTCTATAAATATTAATTAATGAACCTAAATTTCATTATTCGTGTCATTAAGATCAAGGGGAGAACCCCTTCAGACTTAAGGTAAGAGTTTCTTCATCTCACTTCCATTTTGGGGAGATATTCTGCATTCACTAATACTAATTTTGTATGGTGTATGTATACTACACATTGATATTTCATATCATGAATCTATTTATTTTCATGTTATTAAATGTATCATTTGATGATTATTAATTTTTGGGCATACAATTCAATTGATTAAAATGTTTTAAGTATTTTCTACTCGAACCTCCATTTTTATTTGGGTTGCTCTTATTCTCTAGTCACCCCAATTAAATGATTATTTATTCATATATAATCCTCATAAATTATGTGTGAATGTTATATATATGTGTACCAATCTGAATAATTCTTTATTTTATGGGGAGTTACATGTTTTAAAAGAATCTTTCAAAAAACAGTCCAGAAATGTGAGCCCGATTCAAGGAACTTCTCGAATTCTTACCTATTTTTAAGTTCACTCTATAATCTATTTTAAGAAAAATTTATCTTTTTAAAATCAAAAATTTTAATATGAAAAATATATTTTGGTTCATTCCAGGTTTTATTAAAGCAATCATTCCTTTGCACTTTTAAATCCTTCCACATTTTCCTGAACCCACACTAAAATGTTTTATTTCTAAAGATTCTTTAAATACTCATTTTAAATGATTTCACTTCAATAAGACTTTATTTAATCCTAAAATATAATTTCAATGACCTTTCCTTTTATTTTATAGTATATACATGTTTAAAATCTTATTTCATGAAAAATACAAATGGTTTTCCAAAAGAACTATTCTTTCCAATGTAAAAAGGGATTTTTCTCATCTCTGTTTAACTTTTATAAGATATACACCTTGTTCAGCACTTATTTATTTCTTGTGGTGTATGTATTTACCTTTGGTATATCATATCAATAGTCTCCTTATTCTCATGGTATTCTAAAGTATTTTTCTTTGAATTTTTTATGGTGGTATGGGACACTTTGGAATGTTTAAGGATTATTTCCTCAATGATTTTCAATGGTCTCATTTAAAAGAATATTCATCTATGTCAACATAATTTATTGAATCTTATACCTCATTGAGGTTTATCAATTATGATATCTTCCACTATTTTTTATTGAATGGTTTATGAATAGTTTGACTTTGGATGTGCTATCTTGAAACCATTTACCATAGTACTCTGAATGGTTAGAGTTTATGTTTAATGATTGGAAAAGGTTATTTACATTTCATATGCTAGTTTCAATATGAATGTGCTTGTTGTTTATGTTGATCCCCATTCATATGATAAATGTTTTAGACTTAGTAAGTGTCATGTGGGGCCTGCTATAGCCTCTCATTGCATCAGTAGGTCTCATGAGACAAATTATGGTCTTGGCCCAAGTCCTTGACAAAATTGATATTTATGGTCTTTGAACGAGGCCTTGACGGTTTGGTTATGATGTCCCGCATTACACATTCCGTCATTATGAAACTAGTAATTGTAATTTCATATGGTTGTTTGACCTGTTGAATACCCATGAATATGATTTATTATGGCATTATTTATTCAGCTCTTATTCCTACTATAACACGTACATGTTTATTTCTAAAGGAATGTATTTTTACTTACTCACCATGCCTAATGTTTATGTTTATGATATCTTCTTCCTGTATTGATTACCCTTACCAAGAAGCTGAGGTCATCCCTTTCTTTTGTTTCATTTTCTCAGGACATTAAGAAGTTTATTATGGTTGACATGTTGGGATAAACATAGAGTTATTCATGTTCCGAATAAAACGTATATGTTGTATTTAATTTCATGTCGTAACGTTGAACCTATGTATGTATCTGGTTTTCCAAAACTACTAAACTAATAGGTTCTTTGGGATATGACTTTATTGTAAGCATTCCAATGTAATTAAATAATTCACCGGCTTCGGGCAACTGTGGTCAGGGCGTTACATCTGATCTTTTATAGAATGTTTTATGAAACTACTAATAATGGTACTAATTCACACTATAGATTCTCAAAACACTTATCAAATCTTCTATGTGAACCTCTTATATCTTGGGGATGTTCATTTAAAACCTCCCTCCTTTATGAATTATTAAATTCTGAAGGAATTTTAATTTTTCATTTTGTGAGAGGTTCATTTTAAGAAAGATGATTCAGATTGGAATTCCAATTGTTGTAACATCTCAAATATATGTTCTTAGATGTGGTTTATGAATAAGTTGATTATATGGGTGCCCAAGTTAGCATTAGAGAGGGTTCAAGTGGAAAAGCTACTAACGTTTTTGAGTTTCAGTTTATTATCCGTTTAAATTTGTCATTCACACTTTTAATGAAGTTTACATAGGTCCAAGACCCATACGGAGGGAACTCACACCATGATGAAGACCCTTATATGATGCATTGTGGTCCTTTACATTGTTTATTCACTATGTGAATTGTGGTTCACACTATGAGGATGGTTTAGTCAAGGGGGGTACCCCTCTACCTTAATGATTTCAAGACATTAACCAATTTTCATGTCAAGAATAGTTCTTTGGGTGGTTATTTTTGATAAGGGTGATTCCTCATTTTATTATAATGGGGTTTGGGGGTTTTGGGGGCTGTAATTGATATGAAGATTCCTTTCAGTTGACCCTCATATCCCCATATCCTTTTCAACCCTCTTCAGTTTGGGATGATTCTGGGTGTGTATTCATGGTGATCAGAGGTAGGTTCTTCTATTTTCTCTTAGCTTTTATTTCCAATTCATCCCTAATGATTTCCATTCTTGTTCAGTTTAGGTTTTGGCAATGATTCCATCGAATAATGGTGGAATCAACCAATAACAATGGTTTTGTTATATGGATTAGTTGAAGGAAGTCTTGAAATAACGTCTCCATGAATTTGATCAGTATATCAATTATGGTATATCTTATGATTTTTATTAGTGTTTTTGTGAATTTGGATAAAATACTCCTCTAGAATGGGTGTATGAATTGAATATTCTATGTGGACTAGGTTTGGGGTTGTGTTACAAGTTGTTCACACCCGGTTTCTTGATGTTTTAGTGAGTTGGTGACACACTATGGGTTGTACAAATTTATTCCAATTTAAATTAAATTAGATTAAATTATTTTATTTATTATAAAATGTTATAATTAATTTTTTTGATGTTTGTCCTGATGTAGGGCCTCAGGTGGAAGGATAATGGATTATTGTACGTGTATGGGCTTGGGATGTGCTTCCAAGACACACTTTCTAATGAAATACCACTTAATTAAGGTATGTGGTCCCTACTACACATGCTTCCATTATTATGATTTATTATTCTTGACTGTGGTATAAGGTCTGACCCATATGGAGGTCAAACCTTTTGTTAAATTAATTTTTTTTATTTAAAATGAAATTCTTGGATTGGATAAAGTGCCAAGATCCATTATATACCATTGTTCGCTGGATCAATTTACTCAGTCACTGATGGATGATGCCTTGAATATAAATGAATTCCAGGTAATTTATAGAACTGAAAAAGTATATTTGAAATGAATTAAATAACATCGTATGAATGGGATGTATCGACCCTAGTAATATGTTCCCTTAGTGAATTCTAGGTTGAGGTGAATTATGAATTGTGATAGATAGCCTAGGGATTGGCCATGTGAGAATCCTAAGATGCCTTAAATTCTTCAGGTTAGATGAGATGACCCTAGGGTGAGTGTTTTTTCCTCGCTGAGATTCTGATTACATGGGCAGGTAGACCCCATGGAGTATTATGGATAGGTTGGGCATGAGGAATGGCCTTGTCATGATTTTGGTATTTAGATGAGATTTAAGAATTCTCTCTAGAGAGGATCCGTTATGGTTTTCTATAGTTTGCCATTGAGTCATTGATATCATTAAAATGATTTTGAGGAATGTTATTACCTCTAAGTGATAGGAGTTTTCTAGAGAGATGAGAACATTGTATAGGACACTAGGTGGGGTGTCTATGTAGAGATGAGACATAGGGGACCATGGTGGGTGACATAGTGAGATATTAATGATAATGAGGACATGTACGATAATCACTAGTTATAACTGATTGTTATGTATGGTTTCGTCATGTTCCTTGGATCTAATAGTTTTTATAGATACTATGATTTCTTAGGGGTTCCCATTAACAATCACCAGTTATAACTGATACTTATGGATTCCTTGGACACTCTCTTTGGATCTAGAAGTAATGCCTGATATTGGGGAATTACTAGAGTCATCCCCCTATAAATCAATTGTATGACTAATGCTAATATTGGATTCATTAGGTATATTACTTTAGGAATCAGTGATGACGACTCATGATTATCTCACCACCTAGGATTATATCATATGGATCGTCAATGATTCCTGATGATATTGTATCACCTAGGATTACCCTCCAAAGATTAGTGATGATGCAAGATGGGTATTAATAATATATTATTAACTCCTAGGGATTTAGTTAGATCCCAATGAACATGGATACCCTAGGATAACCTTATAAGGATCAATGATGATAGATTATGCTATTAGATCAAATAAGATTACCTCATATTTATTAGATATAAAGATTGATGATATTGGATAACCCTGGATCAGTGCCAAGGGGTTGAAAATTTTGAATTATGCTATTAAATTTCATAGGATTACCTCTTATTGATTAGTGATAATACTTGATACTACTGTATTTCCTAGGAATTACTCATAGAATTTGTACCAGAGGCTTGATTTTGGTTTCCATGGTTATATGGAATTCTTTAATACACTCTATCACTGGATGAATTTGTTTTGAGATGATGTTTGTTTTTATGGTAGAATACAAGGATGAAAAGTTGTTATCTTTTTATGATTACACAACTATTTTATTTATATTATCAATATATCACATTTTTACCCTTTATTACTAGTTATTTATGGTATCATGTAGGTGAAAAAAATACTAAGTTATACTCACACCCTTCTCAAGTATCCATGAAACTTGGGTACCTGATAATTCTTCATTGGTCACATGCTCAGGCTAAGAAGAGGCCTGATGTAGCATGGTTGAGTGTGATAACTCACACAAGATCAAATATTGGGAAGAGGCATCTCTCAGGGAAGTAGTGGATCATTATATATTTTATTTTTCATTTACTTATACATGTGATCATCATAGAGAGAGAACAATTATTGTATACTGTCATGATTTTTAGTCTGTATGACTCATTCTTCTACATGTTCATTCAATATATGATTAATATTTTTTTATCACTTATTATTAATATATTTTATGTTATGGAATATGTTTAGTTTATTTTTATCTTTTATTTATCACTTTGATATGGGGGTATAGTCCCTGATGATACTACCTTTGACCCCTCCTACTAGTCAGTAACCTCTATCTTATGTGGTTTCTGGCTTGAGTTCCCAGTATCATCTCCGATCAGAGAACTAATGTGTGTTCGTGAGATGAGTAAATTAAGTAGTGGTATTTGAGCTATTATGTGAAAATAATCACAATGTGAATTAGAGTTATATTCTATCTTAATATTTGGGGAGACAGTAGACATGTAAAAAAGGAATGTGTCAGGGCTTGTGATGGATATTAAATAGGTGCATGAAAAATGAATTTTCTAGTAGGAAGTCTAGGTTAGAAGGGATATGGGATTGTTATTCATGGTATCTAATTTTATAGTTATATGATTTCACCAATCTTGGATTACATAGATTTTTGATCTTTCTGTGATTTATTAAGTGGTTTTAAGCTCTTCGACCAGTGGAAAGAGGATTTGTTCATGCATCATGTTTTTCATATAGGATTTAAATGACACTCACATGCATGTGTGTGATTTATATGATAGAAAACAATTATTTAGTTGTTTAAAGTTTCATAAAAAAATTAGACGGCATTTTCCCACATAACTTGGTGGTGTCATTCTACTTAGTTGGGCCATGATGTATTTATTTTTGATGATAGGTCATGTTGATTATACATAGGGATACTCCTTGATGATGGTGACTATGCAGTCCCTCTTCTAATGAATGTATAGTTAACCCTGGTAGGTTAGTATTGGAATTTGATTCCTTAGTAATAAACCCATAGTGGGTTGTTATGGTACTACCACAGAAATGGAAAAAACAGGTTTAATTATTTAATCTTTCGTTAATAACCTATATGGTGTTTTACCATATTACTTAGTAGAACCATTTTACTTAACTGAACCCTATGTTTATCGGATACATGACCCAAATCATGGAAGGGGGATATATATATATATATATATATCTGGGTAATATCATTATCCTTTAGGGGGTTGATCCCACATGAGGTAGCCTAGTAAGGATCAACTTGAGATTTTGATTCTTGAGGTGGCACCCCCATATATATATATACTCAGTGAGAATCCGTTCCCTAGTAGGATAATGACATGGAATGTTATCCTTGATATATATATATATATATACACATGGGAACATAGATTGGATATATTATCACCTGAGTTACCCTGGAATATATAAGAATAAAATAGAGGGGTGTTTCCGATAAGTTATGAGATATATGAGATATGACCTATGGGTTTAGTGGGAGATCCCATTGATTTTGAGATAAGAATCATGATATTGGTGATCCAAGTATTATTAATGAGATGAGATATTATATAAGTGAGGGTATATTGAGAAATGGGTTTGCTTGGAATTGTAAATCTATTAGATATGGGAAGCATGTAAAACTGATTTGGGTTATGAGGATGGTTCACATGAGGTGTTTTCATACGAAAGATTCTTTTAGAGGGAAATATCAGTAGGATTATTGACTTAATTATTTTAGATTTGATTCAAAATGAGGTTATAAATTATGATTATAATTGACCAGATCTAGGATGGATAATGTTTGGTTAGATACTTATAATATTTGACTAATTCTAAGAAATGGGTGGTAGTGTAATTTTTTCAACATGGGTGAGTTGTATAGTTCGATGGATAATAGAACAAGGTGCTATTGGTTATATGATACTAACATTCTAGGATCATGGTTAGTGATTTAGGCATGTGGACCTAGTAATGTTGATTCATGACTCATGAGATCATGATTTAGGTTTTGTTACCAAATGGTATGAGAGTGTACACCCATTGGGCTTAGATGATATTGAGATGGAGAACACTGTTTACGCGGGATTCCATTTCAGTTTTGAATCATTGAGTTACCAAGTATGGGTAAAGGGAAAATTTCCTTGAGGATACTATTATAATCATGGTTTCCTAGGGTTTTTATAAAAAATTTAAATGTCCCTCCATAGTAGAGGGGGAATCAGAAATAGATCAGGTGTGGTGTCCTGACTGACCTTAGGTTGTGACATAACAGGTATTGTCATAAAGGAATAGTGTTATAATTAATAGTGAATGAGTGTGGATGAAGATTAGTGATGCATGTGTGATAATAGAACCTATCTATGTTTTGATCAAGGAGTGATATAAGGAAATATATATGGTGGGAAGTGCACCATTTTCTAGTTGAGGGTTTGACCCTTATTGTGAATGGAATTATAGAAGTTGTTAAGGATTATTTTCTTAATGAGTTGGGAAAAATTTATGTTTAATGTTTTGTGTTAGTGATATATTATGACTGGGATTACTACATTCAATCATTACATGTAGTAATGGATGGAATTTAGGTCATTGAGGATCAACACCATGTGGGTAGGGTTTTGGGTGTTTGAGACTGGTAATTGGAAAACCAAGGTGGATTTTAGATGTTAAAGATATGGAGAATTTAATTTATTTATTTCCATGGTGAATACAAGATTTTATATTTGGGTGTTATAATGTATGGATTCCATTCATTGGCATTAGGATTTGGATGGGTTTGATGTGATCTGAGGGTGTGTTGGATTGATGGTGTGAAACAGATCATAGTGAAATAGTTTTGGATGATTTTGGTTGGTTAATGACCCAACCATGGAATTAAAATAAATATTAGGTTTAGATATAAATGGGGTTATTTAGAACGATCATGTGATGCCTATGAGAGTTAGGGAATCAGAGTCAACATTGGTTTGGAGTCATTTATGTTGAATTTATTCAGAATATCTTGTGAATATTTTTCCTGGGAAATGAAGGTATAATACATATTTTGAATCACATAAAACTCCAATAAGAATGTGGGTTCACCGATCATTGAAATTTAAAATTATTATTTCATGTTATTAGAAAATTATTCCACTAATCCCTTCCTACTTCCACAACAAATTATATCATTCGAATATAAAAACACCATAAATGGATCTTTTTGAGAATTATTCACATAGACATTATATTCAAAACCACGTACTTTAATCTCAAGATTCTTGTGAAAAGAATCAAGTCAAAAATACCACACTCATGGTTCCTACCTTTGAAAATAGATAGCCATATTTAATCTAGAAACCTTAGTATCGTCATTTCCAATCAGAAACTCCACTAGTTGTTCAATGTAGAATTATTCTTCAAGAACTACATTTAATAATTCCATTTCGACATCCATTTGATTAACTTTTTACTATCTCTAATTTTTCCAGGAAATTAAAAGTCTAATAAACTCCATTTTAGCTACTCGGGCAGTTGTTTCTTCAACATCAATGCCTTCAATATGTGCATATACTTTACACACAAAGTGTGTCTTGTTTCGAATCACATTTCCAGGCTCATCAAATTTGTTTTTAAAGATCCACTTTTTTCTAATAACATTACGATTCTCAAGTATCTTAACAAGATATCATGTTCAATTATCATTAATATGATCTAGTTATTCATTCATGGCCTTAAATCACAATTAATCATTTTCTAATTTTTCAAATGAGGTTGGTTCCACAATTGATAGGAACAAAAAATGTGATTCATTCCTCATTCTCTTTGCTGTGTGGTTACGGTCCAATCCCCAAAGATGTTGGATTGATCAATTTATTCTATTATATTTATTCTTTGAGGTTTTTATGAAGTTTTATCATCCAAGGTCATCTGTTATGATTCTTCTTCTGAATCATCATCATTTTGTGATTCCTGAATGTTTTTAAATCCTTCCACTATTTCAGCATTTCAATCTTCCCCTTTTACACTTTCTTCTTCATATTATATCATATAATCATATGAGATCTGTGAGTTATTTACAGTTTTATATTTAATGATCTTGACATCTCTACATTCCATAATTCTTCCAAGATGATTATTGTAAAATTTTTATGATTTGATCTTCATTCAATATGTAAGGAATATTCCATCATCTACAAAATCACCATACACTCCTTGATAACATTATTCCATTAATATGAAATATTTACTTTCAAAAACCCAAAATACTTCAGATTGGGTTTCCTTTCATAACATAACACATATGGTGGCCTGGTTTCTCCCATAAAATCCACATTACATTTTGAGTGTACCCCACTACCTGAAAAACCAATTTCCAGTAATGTGGAGAAATATGACTCACATTCATCATAGATCTAGCAATATTTTTCACCTATCGATTTCTGAATTTATGAAACACCATTTTTCTATAGGGTTCTCACTGAATCAACCTCATTTTTTATTACTTGTTTTTGAGGTAATTTTTAAATTCAATTGATTTGTATTCTCTTCTATTGTAAGATTGTAGAATTATGATTGTGCGGCCAGTTTAATTATCAACTATTCAATGATAAATTTTAATGAAATCAAGAACATGTTGTTTATTATGAATAATTATTATAGACAAGATTCTACTTAATCATCAATAAAAATAATGAAGTGCCTCTCTCTCTTTATGATCCATCCACATTTTTTGGACCACATACATCCGTGTGGACAAGATCAAGTAGATTCGATGCCCTTTTGATCTTTTGATGATATGAACTCTCAACCATAATTCCTAGCATGCATGTATTAAATGTATTTTCTCAATATCTTTTTAGATTGGGGGTGTTGATAACTATATTAACATTAGATATTTATTATATTATCTTTTGACTAACGTGACAAACCTCCAGTGCCAAAAGTTGCGTACTTCAACTGTTAAGTAAAAAATGTTCTCTTTACTGTAAAGCTGGTATAAATTTCCAATATTATGAATACTTTCATGAGATAATTACCTATATTTCCATTTATAGTGAATTTTTTTTGATTAAATGTATCTATCAGTCTTGAGTCATAGATTTGGCCCACAAATAGGATATTGTGACGCAAACCGCCTATATAGAGAACTTTAGTTTTCCATAACTCATCATTTTCAAGTTTTATATTTCCACTACCTTTGATCTTTAAAGAAACATTATTTTCAAATATCACTATTCCATAAACCTTTTTCTTAACATCCTTTAATAAATCTTTATTTCATATCACATGGGATGAGAATTTACTTTGAAGAATCCATGTGCTACTATACTTTTTAGCATTGAGAGCTATTTATGCATGGTTTCCATTATTGATTTTTTTCTCTTAGTTATACGATACAATTGATTGGGTGGAGGCTAAAGATGAAATTTCCAATATATTTTTAATATGCACGGGTTTATCATACTCATACTCTTATTCCATATTAGAGTACATACTTATAAGATTAATTTTTCTTGATTGGTGGGTATTGAATTTTCTCTCAGTTTGGTAGGGAATGTTCCCACCTTTACTCTACTTGAAATGAACCACTTTATAGAAATAGTTAGAATAGTGAAAACAATATCCATAGAAAATATTTCTACTATATAATTATTGATATGGTCTTATTATACTTTTTTGACTTCCAATCACTTCCCCATTCAAATATATCCTTTAATCATCATAGTATGACATGATATGGTCCAAAAATCCACAATATTGACATTTCATAAGAGGTAATGTCTTCTCAATTACATTCCTCCTCACGTACCCTTATATTGTAAAATTATTTGACTGGATTTCATCTCTATATACTTGAGAATAATTTTCATCTAACCTTTTGATTTTATTTGAAGCTTTTTTTAGGACATTAGGTGCCTTTGTGATATTTCCAACTTTCTTATTTCCTTTATTTCAACTCATCTTGTTTATAGCCCTTGATGCTCCAATGTCACATACAATTCCACTTTTTCCTATACATGTGGATCTCTAATCATTCAAGTCTTTTTCTACTCCTTCAGAACCACATTTAGAACTTTCTAAAACCTATGAATAAGAGAAACTTCCAAACTACAATATATTATTTTTTCCCTTGATTTTGATTCACTTTCTAATTTATTCCATCGAGTAACAACTTATTATTAAATTCCCTCAACTATATTGGCCATATCCTTGAGTAAAAATGTAAGTTAATTAATGATTTATTCTTACTCTTCAATCCTGAGATTAAATTCAACAACTTCTTCTGAGATCTACAGAGTTTTTTAAATTTTATTCTACCCTATATTCCAGTAGATCAATTTATGATTCAAACCAATCTACATACACTGATGGCTCTTATAGAATGGATCTCATCTTTCTTTTTCATTTTCAAATAATTTAAATATTATCAAGAACACCCTTAAGTTCCACCTTGAGGTCAATAACACCAATAAAATTATTGTCTTTATCTTTTCAAGGTTATACCTTTTCAATTGTAGCCATCATTAATTCTTGGGTTTTAAATTTAAACATTGGTTACACATTCGCCAAAAAGATATTATCATCTAATTTTTCCATGCAAATGAAACTTTTTCTCTATAATTCCTTTCATTATTTGAAGTATCCCTTTTAGGGGAACATTTTATGAGGGTTATTCTTTATTTATTATTTAATTTATTCATCATAAAACTTTCTTAAGCATCAAGAGATAATGTTCCCGACTCTACCACACTAAAAATAGGCCATATAAATCTTTTCTTAAAATATCAGGCTCCTTGCCTGAATTTATTGGAAAAAAATTCTTCTTCCACATTATCATCATCAACACTATCTTTATAAATATCAATTTTTTCAATGTATTTAAATTCCATTTTTTACTTACTCGAGTTATGGAATATTTTGGTTTGATTATCATTTTATAAGGCACTAGAATATTTAGAAGATCATCAAGAGAAAGTTTAGACATATTTATTTCCTCAAGGGATTCCAATTTTGAACTGTATAGAAGAGGAAGTCTTATCAAGATTTCATTCACAATGTAAATATCTTTAATTTTTTCACCAAGTCTTTGAATTGATCCAAAAACTTCAATAATTAAATTAAAAAATCTATCTTCATTTTCCCCAGGATGCATATTTAGATCATCAAACCTATTCTAAAAAACATAGAGTTTGGCCCATTCACTTTGTTATATACTACATATAAATTATATGATTTTCCCATATAGACTTGGATAATGGGAAACTCATAAAATTAAAATATATTTGATCAGATAGAATTATATTAAGGAAATTTTTTGATTCAGTATATCTATCAAGAATTTTACTGTCTATTTCTTTCATAGAAAGATTTGTCACCTCAGTAACCTGAATCCCCTGTGTGGTGGAAAAAAATAACATCCAAACCATGGGATCTTAGATTAGATCTCATCATATTTTACCAAATATGTAATTTGATTCCATAAAATAAGGGTAATCAATTGAAATTCACTAAATTGTCCATGAAAAAGACAGAGGAGAGATTTAACTCCAAACACCTATACACTCGTATACTACTTGTAGACCCCGGAACACCTAGAGTGGGGAGGGGTGAATCAGTGTGTAAATTTTTGCTTTTAAAGTAATATATCTTATTCCCACATTGGTAGAAAATTGTTAAACCTATCTTATTTAACTGTACATTAATTAAACATTCACATGAGGAGAGTCAACACAATAGTTTTACATGATTCACTACTAACGGATAGTCTGAAGATCTTACAATGATAGTGTGTTTGTTTTACCTTAATCCACTAATATTTAATATTTTTTTAGTAAATAAGTTTAAACATAGTCACTCTGTTCTAGAAAAACTATCTTGATAAGATTTTAGGGATAACACACTACCTCCCTCATAACACTTATGTCGACTCCCCCTAGCTAATTGATTTGGGTGATATCTTACTCAGTTTAATGACTTAAAGGTCACTTTATTATATTTTCATTTAAGTATTTTTACTACACTATATAGAGGATATTCCTGAACTATATTACATGTTTGATTCAATTGAAAGCACTTATAAAACAAACCAAATATTGAAAACCTGACAGTCATGCAGCTCAGGCACTTGTTCACAACACCTGTACTTCTATGAAACTTTTGAGATTGTAGATCAATATAAATTTCATGAAATGATTTTATTTCACACAACCATACCATGATTTTCGCTCAGTATTTATAGACACAAGGAACACTCTACACATAAGTTTTAACATTCATAACTCTTCTTAAAGAAACTGTTTCATGTGTTAGAGACAGAAAATTTTCATTGGAAAAATTTATTTGAATGAAGGCAGTGGCCATGTATTTATATTCAAAACCAAAATTTCATCCATATTTCTTGAGTACCTTCCACTATGTGTTCATGTTTCCTCTAGTGATGAAATAATAATTTCGATATCACCTTTAGCATGAATTTTCCTTGAATACCTTCCACTGTGTGTGTAACTTCCTAACTCGTCCAACTTTGACTTTCACGCAATTTCAGATCTTATGCGTAACTCTTAACTTTTACATATTTTAATGTGATGATATCCAAACATAAATTGGATAAATTTTTTTGATTCACATTTATCCTTGTGCTCAACACTGTCCTTTTCCATATTTTTATGTGATGATCTTAAAACTATACTAGCATAAAAAATTCTGTTCACCTTCATCCATGCATGAAACTTACTTTTCTAGAAACAACATTCTTCATCCTCCAAATTTTAGTCCAAAAAATTTGGAAAAACATAAGGAAGAGATGATTCCTTCAAAACTATAACCAAATTGTGTTATAAGATGAATTTCTTTATAGAATACCTAATCAACTCAGTGTTGATTGAAAACAAACAAAAAAAACTCTATTTCAGATGCCAACTATGAAATGCCTTGGTTCCAACACATAACAGATCTCTCCATATTATAACTTTGAGTTATTTTCATTTATTAACATTATCCATCTATAATCTCCTTAGGAATCCTATTTCATGTTCTTATTCATAGTATTTATTTGTATTACTATATTATATCAAGTATAAATATCCTCATCCCCATGTCTGATGGATCTATTTGGAATCCTCTATATGATCATTCAGAAACCTATGTCCAATGATTTGGAAACCTCTACCCAAATAACATACTCAAATAATTCCACTTGATGGACTTATATTCACTCATATTCATTTGGGCTTACAAAATTTTCTCTGTTTGGTGTACCTTGTTAGGAAACCTCTATCCAAAAACGGTTTCTCTACTAATGTTCCACCAACTTATTCCTTCCACAAAATTTAGCTAGAATCATGTATATATTTTTATAAACATGATGTTTTGTGTTTTGAAGAATAAAAAAAATTACATGATTTAAATGTATTTCATAGTGGATTTTATTATTTAAATATTCAGTTTGAATCACACCTGTAGGGAATTTTTATGTTTAATAAATGAGGAATGCATCACCAAGCATTGAATGCTATTTCTTTTTCAGTACAATTAGTCTATTTTACCTAGGAACACTACCATAAAAGTAATGAATATATACTAAATATTTTAAAAGCAGAAACACCATTTATCTTCATCCAAGATAACAAGACTTGGGAACTTGTTCTCTTGTTCAACTAACCTGAATTCCTTGTAATTAATCATTTCTATAAAACATCTAGGCTACAAAATATTTATTAAAAATCTTGGATTGTTCCACCAAACTTCATAATAACTTATTCTTTAAAACCAATTCATCATATTAACAACAATAAATTCCATCTAATTTACTAGTTACCATTGAAAAACATTGATAGTGAATTAAATTCACTCAAAGTGGTCTCTTAAACCCCCACAAAAAATCACATTCTCATCATCACTGGGTGATCCCCAACACTAAACCATCATGATTACTACTATTTAAGGAAGACTGGTGCTAAGGGGGTAACCAACTATTTGATTCACCACCATCCTAGATGCTGGATAAAATTCATAGAACCCAAACCATTTTAGCATTGGAAATGATATCCAACTTGAGTGGGGTGTGTATATAAATAACATTAAATACATGAGGAATAGATAACAACCCAACCCAACTTATGGGTTCATAATAAGAGAAAAAATATTTCTTAAAATAACACTACAATGTCTCGAAACTTATTCAACCATCCACTACTACCGCTAATGCATCACATGGAACAACCAATATACACATTCCACACCATCCCACTATCCAATTAAAAGTTACACCATTTATTTTATTATTGAGTTTCTAAAAAATCCCATTTACTAATCAATTCCATTTCATGTTAACACATCCAATTAATTTATAATTCAATTAATTTAAGCTAATTACAAAAAATAAATTTAATACGATGTTTATTTAAATCCATACAATGATATTTTAATTCCAACAATACAAATTCATTCCATGGTTAACTAGGAAACTAACACAACCAAACCATTACTCATCCACCACACATCAACCAATTACACATAGAAACATATCCCCAACCATAAAAACAACTCAACTGTCTCACTATAAAAACCTAATGAAAATAACCTCATAATTTAATCTTTTTATACTAGCCCATATAATTTACCATTCCAAACAAATATAATCTCTATACCATAGCATCTCACCTCAAAACAAGTCACCACCATCACTAATAAAAGACACAAAATATTCCAAAACATCACAAAAGACAATGTAGAAATTATATCAATACATAACCACATATTTCACCCTCCACAACCACCATAATTTCAGTTTAATGGATTTCATAACATCACATTTCTATAGCATTTGTATTATAACAAAATTTCAGATTTCCATGGGAAAATAATTCATTAACAATATACAAGTGATTATAATTTTTAATGTATGGTAGGATTAGTAAAAAAATTACAATAAGGTCTCATAATTTATAGAAATATCAATGAAAAATGGTTTCCAATAATCGTTATTTTTAGAAATATCTACAAGAATTTATCATAATAATAAATTTTAAAGAAACAGTAAACACATGTGATTACTCCCCAATCCCATAAATTTCAATCAAAAAAATTATTTATATTTATTAATCAAACCCTTAATATCCACCCATTATATTTCAATAGAATGAAATCCCCACACATTACTTTGATAAGGGAGAGAATGAGGACCCCCTACTTCAAAATTAACTTTCTAAATCGTGCTGTGAATGGATAAAATAAAGTACAAAAATCCTTATGAATGAGATCACATAAAGTATGGATCAAAATAAATCAAAACAATCACCAATATAAATATCCAATCACCACATCACCCAAACCAATCATCTCCTCAAAAACAAAACCTTCTCTATAATGGATAAAAGGGGAAAATTGAGAAAGGAAAAAGAGCAATCACCATAGAATTTCGAACACTATCTCTTTGAATGACTTGAATCAAAACCCATAAAGATAGGGTTAAAGGTATAATATAATATTCTAGGAGTCACCAAAGAATAGAGAGAAAATCCTAGAGTATGATAGGGTTCGAAGGGGGTTGATAATGTTTACCCAATATGTTCTTAATGGTACCACGATGCAGAAAATGATCTCACACCATAATCAACCCAAACCAACTGGCCTCTGAATATCAAGTATAGAGTCATGAATATATCCTATGTACCTAGATATAAGGCTATGATATTTCCCTATAAATATTGTAGATCTAACCTATAAAAAATTTATATTTTAAAATAACACTATGTTCGATAGAGTATACGGCATGCAACACTGAGCCTAAACAAACCCCAAAATATTATTATTTAAATTTGGACACCATAACATAGATTTTAAATTAGAGGGAATGAATAGTAATAACTATATTATTATTATTATATATAAAGGACATACTAAATGAAAAATCATTGATTAATTCTTAGGAAATAAGTGCTCAATTTTTAGTAATGTACGTTTTCTTCAAAAATGATTTTATTACTCTTTTTGATAAAGTATTATAATTAATTTCCATAAATTTTGAAAATTTTATTTTATAAAAACAAGATAATTTTCGAAACTATAATATAAAATGTATCTTAGCTTGATTTTTTATATTTTTATAAGAAGATTTATTTTCCAGTGAATAGTAATAATTACCATTTTTTATCAAAAATTGTATTTTTGTTGCAAGAATTTACAAACTCACATTTTATTTTATTTTTTTAAAATTAAATATTTTTATTTTTTATTATTAACTTCTAATTAGCTTCATTGGAGTCTATTTTATGATTTAATTTTGTATAAAAACATTTTTGTTCAAAAAATAATTTTTTTAAATGAATTTATTTCATCACGTTCTGCACACATTTTGGAAAATTAATATGTACCACTTATAAGTATTTAATTTGATAAAACTGATTGTATATTTGTAATTAGTATGATCAGATTTTTAAAATAGGTCTCTTTTATTTTTAGGAATTTTGAATAGTGACCACAGTAAAATTTATCTTCTTGGTAAAGAGTAAATCAGATTAATCACGGTTTAAAATAAGTGGTAAGGCCATAACTTTTCATCCTAACTCTTATTAGATGAGTTTAATTCAATAATAATCACCAAATTTTAAAAAATTATTTTTTATTGGACACATTTCCAATAAAAAGAAACTTATGATATTTAAAGAAAAGAATGTTACAAAATGTCACTCTCTTAGTTTTAAATATCTATTATGTATCCAAATAGGGAAGAATAAATTTGGGAATGAAAATAAATTTCATTTTTTTGAAAAAATAAATTATCTTAATAATTATATTTTATTTTTAAATTTTAGTAATTATATAATTATCTTAAATTCTTGCACAGAACTAATACTATATTTATTCATTAAATAAAAAACTAAGATAAATGATTTTGGAAATATTAAAAATAATATAATTCTAGTGTCGTATAGTGTTAAATGTATTTCATAGATTCATATGACATATCAGTGATGTTAAAATTAATTATATTTTAATTCAACTTTGTTTTGATGTATTTGAAGTCAAATTAAATGAATAGTATAAAAATTATCATTAATGGTAATTTATTAAAATAATATTCTATTAAATTATTTAGAAGTCATTAAAATATTGAAATAGGAAAAAATCAGAAATATGTGGTTTAAAATTTCATCCCTTTTCCTCTTCTTAGTCACTTTTTTCCCTTATATGTAAAATTATAAATCTTTAAGAGTAAAAAATATGTCACCACAATTAATGTTAAAATATGTTAATTAAAGGTCTATACAAAAATAAAAGGTTTAAACTACCAAAAAACAAGTAAAATTTTTATTTTTTGATGATATTTTAACCATATACTACCCTAGGTTCGAATACATATCAATTTGGATTCATTTTTTTCAGATTAATTACTTTATTATAATTTAATCATTTATGAAATTCTAAAAGTGCCCCTCGCCTCAATTATAAATGGATACCCCTTAATTCACATATTTAAACCACTTTGATGAATATGGATAAAAATATATCTACCAATTCCACTTATAAATATCTTTATACAAGTTATAGTGGTTCTGATATCCCTAAAAGACTATCCCTAGGTTCCTTAATAAAGGATCTAATGGAGGTCTCCCAAAGAAGAGCTAATTGTCTTACCGGACCTCTTTTAATTTATTTATTATTAAACCTCATATAAATATATATTATTTAAAATAAAATAATAATTTCATTATAATAAATATTTTTAAATTTGATTATGATTATGATACCACAATTACCCACCCTCTTTCCCATCAAATGGGATGTGAAAGTATCGCTCATGTGTACATACGACATACCATCTCCAGGATGCAATACAATTCATTTTTCCTCACTATATTTTGTAGATTGGTAATATGATAGGTTTAGTTTTTATAATTATGAAGTAATTATAAATTTTTAATGATAATATAATATCTACCTTCTTACGTTCCAAACCACTGGGAAACGATAACGTCACTCGTGCGTATGTGTGGACTACCACCTCCACGAAGCGATGTGATTCATTTTTCAATTAAATTTTACATGGATAGTAATGAGGATGTATTTGATAAATATATATAATTTATATTATATTATAATTATTCTTTAAACTCCAATTATTATTTACATTTCATTCATTCCATTAATCTAAAACAAGAAAGAATGTTCATGCATATGTGTGACCTACCGTCGCCATGAACAGTGTAATTCACTTTCTATATATTGATTTTATGGATTAATATAAATATTTATATAATGAATATATATTATATTTATATAATTATTAAAATTATTTACGTGGTTTAAACATTTTAATGTTATAAATACAAAAATTACAGAATCAAAACATACCTGAAAAATGAAGTAGTTATTACCTGAAATAATGTTTTTAACAATGTTTTTTAATAAATGGTTGATAAATCACTAGAAACAAGTCATAAATGGAATTATATATTTGATTATGTTTATTTAATTGATTTATATTAAATATATATTTATCATACATGAGGTTCTAACAATTATAAAGGAAATTGAACATGAGGTAAGGGTTTATCTACACAATCTCATCATTATTCGGGATTATTTATGTTTAAGTCCCCGTAAGGGGAATATATATCTTCAATATAAATATTTTAATTAAAAATTTTAAATAATATTTCTATTACTCTCCAATAGTTTGTTAATAAAAAATTTACCCATTTTTTATTTTTTATAATTTTTTTAAATGAATCTTCTTATAATTTTTCCCAACAAAGTACTTTTTATTCTATTTATAATAGTGTGAAAGTAATTTTTTTAAACTTATAAGACAAGAAATAATTTCACACCTTCATGAAAAATATTTTATTTAAATATTCATCTAAAATTTTCCTTATAAATTTTCAAAAAAATATATTACCTTCATGTTTGTGAAGTTCAAAAAATTATTAATTTCAAAAGAAAAAGGTATTTTCCAAAAGAATTTTCCAATAATATTGTTAGAGTTTTTTAATATATTTCAACATAATTTATTGAAAAAAATAAATTACTGAGGTTATTACCTTATGATTCCATCTACCATATTTTATTGTATTATTTATGATCATTTTGATTGGGGATGTAATATTTTGACACCATTCTCCAAATTACTCTGGAATGGTTTATGATTATTGTTTATTGATCAGGGTAATTATTAACATTTCATATGCTAGTATCAATATTAATTTTGGGGTTGATTATATTTCAATAATTTCTTTTAAAGAATGAATTGGACTTAGTAAGTGATATATGGGGCCCACTATATCACCTCGATGCATCAGTAGGTCTCATGAGACAAACTAGTTTGGGTATTAGCTGATTCTATACCCATTAGGTAATATGTCTTATAAAAAGGCCTCAATGGTATGTTTATGATGGCCAGGATTATACATTTACTCATTGTGATATTAGTTAATTGATTCCCATGTGATTATTTTCATAGTTATTATATCAATGGATAAGTTTCATGTTCATGTGATTATTTATATGGCATATTTTTATCATCATTTATTCCTATAAAAATATTTTTCATGCTTATGTTATTGATTAAATAGAATTTGTGGTCATATATTTACCTTTCAAAATTTTTTATAAATTATTTATTCATGTTAGCCTTTGTTGTACACATACCCTTACAGAGCATCAGAGATCACCCCATTCTTATATTCATTCCCACCAAATGGAAGGAAGTGTATTATGATTGACACATAGGTATATACTAAGAGAAATAATGTCATACACAAAGAATATACTACGATGTTATATGTTTTCAAATTTAATTTAATATTAAACTATATATATAGTTTTCCAAGAATACAAAACTATTCAGTCCACTGGGATTTGATTTACAATATCTAGATGTAATAAAACAACCATTGACTCTGGGATACTAGGGCTAGAGTCATTAAAGTTGGTATTTGAGAATGATCACTAGAAAACTTCAGAACTAGATTTAGGGAAACATAGATTAGGTAACTTCAACACTTGATATAATTTTATAATATTTTAAATGAAACTAAGATTACGATTTTAATATTAGTTATTTATAAATTTTCAATTTATCTTATGTGTTTCAATAGTTTTGAAATTATACATTATGATTAATAATATAATATAATGTAAAGATTATTTTTTGAAATGTTTCCTAGAAGAAAAATTAAAATTGTATCAATGAAAGTAATCCATGTAGAGATTGTGATTTTAGTAAAGATAATGAAGCTAGATATGGAACGACAGCTAGATGTGAACAAATTATAACTATATTGGGACAGATGACTCCGGTTATGAATAATAAACTTTCTTATATGGTGCAACCTACTGATCCACATTGTGGTGTAACAATGTTAGACCATTTCAGGCATCAAGAACCTCCATAATTCAATGGAACTAGAAATACACTGGTATCTAAACAATGGATGAGTTCCTTAGACAATTTGGTTCTCACATTGGGAAGTAATGAAACATATAGGTTTGTTATAGAAGTTTATCGTCTCTCAAGGGATGAAAATCAATGGTGATCATTGATTTAAAACCCTAAAGATGAAAGGGAAATAAAAAACATAGAGTGAAAGGACCTTAAAGTACTATTCATGGAAAAATATTTTCCTAAAGAACAATGATAAGACATGGAGAGGAAATTATCATGTCTGAGAAAAATGAAAGAAAAAAATGTTGCTAAGTATGAATCTAACTTAATAAGTTTAGAAAGGTATTTAGTAGATTATGTAATTAATCCAAAGAGTAATGTTGGACATTTATTTGATCGTATTAAGATAATCCTTCAAAGGGAACTAGTATCCTAAATATTCTCATCATATAAAGATATAGTATCATGTGCTACCAAGATGGAGAAATAATTTTTCAATTGTTATGGACTAAAATGAAGAAAATAGAATAAAAGGATGAAATGACAAAAATTGATAACTAGAAGAAGGTAAATAGTGATTTTCCCACATTTGATAATTATGGAATGAAAAAAACTATTACTTTTGTTACGAGAATGAGAGTTTGTTTCAAATATGAAGACAAATTCCAATAAGCATGTGAATTAAAGGGTAAAAATGAGGCCTCTAACGTTTAGTGTTTCAAATGTAAAAATATAGTAATACCACAACTAAAGTTGAATGATTAAAGAACTTATGTATTTGGATTCAAGAATTATTTTTTAGAAGTATTTTTTTCAAATATGTTTTGGTTATAAAATCATGAAATTTATAAATATTATACTACAATAGTTTTTATGTATACGATGAATGGTACTGATAACAAATAAAAGTGATTTGTGGTAAGATGATATTTTTGTAGAATATATGAATAAGGTAAAGATAACCCTTTATGAATTTCCATGCCGAGTTACTAATGTTTATTCAGGATAAAGAGAATACTGACATTTAAAAGTTAAATGGGTGGTATTGGTGACCTTAAACATTTCCAGTAATTTGATAAAAAAGTAATTTATGGCGGAGTTTACTGTATTTTTGGATTTATGGGACATATGGAATAAGGATAAATTTAATAGTGATTATGTTTATTAGTATATGTGATAAAGGTATTCACATGTTTGGAATACGGGATTATGTGTAACACCCCACGCTTCTACGGTACGCTTCTCTTTGATTAATGCGATAGCGTGTGTTGTACGCATCATCTAGTTCTAACACACCACAACCAATCAAACTAGCCGTTATGAATAGTAATACCTACTTTCTGAAATTATACATATTTTATATTTCAAAATGGACTTCATTTTTGGTTTCGGAATATCGAAATTATCCTAAGATGATTTTTTGGTATTTTTCTGAGAACTTCCAATTTTTATGAATAGTGAAAATACTTAAAAACAACTTTATTAATCAAAATAATTTATAGTGATAAATTATATTATGGAGTGATTTTAAAGTATAATTAGAATATATTTTTACCATTTTATCCAATGGTGTTCATTAGAATTAATTTCACTTTGAAATTGGACCTAAACAATTGTCAATCTTTTGATATATATTGTTTCTTAAAAACACGCTATTTGTTGTGACAGTGGGAATTAATCATAAAATTAATTAATGCAACTTATATGTTTGGAATTTTTTCAAATAGACATCATTTTCTAATTCGGAAGATCAATTATAGCATAGGGTAAAATTTTGGCATTGTTCTGAAAAACTTCAATTTTTTATGAATAGTGAAACTACTAAGTGGTAGTTAAAAAACTGAATTTTTCATAAAACTTAATTTTATCGCTTCTGTGAATGGAATTTTGAAAATCTGAGAGATACGGTTAATATCAAGAAGTAAAATGTGGTTCAATGAGATGAAAACAATTTTTGGTGAATAGTAACTTTTTACTTTTATTTACCACGGTTAAAAGTAAATAGGGTAATTAAGGGTAAACATGATATTAATATTACCCTAACACATGTACTAATTCTATTGGACAAGTTTATCTCGACCAAAAACAACCTTAGGAATAAAATATTATCATTTAGGTTCACTTGGATTAGATTTGGACATTTATTATTATTTAATTCAAAGAAGAGTTAAAAGAGTTAAAATCAAAGATTATTTACTAAAACATTTTTAATATAGGGTTATACATAAGATTATTTTTATTGTAAATATTAATTAGAAAGATAATAATATTTCCTACATAATTATATTTTATTTATAATTTTTAGACATTATATAATTTAATTTATTTATGACACAATGATGATGCCGTAATTACCATAATAGTCAAAAATTAAAATATATGATATTATAAATACCCAAATAAATATAATTTGAGACTTTTAATGAATTAAAATAATTTTATAGATTAATATGACATGTTAGGATTTATTTAATTAACTTTTGCCGAAGTAATCATTCTGTTATGAGTTTCACAAAAACAACTATTGAATAGTGTCAAAATTGACATAAAAGAGTTTTTAAAACAAATATTATATTATTAATTGATATTAAATTCCTAAAAATCTATGGTTCGTCCAAGAGACTTATATCATGATATTTGTATCATTAATGGACCACTTTTGGGTCTTTTGGATGTATATAGTATGTTTATTAACTATATAATACAAAAATACAAAGTGACATGGTAAATGTCAAACTAATTAACTAAGAGTTAAAACAAAAAGATAAGGTTAATATAGTAACCCAAACCTATCTAAATTCTATTGGTTGAATGGTTCTAGACCTATCCCAACCTTAAACTTTTAATAATCAACTTTGGAGCATTAGAAACTTAATATGAATTTATTATAAATTAATATTTCTAGCTTTTCCAAAGGTGCCCCTCACCCCTCTTATAAAAGGGCACTCCCCCTTCCCATTACTTCACACAATAAAAGCCTTTTGGTTAGGCCAAAATCTGCCCATGTACTCTCTAAACTTACCTCACTACAACCTAGAGGCCTTAGTTTGATTATAGAGCCAACCTATGGAGCCCTTTTGATCAAATTAAAAGGAAGAACCCAAAGAAGATGTAATGTTTTCACCACCCTTTTCCATGTTCCTTTCTTCTTCCACTTCTTCTTCCTTTGTTATTACCATTATAAAATAATTACTCTAGTATCATATATATAATGTGATGTTATTATAAAAATGGTACAACCATATTCAGTATTCTATCCATCCTTTGAATAACATGTCACCATACGTGAGTACGTACGGCTTACCGTCTTCACGTCGTGGTGTAATTGTTATTCAATAAATTATTATTTGGATGGGTATGATAATGATGTGTAACTCATGTAAATAATAAATATAACATGATAATTATTCTGTATATATGATATACTATCCAATTATATATTATTTTAATATCAAAATAATGATATTGTCGCTCGTGCATACGTACGGACTACCGTCTCCAGGAACGCGATGAGATTTATTCTCCATCGTATCCATTCAAGTATAATTATCATTTGATGATTTAAAAATAATTTTTAAGGACTTGATATAATTCTGGATATGAATAAGATACAACCTATCCATGAAAAACATGGCTTACGTAACAAAACATATAAAAGAAAACGAGTAAGTTAACACCCGAAACAACGATAATACTATGATATTATTAACAAAGCAATGTTAAAAGATCATATATGATATAATATTAATGTATATGATTATTGTATAATTTAATAACAATTATTTCACCATTATACAAGAGGTTAACCTACCCTCAACCAAGGAAAAGTACAAGGTAAGGGTTATTTCACAATCTCTTCATTATCCAAGGTTGTTTATACGTAATAATCTACTGGGATCTCTTTATCATCCACATCCATGTTTATTAAAAATGTATTTCAAAACATTTTTACTATTTACAAGAATATGATTTAAATTCATTTTTACCCTTGTTTGACTTTTTATAAGAGGTTTATAAAGGAATCTTTTCATCGTTTTCCAAACAAGGTGCTTTTTAACCTTTTCGACAAAATTAAGGTAAGAATGTTTTTTTAACTTATACGGCGGGTGCGGTTATTTTCCGCCGTTATAAAATCGTCAAAGCTTAACTCAAAATCTTATAAGAATATTTTCAAATAATATGTCTTATTTTATAAATATATGACTCTTAAATGATTTCAAAATAGAAAGAGATATTTCTCTAAAAAGAGTTTTGATTTCATCTATGTCAACATCCTTTGATGGATTTTACGCTTATTTGAAGTTGATTTATTATGATAAAAAAATTCTATATTGTATTGAAGGTTTTGTGATATGTTTGACTATGGATGTGCTATTTTTTTACCATTCAAAGTTTATGGTGAAAGTATTGACATTTCTTATGCTAGTTTTGATATGAATGTTTATGTTATGTTTAAACCTTTTCATATGGGAATGCATTGGACTTAATATGTGATGGGTGGAGCCCACTATAGCTCCTCGATGCATCGGTAGGTCTCATGAGGAAAACTAGTGTCTTGGCACAAGGCCTTGGAAAAATCTTATTTGTAGTCTTGGCACGAGGCCTTGGCTATGTGGTTATGATAGTCTGGCATTATGCATTCCCTAATTATGAAAGTGGTTATTGATATTGCATGTGATTATTTGATTAGTAGAATATCCATGTGAATAAGTAAATGGAATTATTTCATTTTACTTTTTCCATACTATGTTGAAGTTCATGTTTAAAAGGATTTTGTTTTAGTTATACATTGCCTTAAATGTTTATGCTCATTTTTGAAAGTTTCCCCTATATTGTTATCCTTACTGGGCATTTGAGCTCACCCCTTTTCTATGTTTTGTTTTTTCCCAGGATGTGAAGAAGTAAGTTATGAATGGCCTACAGGGATAGTATGTGGGGATATGAGTGTGGAATATGGAGACTATGTTGTTGTAGTAGTTTTTCACTTTATGATGTAATGTAAAACTTTATGAATATATCTAGTGTTTCCAAGGCTACTAAACCAATCGGTCTTTTGATATTTGATCTTTCTTGTGATCATGCCAATGTTATGTAATAATGCACCGACTCTGGGTAACTGGGGCCGGGGCGTTACAGTTGGTATCAGAGGAAGATTAGTACAAACCTTGGAAGCTAGATTTAGATAAACTCTAATTAGAGCACATAGATTTAAGATGGACTTTGAGGATTCGTATAGAAGAACTTCCTAGAATTTTGGTACTGTAGAGATTTTGTGAGTTTTCCGAGCAATACATCCCTGTCTGGATACGATCAGGTAGAGGCAGCTCTGGCACAGATGTACCTAGGGGTAAAACCCGAAAACACCACTTTGAGCTAGACTCGAACCGGAACTGGTGCACGACAACAAGCCTTTTTGCACTCTTGGTTACGATAATCTTGGGGGATATGCTTAGGATAACTCTCATTTTCTTTACAAATCATTATGAAGGGTTTATGAGTATATACTTCCTCAAATAAAACATTCTTATGATTATGGATTATATCCATAAATAGTTCAATTTATGTTAAGTGTTTTGTAAGTATGTGATTATGTATTTTGATTCATAAACTGATCTAGTTTATACCATTGTTTAGAAATGGCGCCTAGTGGATGAAATGGAAACTGTATCAATGCACATACTCCATGTAGGGATTTTCCTCCTACTCAAGATAATTATAGTGGAGCTGGTGATGCAACTGGTGCCGATCAGCTAATCACCATACTGGGATAACTTACTCAGGTTATGAATAATAACCTTACCCGTATGGAGCACCCTGATCCACAGCATGGAGGATCAATGTTAGATCGCTTCATGAGGCAACAACCACCAACATTCAATGGGAGTACAAATCCCTTAGTAGCTGAACAATGGATATTTTCCCTAGAGAAAATATTTCAGGATTTGAGGAGTAGTGAAAGGGAAAACGTTATCATGGAAGTTTACCGCCTCACTGGAGATGATGATCAATGGTGGTAATTGATTCAAAATATGAAGGAAGATGATGAAGTATCAAATATGGAATGGAGAGAGTTCAAAGATCTTTTTTTAGAAAAATACTTTCCTCGCGACCATCGAGCAGATATGGAAAGGCAGTTTCTGAGTCTGAGACAAAAGGAGGATGAGAATGTCACAAAGTATGAGGATAACATTACAAGGTTAGAAAGGTATTATGGAGATTATATACATAACCCAAGAAGTAAGATTGATCATTTCTTTGATGGGTTAAAACCATTTCTCCGTCGATCATTAGTATCACAATCCTTCTCGTCGTACGAAGACATTGTCTCATGTGCTATCAAGACCGAAAAGGAATTCTCTAAGTCTTATGACTTTAAAGAAAAGAAAGAGAAGAAGAGATCTGCTGATCAATATGGGAATGGAAATAAGCGGAATAAGGGAATTGTTAAATATCCATCCTGTGGTAAATGTGGGAAGAAACACCCCGATACTTGCTTGAAGGGAACGAGAGTCTGTTACAAGTGAGGTGAAAAAGGGCACCAAGATCGTGATTGAAAAGGGGAGAAGGAAGCTTCAAATGTTCAGTGATACAATTGCAAGGAGATGGGGCATTATGAAAATGAATGTCCTAAGCATCAAGGGAACTTACCTCAGAAAATGCCAATGGATCAAGGCCAAGCTTATGCTATCACTACTGCTGAGGTAGAAGCTCCGAAATACGGGGTGGCAGGCAATTTAATGGTTTCCTCAAGTTTATCAAATGCATTATTTGATTCTGGATCATCACATTGTTTCATATCTTCCCAGTTTTCTAAGAAAATTAGATATTTCAAATTTGATTTAACAAGGGAGTTGTCGGTTAAAACTCCTAAGGGAAGTATCACTGCAACAATGTTTTGTGAGTCAGTCCCCATTAGAGCACATAAATGTTCTTTATCTTCTGATCTCATCGTCATACCTATGATTGAGTTTGATACAATCCTCGGTATGGACCAGCTTTCGGACTATGATGCGAATATTTATTGTAAGAAGAAAGAGGTTACGATTCTTAGTGATGATGATAAGGAACACCTTATCTTTAGAGCAGAATCGTCACCGCCTAATTCTTATCTAGATCCACCCCCAGTAGCTCAACTAAATTCAATTATTGAGGAGGAAGAGAATGGAATAACTGTGGGTGAGGAAAGGAATGTTCAAATAGAGGATGTACCTATTGTGAAAGAATATGTAGATGTATTTTCGGAAGATTTACCTGGACATCCTCCAGAACGAGAAGTTGAGTTTTCCATTGATTTAATTCCTGGATCAAGGCCTATATCGAAGACCCATTATAGAATGGCCACTATAGAATTAGTCTAACTAAAGAAACAACTATAGTAATTGAGTAATAAAGGATTTATTCACCCTAGTGTTTCTGCATGGGGAGCCCCTGTTCTTTTTGTTAAAAAGAAAGATGGATCCATGAGGTTATGTATCGACTACAGGGAGATCAATGCTATAATAATAAAGAACAAGTATCCCCTACCTTGCATTGATGATTTATTTGACCAACTACATGGAGCTCAATACTTTTCAAAGATTGAACTTCGGTCTGGATACCATCAGTTTTGTGTGAAGAAGGAAAAAATTCAGAAGACAGCATTTCGAACCAGGTACGGGCACTATGAGTTTACAGTAATGCCTTTTGGATTGACTAATGCACCCTCTGTATTCATGGATCTTATGAATAGAGTTTTCAAGGAATATATCGATGAATTTGTGGTGGTATTTATTGATGATATCTTGGTATACTCAAAAAGCTACGAAGATCATGAAAATCACTTGTGCATTATCTTGAAGACTCTGAGAAGACATGAATTATATGGGAAGTTTAGCAAGTGTGAATTCTGGATTCAGGAGATTTATTTTCTTGGCCATATTGTCTCTAAAGATGGAATCTCTATTGATCCTTCTAAGACCAAGGCAATCCAAGAATGGCCAGCACCTACGAGTATAACTGAGGTACATAGTTTTATTGGTTTTGCATGTTATTATCAATGTTTCGTCCAGAATTTTGCCCGATTGGCTAACCCATTAATGAAGCTCACACGTAAAGGGGTTAAATTTGTTTGGACAAAAGAGTGTGAAGAATGTTTTGAAGAACTGAAGAGAATATTAGTCAATGATCCTATATTGACTCTACCATCGGGGAATAATGGGTTCGTTATTTATAGTGATGCATCGAAGAAAGAACTTGGTTGTGTCCTTATACAGAATGATAGGGTTATTGCCTATGAATCACGATAGTTGAAAATTCATGATCAAAACTATCCTACTCATGATCTCGAGTTAGCAGCTGTGATCTTTTCTTTGAAGATATGGTGGCACTACCTCTAAGGTGAAAAATGTGAGATTTATACTGATCACAAGAGTTTGAAGTATATTTTATCACAAAACGAACTCAAAATGAGGCAAAGGAGATGGCTTGAGTTACTCAAGGATTATGATTGTACGATACACTACTACTCGGGGAAAGTAAACAGGGTGGAAGATTCTTTGAGCAGAAAAGACCATGGAGTTTTGAACATGATGAGAATTGAAAGGGATCCAATTTTGATGGATCTAGTGAATATGGACATGGGAATAACCAGGGAAGGTAAAACATCAATGCTTTTTCAAATGGTTGCCAAACCATCTTTACTAGAAAGGATTAAGAGTTCTCAGACCGATGATGAAAAATTTCAAAAGAATATTAAAGTTGTGAATGATGGGAGATTGAGAGACTTTGTGTATGAAGATGGAATTTTGAAAGTCAGGAAGAGACTTTGTGTTCCAGATATACCTGATCTAAAAAGGGAATTGCTGGATGATGCTCATAGTTCCAATTTCTCTATACACCCTGGGAGCACCAAAATGTATAGATATTTGAAGGAAAATTTTTGGTGGGACAACATGAAGAGGGAGATTGCTGATTTTGTGTCAAGATGTATGGTTTGTCAACAAGTGAAAGATGGAAGGCAACAGCCTGGAGGAGTCATGAAACCTCTTCCCATACTGGAGTGTAAATGGGACAATATTACAATGGACTTTGTCATGGGGATACCAAAGATTCCTAGAAGGAACGATGCAATATGGGTTATTGTTGATCGTCTTACCAAGTCAGCACATTTTCTTTCTATAAGAGAAGATCTACCACTAGAAATTCTAGCAAGAGTATATATTAATGAAGTTGTGAGACTTCATGGAGTACCCCTATCGATTGTTTCTAATTGTGATCCCCGTTTTACTTCAAGAATCTGGAAGAGTCTTCAGAAATCCCTGGATAATTAACTTCATTTGAGCACTGCCTACCACCCTCAGACAGATGGACAATCAGAATGGACTATTCAAACCTTAGAAGACATGTTGAGATCCTTCTCACTTGACTTTCAGGGTATGTGGGATCAATATTTACCTTTTGTAGAATTTTCCTATAATAATAGCTTCCATTCGGGTATTCAGATGGCACCATATGAAGCGTTATACGCAAAGAGATGTCTCACACCAACCTGTTGGGATGACATTGGTGAAAGAAAACTTGTAGGTCCAGAACTGGTGGACGAAATGATGGAAAATGTGAAGGTAATCCAAAATCACATCAAAGCAGCTCAAAGTAGGCAAAAGAGCTATGCCGATAATTGAAGGAAGAATTTCGAATTTCAAGTCGGTGATCATGTTTTACTGAAGGTATCTCCATGGAAGGGATTCATACGTTTTGGTAAGAAAGGTAAATTGAGTCCCAGGCACATCGGACCTTTCGAAATTCTAGAACGAATTGGGGCTATAGCTTACCGATTGGCAATGCCGCCAAGTCTCTCCAAAGTTCACGATGTGTTCCACGTATCTCTATTGAAGAAATAAATGCATGAACCAACGCATGTACTCACCTATGAAGAATTAGAAATGGAACCCGATCTGTCTTATTGTGAAGATCCTGTCAAGATTCTTGATACAAGAGAACAACTACTGAGAAACCGGACGACGCGTCTGGTAAAAGTTTTGTGGAGAAACCATAAGATGGAAGAGGCAACGTGGGAACCCGAGGAACTTATGATGAAGAACCACCCGAGTCTTTTAATGTGGTAGTATTCTGAAAATTTCGAGGATGAAATTATTTGAAGGAGGGGAGAATGTAACACCCCAAGCTTCTACGGTACGATTCTCTTTGAATAATGCGATAGCGTGTGTTGTACGCAACATCGAGTTCTAACACACCACAACCAATCAAACTAGCCGTTATGAATAGTAATACCTACTTTTTGAAATTATACATATTTTATATTTCAAAATGGACTTCATTTTTGGTTTCGGAATATCGAAATTATCCTAAGATGAATTTTCGGTATTTTTCTGAGAACTTCCAATTTTTATGAATAGTGAAAAATAATAAAAAACAAATTTTTTAATCAAAATAATTTATAGTGATAAATTATATTATTGAGTGGTTTTAATGTATAATTAGAATATATTTTTACAATTTTATCCAATGGTGTTCATTATAATTAATTTCACTTTGAAATTGGACCTAAACAATTGTCAATCTTTTGATATATATTGTTTCTTAAAAACACGCTATTTGTTGTGATAGCGGGAATTAATCATAAAATTAATTAATGCAACGTATATGTTTGGAATTTTGTAAAATAGTCATCATTTTTGAATTTGGAATATCAATTATAGCATAGGGTGAAATTTTGGGATTGTTCTGAAAAACTTCAATTTTTTATGAATAGTGAAACTACTAAGTGGTAGTTAAAAAACTGAATTTTTCATAAAACATAATTTTACCGCTTCTGTGAATGGAATTTCGAAAATCTGAGAGACACGGTTAATATCAAGAAGTAAAATGTGGTTCAGTGAGATGAAAATAATTTTTGGTGAATAGTAACTTTTTACTTTTATTTACCACGGTTAAAAGTAAATAATGTAATTAAGGGTAAAAATGATATTAATATTACCCTAACACATGTCCTAATTCTATTGGACAAGTGTATCTCGACCAAAAACAACCTTAGGAATAAAATATTATCATTTAGTTCCACTTGGATTAGATTAGGACATTTATTATTATTTAATTTAAAGAAGAGTTAAAAGAGTTAAAATCAATGTTTATTTACTAAAACAGTTTTAATATAGGGTTATACATAAGAAAAATTTGATTGTAAATATTAATTAGAATGATAAAAAGATTTAATAAATAATAATATTTTATTTATAATTTTAGGCATTAAATAATTTAATTTATTTATGACACAATGATGATGCAGTAATTACCATAATAGTGAAAAATTAAAATAATTGATATTATAAATACCCAAATAAATATAATTTGAGACTTTTAATGAATTACACTAATTTTATAGGTTAATATGACATGTTAGGGTTGATTTAATTAACATTGGTTGAAGTAATAATTCTGTTATGAGTTTCAAAAAAATCAACTATTGAATAGTGTCAAAATTGACATAAAAGAGTTTTTAAAAAATATATTATATTATTAATTGATATTAAATTTCTAAAAATCTAAGTTTCAGCCAAGAGACTTATATCATGATATGTGTATCATTAATGGACCACTTGTGGGTCTCTTGGATGTATATATTATGTTTATTAACTATATAATATAAAAATACAATGTGACATGGTAAATGTCAAACTAATTAACTAAGAGTTAAAACAGAAAGATAAGGTTAATATAGTAACCAAAACCTGTCTAAATTCTATTGATTGAATGGTTATCGACCTATCCCCACCATAACCTTTGAATAATCAACTTTGGAGCCATTAGAAACTGAATACAAAATTTTTATAAATTAATATTTCTAGCTTTTCCAAAGGTGCCACTCACCCCTCTTATAAAAGGGAACTCCCCCTTCTCATTACTTCATACCTTCAAAGCCTTTTGGTTCGGCCAAAATCTGCCCCATTACTCTCTAAAAATCCCTCACTACAACCTAGAGGCCTTAGTTTGATCATAAAGACAACCTAAGGAGCCCTTTTGATCAAATCAAAAGGAAGAACCCAAAGAAGAGGTAATGTTTTCACCACCCTTTTCCAAGTTCCTTTCTTCTTCCACTTCTTCTTCCTTTGTTATTACCATTATAAAATAATAACTCCAGTATCATATATATACTGTGATGTCATTATAAAAATGGTACAACCATATTCAGTATTCTATCCATCCTTTGAATAACATGTCACCATACGTGCGTACGTACGGCTTACTGTCTCCACGTCATGGTGTAATTGTTATTCAATAAATTAATATTTGGATGGGTATAATAATGATGTGTAACTCATGTAAATAATAAATATAACATGATAATGATTCTGTATATATGATATACTATCCAATTATATATTATTTTAATATCAAAACAATGATATTGTCGCTCGTGCGTACGTATGGACTACCGTCTCCACGAACGCGATGAGATTCATTCTCCATCATATCCATTCAAGTATAATTATCATTTGGTGATTTAAAAATAATGTTTAAGTACTTGATATCATTATGTATATGAATAATATACAACCTATCCATGAAAAACATGTCTTACATAATGAAACATATAAAATAAAATGAGTAAGTTAACACCCGAAATGACGATAATACTATGATATTATTAACAAAGCAATGTTAAAAGATCATATATGATATCATATTAATGTATATGATTATTGTATAATTTAATAACAATTATTTCACCATTATACAAGAGGTTAACCTACCCTCATCCAAGTAAAAGTAGAAGGTAAGGGTTATTTCACAATCTCTTCATTATCCGAGGTTGTTTATACTTAATAATCTACTGGGATCTCTTTATCATCCACATCCATGTTTTTTAAAAATGTATTTGAATTTTTTTTACAATTTACAAGAATATGGGTTAAAGTCATTTATACCCTTGTTTGACTTTTTATAAGAGGTTTATAAAGGAATATTTCCGTTTTTTTGCAAACAAGGTGCTTTTTAACCTTTTCAACAAAATTAAGGTAAGAATGTTTTTTTAACTTATACGGCGGGTGCAGTTATTTTCCACCGTTATAAAATCCTCAAATCTTCCCTTACAAGATTATAAGAATATTTTCAAATAGAATGTATTTTTTTATAAATATATGACTCTTAAATGATTTCAAAATAGAAAGAGATATTTCTCTAAAAAGAGTTTTGATTTCATCCATGTCAACATCCTTTGATGGATTTTACTCTTATTTGAAGTTGATTTATTATGATACAAAACTTCTATATTGTATTGAAGGTTTTTTGATATGTTTGACTGTGGATGTGATATTTTTATACCATTCATAGTTTATGGTGAAATTATTGACATTTCGTATGCTAGTTTTAATAATAATGTTTATGTTATGTTTAAACCTTTTCATATGGGAATGCATTGGACTTAATATGTGACAGGTGGAGCCCGCTATAGCTCCTCGATGCATCGGTAGGTCTCATGAGGCAAACTAGTGTCTTGGAATAAGGCCTTGGCAAAATCTTATTTGTAGTCTTGGCATGAGGCCTTGGCTATGTGGTTATGATAGTCTGGCATTATGCATTCCATCATTATGAAAGTGGTTATTGATATTTCATGTGATTATTCGATTAGTAGAATATCCATGTGAATAAGTAGATGACATTATTTCATTTTACTTTTTCCATACTATGTTGAAGTTCAAGTTTAAAAGGCTTTTGTTTTAGTTATACATTGCCTTAAATGTTTATGCTTATTTTTGAAAGTTTCCGCTATATTGTTATCCTTACTGGGCATTTGAGCTCACCCCTTTTCTATGTTTTGTTTTTTTCCCAGGATGTGAAGATGTAAGTTATGAATGACCTGCATGGATAGTATGTTGGGATATGAGTGTGGAATATGGAGACTATGTTGTTATAGTAGTTTTTCACTTTATGATGTAATGTAAAACTTTATGAATATATCTAGTGTTTCCAAGGCTACTAAACCAATCGGTCTTTCGAGATTTGATCTTTCTTGTGATCATGCCAATGTTATGTAATAATGACCTGACTCTGGGTAACTGGGGTCGGGGTGTTACATTATGAGCTACATTATATTGTCTAGGAAAAAATGTTTGATCAATTTGTTTTGATTTTGAATATGGTTGGTAAAATTTTAAAGGATTCTTATGGTTAACTACATATGGAATGGATTAAGATGAACATTGGATAATATTTCTTAAGGTTAAAGTATGATTTATCATTTTGGATATCCTATGCTAAAAATTTTAGTTTTGATAAATATTTAGAGGATAAAGGAATGACTTATGGATATTATTATTCATTAAAATTTCTTTAGGCATAATAAATTATAATAACAATTCAACTCAAATATCTATTTCCTAGAGTAAGAGATGAAGTGGAAATTTATCGAAGCACAAACAAATAAGGATATTACGATTATTAATTAGAATGAAATCAGGTATGTTTATTTACCCAAGATATTTATCTGGATAGAATAATAATCCCTTGAATTTATAAAATTACATTTAAATAATATCATTATCCATTTATATTTATTTCTGAGAAATCAATGGTCTTTTAACCCATCACAAATTTACAGTTTTGCGATGGTTAAATTTCTCATGAAAAAATTATATATTACACTCTATTAATACTTTGGTGGTATTTTTTTAATCCATACCCATATATTCACTACCCACATATGTCATTATATTTGGAAACCTAGTTTTTAGGGGACTTCTTATTTCCTTTTCCCTATTTTTACGATGAAGTTTTATTAACTCTTTTTACGAAGTAGGTTTTCCTCCAAGGTATTTCAAATATGAAACCCCCGATTAAAAAAAAAGTTTAAATTGATAGGGAATAATTTATTTAAGTGAGGTATAATGTGACACAAAAATATTTTAAAATAACACTATATTTGAAAGCATACACAACACAAAACAACGAGCCTAAACGAACCTGAAAATATTATTATATAAATGTTGAAATTATAACCTAGCAATTAAATTGGTAGGAATAAATAGTATTAACCAAATTATGAAATATATATAAAGGAACTATTGAATAGAAAAATGATTAATTCTTAGGAAATAAGAAATCAATTTTCAGTAATGTTATTTTATGCTTCATAAATACATTTTATTTAAAAATTACTTTTATGTATTTTTTGTGATAATGTATTTTAATTAATTTATAGAACTTATATAATTTTTTTTAAAAAAATATCGTTTTATAAAATATAATATGGAAATTATCTTAGGGTGAATTTTTGGGATTCTTTTAAAAAGATTGATTTTTTCAATGAATAGTGAAAAATACCGATTTTTATTGAAAACTGTATTTTTATTGAAAGAAGTTACAAAGATCCATTTTATCCTAGAATGGTTTAAAATTAAACTTAGTTTTATTATATTATTTTTATTTAATTAGTTCATTTTAATCAATTTTAAGATTGAATTTTTTTAAAAAACAATTTTATACATAAAAGGATTTTTTAGAAAAAAACTGTTTCATCACATTTTTCATACATAGTTTTTAAATTTAATTTATGAAAATTATAGGTATTTGATTTTATAAAATTTATTTGATATTTGGAATCAGGAGTCTCAAATATTCTAAATGGGCCCCATCATTTTTTGGCATTATAAATAGTAACTATAACAAAAGTTATCACTTTAGTAAAGGGTAAATCATGTTAATATTGGTTAAAACTAAGTGATAAGGCCATAAATTTTCATCATAATTATTATTTGGATAAATGGAATTCAAAAATTATCTACTTAGGCTCAAAATATACCCTTTTAATGGATAACATCCCATGAAAATGACCCTGATAATTTGTAAAGAAAAGAAAGATACAAAATGCCACATTCTTTATTTTAATTATATATTATGCACCAACTTATGGACAAAAGAATGTTAAGAATGAATAAAAATTTCAATTTAGTTTAAAATTAAATTATAATTATAATTATAATTTATTACTATTTTTTGTAATTATATAAATATCTTAAATTCTTGGACAATGCAAATACAATATTTATTCAATTAATAAAAAAATGAAAAAAATGATATTAAAAATATTAAAAGTGATATAATTTCATTGATTTATGGTGTTCTCTGAATTTAGTAGATTAATATGACATATTAATGACGTTAATATGAAGTATATTTTAAATTTAATTTTCTCTTGATATATTTAAGGTCGAATTAAATAAATAATTTCTAAATTGACATTAATGATAATTTATCAAAATAATAATTTTTTAAAATATTTAAAAATAAATAAAATATTGAAAAAATACTAAGGTGATAATATATGGTCTAAATGTTCATACCTTTTACACTTATGATTCCATAGTTACCTTATATATAAAATTATAACCCTTTAAGATTGAAAAATTTGTTACCATAGTTAATGTCAAAATAGGTTAATTAAGGTGTTACACCAAAAGAGAAAGTAAAGAAAACTATCAAAATTTTATTTTTTGATGATAGTTTAACTATGTAATGCCCTAGGTCTGATTCCCTATCTTGTTTTAGTATTTATTTTTATATAATAACCATTTTATAATTTAATCTTTTATGAACATCCAGAAGTCCCCCAAACCTATATTATATAAGGTCACCCCTTCCTTCAATTCTTTAGAACAGTTTTAGACTAATATATTAAAAAAATCATCCCATTACTTATAAACACACACACACACAAACAAACACACACACACATAAAAGTTATAGATTTGATTGTCTACCTAAAGTACTATCCCTAGGTTCCTTAAGAAAGGATCTAAAGGAGGCCACCCGAAGAAGAGGTAATTGTCTTACCCGACCTGTTTCATTTTATTTCTTCATTAAAAACTTAAAAATTATTGGTAATAATCATAAAATAATGAATTAAATATCCCAAATATACTAAAATTTTATTATGATTATGAAACCACCATTACCCATCCTTTTAGCATCAAATTGGAAGCGGTAGCATCGCTCATGTGTACATACGGGTTACAATCTCCATGCATCAATAAAATTCATTTTTATCATCATTTTTATGTATGGGAACTATGATGGGTTCAAATATGATAATAACTAAATATTTATACTTCATTAATGATAATAAAATATCTATATTTTTACCTTCCAAACTGCTGGAAAATGATAACATCGCTCATGAGTACGTGTATACTACCACTTTCATAATGAAATGTACTTTTTTTTCATTTATATTTTACTTTTATGGTAATTAAGATGGATTTGATGAATATATATGATTTATATGATATAATTATTATTATTTAATGTTTAATTATTATTTAAATTTCTTTAGTTTCATATTTTAAAACTGTAAACAATGTTCATGTGTACATATGACCTACCGTCTCCATAAATAGTGTAATTAATTTTATAACTATAACTTTTATGGATTACTATAAATATGTATATGATGAATAATCATTATATTTATATCCTTATTAAAATCATATAGATGATTTAACTTTTATTTAAGTATAAATATCAACACTATTGAAGAAAAACATATATTAAAAACGAAGTAGTTGTCACCCGAAACAATGATTTTTATCAAATAATTTTTAAGAAACAGGTGATACAAGATTATAATTAAGTAATAAATGGTATGATACATCTTAATATTTTTATATATTAGATATATAATAAATATATATTTGTTATAATAGAGGTATGAACACGTATTAAAGAAATTAGACCAGAGGCTAGGATTTATTTAATATTCTTATCATTATTTCAAATTATTTACATTTATGTCCCCAATGGGGGAATACTTTTATTCCACTCCCATATTTTCATTAAAATATTTTAATAATATTTCTAGTACTTTCCCATGATTTATTAATTAAATTTTTATCTGTGTATTACTTTTTATAAAATGGTTAGAGAGGAATATTCTTATCATTTCTCAAATAAGGTACTTTTTAACCTTTTTACAATAGTGTGAATGAAATGTTTTTTAACATATACAACATGAACCAATTTTCTCACCATCTTGAATAATATTTTATTTTAAGTTTCTTTTAAATGCATAAATTTTTCTTTTCAAATAATAATTATTCCTTCATATTTTCAATGTTTTAGAATAATTTATTTCAATGTGAAATGGGTATTATCCTCAATAATTTTCCAAAGATTATTTTAAAGTATTTTCATATATTTTAAAATTATTTTTGAAATCTTACTCTTTACTGAGGTTATTTCTTATGATAACATCTACCAAATTCTATTGGATGGGTTTTGATCAGTTTGACTTGGGTTGTACTATTTTGATACCATTTTCTATGTTACTTCAGATGGTTTTTTATTATCTTTTTTGATTGGGAAATTATTAAAAAAAATTATACTATCTCCCATATAAATGTTTTTGTTTATTATTTTCACCCCTTTTATATGAGTAATGTATTGTGCACAGTATGTGATGGGCGTGGCCCACTATTGCCCCTCGATGCATCGATCTGTCTCACGAGACAAACTAGTTTGGGTATTTCTTGAGCCCATACTCATTTATGTAATATGTATTGGAATGAGGCCACAAAAATGTGTTTATGATGTCTAAAATTATTCGTTTTCTCATTATGTGATTATTTGTTTGATTCCTATGTGATTATTTGATTAGTTATGATATCCATGGATAAGTTTCAAGATCATTTGACTATTTATATGGCATTATTTTATCATCGTTTGTTCCTACCACATTACTCTTCATGATTATGTTATTGATTAAATGTGATGTGTTTTCAGATATTTACCAAGATAAATTTTTTATACCTTATTTATTTATGTTATATTTCATTGTATGCATACCCTTACTGAGCATCAGAGGTTACACCTTTCTTTGGTTTAATTTCAAATAGGATACCAATAGGTGTATTATGATTGATATGAAAGGATATTCTAAAAGAAATAATTATGCACTAAATAAAATACTATTTTGTGTTATATTTTCAAATTTAAGGTAATAATCAACTATTTCTATATTTTTCCAAGAGTACTAAACAATGAGCCCTTTTAGGATACAATTTATTGTATATATTATCAATGTCATAAAGTAATCAATTACTATGGGATACTAGGTTCATCGTACTTACACACCCTCCAAACTACAGGGACTTTAAAAATAGACCATCTAAGCCTCCCTAACACAAAACATCCACTACAGTAGAATAGGACAACCCTAAGAGAACTACACCACAAACACGAAGACTTACTACAACCATCCTCAAAAATAATAAGCGCTCAAAAAATCTATCCCCTCAGATGTCCATGCCTCAACTAAACTCCATCTCATAGCTAGGATGAAAACAAAATATCCACAAAACTCAATCTCCATGCCTCTACTAGGCTCCGTGTTGCAAACCTCCACACCACACCACTGAATCCCCTCTCGGCTGAGATATCAGCTGTAACTCGACAATTTCTTCCTCAATACCCTTGGAACTTACCTAGAACAACCCCATCACCAAATATCCCATAACATAATGGATTGATAAATTTGGACGGTTATACTTTCGATAAATGAATTGGTGTAATAACATAACACAAAATTTAATGAAACTATAAATTAGGACCAAATAACTATAAACCCTATCTTTAGAAAACTCCAATAAATATAACATACATGGAATGTATATTAAAATATCCCCAAAATCAAATATCTATAAAACCACCTGTGGGATGAAGCCAAAAGATTTGAACTCCACTTCCAAATTGATCATAAAACCATTTATACAAATTTAACAGTGAACATACTTAGCATGTCATCCTTAATAGTGAACAATAAAGATAATATCTTAGATCCATAATAATCAAATAATTAAAATCATTATATATAGTCATGGAATCACCCTAAAATACCACCCAATGGAAATCAAGGTCAAATTTCAAATAGTAAACAATCACATCCTCAAATCCTCATATGAAACTACACATGAGCCAAGCTTATTCAGGAACTACTCACATTAGAGTTCATAGATTTGACTCATTTGAGTATTCCATTACCAATATTACCATAATCATTACTTCCCAAATAATAAAGTATCTATATAATATCAAATAAAATTGAATATATAGAGGGATCTCACAAAAAAATTCCCACTAGCTAGTACCCACATCCTTAATGAATAACAACTTTGAATAAACCCGCTATCATTAACACATCTCACCCAAATCCATATCTAGAATAAATATAACACATATCATGTACATATTTATAATCTATAAAAAAATATCAAGGTGATGGAGGAGATAATAATATATTCATTCAATTACACCTCTCACTAACTATATGTTTATTCTCTATTGAGAAACTACCCTTTGGTAGTAGTTTCATAGTAAATAGTAGTCCCATTACTAAAATAATATGTAAATATAATACTGAAAACTCACATAATACCATTTACATAATAAATATAAAAATAAAACCCTTAATAATTACATTCACTTAATTATTATAATAACCATATCATCTACGATATAGTCATCATTTTCATCCCATCTATATAATCGTTATATATGAACAAAAAAATTTCAAAAATGAACTAAACTTAATCCAATAGGGTCTCAAGGTAATATCATTCCAACTAATCCATATGCGTCTCATGACATCCTACTAAAACCATGTCTTATGAGTATCCTAGATATTTAGTTTTGTAAAGAAAAAAATTCCACTCAGTATTAATATGAAATATTTCAAGAGACTAATGAAAGTGAGTTAGTTTTGATGGAGATGTAGCAAGAAGGTGGTGAGTCATGTAGAAGGAGATACATGAATTTTATTGGTAATGGAAGGCTTTAAAAAGTGTTTGGGATATTAATATTATTAAGGAAAGGGATTAATTTGGTCTCAAGAGTAGTTATGTTATAGGATATGGGATCAAGGAGAGGTTAAAACTATTAATGGGACCATAGAACAATAGGATTGGAGGTGGTGATCACTGTTGGAGGGACATTGGAATAAGAGACCCCATCAGATGACCATGGTCATGGTTTTAATTGTTAATATAGTGAGAAAATGTCAATGGGATGTGGGGTCAGGGGTATAAGATTTTTTCATCCACAAGGGATGTAATATGGGGTCTAAGGGGGTGGGGGGATAACATAATGATTAGGGTCAATTTTTTTAATCCTAGAGACCCCCAAATTAAAATCACCTATTTCTTCCATTCTAACAGCTTAGTTTTATAGTTTTCTTTATATACTATATCAATGTCTTTATTTATCATTTTTAATTTAATAATTTAATTAAAATCACTAAAATGTGATTGTAACAAAATACAATTTATCACTTTTTAAAACTGTTGTGTATATATATATTATAAATTTTATGTAACATTTTTATATGATATTTACTTATAAAAATGTTCTTTTAACATATATATCAATATCATTTGAAAATAATTTTATTGTGAACATAAATTTGAATATTTTGTCATAATATATTTATGTATATATAATAAATATATATGTTGATGTGTTTTTTAAATAAAAATAAATCATAAATGTTATGTTAACACATACACACAGTTATTTTATGAGTTAAATAATTTTTTGTATTATATAAATATTATTTGAATTATATAAATTATATTAGGTAATACATATATAAATAATTTTTTAACACAAATACACATTCTAATATTATCTATAAATATATATAATTATTTTTCCCAAGAAGAAGAATACGTAAAAAACATTTATGTACAAAAAAATATAACATATAACTTGTCACTTAGGTTAAAGTTATTTTCATTATAATAACTGTTTTAGTGTTGGATCACCTGGTAAAATAAATTCATTTGATACCTTATATAGGTATAAATATTAAAGTAGAGAAAATCATGTTTTATTTCATAACAAAATGAAAAAATGAAAACATTGAGTTTTTGTTTATTTAATACCAATAGAAACTAATAAATAATTTTTAAAATATGTTTTCATAATTTAATCAATATTTTATTAAAATTTATAATAAATAATGTCAAATATATTTTTTATTATTTTTTTAATGTTAATATAAATGTTTATTAAATAAATAATAAATAATAAAAACCATATGCTAAACCATTAATTTTATATTAAACATAATATATATATATATATATATATATATATAACATGTTTGTTTATAAAATGGTAAGAAAAAATATTAAATTAATATGTTCCATGACTCTAAAAAGAGTTAACTTTGAAATGAACGTTCTTCTAATAAAAGGGAAAAAAATAATATATAATACAAGGTATGTTATAAAAAATAAAAAAAATATTAAAACACATAATATTTCATGTATCTACTCAATGTTATCTTAATAATATTCATGAAATATGTGATCCCAATAAAAGATTTTGGTGAGAGAGTTTATTTATTAGATGAATACATGGTGATGTAGGAGGTGTTTCAAATTATGTTAGAGGTGTGACATAGTTATTATAACAAGTTATGATATAGCTATTTAAATCATTAAAATAAAAGTTTATTAACGTTTCTAAGTATTAGTATGTTATGGGACAAACATTTATGCATATGGTTTTTTATTATTTTCTTAAATGTGTTTTAGGATTAAAAAATGTATCATATTATAATTTTTTTTATTTTATCATTTATTAATGTATCATTCATATATCAAGAGAGTGAAATTAATATTAATCTCATAGAGATAAATCTATAAGTAATCTATTAAAACCTAATTATTATTTTTGATAATAAATATTTAGATTTGTTTTCAGTTGTTGATGAGAATTGGTGAAGCACAATGAAAAGGTGGTAATAGAAAAGAAGCCCATATATGACTCTGGGAGTTTTATAAAGAGAAGTAACATTATATATTAAAGAAAATAGATGAATATCGGTGGTAATAAAAATATCAAGTGGATCACATGAAGGTTCATGGAACAATATATTGAAGTTATTATAGTGATAATGGATGTTATGGAGATGGTAGAGTTCATGAATTTACTTTAGATAAGTGAATATGACTATAAGAATGGATTATCATGATTTAGATATGATAAATGATTTATATTTATGATAATTATAACTATAGATTATTTAGGAAATGGATGGATTTAGGGAATTGTAGGATATGTTTTAAAAAGTGTATATTATTATTTGATAATGTATAAAAAACTACGCATTTTCAAAATATAAACATAAGGTTTTTTTAATTTTCTATGATCATCAAGTCATATTTAAAACCAACACACCATATTTTAAGAGAAGTAAAATGATATAAAAGCTACTTGACAACTTAGGGAGGGAAACACACCACCTTAAAAATCCATGTTGAAAAAGAAGAAGTTTGTAACAATGATAGGATTCCCATCAAATGGTAATGGTTTTCTAGAGAATCAATGGAATGAATTAAAATATTCAATGTTGAAAATCGACCGTGTTATCTTTTTATGATATTTAGTTTTGAATAAACATCAATTATTTAATGATATTTTGGCCTATAGTAAAAGTAGAGAAGATAGAGGTAGATACAAAAGATATCGAGGTAAAACGAATCTGTATAAATATAGATATTTCTTCCATAATTAAATAAAGGAGTTATCATTTAGAGATATAGAAGAATTAGTAAGAGTGCAGTGAAGGAAGACACATGATAAAGCCACACGAACTTATTTTACACATTTGATTTAGAAGAATAAAAATGATATATTCCATTGAAATATATTAAATAACTATTCAATGTAGGTGATTTTTTAATTAATCTATTCACATTTTTCTTATAAATAATGGATGAATTAAAGGAGATCAAGAATCACATATCTATAACCAATGGAAAAATAATTTTGATATTTCTATCATTATTTTAAATGCCTTTTTGAGGAGTTATTTCCTATTTGAGCAGTGATTATAATAATTGGAAAGTAGGAGTGTCACTAGGAAGGTAGTGAATCATCTCTAAATTTTTTATAAACAGAGAAGTCATTGGCTTGGTGGTCCCTTTAATAAACCCTCTATCGAATGTTCTTTAGTGGATTTTAGTGCACTAAAACATTTTTGGTTATATGATTCTTTAATGTAGCTATGTGTAGAAAAACCTTGTAAACTTGTTATTTATTGGGTTATTGATTTATCTATCTTCAGTGTGAATTATGAATATTAAGGACAAGTAATCATTCAATAAATTGGATAAAGTAAATAATAAAGGGATCAAAAATTAGTTCATAATCATAAGAAGAGCTTCAAGATCACACTACTAAAAATGATTTTAATTTCCATATGGGCTAGTGAGAATTTAAAAGAGAAAGTAGTTTAAATTTGAATAATTTAAATAACTTAATTCAATTATCTAATTATACTATACTTATTATTGGTCTTAAAAATGGTATTATAGAAATTGATGGGAAGTGGAATTAATCCTTCATAGTGTCCCATCCTTGGGAACTCTCACATGGGTATGTGAGGTGATGCATTCCTCCACACTAAGTGAATTCCTGAAGTTTTATGACTACCTAAAAATAAGTGAATATCATCCTACCCAATACGCTCTAAGGGAAATGGATGTGATCATGCACATGATTAATTTTTTTCTATGGAGTACATTGATATATACCACTTATAGACTCTTGAAGAATATTATTTGGTTTTAGAGTGAGCCTTAACTTAGTAATATTTTTGAAAGTTTTTTTATTAGATTTATATTTTTATTTGAAGTTAATATATATTGGATTTAATACTCGAGAAATAACATCATTTCCCTAATATCTAAGAAATAATAAAAATAATTTCAAACTAAAAGGAGATTCCACATGCTAGAAAAGTGTATAAAAATATTTTAGTTTAGATAAGATATGAAAAAAACCCCCAAGAAGAACTTATGAATAATTTAAGTTCATAATATTTTATGGAAATTCATTAAATTATATTATATACAAGGTTGATAATTAATCCACTATAACCGAATTAATAAAAAAACAAATTTATTGGCATTTTTTATGTTATATATAATTTAGTTATACTAGTTTTTAAATAGTTATTTTGGTTTATTCAATTAGTTATTAAATTTAAAATTTGAATCCAAAATATCAAAATTTACAAAAAAATAAAAAAATTAACATTTTAAAAAAATCCACTATCTCCCAGCTGAGCAATGAAAATTTTTATGTATGGGACTACTAATAAATAAATAACTGATTTGATTTTTTAAATACCCAAACATATATATTTCTATTTTCTTCATCACCCACTTTATTGATCCTCTTTCTTATCTCTCAAGGTGGTATGATTTTTAGAAAACCCTATAGGACATTTACCTTTTGATTTATATCCCTATTAACAAAAACAAGAACACCACCATTACGAATTAAGATACTATTTTAGATTATTGAGTAATGAAAAGAAGATGTCCAAAAATGGTATCATCAATAATAATAATCAATAGGTCCTCTACTATTAATCTAAATATTCAACCTATATCATTGAAATATCCCAATATTCTAAAAAAATACAGTGTTCGATTGTATAAAAGATGTGAAACACTAATCATAAATGAATAATTAATTATTATTATTTAAACATGACGACTATATCCTTGCTGTTAAATTGGAAAAATTGAATACTGTTGGCTTCATTATGAAATATATATTGGTCTTATTCATCCATAATGAATTAATTAAGTCGTTGTAAACAAGAAATTCATTTATTAATAAATTCATTTTATTCCTCAGAAATACGTTTTCTTCAAAAACGGGGTATCATTCATTTTATGAGATAATAATATAATTAATTTTATAAATTTTATTTGAAAAATGAATTCCTTTTTTTAATCCAGTAGGTAAAAAATAATTTTTTGGATTAATTTTTGAGAATTATATGAAAATATTGATTTTTCAATGAATAGTGAGAAACACTATTTATATTAAAAAGTATATTTTGTGATTATGTTTTTAAAATGAAAAATTCTATTTTTTATTAGTTTTAAAATATAATTAATTCCTTTTGATTTAAAATAATCCTATTATGGTTTTTAAAATGGGTTTTATATCTGAAATTAGTACAAAAACATTTTATAGAGCTATTTTTTCTAAATAACCATTTTGTTTCATTTTTATAGTTTAATTATAAATTAAATTCTACCACTTATATTTTTTGAAATTTTAAATATTGATTCCAAATATGGAATCTATCGGATAAAATTTGCAAAATAGGTCCCATTTATTTATTTTTCAATATGAATAGTAGTGTTAGTCATTTTTATTACCATTGTAAAAGGTAAATTGGGTAATTAAAGATAATAATAAAATTATAAGCACTATAAAATGACCAAAAAACGTAACATAATTTTATTGGATGCATATATTTAATCCATAATTATATAATAATCGGTTATATAGAATCCTCTCCCCCCTAGATTTTTGTTTTGACCTCTGATCTAGTTTATCTCTTGTCCTTGGGGTTACGGCTCAAGTCACAGTTGTGATAGTCTTAAATTTTGAGTTTTAGTGTGTTTTTCTCTTATTTTATGGTTAGCACATGGTTAGAGAAAACGATGAGGCCTTCTCTAAAAAACCGAGCGAGACATGGAATTGTTCTGGTTAAGGGTTCATGACCCAAAAACGATTAGTCAAACCATACATAAAATGTGTGGGAAGCCGCTATCTCATAGAAGAACCATTCCACAAAGTTGGTACGTGTTTTGGTAAACCCGACTACCAAACCATGCATGCTACCCAGATCTTAATTTTTTTGAAATAACTAAACTACCCTTATGGGATTTTAACACCAAATCAACCAATTTCTCCCCCACCTAGTTCATAAGGCCCTAAGGGTTCTACTACATTTATCTCCAAGCCTCCATTCATCTCCCATGGTGTGGATATAGAGTTTTCATCAAGGTTTTGGAAAGATTTCTCAAGGTAATCTTCTCATTTATTATCCTTGTTCCTCATTATTTAATTTTACCTTGAGATCTCTTTCTCGCATAGTCATGTGGATATAGAGTTCATGTTTCCATTAATTTATGTTTTGTTGTTTATTTTTTATGGTTCCTCTTGGTAGATCTTGTCTCTTGGAACCTTCATGGTTTTTTTTCAGTGTTGAAGCACCGGGAGATTGAGGTTAGTTTCCCTTTTCATTTTCCGTTAAATTTAAGATTCAATGGTTTCATGTTTTTTTCACCTCCATTGTATGGTAAATAATTATGTGTGTTCTTTGGAATATTTTTTTGGGTGTAAAAAATGGTGGTTTCTTTCCTGTTACGATATATATTGCATTGTTTTGTTAATTTTTTCACACCAAGTGTACAATAAAATTCCCAGTTGGATTTTTCAAACAATTTATGATTTATTAACCATGTTTTGGATGTGTTAATAAATTTTTTTACTTGTCAAAGTATGACTTGGGTTTCTTAAAATTTTAAAAAAGTTGTTTTGTTTTTGAAATAAGTGTGTATTTGGATTTTGAAAGTGAGTTGATAGGTGATGGAGGATTGGGGACTGTTTGGAATCTCGATGAAAATGGTTTTGGATTGTATTTATGATGTGAGTGATTAAATGAAATTTTTTTTAAAAAGGATTTTGAAATGAAAAGTCATGTGTTTTCACAATTTGGAATGGTAGGCTTGGTTCTATAATAAATAATGGTTTTTGGGAAAAATATCTTGATCCCCCTTTATCAATTTTGTGAAAATGGTGAAAGTGTTTATCATGAAAACTCTATTCAAATAATCATCTTTTCAGGTTCATTTTTAAATGAGTGGTATTTAATCTCTATGGAATCCTTGTGACTAATTACATAGGGGGGTGGAAGGGATATATTTGGGTGGAATCCTTTGTGATATATATGTGTAAGGAAATAGATTGATCTTTGTGGTGGCTTGGGTGCTTCCTATTGTTTAAATTAATATATATGTGTATGTGATTGGATGCTTGATTGGAATCGGTTGGCTCACCGTCTTCTATACTAATAATAAGGATAACCTATCATAACTATTTAATTTTTCAAGAATTATTGCTATACTAGTTAGTGGCCCATGGCATGGAGATATATTCAGTTTTATTACTATGGAATAATGCCCCTCGATCTGTACCATGTGGGGTGTGGCTGATCGTGTTTGGAATATTTGATGTAATCAAGTGAGACATGATTTCTAGGTTGATTCAACATGTATTAGTATGTTATGGATTATTAATGAGCTCCTAGGATTTCTCTCATGCCTATTGGAACTTAGTTTCTTGCAATGATGATTGAGATTCTTGTCTCTTGTTTTCTTATTTCCATTTACCTTATTATATGATTGTTTTGGTGTTTTCATGTGTGGTATGTTTGTTTGGGAAGATATGTGTTGGATTTTAAAGGTTTATGAAAAATATTTTAAAGTATAAATGGGTTATACTCTATTATTCCATTTTGAAAAGTAAGAATAAATTTCTTCTTGAAAATGTTAATGTTTATTGAATAGAAATGAACTTGGATTTGGAATGAAAAGGGAAATGGACCATTTTTTGTTTTAAAGTGAAATGTATAGAATAGATTACTTTTATATATTTTACTTCAAATTTGAAGTTGATTTTTATTTTATTTCAAATAGATTACATTGGGAATATATTGTTCGGGAACATATAATGAGTTTTAATACTAATGCATATAGTTCTTTCTTATTTTTATCCTTTGGTTTAGGTTTCAGATTGGTTTGATCTCCATGGGCGATGATTGATTTTGATATCAGAGAGTGACCCTCGGGGTCACATGGAGATGTGTGGTCATCAGGTGTATTTCGGTTTTGTTGTTCAGTTTGTTGTATATTTTTTGGATTTTTATGTAAATATGTTCATCTTGTATATTTATTATCATTTGGGATGCTCTATTTATAGTATTCTATTTAGTTTATTTATTTATTAATGGGTGAAATCATTCCCTTGGGGTTTTTGATGCTACCTGAAAATAGTTTCCAGCCTGTGGGGATCGAGAACACTCTTTGGGCCATGTCACGGATCTAATTGGGTTATAGATTAGGGTCAACCTCGGTTAGTTCATGAGACATATTTTGACACATGGATGATATTTTTAACTTTATAATATTTTATTTTAAAAATAGAAAAATGTTAGAATACTATTTTTATTAAATATAATATTTTTAACTTATATATTACCAGATGACATGTCTTGTTGTAAATATTATTTTTAAATATAAAATATCTATCTTTATCATGGTAATTTGTTTTCAATTTTTAGTAGATAAATAATTATCTTAAATTCTTATAAAACCCTGACACAATAATTATTCAATTAATGGAAAAATCAATTAAATGATACTAAATATATGAAAAGTAATATAATATGAGATAATAATATGATAAAAGAATGTTATATATTATTTTGACATGTTAGGGATTTATTAAAATAATTTTTTGAATTCTAATTCTTTTCATGATGTTATTATATTTAATGTCATGAATAGTTCTGAAAATTGATATTAATGATATTTTATAATAAATAATATATTATTAAATGGAATTAAATATCTACAAATCATATAATCAGCCAAGTAATTAGGATATGGTTGATAATATCAACCATCTTCAATTTATGGGCCTCTTTTCCATTTATTGTAAATTTCTAAACCCCCAAAGTGAGACAACCTTGTTAATATAGTAAGCGTGAAAGAGGTTAATGACGGGTTAAAACCAATAGATATGTAACACCCCAAGTTTTTAAAAAATAAATTGAAATTCATGAATCTTTGTTTTAAGAAGATATTTATAACAAACCTTCAAACATAATTTTTTCACTTCTAGGTTTTGAATTTCGAAAACGGTCATCTACAATTGTGTTCAGTAAGTTATTTAGAGTTTGATAGAACCAACTTTCTTTTTGGTGAATTATTGCATACCCTAATTAATAGTGACATGAATAGTACCATGTCCCTTATGAATAGTAAATCATATTATTATTTTATTCTCTTAAGGATATAAGACAATGATATGTTGATTAATTTTTCAAGGTGTTAAAAAATGAGTTATAAATTTAAAATTATTTTTTTGAATAAATTATGATTTTATTTAAAAATTAAATTAATAATTTGTATAAAATTATTTTCAAAAAATATATTTCATGTTTTAATTCTACACGTCAATAAATTGTTATGGTGAATTTCTGGGAATTTCTTAAAATTATAGATTTTTTATAAATAGTAAAATATGATAAATGCTAAATACTTGATTCACTGCATCATAGGTGATGAAAGGATGATGTAAGTGTAACACCCCAGGTAAATAAAGTGTATGGAATTTTCATATTTATCCATATTTTTGAATAAAATATTAATATTACTTTAAAGGGGACACTATGTGCGATAATGTACCCAATATGCAACAACGAGTATTTTGGGAATCTTGCATTGCACTCTAATAATAAAATAATATTATTTTAAATGGTAGTTAACGCCTTGCCGTTGTAATGAAGGGAATGAAAAAAACTAACTAAAAAATGATTATATATGTTTTTCAAATATTTTTACTCTTTACAATAAATGTCAGAGGATTAAAAATGCGAATGAATCCAATTTTAAGCGTAAACATTCCAATATTCATTAAAAGGTCGATTAACCGCCTTTTAATGGAGAAACTCTTTTAAATCCACTTTTTGACAATTTTATAAGTTCTATTTTTCAAAATAAACATATTATTTATGATTGGGACATTGAAATTTACCTTGGGTTAATTTTTGGTATTTTTCTGAGAATGTTCATTTTTCAATGAATAGTGAAAAATACTACATTTTACATCAAAACTGCTTTTTCATATAATTTAATTATATGGTTATTATAAGGCCCCAGCCTTAAACCTTACTTAATCTTGATTTATTACAAGATTACACATTGAGGATCTTTTCAGGTTTAGAGTTTTAGAGAATTAGATCATGAAACTTGCATTACATTCCACATTTAAACAAAGTGGTTACATAAAAGACAATTTTCATTCTTGCCATAAACGGAAACATATTTAAAATAAAACATGGATTATTTCTTGACACATCCTTGACACTATCATCACATCATGTACCTTTCCCTTGACCTGTGAAAAACATTTCAAAAACATGGGATGAGCAGAAAAAGCTCAGTAAGGGTTATAAAAACATGGAAAGGAAACATGAGTTCATATATACATAAGAATGAAATCATACTTTACCCATAAAACATAGGCACTTTAACATACCTCATCAAACCATGAATAAATCATAGAAATCATAAGACATAAAAGGTAACTTGAGGCATTCATAACATTCTTAGGTTGGGAGTAACCCTCTTGGTTACGTTTGGAATACCCATCACAGTATATTCCCTAAATCTCTTCGGAGAAACCTTAACGTTAACTCCTTCGCGTTACCCAATGCATTGGAGAGCTATATCGGGCTCACCCTCCCTTAGTTTATCACGAAACCACCCGTTTTCATAACAATGCCCAAGAACCATAACATAAATGTATCACATAAAACATGCATAAAGGAAACATAACATTTCCACATTTCAATCACAATATAGCATTTTAGTATATTGAAATAATGAATCCATTCAAAAAGAAACCATTTCCAAAACCATTTAAAACATTTAATAAAGAGATTTTTGAATCAAAGTGTCCCATACCACCTTGAAGCTTAAAATTTTAAACCATTAATATCCATATAAATAAATCCTTAAAACCATTTTGAAAACATGGATATTAATAAGAACAAATAATTAAAACATTTAAAACGATATTTTGGTTAAAGGGGTTTTACCAAAATTAGAGACACTTGAATACAATAATTGAGGAATAACATTTAGTCAAAACTTTATAATATCATGAGAATAAATGGATTCATGATATAATACTCCAAAGGACAGTATATACACCATATAAGAGTGAATTGGTTTATAACAACAATGAACCCTCAATAGAAATGTCAAATGTGATGAAATCCCTTATAAAGAAGGTATCCTTAAATTAAGGACAAATCAATCTCAAAAATATGTGTGACAAATATAAATACACCCAATATATGTGGATATTAAGTGTAAAACAATAAAAGTTCATTCATACATATTCAATGGATGACATATTCAATGACTACATGTTGAACCCAAAGAAATCGAAATTGGGTTAAAAAGTTCCCTTGACAGCAGAACGACATCACATCAAAATGAGTTGATGAGAGATAAAAAGTGTATCTCATCACTTGGACATAAAATTTAAATCAATAAGGATATATGAGAACATATCCCAACATAACAATATGTAAATTAAAAGACCCAACAAAAGAAGTCTTTTAAAAAAGAGGAGGGTGAAAGGTTCCCTTACCGACTTGGGTATCTTTCAAAACATACACCCCATGAAAGAAGGACAATAGATCATTGATGTAAATACTCATAAACAAAATTATATTACACAAAGAGTAGAATAATGGGCAGTACGTACACCACTCAATGGAATTTGTGGCAAATGTAGCATAAATCTCACGGGAATAAAAGTGAGATGAAAAATCCCTTACGAAAACTCAGCAGCCTAACAGCGCCACATAAAACTTCCGAATATGGATTGATGAGATCAAATAGGGTATCTCATCACATTAAAATAAAATTTACCGCAATAGGAATATAAAAGAACATCCCGAAACATTACAAAGAGGATCTTAAAAGAAGTGACATAAAGGAGAGTACTTAAAGAGAAAGAGAGGAGTAGGATCCCTTACGAAAGTTCGGCAGCCTAACGGCGCCACTCAAAACTTCCAAAATGGATTGATGAGAGAGAATAGGGTCTCTCATCCCATGAACATAAAAATTACAGTAAGTGTAATATAAAATATCATCCCAATAACAAGAAAGATGAGCTTTAAAAGTAATGACATAAAAGTGTGTACTTAAAAAGAAAGAGAGGAGTAAGATCCCTTACCTCGGGTCCGACTTGACTCGATCGTTCTTTAACGTCCGGAATAATAAACTTGAGTTAATCTCTACTTGATTAAGAACCTTTTTCAATTTCATTATTCTTTTTATACCATGTTATGAACATCATGTAATCATTTAAGTTAATAATGTTCATTTTGTAGGTATTTGGTTCTTAAGTCAAAAATAGACTTCTTACACTTACATGTTGTTAATTTGGTCAAAGGTTCGTTATATCCAGAATGATATTAATGATTTTGATAACATATATATCATATATATTCATCATATACATGTATTTATAATATTACATCACATTTATAGGTAAGAAATGAAATGCACCGTTCATGGAGACGGTAAGCCGTACGTACGCATGAACGCTACTTCCATTTCTATTTCGTATTTCTGGAATGGAATCATAATGATATAAGAGTATATTATAATTCCAGTATAATAACATATATAATATCATTAACTTTATCCTTTACACATCCCACATATGGTATTAACGAATCAAATCACTTTCAGGGGCGGTAGTCCGCACTTCCTAAAATGAAGATATCGTGTTTACCCTTAATGGAAACAATAATGGTATGCCATAAATGAAAAATACAGAAGCTTAAGGAAAGAATAAACATATTATATATCATATATAAAAATATTTACATCATAATGACCACCTTTGAAGGTGTTAAATGAGTATTGAACAATCATCGTTTCGGGAGGCAGAATTTCGTCATCCTTGGAAACCGTATGTTCTTTAACCATTTGATGTAGTTGTGTGAGAGGGTATCTAGAATAAATCTTATAACAACATCCTAGTATATTGAAGATACTGTTGTTGTTACAAAAGAAGAAAATAAAAAGAGTTTAGGGGGGTGGAGAAGCAAAATAAAACAAATGAACATGAGAGAATGAATTACTTTTAAAAGTGTAACACCTTTTGATTTGATCCTAAAGGCTTCCTTTGAAAGGATTCTGCCCAAAGGGAATCCTCTAGGATGAGGAGAGGGATGTGGAGAGAGTAAATGGGTAGGGGATGGCAGATCCAAAGGCTTGAGGAGTGTGTGAAATGAGGTAGAGCTGGGGGCCTTTTATAAGAGGAGAGGAGGGGCACTTTGGGAAATCATGAAACTATTATTTTATTTTGAAAAGTGTTTCGATTTTCTAAGGTCCCACATTGATATATTTATAATATAAGATGATAAGGATTCGGAATATTTCCATCCAATAGTTTTTGGACAAGTGTAGGTCTTAGATTTTATATTATCGTTTAATTTTATTTAAACTGTTCATTAATGAGGTCATCGTTGCATCATCATGATGTCATAATTAAATTAATTTATTTAATGTCTAAAAATTATAAAAAAAATATCCTGATGTAGGAAATATTTTTATATTTCCAAAGAGTATTTATAGACAAAATTATGATTAGTATAAACCCTTATAAAAATTGTTTTAGTAAAACAATTTATGTTAGTGTCATTTTCACCTTTATTTTAAAAAAAGGCATTAAAGTCATTATCTCACCCAAGAGGCTCCATAGGGTCCCCTAAATCGACCCATGGGTATTCTTGGTCGGACATGACTCATCCAATAGGGGTAGGACAAGGTTCATGGTGTTTTCATATTTTTATAATATCATTTTTACATTAAATTACACTAATTACCTCTAATCGCGATTAATGAAAAAAAGTTACTATTCACCAAAAAATTATTTTCATCCCATTGAACCACATTTTACTTCTTAATGACAACCATGTATGTTGGATTTTCAAAATTCAAAACACAATGATGGAAAAATTTCATTTAAATGGAAAATCAGTTTTTATAAGTACCACTTAGTGGTTTCACTATTCATCAAAAATTGAAGTTTTTCAGAAAATTACCAAAAATTCACCCTAAGCTATATTTGATATTCCGAATTCCAAAATGAAGTCTATTTTACAAAATTCAAAACATATAAATCAGATTAATTAATTTAATAATTAATTCTCGCTGTCAGAGCATATAGCGTGTTTTTATAAAACAATAAGTATCAAAAGATTGACACTAGTTTAAGTCTGATTTCAAAGTGAAATTAATTCCAACGACCACTATTGGATTTAATGGTAAAAATATATTCTAATTTCACTTTAAAACCAATTCAAAAGATAATCTAATCATATAAATAAATTAGATTAAAAAGAGGTTTTGAATTAAAATACAACATTTTACACTATTCATTAAAAAATGAACCTTATCAGAAAGATACCAAAAATTTACACAAAGTAAATTTTCATGTCCCAATTCTTAAGAAGAGTTTTATTTAGTCCAAAAGAATGTATAATAGTGAACAAAACTATATTTAATGACGGTTCTCCATCAAAAGTCGATAAGTGAACCTTTAGTGAAAACTAGGGCATATACGCCTAAAATTGAATTCTTTCCGTATTTTAAGCCTTTATCTTTTATTGGATAAATGTAAAAACATTTAAAAACATATATAATCATATTTTAGTTATTTATATCCATTCCTGCCAATACAATGGCTACAAGTTAACTACCATTAAAAATAATATTATTTTATTATTAGAGTGCAACGTAAGATTCCCAAGATACTCGTTGTTGCGTGTTGGGTACGCCATCAAGCATAGCGTCCCATTTAAAGTCATATTAATATTTTATTCACAAATATGGATAAATATGAAAATGTCATATTCTTTATTTACCTGGGGTGTTACATCCTTCCCCCCTTTTGGGATTTGCGTCCTCGCAATTTTAAAATTGCGTTTGGAAACATCCTTGAAAGTCCCACATTGGAACAAGAGTCGGTAAAACAATCACTTTATAATAAAGAAGGATAAGTATAGAGGTCACCCGAGTTAACCCATACTAGGAATACATGTAGGAAAACATGGACATGGACGGGAAAACATAGGGTCATGTTCTGATGGAGAGTGATAGAAAACATGTTTAGGAGAAAGTTAACAATAAGAAAACGACAAACTTGTGATGGGTTAAATGGTGTTGGGTTCCCCAGTAGGAAAAGTTAATAGACAAAATTTTTGTTTTAAGTTACTTTTTATTGAGGAATTTATTCATAAGGAAACATAATCACTTATCATGTGGACTTTCAACTTTTACTAGATTCCTTAATCAAACTCATATTTTTTCCAAAAGACGAGTATTTAGGGAGACTTGTTCGCATTAAGAGTACTCTAATAAACTTCTATAGAATCACCTAATACACCAAATAGAACAATATACTTCCCATGTCTTTAGGATTTAACCAAAATCAAAACCAAAAAGGTTAGTACAAGGTCAGATAATCCAGAAAAGGATACCCCTTTAAAATAAAAATATATGCTTAATCTCCAAAATCTGTCCAACAAAACCCAAAGTTCAATGAGGACCATTTGTCCATAAAATTCTTCAAAGTAAACCAAACTAATAGTGAAACCCAAATATTTGAAGGATTTAGTCACATAGTCTACCAAGTTAAATCGTAACATTTATCTCCAAACAATATCAGTTTCTCTTAAAGTCTCGTATTGAAAAGTAATTAACCTAATCACATATCCTCCATGATAGGTTAATCATTTTCATAAATAACCCAAAATCAACTTACTCTTAATTCATAAAATCATCTAACTAAAAATAATCGGTCAAACTAACCAGGTAATTCATGTAGTCCAGTGGTAGGCAATAAATACCAGTCGCACTTTGGTTGTGGGTTCGATTCCCGCAGCTTTGTCCGACGCGACGGGTTGTCACACGGTCTGCGTGTTGTCCTTTTTCCAAAACTATATAATTCTTAAAACATTCCCCAAAATGAGATAAAATCATCAAAAATAACCATAACATAATTTAACCTCAATTTTATCTCATGCCTTTCACTTCAATCATAACATATAGTAACCCATAATTACCTCAAAAGTAAGGATCATATAAACCCAAATAGTTCTTTATAACTATGTCAACAAAAGAAAAGATAACTATTACTTGAATAAAATTTTCCTATATTAAACATCATGGTTACACATAATATAAAAAGTCTTCTAATGTAACCCCATCATCAAAAGAGACTTAATACTCTTAAGAATTTCACCATAACTCTTGAAGCCCTTATATGTTGACATCTTACTCATTCAACATTCTTCATGATACATTATCCATTCCTTTCCAACATATTCCAAAATACCTCTTTCCTACAAAAAAAATCATGAATCATATCCTAAGATTCCAAAATAGGAAAACAATAGTCATGAAATAGTACATACCTTTGATTGGTCATTGTCAGTTTCTTCATCCTCAATCGGAATGGCATTAGGGATTTGGTAAACAAATATTGGTACGCTCTTGGTGACCCCATTCACGAAACTTCTTCATAGGACATGTGTTTGCATAATGACCATGCACACCACATTTAAAACATTCAATTGATCCCTCAGAAAGAACTTCTTTCCCTTTCCTTGAGTCAAATGGATGCTTCTTTTTTCCATGGCAGGTTCTTGCTTTATGAACATCATTTCCACATCTATAGCATATTTCTGTCCCTTTGAAACATTTTCCTAGGTGTTTCTTTTCACATCTTTGACACATAGGTTTTTGAACACACTTACCTTTATGATTATTACCTGTACTTCCGTAGGGATTTGTTTCTTGCATATATGATGCCTTAGAGAAATATATAAGGTTTAGGTGGTAAATCATGACTCCAGATAGTTGGTTGAGGATAATCACAAGAGTTCTCATTGCAGCTCATATATCATTCAGTTGCTTGATCAAAAAACTGTCACAATTTCCTTCACATCCACTGTTACATTGGTGCCTGCTAGATCCATCCACTTACTAAAACCAAAAAGGTCAGTGTGAGTATATCAACAAAACCATCATGTACTAATGAGGAAGATAAACACTAAGATATACTTACTCATTCACTTCATCTAAAACTAGGACTCTTTCTGAAATCCTAACCATTATGGTAATGCCACTTATGCTTAAAGAATACCCTAACCTCTAAAGTTATCTAAACCGACCTCTGATACCAACTATAAGGCCCCAGACTTAAACCTTACTTAATCTTGAGTTATTACAAGATTACACATTGAGGATCTTTTCAGGTTTAGAGTTTTAGAGAATTAGATCATGAAACTTGCATTACATTCCACATTTAAACAAAGTGGTTACATAAAAGACAATTTTCATTCTTATCATCAACGGAAACATATTTAAAATAAAACATGGATTCTTTCTTGACACATCCTTGACACTATTATCACATCATGTACCTTTCCCTTGACCTGTGAAAAACATTTCAAAAACATGGGGTGAGCATAAAAAGCTCAGTAAGGGTTATAAAAAAATGGAAAGGAAACATGAGTTCATATATACATAAGAATTAAATCATACATTACCCATAAAACATAGGCACTTTAACATACCTCATCAAACCATGAATAAATCGTAGAAATCATAAGACATAAAAGGTAACTTGAGGCATTCATAACATTCTTAGGTAGGGAGTAACCCTCTTGATTACTTTTGGAATACCCATCACAGTATATTCCCTAAATCTCTTCGGAGAAACCTTAACGTTTCACTACTTCGCATTACCCAATGCATTGGAGAGCTATATCGGGCTCACCCGCCCTTAGTTTATCACGGAACCACCCGTTTTCATAACAATGCCCAAGAACCATAATATAAATGTATCACATAAAACATGCATAAAGGAAACATAACATTTCCACATTTCAATCACAATATAACATTTTAGTATATTGAAATAATGAATCCATTCAAAAAGAAACCATTTCCAAAAACATTTAAAACATTTAATAAAGAGATTTTTGAATCAAAGTGTCCCATACCACCTTGAAGCTTAAACTTTTAAACCATTAATATCCATATAAATAAATCCTTAAAACCATTTTGAAAACATTGATATTAATAAGAACAAATAATTAAAACATTTAAAATGATATTTTGGTTAAAGGGGTTTTACCAAAATTAGAGAGACATGAATACAATAATTGAGGAATAACATTTAGTCAAAACTTTATAATATCATGAGAATAAATGGATTCACGATATAATACTCCAAAGGACAGTATATACACCATATAAGAGTGAATTGGTGCAATCCACAATGAACCCTCAATAGAAATGTCAAATGTGATGAAATCCCTTATAAAGAAGGTATCCTTAAATTAAGGAAAAATAAATCTCAAAAATATGTGTGAAAAATATAAATACACCCAATATAAGTGGATATTAAGTGTAAAACAATAAAAGGTCATTCATACATATTCAATGGATGACATATTCAATGACTACATGTTGAACCCAAAGAAATCGAAATTGGGTTAAAAAGTTCCCTTGACAGCCTAACGACATCACATCAAAATGAGTTGATGAGAGATAAAAAGTGTATCTCATCACTTGGACATAAAATTTACATAAATAAGGATATATGAGAACATATACCAACATAACAATATGTAAATTAAAAGCCCCAACAAAAGAAGTCTTTTAAAAAAGAGGAGTGTGAAAGGTTCCCTTACCGACTTGGGTATCTTTCAAAACATACACCCCATGAAAGAAGGACAATAGATCCTTGATGTAAATACTCATAAACGAAATTATATTACACAAAGAGTAGAATAATGGGCAGTACATACACCACTCAATGGAATTTGTGTCAAATGTAGCATAAATCTCACGGGAATAAATGTGAGATGAAAAATCCCTTACGAAAACTCGGCAGCCTAACAGCGCCACATAAAACTTCCGAATATGGATTGATGAGATCAAATAGGGTATCTCATCACATTACAATAAAATGTACATCAAGAGGAATATAAAAGAACATCCCCCAACATTAAAAATAGAGCTTAAAAGAAGTGAAATAAAGGAGAGTACTTAAAGAGAAAGAGAGGAGTAGGATCCCTTATGAAAGTTCGGCAGCCTAACGGCGCCACTCAAAACTTCCAAAATGGATTGATGAGAGAGAATAGGGTCTCCCATCACATTAACATAAAAATTACAGTAAGTGTAATATAAAATACCATCCCAAAACAAGAAAGACGAGCTTTAAAAGAAATGACATAAAAGTGTGTACTTAAAAAGAAAGAGAGGAGTAGGATCCCTTACCTCGGGTCGAATTGACTCGATCGTTCTTTAACGTCCTGAATAATAAACTTGAGTTAATCTCTACTTTCTTAAGAACCTTTTTCAAGTCCATTATTCCTTTTATACCATGTTATGAACATCATGTAATCATTTATGTTAATAATGTTCATTTTGTCGGTATTTGGTTCTTAAGTCAAAAATAGACTTCTTACACTTACATGTTGTTAATTTGGTCAAAGGTTCGTTATATCCAGAATGATATTAATGATTTGGATAACATATATATCATATATATTCAGAATATACATGTATTTATAATATTACATCACATTTATAGGTAAGAAATTAAATGCACCGTTCATGGAGACGGTAAGCCGTACGTACGCATGAACGCTACTTCCATTTCTATTTCGTATTTCTGGAATGGAATAATAATGATATAAGAGTATATTATAATTCCAGTATAATAACATATATAATATCATTAACTTTATCCTTTACACATCCCACATATGGTATTAACGAATCAAATCACTTTCAGGGGCGGTAGTCCGCACTTCCTAAAATGAAGATATCGTGTTTACCCATAATGGAAACAATAATGGTATGCCATAAATGAAAAATACATAAGCTTAAGGAAAGAATAAACATATTATATATCATATGTAAAAATAGTGACATCATAATGGCCACCTTTAAAGGTGTTAAATGAGTATTGAACAATCATCGTTTCGGGAGGCAGAATTTCTCCATCCACGGAAACCGTATGTTTTTTAACCATTTGATGTAGTTGTGTGATAGGGTAGCTCGAATAAATCTTATAACAACATCCTAGTATATTGAAGATATGGGTGTTGTTACAAAATAAGAAAATAAAATGAGTTTAGGGGGGTGGAGAAGCAAAATAAAACAAATGAACATGAGAGAATGAATTACTTTTAAAAGTGTAACTCTTTTTGATTTGAGCCTAAAGGCTTCCTTTGAAAGGATTCTGCCCAAAGGGAATCCTCTAGGATGAGTAGAGGGATGTGGAGAGAGTAAATGGGCAGGGGATGGCCGAGCCAAAGTCTTGAGGAGTGTGTAAAATGAGGTAGAGGTGGGGGCCTTTTATAAGAGGAGAGGAGGGGCACTTTTGGAAATCATGAAACTATTATTTTATTTTCAAAAGTGTTTCGAATTTCTAAGGTCCCACATTGAGATATTTCTAAGATAAGATGATAAGGCTTCGAAATATTTCTATCCAATAGTTTTTGGACAAGTGTAGGTCTTAGATTTTATATTATCGTTTCATTTTATTTAAACTGTTCATTAATGAGGTCATCGTTGCATCATCATGATGTCATAATTAAATTAATTTATTTAATGTCTAAAAATTATAACAAAACTATCCTGATGTAGGAAATCCTTTTATCTTTCCAAATAGTATTTATAGACAAAATTATGATTAGTATAACCCCTTCTAAAATTTTTTTTAGTAAAAATATGTATGTTAGTGTCATTTTCACCTTTATTTTAAAAAAAGGCATTAAAGTCATTATCTCACCCAAGAGGCTCCATAGGGTCCCCTAAATCGACCCATGGGTTGTCTTGGTCGGACATGACTCATCCAATAGGGGTATTAAAAGTGTCATGGTGTTTTCATATTTTTATAATATCATTTTTACCTTAAATTACACTAATTACCTCTAATCGCGATTAATGAAAAAAAGTTACTATTCACCAAAAAATTATTTTCATCCCATTGAACCACATTTTACTTCTTAATTACAACCATGTATGTCGGATTTTCAAAATTCAAAACACAATGATGGAAAAATTTCATTTAAACAGAAACTCAGTGTTTATAAGTACCACTTAGTGGTTTCACTATTCATCAAAAATTGAAGTTTTTCAGAAAATTACCAAAAATTCATCCTAATCTATATTTGATATTCCGAATTCAAAAATGAAGTCTATTTTACAAAATTCAAAACATATAAATTACATTAATTAATTTAATAATTAATTCCCACTGTCAGAGCAAATAGCGTGTTTTTATAAAACAATAAGTATCAAAAGATTGACACTAGTTTAAGTCTGATTTCAAAGTGAAATTAATTCCAACGACCACTATTGGATTTAATGGTAAAAATATATTCTAATTTCACTTTAAAACCAATTCAAAATATAATATAATCATATAAATAAATTATATTAAAAAGAGGTTTTGAATTAAAATACAACATTTTACACTATTCATTAAAAAATGAACTTTATCAGAAAGATACCAAAAATTTACACAAAGTAAATTTTGATGTCCCAATTCTTAAGAAGAGTTTTATTTGGTCCAAAAGAATGTATAAGAGTGAACAAAACTATATTTAAGGACGGTTCGCCATCAAAAGGCGATAAGTGAACCTTTAGTGAAAACTAGGGCATATACGCCTAAAATTGAATTCTTTCCGTATTTTAAGCCTTTATCTTTTATTGGATAAATGTAAAAACATTTAAAAACATATATAATCATATTTCAGTTATTTCTATCCATTCCCGCCAATACAATGGCTACAAGTTAACAACCATTTAAAATAATATTATTTTATTATTAGAGTGCAACGTGAGATTTCCAAGAAACTCGTCGTTGCGTGTTGGGTACGCCATCAAGCATAGCGTCCCCTTTAAAGTCATATGAATATTTTATTCACAAATATGGATAAATATGAAAATGTCATATTCTTTATTTACCTGGGGTGTTATAGTTATATTATCTTTTTAATTTGTTTTAAAGTGTAATTAGAATATATTTTTACCATGTAATTCAATGATGGTCATTGGGATTAATTTCACTTTGGAATTATGAATAAACAAGTGCCAAACTTTTCATAAATATTGTTTCAAAAAAAACCCGCTATTTGTTTTGACAACGGGATGTTTTTTTAAATTAATTATTTCAATTTATGTGTTTGGAATTTTGTAAAATGTATTACATATTTGGAATCATAAGGTCCAAATTATGTAATTAAGACTCTTTTTTTTTGGACATTATGAATAGTAACGACGGTAATTATCTTTAATTATCTAGATTAATGAGTAATCGGGTAGTTAAAGATAATAAGATAATATCATAATAATAAAAAATGACCACAAAATGTGTCCTAAGGCTACTGGTTGTCTCATGGACGACCATGGGATTCCTTGTGCCAAACTTGGGGGCCCCATGGAATCACTTTTGTGAGAAAGTGACTTTTTATCTTTTTATTTTTAAAGAATGTTAAATGTAACAAAGAATGTATCACCTACGTAAAATATTTTTCATTTTGTCTACATAAATTATCCTTTGGACTATAAATATTCATTGGAAAGATAAAAATATTTCCTACATCATAGTATTTGTTTTATAATTTTTAGACATTAAATAAATTAAATTATTTATGACATAATGATGATGCAGCGATGACCTCATTATTTAACAATTTAAATACAATGGGAAGATAATGTAAACTCTAAGACCTACACATGTACAAAACCTATTTTATGGGTATATTTCGAACCTTTATCACCTTATCCTAGAAATACATCAATGTGGGACCATTAAAATCCGAAACTCATTCTAAAATAAAGTAACATTTCTTTAGCTTCCAAGAGTGCCCCTCCTCTCCTCTTATAAAAGGCCCCCACCTCTACCTCCTTACCCACACTTCCAAAGCCTTTGGCTCGGACAACCCCTGCCCATTTTGTATCTCAAAATCCTTATATAACTCCTTGAAGCCTCACTTTTGGCAGAAGTCTTCCCAAGTAAGCCTTTGAGCTCAAACCAAAGGGAGTTACCCGATTTTAAGGTAATGTCTTCACTTGTGTCCTTTTGTTTTATTTTGCTTCTCGAACCCCCTACACTCTTTTTATTATTTTCTTTTGTAACAAATCCAGTATCTTCAATATACTAGGATGTTGTTATAATAAGGATTAGAGCTACACTTACACACACCTTCATCTAATGGTTAAAGAACATACTGTTTCTGTGGTTGGCGATTTTCTGCCTCACGAAACGATGATTGTTCAACATTCTTCTAACACCTTCAAAGGTGGCCATTAAAATGACACTATATTTATATATGATATATAATATGTTTATGTTTTACTTAAGATTCTGTATTTTTCATTTATGGCATACCATTATGGTTTCCATTATGGGTAAACGCGATATCTTCATTTAAGGAAGTGCGGTCTACCGCCCCCTCAAGTGATTTGATTCGTTAATACCATATGTGGAACATATAAAGGATATATTTAATTATATTATATATGATATCATACTAGAATACTATTATGTATCATTATGTTTTAACTCCATTAAATATGAAATAGAAATGGAAGTTGCGTTCATGCGTACGTACGGTTTACCGTCTCTATGAACTGTACATTTCATTTCTTGTCTGAAAATGTTATGTACTATTATAAGTACATATATATAATGGATATATATGTGATATATTACATCTAAATTATTTATATCATTCTGTAATTATAAAATATATATATATCTCTCATTTGTTTTAATTCCATTAATATGAAAAAAAATTAAAGTAGCGTTCATGCGTACGTACGACATACCCTCTCCATGAACGGTGCTTTTAATTTTTATATCCAAATGCTATGGAATAGTATAAAATGAATATATACTCGATATATATGATATTTAAAACATCAATACTATTCTGGATATGATTTACCTATAACTACATGGAAAATTATTTTCCAACAAGTTCAATTTTTGACTCATGTACCAAACATCTACAAAAACGTCCGATATGAACTCATATTATTAACCAATTATTATAACATTATAATATGTGATATGAACTGAATAATAATAATTATAGGAGTTCATTAAACAATTATAAATTTACCAAAGTTTATTATTCAGGAATATAAAGAAACGAACAAGACAAGTCGGACTTGAGATAAGGGATCCTACTCCTCTCTTTCTTTTTAAGTACACCCTTTTATGTCATTACTTTTAAGCTCATATTTCTTGTGATTGGGATGTTATTTTATATTAATCTTACTATAATTTTTATGTTCATATTATTATAGACCCTATTTCCTCTCATAAATCCATTTTGGAAGTTTTAAGTGGCGCCGTTAGGCTGCCGAGTTTTCGTAAGGGGTTTTTAATCTCACTTTTATTCCCGTGAGATTTATGCTACATTTGCCACAATTTCCTTTGAGTGGTGTATGTACTGCCCATTATTATACACTTTTTGTAGTATAATTTCATTTGTGGGTATTTTAATCTTCATTGTATTAGCCTTCTTCCATGGGGTTTACGTTTCGAAAGTTACCCAACTCGGTAAGGGGACCTTTCACCCTCCTCTTTTTAAAAGACTTCTTTTGTTATGTCTTTTAATTCACATACTATTATGCAGGGATATGTTCCTTTATATCCTTATTGATGTAAATTTTATTTCCAAGTGATGATATTCCCTTTTTATCTCTCATCAAGTCATTTTTTGAATTTTGAAGTGATGCCGTTAGGCTGTCGAATTTTACCCAGGGAACTTTTTAACCCAATTTCGATTTCTTTGGGTTCAACATATTGTTATTTAATATGTCATATTTTGAATATGTGTGAATGAAATTTTGTTGTTTTACACTTAATATCAACTTATATTGGGTGTATTTATATTTTTCACACATAATTTTGAGATTGATTTATCCTTAATTTAAGGATACCTTCTTTATAAGGGAATTCATCACATTTGACATTTCTATTGAGACTTCATTGTGGTTATGCACCAATTCACTCTTATATGGTGTATATACTGTCCTTTGGAATATTATATCATGAATCCATTTATTATCATGATATTATAAAGTTCTGACTAAATGTTATTCCTCAATTATTGTGTTCAAGTGTCTCTAATTTTGGTAGAACCCCTTTAACCAAAATATCACTTTAAATGTTTCAAATGGTTTTGGAAATGGTTTCTTTTTGAATGGATTTATTATTTCAATATACTAAAATGTTATATTGTGATTGAAATGTGGAAATGTTATGTTTCCTTTATTCATGTTATGTTTTATGGTTCTTGGGCATTGTTATGAAAACGGGTGGTTCCGTGATAAACTAAGGGCGGGTGAGCCCGATATAGCTCTCCAATGCATTGGGTAACGCGAAGGAGTGAAATGTTAAGGTTTCTCCGAAGATATTCAGGGAATATATTGCGGTGGGTATTCCAAAGGTAACCAAGAGGGTTACTCCCTACATAATAATGTTAGGAATTTCTCAAGTTACCTTTTATGTCTTATGATTTCTATGATTTATTCCTGATTTGGTGAGGTATGTTAAAGTGACTATGTTTTATGGGTAAAGTATGATTTCATTCTTATGTATATATGAACTCATGTTTCCATTATATATTGTTTTTATAACCCTTACTGAGCTTTTTATGCTCAACCCAAGTTTTTCTGAAATGTTTTTCATAGGTCAAGGGAAAGGTACATGAAATGATGATAGTGTCAAAGAAGTGTCAATAAAGAATCCATGTTTTATTTTAAATATGTTTCCGTTGAGGGGAAAAATGAATACTGTCTTTTATGTAACCACTTTGTTTAAATGTGGAATGTAATGCAAGTTTTATGATCTAATTCTCTAAAACTCTAAACTTGAAAAGATCCTCAATGTGTAATCTTGTAAAAACTCAAGATTAAGTAAGGTTTAAGGATGGGGACTTATAGTTGGTATCAAAGGTCGGTTTAGATAACTTTAGAGGTTAGGGTATTCTTTATGCATAAGTGACATTACCATAATGGTTAGGATTTCAGAAAGAGTCCTAGTTTTAGATAAAGTGAATGAGTAAGTATATCTTAGTGTTTATCTTCCTCATTAGTACATGATGGTTTTGTTGATATACTCACACTGACCTTTTTGGTTTTAGTAAATGGATAGATCTAGCAGGCACCAAAGTAACAGTGGATGTGAAGGAAACTGTGACAGTTTTTTGAGCAAGCAACTGAATGATATGGGAGCTGCAATGAGAACTCTTGTGATTATCCTCAAACAACTATCTGGAGTTATGATTGACCACCTAAACCTTGGTGATTTCTCTAAGGCATCATATATTTGAGAAATAAATCCCTACGGAACAGCTGGTAATAATCATAAAGGTAAGTGTGTTTAAAAACCTATGTGTCAAAGATGTGGAAATAAAAACCTAGGAAAATGTTTCAAAGGGACAGAAATATGCTATAGATGTGGAAATTAAGGTCATAAAGCAAGAACATGCCATGGAAAAAGGAAGTATCCAGTTGAATCGAGGAAAGGGAAAGAAGTTCTTTCTGAGAGATCAATTGAATGTTTTAAATGTGGTGTTCATGGTCATTATGCAAACACATGTCCTATGAAGAAGTTTTGTGAATGGGATCACCAAGATCGTACAAATGTTCGTTTACCAATACCTAATGCCATTCCGATTGAGGATGAAGAAACTGAAAATGACCAATCAAAGGTATGGATTATTTCATGACTATTTTTTTCCTATTTTGGAATCTTAGGATATGATTCATGATTTTGTTTGTAGGAATGAAGTATTTCAGAATAAGTTGGAAAAGAATGGTTAATGGATCATGAAGAATGTTGAATGAGTAAGATGTCAACATATAAGGGCTTCAAGAGTTATGGTGAAATTCTTAAGATTATTAAGTCTCTTTTGATGATGGGGTTACATTAGAAGACTTTTTATATTATGTGTAACCCTGATGTTTAATATATGAAAATTTTATTAAAGGAATAGTTATCTGTTCTTTTGTGGACATAGTTATAAAGAACCATTTGGGTTCATATGATCCTTACTTTTGAGATAATTTTGGGTTACTATATGTTATGATGGAAGTGAAAGGCATGATATAAAATTGAGGTTAAATTATGTTATGGTTATTTTTGATGATTTTATCTCTTTTTGGGGAATTATTTGAGAATTATATAGTTTTGGAAAAAGGACAACATGCAGACCGTGTGACAACCCGTCGCGTCAGACAAAGCTATGGGAATCGAACCCACAACCAAAGTGAAACTGGTATCTATCGCCTGCCATTGGACTACGTGAAGTCCCTGGTTAGTTTGACTAATTCCTTTTAGTTAGATGATTTTATGAATTAAGAGTAATTTTATTTTGGGTTATCTATGGAAATATATTAACCTATCATGGAGGATATGTGATTAGGTTAATTACTTTTCAATACGAGGCTTTAAGAGCAGCTGATGTTGTTTGGAGATAAATGTTACGATTTAACTTGGAAGACTATGTGACTAAATCCTTCAAATATTTGGGTTTCAATCTTAGTTTGGTTTACTTTGAAGAATTTTATGGACAAATTGTTTATCGAATGGTCCTCGTTGAACTTTGGATTTTGATGGACAAAATTTGGAGATTAAGAATATATTTTCTTTTTATAAAGGGTTATCCTTTTTTGGATTATCTGATCTTGTGCAGACCTTTTTGGTTTTGGTTTTGGTTAAAGCCTAATGACATGGGAAGTATATAGTTCTCTTTTATGGATTAGTTGATTCTCTAGAAGTTTATTATAGTGAACAAGTATTCCTAAATACTTGTCCTTAGGAGAAAATATGAGTTTGTGTAAGAAATATAATAAAAGTTGAAAGTCAACATCATAAGTAATTATGTTTCCTTATTAATAAATTCCTCAATAAAAAAAACAAAAATGTTTTCTATTAACTTTTCCTACTGGGGAATCGAATACCGTTTAACCCATCACAAGTTTTTTATTTTCTTGTGGTTAACTATCTCCTAAACATGTTTTCTATCCCTCTCCATCAGAACATGACCCTTTTTTTTCCTCCATATCCATATTTTCATACTTGGAATCCTAGTATGGGTTAACTCGGGTGACCTTTGTACTTATCTTTCTTTATTTTAAAGTGATTGTTTTACCGACTCTTGTTCCGATGTGGGACGTTAAAGGATGTTTCCAAGCTCAATTTTAAAAATTGAGAGGACGAAATTCCCAAAAGGGGGGAAGGATGTAACACCCCAGGTAAATAAAGAGTATGACATTTTCATATTTATCCATATTTTTGAATAAAATATTAATATTACTTTAAAGGGGACACTATGTGTGATGACGTACCCAATACGCAACAACGAGTTTCTTTGGAATATTGCATTGCACTCTAATAATAAAATAATATTATTTTAAATGGTAGTTAACGCCTAGCCGTTGTAATGGCGGGAATGAATAGAACTAACTAAAAAATTATTATATATGTTTTTCAAATATTTTTACTCTTTACAATAAATGTTAGAGGATTAAAAATGCGAATGAATACAATTTTAAGCGTAAACATTCCAATATTCTTTAAAAGGTCAATTAACCGCCTTTTAATGGAGAACTTCTTTAAAATTCACTTTTTGACAATTTTATGAGCTCTATTTTTCAAAATAAACATATTATTTATAATTGGGGCATTGAAATTTACTTTGGGATAATTTTTGGTATTTTTCTGAGAATGTTCATTTTTCAATGAATAGTGAAAAATACTGCATTTTACATCAAAATTGCTTTTTCATATAATTTAATTATATTGTTATATTATCTTTTTAATTTTTTAAAAGCTTAATTAAAATAGATTTTTACCATATAATTCAATGATGGTCATTGGGATTAATTTCACTTTGGAATTAGGCATAAACAAGTGCCAAACTTTTCATAAATATTGTTTCTAAAAAACCCGCTATTTGTTTTGACAATGGGAAGTTTTTTTAAATTAATTATTGAAATTTATGTGTTTTTAATTTGTTAAAATGGATTAAATATTTGGAATCAGAAGTTCCAAATTATGTAATTTATACTCTTTTGTATTTGGACATTATGAATAGTAACGACGGTAATTATCTTTAATTATCTAGATTAATGAGTAATCGGGTAGTTAATGATAATAAGATAATATCATCATAATAAAAAATGACCAAAAAATGCGTCCTAAGGCTACTGGATGTCTCATGGACGACCATAGGATGCCTTTTTCCAAACATGGGGGCCCCATGGAATCACTTTTGTGAGAAAGTGACTTTTTATCTTTTTATTTTTAAAGAATGTTAAATGTAACAAAGAATGTATCACCTAAGTAAAATATTTTTAATTTTGTCTACATAAATGATCATTTGGACTATAAATATTAATTGGAAATCTAAAAAGATTTCCTACATCATAGTATTTTTTTTTATAATTTTTAGACATTAAATAAATTAAATTATTTATGACATCATGATGATGCAGCGATGACCTCATTATTTAACGCTTTAAATAAAATGGGAAGATAATGTAAAATATAAGACCTAAACAAGTCCAAAACCTATTTTATGGGTGTATTTAGAACCCTTATCACCTTATCCTTGAAACACATCAATGTGGGACCATTAAAATCTGAAACTCATTCTAAAATAAAGTAACATTTCTTTACCTTCCAAGAGTGCCCCTCCTCTCCTCTTATAAAAGGCCCCCACCTCTACCTCCTTACCCACACATCCAAAGCCTTTGGCTCGGCCCACCCCTTACCATTTTGTCTCTAAAAATCCCTATCTAACTCCTTGAAGCCTCACTTTGGGCAGAAGTCTTCCCAAGGAAGCCTTTGAGCTCAAACCAAAGGGAGTTACCCGATTTTAAGGTAATGTCTTCACTTGTCTCCTTTTGTTTTATTTTTCTTCTCCAACCCCCTAAACTCTTTTTATTATTTTCTTTTGTAACAAATCCTGTATCTTCAATATACTAGGATGTTTCTATAAGAAGGATTCTAGCTACACTTACACACACCTTCGTCTAATGGTTAAAGAACATACTGTTTCTGTGGTTGGCGATTTTCTGCCTCACGAAACGATGATTGTTCAACATTCTTCTAACACCTTCAAATTTGGCCAGTAATATGACACTATATTTATATATGATATATAATATGTTTATGTTTTACTTAATATTATGTATTTTTCATTTATGTCATACCTTTATGGTTTCTATTATGGGTAAACGCGATATCTTCATTTAAGGAAGTGCAGACTACCTTCCCCTCAAGTGATTTCATTCGTTAATACCATATGTGGTACGTATAAAGGATATATTTAATTATATTATATATGATACCATACTGGAATAAAATTATGTATCATTATGTTTTAATTCCATTAAATATGAAATAGAAATGGAAGAAGCGTTCATGCGTACGTACGGTTTACCGTCTCCATGAACGGTACATTTCATTTCTTGTATCAAAATGTTATGTACTATTATAAGTACATATTTATAATGGATATATATGTGATATATTACATCTAAATTATTTATATCATTCTTTAATTATAATATATATATATATCTCATTTTTTTTAATTCCATTAATATGACAAAAAAAATTAAAGTAGCGTTCATGCGTACGTACGGCCTACCGTCTCCATGAACGGTGCTTTTAATTTTTATCTCCAAATGCTCTGGAATAGTATAAAATGAATATATACTGGATATATATGATATTTAAAACATCAATAAAATTCTGGATATATTGTACCTATAACTACATGGAAAATTATTTTCCAACAAGTTCAATTTTTGACTCATGTACCAAACATCGACAAAAACATCCGATATGAACTCATATTATAAACCAATTATTATAACATTAAAATATGTGATATGAACTGAATAATAATCATTATAGGAGGTACTTAAGAAATTATAAATTGACCAAAGTTTATTATTCAGGAATATAAAGAAACGAACAAGACAAGTCAGACTTGAGGGAAGGGATCCTACTCCTCTCTTTCTTTTTAAGTACACCCTTTTATGTCGTTCCTTTTAAGCTAATATTTCTTATGATTGGGATGTTATTTTATATTAACCTTACTATAAATTTTATTTTCATATGATTAGAGACCCTATTTACTCTCATAAATCCATTTTGGAAGTTTTAAGTGGCGCCGTTAGGCTGCCGAGTTTTCGTAAGGGGTTTTTCATCTCACTTTTATTCCTGTGAGATTTATGCTACATTTGCCACAATTTCCTTTGAGTGGTGTATGTAATACCCATTTTTATACACTTTTTGTCGTAAAATTTCATTTATGGGTATTCACATCTTCATTTTAGGACCCTTCTTCCATGGGGTGTACGTTTCGAAAGTTACCCAACTCGGTAAGGGGACCTTTCACCCTCCTCTTTTTAAAAGACTTATTTTGTTATGTCTTTTAATTCACATACTATTATGCTGGGATATGTTCCTTTATATCCTTATTGATGTAAATTTTATGTCCAAGTGATGAGATTGCCTTTTTATCTCTCATCAAATAATTTTCTGAATTTTGAAGTGATGCCGTTAGGCTGTCGAATTTTACCAAGGGAACTTTTTAACCCAATTTCGATTTATTTGGGTTCAACATGTAGTTATTGAATATGTCATCTTTTGAATATGTGTGAATGAACTTTTATTGTTTTACACTTAATATCCACTTATATTGGGTGTATTTATATTTGTCACACATAATTTTGAGATTGAATTATCCTTAATTTAAGGATACCTTCTTTATAAGGGAATTCATCAAATTTGACATTTCTATTGAGACTTCATTGTTGTTATGCACCAATTCACTCTTATATGGTGTATATGTTGTCCTTTGGAATATTATATCATGAATCCATTTATTATAATGATATTATAAAGTTCTGACTAAATGTTATTCCTCAATTATTGTGTTCAAGTGTCTCTAATTTTGGTAGAACCCCTTTAACCAAAATATCACTTTAAATGTTTTAAATGGTTTTGGAAATGGTTTCTTTTTGAATGGATTCATTATTTAAATATACTAAAATGTTATATTGTGATTGAAATGTGGAAATGTTATGTTTCCTTTATGCATGTTATGTTTTATGGTTCTTGGGCATTGTTATGAAAACGGGTGGTTATGTGATAAACTAAGGGCGGGTGAGCCCGATATAGCTCTCCAATGCATTGGGTAACACGAAGGAGTGAAACGTTAAGGTTTCTCTGAAGAGATTTAGGGAATATACTGTGGTGGGTATTCCAAGGGTAACCAAGAGGGTTACTCCCTACGTAAGAATGTTATGAATGCCTCAAGTTACCCATTATTTCTTATGATTTCTTTGATTTATTCATGATTTGGTGAGGTATGTTAAAGTGCCTATGTTTTATGGGTAAAGTATGTTTTCATTATTATGTATATATGAACTCATGTTTCTGTTCCATATTGTTTTTATAACCCTTACTGAGATTTTTATTCTCATCCCACGTTTTCTTGAAATGTTTTTCACAGGTCAAGGGAAAGGTACATGAAATGATGATAGTGTCAAGGAAGTGTCAAGAAATATTCCATGTTTTATTTTAAATATGCAACTGTTGAGGGGAAAAATGAATAATATCTTTTATGTAACCACTTTTTTTAAATGTGGAATGTAATGCAAGTTTTATGATCTAATTCTCTAAAACTCTAAACTTGAAAAGATCCTCAATGTGTAATCTTGTAATAACTCAAGATTAAGTAAGGTTTAAGGCTGGGGCCTTATAGTTGGTATCAAAGGTCGGTTTAGATAACTTTAGATGTTAGGGTATTCTTTAAGCATAAGTGACATTACCATAATGGTTAGGATTTCAGAAAGAGTCCTAGTTTTAGATAAAGTGAATGAGTAAGTATATCTTAGTGTTTATCTTCCTCATTAGTACATGATGGTTTTGTTGATATACTCACACTGACCTTTTTGGTTTTAGTAAATGGCTGGATCTAGCAGGCACCAAAGTAACAGTGGATGTGAAGGAAACTGTGACAATTTTTTGAGCACGGAACTGAATGATATGGGAGCTGTAATGAGAACTCCTGTGATTATCCTCAACCAACTATCTGGAGTCATGATTGACCACCTAAACCTTGGTGATTTCTCTAAGGCATAATATATGCGAGAAACAAATCCCTACAGAACTACAGGTAATAATCATAAAGGTAAGTGTGTTAAAAAACCAATGTGTCAAAGATGTGGAAAGAAACACCTAGGAAAATGATTCAAAGGGACAGAAATATGCTATTGATGTCGAAATGAAGGTCATAAAGCAAGAATCTGCCTTGGAAAAAGGAAGCATCCAGTTGACTCGAGGAAAGGGAAAGAAGTTCTTTCTGAGCGATCAATTGAATGTTTTAAATGTGGTGTACATGGTCATTATGCAAACACATGTCCTATGAAGAAGTTTCGTGAATGGGATCACCAAGATCATACAAATGTTCGTTTACCAATACCTAATGCCATTCCGATTGAGGATGAAGAAACTCAAAATGACCAATCAAAGGTATGGATTATTTCATGACTATTTTTTTTCCTATTTTGGAATCTTAGGATATGATTTGTGATTTTTTTTGTAGGAAATAAGTATTTCAGAATAAGTTGTAAAGGAATGGTTAATGGATCATGAAGACTATTGAATGAGTAAGATGTCAACATATAAGGGATTCAAGAGTTATGGTGAAATTCTTAAGAGTATTAAGTCTCTTTTGATGATGGGGTTACATTAGAAGACTTTTTATATTAGGTGTAACCCTGATGTTTAATATATGAAAATTTTATTCAAGGAATAGTTATCTATTCTTTTGTAGACATAGTCATAAAGAACCATTTGGGTTTATATGATCCTTACTTCTGAGATAATTATGGGTTACTATATGTTATGATGGAAGTGAAAGGCATGAGATAAAATTGAGGTTAAATTATGTTATGGTTATTTTTGATGATTTTATCTCTTTTTGGGGAATGATTTGAGAATTATATAGTTTTGGAAAAAGGACAACACGCAGATCGTGTGACAACCCGTCGCGTCAGAAAAAGTTGTGGGAATCGAACCCACAACCAAAGTGCAACTGGTATTTATCGCCTACCACTGGACTACGTGATGTCCCTGGTTAGTTTGACTGATTCCTTTTAGTTAGATGATTTTATGAATTAATTGTAATTTGATTTTGGGGTATCTATGGAAATATATTAACCTATCATGGAGGATATGTGATTAGGTTAATTACTTTTCAATACGAGACTTTAAGAGCAACTGATGTTGTTTGGTGATAAATGTTACGATTTAACTTGGAAGACTATGTGACTAAATCCTTCAAATATTTGGGTTTCAATATTAGTTTGGTTTACTTTGTAGAATTTTATGGACAAATTGTTTATCTAATGATCCTCGTTGAACTTTGGATTTTGTTGGACAAAATTTGGAGATTAAGAATAAATTTTCTTTTTATAAAGGGTTATCCTTTTCTTGATTATCTGATCTTGTACTAACCTTTTTGGTTTGGTTTTTGGTTAAAGTCTAAAGACATGGGAAGTATATAGTTCTCTTTTATGGATTAGGTGATTCTCTAGAAGTTGATTATATTGATCAAGTCTTCCTAAATACTCGTCTTTAGGAGAAAATATGAGTTTGTGTAAGAAATCGAAAAAAAGATGAAAGTCAACATGATAAGTAATTATGTTTCCTTATGAATAAATTCCTCAATAAAAAAACAAAAATGTTGTCTATTAACTTTTTCTACTGGGGAATCGAATACCGTTTAACCCATCACAAGTTTGTGATTTTCTTGTGGTTAACTATCTCCTAAACATGTTTTCTATCACTCTTCATCAGAACATGACCCTTTTTTCCCTCCATATCCATATTTTAATACTTTGAGTCCTAGTATGGGTTAACTCGGGTGACCTTTGTACTTATCTTTCTTTATTTTAAGGTTATTGTTTTACCGACTCTTGTTCCGATGTGGGACGTTCAAGGATGTTTCCAAGCTCAATTTTAAAAATTGCGAGGACGCAATTCCCAAAAGGGGGGAAAGATGTAACACCCCAGGTAAATAAAGCATATGAAATTTTCATATTTATCCATATTTTTGAAAAAAATATTAATATTTTTTTAAAGGGGACACTATGTGCGATGACGTACCCAATACGCAACAACAAGTTTCTTGGGAATCTTGCATTGCACTCTAATAATAAAATAATATTATTTTAAATGGTAGTTAACGCCTAGACGTTGTAATGGAGGGAATGAACAGAAATAACTACAAAATGATTATATATTTTTTTCAAATATTTTTACTCTTTACAATAAATGTTAGAGGATTAAAAATGCTAATGAATCCAATTTTAAGCATAAACATTCCAATATTCTTTAAAAGGTCGATTAACCGCCTTTTAATAGAGAACCTCTTTTAAATACACTTTTTGACAATTTTATAAGCTCTATTATTAAGAATAAACATATTATTTATTATTGGGATATTGAAATTTACTTTGGGTTAATTTTTGGTATTTTTCTGAGAATGTTAATTTTTCAATGAATAGTGAAAAATACTGCATTTTACATCAAAACTTATTTTTCATATAATTTAATTATATGGTTATATTATCTTATTAATTTGTTTTAAAGTTTAATTAGAATATATTTTTACCATGTAATTCAATGATGGTCATTGGGATTAATTTCACTTTGGAATTTGGTATAAACAAGTGCCAAACTTTTCATAAATATTGTTTCCATAAAAACCCGCTATTTGATTTGACAACGGGAAGTTTTTTTAAATAATTATTGCAATTTTTGTGTTTGGAATTTGGTAAAATTGATTACATATTTTGAATCATAAGGTCCAGATTATGTAATTAAGACTCTTTTGTTTTTGGACATTATGAATAGTAACGACGATAATTATCTTTAATTATCTAGATTAATGAGTAATTGGGTAGTTAAAGATTATAAGATAATATCATAATAATAAAAAATGACCAAAAAATGTGTCCTAAGGCTACTGGTTGTCTCATGTCCAACCATGGGATTCCTTGTGCCAAATTTGGGGGCCCCATGGAATAACTTTTGTGAGAAAGTGACTTTTTATCTTTTTATTTTTAAAGAATGTTAAATGTAACAAAGAATGTATCACCTCAGTAAAATATTTTTAATTTTGTCTAAATAAATGATATTTTGGACTATAAATGTTAATTGGAAATATAAAAGGATTTCCTACATCATAGTATTTTCTTTATAATTTTTAGACATTAAATAAATTAAATTATTTATGACATCATGATGATGCAGCGATGACCTCAGTATTTAACGATTTAAAAAAAATGGGAAGATAATGTAAACTCTAAGACCTACACATGTCCAAAACCTATTGTATGGGTGGATTTCGAACCCTTATAATCTTATCCTTGAAACAAATCAATGTGGGACCATTAAAATCCAAAAATCATTATAATATAAAGTAACATTTCTTTACCTTCCACGAGTGCCCCTCCTCTCCTCTTATAAAAGGCCCCCACCTCTACCTCCTTACCCACACTTACAAAGCCTTTTATAGGCCAACCCCTTCCCATTTTGTCTCTCAACATCCCTCTATAACTCCTTGAAGCCTCACTTTGTGCAGAAGTCTTCCCAAGGAAGCCTTTGAGCTCAAACCAAAGGGAGTTACCCGATTTTAAGGTAATGTCTTCACTTGTGTCCTTTTGTTTTATTTTGCTTCTCCAACCCCCTAAACTCTTTTTATAATTTTCTTTTGTAACAAATACAGTATCTTCAATATACTAGGATGTTTTTATAAGAAGTTTTCGAGCTACAATTACACACACCTTCGTCTAATGGTTAAAGAACATAATGTTTCTGTCGTTGGCGATTTTCTGCCTCACGAAACGATGATTGTTCAACATTATTCTAACACCTTCAAAGATGGCCATTAAGATGACACTATATTTTTATATGATATATAATATGTTTATGTTTTACTTAATATTCTGTATTTTTCATTTATGGAATACCTTTATGGTTTCCATTATTGGTAAACGCGATATCTTCATTTAAGGAAGTGCGGACTACCACCCCCTCAAGTGTTTTGATTCGTTAATACCATATGTGGTACGTATAAAGGATATATTTAATTATATTATATATGATACCATACTGGAATATTATTATGTATCATTATGTTTTAATTCCTTTAAATATGAAATAGAAATGGAAGTAGCGTTCATGCGTACGTACGGTTTACCGTCTCCATGAACGGTACATTTCATTTCTTGTCTCAAAATGTTATGTACTATTATAAGTACATATATATAATGGATATATATTTGATATATTAAATCTAAATTATGTATATGATTCTGGAATTATAAAATATATATATATCTCATTTTTTTTAATTCCATTAATATGACAAAAAAATTAAAGTAGCGTTCATGCGTACGTACGGCCTACCGTCTCAATGAACGGTGCTTTTAATTTTTATCTCCAAATGCTATGGAATAGTATAAAATGAATATATATTGGATATATATTATATTTAAAACATCAATACTATTCTGGATATGATGTACCTATAACTACATGGAAAATTATTTTCCAACAAGTTCAATTTTTTACTCATGTACCAAACATCGACAAAAACATCCGATATGAACTCATATTATTAACCAATTATTATAATATTAAAATATGTGATATGAACTGAATAATAATCATTATAGGAGGTCCTTAAGAAATTATAAATTGACCAAAGTTTATTATTCAGGAATATAAAGAAACGAACAAGACAAGTCAGACTTGAGGTAAGGGATCCTACTCTTCTCTTTCTTTTTATGTACACCCTTTTATGTCATTCCTTTTAGGCTCATATTTCTTGATATTGGAATGTTATTTTATATTACTATTACTGTAATTTTTATTTTCATATTATGAGAGACCCTATTTCCTCTCATAAATCAATTTTGGAAGTTTTAAGTGGCGCCGTTAGGCTGCCGAGTTTTCGTAAGGGGTTTTTCATCTCACTTTTATTCCTGTGAGATTTATGCTACATTTGCCACAATTTCCATTGAGTGGTGTATGTACTGCCCATTATTATACACTTTCTATAGTATAATTTCATTAATGGGTATTCTCATCTTTATTGTATGACCCTTCTTCCATTGGGTGTACGTTTCGAAAGTTACCCAACTCTGTAAGGGGACCTTTCACCCTCCAGTTTTTAAAAGAATTCTTTTGTTATGTCTTTTAATTCACATACTATTATGCTGGGATATGTTCCTTTATATCTTTATTTATGTAAATTTTATGTCCAAGTGATGAGTTTCCATTTTTATCTCTCATCAAATAATTTTCTGAATTTTGAAGTGATGCCATTAGGCTGTCGAATTTTACCAACAGAACTTTTTAACCCAATTTCGATTTCTTTGGGTTCAACATGTAGTTATTGAATATGTAATCTTTTGAATATGTGTGAATGAACTTTTATTGTTTTACACTTAATATCCACTTATATCGGGTGTATTTACATTTTTCAAACATAATTTTGAGATTGAATTATCCTTAATTTAAGGATACCTTCTTTATAAGGGAATTCATCACATTTTACATTTCTATTGAGACTTCATTGTTGTTATGCACCAATTCACTCTTATATGGTGTATATAATGTCCTTTGGAATATTATATCATGAATACATTTATTATCATGATATTATAAAGTTCTGACTAAATGTTATTCCTCAATTATTGTGTTCAAGTGTCTCTAATTTTGGTAGAACCCCTTTAACCAAAATATGTCTTTAAATGTTTTAAATGGTTTTGGAAATGGTTTATTTTTGAATGGATTCATTATTTCAATATACTAAAATGTTATATTGTGATTGAAATGTGGAAATGTTATGTTTCCTTTATACATGTTTTATGTGATACGTTTATGTTATGGTTCTTGGGCATTGTTATGAAAATGGGTTGTTCTGTGATAAACTAAGGGCAGGTGAGCCCGATATAGCTCTCCAATGCATTGGGTAATGAGAAGGAGTGAAACGTTAAGGTTTCTCTGAAGAGATTTAGGGAATATACTGTGGTGGGTATTCCAAAGGTAACCAAGAGAGTTACTCCCTACGTAAGAATGTTATGAATGCCTCAAGTTACCTTTTATGTCTTATGATTTCTATGATTTATTCATGATTTGGTGAGGTATGTTAAAGTGCCTATGTTTTATGGGTAAAGTATGATTTCATTCTTATGTATATATGAACTCATATTTCTGTTCCATATTGTTTTTATAACCCTTACTGAGCTTTTTATGCTCATCCCAAGTTTTTTTGAAATGTTTTTCACAGGTCAAGGGAAAGGTACATGAAATGATGATAGTGTCAAGGAAGTGTCAAGAAAGAATCCTTGTTTTATTTTAAATATGTTTCCGTTGAGGGAAAAAATGAATAATATATTTTATGTAACCACTTTGTTTAAATGTGGAATGTAATGCATGTTTTATGATCTAATTCTCTAAAACTCTAAACTTGAAAAGATCCTCAACGTGTAATCTTGTAATAACTCAAGATTAAGTAAGGTTTGAGGTTGGGTCCTTATAGTAAGACCCCTTGGTTTGAACTCACATGACATTATAACTATGTTTGGTCACATTAATTAAGTCTATTCATATTCTTAAGAAACAATATTATAATAATGATTAAAATAATGTAAAATACCTCTTCTTATCCACTATAAATACCACCCACATTTCCCTCTACCTCCCACACATCTCAATCCTTGATACTTACCTAATTTATGCCCAATACTCTTCCCAAAGATCTTACCCAAGTATTAGATCTTCTGGTATCACCAAAAGGCCAAATCCAAAGGCATTCATAAGGATCTCAAGGAGAAGAGATCAAGCGGATACCATCTACTTTTGTTTTTTCTTTTCTTTTCATTTTCATTTATGTTCTTCTTGTTTCCTAAACTAACCTTATCAAAGTAAATTGAGTGTTACAGAATCTTCCAATTTATGGATTTAATCATGTTTTTTGAAGACTCACCATTATACTTCTTCTCTTATCCCACTTATTCAAGAAATTAAAACATAATCCGTGATGGGTCGATTTACCGATATTGTGGACGATGTGATTTCAATTTCATTTAATTTTTTCTAGACTATTCATGAAACCATTTTTATGGTTGAAACATATTATAATTTATTTATTATCTCTTATATAAGGTTCTGGAATGATTTTACACTCATTTTATTAATTTATAAAACAAAATTATTTCATTACGATCAAAGAATTCCCCAAGTAACCTAAACAAATATGAATAATGTTTTAACTAATGAATCATCCTCATGAAAAAATTCAAAAGTATATATGGTATAATTTATGGTTATATAAATATTTAAATAACACTTCATTCAAATTCTGATGTTTCACTTCCAATCGACATGAATATCCCTCATGATATGATCTTGGAAATCATGTAAATAACAAACCCAAAACAATGCAAGGAAAAAAGACAAATAATTAAAGGGTGAAATGATGTAATGAAATGATCATATAAGTTAATATAAATATGGATATGTTTCCATAAGATATTAATAATACTCTTTTAACAATTATTCATGAGTTTTAAACAAGTTTTAAGTAAGACAAACCCGGGGTAAGGGAATTCTTAACCCGATTTGCATTCTTTGGGTTATCCTTCTACTTCATTATTTATGTGATAGTAAAATTTTATGTGTGATTGATTTTTTATATTATATTTAATAATGTGTATTTATAGTGTATATACATATTCCATCCAATATATTAAGTATCACTTCTATTATATGATATTTCTAAGGGGATTTTATTTTAAAATCCACTTTTAAAATTCTGTTTTACAAAATTCTAAAGTAATGCTTTTATGCAAATTTTCATGTTGTATGATTATGTTATAGTTCTTGGGAATTGTTATGATGAAGTTTGTGACCTATATTTACTTCCAATTCATTCTGTTTTTGTAAGTTGGTGGTCAGCCGCATGGTTACTCCATGTGTAACTTCGATGGTTACACAAAGTGTAAGGTAGCTGTGAAGGTTACAAATTATAAGGAAGCTGAGAGGGTTTCAAGATTATTTAAGTAATTCTCCAAGATACCTTTATGGTTCTATTTATGTTCTTATGAAATGTGGGAATCTTGTGGAAATCTCATGTTCCACAAAGTAAGTATTTATGGGTGATAAGTGTGTCTTTTGAAAATGCCTTCATATGTTACAAGTATTAATGGACTAATTTGGTCTTTCCCTATTTTTATATACTTTACTGAGATTTTTTTTCTCATCCAATGTTTTTAAATTATTATCACAGTTTATTGAAATGTTTAAAAAAATATATGGAATTCCCGTTAAATGTTTGAATAATTTTTATAGAAATCATGTTATATTTGAAAAATTTTATGTTTTGAATTAAATGAATACTGTTTTTATGGTATCCACTTTGTATCAATATGTAATGTTATGAATATATTATGTCCAATTATCTAAATATCTAAACTTTAAAAGATCATTAATGTGAAAGGAAGTTATTTCTTGACTAATTTCATGATCATGTAATGTAATAAGGCCAAATCCTTATCGTTGGTATCAGAGGGTGGTTTAGATAACTTTAGAGGTTAAGATGATGTTAATATAATACCGTAAATGGTTGTTTTCCACTATAGTTAATTGGAAATGATATATCATTTTAACATTACCCGTTTACTTCGACTAATATATGTTTTTTTAGAATGGTTGTCCGCATAATAAACAGGGAAGTTGAAGAGGAGAGACACTGAAATAATGACATCATTCTGAATTTGTAGCCTCGAATGGTTGTGATTGGAACTGAATAGTTTGTGACAGTAATGGATTATCTAACATAGTAAATAAATGGTGGGGGCATCAATTAAAGTAACGAGTAGAGGTACCACAATGGAACATGAAAATAATGGAACATTTTATCAGACAACACCCTCATGAATTCAATGGATCTTCTGAACCAGTAGATGCTAAAGGATGGATTAAATACCTTGAAAAGATATTCGATATTATAAGATATTCACATAATCAAAAGGAAAGTCTTTCCATTTATCATTTTGAAGATGAAGCTGATCAATGGTGGTAAATGTTAAATAATATCTGGGATATAGGGGATATTGATGACTTAGAGTGGGATGAATTTAAAAGTATTTTCATTGAGAAATATTTTCCTAAGGCGGCGTGATATAGTATGTAGAATAAATTACTTGAATTGAAGAAAAATAAGGAAGATTTAGTGGTTGTGTATGAAGTGAACTTCACCCGACTGGTGAGGTATGCCCCAAATATTATTCTAGATCTCGATAGAAAAATAAATCTCTTTTAATCAGGACTGAATCCAATGTATCAAAGGGCATTGGTCTCTAGGGAATTCAAAAGTTATGAGAAACTTGTTCAATGTCAAGAGAGGGTAGAGATACAGTTTTCTGATGATCACATGAACTTTGGAAACAAGGAGAAGAAGAGGTCCATATATAAAGTGATGGGTAAGAATCAACCAAAGAAATCTGATTTTAAGAAAATCTAATTTTCAGTTTGTGAAAAGTGTGGAAAGAAGCCCCCTTGGGAAATCCTTACCAAAATTAGGAAGTGTTTTTAATGTGGAAAGTTTGGAAATTTGTCCCGATATTGTAATGAAAATGTATCTAAGACTAATAATGACGAGAAAACTATTATATATTTTAAATATAGTGAGATGGGTCATTATGAAAATGAATTCCCAAATAGGGATCCAAATGATGCAAAAAAGACATACTATAACCATAAAGGTGTAGTAAGATCCTTTACAACTATGTTAGTAGATTTCGGGCCATCCAATGAAGTTATATCAGGTACATTGTTTGTTTAATCATATTTTTCTAAAGTTTTGTTCGATACGAGGTCTACACATTCCTTTATTTCTGAGAAATTTTCTGGTAAATTGAAAATATCACCTCACTAAATGAGACTAAAAGTTATTGTTAAAACACAAGGGGGAAATATTATAGTAAATAGGAATTATAAGATTCTTTCTATTATATTATGTGGATAGAATTTATCTTTAAACCTTTTTTTTCTATTAGTCGAGGTTGATATTATTCTGGGAATGGATTGGATTTCTGGAAATCTTGCTAAGATTAACTGTAGATCTTAAGAATTCATTTTCTCAAAAAGAGTTTCAGTTTGTATACAAGAATGAAACCATACAATTGATAACATATGAGGTCGCTGAGAAACTATTGAATGATAGAAATTAAAGTTATCAAGCTTATGTTGTTGAAAACAAGGGAACTATTAAGATTAATGATGTGCCAGTGGTAAATGAATACCTTGATGTTTTTTATAATGAGTTACCTTGTGTCATACCTGATCGGGAACTCGAATTCAAAATTGACTTAGTTCCTAATGCTATGCCCACTTCAAAACCCCCATATCGTATGTCTCAAATAGAACTTCTTGAATTGAAAAATTAATTGCAGGATTTTCTTGATAAAGGCTTCACTAGTCCTTGTACTTCACCATGGGGTGCTCCAGTTTAGTTCATTAAAAATAAAAATGGTTATATGAGACATTACTTTGATTATATATATTTTAATAACATCACTATTAAAAAAAGTATACTTTTGCTCATATCGATGACTTGTTTGATCAGCTCCATGGAGCTCAGTAATTTTCCAAGATTGACTTGAGATTCAGATTCCATCAGCTAAAGGTGAAAGTGGATGAAATACCTAAAACAACCTTTTGTAATAGATATAAGCATTGCATATTTGTTATTATGCTATTTGGGTTAACTAATTCACCTACTGTATTCATTAATCTTATGAATAGAATATTTCATGAGGTATTGGATATTTTTTTGGTTGTTTTTATTGGTGAAATTTTGATATTTTCTAAGAGTAAAGAAGAGCATGAAAAACATCTAAGGGTTGTTTTACAAACATTATAGGAAAAGAAACTATATAAAAAATTTAACTAGTGTGTTTTTTGGTCACAAAAGATTTCTTTTCTTGGGAACATTGTAAATAATAATGGAATAATAGTTGATCCTTCCAAAAAAATAGTGTTTGATGAATGAAAAAGACCCACAAATGTTACAGAGATTCATACTTTTATTGGATTAACAGGTTATTACTGACGATTTGTTAAAAACATTACACGATTATCTACCCCTCTAGCTAAGTTAACATGAAAAGGGGTTAAATTTACTTGGAAAGAAGAATTTTAAGTTTTTTTAGGAACTTAAGAAGATATTGGAAAATGATTCAGTTTTTCCCTTGCCTTCACGAAATGGGGAGTTTTTCATCTATAGTGATGCTTCTTAAAAGGGTTTGGTTGTGTTTTGATATAGAATGATCAGGTAATTTCTTATGCATCAAGAAAACTAAAACCTCATGTGTTAAATTACCCCACACATGGTTTGGAATTGGAAGTTATAGATTTTTTATTTGAAAATTTTGAGGAATAATTTATATGGAGCCAAATGTATAATATATACTAACCATAAGTCTGAAGTATATTTTCACTCAGAGAAAATTAAACATGAGGTAGGGAAGATGTCTTGAACTGATAAAGGATTATGATTACATGATCAATTACCATCACAGAAAATCAAATAATGTGGCGGATGTGTTGAGTCGAGAACATTATGAATCATTAACCCTGTTAGATTTGGAATATGATCCCTTGATTAATGAGTTGATGAATTTTGTCTTAGAAGTTTATGGTGCAGGAGATACCTCTATTTTGTTTTAGGATTTAGTGTAGTCATCATTATCAGACAGAATTAAAAAATCACATAAGGAAGGCCACGAGCTAAAGAAAAAGGTATAATTGGTTAAAATGAGTAAGTTTCTAGAATTTAACATTGATAAAGTTTTTTTTTAAGATTTTGAAAAAGGTTGTGAGTGCCTTGTGATTCCCAGTTGAAGAATGATTTGTTGTTTGAATCTCATAGTTCACTATTTTTAGTTCGTACTGGCAGTAATAAGATGTACAGAGACCTTCAGGAGTATTATTGGTGGGATGGAATGAAAAGAGATAATTTTATTTTACCATGAAATGTTTGACTTGTCTATAGGTTAAAGAAGAGAGGCAGTTACAAAAGGGGTTGCTTTATCCTTTTCCATTTCCATAGTGGAAATTGGAGAATGTCCTTGGAATATTTGGTGGGACTACCTAAGAGTTCTCAAGGTAATAATGCGATTTGTGGTTTTTTTGATCGACTGACTAAATATGTATTTATTTTATATTTGAGATATAATGTATTTAGATCAGCTTTCTCGACTGTACCTCAAATAGATTGTCAGGTTACATGTAGTTACTTTTTCCATTTTCTCTGCCCGGGATCCCAGGTTAATTTATATCATTTTAAAGGTCCTTTATAAGTCATTGGGAACCAAATTAAGTTTTAGTATAGCTTTTCATACTCAGTCATATGGGTAGTCAGAATGAACAATTCGTAATTTGGAGGATATACTTTAATCATGTTAAATAGACTACCAGAGAAGTTGGGATCAACATCTTTATTATTTGAGTTTTTTTTATAATAACAGTTTTCATTGCAGTACACGAATGGAACCTTTTGAGGAATTGAATGAGAAGCAGGGTTAGATTTCAACGTTTTGGGATGAAGTCAGTTAAAGAATGTTGATGGGGCCTAAATTAGTAGAGGAAGTTGCTCAGAAAGTAAAGATGATCCAGCATCACATGAGTATAGTTCAGAGCAGGAAGAAAAGTTATGAAAATAACAGAAGGAAAGATTTATCATTTGAGGTAGGTGACTATGTTTTCCTTAAAATCTCTCATTGGAAAAGTTTGATTCATTTTGTTAAGAAAGGAAATCTAAGTTCGTGGTTCATTGGTCCTTTTGAAATTCTAGAGAAAGTTGTACCAGTCACCTACTGATTATCTTTGCCTCGTAGTTTATCTCAGGTACATAATGTTTTTCTCGTTTCGATGTTGAGAAAGAATGTTCCATATTCAACTCATGATTTGAGCCTAGAAGCAGGTCAGATAGAAGGGAACCTTCCCTATTAAGAGAAACTAGTTCAGATTCTTGATCTAATGGAACAAGTATTGCAGAATAAGGTAATACACCAGGTAAAGGTTTTTTGGAGAAACCTCATGGGTGAAGAATCAAAATGGGAGTTTGAAAATGATATGAGGGAAAGGTACCCTCACTAGTTTAATATGTAAATAACATTGCGAGGATGCAATTCCCAGAAGGTGGGGATAATGTAAAACCCCATGGTTTTAACAAATAAATTAAAATGCATGAAACTTTGTTTTAATAAGATATTTATAACTATCCTTTAGACATAGTTTTCCACTTCTATGTTTTGAATTTTGAAAATAAGCCTCTACAATTATGTTTTGTATGTTATTTGGGGTCTGATAGAACCAACTTTATTTTTCATAAATAGTAACGTAACCTTATGAATAATGATATGAATATTAATTTGACTCTTATTAATATTAAATCATATTATTATTTAATTTTCTTAAGGATATAAAATAATGAGATGTTGATTAATTTTTCAAGGTGTTATAAAATAAGTTATAAATTTAAAATTGTTATTTTTGAATAAATTATGATTTTATTTAAAAATTAAATTAATAATAATTATCAAATTATTTTCAAAAAATGGAGTTTATTTTTGAATTCTACTTGTCGAGAAATATTTAGGTTGGATTTTTGGGAATTTTCTAAAATTATAGAATTTTTGATGAATAGTAAAATAGGCCAAAATTCGATAAATGCTAAATACTTGATTTACTGCATCATAGGTGATGCAAGGATGATGTAAGGCCACTTGGTTCTACCTTACATGCAATTATTAATATTTTGGTTCACATGAATTAAGAATATTCACAGTCTTGTGCAAAAACAATCTAATAATTTTTAAAATAATACAAAATACATGCTCTCATCCACTATAAATACCACCCTCATTTCTCTCTTCCACCCACACCTCTAAAGAATTGATCCTTATCTATGATCTACCCAATAATCCTCCCAAATCTCCTACCCACGTCCTAGATCTTCTGGTCTCACCAAAAGGCCAAAATCAAAGGCCTTAAGAAGGATCTCAAGGAGAAGAGATCAAGAGGTAAACATCCTCTTCTGTTTTTTTCTTCTCATTTTCTTTTTTATTCTTCTTATTTCATCAAATCCCCTTATAGAAGAGGTTTGAATGATTAATTTTCATAATTATTCTTGATTTCATCATGTTTTCTGAATACATACCATTATAAAACTTCTCCTATAACACTTATTCAAGAAATTAAAACACCGTTTGTGATGTGTCAATTTACCGATATCATGGATGATGTGATTTCAATTTCATTTAATTTCTTAAAGACTGGTCATGAAAACATTTTATGGTTGAAAAATAATACAATTTATCTATTATACTTTATTTAAGGTTCTGTAATCATTTTTCACAAATGTTATTAATTTATAAAACAAAATGAGTTCTTTACGATCGAAGAATCGCCAAAATAACCTAAACAAATATCAATAATGTTTTAACTCATGAATCATACTCATGATAGAATAAAAAATTATAAATGGTATAATTTATGGTTCTAGAAATATTTAAATACCACTACATTCCAATTATGAAGTTTCACTTCCAATCGACACGAATATTCATCATGAACCAATCATGGAAATCATGTAAAGAACACACCCAAAACAATGCAAGGAACAAAACATTAACAATTAAATGGTGAAATGATGTAATAAAATGATCATATAAGGTATTATAAATATAGTTATGTTTCTGTAAGATATTAATAACACATTTATAACTATTATACAGGTGTTTTAAAGGATATTGAAGTAAGAAAAACCCCAGGTAAGAAAATTTGTAAACCGATTTCCATTCTTTGGTTTAACCTTCAACTTCATTATTTATGTTGGAGTAAAATTGTTTGTGTGATTGGTTTTGTTTATGTTATATTTAATTATGTGTATTTAATGTTTATATACATATTACATCCACTATATTACATATCACTTTAATTATAAGATATTTTTAAGGGGTTTTTCTTTTAAAGTCCTCTTTTAAAATTCTATTTTACAAAATTCCAAGGTAATGATTTTATGTAATTTTTCATGTTGTATGATTATGTTATGGGTCCTAAGAATTTCTTATAACGAAGGGTGGGACCTATATTTCACTCACATTTATTGGGTATATGTAATTTGGAGGTTAGATATATGGTTACTCCAATTGTAACTACGATGGTTAGACAAATTGTAAGGTAGCTGTGAAGGTTAAAAATTATAAGGTAGCCGAGAGGGTTACAAGATTATGTAATTAATTCCCCAAGATAATTTTATTATTATATTTATATTCTTTTTTAATGTGGTAATCTTGTGGAAATCTCATTTTTCACTAAGTATGTATATATGGGTGATATGTGTGCCTTTTTAAAATGATTTCATACATTACAAGTATTCATGGAATAATGTGTTCTTTACTAATTTTTATATCGCTTACTGAGATTTTTTTATCATATCAAGTTTTTAAATGATTTTCACAGGTTATAAGGATGTGTAATACAAAGAAGGATGCCATGTTAAATGTTTTAATAATTTTCAAATAAATCATGTTTTATATGAAATATTTTATATTTTGGAAGAAATGAATACTATTTTTATGGTATGCACTCTGTATTAATGTGAAAGGTTATGACTGTATTATGTACAATTATCTAAATCTCTAAACTTGAAATGATCCTCAATATGAAAGGAATGCTTTCCTGACAAAATGCATGATCATATAATGTAATAAGGCTGGGTCCTTATAAGATAAGGGTAATAACTTATCCAAAACATGTATATTTTTTATGAGGGGATTATGACCCATAAACCTCTTGTATTATAAATAAATCAGTTGAGATCCATTTTAATTGAAACTAAATTTATATTAATTTAATATTTTTTTAATTCCAAGAGTTCCCCTCTACTCTCTTAAAAAATACACCTCTTCCTCTCTTTCCTTCACACTTCAAAACCCATTCTGTTAAGTGAATCCATGCCAAAATACGTTACTAAAATAAGTCAAATAATTATATATATTTTTATTTAGGTATAATACCATCCTTATAGGGTTTAATGTTTTAAGAAAATAATATTTTCCAAATAAAAGGTATTGTTTTTAACTACATGTTTTTGAGTTATTTCTTATTCCACCTCCATAAAACATAATTCAACCATGATAAAATAATAACACCAATGTTCTTCATTTAATGATATGTCATTATATTATTTTAATGACCTATATACATCTCCTATTCCATAAAATAGGAAATAAAACAATCATTCATGTGTATGGAGGACTATCGCCATGCGATCTGATGTAATTTATTTTCCATAACCATCTCTCTTGGATTTATTATAATTATAGAATTAGTGTTTATATATTATATTTATGAAATATTTATCATTATTATAGGATAATACATCATTTACCTTCTTACCTTTGTATTCACATAAATTTGATAACGTCAATCGTGCATATGTGCGGCCTACCACCTCTACAAAGTGATGTGAATCATTTTTCATCCCCACATCACATTGATAGTTGGAAAGATGAGGAAATAACTCTATATTAAATAAAATAAAGGAGTAATACATAGTGATGGGAATGGGGTCATACAAAACCTAATTCCCTCATTCAAAAGAATGAAGATCCATAATCAAAACTAATAGGATTACAGTCATCTAATCTCAGTCAGAATCATCCTCTAATGGACTGAAAATATTACATTGATCCTTTCTCTTGCATGAGATGGATCTAGTCCTCATAGTGGGTTTCAAGTGAGAGTAATCCTTTCTTGGTCTTTCCTTCTTAAAAGGTACTCAAGAAAAACCTTCAGCAGTCACCTTTCACATTGGATGTGTACGTACAACCTACCGTCTCTATGATTGCAACATAGTTCATTTTTCAAAAAAAAATTCTTAAATGATTTTAAAAGTATAATTTATGTATAAAAATGATAATTATGACATGATTATTATCATATAGATTATGTCATAATTAATTATTCAACCATATTCAACTTATCAAATCCATTTTTAGACTTACAAAATGAATACCATCAAAACATCCAATGTGCATTTAATTAATTATATAATTAAATATAATATGTAGAGAGATAAAATAAAAAGATTAATAAACTTGATAAGGGTTATTAATAAAGTAAATAATTAACCTATGTCTATTATTTATTAATAAAAATAATTTATATGATGAGTCACACTCATGTTAAGGGACTTTCTTTTAAAATTATCATTAAAAGATTACCTGAAAGGCCTATTTTTCTTCTATATCCATGTTTTCAAAAAAGGGTTTAAACAAGGTTTTTAATATTTCATATGATTTATTAAAGTAGTTTTTACCCATGATTAAATTTTTATAGAATATTTTGATATAAATCGGTTTTTAATTTCTTAAGAAGGTACATTTTCACTTTTTTTCCTTAGTATGAAAGGAAGTTTTTTAAGTTATACGACATGATCAATTTTTCATGCCATCATGAATAATTTTTTCTTTGAAGATTAATTTATAATATTACAAGGATGTATTGAATTAAATTGGTTTAATTTGTCAATGAATATTTTTAATAAGTTATCTTAAAATGGAAATGGTTATTTTCCCCAAGAATGATTTTCACGATCTTTAAATGGTATTTACATTCATTAATTCAAAAAACCTTTGATGCAACTTATAATTCAACAGTGATATTTTATAATGATTCCATTTAATTTTTTTTCTCCATAATGATTATTATTTTTTAAAATATATTGTCATGGAGCTAATTTCCTTTCCACGGGTTTATAAATTTATGAAATGAATTCTTTATTCTAATGTTTACAGTGAAAAAAACCTTTCTTGCCACCATAAACTTTATTTTATGTTTAGATTACCTTTTAAAATTTCATTTTTATTAAAAATAAAAACCCTCCATACCTTGTTTTTGGAAAATTATTCTTTGAAAATGAGGGTTTAAATGGAAAGAATATATTGCATCCCAGCCTTTTCTTACATTACTATTACATAATTTCAAAGATAAATAACATAATATTATTACACTTAGAGGATCCAAAGGTTTAGTGTCTTGGGAAAACTAGGACTATACATAACAAATAAAACTTCAAGAATAAACATTAATTTAATTTCTTCTTCTATAGCTTATTATTGGCACTTTTAAACTCCTTAGTACATATAGACACCTGATGATATACATCAAAATGGGTGAGCTAGAAGCCCTGTAATAGGATAGGTAAGAATAATATAGCATGGGGTGAGCATAATCATAACATAGGAAAACGATCATGAACATGAGAGGAGCATAAATCAAAGGATTAAAATGTGGAAATGCATAAAATAAAACATCATGTCTTAGTGGTTAACTACCACACATACTTGTGAACAAAGATAGAATCTTGTTCACACATCATTTTCCATTTACTCATGAGATTCATCACTTTACCCAATGCATTGGAGTGCTATATAATTCCGGGCGCACCCGTCACGTCATAACATTATCATTTATCATGCATGACACAATGAACATATAACATAAATCAACATAATGAAACCATGAAAATGAATGGGTTTCATCTCATAATAACACATTCATAAGCTTTGAGTTCCCAAAATAAAGAGGAAATAACACACATGTTACAAGAACCGTCCACTTTGTGTGAGAAGTAAAAGGAGTGTTCTTAAAAGAAGAGTTCTTTTGGAAATGATTTTGTTGGACATAAAAACCAGTGAAAAACATTTATATCCCAGAAAAGTAAAATTAATGATGAAAAAATGATCTTTGAGGAGTAACCATATCAAAAATGGAGTGAAAGAGGGAGAACCTGAAAGAGAAAATTGTGTTTGAGATTTCCCCTTACCTTGTACCCGAATGCTTCTTTCTCTTTAATGTCATGTATAATGAAATTATATTCATTAATTATAAATCTAGAACCATGTGTAAATTATTAGGGTTCATTATGGTTTCATTATGTCATATTATGTTCCTTTGGATGACTTATAGAGTTTAAAAACATTGGTCAGGGATGTTCATTTTTATGGTTTTTCTTGGGTGGTTCACTTGTATTCTTAAATTGAGGTTTGGGTAGAACCTGAGTAAACATCCAGAACTTATATTAAATGTTATTAATGATATTACAGGAGTTTTAATGATCTTATAATGAATCACATTATATCCATGTGGATGAATCATTAGATAAGAATCAAACGAAGATTGTCTGGGTTAATTTGAGCGGTGTTTCGATCACAAAGAACTTGTTTTAATTTATCAATTAGTAATATATTCATAAGTCAGTTCCAGAACATTAAATAGGAAATAATACATATAAAATATTCTGGTTCAACCATAAAAATGGTTTCATGACCAGATATGATGGTATAAATGGAAGAAGAGAGCATGTCGTTTTTGAAGGTGATAAATTTAACACCTCATGAACACCGCTCTCTTTAATAAAATAAAAGAAATGGGGAAAGGGGTAGGGTGATATAATATCCCATTAGCATCATAACATTCCAGTATATGTTTAATACTGGAGTTATAATACAATTTAGATGAAAAGAGGTAGGGAGAGATCGAGAAATGAACTTGAACTGGAAAGGAAATTAAAGGAGAAGAGGGAAAGAAATTACCTCTTAAATATTCTTCTTGAAATCCTCTTTAAGGAAGCAAGGATTGGACTTTTGATGATACCATCAAATTTTGTACGTGGGGGAGGGTCTAAGGAAGGTTTTTTGGCAGAATTTATAGAAGTCTTGGATCTTGAGAGGTGTGAGGAAATGAGGGTGTGAAGGGTGGCTTTTATAGTGGAGGGGAGAGGGGTTTCCTTAATATAAAATTCATTATTTTATTATTTCCCCACAAGACAAGGAATAGAGAGTCTTGAATGACCAAGAATAGTAATTTTATAATGTACTCCCTAACCAAGTGGGCTTACATCAGCAGAGCATCATCGATGACTCAATTAATCCATTATTTAGCATTTATTGTAAATTATCGGATTCTACTATTCATAAAAAATTCAAGTATCTCAGAAAAATCCCAAAAATTTACCCCAACCATTTTTCGATGTGTAGAATACAAAAAATAAATTCCATTTTTCAAAAATAATTTTTTATATATTATTAATTTAATATTTATTTAAAATCACAATTGACTCGTAAAAAAAGTTTTTAAGATTAAAACTGATTTTATAGTACTTTAAAAAATTACGTAGGGTCTTATAAAATTATCTAAAAAACTACAAGACATAGATTCAATAATTTATGAATTCATTTTAGGGGAAAAAAATATTCTTTTAAATTAAATAATTAATTATAATTAATTATTTATGACTTACAAAATAATAAAACGTTTACTAAGGTCAAATTGTCACTTTCTAAGATGTCTAAATTTTATATAATTATTCAAAGTTAATTTTACTCTTATATCGGATGATTTACTTTTCATAAGGGTCATATTACTATTCATAATGGTATGTTACTATTCATAAGGGTAGGTCACTATTCACCAAAAATTATTTTTGTTTCATTAGACTCCAAAAATCATCTTGAACACAACATTGAATGTTGGATTTTTATAAATCCAAACATAGAAGTGACAAACTTATTTTTAAAGGTCACTTATCACTTAGTAGTTCATTATTTTGTGTTTTCATGTTATTTTATGACATAAATATAAGAAGGGTATTTCCATTGAAAAACTATGGGTCGTTACATTCTTCCCCCTTAAGATATTTCACCCTCGAAATTTCATTTTACATAAAAAGGTGAGGGTACTTCTCCTTCATTACGTCTTCTGGTTCCCAAGTTGCTTCCTCAAACTTATGGTTCCTCCACAACACTTTGACAAGATGGGCTGTCTTGCTGCGTAGAACCTTATCACTCCGGTCCATAATCTTTATCAGCTGCTGCTCATAGGATAGATCCTCTTCCAGCTGCACCACCTCTGAGTTTAGTACACGTGAGGGGTCTGGTATGTACTTCCTCAGTAGTGATACATGAAACACATCATGAACTTGATCCATATTCGGTGGAAGTGAAAGAAGATAGGCCACAACTCCTATGCGGTCAAGGATTTCAAAGGGCACAATATACCTCGGGCTTAGCTTCCCTTTCTTACCGAATCGCATGACTCTCTTCCATGGAGATATTTAAAGGAAGAATTTATCTCCAACGTCGAACTCCAAGTCCCTTCGACGGTTGTCAACATAGCTCTTTTGCCGACTTTGAGAAGCTTTGATGTGTTTCTGGTTTACTTGAACCTTCTCTGTCATCTCCTGAACAAGATCGGGTCCAAGTAGATTTCTTTCCCCAACTTCATCCCAACAAGTTGGAGTTCTACATCACCTCCCATAAAGAGCTTCATATGGAGCCATCTGAATACTCGAGCAGAAGCTACTGTTGTATGATAACTAAACCAATGGGAGATGTTGATCCCATCCACCTTTGAATTCTAGAGAGCAGGCTCTTAGCATATCTTCAAGCGTCTGAAAAGTCCTTTCAGACTGGCCATTAGTTTGGGGGTGATAGGCCGTGATGAAATTTAATTCAGTACTCAAAGCATGTTGAAGGCTCATCCATAATTTACATGTGAACCTTGGATCATGGTTAGAGACAATTGAGAGTGGAACACCATGCAGTCTCACCACTTCCTTCACATATATACATGCATGTTGTTCAAGCGAGAGGTCTTCCCGAATAGCGATAAAATGGCCAGTCTTGGTGAGTCGATCAACCACAACCCATATCGCATTATTTCCATTTGAAGTCTTCAGGAGACTGGTGGAAAAGTCCATAGTAACATTTTCCCATTTCCACATGGGTATAGGCAATGGCTGCATCATACCTTTGGACTTTTGTCACTCAGCTTTAACTTGCTGACATACGAAGCACCTTGATATATATTCCTCAATCTCTTTCTTCATGTTATCCCACCAGAAGTGTTCTTGGAGATCACGGTACATCTTGGTACTCCCAGGATGGATAGATAAAGTTGAGAAATGTGCATTATCAAATATCTCTTTCTTAATCCCGGGTGATGAAGGCACACAAATCCACGTTCCAAACTAAATCACACCATCATCGTCGATATGGAACTCTTTCAACTTCCATTCCTTTACTGCATTAATTCCCTTTTGTATCTCCACATCATCCCTTTGTGCTTCCTTAATCTTCTCTTGTATGGATGGTTGTGAAATCATTTGGGTGAGGTAGGATGTATCCCCCACCCTTATGATTTCAAAATCCATTCTTTGCATATCCAAGAAGATATGGTCTTTCTCAATCCACAACATGGATAGAGTAGCAGGTTCTTTTCTGCTTAGAGCATCAGCTACCTTGTTCGCCTTTCTAGGATGATAGTGAATAGAGCAATCGTAATCCTTGATTAGCTCTAACCATCTCCTTTGACGCATGTTGAACTCCTTTTGTGTGAATATATACTTCAGGCTCTTGTGGTCGGTGTATATGTCACACTTCTCGCCATAAAGGAAGTGCTGCCAGATTTTCAAGGAAAAAATCACGGCTACCAGCTCTAGATCATGCGTCGGGTAGTTTTTCTAATGGATCTTCAACTGTCGTGAGGTGTAGGCTATCAAATTATCATTTTTCATGAGTACACAACCCAAGCCTTTCTTTGAAGAATCACTGTATATCACAAAAATTTCTCCACTTTTCGGTAGTGTGAGTACAGGTGCAGTGATCAGCCTTCTCTTTAGCTCCGTGAAGCTTCCCTCACATTCTTCCATCCAGAAATACTTTACCCCTTTCCTTGTTTACTTAGTTAGCGGGCATGACAATCGTGAGAAGTTTCTCACAAAATGTCAGTAGTACTCTGCTAATCCAAGAAAACTACGGATTTCTGTGACACTAGAGGGCCTCAGCCATTCCTCAATCTCCTTTGTCTTTGAAGGATCCATAGAAATTCCCTCAATTGTGATCACATGTCCCAAAAATGTGACATGATTCATCCAAAAGTCATACATTCTAAACTTGGCATACAACTTCTCCTTTCTCAATGTTGCCAACACAAGTCTTAGATGTTCTTCATGTTACTCCTTGCTCTTGGAGTATATGAGAATATCATCGATAAACACTACCACAAATTTGTCGAGGTAATGTCTAAATACTCTATTCATCAAATACATGAAGATTTCAGGGGCATTAATAAGTCCAAAGGGAATCACCAAAAACTCATAGTGTCTATACCTTGTATGGAAGGTAGTCTTCTGAATATCTTCCTTCTTCACCTTTACCTGATGATATCTAGAACGAAGATCCACCTTTGAGAAGTATTGAGCTCCTCTTAAATGGTCGAACAAGTCATCAATCCTTAGGAGAGGATAATTGTTCTTTATGTTGATCCTTCTGAGTTCCCGATAATCGATACACATCCGCATTGTTCCATCCTTCTTCTTCACAAAGTGCACTGGCGCACCCCAAGGAGATGCACTAGGGCACATGAACCCTTTGTCAAGATACTCTTGAAGCTGCTTCTTTAACTCCTCCAGTTCGATAGGAGCCATCCTATAGGGGCACTTTGAGATAGGAGTAGCTACGAGAATGAGTTCAATTGAGAAACCTACCTCGCAATCCGGGGGAATTCCGGGTAATTCTTCGTGAAATACATCTTCGTATTCCCTCATGATGGGCATTTCTTCAAGGTTGGAACGTTCCTTCGACTCAACCATTTGGGCGAGGTATGCTTCATCATAGGGAATCAACACCCACACCATTGAATGATTTTTCAATGGAGATTCATGATCTTCTTTGCATTTGTAGAGGAGCATGGGATGGTTCGGAATATGAAATGATATTTCCTTTTCCTGACAGTTGATATGTGCTCTATATAACGAGAGCCAATCCATTCCCATTATAGTGTCGAATTCCACCAAGGGAAGTATTACAAGATTTGTCGAAAGAATCATCCCACATACGCCAATTGGAGAAGAGTCAAACACTTGGGTTGCAATGATTGCACCACTTGGTGGTTTTACAGATATCTCTACTTCAAGGTTTCGGGGCTTCAATTCTATAGTTCTAGAAAACATGCAAGATATAAAGGAATGCATAGAACCAGAATCAAATAATAATTTTTCCATTCCTGAGTGAATAGGAAGTGTACCTTGTATGACTTCATTATCATGATCCACCAGCACAATAGTGATGGCATAAGCCTTCCCTTGTTCCTTTGGCTTTGGTGGTTGCTGACGCTGATTACCCTTGAGAGCTCGAGGTTTAGTGCACTGGTTTTTATAGTGACTTAGCTCCCTACAGTTGTAGCATTGAACCACGAGTGGTTCTCTCCATTCATAAGCTACATTATCCTTCCTGTTCATGTCTTTTCTACACTCTTGAGCATGGTGTCCTTCTTTCCCACAGTTGAAGCATTCCCTCATCCCTTTGAGGCAGTTCCCATTGTGAAACTTCCCACATTTTTGGCATGTGGGTCATTGGTTTTTCTTCCCACCATTGTCATTAGATCCACCAGCTTGAAACTCCATCTTTATTTTCTTATCACCATATACATGGGACAATTCTCCAAACTCCATCTCCACTTTGAGAGCACATTGAAAATCTTATTTATAACTCCAAAAGTCTTGAATTGTGAGAGCCTTTCGAAGGTGTGGTTTTAATCCACTAAATAATCTATCAATTTTGCTATCATTATTGATGAAAAAACCTGAAGCTTACCTTGAAGGACTTGTGAAATTCTCTTCATAGGTTGTGACATATTTTCCTTCTTTTTCTTGAGATCTATGAATTCTCTCTCCATCTTTGTGCGAAGAGTTCATGGGAAGTACTTATTAAAAAAACATTATCTTAAAGTCTTCCCATTGCATCTCTTGAATTTCATCCCTTGGCCTGGTGTTCTTAATCAAATCCCACCACAAATCGACTTCTCCATCTAGACAATAAATGGAAAGAGTCACCTTCTCCATCTCAGAATAGTGAAGCACAGAAAAGATCTTCTCCATGGATTTGACCCACTGTTCAGCAACTAGTGGATCGGAAGATCCACAAAATGTCGGTGGTCATTGCCGCATAAAACATTAAATAGCCAGTTTCTCCCTATTTAGTGAAGGAGGATGTTCCCCATTATTATGGTTCTTATTCACAACCTTAGATAATTGGGTAAGCATCGCCTTGAAGTTTTGAACTCCACCTCCCAAATCATTGGGGATGTCATTCGGGCAATCGTTGCATTGGCCCTCGCATGAGTTGTTGGCCTGATTTCTCCTACTTCCCACCATTTTGTAAAATAGAAATGGTTAGAAAAAACATAAGTGAACAAGTCATGAATAACTTATTCATACCATAAACATAACATATGGGATCCCTAGGTATATGTTCTTGTGTGAATATTTGTACTTAATCTCATACTATAAGTTTTCTCTAGGGTTCACTAATCCTAATTCCCAAATTAACTAAACCTTTCCTTTGATACCAACTATAGCATCCCAGCCTTTTCTTATATTACTATTACATAATTTAAAATATAAATAACATAATAGTATTACACTTAGAGGATCCAAAGATTTAGTGTATTTGGAAAACTAGGACCATACATAACAAATACAACTTCAAGCATAAACATTCATTTAATTTATTCTTCTATAGATTCTTAATGGCACTTTTCCTCTCCATAGTACATGTAGGAACCTAAGGATATACATCAAAAGGGGTGATCTAGAAGCCCAGTAAGAGGATAGGTGAGAACAATATACCGTGGGGTGAGCATAATCATAACATAGGAAAAAGATCAGGAATATGACAGGAGCATAAATCAAAGACTTGAAATGTGGCAATGTATAAAATGAAACATCAGGTCTTAGTGGTTAACTAACACACATACTTGTGAACCAAGCTAGAATATTTTTCACACATCATTTTACATTTACTCATGAGATTATTCACTTTAACCAATTCATTAGAGCTCTATATAATTCCGGGTGCACCCGTCACTTTGAAACATTCATAATTGCGCTATATAATTCTGGGCGCACCCGTCACATCATAACATTATCATTTATCATGAATTACATAATTAACATATAAAATAAATAAACATAATGAAACCATGAAAAATGATGGGTTTCATGTCACAATAACACATTCATAAGCTTTGGGTTCCCAAAAGAAAGAGGGAATAACACACATTTTACAAGAAACGTCTACTTTGAGTGAGAAGTAAAAGGGGTGTTCTTAAAAGAAGAGTTCTTTTGGAAATCACTTTGTTGGACATAAAAACCAATGAAAACATTTATATCCCAGAAATGTAAAGTAAATGATGAAAAAATTATCTTTGAGAAGTAACCATATAAAAAATGGAGTGAAAGAGGGAGAACCCGAAGGAGAAAATTGGGTTCGAGATTTCCCCTTACCTTGTACCCGAATGATTCCTTCTCTTTAATGTCCTATACAATGAAATTATATTCATTAATTAGAAATAAAGAACCATGTGTAAATTAATAGGGTTAATTCTAGTTTCATTATGTCATATTATGTTCCTTTGGATGACTTATAGAGTTTAAAAACATTGTTGGGGGATGTTTGTTTTTATGGTTTTTCTTGGGTGGTTTACTTGTATTCTTAAATTGATGTTTTGGTAGAACATGAGTAAAAATACAGAACTGATATTACATGTTATTAATGATATTAAAGGAGTTTTAATGATCTTATAATGAATCACATTATATCCATGTGGATGAATCATTAGATAAGAATCAAACGAAGATTGTCTGGGTTAATTTGAGCGGTTTTTCGATCACAAAGAACTTGTTTTAATTTATCGCTTAGTAATATGTTCATAAGTCAGTTCTAGAACATTATATAGAACCTAATACATATAAAATATTCTGGTTAAACCATAAAAATGGTTTCATGAACTGATTTGAAGGTAGAAATGGAAGAAGAGAGCATGTCATTTTTGAAGGTGATAAATTTAACACCTCATGAACAACACTATCTTTAATAAAATAAAAGGAAGAGGGAAAGGGGTGGGGTGATATAATATACCATTAGAATCATAAAATTAATTTAAATTTATAATACTGGAGATACAATACAATTTTGATTAAAAGAGTTGGGGAGAGATTGAGAAATGAACTTGAACTAGAAAGGAAATTGAAGGAGAAGAGGGAAGGAAATTACCTCTTAAAGCTTCTTCTTGAGATCCTCTTTAAGGAAGCAAGGATTGGTCTGTTGATGATCCAAGAAGCTTTTAGACATGGGTGAGGGGATAGGGAAGGTTTTTTGGCAGAGTTTAGAGAAGTCTTGGAGCTTGAGAGGTGTGAGGAAATGAGGGTGTGAAGGGTGGCTTTTATAGTGGAGGGGAGAGGGGTTTCCTTAATATAAAATTCATTAGTTTATTATTTCCCCACAAGACAAGGAATTGTGATTCTTGAATGACCAAGAATAGTAATATTATAATGTAATCCCGAAACAAGTGGGATTACATCAGCAGAGCATCATCGATGACTCAATTAATCCATTATTTATCATTTATTGTAAATTATCGGATTCTACTATTCATCAAAAATTCAAGTATCTCAGAAAAATCTGAAAAATTTACCCCAACCATTTTTCAACGTTTAGAATCCAAAAATAATGTCTATTTTTCAAAACTAATTTTCTAAATATTATTAATTTAATATTTAATTAAAATCACAATTTACTCGTAAAAAAGTTTTTAAGATTAAAATTGATTTTATAGTGCTTTCAAAAATTATGTAGGGTCTTATAAAATTATCTAAAAAACTATAAGACATTGATTCAATAATTTATGAATACATTTTAGGGATAAAATATTCTTTTAAATTAATTAATTAATTATAATTAATTATTTATGACTTACAAAATAATAAAATGTTTACTAAGGTCAAATTGTCACTTTCTAAGATGTCTAAATTTTATATAATTATTCATAGGTAATGTTACTCTTATGTTGGATAATTTACTATTCATAAGGGTCATATTACTATTCATAAGGGTATGTTACTATTCATAAGGGTCGGTCACTATTCACCAAAAATTATTTTTGTTTAATTAGACTCCAAAAATCATCTTGAACACAACCGTGAATGTCAGATTTTCAAAATTCCAAACATAGAAGTGACAAACATATGTTTAAAGGTCACTTATCACTTAGTAGTTCATTATTTTGTGTTTTCATGTTATTTTATGACATAAATATAATAAGGGTATTTCCATTAAAAAACATTGGGTCGTTACAGCATATTTCAATATTCGGAATTTAATTATGGGTGCAAATATTATTTTTATAAAATGAAAGATTTTATCTGTTATGATTATTTTATGGTTATTTTAAATTGTAAATAATGATAGGTGGTTCAATTATAAACTATTTTCAGGTGATCTAGTAATATCTCTCCGATACATTGGTTAATGAGATAGAGTTAATCGATTATGTTTATCCCAATAGATTATGGGAATACACTATGATAGTTATTCGAAGAATACGATGATGGTTATTTCAAGCATTACTATGAGGGTTACTATAAGTATAAACTTGATGGTCATTCCATGTGTAAGTAATAATGATATGAAAATGATAACTCAAGTTACCTACATGATTTATCTATTCATTATATAGGTTTCTATGAAAATATTATGATTTCAAAAGGTGAAATAAAGTATATCAATCATCATAAGGTTGAAAAGTATAATTCTGTGAGAAGTTTATTATGAGTTTTTCATAATTTTAATGAAAACTTATGAGTTCTATTTTATACTTTAAATTTTATTATGATTTTTTAAGGAAATTTTTTTAGATAATTGGATTCCTTGGGTAAGAAAATGTATATATTGGGCCAAAATATTATTTTGAAAAAGGAATTTTTTTATAAGTATTCATGGACTAACAATTTATTCTTTATTTTTGTGCCCCTTAATGAGTTTTTTGGCTGCATCCGATGTTTTTCTTTTTTTAGATGGATTAAGGATGTTTATGGAAAATAAAGAAGTCAAATTGAAATCTGTGATAATTTTTCATGAATATAAATTATGTTTGTATTATGAAAAAACAGATACTGAGTAGAAGTGGAATCTTTGTAATATTTAGGATTACTGTGTAAGATTTATGAATAAAGATAAAAAATTATAAATCTAAAATATATTGAGGAGTGAAAAAAATTAAATATAGTCTAAAGAAACTAGAATAATTAATGTTTATGTTCAGGTCCTTACAGTTGGTATCATAGCTGGGTTTAGATAACTTTAGAAGTTAAGATATTATTTGAAAATAAGTTACAAATTCTTACAAACAAAATTGTTAGTATGTTAGCTAGAATCATAGTTATTTTAGACAAATAAAATGAGTTTTAGATAAAATGAATAAGGATATCTTAGTGTTTATCCTTCTCATAAGATAGTTTAGTAAATGGATGGATCTAGTAGGAACCAAAGTAATAATGGATGTGAAGAAAAATGTGGTAGTTTTCTCAATGAGAAACCGAATGGAATGGAATTTTTAGGTATAATGTTTTTGGTTTTTCTTAACCATATATCAGGAGTAATTATTAAAAATCTGAACATTTATGAGTTTCATAATGTATCAAATATGAGTGTAATATATCCCCATGGAAGTTCAGGTGATAATTGTAAAATAGGTAAATATATTCAATGAACTATGTGTCAAGAATGTGGAATAAAACACTTAGGAAAATGTATTGAAAGAACAAGAAGATTTATTATATATGTTAAAGGAGGTTATAAATCAATAATCCTATAGGAAAATGGAATTTTTCAGTTAACTACATGAAGGGGAAATAAGATCTTCCTGAGGTATCAATTGAATGTCTTAAATGTGGGGAGAATGGTTACTATGAAAACAGATGTCCTAGGGGGAAGGCCCACAAATGGTATCACCAAGAGCATATAGATATCTATTTAGAAATATCTAATGCCATTATAGTTGAATATGAGGAAATTGCCAATTACATATGACATTTATAGATTATTTATTATCTTATGTTTTGAAATTGTTAAATATAAGTACATGATTCATATTTTCATTTTTAGTAAACAATTATTAAGGAATAAAATTGGAAAACATGGTTAATGAATTATAAAGAATAGTAAATTAATAATATATCTATATATAGTGGATTAAAGATATGTGGTATATTTTAAGATTATTATAAATTTAAAATAATTAGTACTCTTTTTATTGTGGGCATAATTTGGGAGACTGCAACACCCCAAGATCTCATAGTATGTTATCTTTTCAAAGTAATTCAATAACTTGCGCTACACGCAACATCAAGTTCGAGAACACCACGACTTACAAAACTAGCTGTTTAGAAAGTAGTTATGAATAGTATTAACTGAATTTTGAATTTTATATACTCTATATAATTTTATAATTCATATTATGTGTTTCTTAAACATAATATAAGAACAAATTCAATTTTTCAGATAAAGGAAGTATTTTTCAAAAAATGCAATTTCACCTCTTTTTAATGGAAACCCCTTTTTAAATATAATATTTGATACTTCTAGATATTAAATTTTAGAAAATAAAATTCTTCTTTATAATCGGGATATGAAAATTTAGTTTTGATATATTTTTGGTGTTTTTATGATAACTTACATATTTTGATGAATAGTGAAAAATACTAAATTTTAATTGAAAACAACTTTTTGAATAGAAATAATTTATAGTGTTAAATTATGAATTTTAATGGTTTGGAAGTATAATTAGATTATATTTTTATCATTTAATAAAATTTTGGTCATTATAGGAAATTTCACATTTAAATTTGATATAAACACATGTCAATCTTTTGATGGTTTTTACTTTTTAAAAAATCCGCCTTTTGGTTTTGACAATGGGAATTAATTTTAAATTAATTAATGAAACTTAAATATTTGGAATTTTTTAAAATATAAATCATTTTTGAATTTTTAATATCAAAATTATCCTAGGGTGATGTTTTGGCATTTTTCTAAAAACATTCAATTTTTGATGAATAGTGAAAAACACTACGTTATTGTTAAAATCGACATTTTATTTAATTATTTAATTATTTTATATAAATATATTTTAAGTAAAAAAAGATATATAATACCTATATAAGTTCAATGTAATTCATTGGAGTCATTTTATAATAAAATTAGATGTATAAAATTTTATGGAACTTTTTTAACGTCTTTTACCTACCTTCTTGGCACATTTGCAAATTTTCATAAAATGTAATTTTACCACTTCTGGGAATTGAATTTAAAAAATCCAAGAGAAATAGTTGAAATCAGTATGTAAAATGTGGTTTAATAATATGAAAATGATTTTTGGTGAATAGTAACTTTTGACTTTTATTTACCACGATTAAAAGTAAATAGGGTAATTAACAGTAGAAATGATATTATAATTACCCTAACACATGTCCTATTTCTATTGGATAAGTGTATATCGACCATGACCAACCTTATGAATAAAATATTATCCTTTTGGTCATCTTGGAATAGATTAGTACATTTATTATTATTTTATTTAAAGAATAGTTAAAAGTGTTAAATTCAAAGTTTAATAACTAAATAGTTTTTAATATAGGGTTATACATAAGATAAATTAGACTATAAATATTCATTATAAATATAAAAAGATTTCCAATATAATTTTATTATACTTGTAATTTTTAGATATTAAATAATTAAATTTATTTATGACACAATGGTGATGCAATAATTACTTTATCAATGAAAGATTAAAATAATTGATATTATAAATATACAAATAAATGTAAGTTGACAATTTTTATGCCATCCACGAATTTTATATATTAATATGATATTTTAAGGTCTATTAAATGAATTTTATTTGAAGTAATCATTTTTTATGACTTTCACAAAAACCAAATACTAAATAGTATCAAAATTGACATAAATGAATTTCTTTTAAAAATATTATATTATTAAATTATATAATATTCTTAAAAATCTAAGGTTCATACAAAGGACATATATAACAATAAATATGTCATTAATTATCTACTTGGGGTTCTCTTGGATTTTTATAGTAAGTTTATTAACCATTTATTATAATAATACAAGAGGACATGGTACAAGTTAAACCATTTAACTAAGAGTTAAATCTAAAAGATAGGGTTAATATGGTGACCTAAACTTGTCTAAAACCTATTTTTTAGAGTATTTAGAACTATAACCACCTTATATTATAAATAAATTAATTTTGATCCATTATAAACCAGAAATTATTTTATAATAAAATAATATTTGAAACTTTTCCTAAATTGAGCCCCACCTCTCTTATAAATGGGTACTTCCCCTTCTCTCAAAATCACATCCTCTAAAGCCATTTGTCTTGGAAAAGCCCTGAAATAATCTCCTCCCAACTTCCCTCACTTAATCCTAGTGTCCTTCACTCTATCATAAAGCCAACATAAGGAGTCCTATTGTTCAAATCAAATGGAAACACCCAAAGAAGAGGTAATTATTTTATCACCTCTTTCGAAGTTCTTTTCTTCTTCCACTTTCCCTTTCTTTGTAATTCCCATACCAAAATAATAAATCCAATAACTTCTACATAATATGATGTTATTATAAATATGTTAAAACTATAATCATTATTCTATCCATCATATGAATGATAATTTCACCATGTAAGCGTACGTACGGCTTACCGTCTCCACGCCATGGTGTAATTTGTTATTCAACACTATGTTATTTGGATGGATATATTAATGAGTAATATGTATATAAATAATGAAAATTACATGATAATTTATATTTAAAATTAATATACCATCCAATTACACACCTTTTAACCATTAAGGAAATGATATCATCGCTTGTGTGTTCGTACGACTTACTGTATCCACAACACGATGAGAATCATTTCCAGGTTCACCATTCAACGATGATTATGAAAATATATATTATTAATAAGTATGAAATATATGGCATAAAAATTATACTGGATATATATATATATATATGTATGTATGTAATTACATATATCTTATTCACTTACTTCCGTTCAATATGATATGAAAACGGAAACAACAATTATGCGTACGTACGACCTACTGTCTACATAAATGGTGTTTTCCATTTCATATATCTATCTATTATAGATATTTATATTAAAAATATATATTATATATAAATCATGTTTTATATTCTAAAATTATTTAAATCATTATCTAAATGATATGATCAAGAATAACAAGTTAAAACAAGTACAATAAAGAAAGTGATTATTACTCGAAATGTTAATTTAACATGGAAATCATAATTAAATGGGTAGTATAAAGTCATAAATGAATAATGTATGATATAATAAATATTAATATGGTTTTTTTATAATTTAATAACATACTATGGTCATTATACAGGAGGTTAAACGTACCCTCGACCAAAGGAAAGTGCAAGGTAAGGGTTAATTCCTCAATCTCATTATTATTCGAGATTGTTTATGTGTAATTATTTTCTGGGACATATTTATTATCCATGTCCATGTTTCATAAAACAAATTTCAAAATGATTCTTTTAAGTTAATCTTTAACTAAAACAACTTATTAAATAATTTAAATATTTATTCTTCTAAATCTTTCTCATTAATGTCTATGTTTTCAAAATGGGTTTAAGGATTTATTTATATGGACATGATTGTTTTAAAATGTTAATTCCTTTCAAAAGTTTCAAAGTTTTATAATATTATTTGATTTAAAAATCTATTTTAAATTACTTCCTTTATAAATTTGTGAATTTTAAATTATTTCACAAAAAGGGATATTTCTCTCAAAAGTTTTACTGATCATTTCCAACTATGTCAACATACATTACTGGATATTATTCTTAATTAAGGTTGATTTATTATAATAAAATCTTCCATATTATATTGAATGAGTTATGATATGTTTTGTAACATCCCAAGCTTCATCGATACGATTCTCTTTGAATAATGCAGTAGCGTGTGTTGTACGCAACTTCAAGTTCTAACACACACCACGACTAATCAAACTAACCATTATGAATAGTAATACCCAATTTTTAAAATTTTATAAATTTTATCTCTAAAAATGGAATTCATTTTTTGATTAGGAATAACGAATTTATCCTAATGTGAAATTTTGGTACTTTTCGGATAACTTTTATATTTTGACGAATAGTGAAAATTACTAAATTTTAATTTAAAACTAATTTTTTTAATAAAAATAATTAATAGTAATAAATTATTAATTTGAGTGGGTTTAAAGTATATTTAGAATATATTTTTATCATATAATACAATTTTGGTCATTGGACATAATTTCACACTTAAACCAGACATAAACAAGTGTCAATCTTTTGATAGTTATTATCTCTTAAAAACAGGCTTTTTGTTTTAACAACAAAAATTAATTTTAAAATAATTTCTTCCACTTATGTGTTTGGAATTTAGATAAATGGACTCCATGTTTAGAATTAAGAGGTACAAATTTTGTAAATACGTAACTTTTTTTTATACATTTTGAATAATTACTTCAGTAAATATTTTATTTACCATGGTTAAAGGGTAAATCCGGTATATAAGGGTAAAAAAATAATATTATAATAATACTAAATTACCCGAAAACATGTCCTAACATTATTTTTGGATACATGTCCAACCATGGGAATCTTTGGGTCGATTTTGGGACCCCATGGAGCCACTTGTTGGTGATAGGAACACTTTATATTAATTAAGTTAAAGTAAATACACAAATGAAATAACCATATATCTTTTAGAAAAACAATTTTTATATAGATTTATACATTAGATAAATTAGATTTTAAATATTTATTATAAAACTAAAACTATTTCCTACATAATGGTATTTTATTTATAATTTTTATACATTAAATAATTTAATTTATTTATGACACAAAGGTGATGTAGTAATTATCTAATTAATGAAATATTAAAATAATTGATATTATAAATATCCAAATAAATGTAATTTGAGACTATTTATGAATTCCACTATTTTTATAGGTTAATATGACATGTTAGTATTCATTTAATTATGTTTTTTGATGTAATAATTCTGTTATGATTTTCACAAAAATCAAATACCAAATAGTGTCAAAATTGACATAAAAGAAATTTTAAAATAAATATTATATTATTAATTGATATTATATTATTATAAATCTAAGGTTTGCCCAAAGGACTGATATTATGATAGTTTTATCATTAGTGGACCACTTTGGGGTCTCTTGGATGTATATAGTAAGTTTATTAACTATATAATATAAAATACAATGTGACATGGTAAATGTCAATCTAATTAACTAATAGTTAAAACTAAATGATAAGTTTAATATAATGACCCAAACCTGTATAAAAACTATTAGTTGAAAGGATATATACCCATACCCACATTATACTCTTAATAATACACTTTGGAGCCATTAGAAACCGAATATGAATTTATTATAAATTAATACTTTATGTTTTTTCTAAAGAGCCCCTCCTCCCCCTTATAAAAGGACACCACTTCTAACCAATTATTAACACCTTAAAAGCCTTTTGGTTTGGCCAAAACCAACCCAAATATTCTCTCAAATTCTCTCATTCAACCTAGAGGAATTATTTTTATCAGAAAGCCAACCTAAGGATCCCTTTTGATCAAATCAAAAGGAAGAACCCGAAGAAGAGGTAAGGTTTTCACCACCCTCATTCAAATTCCTTTATCCTTCAAATTATTCTTTATTTGTTATTTCAATTCTAAAATAATAACTCCATTATCTCTTATATACAGTTATGTTGTTATAAATATGGTACAACCATATTAATTATTCTATCCATCCCGTGAATGACATGTCACCATACGTGCGTACATATGGCTTACCGTCTCCACGTCGTGGTGTAATTGTTATTCAATACCTTATTATTTGGATGGATATAATAATGATGTTTAATTAATTTAAATAATAAATATAATATGATAATTATTCTTTATATATGATATACCACCCAATTATATATTATTTTAATATCAAAATAATGATATTGTCGCGTGTGCGTACGTACGGACTACCGTCTCTACGAACGCGATGAGATTCATTCTCCATCGTATCCATTCAAGAATAATTCTCATTTGATTATTAAAAATAATGTTTAAGGACTTTATATCATTTTGTATATGAATAAAATACAACCTATCCATAACAAACATGTCTTATGTAACAAAAAATATAAAAGAAAATGAGTAAGTTAACATCCGAAACAGCGATAATACTAAGATATTATTAACAAAGCCATGTCAAAAGATCATATATGATATCATATTAATGTATATGATTATTTTATAATTAAATAACAATTATTTCACCACTATAAATGAGGTTAACCTACCCCAACCAAGGAAAAGTACAAGTTAAGGGGTTTCTTATCTCACTTTTAATTCTATGAGATTTCCATTGTTCACCACTTATTTATTGCATGTGGTGTATTGTGTAGTGCCATTTGATATGTATTATCATGATCCTATTTATATTCATGATATTATATGAATCATTTGGTGGTTATTGACTATTTTTCACACGTATTGATTGATTACAATGAGGTAAGGGTTTCTTTCACAATCTCTTCATTATCTGAGGTTTTTTATACGTGATTGTCTACTGGGACCTCTTTATCATCCACACCCATGTTTCTTAAAAATGTATTCCAAAACATTTTTACTATTTACTTGACTATGGGTTAAAGTCATTTATACCCTTGTTTTACTTTTATAAAATGGTTTTAAAGGAATCTTTCCATCATTTTCCAAACAAGGTCCTTTTTAACCTTTTCGACAAAATTAAGGTAAGAATGTCTTTTTTTAACTTATAAGGTGGGTGTGGATATTTTCCACCATTGTAAAATCTTAGAATATTCCCTTAAAGATTATAAGAATATTTTCAATGTAAATGTTTTATTTTATAATTATGTGAATTTTAAATGATTTAAAAAAAGAGATATTTCTCTCAAATAGTTTTGATTTCATCTATGTCAACATCCTTTGATGGATTTTAAGATTATTTGAAGTTGATTTATTATGATACAAAACTTCCATATTGTATTGAATGTTTTGTGATATGTTTGATTGTGGATGAGTTATTTTTATTTCATTCATGGTTTATGGTTAAAGTATTGACATTTCGTAAGTTTGGTATAATACGAAAGTTTATGTTATATCTCAACCTTTTCTTAAGATGAATGTGTCGGACTAGTATGCTCCGGGTTGGGGACCAGTAAAATTAAGCCCTCCGGGTTTGTGTTTTGTTATTAGAGGCACTCTAGGTTTGTGTTTGGTTATTATAGTAACTCCAGGTTGGTGTCCGGTTATTAGAGGCACTCCGGGTTGGTGTCCGGTTATTAGAGCCACTCCGGGTTCGTGTTCGATTATTAGAGGAACTCCGGGTTGGAGTCCGGTTATAGAGGCTCTCCGGGTTGGGTTCCGGTTACAGTTATCCCTTAAGTCTTGGCATGAGGCCTTGACATAGAAATTAAAGTTCGACATTATGCATTCCCTCATTATGAAATTAGTTATCACATGTGATTATTTGATTAATTGAATATCCATGTGCATGTTTATATGGTAATGTTTGAAATATTTTTTACCATATTATGTTCACTTTAATGTTTAAAAAGCTGTTGTTTTTATTACACATCTTGCCTTAAATGTTTATAGCTTATGCTAAATTATTTACCCTTACTGAGCATATGAGCTCACCCCTTTATATGTTTTATTTTTTCCCAGGATGTGATGAAGTATTTTATGAATGACCTGCACGGAATGTATGAGGGGATATGAAGACAAGATGTGTTGTAGTTTTTTTCACTTTACGATGTAATGTAATAATTATGAATACATCCAGTGTTTCCAAGGCTATTAAACTCATCGGTCTTTCATGATTTGATCATTTGTGATCATGCCAATGTCATTTAATAATGCACCGACTCTGGGTAACTGGGGTCGGGGCATTAAAGTTGGTATAAGAGGAAGTTTATCACAAACCTTGGAAGCTATATTTAGATAAACTCTGATTAGAGCACATACACCTAAGATGAACATTGAGGATTAGTGTAGAAGAACTTCCTAGAATTTTGGTATTGTAGATATTTTGTGAGTTTTCTGAGCAATACATCCCTGTCTAGATAGGAGCAGGTAGAGGCGGCTCTGGAACAGATGTACCTAGGGGTAAAACCTGAAAACACCACTTTGAGCTAGACTCAAACAGGAACTGGTGTACGACAACAGGCCTTGCTGCACTCTTGGGAACGACACTCCCGTGGGATATGCTTAGGATAATTCTCATTTTCATTACAAATAATTATGAAGGGTTTATGAGTATATAATTCCTCAAAGAAAACATTTTTTTTATGATTATGGATTATATCCATAAATAGTTCAACATATGTTAAGTGTTTTACAAGTTTGAAATTATGTATTTTGATTCATAAACTGATCTAGTTTATGACATTGTTTAGAAATGGAGCCTTTTGGAAGGAATGGAAACTGTATTAATGCATGAAATCCATGTAGGGATTTCCCTCCTACTCAAGATAATTATAGTGGAGCTGGTGATGCAACTGGTGCTGATCAGATAATCACCATACTCGGACAACTCACTCAGGTTATGAATAATAACCTTACCCATATGGAGCACCCTGATCCACAGCGTGGAGGATCAATGTTAGATCGCTTCATGAGGAAGAAAACACCAATATTCAATGGGAGTACAAATCCCTTAGTATCCAAGCAATAGATAAGTTCCCTAGAGAAAATATTTTAGGCTTTGGGGAGTAGTGAAAGGGAAAAAGTTATCATGGCAGTTTATCGCCTAACTGGAGATGCTGATCAATGGTGGTCGTTGATACAAAACACGAAGGAAGATTATGAAGTATCAAATATGGAGTGGAGGTAGTTCAATGATCTTTTCTTAGAAAAATACTTTCCTCATGACCATAAAGAAGATATGGAAGGGAAATTTCTGAGTCAGAGGCAAAAGGAGGATGAGAATGTCGCAACATATGAGGCTAACTTTACAAGGATAGCAATGTATGCTAGAGATTATATACGTAACCCAAGAAGTAAGATTGATTGTTTCTTTGATGGGTTAAAAAAATTTCTATTTTGAGATATAGTATCTAAATACTTCTCAACGTATGAAGATATAGTCTCATGTGCTATCAAGACAGAAAAGAAATTCTCTAAATCCTATGACAATAAAGTAAAACAAGAGAAGAAGAGAACGATGGAGCAAGAGATAGATAAAGGGAAAAAGGAAAAGAAGGATTTTACATTATGTGAAAATTTTGGGAAGAAATACCCCTGTACTTGCCTAAAAATAATGGGAGTTTGTTAGAAATGTGGAGAAAAAGGTCACCAGACTCGTGATTGGAAGGGAAAGAAGGAGGCTGTTAATGTTGAATGCTACAATTGTAGTGAAATGGGGCATTATAAAAATGAATTTCCTAAGCATCAGGGAAACTTACCCTAGAAAAGTCCAAGGGATCAAGTCTAATCTTATGTTGTTATTATAGTTGAAGAGGAATAATTAATGTATTTGTGTTTTTGTACTCAAGGATTATATTCTGGTTATGAGAATAACATGATATATATAAGGATTTTACTATATTACTTGTTGTTTTCATTAAGGTTTTAATATAACTAAGGTAATCATATTTTCAGTATGTGAAAGTAAGAGGAACATTACTCTATTTGGAGAATCTGACATTGCTATTGATTTTATAATTTAGATACCTTTAACAGAGAGTCTGGAAAGAGGTACATTGGATAACTATAATGTTTTGGAATGGATTAAGTTGAACTTTGGATAAAATTATTCAAGGTTAAAACATTTCTTATGATTGTTTTTGGAATATTATGATATTATAGTTTTAGGAAAAGGACAACCTGCATGTTGGGGGATAACCCGTCGCGTTGGACAAAGCGGTAGGAATCGAACCAACAACCATAGTGTGACATGCCTTTATTACCTACCACAAGCCTATAGGAAGTCCCTGGTTATTATGAAATATTTTTCCTAATATAAATGGTATGTGTTAATATTTGGAACCTTGTATGATTAGGATAAATATAATATTTTTGAGTTCTATTTTCATTTTGAGTGAAGGATAAGTTTTTGGTAGAAATTAGTTGAAGGCTGAAACTATACTTGTCATGTATATGTATATATAACTCTCTCTTATTCTATGAATAAATTAATTCTTAAACTTTAGTAAAGGTATATTAAAACAAAAAATGTGTCATCCTAATACCTTATGTTTTGTTGAACTGATGATATTTTAAATCACCATAGATTGAAGTCTTTGAGGCCCTCAATTTTACACATGTTTGTGATTGATGACCTCAATCACTCCCTATAAATATTTACATTTTTCCTCCAATTATGTGTCTCTAATTTCCACCAATGTTATCCTAATCGAGATCATAATTTTGTGGTGACTTTTTCATTTCCCTTTCATTCTTATTAAGGCTAAATTTTATTAACCTTATTTCCGATGTGGGTTTTCCACAAAGGTATTTTCTATTCTCAACCTTTTATTTTCAAAGAATAACTTAAAATTGCGATGAAACAATTTATTGAAGGAGGGGAGAAATTAACACCCCAATCTTCCATGGTATGAATCTATTTGAAAAATACTGTAGTGTGTGTTGTACACAACTTCAAGTTCTAACAGACACCATGACCAATCAAACTAGCTGTTATGAATAGTAATACCCACTTTTTGAAATTTTATAAATTTTATCTCTCAATATTGAATTTATTTTTGGTTTCTGAATATCTAATTTATCCTAGGGTGAAATTTTGGTACATTTCAGATAACTTTTATATTTTGATGAATAGTGAAAGTTACTAAATTTTAATTAAAAATTACTTTTTCATAAAAATAATTAATAGTGATAAATTATGAATTTGAGTGGTTTTAAAGTATATTTAGAATATATTTTTACCATATAATACAATTTTGGTCATTGGACATAATTTCACATTTAAACCGGACATAAACAAGTGTCAATCTTTTGATAGTTATTATCTCTTAAAAACACACTTTTTGTTTTAACAACGAAAATTAATTTTAAATTAATTTCTGCCAATTTTGTGTTTTGAATTTAGAAAAATTGATTCCATATTTAGAATTAGGATGTCCAAATTGTGTAAATATGTAATTTTTATTTTTATACATTTTGAATAATTATTTCGGTAAATATTTTATTTACCACGGTTAAAGGGTAAATCCAGTAAATAATGGTAAACAAATAATATTATAATAATAATAAATTATCCTAAAATGTTTCCTAACATTATTATTAGATACATGTCCGACCATGGGAATCTTTGGGTCGATTTTGGGACCCCATGGAGGCACTTGTTGGTGATAAGGACACTTTATATTAATTAAGTTAAATTAAATACCAAAATGACATAAGCATATATCTTTTAGAAAACCAATTTTTATATAGGGTTATACATACGTTAAATTCAATTGTAAATATTTATTAGAAAGATAAAAATATTCCCTACATAATGGTATTTTATTTATAATTTTTATACAATAAATAATTTAATTTATTTATGACACAATGGTAATGTAGTGATTACCTAATTAATGAAATATTAAAATAATTGATATTATAAATATCCAAATAAATGTAATTTGAGACTTTTTATAAATTAAACTATTTTTATAGGTAAATATGACATGTTAGTATTAATTTATTTATGTTTTTTCGAAGTAATAATTATGTTATTGTTTTCACAAAAATCAAATACCAAATAATGTCAAAATTGACATAAATAATTTTTAAAACAAAATATTATATTATTAATTGATATTATAATTCTAAAAATCTATGGTTCAGCCAAAGTACTGATATCATGATAGGTGTATCATTAATGGACCACTTTGAGGTCTCTTGGATGTATATAGTACGATTATTAACTATATAATATAAAATACAATGTGACATGGTAAATGTCAATCTAATTAACTAAGAGTTAAAACTAAAAGATAATGATAATATAATGACCCAAAACTATCTAAAATCTATTGGTTGAAAGGATTTAGACCCATACCAACATTATTCTCTGAATAATACACTTTGGATCCATTATAAACTGAATATGAATTTATTATATATTAATACTTTAAGTTTTTTCTAAAGAGCCCCTCCTCCCCCTTATAAAAGGACACCACTTCTAACCAATTTTTCACACCTTCAAATCCTTTTGGTTCGGCAAAACCCTACCCAAATATTATATCAACTTCCCTTACTTAAACCTGTAGGAATTATTTTGATCAGAAATCCAACCTAATGAGCCCTTTTGATCAAATCAAAAGGAAGAACCCGAAGAAGAGATAATGTTTTCACCACACTCTTTCAAATTCATTTCTTCTTCAACTTCTTCCTTATTTTTTATTTAAATTATAAAATAATAACTCCAGTATCTCCTATATAATGTGATGTTATTATAAATATGGTATAACCATATTCAGTATTCTATCCATCCCGTGAATGACATGTCACTATATGTGCGTACGTACGGCTTACCGTCTCCACGTCGTGTTGTAATTGTTATTCAATACATTATTATTTGGATGGATATAATAATGATGTGTAATTCATGTAAATAATAAATATAACATGATAATTATTATGTATATATGATATTCCACCCAATTATATATTATTTTAATATCAAAAGAATGATATTGTCGTTCGTGCATACGTATAGACTACCATCTCCACGAACGTGATGAGATTCATTCTCCATTGTATCCATTCAAATATAATTCTCATTTGATGATTAAAAATAATGTTTAAGGACTTGATATAATTCTGGATGTGAATAAAATACAACCAATCCATAACAAACACGGCTTATGTAACAAAACATATAAAATAAAATGAGTATGTTAACACCCGAAATGACGATAATACTAAGATATTATTAACAAAGAAATGTTAAAAGATCATATATGATATCATATTGATGTATATGATTATTGTATAATTTAATAACAATTATTTCACCACTATAAAGGAGGTTAACCTACCCTATCCAAGGAAAATTACAAGGTAATGGGTTTATTATCTCACTTTTAATTCCATGATATTTCCATTGTTCACCACTTATTTATTGCATGAGGTGTATTGTGTACTGCCATTTGATATGTATTATCATGATCCTCTTTATATTCATGATATTATATGATTAATTTGGTGGTTATTGAATATTGTTCATATGACTCGATTGATTACAACGAGGTAAGGGTTTATTTCACAATCTCTTCATTATCAGAGGTTGTTTATACGTGATTATCTACTGGGACCTCTTTATCATCCACATCCATGTTTCTTAAAAATGTATTCCAAAACAATTTTACTATTTACTAGACTATGGGTTAAAGTCATTTATACCCTTGTTTGACTTTTATAAAATTATTTGAAAGGAATATTTCCATCACTTTCCAAACAAGGTCCTTTTTAACCTTTTCGACAAAATAAAGGTAAGAATGGCTTTTTTTATCTTATACAGCGGGTGCGGCTATTTTCCACCGTTGTAAAATCTTAAAACCATCCATTATAGGCTTATAATAATATTTTCAAAGTAAATTTTTTATTTTATACTTATGTGACTTTTAAATGATTTAAAAAATAGATATTTCTCTCAAATGGTTTTGATTTCATCTATGTCAACATCCTTTGATGGATTTTAAGCTTATTTGATGTTGATTTATTATGATACAAAACATCCATATTTTATTGAAGGATTTGTGATATGTTTGACTGTGGATGAGTTATTTTTATGTCATTCATGGTTTATGGTTAAATTATTGACATTTCGTAAGTTAGATTTAATACGAAAGTTTATGTTATATCTTAAACTTTTCTTAAGATGAACGTGTCGAGCTAGTATGTTCTGGGTTGGGGATCTGTAAAATTAAGCCCTATGGGTTTGTGTCCGGTTATTAGAGGCACTCCGGGTTGGTGTCTGGTTATTAGAGGCACTCCGGGTTCGTGTCTGATTATTAGAGGCACTCTGGGTTGGAGTCTGGTTAGAGAGGCTCTCCGGGTTGGGTTCCCGTTACAGTTAGCCCTTAGGTCTTGGCACGAGTCCTTGACACAGAAATTAAAGTTTGTAATTATGCATTCCCTCATTATGAAATTAGTTATTACATGTGATTATTTGATTAGTATAATATCCATGTGCATGTTTATATGGTAATGTTTGAAATATTTTTTTACCACAGTATGTTCAGGTTTATGTTTAAAAAGACTGTTGTTTTTATTACAAATATTTCCTTAAATGTTTATAGCTTCCACTAAATTATTTACCCTTACTGAGTATCTGAGCTCACCCCTTTCTATGTTTTATTTTTATCCCAAGATGTGATGAAATATTTTATAAATGACCTCCAGGGAATGTGTGAGGGGATATGAAGAGAAGATGTGTTGTATTTTTTCTTCACTTTATGATGTAATGTTAGACTTATGAATACATATAGTGTTTCCAAGGCTACTAAACTCATCGGTCTTTCAATATTTGATCATTTGTGATCATGCCAATGTTATGTAATAATTAAATGACTCTGGGTAACTGGGGTCGGGGCGTTACATGTCTGACAGTGCATGTGCTATTTTTAAACCCTTCATGGTTTATGGTTGAAGTATTGAAATTTTGTATGCTAGTTTAAATACGAATGTTTATGATATGTTTTTTCATTTTCATACGAGGAATATAGTGGAGTTAGTAAGTGATGGGTGGGGCCTGCTATAGCCCCTCGATGCATCGGTAGGTCTCATGAGACAAATTAGTGTCTTAGAACAAGGCCTTGAACAAATTTTATTTGTAGTCTTAGCATGAGGCCTTGACTATGTGGTATTTATGTCCAACGTTAGGAATTCACTCATTATGAAATTAATTATTTCGTGTGATTATTCGACTAGAAGAATATAAATATGCATGTTTATATGGTAATAATGGATTTCGTTTCTCCATATTATGTTCAAGTTTATGTTTAAACGGCTGTTGATTTTATTACACATATTTCCTTAAAAGTTTATATCTTCCCCTAAATTATTTACCCTTACTGAGCATCTGATCTCACCCCTTTCTTATGTTTTGTTTTTTCCGGAATTCCAAGAAGTGTATTATGTTTGATATGTAGGGTTAAGGTAGGGGAATAATGGCATTCTAAGTGTATTATTTATGTTTTGTTTTATGTTTTAATGTGTAATGTAATGTTCATGTATGTAATATATTTTCCAAGACTAATAAACTGATTGGTCTTCGGGACTTGATTTCTTGTAATCATTCCAATGTATTAAAATAATGCATTGGCTCTGGGATTCTGGGTCTGGGGAATTACAGAGAATATTATTCTGTTTAGATAAATGTTTTAATTATATATAACCCATAAGTTTATCATGTAAAAAAATTACTCGGGGAAGAATTATCTTTTCCTTTTTTGGGAAAATTTTTAAAGGTGTAGATAAAATTTAGGGTTATGCGATATTTTATTTTGAATTAATAGGTTTTTTTACAATTTTGAGGATGAAAAATGAAAGGTATGAGATAACATTTGACATTAAATCATTTATTTAACATTGAATATATTAAGGTTATTTTTAGGATGTTTATCATATTTCTAGGAATGTTATAATTATTGTTTTTGAAAAAGGAAAACTCGTAGGCCAGATGAAAACACATCATGTTCGTTAAGGCCATGAGGATTAAATCCACAACTAAAGGCTGGTATTGGTGAATCACCTTCCGTTGGACTTTGTTATGTCCTGGTTAGTATGAAAATATTTTCTCTAATTTAAATGATCAAATAGAAAAAGTTTACATTCATTTTGGGAATATAGGTTTTATTATATAGATAACCATGGGATTAGAAATTAATTTGGTGATTAAGTATTTAATGTTATTTTCAAAGAAGATAATTATAATTTTGGGGAGCATTTTAAGATTTAGGTAAACCTAATACTATGGGTTATTTTTGAGGATTAAAGGTTGGATTATATTTTAGAAGAAAAAATGGTCATAATATTTACTTCTGGATAGAATTATATAGTTGGAATATTTTGATAAATTTTAAGGATAATTATTTATTTAATGATCTATGTTGAAATTTGGAGCATTAGTTTTGAATTTTGAGAATTAAATTATTTTTTCTTTATATAATGGTTTATATATTTTATTAATTATATTATATTTTCCTAAATATTTGGTCTTGGTAATGTATAAATACAAGTGTAATATCATGTTAACATTTTTAGATTTTGTTACCCATTAGACGTTGATTCAAGTGCTTTAAGACAAAAAACCCATCCTGAATACTCATCATTTTGAGAAAAAAATATGAATTTTTGGTGGAAATTGTTTAAAAGATGAAATTATCCTTGAAAAGTAAGTATATTTACTTATGTTCTTATTATAGGAAGTAAAATAATTCCTCAAAATTTAGTAAATGGATTTTGAAAAAACATTATCTATTTACATTTCTAATCAAGAAATCAATGGCTTTTTAACCCATCATAGATTGAAGGTTTTGTGATGGTAAAATTTCTCATGGCCTTGTTCTCTATCACTCATTAAAAATTATTCTATGTTATATATTTCTTCCATATCCATGTTTTCACTTCCCAAATAAGTTCTCATACTCTTAAACCAACTATTTGTTATTTTATATGACCTTACATTTTTTATCTCTTTTTAGGAGGTAGTTTTATTGACCCTTTTTACGAAGTGGTTGTTTTTTGACAAAGGTATTTTCAAAATCAAACCATGTTTACCCAATACAAATTCTAATTGTCTGGATTAAATTTCATATGTGGGGTATATAATTTAATGTCAAAATATTTTAAAAATAAGGACTATGTTCGACACCGTAAAAGATACACATCACCAAGATTAAATGAATAATGAATTATTATTATTAAAATGTGATAGTTATAAAACTAGATATTAAAGTAGTGGGAATGAATTTTAATAAAAAAATTATTAAATACCTATTGTTTCTACTCATAACTAATGTTTGAATTAATTATAAATAAACCAACACCCTATTTTTTAGTCAATTCATTTTTTTCAAAAATATATTTTCTTTAAAAATGTGTTTTCTTAATTTTTATGAGTTATTATTATTATTAATTTTATAAAATATATTTGAAAAAATTAACTTCATTTTTGGATTTATAATTTAAACATTACCTTAGGCTTAATTTTTTAGAATTATTTGAAAATATTGATTTTTCAATGAATAGTGGAAACATCGATTTTTATTAAAAATTGTATTTTATTATTAAGAAATTACAATGTTGAATTCAATTTGGGATTAGATTTAAAATTTAATTAGTTAATTTTTATTTTAAATAATCCATTTATTATTTATAAATTGATTTTAAACATGAAATTTGTATAAAAACATTTTATAAAGTCATTTTTCTAATAAACCATTTTCATCGCGTTTTTCCAGTTTAATTTTAAATTAAATTATTCCACTTATATGTTTTTAATTTTTAAAAGTAGATTATATATTTGGAATAGGTGGTTCCAAATTTAGTAAATATGCCCCTTTTAATTTTGGGCAATATGAATATTAACCATAGTAATTTTTGTTACCATGATAAATGGTAAAGAGTGTAATTAAACATATAAATAAAGTGATAAGGAATATAAAATGACCAAAAATATTACATTAATTTTATTTTATGATTATATTTCTTCCACAATCATCCAATATTTAGTTATATATAAATTTTCTCTATTTTTATGAGATTATGAACTTTATAATATTTTATTTAAATAAATGTAAAAAATGTCACACTCTATTTTTATTAACAAAAGCATTTATAACACAGATATTATAAGAGGATATTTTAATTTATAAATTGTATTTTAAAATATAAAAGATTTATCTTTATCATTGTAATTTGTTTTTAAATTTTTGTGAATAAATAATTACCTTAAATGTTTACATAACACTGACACAGTAAATATTAATTTATTGGAAAATAAAATAAATGATATTAAAAATATTAAATGTAATATAATTTGAGGCAAATAATGAGATCCATTAATTTTATATATTAACATTACATGTTAGGGATGCATTTTTTTTTAATTTTACTTCCCTTCTTGAGGTTATTAATGTCAATGAAATGAATAGTTCTAAAAACTGACATTAATTATAATTTATTAAATGATATATATGTTTTTAGAAATATTATTTTTTTTAAATTAATTGTTATATGTTTTATAATATCAACCATGATCAATTTATGTTCCTTTTTTCCATTTATAGTATTTATCTTGACTCGCAAAGAATAAAAATCCTTGTTGACATGGTATGTGTGAAAGAGGTTAATGAGGGGTTAAAACCAAAAGATAAGGGTAAATAAATATTCAAACTTTTTTATTTTATTATGGTATTAATCTAAATAATCATCTAATAATTTAAATAATTATTCTTTGAGTGATTTTTAATGGAAAAGTTAATTTATGTTGATTTAATATTTATTGAAATTGCACGACTGTCCCTCCCTCTCTTATAAATGGGAACCTCTTCTTCTCAGCATTTCACACTTAAAATAAAATTTTACTTAGAAAATACCTACCAAAATACCTTACTAGAATCCCTAACCTCACTATATAGGTCTTATTTTGGGAATAATACCAACCTTAATGGGATTAACATGTTAAGAAAAGGAGATTTTTCAAAGAAGAGGTATTTTTTAACCCCATGGTTTTTATTTTATTTCTTCTTCCACCTCCATAAATATTTTTCAACAATGATAAAATAATCACAATAATATCCTCAATATACTGATATTTTATTATTATAATTTAATGATTTATATCCATCTCCTCTTCCATCAAATGGGAAATGAAACCATGGTTTATATGTATGGTAGACTATGACCCTGTGGATCGATGTAATTGATTTTCCATCACAGTCTCTCATGGATGGATTATAATAATGGAAACAATGGTTATATTTTTTATTATTGACATTTTTATCATTATGAAAAGATAATATATCATTTAATTTTATACCTTTCCATTCACATAAAAATGATAACATCGTTCGTGCATACAACCCCACGAAGTGATGTGATTTATTTTTCATAACCACATCATATAAATGACATATACATGTATAATTAGTTATGTAATATGATATTATTATCTTTATTTATTTATTGAATAATACTTAAATTATTTCTATAATGATTATCAAAAAATTGAAACGTTACTTGTGCGTATGTATGACCTACCGTCACCATGATTAAAACATAGTTCATATTTAATAACATTCTTTCATGATTTTATTAAAAGCCTAATTTATGTATAAAAATGATAATTATTTCATTATTATTATTATTTAGAGTATGTAATAATTACCTCATTAACCATAATCAACTTACCAAATCCATTTTTGAACTTATAAAACAAATATCATCGAAACTTCTGACAAGAATTAAATTAATTAAATAATTAAATATAGCATGGTGAGAGTAATAATAAAAGGAATAATAAAAAATATAATGGTAATTAATAAAGTAAATAACTAAGATAATTTTATTATTCATGAAGAAAATAATTTATATTACATATCAGACTCAAGGTAAGGGACTTTCTTTGAAAAATTATATTTTAATGTTTCCCTTAAAAAAGTATTTTTCATCCATATCAATGTCTTATAAAAATGTTTTAAATAAGTTTTTTTCAACTATATGATTAATTTTAAAGTCATTTTTACCATTTTTGACCTTTTATTTTTTTTTTGAAAGGAATCATTCATATTTTTCCGAATGAGGTACTTTTTTCTTTTGTCTCAAAAGTATTGAAGGAACCGGTTTAACTTATATGACATGAACGGATTTTACTTCCATCATTAATAGTATATTATTTGGAGATTACATCATAATATTATAATTATTTTTCCAATTAAATAGTTTTCCTTTATAATTTTATTATATTTTAACATGTAATTTCAAAATGTAAAATGGAATTTTCCCCAAGAATGATTTTCATGATCTTTAATGGTATTTACTTTAATTAATTATAACCACCCTTAATGTTACTTATTCTTCATAGGAGATAATATATAATGATACGATCACAATTATTTCTTAGGATTTTTTATTATTTCTGAAAATATATTTTCACAGAACCCATTTCTCTTCCACTGGTTAATCAAGTTATGATAGGAATTCCCTTTTTTAACATATACGATGACAATGAGCTTTGCACCACTATAACCTTTATTTTATTTTTGGATTAACATTGAATTATTCATGTTTATTTTAATAAAAACATACCTTCCCTTTTTTGGGTGATTTATGCATTCAAAATGGGGTTTTGAAAGAAAAGTATATTTCAATATCTAAAAATTGTTTCTTCTGGGTGAAAGAATTATATTAAATACTTGAAGATTTAACGTGTTATGATTATATTATGGTTCTTGTTAATTGTCTATAATGATGGATGGTTCCATTATAAAAAATGTTTAGCTGAGCTTATTATATCCATCCTATCCATTACGTAAAGGGAAAGATTAATCTGGTTAGGTTTATCTTAAGAGATTTATAGATTATACTACTGTGGGTATTCTAAGTATAAGCATGATGATTATTTCATGTGTAACTACAACGGTTACTATAATTATAAACATGATGAATATTCCATGTGTAAGTATAAATGATATAGAAATTATTATTCAATTCACCTAAATGAAATATCTATTCTTTCTATGGGTTTTTATGGAAATATTATGATTTCACAAGGTAAAGGGAATTATATGATACATCGTATGGTTGAAAAACATAACTTTTTAGTAATGTTATTTTTTTTTCATAATTTAAATGAAACCTTATGAGTTTTACTTTTTCTTTATGATTTCAGATGTAATGGTTTCTAAAATGTTTTTCCATAAAAGTCAATTCCGTGAATAAGAAAATGCTATTTTGTAGCCAAATTTTATCTTGAAAATGAAATTTTTTATATGTATTCATGGTACAACAGTTTCATTCTTTAGTTTTATGTACCTTACTGAGATTTTTGTGCTTATAACACATTATAAAATGTTTTTTCATATGTCTTAAAGACGGGTATGTTAAATAATGAATTCAAGTTGAAGGCTGTGAATACTTTTCATGAAAATAAATCATGTTTCATGTTAAATGTTTTATATTGTGACAAAATGGATATTGAGTTGAAGTATCTTATTTTAAATAATTTTTATTATTATTTAATATTTATAATCGAAATCTTTATAATTATAAACCTAAATGATCTTTAGGAATGAAATAAAATTAAATCTATTAAAAGAAACAATAATAAGTAATGTATAATGTTGGGTCATTATAATCATATTTTAAAGATGAAACACGAGTGGGTTTTATATCTAATGTTGAAAATAATCACAATATAATTCTTAGTTTTTATGTCTATAAATATGGATAAAGGAAATAAAATTTATAAAACCTATGTTCCAATAATTTACCACCAATTTGATTTTGTTTGGTTGTAGATTTTTTTCATTTGAATATATTTAGTGGTTTCTTTTAGGTATAAAAATTATTATTTTTAGGTATTAGACATGGAGTTATACAGGCATAGTTTTGGATGAATATTACACTTTACATGCACATAATGTTGGTTAATTTTAATTTTTTAATTAATTCTATATATTTAGATTTTTTGTATTTAATATTAAGTTTCTTGGTTCAATTATTATATAATATGTGGCCTATAAATTTGGTTTTTGAAATATTTTAATTGTGTTCCTTAAATATATAATTTTCTCACACATAGTTAACTTATTATTGGGGGAGTATGAATTTCTTAAAGATATTGGATCTACTAATGATGAAACAGTATATAATTATATAATTATTGTTTTTTCTAATGATTGAATAATATGGTTTTGAAATTTAGAGAATAATTTAAGAACTAAAGGGGTAATAATATGTCTCATATGTCTCATATTATATGACTAAATATTAATATAGAGATGTTCATTACCTCGAACAAAAGGATTATTGACGTAGAAACTAATCTCAATAATAAGTATTAGAATAAAAGAAATGAATTATATGAACAATATTTAAAACAAGATAAATAAAATATGTTATCATAGCTAAAAGACCCATATCAAATGCATCACTAAAGAATATGGAACTAATGATGAATAATATTCCACAATAGTTGAAAATAAATATCAAAAATGAAAAAATATTTTGAATCCAATATTAAATTAGAATAAAATTAATTTTAAAAATTCAAAGATGATGTAAATGATAAAGGCTCTCAGATTGATGAAATGAGTTTTTAACATAAATAGAAAAATAAGAATGTATTTTAACTTAAAGAAGATATTAATTTCGCCATTATTTAAGGGAATATATAAAAGTGTAAACATATGTTTGTCTTAAAAGATGTCACACATTCTATGTATGATCAATATATTAAAGGGAACACATAGATAAAATAAAATTATATTGAATCATCAAAAAGAATCAATGGGTTCTTAATGATTCATAGTCTATATAAAAACAAAAAATATATACTTGGTATTATGAATCATTTTCATAGAATGATTTAAATAAGTAAACTATTTATATTAAGAATAATAAACTATTACCCTTAAAGATGTGACCAAAAAAGAGAGGAATCGAAGGAATGAAAAATTAAAATTCCTCAGTTAGATGTAAAAAACAGAGGACTTAATTTCAAAGGAGAAATTTATAAATACATTTAATTATATTATAAAATTAATTAACACATTATTAGATTATTTTATAAATCATTGTTATATATTTATATAAATTAATTTAATGGAAACTTGATGAAATCCAATTACCAATGGAAAATATGATGATATGATTATTGTTCCAATTTTTCATTTTATGATAATCATGTAAATAAATAAAACTAAAAGAAAATCTCATTTGGGATACTGAAAAAAATATGCACTAAAAGGAACACATATCTTATCAAGGAATTTATTTTATGGTCCAGTTGAAGAAGATAATGAAGTTGAATGAAACATGTGGTGGATTTTTAAATCACTTAATGGATAAAAGGTATAATGGAGAAAGAATAAATGGATTTGGAAAATTAAAATAAATACAACCACTCTTAAATTAAACTAATCTCATGTTAAGTTTAACATCCCGAGTTTTTGGATCGGGTCAAAATCCTCTCCCGTTTTGATTTTTTGAAATTGGTGGGTATGCCAATTACTTTTTCATTCATTAGAACTAAATTATTTGTTTGTTTAATAAAATTCGTATAATTTGGATGGGTTTAGAGTTTTAGTAAGTGAATTGGGTGTTCAAATGGGTTTGGGTGTGTCAGATGTCTGAATGACATGTTTTAGTGAGTTTTTGGTTATGGTGTACGGTTTGGGTAAACCGTGTATCCTCTCAGTTCAAATCATGATGCCTAATTTTGTACTAACCCAAGGTTTGGAATACCATATAGGTTAGGGGCATGGCCATGCGTGAAACTATGTGGTATTTGTAGATGGATTCTTCATAGTTTATGAACGGTTTGGAAAATCGTATGCAAGCTACACATGTAGTTAAATTTAAGCAGTACCCTCACACTGTAGCACATACAATTTGTGAAAAATTTGGAAAACCATTTGGGATAGCCATATCGAGCATGGATCCTTAGCAGTAGTAGGCACATTGTTGCCACATCATTTGGAAAACCATGCGAGCTAATCATGTGGCTCATTTAAAGAGGTGAAATAACTTATCTACCATTTCCTATATTTCTCATTTTCTCTTTCTTTTCCCCCCTTATTTATTCATTGATCATCCACATCTATAGAGGGAGCCCTCCATTTTTCTCCTCCTAGGTTTTAATCTAGAATATTTTTCTGATATATACTCTTTAATACATTTATAACATTGGATCCATCACAGTAAGGGTATACTCACCCATTCCTCATTTCTTATTTTATATTGACTCACATACCACTAAATCTGTTTGAGTTATTTCCCCCTATTTTCAAGGAAGTTATTCAGAGATGTTGATTTCATCTAAATTTGTCAGATTTAGTGGCCTATATCAGATGTTCCCACATCTACTACTCCAAGGTAGGTGGTTCATTCATTTATTTGAGATTTCAAGAGTGTTTTTGGGTGGGGGTGGGGGAGGGAGATTTTATCGCATCATTGTATTGACCAATAGAGACCCCATAAATTATATGGTTGATTTTAAATTATTAAATTGAATATTATGAGATGTAGATGGTAATGTTATCATGATACTACAGGTGTCTTGATCCATGCATGTGGCTTTAGACTACGGGAAGTTGGGGCGAGATGTATTATTTATATTAAATTGAGTTTTTTCATTAAATCGAATTGGTTATCTGAATTTGATCTTTTCAATTAGATCATACTGAATTATTATATAAATTTAGACTAATTGTGATATACTATAGATATCCATTGGATCGTGATGAGCTCCTCCAGTGTATTGTGATGGCATGTCCATCTAAATTGAGGCGATATGATCACCAGGATGGTCATGGCCTAGGTTAATTGGGGGATGTGATAAACAAATGGATGACATGGTCATCACATGACAAAGAAAGGCCATCAGGTTGAGGAAATGTCCTATGTTATTGGATAACATAGACATCATACTTTAGAGACATGTTCTCAGGTGTATAAGGATCTGATAATTCATGTGTCTTAGGTACTAATTGGTGATAACCACTCAACCATGACTTCCAATATACCATTTGGAGTCATGTACACACAGGTTTACTTAGGGATGAGGTTTTATTGAACACTTATGGGGTAGAGGCCCCCAGTAGTGGGGCGTATGTAATATTTTTTGGGTTCTTGTAGTAGAAAGCTATGGGGATGGGACTGATCAATTAGATGACAGTGTTGAGGCTATCTATTGGGAGTTAAGGCTCTTAGTATTTAAGGCCATTAGTGTGAAAATTATTTTGAGAGGGTGGATATCATCATTCTTTAGGCCATTGTTCTCTTATCCAACATATATATTACTTTGAGGACAAGTATCACTGTGCCTTTGGATGCTAGGCTTCAATCTAACTGGTGATCTCGAGAAGGGGTCTGAGGGACGATATTCATATTTCTTCGGAATTCCTACGGGATGACGGTGACTTGTTTTGGAAACTAGGTATTGGTTGGAATGATGAGATAGGTGTAATTTGATGGTGGAACATGAGGGTTCACCTCAGAGTATATGATATCAAGGGATGTCTTGGGCCATGGTGTAAGGATTCTCTCTTCTTCCTCCTTCTGGATTAGGGAGAAGTAAGTGAAAACTTCTTGGTATTTGTTGAGCACCAAGGAATATTGTGTTTGTTTAAGGATTTTTCTGTATTTATTTACATTCTATAAACATATACCTAATCACAAATGCAAGGTATGCACATGTGGGTGGTAACCAATTGAGACTTGTTCTCACACCCTACACGGGAAATTCTAGATGCATGTAGACTTTATAATTTTTGTAGGTAATGATATGGGACCATTAGATAGATCTTAGTGCCTGTTCGCAAGCTGGAGTTTCCTTCTGAGTTCTCTTATCTATTTCATTATTCTTATATGTATGTATTGTATTGTGGTCAGGTTTGGGTGATACGTAAAGCATACTGTATTGTATGACCTATTCTGTATGCATTCACTATCTTGTTTCTACAAAGTGAATGTTTGGATATTTATTTATTATGCTGTTGTTGATTAGTTTTACATCCGCAATTGAATGTGATTTATTGTGATTCCTCCATTGGATGGTCTGGTATTGAGTTTGTTTGGTATTTTTTCCGTTTCTATATCTATTAGACCATTATTATATCATAACCTGATGGTATAGTCTCCACAATATTACTATTTCACACCTTCAGTGCTAGTCGGTAGCCTTTGGTGTATAGGGAGGCATGCTTAAGGCCTAGTATCCCTCCGGCCTAGAGCACTGTTTGAAAGTGGAATATGATTTGAGGACGCTACAAATGGTATCAAATAAGTTATTGACTAGGAATTAAAAGTAGTATACGGTTGGAAACTAATGGAAGAAAAAAATTATCTCTTTAGTTGGTCTTACTATTTGAGATGTGGTAGACCAGAGATTATGATGTTTTTAGAATTGGTTTTATAGCTTGTGTTTAGGTGCCTACATCCCTAGGAACGGGGGACATAAAAAGTTGATAGGGGTGTGAATTACTATTATTCCTTTCTCTTTTGAAAGCTTAAATGATTTCTACCTTTTTAAGTTCACTTAATTTCAGATTTTATATAATATTCAATGATACTAATGGACTGTTGTGGTAATGAATGTGGTATGAGACCCTTGGCCTGATATTGAAAGGGGACATATGTTAGGCATGTTATAATTTAATAGGCACATAGGTTGTCTTAATTATTTATATGCTTATGATATAGAAATTTATTATTATATATGATATGTGATACTTGTATATGTGGTCCTGGATCTTATAAAAAAAGAAGGTACAATTTCATGGGATACTGTTTATCACCAGGTTGGGAAATGTGGTCATCAGATTGAGGAAACATGGTTTGTCAGGATGGGCATGGCCCATGGTATATTTGATTCTTGTCTCTGCTAAGGGTGGGTAAAGAGGCCATGAGGCTAGGATTCCCTGTGGAATGGTTGCGATGAGGAATGTTAAGGGTAGTGAGTTCACATTACCTATTACTACTTTCCCGATATTCATTATATATCTATGTTATCTAGGATATCTGACCATGAAATGGTATTCAGTGGGTTTCCACCTTGAAGACATGAAATATAGCATCAGTCAGTCGGTGATGGTGTACGTTAGGAGAAATGGAAGATTTATACCCATGAGGGATAGGAAGATCGTCAACCATAGGTTAAATCTCAGGTACAAGATCAAGTATAGGTGGGGTAGCCGCCAGATCTAATCTCTTTTGGGACATGGATGGATGTGCAACTCAGAGCGAGCCCCATACGGGTTATCTAGGGGATTGATAGAGGAGGACATGGAGTAGATCCTTCCATGGAATATCTATCATGGGAGTTCCAATTGAAGAACCCACCACTGTTTTAGGGTGAGGATTGTCCAAAGGCGGTTGAGAACTGGATTGAGTACATATAGATGAACTTTGAGAAACTCGAGAAGTTTCTAGGGAGTAGGGAGAAGCTGGCTACTTACATTCATAGAGGATCGACTAATCACCAATGGGACATACAGGTGTAGGAAGGAATACATGAGGGACTGTTCTGGAAGGACTTTGAGACTAGGTTCTTCAAGCACTTATTCTTGGAGATGATGTCGGGGGAAGAGCTCAAGTCCTTTTGAGCCTTTAGCAGGGTGACATGTCCATCTTGGACTATACAACTACTTTCCCAAATTTGTCTCACATAATTTCTAACATGGTGAGTGACGAAACCTCAAGAGAGAGGCATTTTTAGGATGTTTTATAACATGATATTCAGGTGTAGTTGAACATATTTAGGTTGGCCACACTTTCAGATGTGATGAATCAGGCTCTCATAGAAGAGGGAAACATGAATTATCAATCATTCTTGATATGGATGATGATGTTAGGTGACTTTAGTGGTGATTATTCAGATGGAAGGAAGAAAATATGAGATGAGTTCTAGTAGGGAAGTCAGGCCCAGGACTTAGGCAGGCCGCCTCAAATTAGGTCATCAACAGTGTTTCTCCAATTTGGGTAGCTAAGACATGTATAGAATCAGTGAGAGTGGCCTATAAAGGAGTTTTGATCATGTGTAAGGGTTGTGTATCTCAAGAGGTTCTCTAGGAATCATACTTGTTCAACCATAAGTTTGAGACCTTGGAAGACTCATGGTTCTAAGATTAAACTGGGAGTGGTACCGGGTAAGTGTAGCCAAGTATCAGCTGCACATGGAAGTAATGGAAAATACAATGAAACCATGGAGTGGGGTCAGTGGTCAGTAGTTGGTGTAGAACCATAGAGATATCAGTATTTTGGTAGTTGGGATTCATTCCATGTTAATGTCATGGAACCACTAGGTGACGATAAGGATAGGGATCCATTAATGGTCAAAGGTATGTTTTAACAATGACAAGAGTTATTTAATTGTTTTATTTTTCATAGACTTTTGAGGAATGTTTGTTTAACTGCATGAGGTGCATAGGATATACCTATGGACTTACAAAAAACTAGTTTGAATGTTTAAACCATCTCAGGTGTGGTATGTTATATATATATATATATATATATATTAGGCACGTGACACCATGGTCCATTTGAGCATCATTGGATGTGTGATTATTGAGGAGCATTGGAATTGGGGCATCTAGCAGATGCATGTCACATGAGGTGTGTTGGCATCCATACATCGTCAGATACGAGACATAATTAAGTTGTAAGTAATTGGGACTTATTTGAGCGTCTGATGATATAAAGGACCTTGTTGGTTCCATATGTGGCATGGACATGAGGTGGGAATTGATGTGGTGTAGGATTTATATGGGTGTTGGGTTTGGCACAGGAGCACCTAATGAGGTGGTGGAGTGACGATGCTTCACGAGAGGAATTTTGAGTCTATGAAAGGTAAATTTTCTATTTTTTGATTTGATATTATGGTCATGTTGTGACCAGGTTAGGACACTCCAAAGGAGGGGAGTCCCCTTTAGGTAGTTGAAATGTACCCTTTTGATAAGGGTAGTATAAGTTAATTTTAATAGGATGGGTACGTTTGGTACCATCTTTGTATTTTTCTTTATAGATCATAGATGAGGTATGTTAAGGCGGGGATATTTTAACATCCCAGGTTTTTGGATTGGGTAGAAATCCTCACCTATTTTGAATTTTTGAAATTGGTGTGTAATAAAATTTATTTTTCGTTAATCAGAACTCAATTATTAGTTTTACGTTAGTCCAATACCTCTATTATGGATGGGTTATAGGTTAGTAAAATCTTTAGGTGTTCAGATTGGTTTTGGGTTATTTGAAAGTCTGAAGGATTTATTTTGGCAAGCCTTAATCTGAGGTGCACAGTTTGGATAAACCTAGAAAAATCTCAGTGTAAACTGTGCAGCTCAATTTTGTACTACTATACGGTTTGGCATACCATGTGGGTGGAGGCACATGACCGTCCATGAAACTATACATTTTTTACAGAGGGATTCCCTATAGTTTATAAAACCATGTGAATGTTTCCCTAGTAGTTCCATTAAGGAAGTACCCTCACACTGTAGCATGCACAATTTGGAAAATGTTGCAGACTAACGGTGTGGGGAATGGATCCTTAATTGCAAAAGTCGAACAATTGCCACACAGTTTGGAAAACCTTGTGAGATAACCATGTGGAAAATTTAAAGTGGATAAATGAACTATATAACCCTACATATATTTCTCATTATATCCTTAATTTTCCTCATTCTACCTTCATGGTTCACACACAGTAGTGGAGGGGCCTCAATATTTCCTCTTCATAGGTATTGAACTAGAATCTTTGTCCAAGCTTTGTTATTCAAGCTATTTGAAACATTGGATCCATCTTGGAAAGGCTCTCCTCACACATGCCTCATTTATTCCTTGATCTCTCCTCATGGACCACTGAATGGGTTTAAGTCATTTTCCATATTTTTAGGGTGTTTGTTTGAAATGTCGATTTCTTCGAAATAGGTTGGATTTAGAGGCTAAGATGTGATGTGCCTATGTATATGACTCCATGGTAGTTGGTTCATACTTTTCTTTGATATTTTTAGGGGGGTGTATTTTATCACACCATTGTATTGACCGATCCAAACCCCATAACTTATATGGTTTCTTATAATTAATTAAATTGAAGCTTGTGTGATGCCGATGTGAATGCTCACATGAGACTACCAGTGGATTGAGCCATACGAGATACTATAGAACATGGGAAATTGGTTTGGGATGTGTTATTTGTATTGAATTGAGTTTTTTTCATTAAATTAAATTTCTTATTTGAATTCAATCTATTCAATTAAATCATATTGAATTGTTACATAAATGTGTACTACTTGTGATGTACTACTCAGATCCATTATATCGTGATGAGATCAACCTGAGGATTGATATGGCATGGAAATCAGAATTAAGGTGATATAATTTCAAGGATGGGATTGGCCCAAGTTAATTGGGTGATTTGATCACCATATTAATGACATGGTCATTAGTTAAGGTGGCAAGGCTACTAGGTTGATGGCATGAAACATGTTATTTTATGGAATGACCATAAAACATGAGATACATTGTTTCAGGGGCATAAGGTGCTGGTAATGTATGTGTATGAGGTACTAAATTGGTGATTGAGGCTAACTTGTGCTGTAAAATGCACTATTTGGAGTCGTTTCCACACAGGTTGAATCAATTACGAGGTTGTTTTACCACCAATGGGGGTAGAAGCCCCCGATAGTGCGGCTTAGGTAATTGTTGGGGGGGGGGGGTGATTTCCATATAAAGACTTAGGGATGGTGATGATCCCTTGAATGACAACATTGAGGCTGTTGGTTGGGAGCGGAGGCTCACCATATTTAAGGCCCTTTGGGGGACACTATTTTTGAAAGGTTGGACTTTACTTTTCCTCAGGAAATTATGCTTTGAACTGACATAAATATTAATTTGAGGATAGGTATCACCATGCCTCTGAAATTAGGGCTTAGATATGATGGGTTATCTCGATAAGGGGTCTGAGGGACCATATTTGTGTTGTTTGGGCATGCCTATAGGATGTCGATGACTTGTTTTGGACACTAGGTATCAGTTGGAATGAGGTGCCAGGTTTCATTTGAAGGTGGAACCAGAGGGTTAACCAATGAATTTATGATATTATGGGATTCCTTAGGCCATGGTAAAAGGATCATAAACCCTTTAGACTTTTGAGATTGGTAGAAGTAGGTGATAGAATCCTGGTGGCTATTGAGCACCAGGTAAACATGTGTTTGTTGAAGGAATTCACTATCTTTATTTACATTCTATATACACAATATTAATCACAAATTTAAGGTATGAACACGTGGGTGGTAACCTAATGAGACTCATTCTCACACCCTACGTGGGCCCTTCTATACATGTGTTGAATTTATGATTTTTCATTCAAGTAAAGGTATAGGTTGTGGAGATGGATCTTAGTGGCTTTTAGCATGGGATGAAAGGAATCTGACCAAGGGTAATGACTTAACTAGGGTTTCCTTCTATTTTCTCTTATCTATTTCAGCACTATTATATGTATGTATTATACTATGGTGAGATTTTGGTAACCACTAATACTTATTGAATTGTATGAGCTATTTGGTATGCATGCCCAATCTATTTTCTACAAATGGAATGTTTGGATTATTATTTATTATGAAGTTGTTGTTTAATTTTTCTACTACTATCGAATTTTATTGATTGTGGTTCCTCTATTGGATGGTTTGGTATTGAGTCTACTTGGTCTTTTATTCCACTGATATAGCTATTAGACTATTATTATATCATCACCTAAGGGTATAGTCTCCCCACTGTTACACTTTCACACCCTTACTACTAGTCAGTATCCTTTGGAATATGGGGAGGCATGACTAAGGCTCAGTAGCCCTCCATCCTAGAGCACCATTTGAAAGTGGAATCCGGGTTATTAATTCTACAATAAGAAATAATCCCATATAATGGTATAGATTATGGATATTGATTCATATTTATTAGAGAAAAGAGTTTGCAAGCTAGTTTGAGAATGAAAATAAAAATTAGTGAATAATATCTAATATTTTGGGTATGATAACATTAAAAGTGATAAATTTAAAAATATGAATATTGATGCATACCGTCTCTCTATTATATATAAATTAAATAATTATTTTTTAATTGACATAGGATTGGGGGGAATATATGAACCCTGGGGAAATTATAATAGAAGGAATGATTAATATTGAATTATGAAGAAAGTATTAGAACATAAAATGTGGGAAGTCCTCCTGAGTAGTTTTTGAAGCAAATATCATGGGAAAATTTTTATTTAAAAAACCAGTTATACGTAGAATTAAAGTTGGTCCTCATATGAAGTATGTTTTTCTTCAATTCTTAAAAAACAACTCTATAAGTCGCATAAATTGGTGATTCATCAAAATAAAAAAGAATACCTTAGATATAATAAATCTATGACATCATCAATGACAAATTCATGATTTTTTTCATGTGTATGTTATTTTGAATTTTCATATCAACGATTTTTTATAATTAATTAAGTGATCCAAGGAGAGGTCCTTATGTTAATGATTATCAATGAAAATATTAAAATGATTTTATAGGAATAAAAAATATGGAGAAGTGCATTTTTATGAAAATTTAGATACTACTAGTTCCATTTTTATATAAATGAGTTACACTTGTTAGATTAATTTGAAATACAACTATTGGTATCAAGTATTTCCACCTAAAACATGACATATCTTGTGACTTACAGACTTTGTGCTTCATGGTTTTTCATAGATAGTTTTATGAAACTATGGATAAGATGATTGGTGGAGTTCCTTGATAAAACTTAATAATAATTTTTCATGCTATTTATAGAAGTATGTAACTGAAATGGAAAAAATTAGTGTTGTTTTCTTATTCTCTTATTTATTATTCATAGTGTTATCTCAAGTAGGTTCAAATAATTTATTGATATCTCTTAATAAAGTAGTGATATAAATCACTAAATAATAAGTAAGTTGTAACTAAAAGTAGATATGGTGCATTGAATGTTGAATATGTTAAAATTTATAAAAAAATCATGTGATTGAAAGGATTCTTTTATTTTGTATCAAAAGATGTAGGATATGAATTTATTTTTAATTGATTATTTTAGAGACTAATACTTCAAAAGAAATAAAGGAATAATTCATTTCATGATTTTGAAAATAATTTTCACTCATGAATAATACTATAATATCAAATATCACATGAATATATTTGTCCTGTAGTGATAAAACTAGTGAGTAAAGTATTTTATTAGACATCAAGAATATTGGGGAGTATTGTTTTTTATGTAGCTGCTATTCTATGACTTGTGAATGGAGAAACCCTTGGATACCATGGTATAAGTTTTAAAAGAATAATATTTTGATTATATGTCAAAGGGTGATATGAAACATCATGAATATGACAGAAGTGGTAAACTATAAGAATGTATTGTTACACATAACATGAATTCATGATATTGTTTCTAAAATCAAAAAATATTATCATTTTCAGAAATTTTTTTTACTAATGATTATGAATATTTGTATTTTACATCATCTTTTAAAAAGAAATTTTGAAGCACTATGAATAAATGATAATAGAAAAGGAGACCAATTATGTATTAAAGAGTTTATTAAGAAAGAACTATTATGATCATGATTTGGTGGATTATTGGGATGTTTTAGAATGTATATTATTTACTATTTAGAAACTGGATAAATTTATATAATCTTTATAGATGTTTTATGTATTTTATAAGTAGATTTAATGAATTTCATTAAAACCATGACATGTCAGAAAATCCAAACATGGTGTTTTTAATATTATGTGGACAACATTTCATGGGTCATATGAAAACATCTTGGTTTAGGAGAAGTTGATAAGTATATAATCTAGTATTGAATATGTGGAACAAAACAAACTAATTCTAGAATTCATATAAAGGATGTGCATGTTTTTGGATAACATAGGTTTCTCAACACACCATGATTGAAAATAGGGTTGAATAATAATAAAGAAGATGTAATATTTGGTCAATATTGAATAAAAAATGTGTCATGTTAAAAATTCACATTTTTGGGAGATATAGATCAATACAGTGTGTTTAATATGAACAAGTTCTATTTAATATTTTTTTAGTTAATTGTCAAGAAATTAAATTGATCTATTTTCTTGATAAGAATTTTAATGAAATTCTCTATTGGGTTTTGGTAGAACTAAGAAATACTAGATTCTAGGGGAGAAGAATCTTGGTGAATTTTAAATTTTTAGAAATTGAATGATTTTAATATTATTTTGGCATCTGTTAGAAGTTTGAATGGTTTTTTTTGATCTAATGAGATATGTAATAATGTTTAAGGAATAAAATTATTCAAGGGAATTATAAAATTATTCTTGGTGGATGGAAATAGAAAGACACTGAAACCCATAATAAAATCCACCAGAATTTTAGTGGGATGAACAATGGTATATTATCACTTCTCCTCCACATAAAACCTTACTGAAATCCACTAGGATAAATATGAACTCATAATGAATCTAGTGATGGAAACCAGAATTTTAATGTTTCCCTGGATAATTTTTAAAAAGAAGGGGAATTAACACATTTTCACTATTAGTACCCCTAGGGTTAATGTATTAAAGGTCCTATAGGGAGGTCCAATCGATGAAAACTCTACCATATTGTTCCTTTATCACCCCATTGTTTGGGAATTAATTTATATGATTTTATTTGGTGATTTATGGTACATTTATACCAATTATTCTTCCTTTATCCTTCTCTTTACTTTTTCTCCAATTTAATGATTTTCATCAAGAGTTTGAGATATGATTTCCCTAGATAATATTGATACCATTTCTCTATGATTGTTATTATATAGGTAGTAGCTAATATTGGTAGTGACAAGATGATTGCGATATGTTACCAAATATTTTGATAAAGGAAAACACCATATAAATTATTCCTATATTTTCAAAAACGTTGATTAAATTTTCAAATAGTTCTCAGTGAGAATTATTCTTTTTTTATAATGATTGACTATAAGTTTATTATAGGTCACTGGGTTAATGTTGTATATAATTTCTAAAAGTATAAGATGCTTTTTGATTTTTTCGCTTCTATAACAATTATGGAATTAATGGAATGTATTAATTAAAATTTTTTATAATTAATTAATTAATCATTTAGATGAGTTTGGGGTTTAAGAATATGTAAAAATAGTCACTCTGGTCTTAGAAATGGATGTATAAAGTATTGTTAAGGGGTTAACTCTGAAATGAGGCAAATTATCCCTAATTTCACAATTTTTATAAGTAATTGGATATAATAAATGATGCAAAAGTGGGGGATTGTGGTTTCACTAACCTGTGTGAGATTCAAAGTGCTTGGGCGATTACATGTGAATTAGGTATGACCAAAAAAGGTTATAATAATGAATCATCTTAAGTTTCTTTAGGATGTGATTTACTTCACTATTCTAGTTATTTGATGGGATTGGTATTGAAGTTAGAATGGATATCATAGAGGGGATTTATCCTCAAGAAATAAATATAGTTTTTTAGTGATTTACTATATAGATTTTATGATATTTTTCATTATATAATAATAATAATAATTAACTAATATTTTCATGAGTAACCTTCCGTAATTTGGGTTACACTAGAGGGATTTCATTTGGCATTGAAATCAAATTTCTGGGAGAGTTATCTTAGGTAATTACATGATAATGAATAAAGTTTTACCCAAGGGGACTAGTGGGTGAACTAACTAGTCATTACTTCATATTGGGGATTAGTGTATGGATTGAGAATTTTATGGACCTTATTACTATATAAGTGAATGAGAGGTGACTAGTGATATTGGAATTGTGTAATGGAATAGACTATTTATGGTCTAATAAAATTTTTTTTAATGAAAATATAAGGGTTAATTAAACTTTGGTTCGCTGAAAAGGGTCTACTGTAGGACCCTAGTCATAGAAATTGTGTATTATATCTCAGGGGTATCTATTTATGGACTGTTGTTTCTTGAGAGTAATAGGTTGAGCCTAAGTTAGTTAGGTCTTCTAAGAGTATGGATTCACTATCCATGTGATGAAAAAATTAATTTTAGCATTGGGATAATAGGAAATGATGTCAGGATTAATCTTCATGAGGTGAAGTGTATTTATAGATGAGGAATAGGGTTAAGAATATCATCTTCAATGATTTTGATTTTTCATAATATTTTTATTTGTTACTGTATATTGACCCCCTGTGGGATGGATGAGGAGTACCAACCTAATTTTAAATTGATTAATATAAAATTAATATGTGTTTATAATTTTCTGCAGGATAACTATTTTGAATCATATGAGGCTATACCCTATTTTAAATGATAAAATATTAATTTTTTATTCTCCAAGAACCCCTCTCATCCCCTTATAAAGGACCCCTTTACTTCCACACTTATTCTCAAATCATAAGTACATTATCTCAACCAAGATATACTGGAACCATGTACCAACACTATTAGAAATTTTCTAGAGGTTATGGTCACATAAAAAGGGCACACTTTGTAAGAATAATCCACTTAGTAACAAAATCTTCTGAAGAAGTGAGGTGAGAATTTCTAATTATTATTTTTCATTTCAATTTTCTTCATCTACCTCACCAAAATTTATTCTTCCAATAATAATATAAATAAATAAATATCATTATTATACTCCAATTTTATTATTTTAACGTAATCACTATAATATAACATACTCTTATCAATTGTAAAATTAAAAATAAAGAACAAAACACCACCTATGTTATGGTTGGTTCACCGCCTTAGTGGATGACATATTCCATTCTTCACCATTTCCTTGCATGGTTGTTCTAAATATTTATTGAATGAAGGAATATGATATTCATGATATACCTTTCATGATTTAATGACTCAAAAATTTATTGTCTATAAAAATTGGATAAATTTTAAATTTTTCATTATAGTTGTGTATGATGGGGAAAATGATAATTTCACTAGTTTAACAGTCTCACAAATATTCTATAATATTTATGTTTATCATGGAATGGTGGGATTACTCTAGGGATAGAATTTAGTGAGATTATAATCCTGTTGATTTTTTCACAATACATTAATATTTATTATATACATATTAATTTGTCCTATTACATGTATGTGGAAATATTTTAAACAAAACTCCCAAATGAAACATCAAATATCTATTTCAATTTGAAATAAAGGTTTTTACTTAGGCGAGGTATAACGTCGGCGCATGTTCCAGGATTAGGACCAGACAATTTAAAATGTTTATTTGAATTATTTTTATTTTATTTAATTATATTTCAAGCATCCCTTTTCACCGTCACATATATGGAAGAAAAATAAACCTAAAAAGTCGAAATAAAATTCCTTGGGATGGATCTTGATCCATGATACTAGAAAGGTAAGATAGAGAGGGGTTTCATTTTAAAGGTTTTGATAATTGTTGGATTGGGGAGTGATGATAATAGATCATAAGACTGAGCAAAAATATTCACTGAATTACAGCGATGTAGGTTGTATATTTTGATTTTACTTACCTTTCATTGGAATAACCATTTTAGATTTTTGGGGTTTTTGAGTCATTGTTGTTAGGAAAGAGGCATTAGTGAGTGATTTATGGTTGATTCTTGTTTTTTTTATTTTTTTTTTGAGATTTGTGAATGTCTACAAATGATTTTTTATTCATATTTTCTATAATCTATAAGTAAGAAGAATAAGGCCATTTTTTGGGGTGTAGGCCATCCCCATGTGAGGACCCCCCCTCTGCATAAGGGTCATCACCTGATCACTCTTATATTGGGAGGGTAGCAAAAGGGTAGAGAATTTCTCAATTTTTTTTAAATGTTTTCCACTTTGTTATATGATTATTATAAAGTATAAAATTTGGTTTTTTGTGAAGCATATTTCAATAATTGTAATATATTAAATTTTTTTTAATTATTTATAAAATAAATTTTTAATTATTTTCTAATTAATTAAAATATTCTGAGTTGTAGGTTTTGAATATAAAAGGGGGTAAAAACCTCTTAAAAGACCCTTGAGTCTATTTATAGAATTATTTTGATTTAATGAATAAAAGTAATTACTGTTAAGCGTAATTAATTTAAATATTAAATAATTTTTTAAAATTGATTTTGTATTAATTTTTGATTAATTACAATTCATTAATTAAATCTCAATGATTTATAATTAGTTTGAGATGTTGAAAATGGAATTTTGGCTTGGTAGTGATGGGTGAGGGTCGTTCAACCTTTGACGAGCTTCTGTTTAGGTTGTTGGGTTCTTCTTACAAAGGGGATAACTCTGTAAATGAGGTAGGTGGTCCCTTGAAATTCCACATTGGTAATTTAAGGCTTTCCTTATTCAGATAACTTGTGATATGTGGTTACTCCACCAAAACAATTGACCAAATTAAATTAATTAAATTATTTTATTATATTGAAAGATTATAAATTAATAGAAAATAGTACCGAGGGCCAAAAAATAACTATTTACACTATTATGATGCCTAGACCATCGATGGTCGAGGGCTAGAATATTAGATTAGTTCCTTGAATCACATGGTCCCTAAGGGGTATAAATTAAATGAATTTTTTGAATTTAGAGGAATTTAGAATAGTTTCACTTATATTCCTTGATTATAGAATTGTTTTAAATTAGAAGTCATAGGACCAAGTAAGTATCATTAGAAATAATGATTATTTGAAGCCGAAAGGATAGTTGTGATGATATTTTAGAAAGGGTTGCTCCCCTATTTGTGAATGAACACTAGGTGGATATGTTATGGGAAGTTTGATGACAGGTTGGGTTAATGGACTTACTTAAGATGACATTGAAAGAGAGATTGGATTTATTTTATCACATAGAGTGATGTTGGTATGGGGTTTTCTAGTGGGGAAATGTAACAAAAAGTCCCAAAATTCCATCTAAATTGGCACCTAGCCCAGCTTTCTATAAGCCCAGAAGGGTGTTCTCGATCACCACAGGCTGACAACTAGTTCTAGGGAATCACAAAAATTCCTTGGTAATGATTTATACCTCATAAAAATATGTATAAATAGATGAGATAAGAAAGATACACCATCCAAAACGGTTTCCATAAAATAAAATTCAATCTAGGGATAAAAATAAATAAATAAATGTTAATACTAGATACAAATAAATATGAGGAATATAATAAAATAGGCCAAATTTTACAATATAAAGATGAAAACCAAAAAACATATCCCCAAAACCATTCCAATGAGTCTCTCTACGACACATGTTCAATAACCCATGTCAATGCATTCCTCTAAAGACTAAATGAAAAGGAATCGAGTTGTAATGAACTTAGACCTCAAAATATAGATGCAAGCTAAAAAAAGTGGGTTTCCTCCCACCAAATCTATATAGTCACTTTCATTATTACATCCTAAAAATGAAATAGTGAAATATAATAGAAAAGTATACATTTTTAAAAGTAATTCACATATATAAACAAACAACACATCATAGTTTTATTAAAACCCATATTCTTATTTCTTTTTAATTGAAAAAAATCTCTTGGAATTTAATTTTCCACAATAAAAATATAAATACCTTGATGATAGTTGATCAAAGTCAGTGGTTAGTTTATTATATAGGTACTAGAAACAAGTGATCAGATTTCAAATGATTGTAAAGTTTAGTATTATTGGAAAACTATATATATAATTGAATCTCACATTACAATTTAAAAAATAAAATAAAACATAGTATTTTATTTGGTAACAAAATTCTCCATTTTGAATTTCCCTATATATCAATAATAAAAAAATTCCTAGAATATCAGGGAATGGAAACATAAGAAATAAGTGATCTCATATACTTAGTAAGGTTATGAATACAATATAAGATATCATGAATATATAGTACATAATGAATATGGAAAGGTAACTAATTGAAAAAAACATTCTATTTAATGAGTAATTTGATCATGCAGAATAATATGGATGTAATATATCATGATCATATAATTAAATATAAATAATGATATGGTCTTGAAACTTATCCATGAATATGATAAATAATCAAATAATCACATGGAAATCAGTAACTAATCTAATAATAATGGAATGTATAATTAAATAAATCTTAAACACACCATAAATGGATCATGTCAAGAGATATTACATAAATTGTTAAAAACTAATAAAAAACCCAAGCCAGTTTGTCTCATGAGACCTACCAATGCATCAAGGGGCAGTCGTGGTCCCTGTCCCATCACTTACTATGTATAATAAGTTTATTATATGAAAGGGGTGAAACATAATAAACATAAAAATTTATATTTAAATACAAGATTATGAAATGTTAATGATTTCCCAAATCAATAAACATAATCATAAACCATCTAGAGTGTTATGGATAATTGTATCAAAATAGTACATCTCCAGTAAATCATAACATCCACAAAATAATTTTTACATATATGAATATAATATAAAAATATATCTAGAGTAATTATTTAGAAAAATACATTTTTCATTTGGAGAAAACTTCTTCAAAATATAAAAAATTACCAAATAATAAGAAATGAATTTATTTTGGATGGTTCCTTTGAAAATTTCAAAGTAATTTTTATATTAATTAGTGTCAATGATGACACTAAAATCTACTCTTTCAATATAAGTTAAAAAAAATTCCATTAACACTTTTATAAAATGTGAAAAATCAAATCATTAGGAAAATGATGGAAGATTCATTTTAACCCATTTTTAAAAACATGGGTCTGATTTTCTCTTATAAATCATTTGATAATAATAAATATATTCTTTAAAATAAATAATGGGAAACATGGATATTGAAGAAAAATATTCTTGACCGATTAGAAAAAAGCTTGTTTTCCTTAAAAACATGGTCTTGGTGTCATGGGGACTTAAAGAGTGTAATATTAATGATTTTTTAATTTACATAAATAAATAGAGGATGTTAAAGCATATTGGGTTTAAGATAAAAAGATCAAATAATTCCCCTAGTGGAGACTTTAACATAAAAAATATTGAATAATTATTAGATTTTTAAATAACCACTTACCTCAAGATTGAATTTCTTCACATATTTTTGAACCTATATTATTTACTTATATTAATTTTATACTCCTTTTTTTATAATCAATTTTAAATTTATTGTTCTGGGTAATAACTACTTGGTTTTTCATGAATGTTTTGGTTTGGTAGTATCAGTCCTTGTAATTTATCATGTTTAAATATTATCCATAATTATAATCATGATATAAATATAATATATACCCATTATATATACATTTATAGTAATCTATAAATTTTATATATAGAAAATTGAAATACAACATTCATGAAGATGGTAGGCTGTAAGTGTGCATGAACACTATTTCTATATTTTCATCGAATGAAATGAAATAAAGGTAAATAATAATTCACCATTATAGAATCATTATTATTTTATATAAATAATTTATATTCATTAAATCTATCCTTATTACCATCCATGTCAAAATAAAATTAATAACGTATCACATTGCTTCAGAGAGCCGATAGTCTATACATACAGACAACCAAAATTATTGTTTTCCAAAAGATTGAATGGTAGGAAGTTATATGTGGTATTATAATCATTAAGTATAATTATGTCAGGAATATCATATTTATAAATTAAATCCACAATTATATCCATTATGAGATGCAATGATGGAAAATGAATTACATCGGTCCGCGATGCAGTGTTCCTCCATACACACGATCAACAATTTTGTTTCCCAGTTAATGGAAGAGGGGATAGATATAGGTTATGCAATTAACATAACAACTTCTCAGTATTTGGGATATTATTATTTCATTAATATTTTATAGTTTTAGAATATTTTAATGGTGTATTAGAAGAAAATAATGAATATGCATGATATATAACTATACCTCTTCTCCAGAGAACCTCTTAGGTTTATACCTAAAGCTTTTGTATGATGGGTTTTTAGTGAAATAAAGTAATCGTGTTCATGGGGATGAATTTAAGTATGTTATTTGATCAACAATTTTTTGAGAAAAAGTATTTTTAAGTGGATATAGTAGAGGATAAGAGATATCCTTTTATAATTTGGGGAGAGGACCCACTATGAAAATGATTAAAAGAATACAAAATGATAAAGACATTCCGAGGAAAACATATTCGAAATAGAAATATATAAGATTGTGGGACAGGATAAGGTAAAAATATTTCCATACAATTATATTTTTACTTGTGTAATTTTCAAACACGCCCTTATCTTTTTGTTTAACGCCCGGTAAAACTTTTTTAACATTATCCAAGGTAATTATTTTTTAATATTTTTACTATTAATTGTGAAAAAAAATAATTTGACCGTATTAAATTTTTTTAATTATTATTATTAAAAATATGGAATCCATTTTAGCAACTAAAATACAAATAATGGGTAGAATGTAAATTAAAATTAAACCCACAGGTACTATTAAAAGAGGCTTTCTCAAGAAAATTTTGCTTATGTATAAAATGTTTTATATCAAATTTAAACATAAAATAGATTTCAATGATCTAAATTGTCACAACCCATCCTCAGGTCCCGTGCCATGACTAGCCCAAGCCTGCCTTTTATAGGCCAGGGGCTGGAGACTAGCACCAGAGGCGTAATCCCAGTAAAATGAAAGGCATTGCCTTTAAACCTGTAACACACACTGTCTGAACCCAAGCAGTAGAAGTAAAAAGTACTAATACAAAAAATAAAAGTGTTCTGAAAGTAAGTGGTCCAATATACAAAACCAACTGAACAATAAGTACAAGTATAAGTAAAAAAGGAAAACAGCTCCTGGATCGTCCACTAGGGGAATCCTACCTGAAGGGTAGGAACATATCTCGAACAACTTTTCCTTGTGGTATATCCCGTCTAGTCCACCTCTGAGCAGCCTCCCATCCTCACCCTCAGCCTCGATCACTGCTGACTGCTGACTACATAGAACACAACAAGGTGAGGGCAAAGACCGTGCAGGGGTGATTATAACAATACTCAGTAGGGGACCCCGAGACCCCCAGAGGTCTCCCATAATCCACTAAGGATAATCCAAAGAAGAAAGATACAATCACATAGTATCAACCAACCCTACTTAGGGATATGCCCAGACATATACCTAAGTTACTAGTCATAGTCTGACTCCAACTCTCTAGCCCAAGAACAACCCAATCCACACATGATGTAATGTCAATCACCTCAATGATAATGATTGAAAGACAAGACTCAGCTCACACAAGTATAAAAATCTTTTAGAGGGGTGAATATGATTAAATGTGGCCTCTGAATCATCTCCTCTGTCGAACCCACATAGGATCCTAGAACAATATCAGCACTGTCGAACCCACGTAGGACCCTGGTACAGAAGTCATTGTTGTCAAACCCACATAGGATCCCGGTAGAGGTGTCTGTTGGAACCACATTGTGTATAAGGTTGTATTTGTTTTCAATAGTTGTCAATGAAGATTAAAATAAAGGAGATCAAGAAGTACTCCAATTAAATGGAGGAATGGAAATTCAAGTGATTGTTGTACTGATCATAAGCTCAAAGAACATGTGTCAAAGGTGACACGTTGTTTACAACAATGAAGAAGTGAGGTATAATTTATCTGAGGATGATTAAATAAGAATGGGGTTTTGATGAAGTACATGCAATTCCTCATGATTGCATGAGAAACATGCAAGAGACTTCTTCAAGAACTAAATCATATGTTTTGTATGAAGTAGATAATAATGGTAGAAGAAGAATAAAATTTGCAATTGATTGGAATTATGAGATGTCCATGTGGGGATTGGAATTCTAAGATAGCCATGCACATCACATTGTCACATAAGATGATGATGCTAAAGATGTTCCTTCAAGGAATGCATATCACGATAGTGGAGTTTGGGATGAAAGCAGAAGAGTTGCTGAAGGATACAGATCACTGAGAAGAAGTGTTTTTGAGGTGATCGTGCTTGTTGACAAAGCAAACAAATGACATACAAATTTGTTGACAAAGGATATTCCATGGGGGCATGTTGAGTTCAAGGGATCTAGTTAATGATACATGTTTGGTCAGAGAACGTCGACAATGGAATGGATGATCTGGAGGCGGTACAAAAAGAGAAGATACAAGGTGACGTTGTTTCCCAGTGTTTGCCAAATATTTGGGCCTCAAAATAAGAAAATGAAGACATGGATTTTCTGCAAAGGTACGTGCGCAAAAAGAGGAAGTGGTGCACGGAAAATAAGGGGTGTGCGTGAAATTCTTGAGTTGGGCGTGAAAAACAGCGTGGTGCGTGAAAGAAGTGGAGCGAAGTTTTTCTCGCAAATAGTGTTTCAGAATCAGAATGTTGAAAAATAGTAAAGGCACGGGCTGTGCGAAAAACCAGAGCTATGCGCAGAAAAATGGGAATGTGCGCGAAAAATGTTGTGTGCAGAATAGCCGGGTGAATTTTTCGCACAAGAATTGTATCGAATCAGAAATATAGAAAATTGACAAAGGCAAGAGGCACACGAAAAATAGGAGATGTTCGCCCCATGTGCATGGAAAATCAAACTGTTGCGTGTAAAGTTGGTTGTGCGAAAAATGTGGGTTTGAAGTTTTATGCGTAATATAGGATTCATATTCAGAATGACGAATAATGTAGAAGTAATGAGATTTGCTAAAAACCAAGGTGGTACGTGAGAATAAAAGGAAGGTGCGCATAATTCAAAGAACTGAGAGACAGTTTTACACGCAGGAAGGGGTTTTACGCACAGGATCAAAAACGTCTATAAATATGAGGTGAACCCCTCTCATTCAGGGAGGCTCGACACTTAGAAAAATCCAGAGATATGACGTGTGGAATAATTGAGGTATAGAGTGTTGCACAAAAAGCTGATGGGTTGCGTGAAAAAGAAGGTGTTGCGCGAAAAAGGGATGTTCTGCGCGAAAAAGAAGATTTGCACGAAAACCCTTTTTCATGCCAAAAGGTCTTTTTACGCACAAGGTTTTAATTTTACGCGCAAGACACCGGGAAGGGTGTGCGGAAAATTTGGGGGTCCCACTAGCCTTTGACAGGTGCTTAACACTCTCAAATATGCTATGCGAAGACAGTAGAAAAGTGAACCATTTGGTTTTACGAAGAGAATTAGTACCACACACACAAGACTAGTGTTTAACACCCTCGTTGTGCTTTTAGAAGAGAAGAAGAACGATTTGTGCAACTAAACTCAGATCTGCACAGAAAGAGGGGAACATATCAATACACTCAAGTGTTATTATTGGGAATCAAAGGAAGAGAAGAATAAGATTTAGTGCATTCAGTTATTTTACTAAAGGAGAAGATTGAATACAAAAGAGCATCAACTCAGTACTCTAATGCAAGCATTGTTTCATGCTGAAAAGGAGACAAATACTTCAATGCAAATCTATTGAAGAGACCTTCACGTCTATAAACTGAGTGGGACTTCACCACGGGCAGTGATCTAGGGGGAGTCAACGGGAGTGACCCGAGGGACGCAGTGAGCTATCCCTGAACTTTTGTAAAGGCAGTGAGCCTGGGACAAAGTGACTGTGCCCGAACCTTTATAATCTACAACTAGTGAAGCATAGTGGATTTTGGTACGACCGAAAACCTGTCTGCGTATGATCCTTGGACGTAGCCCTTTGCGGTGAACCAAGTAAAAATAGTTGTGTCATCTCATTGCATGTGAATGTTTCATTACTGATCATATCCATTAGACAGGTTTAATCAGTTCCTACCAATGTGGGAACAAGATCAAAAACTTTAAGAAGAAAAAGTTGACACCCTGATTCACCCCTCCCCTCTTAGGGTATCTCAGGGTCCTACAGCGTCATCGCTGTCGAACCCACGGAGGATCCCAGTACAGAAGTCACCACTGTTGAACCCACGGAGGATCCTGGTACAGAAGTCATCACTGTCGAACCCATGAAGGATCCTGGTACAGTATCATCACTGTTGAACCCACAGAGGATCATGTCATCTCAGTCGCAGCCAGGCATAGGGTTACCGCACGCAACACGCTCGATTCTGGGAGGGTCCGCTCCTCAATCCAAGTGTCAATACATCAAATACCATGAAGTCTTGAGTTGATGTATCACATAGATCCGTCTCATCATAATGAACCCAATGTGATAGATGGTGCGTCAATCAGATGCCCGGTGTTTGAGTTATTGGCATTTCCGTTCCAGGGACCCGGTTGGTTTTTAGGCTCAAACCAACCGGACCGTACCCCAACAGCGTTCGAACCTCAAGTGGAGTATGCTAAAATAATCATCTCACTCCATGAAATCCATCGCCACATATCGTTTGCCGATCGAACGTCGTAACCCAAGATACAGCTAAAAGGTGTAAATGGCCAAAGCGGGTCTGGGTCTGGTCCGACCCAGCCTGACCCGGTCCGAACCGGGGTCAGACCCAGTCTGTGGGTGCGGTCCGACCCGAGTGGTCGGCTCGGCCCGAGTGGGTGGCCTGAACCAAGGGAGCGGCCAGACCCTAAGGGGCGGCCCGACATGAGGGCGGTCCGGCCCATAGCGGTCTGGCTGAGCGGCGGCCCAACCATGGTGGCCCGGCTGAGGAGTGGCCCGACCGTGGCGGCCCAGTCGAGGGCGGCCTGGCCCCACTAGCCACCCATGGGAGGGGTGGGGGGTGCCCCCCCAGTTTGTCGAATGGAACCGGTGCGTTGTACCGGTTCAGGAGCCGTGGGACCCAGGTGTCCCCGCTTGTCCGGATCCCTGGCGGCCGGCCCGACTGGCAGCTCCCACCCCTCCACTGCGGTGCAACGACACCGTGGTTCTATTTCCCTCCACATGGTGCGACAGCGCCGCTCTACCAACGATGTGGCCCAACATGGCAGCGGCCTTCAGCTCCACCGCACGGCGCAATGACGCCATGCTTCTTCCTCTATCATGGCCCTACTGGCTGCAGTTCCTCTCTGGCACGGTGCGACGGCACCGTGCCCCTTCGGCACCGACGTGGCCCACCTATCCACTACTCGATTCCTTTGCGCGGAATGGTGGTGTCGCTCCCTTGCGGCGACCCAACACCCTTGCGCCGCCGACTCCTTTTTGCGGTCCACCTCCATCGTCATCAAACAGAAACAAACAATGTGGGGAGGGTCGGGCCGTGTTCGTGCCATCCGAACCCTCATCGTCATACGGTGTCATTTTTCTTTCCAAACCAGAAACTTGTACGATGAAGAACGGAGGTTTAATCTCATATTTAAAAATAATTCAAAACTACCTACCTCATATTTGTTATTCGTTGGCGATCTCGGAAAAGGGAGAATGTTGATTCGTCGATTGCCGCATTCGTCACACACTCCCAATTCTCCTGCTCATGCATCAGAAAGGAAGAAGGGTACTCATCGTTGGCGGATGAGAATTCGGAGGTGACATCTTCGTTGGTGATGTTCTTCACAGGTGACGTCTTCTCCTTTCCTTACCTCAGTTGAAGAACGATGAAAAAGAAAGAAGATGGCTTCGTCGTGATTCTGTGGCAGAAGAGACGTTCTTCATGTTCTTCATGGGAAGAATGATCTCTCTATTTCTCCAAGGCTCCACCAAAGTATTATGTTCCTACCAAAATAATATCTTTGTCTATTATTTTATTCTTGACATGAATTCAAAAGAATTCAAATTGAGCCAATTAATTAACAGAAGTTCAATCAATTAGTTTCTTGGGTTGGAACAAAATTAATGGGGAAGGTGGAGGGGCACAATTAATGAGAGAGAGTTTCATCCGCATAAATGGGGAGTTCAAGAGTTAAGGGGGGTTAAGGGAGTTTGATGATCGTGTGGGTCCCACCTTATAACATCCTCCCAAGGGAGGTTATGTGCGGGTGGGCCCCTTCACTAACCTCCCCTTGGAGGTTCTAACTACCACCTCAAATAAAAATATGGCTAACACATATTTTTATTCAGTTTAATTAAAAAACCCCCAAAAACTAACATCCAATATCGATAAAACGCACCTATGGTAAAGGTATCCTTATGAAAATACCGTTGATATGAGTTCAACGGTGTCCTCGGATTTAAATTATGAGCACCGGTTCATAAGTTATGAAACGTTGCTCACACGTTTACTGAACGTACCCGAAAAAAAGTTCGGAAAATTATTAATAGCCATCCTCGACCCACTATAGTCGAGGTTAGGCTCTGCCTAGGTGAAACACACCCCATAAAACCCAACGGTAACCTCATATTTCTAATCTGAGTTACTGTTTAGATGTTATGAATTTTATAATAAAATAATTGTCACTTAATTATTTTATTTGCAGCAAAAAACTAACTTTCTCTAGTTGCCCTCGCTGACCCAAGTTAGTATCTGCTTAAAGAAAGCCTACCCTCACAAGTTCAGTGGTGGTCTCTAATTTTTAATCCGAGTTACCGTTTTTGAGTTATAAGCATTTGAAAAATAAAATAACTTTATTTAATTATTTTATTTACGATTATGCCATTTTCGGGTTTTCTCACAGGAGGCCCACGCCGACTAAACTCATGTCACGAATAGGGTAAACCCACCATCCTGAGCGCAATGGTGGCCTCATATTTCGGATCCGAGTAACTATTTAAGAGTTATTTCACTTTTTCATGAAAACAACATACATGCGTTAATTTAAGCTTAACAAAAATTCAACAGATCATTCTGGGCAGTCCGGGCCTCGGAATCATGCGCCGTCAGAAACTGTGGACTCGTAAGATTTCCAAGAATTTATGAAAAAAACTCTACAAAATTTTCAGGTCTTTACATTCTCCCCATATAAGGGATTTACATCCCTGTAAGCTACAACTCACACTAAGCAAACAAATGGGGGTACTGAGCACGCATCTGAGCCTCCCGCTCCCATGTACTCTTCTAGAGGTTCTTGTGATGTCAGCAAATGTGCACCATAAGAATCGAAAGTCTACGCAGGACCCTTTCTTGTCGATCCTAAATCACCACTGGAACCTCTGTGAAAGTCACCACATCATCAATGTCTATCTCCACGTGTTCGATGATGTGGGAGGGGTCATGCACGTATCTCCTCTGCTTAGATATGTGGAAGAAATCGTGCGCCCGGTTCAACTGAGGTGGAAGAGCTAAGTAGTAAGCCACCTCAACTACTCTGATGAGGACGTGGAAAGGTTTGATGAATCATGAAGATAACTTTCCACCTCGGCCAAATATCCATAGACCTCGTCTAGGTGAGACCCGTAGAAAGACGTGGTCACCATCCTTGAACTTTATAGGTCTTCGTCTCCTAGATGTACATGGAAGAACCGTCACGAAGTCCGTGGATATATCATTCCTCTTCCACTTTGGGACCACTAAAGGGTGGACCATGACTGATGGTACCTGATGTTCCGCCTTCACTTGCTGACAAGTTAGGCATTGAGAGAAAAACTCTGCTACTTCCTTCTTCTTACCTGGACACCAGTACTGTCGTTGAAGGTCCTAGTACTTCTTCATCACTCCTAGTGGTACTTCTAATGGAGATGCATGAAACTCTCCCAACACTTCCTCCTAAAGTTAAACTGGTACCATAGTAAGTTGTCTGAAGAGTATGACGTGCTCCCCACCTTCAGAAAATCTATCAGGTGCCTACCCTATGGATATCTGAGCACGTTGCGTCTCACAGTCAACGACCCCATGCTGTGCCTCCCTGACTCACTGAATAATAGGATGAGTGACTCAGAGAGACTGTAGGAAGGCTGCTCTATCTCTATCCAAAAAGGATATCTGTAACGCGGAAAGCTACTTCGTCACCTCCCCCAGCAGCTGAATGCCTGATCTCCTGATGAGAACATCTTCTACAACTTTCCCCTTCCAAGGAGTATACACTATCTCAAAGTCATAGTCATGGAGGAACTCAAAACAATGCCTCTATCTCAGGTTCATGTCCTTCTGGGAGAAGATATACCTGAGACTCTGGTGGTCAGACTAGACTGCAAAAAATTCAACCATAAGATAGTGCTGCCACATCTTCATGTCGAAGATCACTGCTACTAACTCCAGGTCATTGGTAGTGTAGTTTTGCTAATTCTATATATACTGCCAAGAACCATAAGTGATCAATTCTCACTCCTGCATCAGGACACACCCAAGTCCAGTCCCTGATGGATCACAATTGACTACGTACCCAACACCCAACTCCAGTATCCTCAAGATGGATGCACAAGTCGGACTCTGCCTCAGCTCTTGAAAGCTCTACTGGCATCTCTCCGACTTCACAAATTATTGCCCTTATTTTTCAAGGATGATAGTGGTGCTGCAAATCTAGTGAAGTATGGAACGATCTTTCAGTAGTATCTAGACAAATTAGACGTCCCTCCCCCCTTTGGGGGGGGGGGGGGTAATCCTTGAAGCATCTTTTGAAAATATGTCCCCATGTATTGTCACTCTTGTTTGGAACTGAAATCTCAGAGTTCCTGCTGCCACGAGGGTAAGGCTGGCTGATTCAAGAGTGATCGGATGCACCCTCCAATGCATGAGTTTAACATGTGCTACCTGGGATTCCTTTTTCACCAGCTAAGGAAAACCTCATCCCAATGTTGTAGATAAACCACAAACTTTTTGCCTAATATAGTCAATCTGTGTATGAACTGTGGTTTCCCAGTCCATACCCAATATAACTTCGTAAGGCCTCGACGCTGCCACCAAGAGGTTCTAACCGAAACTCTCACCTCAATGGTCAGATCACACCGTCGGTGTAAGTGTGATTATCGAGTCTCCTCCCAAAGGTATCTCCAGACATGATGGTCATGTCAACGACTCAACTGGAAACTCTATGTCTGGGACAAGATTCGTAGAAGGAAGGAATGATTGGTACCTATGTCTATTGATACAAAAACTAGTAGTAGACACAGACCGTACCTCTAATCATTCCCAGAGCCCTTGTGTCACACTCCTTGATCGCATGCAGCTACTCTCTTCCCCTACCCTCCATCTCCCTGATCCTAGCGGGGACTACAAAGGCGGGTGGTTGTAACATGTCGAAATGTTAACCACCTCATGCTACTATCCTAGCTCTACTTCCACATCTACTACCTTGTAGATTCATCTGTCCTTAACACTTCCTCTTCTCAAAACATTTTACACTCTTAAGTCTCTGAGACTGGTGCCAGTTTCATGCTTTCTAACCGCTAACATTCATTGGCTATATCCGCTCAGCCAATGAACAGTCAACCAAAAAGGGTCTCTCTAGAACCCTAACATAAGTAGGAATGCATAGAGGAAAAATTTCTTGCTCAGATATCCTTAACACACCTTGCTCAGAGGTCTCTGATCTAAAGCACTGTTCGTATCATATTCATCGAGTACCAGGAAAGATCGGTATGCCTCATTGAATACTCAGCTACCGACACGTCATCCTGAAGAAGCTGTACAAGCTCTAGAGAACTCTCAGCCACCTCCTCAGGCCAATCCTCAGCCTCCAGTGAGTCGGGCTCGCCTCGGAACCTGAGGGGTATCTGTTGATGAAACACATGTAAGTCACTAAGACTAAAAGTTTCCTCTACCGGTACTGCCGGTTGAAACTGCTGACTAATAGGCAGTGATATAGGTGGCACACTACCCAAAGATACTATCTCAGGTAATGTTCCATGTTCCAATACCTCATCACTATGCGGACCATCCTTATGGTCACTCACTGATAAATTCTAGTAGCTAATATCACCATCTTCCCTACTGGTGTCTCAACTATGCAGAAAACTATGGCAATCGCCTCCATCCAGTCCTCTACTGCCTGAGAATCTGTCTCACCTCAAAATCTCGGAGGCCTCTGCTGCTGAAACTCGTAAAACGCGCTCAGTCGGCGTGTATCATCCGCCAGTGCGGCTGGTGGTATCTGCTGTCCAATAGGTGGTGGTGATGCTAGTACACCAACCGAAGGTGACAACGTAGAAAGAGGGCCCTAACCCGAAGCCTCGTCACTCGGTGGGCCATCATCGTGTACTCTCTCGGAAACCCTAGATGGATGTCTACACAGCGGCATCCTGATAAGGAACAGTTGTGCCACGGTCAATAAGTTATACCTGGTGAGTTAACTCAAAGAGTTCAAAAAGAAGACTCTGGAAAACACACTCTCAATCAGTGTTTTCATGCACTTAGTCCAAAATTAGAAGTCAGGGTCCGGGTGTTTGGATACGTCGGTCGCCGTACCAATACTGGACTCCCTGGACTAAAAAAACACTCAATACTCTTAACACTATTGATTCACAGTAAGATAGATCAGTATCCTAAGTTTTGCGGTATAACCGAATCCTATGATACCAATTTGTCATGGCCCATCCTTGGGGCCTGTGTCGTGTCTACCCCAAGCCTGCCTTCCATAGGCCAGGGGCTAGCAAATAGCACCGAAGATGTAATCCTGATAAAAGGGAAAGAATTTCCTTTAAACCTGTAACACACACTGTTTGAAACCATGCAGTAGAAGAAACAAGTACTAATATAGAAAATAAAAGTGTGCTTAAAGTTAGTGGTCCAATATACAAACTCAACTGAACAACAAGTATAAGTACAATTAAAAAAAGGAAAACAACTCCTGGATCGTCCACCGGGGGAATCCTACCTGAAGGGTAGGTACAGATCTCGAACAGCTCATCCCTGTGGTACATCCCGTCAAGTCCAGCTCTGAGCAACTTCTCGTCCATCACCCTCAACCACGATCACTATTGACTGTCATCTGCATATAACACAACAAGGTACATGCAAAGCCCGTGCTGGGGTGAGTATAACAATACTCAGTAGGGCACCCCGAGACCCCCGGAGGTCTCACAGAATCCACTAAGGATAAACCAAAAAAGAAAGATACAATCATGTAGTATCAACCAACCCTTCTTAGGTATATTCCCATACATATACCTAAGTTACCAGTCACAGTCCGACTCCAACTCTCGATCCCAAGAATAACCTAGTCCACACAGGAAGTAAAGTCAATCACCTCGATGATAATGATTGAAATAAAAGACTCAGCTCACATAGGTATAATACTCTTTTAGAGGGGTGAAGATGATTGTTTGTAGCCTCTGAATCATCTCCTCTGTCGAACCCATGTAGGATCCTAGAAAAATATCAGCGCTGTCGAACCCAATTAGGATCTTGGTACTGAAGTAATCACTGTCAAACCCACGGAGGATCCCGGTACAGGTGTCATCGCTATCGAACATATAGAGGATCCCGGTACCTAATTCACTGCTGTCAAACCCACAGAGGATCCTGATACAGAAGTCATCACTGTCGAACCCATGGAGGATCCTGGAATAGTATCATCGCTGTCGAACCCACGGAGGACCCTATCATCTCAATCGCAACCAGCCATAGGGTTTTCGCAAGTAGCACACTCGATTCTAGGAGGGTCCGCTCCTCGACCCAAGTGTTAATACATCAAGTACCACTAAGTCTTGATTTTATGTATCCCGTAGTTCTATATCATCATAAGGAACCCAACGGAACAGACGTTGCGTCAATCGGACGCCCAGTTTGTGAATTATTGGCATTTCTGTTCGAGGGGCCCGATTGAGTTTTAGTCTCAAACCAACCTAACGGTACCCCAACTATGTCCGAACCAAAAGTGGAGTATCCCAAAATAATTGTCTCTCTCCATGAAATCCATCACTGGAGACGGTTCTTCGATTAGACACTCGTATCCCAAGATATGACTAAAAGGTGTAAATGGCCACAGTGGGTCCGGGTCTTGTCCCACCCAGTCGGACCGACCCGGCCAGACCCAGTCCGAACCGGGGTCTGACCCGGTCCGTGGGTGCATCCCGACCCTTGTGGTCTTCCCAACACGAGTGGGCGGCCCGAACCAAGGGAGCGTCCCGACATGAGGCGGCCCAGCTCGTGGCGGCCCGACCGAGGGGCGGCCCCACCGTGGCGGCCCGGCTGAGGGCGGCCCAGCCCATGGCGGCCCGGCTGAGGGGAGTCCCAGCCATGGCATCCCGGCCCACAGTGGCCTGGCCTGTGGGGACCCAGCTGGCCACGCGTTGGAGGGGGGGTGCCACCTCCCCCCCTCGATTTGTTGAACGGAACCAGCGTGTTGCGCCGGTTCAGGAGCCACGGGACCCGGGTGGTCTCGCTTATCCGGCTATACAGCGGCCGACCCGGCCGACCACCACGGCCCCTCCAACATGGCATGACGGTGCCACTGTTCTGTTTCCCTCCATGCAGTGTAATGGTGCCATGCCACCACCGCCGCAGCTTGACATGGTCGCGACCTTCGTCTCCACCACATGGCGTGACGACGACGCGCTTCTTCCTCTGTCGCGGCCCTCCCGGCCGTGGTTCCTCTCCGGCGTGGTGCGACAACACCACCCCCCTTCAGCACTGATGAGGCCCGCCTGGCCATGACTTGGATCCTTTGCACGACATGGTGGTGTCGTGCCCTTTCGGAGACCCAGCGGCCTTGCGACGCCGGCTCCTTTTTTCGGTTCACCTCCGTTGTCATCAAACGGAAACAAACACAAGGGGAAGGATTGGGCCATGTTCGTGTAGTCCGCACCCTCCTCGTCATACGATGTCATTTGGATTTCCAAACCAGAAACTTGTATGACGAAGAATGGATGTTTAATCTCATAATTAAAAATAATTCAAAACCCCTACATTGTATTTGTCGTTCGTTGACGATCTCGGAAAAAGGGCGGATGTTGATTCCTCGATTTCCGTGTTCGTCACACACTCCCAATTCTCACACTCATGCGTCGGAAAGGAAGAAGGGTACTCGTCGTTGGCGGACGAGTGTTCGTAGGTGACGTCATCATTGGCGATGTTCTTCGCAGGTGACGTCTTCGCCTATCCTTGCCTCGGTTGTAGGACGATGAAGAAGAAAGAAGATGGCATCGTCATGCATCGGTGGCGGAAGAAATTTTCTTCGTGTTCTTCATGGGAAGAATGCTCTCCCTATTTCTCCAAGGATTCACCAAAGTATTATGTGCCAACCAAAATAATAGTTTTTTCTATTATTTTATTCTTGACATGAAGTTAAAAGAATTCTAATTGTGGAAATTAATTAAGAGAAGTTCAAAAAATTAATTGCTTGGGTTGGCACAAAATTAATGGGGAAGGTGGAGAGGCTCAATTAATGAGCAAGAGTTTCATCCACATAAATGGGGAGTTCAAGAGTTAAGGGGGTTTGATGCACGTCTGGTACCCACCATTAAACATCCTCCCGAGGGAGGTTATGTGTGGGTGGGCCCCTTCACTAACCTCCCCTTGGAGGTACTAACTACCACCTCAAATAAAAATAAGGCCAACATATATTTTTGTTTAGTTTAATTAAAACCCCCAAAAAATAACTTCTAATATCGATAAAACACAACTATGATAAAGGTATCCTTAAAAAAATACCGGCGCTACGAGTTCAATGGTGTCCTCGAATTTCAATTCCGAGCACCGGTTCAAAAGTTATGAAACGTCGCTCGCACGTTTACTGAACGTACCCGAAAAAAGATCAGAAAATTATTAACAACCATCCTCGACCCACTGCGATCGAGGTTAGGATCTGCCTAGGTGAAACATGCTCCAACGAACCCAACGATACCCTCATATTTCCAATCTGAGTGACCGTTTAAATGTTATGAATTTTACAATAAAATAATTGTCCATTAATTACTTTATTTGCGGCAAAAAACTAACTTTCTCTGGTGGCCCTCACTGACCCAAGTTAGTATATGCTTAAAGAAATACTACCCTCACGAGTTCAGCGGTGGTCTCAGATTTTTAATCCGAGTTACCGTTTGTGAGTTATAAGCAATTGAAAAATAAAATAACTTTATTTAATTATTTTATTTACAGTTATTCTGTTTTCAGGTTTTCTCACAGGAGGCTCGCACCGACTAAAATTAAGTCGCACCTACGGTAAACTCGCCATCTTGAGTGCAATGGTAGCCTTAGATTCTGATCTGAGTAACCATTTAAGAGTTATTCCACTTTTTCAAGAAAACTGCATATGCGTGTTAATTTATGCTTAACAAAACTTCGACAGATCATTCCGGGCACTTGGGGCCTCAGAATCGTACGCCGTCACAAACTTCAGACTCATAAAATTCCCAAGAATTTAAGAAAAAATATTCTATGGAATTTCTGGGTCTTTACATAAATTTCATTAATAATAATATTATTTATATAATTTTAATTTTAAAATATTTTTAAAACAAAACAAAACTTTTTAAATTCTTTAAATGAAAATAAAGTTTTCAATAAAAATCATTATTTTTAACTATTCATATTTATTTATTCAAAAAATTATCAATAATTCACTTGAAGATAATTTTTACTCAATGATTTAAAAAGTGATGTTTTTTTTTTCAAATGTATTTTCTAAACGTGAAAATAATTTATTTCAAATTACGTTTACAAAATTAGACATAATTTCTTTTTAGAAGAATAAAATTTTAAGAAAAAAATTATCTTTATTCTCTTGTCATGATTAGAAGAAATATTAGAGGAATGATAAATATCTTATTGAATATATAATATATTTTTTCATTAAAATCTTTGAAAAATAGTTATTAATTTAATTTATTCTCATAACAACACATTGCAAAAATAAAAAAAGTTTTCCAAGAAAACATTTCTTTTACTTTGAAATAATCTTTATTCTCATTTCATGTCATTTGATAACAAATGAATTTAATTTATACATGTATAAAAAATACACAATTCATAATTTAGTAAGTTTTATTCAGTAACTCTAATTCATCTACTAGTTTATAACAATATACTATATTTTTTTTAATTTAGGCTCAGGTTTCCATGTATCATGTGCTATCAAAGATATTAAATTTACCTAAAAATAAATATATCATAAAATATTGATGCATTATAAAAAACCACTTTTCCAAACATCTATTTTAAATTATCAAATTAAAACTATCTCATAAATACATATTTTAAAAATTAACTTTTAAAGATCACATACGGTTTTCAATTTATAATAGTATTCCAAAACATCCATGAATAACCAAATTACAAGTAATACTTGGAATTAAAGACTAAAACCGTATATAAAAAACCCAAACACATGATATTAGGAATAAACTATTGCCAAAATATTATCAAAACACTCCAAAATATCTTTTGAAATAAACTTCTCATATTTAAATATCACACACTTTAAACCCATGAAAAAGAGTTATAAAACTGCTTAAAATCACACTCCCATTTTCCATCCTAATTTTTTTCACAGAATCCATTTTATAATACATTTTAAAAGTAACCACAAAAATATATTGTCGAATGAACATAAATTCACCATGATTTCATTTTCACATGACAAGGATAATTAGATAATCAATACATGGGTGTCATGAAATCATATAATCAGCATGAGATATAATAGATGCATAAATGAAATCCCATAAAATGTTGCTAACAGGATCATAGCTTCATGGGAATCTTTCTTGGACTCTAGTAATAAATACCTGAACTAGAAATGAGGAACCTATTCTGAAACTACTAAACATTCCATATATTGGTAGTCCTACCGAACTAACTAGGCCCTACCATGATTAGGGGCTCAAGAGAAACCCAGGTCCCTTCCAATATGCTTGAGAACCAAAGATTACTTCGTATAATCACACTAGGTTTGATTAGGTCCTTCCCTAGGTAGAAGACTCTACACTGGGAATTTCAATCACATAGGTCACATTCTATCTTCCTATGAATCCTATAAAAAGGTAAAATAAACAAGATTATTTGTTAAAACAACCACATATTGAATAAAAGAATCAATAAAAGCATCGTAAATAAACCTCACATTACCTCACATAACCTCACCTCAATAACCTCACATGAAAAAAGCAATTAAAATTTTATTATATCTACATATATGAAGCCCCACCCATTATGGAAATAATAACAATGGGGTATATAGGGGGTCCCACAATTCCCATAAAAATATATTTTCATAGGGTTCGAAAAGTGCCTCTTTAAATATGATTGGAATTCCAAGACAAGGAATGCTATTTCAAACCATTAACAATAAATTCCTGGGACTAATTTTATGAAAACATTTCTTGAAATCAAATTCTCAAACCAAACTTCCCTTAGATCCACCTTTTAAAATAATCATGTTTTTAGAGGGGTTTCAAAAGATCACTCACATGGGTTAACTCACCACCCTCAAATACAAAGATACATTTAAAAAATCTATAAACATTAAAATACCTCAACCAAATTGTCTAAAAATCATTAGAAACAATTTACATATTTAAAAATTCAAGCCAGTACCGTGAATCATTTTAAAAAATCTCAAAAATAATTTAAAATCAACTTGATAATTTTTAAAAATACTTGGCATGGAATATCATTTTAGGCCAAGGGTTAAAACCATTTATAAATTATCGGTTTTCCATCAAGAAACACATATATATGAATTATGTTAAAAAATAACCACTTTAAATCCAGTAAGAATTCATTCACATGTGATATAAAGTAAAAAAAGAAACATCAATCGTGGTTCAATAGAAAACAAGTTAATAGTTATCACATTTGATAGAGAACACCAAACAAGCCCCATGAGGTCCTTAACAAGCCCTAATAATCCATAATACCATGATTAAAGACAGCCTAACCCAAAATTTATGAAATATGGATTGTAGGGTTCATTGGTGAAACTAAAAAAAGGCAGAGGAGGAAAGGAGGAGAGAAGAAAAGAAACAAAGGGTGAATACTTCACTAATCCACTTGAGTCCAAGGAGAATGACCACCAAAATAGAAGGGAATAAGGGAGGGATCTTTCCAGGAAGGTTCTTGGTCCATTCAAAGGAGAGGGAGGAGAAAGGGACTACTGGAATAATAAAATGAACTATGGGGAATTTTATAAATTGATGTTTTAGTGAATATAGATAGGCTTCATTGTTTGGCTGCCTGATTTACCAAATGATGCACCGACCATGTAGAAGAAACTACCTAGAAAAATTTCACTTAAACTATTACTCTTGTGACTCATAATGTTTGAAAAAACCATTCACAAAGTACGCCAAATGGAACTATCAAATTATAGACAAAGTTCACATTCTTGTTAGATAGTTTACTAAACCAAGCATATGCCATTCACACTTACTATTTCATACCAAAGGTCCCACATGATTTATCGAGGTATCTTTATAGTTTGATTGAATAATGTTTTATCTTTATAGAATAAACCATTCTAGGACTATTTGAATTAAAAATATACCAATATAAGGGTAATCATATATCTTCCTCTATATCATACCAGAAAATCATTCATGTTGGAAAGAATTCTAGAAACATAAAAATTTAATCCAAAATTCTCTAAAACCTAAAATTAATAAGAAAAATAGAATTTAATATAAAATTTAATCTATAAGGACATTTTAGGTGTTGAAATTATCTCCACCATGTCATTTTTTCACCTAGAAAGTCATGGATCAAAGTAGTGTTAAAGAAAAAGAGTATCTACAAGGGTGTCTATGATAAAAATAAAAATTCAAAATGAACCCTTATAATAAAATAATAATTCTTAACGAATGAAAAATCATTTAAAAACATAAAAAATTATTACGAATAACTACACAAATAGAATATTTAAGAAAGAAGAGAGCTAAAATATGTCTCCCCGAATTTAGAACTAATCTAAAATGGTGGAAAAATTGATATACATATTTTTATAAAATGAGATGATTTCTTAGAGTAACCACATTCCCAAAATATTCATAGGTATTACAAAACTCCTCCAACCATGAACAACCACAAACCACTATCTCAAATAATTAAGATAGAAAAACACTAAGGAAAATATTGATGTACCAAAAGATTCAATGACAAAAGGCAGAGAATCCCAAAGGCAAGGAGTATACCAATTTGGAAAATGAAATATTAAGAAATGAAATGGATCTAACCTTGGGGGAAACAAACTGCATCTAAGAGTAACATAGGTCTACATTAATAGAATACCATCCCATATTCATCCCAAAAAATTAAATCTTCCTAAAGATCTATAGTCCAACCAAAACCATATTACACTCTTATTTACCAATTCATTTACCCCAGATTTCCCTTTGTCTAAACTAGAAAACCAAAAACCAACTCATGGTGGAAACTATGTATGTAAAACACACTATCAAAATGAAATGAGGCATGGACATACCCAAAATAATCATCAATCAAATATAGCTATTAAGGTGGAAATCAAAGAAAAAACCATCAGAGAATGATTTCCTAAAGCAAAAAATGCTCCAAAAATAGTGGGTATGAATCCAAAAATAGATGATCATCAAAAGAGACATGACTAAGAAATATAGGGATATATAAAATTATGACCACATAATCAATATCAAATATATCTAGGAAATATCACCTTCACCAGACCAATTACACTACCATGATTCATAGGTATAAAATAATAAACTTATATAATTCCAAAAATATCCATTAGAAAAAATAGTATTGGATAAATCCAAAACACTTCCTTAGGAGGAGAGAAAATAATCTACCACTCTATTTGAATCATTGACAGTGTCAAATATGAAAGTAATAAAAAATAATAAAATAATCACTCTACCCTCTATAAAATATCTTTCTAGGAGGTTTATGATAAAAAATGAGACATAATCCATTACAAGAAAATTAACACAAAATTACATCCAGAAATATAAAAAATAAAACAATGGAAAATTACAATATCACCATTCACTAAAAACATTCAAAAACTAATTCCAAAAAAATCACTAATTAGGTTGAAATCCAAAAAACCATTTGGATCTCATTATAAAAATCAATTCCCACCATTTAAAACAATTGAAACCACTTATCATTTTCAACCACCTTCCAAAGATACAAACCCCAAACAAGAGACAAAACACAATATAAAAATTCACTGGATTCTATAAAAATAAGAGACCACATTTTAAAATTTTTATTTCATTGAAACCACAAAACCCATTTAAACCTTTAAAAAATATATGCGCACTTGATTGGAAAATCCATCACTATTTTAAGAACTTTACAAATTCAAGATGAAGTAAACCATTTAAAAACACTTCATAAAACCAAATATCAGTTTTAAAACAAGTATTAAGGTCTTTTTTAAAATAAAAAACATTTTTTTCTTAAAACTCCATTTTTAAAAACAAAAATAAATTTTCACAAAACATACAAAGACATATAAATAAAAGAATAGTACAATCCTTAAATGAAATGTAATCAAATGATGTAAATATATCACAAGACATACCTGGATTGTCTTCTTGTTTCCCAAACCATCTAGAAAGCCAAGAGTTAGTGGGTATAAACAAAGAATAAAAATAGGATAAGAAACCATGATTGAATTGGCCATAGGGTTAACGACCACAACCCAATCATGAAATGGTCCGAGGAATGGGTTCAGAAGAAAGTACTAGATTTCTGCGTGGTTTGTCAGAACCAGCAATCAAACCTCATGCACTAATTATCTCTCCCTTTTCTATCCCAAAACACCATATAAAATCCCTAAGGAAACACTGTTCATACAAATGAGGATCAAAATACTTATTGCATTTTCATCAGATAATAATCCAATAAATCATTATAATAGACATCTAGAACAAATAAAAAAATACTAAATACACATGGAATCTCAATTCATTTGGTGAGAAATATCTCACAATACTATCGCTACACTACCTTATATTCCCCATCATCCTTATCTCTAAACTACTAACTTCCCAAGAAATAAGATAGATCTTCCAAATCCTACGTCCCACTAAGATCATAGGATTTTATAACATTTTGTATTTAGATATAATGAGATTCCATCTCAACCAAATTTTGGCCCAGTTAGTGAAATGGATCAGAGGTTGTTTTTGATCCTGACAAGATGGAGATGAGTCCTTGGGAATCACAAAACATGCCTTTGGAATGATTCTTCCATCATAAACCACATAAAATAAATAGTATAGAAAAAAACATCCAAATTGATCACCATAATATAATATCCAATCTAGGGATAAAATTGAATCCATAAATAAAAAATGACAATATATTCAAATAAATACATGGAATAGTATAAAATATGTCGAAGTGGACAATACAAAGATGAAAACCAATAAGAATCCCCAAAACCTCTCCAAAAAGTACTTAAATGACACATGGTCACCCCCAACTCAATGTAGTCCTTATAAGACTAGATAGGAAAGAATCAAACTTGAATAAAAATATAAATTAACAATATAATCATGATCTAAATATTGAAATAGGTCGCCACACACTAAATCTATATAGTAGCATTCATATTATATCCTAGAAATGATAGTTTTAAATACAATAGAAAATATACATTTTTCTTAAATCATTAAAAATTGAAATAAATATCACATAATCATTATGTTAATAACCTATTTTCTTATTTCTTTTTAAATAAAATCAATCACCTATAAGGCAGTTTTTCCCAGATTAATCCCACAATACCAAACCAATATTTCAAATGTTTACTTTAAAACCATCACATAATTTTTTGAAAGTGTGTTTTCAATTTCTAATGGTTTTCCAAAACATCCATGAAAAAACACATTACAAGTAAAACTATACATGATTTCATAGAACCATGTTTTAAATAGTCACTTCACATTTAAGGACCACACCATTCAATCCCGTGCTAAAATGTTTTAAGGTAAGTTTTAATAGAAATTTATTTCTTCAAAACCATTCATAGAATATATTTTCAAAAACATTTAAAAAGTAACCATAATATAAAGAATAAGGAATAGATACAACATGAACCATGATATAAATGGCACATGATAAGGAGAAACAAATAATAAATACACGGGTTCTATAAAATCATAAAATCAATAAGGGATACAATCACATGTAAAAGGAGTTATAGAAAAATGATCCCAACATGAAACTAGAATCATGTTCATTTTCCTAGGACTCTGGTAATAAAGTCCTGAAATGGTAATGAAGAACCTAGACTAATACTACAAAAACTGTAAGGTCCTCATAGTCCGGTATAAATCATCAGTCTCTATCATGATTAGGTGTTCAATGGAAACTATTGGCACTTCCAATATAATCCAGGACTATGGTGAACATTCTAACAATTTAGTTGGATATATTGGTTCCTTCCTGAGGTACCATACTATAAACTTGTGATTTAACTCATAATGGTCACATAATCTCTTCCTGAGAATCCCATGAAAAGTCAAATAAGGTATATGAGTAGGTAAAACTACAACATGATGAAAAAAATTATAAATCAATGAATCATAATTAAACCTCAACTCACCTCTAATTTAATCAAATGAAATTTACCATTTAAGATCACCCAGTATTCACATATATAAAGAACAACCCATTAGGGAAACAATTTCAATGGGGGACAAAGAGGATATCTTAATTCACTTAAAAAAATATCTTTTCACAAGGTACTAAACATTCATATAAAAATATGATTTGATTTCCAAAAAATGGCACATGGTATTTTAAACCCATCCCAATAAACTATTGTAAAAAAGTTTATTAAATTTTTTCTTGAAACCCAATTGGGAAATTATACTTCCCTTTATGAAAACTTTTAAATAAATATAATTTATATAAATGTTTGAAAATATCACTCACATACATTAAAAAACCTCTTTCACATCAAACAACCCATTCAAAGAATTTGAATACCCTAAAATACCTCTAACATTTAGTTTAAAAATCCCTATGTACAAAATGAAAATTTAAAAATTCAATCTAGGATCATGAACCAATTTAAAAAATACTCACATGATTTGAAAATACACTCATAAATTTTTAAAAAACACTTGGAATTAAATGAAAATCCATTATAAGGGTTAAAACCAGTTAGAAACAATAATTCGAAGGAACACATATAAAGGCAATAATTTTATAAATAACCAATTTTAACCAACCAGTATTCATTTTAATGTGAAATAAAGTCGAAATAAATAAATACCTACCATGGTTCAATGAAAAACAAGTAAAAAATTATTTCTTTTGATAAAGAACACCTTACCATTCCAGAATTAGTCCTTATAAATCCCTAACAATCAATACTCATAGATTAAATCCACTTTATTCCTAATTTCAATCCTCATGGTTTATAGAGTTCGTAAGAGAAACTAAAAAATAGGGAATAAGGTAGGTGAAGTGAAAAATGGAAATTATTAGAGAGTACCTCACAAATCCACTTGAATCTAAGGATAACAACCACCAAATTATAAGGAAATAAGGGAGTGTGATCCCTTAGAAAGAACCTGCTCTATAGGAATGATGGGGGATGAAAGGGAGGGTTGGAAGATTAAAACCAAGAATGGGAAATTCCAAAACTCTTGTTTTAATGACTCTAGGTAAGTTTCATATTTTGTATGTATGGTTACCAAACCATGAACTAATTATACATGAGCCACTTCCTAGACAAAAACGACTAGTAAAGCTACTCCTGAGACTCCATATGGTTGGAAAAACCACGTACTAACCATTCCAAATGGATTTTGAAAATTATAGATCCAATTCACATGCTTGTATTATGATTAAAAAATACATACAAAAGTTGTGAGACTATTCTCTTATATTCAAAAGAAACTATACATATTCTCCTAGGCTTTTAATGGTTTTGACTGAATTTTGTGCTATCTATTTAGACTAAAACCTATAAGAACAATTTATACTGAAGATCTAGCAACATAACGGTAAGCATAAGGTTTCCTCTAAAATATGTATGCCAACCATACATAGTAGAAGAAAATTTAAAAAATATATTTTTACTAAAAATTCTCCAAAAACATAATCTTAACATAAAATAAGATTATATAATACAAAATATACTCTACTATTACATGGCGTGTGTCACTAGAAATTAAGCCAAGCGATGTTTATGATGTTGCTAAGGGGCATGATTCCCTTATATAGATGTGTATTGGACCTAGATTGAGGTTGAGAGATATTACATCTTGATAATGTATTCATTCTATAATCTGACCTAGGGGTCCCTGGTGGGTGCCCCAATTATACATTAACCCTTGAGTGGCTTAGATAGGGAACAAGTAGAGGAAATTGTGGGTGTCACCATAGAACCTGAATTAATGATGTGAGCTAGGTATGGATTTTATTATAGTGAAGGGTCATCCACATTAGATTCAAACCTAGGTTCTATGATATGGTTGGGAAAGTGACAAAACCATAATATTATTATTTTTATTATCACCATGATATGTTAATTGGTGGATATAGTCCCCTAGGTATATGATGATGGGATGCCAGGTATTTCCTCTTCATGATTACATGATTATCTTGGTAAGGGATACATATTGGTGCCTAGGGTATATCTTGTATTCATGGTTATGAATTAGATGACTAGAACACTTAGGATCCAATGGTTATATCAGAGATTATCTAAATTAATTGGGATTCCTAGGATCTAGTGATGCACTTATTGTTATTTTATGAGATTCGCAGGACATAGTGATGATCTTATTGACCTAATACAAGACTCATAGGATAACTAAGAACTGTATTATGTGTTATAAAATATTGTGTGATTCATAGTTATTCCTAGGATTGGGTTGTTGTACCCAGTGATGTAATTTTATATAAGATGTCTAGGTGGCCTAGGATATGGTTGTAAACTAATGTGGCAAGATTCCTAGGACATTCCTAGGATTATAAAATGACTAAAAGATATTATATGGGATTACTATGATATCATAGGATTTAATATTTATAACTAGTGGTGGAATGTTAAAAATATCACATTGTAGGAAATATATCCCCCTAAAGATAATTGACATGATCAGATACACTCCATCACTTGATGAATAAGGTATAGTTAATCCTGAGATTCAATATAGAGCCTAAGGATTAACAATTATTATTGTATATATTCTCATATATAGTTTTTATATTATTAGTCTAATCATATCACATTTGAATCGATACATTTCCAGATAAAAAAGGGACATCATTAGTTGTACTTAATAATTTGTAATAACCCCTTGCTTGGGTGACCATGGAACTTGGGTATGTGATAATTCTTCACTATTCATAGGTTCAATGTGGACCAAGGCCTGGGGTAATATAGTCTATCTGATTATGGGGAAAAGGATTCTATATGGAGGTGTGTGAATAGTATCGACTAGTGAATCATGAATATATTTTATTAATTTAATGTTATTGGTTACTACTATATTTTTATACATTTCTACATCAATAATCTTTACTACTTTCAATTCTAGACTTTAGGGGACCTCACATATCTATTTTTTATGTCTATAGGTTTGTGGGATCTATGTTTATACAAATTGGTTATGCCAAAATTTTAGTTGATTCAGGTAGGAACCTTGGGGATTGATTTTAGAGAGAATCATAACCCCATGATTATTTTAAACCAACAACACTAGTCAGTATCCTATTGCATATGGGGATGTTCACTTAAAGTCTCATATCATCCCCACACATGTTCCATTTGGGTGTCCTAGATTTAGATGTTACATATCATAACCTGATCCAATGGCACCCATATGGATGGAAGTATACCGATTGAGACACCACATGAACACCTCTAATAGTATGGGGGCTAGCGATAAGCGTTGATTAGATAAATCACATGAAAAGGAGGCCTTATCCTAATTTACTTGTATAGATTCACCCATCTCCATACACCAATATAATGAGAAATTAATAAACAAGTGATACTGTAAATATATGAAGAACAACTATCCCACATTAGAGTATGACAATTGTGTGAAAAAAAATGAGAAATATGCCATATACAATATGACTAGTACTATAAAAGGATTCTAACCTATTACTAAAAAAGTTGATAACTACCAAACTGAAACTCTAGGATCCATCCACAAACCATCTACCCTAAATATGCTTTACCAACTCCTAGTCCACCTGAAACCACATCCAAAAGCTTGTCTTCTACATAATATATGATATGTGTAGGAATATACCATGAATGGATGAGTATAAACATTCATAGAAGCAAACCATGAAATTAATAAACACAAATCATCAAATATGGGGTCATATCTAAACCACATGAATTGTTAAGAAATTGGTAACCTAGAAATTCTCAAGAAATACTCCAAGTCTCAATGTTAGGTCTATCCTCACTACTAGCCAAGGGGTACTGCTTGAGGCTCTAAACTAACATTCATATTAGATGACTACCTCATTAGGTCTTTCAATACTTATAGAAACAATCTGAGAGGTCATACTCTTTGGGTATTTCCATGAAGATGTGTGAAATAACTGAGTGGGATCATCCAAGACAGTTACTCAATTAGGATAAACCTCATCGATACATAATAGATGTGGATACCAAGGTTGGGGATCATACCGTTGTCTCATGGGGGATACCTAAACCAATTTGAAGTAATCTAGTAAGAAGGGGATCATATTACCTGAAAGATATAAATGAGATGCTTACACCAACCAAGGGAAGAATGAAAGAGGATTACACCCAAGTCCATACATTGGAGTACCGAAATCTGTATAGAATAAGCCCGTAGAGGGGATCACAAATCCTATAATCAGGATGGGATACAACACTATACCCTCATAGGTATGGACCAAGGTAATTCCCAAACATTTAAATGGTTTTAGGGAACTCACTGATAATAATATCGAAGCTGGTATGAAGAGATACTTGTTTCTAACCAACACTGGAAGGAGTATATGGTTTTTCTATTTGGGGTACATAATGTGCCTCACTAATTCTGATCCTACCCATGTCCTTTCATCTCACAGGGAATATTCATCTCTAGATACATGAAATATTGTTATGACACATGACATGTAGGGGCCACACCATCACTCTGGTATTTGTCACCTATCCATGCCCATGCAATTTTTGAAATACATTAGTTGTTCTGTAAAACACATGGTGTTTGGGGTCACATAGAAACTAGGGTGTGTACTCCCTATAACCATAAATATAGCTAGATATGAGTTATACATTTTGTGGTTATCCCACACAACATTTGATATTTAACTCTCATTGTAAACACTAGCCGTTGTATAGAAGGGTCCACATGGTGTGAGATATTATAAATTTCATGTATTTTTGATATAATTTCATAGAAACTCTAGAATATTCATTCATATTCACCTACACCACCAACAACTTTGGTACAACCATGATTCTTGTCCATAATTCCAATAATCAAATTAACAAATCATATGTAGTCTTCAGTAGCTAGATTCTAGCCATTCCTTTCTCATAAATAACCTTCAACATACCTCTAGAGAAATAATGTTGACCTAAATCATGGAACTACCAATGCACTCACCATCATTGGAATCACATCATCACCTCCATTCCTCCTCTAAGTATCCAATCCAAAATTTAAACCCACAACAATTATCCCTTTCATTGAGGAGTGATTTTAAAATGATCATTTTATCAGTTATAGTTTAACCTCTAACCAAATGAAATAGTAATAACAAACATCTATGAATAGATTGAAAAAAAATTGAACAGAAAAGTGATCATAGATTGTAGGTCGTGTTCGGTTTTTCATCATTGAAAAAAATCCAAAGAACATGGAGGATAATAAAATCATCAAAATCAAAATAATGTCAAATTCATAATTCTAGTAAAATAAAATAATTGATGGGATCATCAATAAAGAGGGATCAATTAATTAATTTATAAAACAATTATTTCACATTATTTATTTGAAAATTCAAAATGAGGATTAAAACAATAAAATAAAACATTTCACTATGAAAATAGACCCATCACTGATGGATAATGATTTTGCATCATTGTAATTGATGAGATCCAAGAACTCCATGTGTGATAAAAACCCCAATATTATCTTGATCATCCATTTACAATAGAGTGATCACCCACTAATACGCTCTCCACAAGATTTACCTCCATCATTTCAATCCTCTTGGGTTATGTGGATATCCCGAGGCAATTCACCGTAGATGGGTTTACAAAAGAGATTCATTATGTTTAGACAATACATATACATTATATAAATAAATTAATTTAATATATTTAACCCATTAATGACTATATTCTTTTGAAACATCTGAAATTGAAAAAAATGCATTTCCTAGAGTAAAACCCATGTTATGGATTTAGTGGTGTATTTGTTTTATCATAAATTAAGCTATTTTTTAGTTAATCCATTAATAAAAAAACATTATTGGAATGATATATTATATTTAATATTTTTTATATATCCACTATAAGGATCCATGTACCCCAAAATCTCATGATGACTGCATAATTAACTCTAATAATATTATTTAAAATGTTCCGAAGCATTACATGGATAAAATAGAGTCATTAAATTCTCAAACCTTTGGAATTTTCATCTCAAAATTCAATAATCTCCTAATGTAGGGGAGTATTTTGATCTCAAAATCAGTTCTTCTACTCTTATGATAATTCCTAGATATTTTTAGGAAATTTAAAAACCTAAAAAAACTAAAATACTAAATCATAGAGTGTCTTCTCCTAATGACCCTAAATCACCCCTAGACATCTAAAAAAGGTAAGTCCATACTCAATATATATCTCTCCTAGATCGATAATCCGAGTCAAATTGTGGATGTATCTCTTCATCTGAGATAGGTTGGATACATCATGCTCCTAGTCTAACTATGGAGGTAGGGATAAAAATTATTTCACCTCTACAACCTTATGTAGTATCTTAGAATGTACAATGATTCATATAGATATCTTGACACACCATCCAAATATGTATAATCCTCATCAAAGTAAGACATTTAGGAGCACATGGATTCCCTTTTAAAACTCAAAAGGACTCCTTCGTCTATCCGCAAAGTACTTCAGATGGATCTAGGAAGTCCTTGTCTAATATTGGATGATGTGAACCTTTTTTTCATTATTCAAACTAAATCTATCCCATTTAAACAATCCCTTCTCACTTTAATCAACATAGTGGTGAAAAACATGGTCTCCTATACAAGGTTCAGAATAGTGTTATACTAGTGATATAATGGAAGCTATTTTTATAAAAAATATCCACCAAGGGTAGATCATACGAATAGTTACATCCAAAATCCAACACAAAAGACCAAATCATGTAATCTAAAACATGGATGGTCTTTTCTTTCTAGCAGTCAGTTTGGGGGTGGAAGAACATAATCAATTTAAATTGAGTCCCAAAAGCCTCAGTAAATCCTATTTATAACTGAGAAAGGTAGTAAGCATCATGTTATGAAATGATCAAAATGGGAAATACATGAATCTTGACTACTTCAGGTATGTTCAGGCATCCTAAAATCTCCACTAAAAATTGATCTCATATTTCTAGAAAGTGGGATGATTTTAGGAGTTAGTCTATGATCACCTCGATAGCATCATAACCTATTACTAATCCAAAAAGTTCAATAAATAAATTTATAGATATACCATCCCACTTTCAATTCGATTCTATCACCTACACAATTACTCTTTAGTAGGAGAGGAATCAATACATGAACTTAGTGACACTATGCTTCATCCTTTGTTGCAAAACAGACACCAATGATCCCAGTACATCTTTTCCACTCATAGATGTACCACTAATGGGAATGTAGGAATCTAACCCAAAACCTCATATTATATTGTAATTTCTACCATTTCACATCCTCAAAAGATTGAAACTCTTCCTACCTTCGGAAAATCCATCTGAAGCATTTCATGTGAATATCTAGTCACAAAATACCTCATAATAGATATCTCCAAGTTGTGTTTCCCTAATGTGATTGATGAAACGGTGGGGTCACAAATATCAATCGATGGTAAGATGATCCACCCTCATTCACAAGGGTATACGAAAATGAGGTTAACTACTCTGTTTTCTTACTCAATATCTTTGGATTTGATTTTCTACTGAGAGAATCTTTTACCATGTTTACCTTACAAAGAGTATAGAATATCTCAAAGACATATTCCTACAGGGACTCCAACCACCACCTTTACCTTAAGTTATGATATTTTCATAAGAATACATACTTAATACTATTATGGTTATAATATAACATGAAACACTCTCCCATAATATATATTCACTATGATTTTTAGAAAAAACTATAACCACACTATCCAAACCAGGCGTCCCGTAAAACTACTCATTGGGTCTCAACTACCATAATCCCAAATGAAATCACCATCTTTATTGGAATTATAATTCATCCAAGACCATCTCTATAGGCAATTTAGATCATCAATACTCAATCCCTCATATAGAATTTTCCATATGGGGTACTTATCAGGCTCTCAAGCAACTCCTAAAAAATCCTATAGACACTCCTCAGTCCACAAGAATAGTTTCCCTATTCAGGTCAAGGTAGAAAGAGGTGTTTTGATCTTAGTGAAATCGAGACTAAATCTTGGATAATAGACCAACCACCCAAGGAAGCTCCACACCTTGATCACACTCTTGGTTGGATCCCAAGCTAGTCATATCTCGACCTTTTCTAGGTTTGTTGTTGCTCCCTCTTCTAAGATGACAAATTCTAGGAAGTGGAACTTCTGAATCTAGAACTAACACTTCATGTGTTCCATAAAAATCTGGTTATCTAAAAATGTATCCTCATCCATCCTCAAATTTATTGTGTGTTCCTCCAAAAATGATGTGTTCATAAAGATTTAATCTTATAAGACAACATTCAATAAATCCCATAATGTTTAAAAAACCTGATTCATGAGTATCATGAACACTGTTGGGGTGTTCTACATGCTAAAAGAGAATCACCAAGAACTAAATGTAACAATAGTAGCACTATAATTCCACCTTCAATACGTCCTCCTATTGAACTCAAAGATGGTGATAACCAATCAGGAGGTAAAACTTCCTGAATCATTTCACCTCTAACCACTAGTTGATGAGGTCATCTATTCTCAAGAGTGGATACTCATTATTGATAGTCATTTGGTTCCAATGAACACAATCCAAAAATAATATCAACATCCTAACCAACATCTTATAGAAAAATACTGGGGATACCTAGCAGATAAACTGGTTGTAACAAATCCCTTCTTCTATAAGACCTCTAACTGCAATTTAAGCTCTCAAAGCTCTGTGGGGATATCTAATATTTCTTCATAGATATCTATAAAATACTTAGGTTTATTTCTATACAGAAGTTGATCTATTGATTGGTTGGTAAGACTATCATGTACGTAGGGAACATGTTCTAAAGTTCCTCTACTACTATTGGTAACTGAAAGCTCATAGAGTCCACCTCTGTAAAGATCATACCTATCAACTATTTAGAAATCGACTATATTATCGTATATATGATCTCATCATGATCTTCTTGAGATTATCATTAACCAATAAAGGATAAAATCACCATTCCAACACAAAAACACTGAAACCATCACTTTTAACATTCAAACATTTTATGGAAAACATTTATCTAGTCCATATAGAGTGAAACATAATAGGGACTTATTTCCTCCATGTAGGGTTCCCACATGAAGCTCTTTCTCTTACAAGAGTTAGGTAACACTGTTATTATAAGGGTGAGATATAATAATATCCCTCTATAAGAGTCTCAAAATGAAATTTCTAGAAAAAATGAACCACTATCATCATTATGTATTGAACAATAGATTTGAAAATAGAAATGTGGATTGCACCTGTATCTACGAAAACTATAACTGAAGTAGACAAGGAACAAATTGAAACTCTGATCATACCCAAAGTCTCCAGGTTATAATTGTCCCCTAGAGGTCAATGTAAATTCCCTTAAACTACAGTTCTCTACAACCACCATTTTCATAGATAACATAGTACATCCAAAACAAACTCAAATTTAAAAATAAAAATAATTAATCCACCATACCATGATACTATTAGATTTGGGTGACACTTACATAACCATATATATTTAAACCAGATCACAAGAGAATGAATATTTATGGGGGAAGAGTCTCTCAATTTTTTATGTTCTAAAAAAAATTCAATATGACTTAAGATAGGGATCCACTTATATTATACATCTCCCAAAATATGTCTTTCCATTAGGACCATGAACTAGAGGTATCCTAACCTGGTGGAATTACTCACACCATAGACTCATGCCAGTTTTTTTTTCTTTCTGGAGTTTTTTTCACCCTGAAACCTTGGTGGTCTCCATCTCTAAAACTCGAGAAGTGAACTCAAATTTATTTCATTTTTTGATGATACCACTAAGACTAAATTTTTCTCACTCCGTCATGGATCTTCCAACTAAACCATCAGGAGAGGGTTAACATGCTACTCCATGGTTGGAGGAACCACTTTCTACCAACCCAGATGGGTCATCTTGAGATCTGGTCATAACATTGATGCCGCATCAATAGGTTCTTAATTGTTGCAATCTCACTACGATAACCATCACCAAAATTCTAAGTAGTGGTATCTTGTTGTTTAAATATATGCACTATAGTCAAAGAGAATATCTAGGGAGTATTATAAAGGATAAAAAACCACAAGCAATTTCTATATGATGTATGTCTCATTTTTTCCCTATACCTAGTTCCTATTTCTACAAAATCCATAAGAAGGTTATCACATTTATGGTGAATGTATACATAAACATTCATATTATCATTGGGATCCCCAGCCTTAGAGCAAAACTCGAGAAAATTTAACATCATTTTCATAGCTTACAAAACAAAACCTCAAGGATAGAATATCTCAAAACTCTGGTTGTAAGATGAACTCCTTTGATACGACTCTATCATGACCCAACCCACCAGTTCCCTCCTTGATGATAGTATGTTGAGTGTGACAGGCCATTCCCACATACAATAGATAAGGGGTGGTCAATTTGAATAGGGTAGGGATATCACATGCATAAGAGGCCTTTTAATAAAGTACCTACACACACAAACGAAAAAAATGATTTCTATACACCAATATAAAGAAAAAAGGATAATCAAACAGTATTATAAATTCATGCCTAAAAACCATCCCATATCATAGTACAAAAAAGGGATATGATAAATGTGAAAAGGGATGAAAAGAATCCCAATATTACTATAAAAAAGGGTCCAACCCACAACCATAAAAAGTGTAATTCTACCAAATTGAAACTTCACGATCCACCTATACATCATCTAGAACAATAAGGATACACCCACAAGAGGTCCTCTAAGGACTACAATAAAAGGAATATTGTACGTATAAAGAATGAAATATGTAGGAAGATCCCATGCATGGGTGTGTATAAAAATACCTAGTAGGATACTCTAAAATCATTTATAAAAAGAATAAAAAGGGAGTCATCCCTAAACCAAAATAAAGGGGAAAAATAGGATAACCTATACATTCTAATGAATGAAACCATGTCTCAATGTGAGGTCTATCCTTACTTCCAGTCAAGGGATACTTCTCAAGGCTCCAATTTAACATTTGTATAAGAGAACTCACTCATCAGGTCTCTATATGCTAATGTAACCCATATGAGAGGCAATAATCATTAGAATCTTTCATAAGTAATAATGAAAGAACTATGATGTATCATCAAAGGTACTCAATTGATCATAATATACATCATCAACAAATTACAGATATTGATACATAGGTAGGGGATCACACCGAATGATTATAGAGATTAGATTACCCTATTTGGAGTAATCCACTAGGAAGGAGATCATATTCCATAGATTTTAGAAACAAGATATGTAACCCAACCTTGGTAAGAGTGATATATGATCACACCCAAGGCTATATATATGGAAAAATGAATCTATACTAAAAAAACTGTAAAGGGGATCCCTCATCATATGAGTAGGATGTGATACCACACTCTACCATCTTAATTACGGACCAAGGAAACACACCCAAATTAAATAGTTTTATGGAAGTCATCTTTTCTAATTTCTAAATTGGTTTTAGGAGAGGAATAGCTCAATCCAACCCTGGAACTACTACGAAGTGTGCCCACTTGGGTACATGGCATGTATCACTAAGTCTGAGCCTATCCATGTCTGTCTGTCTCACAAAACATAATACTCTATCGGTAAATGACATTCATTTACAAATAATGACATGTATTTTTCGGGAAAACACTCCAAATTGTGCCAAATTCCCATGATCATGCACTTTCTGATATTTAGAGGGTGTTCCTCAACACACACACACACACACACGATGTGTGGGGTCACATAACACCTTGGGCATGTACTCATTGTACACACTAAGAGTGTTAGATAAGGGCCACATAATGTGCGGTTCCTTAACAAGTAATTTTAAATTTTAATATACACATAAACCCTAGCCAACAGTCATATAAGTCCATATTACATGGGTTCCTCTAAACTATATATCGAGTTGAGAATAATTTCAAAGAAACTCCAGCTTGTACATGAATCTTTACCCATGCCATTGATTCCTTCAATAATTTAGTAATTACGGAGTATGATTCACCAACGTTAAATTTTTTTCCCAAAAACTTTTACGGGATAAGTGAGAACCCTCACATATTATAGGTTTCATATCAAAATGACATGACCTATTTATTGAAAAACAATTTTAGTTGGTTGGAACTACTCTACCAAAATAATATCCAGGGGATAGAATTTACCTAGAATTCAGGGTAGTTCTTTATGGTGAATTCATATAGATGAGCCACACTGTCCCATGCTTGTTTGTATTCCTCCTTATTGATCTTCCCCGTGTTGTGTCCTCTATGAAAAATATGGTCCTGCTTAACAATCAACTCGCTTTTCTCTTTGGTAGTGGTCACCTGAAGCGGTCTAATATGATTCATGAAATCATGAAATCATATTTAACAAGAATATATCATTACAAATGGAATGATTTTGTCCACCCTTTTCATGAAAGTTCTCATCATTGCACCTTCAGAGAAAATTCTTCAATTCAGGCCATTGAACTACCATTGCTCATACTGTGTTCATATTCTCATCATCACCAAAATTCCACCATCAAATATATAATCCAAAATCTAATCCCAAAAAAATAAATAGTTACAATAACAAATTGTCCCAAAACAGTCATCTTTTTAAGAATAATTTAATCATCGACCAGAAAAAATACCAATGATGAATGCTACTGAATGGAGTTGGAATGCGTGAAACAAAAAATAGAGCTTTAAAATTAGGCCAAATTAATTTGGACATCATTGATTGATTAAAATTAACATAGAGGACAATTAAATCACAAAAACCAAAATAATTTAAAATTCTGAATCCAAATAATGAAATAATCAATGGGAAAATCAACAAAGAGCAATCAATGAATTAATTAATAAATGAATTAATTTTTTCACATCATATAAAAATAAAGATAAAGGATAAATACAACAAAATAAAATGTTGTAAATTGAAAACTAAATAATTATTTATAAATAATTATTCTATATCATTGTCGTTGGTGAGATCCAAAAACTCTGTTGATGATGAAAAACCTCTTGGTATCCCGATTACTGATACATGATCCTATGATCACCTACCAAACTAAAAAAATGGAGCTCCCTATATCCTAAAATTCCTAAATTGTTATGTGGATAACCCAATGAAATTATCTATAAAATGTTTTATAAATAAGTTTCCTTAGGGTTGGACAATAAATAGGCTTTGAATTAATATTTTATTTTAATCAATTTAATCTGTTCATGATAACACTCTACAGAAAAAATAAAAAACCAATAAAAATTATGTTACATATCGAGTAAAACCCACAATTTTTATTTACTGGTGTTTTCAATTTTCTTATATGTGACACCGTTCGATATTTGATCCATTATTTTTGAAAAAACATATGTATTCATGTTGTATTATATTTAATATTTTTAATATATCCATAATAATGATACATTGGCCTTAGAATCCCATGAATACTCCACTCTTAACTTTTAAAATGGTGTTTAAAATATTCCAAATCATTACATGAATAAAATATAGTCATTACATTACAAGTGTTCTTTTGATTCATACAATATTATATTCCGAAGTGTTTCCTATAAAAAAATTTGTTATTTGAGACTTGTTCTTTAATATACCCATAATATCTTTAATATGAAACTTATATTGGATATTTGTAATATTATATCCTGACTATCTATTTATTCATGGTATTTACAGTTTCACTTCATGTACTCCATTTCATGGGACATTGAACCAAATATTATAAAAAGTAGAAGGTTTTATTTTCAAATCTAACATTTTCTTTACGATTATATATATATATGTTCATAATTGAAGTTATTTTATTTTATTTTTTCCATAAATAATAACTTTTTTACTCATTATATGATATTATTTTGGTTTTACATGCCTCTTATTAATCCAATTCACTTTGGTCCACAATTCAACTAAAAGGTTTCCTATAAGTTAAACTTACATTGTCTTTTCTTTCTGGTAGGGAATCTTTAAACTGCATGTCCATATTATTTATATTGACTCATGAATGTTACCATATATTATTTAATTATTTTTATGTTCATATTACATCATAAAAAACCCCACCAAATCATATCTGTCGAGTGATTAGATGAGTGTGATTCCCCAAGCCTACCTCTTATAGGCCAAGGGCTGGCGATCAGTGCCGAGTAGACATATCACACACATGGGAGGCTTCACCCTAGGTACCATTAAAAATGAACACATGTCTAAATACACATGAAATTAATAAATATAAAATATAACTCATACCATAATTCGTGTATACATATATATCCCACATCTATGTAGAAGACAAGTACTAGAAAGTGTAAAGGCCAAATACCAGCTCACCAAAACTGTAAAAGAGTCCACCCTACTAAGAAGGATGGGGAATGATATCAAATTAAACACATGGTATGAAACATGGTCTATCTAGATCACTATTCTCCACATAATCCTAGACCCCCTGGTAATTCATTTAAATGCCTTTCTAATTTATTAGACATGACATGTTCGAGAAGAGCCCATGTAGGGTTGGGTATATAAATACCAAGTAGGACACCCCGAAATACCCCACCAAAAATAATCAATAGAGTATTCACCTAATAATTATGAAGGTATGTTAATTAGAATATGGGAGATAATAATTATAAACTAGATATACTCATGTCTCAAAGTATGTCACAATCAAATTATTAGTATAGGATTCTGGTTGAGGTTTCAAGGTAATGGTCATCCTGGAGAACTCAATCCACATGGCTGATAAAACTGATGGAATCCATTCAATAGGTCATTAATTTTGGATCTATCTATGAATAAATACATAATGTATCATAGAATACATCAATAAAATGATATGCAATCTCACTGAAGGCCTTTTGGTTACACTATACCCTCTCTTGAAATAACCCGCTATGTAAGAGATTGATGCATGAGTATGTTGGTGATAAAAATTCCTAAAATCCCTATACATGGAAGAATTTGATGATAGTGGATCACATACAATGACACATAGAGTTATTCTTAAACTCTATTTGATATTAATCCCATAGATGTTATCACATTCCATGCTAAGGACATGATACCTCAGAATAACTTAATATGGATGGACTAAGGGAACATGCCCTAAAGAAACTAGTCTCTACTGAAGATAATAAGGGAATTAGAGTACCATGGAAACAATGTACACAATGTGTGTAGGGTATACATGGTATATATTTTCTATAATGTGTCTTTCCATGTACTCTGGCCCATGTCTATATTTTACAGGTCAATATTGTGCACTCCAGTTGTGTCAAAGTACATGGCCATTATCATGTACTCTTTCCATGCCTAAGTACCTAGATGTGTTTGTGACCATGTACCCCATGGATATTTTCCATGTCTCCAATCATAAGTCACATGATGTGTGGTGGGTACCACATGATGTATGATACTTTATTTTCTCCAAAACCCTCTCCGTTGCATCCCAAGTACTACACAATAGGTGTTCTTTATTCTACACATAATGTAGTTAGGATATTTAAAAAACTACTGGTATTATTAGTGGTTCAACAATAGTGCATCCTACTACAATATAGATTCATATTTCACCTATGAAATGTGAGCATGAGTTGACAGAACTCTGATCATCATCATTGTACAAATTCCAGCATCCAATCTTTTCATGAATCAATTCATGCTGCACCTCAACATCCAAACACCATCAGTGTAAAAATTTGTTCTCCTAATCTAATTTCCAAATCTACACTATCATATTTCACCACAACCATTTCATTGATTCCGAACATGAACTCATGGTCTCAATTAATTTCAGCAAAGAATAGTTGTGTGATTATTGATTATCGAGTATTTGTCGAACTGTCAGCCAAATGAAATACTGACGATGAATGTGTGAAGAATAGTCAGATAAATACAAAGAATATAATCATAAGAATACAAACTCATCCATTTTTTTATATTGGCCTCAATCAATTTCTCTGATAATGATTAATGAATAATAAATAACTGATAAACATCAATCACTAATTCTTGTAATATAAGTTTATCAACAAAAATCCAAATATTGACAAAAATATTTAATTTAGTACATAATTAATTCATGGTATAATTGGGTAAAAAATATTCAATATTAATACACTATAAAATATTCCCTTCCTTTAGTATGGATTGATCATTAACAAATAATGGTTTTGACTATTTTTCTTGATTAGATCCCTTAACTCCGTTAACGAAGATGGCCCCTTTAGAAAACTGATACCTAATCCTTGATTCTATTTTAATCCATCAAACAATCCTCCTTGACTATATCAATAATTTTAGGATTATGAACTAACCCTAGGGTTTGTAAATAATAGTAATTCTATAGTAGTATATTAGTTTACGATTAATTATTAGTAATTAAATAAATTAAATAATTTATTTAATTATTATTCATCCCATGATGGTGCTCAATCCAAACATCTATCATACATGAGGGTCATGTTCTGAAAAGAGTAAAACATACATACTATATTTAAAGGTGGTCTTATATTTCCCATCCGAGACACCATTAAAGAGATATTTCATTATTTTAGAAAATATGCAAGCGCATGTTATAATATATATAATATTTTTAATATATCCACACTGAACCTATCTGAACCCTGTAATACCATGCCAACTCAACTCGTGGCTACAAAAATATGATTAAAATATTCCAAACTCTTACAAAGAAAAAAGGGAGTCAATACACTCTCCCCAACTTCATGAATTTTCATCCTAGAAAGCTAAAACTGACTCAGAGGTGAGGATACTAAGCTATAATATGGGTCTCCCACTCCAGTGATCTATCCCAGAGGTTCCATTACTACCAATAAGAACACACCCAAAGAAAAAAATTCCCCATAATGGGTATTATCCCACCAGTTCTCAACACCACAGAGCACCTAAAATTGTAACTCTATTATGGATTTCTAGCTCACCCCAGTGGCAATTGGGCAATGTTCCATACACATGTATCCTCAATAGTGACACATGGAATACATCAAGTGACAAGATCCAACTATTTTAGTAGTGATATGTAGTATCCCACCACATTAACCTAACATAATAACTATAAAAGTTCTTACAAACATCAAAGATAGCATGCCACCTCCGCTAAAAATATGCACACCTCAATGCGTGAGATCCCTCCGAATGGATGATCTACTCATTTAACACCTTTAGTGTTTTTTCAGCCAGTATAGGACTCCTTATGTCACTGAATAATCCCCTTCAACCATTAGATGAGCTTCACCAATTACAACCATCACATGAACCAAATTTGGGCCAAAAATCACTATTTCTCCAAGATCCAACAAGTATAACCGTGACCATTTGTGTCACCCATACATGGATCTGAATGGTGCCACACAGATGGATGAGTGGTAAAAATTGTTATAAAAAACATACACAAATAGTTGATGATCAACCCAACTTTGACCAAAACTAACATGAACACTAATAACATGTTCTTTAGAACCTAAATGATCCACTATTCCTAGCCATATTTTAGGTGTAGAAACACAGTTCTCAACTACAAATGAGTCCGAAATGCCTCTCATATTCCCTCCATGATTATTATGTGATGTGATTATCATAGTTTGAAATGTTCATGAAGAAAATTCCATGAAGTTGAACTACCTATTTCATGTAGTGGCATACGAAAAACTCAATTAAAATCCACTCTCGGATGGTTATGAAGTGGGTTTACAAAGTGAGAAAGTCTATGATCACTTATATAGTTTTATTATCTTATCCAATTCATGGAATCCCCATCATTATACCCATAAAGATGCCATCCCTTTTTCACTTCCATCTGGGAACCTGGATCTTTAACTACACATAGTTGTGGTGTCAATAGATTACTCAAAAAGGCACCAAAAAATTCTTGGATACCCAACTCGATGCCAAAGGATCAAGGTACATCCTAACCTATCATAGATTAACTACTAATTAAAAGCATGAAACCTCCTCAGTATTCCTTTCACAAAAAAACTCAAGTAATTGTCCATATTTAAAAAACTATTATGTTCTTCCCACCTTGAAAATATATATTATGAAGATATCTATTGGATATTTTGTCACCTAATATTTCACAACTGATATACCTAGATTGTACTTCACTAACACATTGATGAAGTAGAGGGGTGATAATGGTCGACTGGATGTATGACACACTATCCTCATTCTTATGGGGAAAATTCTAAGAGTTCAACTACTCCATCACCTTGATCTATAATAGTGAAAAAAATCAATATGGGAATATTATAATATGAAAACTCCCTTAATCAGCTCACAAGATTACACTACCTAAACCTTACTTGGTTCACTTTCACTCCCATATCTAAGAAGATACATCCCAAGAAGTGGACCTACTGAATCTAGAAGTGGTACCTTAAGAGATTACAATAAATTTGGTACTCTTGGAGTATGTCCATATCCATACTCAAATGTCTCATGTGCTACTCCACTAACACTCAGTTCATGTTGGTATCATTGTATAGTAATTCCATGAACTATTCTAATATTGGATGAAAGATCTATTCCATATGTCACATAACACCAAAATGGAATTCAATATACTAAAAGGCCTCACCAATAACTCAAATTAACCTTATAGTATTTAGAAAGTCCCCTTCAGTACATGCTCCTCTCAAACACAGAGCTGATGAAATCCCATTATGAGGTCAAAATATAAGAACTACATTGCACTGAACCATCAGTCAATGATGTCATTGATTATAGAGGTGGATAATCCATCCCAAAATTCACCTAGTTTAGAAGATATTAGTACACACCTAACCTCAGTATCTCATCATACTTTTTGGAGAAATATACTGGGATGCTTAAGTGAACACACTAGTTCTAGCCAATCCCTTACTCTATAGATTTCTCCAACCACACCTTTATCTCTCACAGTTGAATGGGGTCATCTGATATTCTATGATAGATATAGAGCCATCCTTGGGTGAATGTCCATGTAAAAAAACTTTCATGGGGAGGTAAACCTAAAAAATCCTTAGATAATACATCCATTCACTCCTCTAGAACTATATGAAACTAAAAGCTCATATCATTTGCTGCTCCAAGGGTCATAGTAGTGAACTGATAATTAATCACTTGTATCCTCTTATAAACGAGATAATCATTCTACACCTATAATTCCTACATACTAATGAATAAAAATTCCACTCCATTGACGTGGAAGCACTGAAACCATCACTAGTAATTGTAAAAATAGGTATGGATTGTAGGAAACTAGTCTTCACTGAGGAAAATATCATAGGGCCTTTTTTCCATTAGGAAAGGATCCAAAAAAAAGTATCTATATCCTCCCAGAGTCAGGTCACACTATTGGTAGAAGTGCGACAATTGAATAGTCTCTGTAAGAGCCTCTAATCACAAGGGTAATGAAAAAAAATCCATTGCTGGAATAGTAGGTTCCAAAAATGGATGTATTTAGGTGAAAGGATTGTGACCGTGTACCCAAACTACAATTGGATCACATAAGATATATGTCGCACCTCAAAATTCACTAGGACCATCTAGGTCACAAGAACATGCAACCTAAATCTATCCTTACTCTTGTATACATTTTCTCCACCATCAAGTCTTGATTAGACACATTATCACTCCAAAATAAAATCGAACTTAAAATCCAAAGGATCTCATCCACCATATAGACACTATTTTATTTTTTGGAACTAACATACCTACATGGTTATAAATCATGTAACATGAACATGTTTTGGTGGGGGATGTGTACCTATTACATTCATGTCCGAAGCCACATCCAATGTCACCAAAAAATGTTTCTATAGTTTCTTTTCATAACCATAGATAGGTATCACTACTTAGACCACCATCAAGAGTGTTGATAACTGAGTAGGACATCCACACCACATGCTGAATATAGTTTTCAACCACCCAAGAATGGGATGTTCCCCACAATGAATACTAGGTGATATCTCTCTATAAAACTCATTATTGAAATTCAGTATAGGTGTTTCATCTACTCGTACCTCTATATCCAACCACTTCTCTATGCTGAATACTGGTTGTAAGAACAACCTCCCATTGATCAGGGTCTGCAAAAGCTAGAAAATGTGTACCACTACATTGAGCCAATACTCCAATGCTTGAGGGTATATCATTACACAAAACCAAAGTAGTCTCTATCATGAGAAATTATATAATATTATAAACCTATCCATACCATAATTGTTTCTTATTGGATCAATTGACATGTCAACATGTGGGTGATCAACCATCTGGACCATTAGAGGTGGGTCCATTCACTACTATATGGTGGAACCACTACACTATGATTGTCTGGAGGTAAGACCACAAGAATAAGTGCCTAAAATATGGCCTCAATGTTCAACTATTTTTCTTCATGGAAATACATTATAATCATAGATGGTTGTCATCATGGATACATCTTGAAAATTATCAAGGCAGACTGAGGTCAAAGAGAATATCCTTGGAGATAACATAATAAGGATATGGAAACAACATCTCATTGGTAATGCCCCAAGTCTAGTCACCCAGAGTCGGTGCTTTATTACATAACAATGGAATGATATAAAGAATATTGTCTTGAAAGACCGATCGGTTTAGTAGACTTTGAATTACTAGATACAGACCTAAGTTTTACATTACATTATAAAATGAAAATCTACAACAACATTTTCTCCATTGACCACATTTATATCCCTTAGACAATCCCTGTAAGTCAGTCATAATATACTTATTTGTATCCTGAGAAAAATAAAACATAGAAAGGGGTGAGCTCAAATGCTCAGTAAGGATAACAATATATGAGAAACTTTCATAAATAAGAATAAACATTTAAGGCAATTCATAAGAATAAATCAAAAGACTTTTAAAAATTAAATTCATCATAATACGGATTACATAAATCAAATAATTCCATTTACTTATTCACATGGATATTTTACTAGTCAAATAATCACATGCAACATCAATATCCAATTTCATAATAATGGAATGCATAATGCCAGACATCATATCCACATAGTCAAGGCCTCATGCTAAGACTAAAAATAAGATTTTGTCATCTATTTTGTCTCTTGAGACCTACCGATGCATCGAGGAACTATAATGGGCTCCACCCATCACTTACTGTGTCCAATGCATTCCTCATATGAATATGTTGAAACATAACATAAACATTCGTATTAAAGAAAGCATACGAAATGTTAATACTTTAACCATAAACCATGAATGGTATAAAAATAACACATCCACAATCAAACATATCACAAAACCTTCGATACAATATTGAAGGTTTTATCAAAACAAATTAACTTCAAACAAGGGCAAAATCCATCCAAGGATGTTGACATAGATGAAATTAAAACTTTTTTAGAGAAATATCTCTTTCTATTTTGAAATAATTTAAAAGTCACATAATTATAAAAGAAAACAATTATTTTGAAAATAATCTTATAAGATTGTATGGGAAGCTTCTACGGTGTTACAACAACAGATCATAGCCACACCCACTGTATAAGTTTAAAAAATCATTCCTTCCTTAATTTTGTCGAAAAGGTTGTAAAGGACCTTGTTTTGGAAACGTCAGAAAGATTACTTTATTAAAATTATATAAAAAATAAAAAAATATTTTAAATGAATTTAACCCATATTATAGGAAATATTAAAAAAAAATTGAAATACATTTTTATGAAACATGTATGTGGATGATAAAGAGGTCCCAGTAGATACCCACATATAAACCACCTCAAATAATGAAGAGATTGTAGAATTAACCCTTACATTGTACTTTTCCTTGATCGAGGGTATGTTAACCTCCCGTATAATAGTTAAATCATTGGTATTATAGTATAAAAGATCCAAATACATAAATATTATATCATATATGATATTCTAATATTTCTTTGTTAATAATATTTCAGTAGTATCATTGTTTTGGGTGTTAACTGATTCATTTTATTTTATATGATTGGTTACGTAAGACATATTTTTTATGGATAAGATGTATTTGATTCATACATAGAAAAATATTATGTTATTAATTTTTTTAATCATAAAATGAAATTTATTCTTGAATGCTTACGATGGGGAATTAATCTCATCGCGTTCATGGAGAAGGTAATATGTACATACGCACGAGTGACAATATCATTATATTGATGTGGAAATCAAATGTAATTGGATGATATATAATATATAAAAAATAATTAAAATGTTATATTTATTATTTACATTAGTTATACTCAATATTATATCCATCAAAATAATGAAGTGTTTGAATAACAAGCTACACCACGACGTGGGGACGGTAAGCCGTATATACGCACGTATGGTGACATGTCATTCATATGATGGATAAAATAATGAATATGGTTTGACCATATTTATAATAACATCACTGTGTGTATAAGGTACTATATTTACTAATTTTTATGGAAACAACAAAGAAAGAGGGAGTGAAAGATGAAATGAACTTACAAAGAGGTGGTGAAATTAATACCTCTTCTTTGGGTGCTTCCTTTTGATTTGATGAACATGGCTTATTAGGTTGGATTTATGATTAAAGTAAGGCCTATAGGTCAAAGGGAGGGTATTTGGGAGGATATTTGGGCAAGGGCTGGCTAATCCAAATATCTTTGGAGGTGTGATTTTGAGAGAAGGGAAGTACCCTTTTATAAAAGAGGTAAGGGTCACATTAAGAAAAGCTTGAAATATTATTTTATAATACAATAATATTAGATTTATAATAAATCCAAAATGATTTATTTAGAGTATTAGGTGGATATGGGTTGAAAAAATCTCAAAAAAATAGGTTTTATACAGGTTTAGGTCACCATATTAACATTATCTTTTAGATTTAACTCTTAGATAAATAGTTCAACATTTACCATGTCTCCTTGTATCTTTATATTATATGTTTAATAAACATTTTATAAAATTCCAAGAGAACCCAAAGTGATTAATTAATGACAAATGTATTACTATATAAGTCTTTTGGATGAACCACATATTTTTATGAATATTATATCATTTAATAATATAGTATTTGTTTTAAAAACTCATTTTTGTCAATTTTGAAACTATTCGGTATTTTGTTTTTGTAAAAGTCATAATAACTTTATCACTTAGAAAAAAATTTATCTAATAAACCCTAACATGTAATATTGACCTATAAAATTATTGAAATTAATAAAAAGTCTCAATTTACATTTAATTGGATATTTATAATATGAATTATTTTAATCTTTCATTAATAATGTAATTACTGGAACATCATTATGTCATAAATAAATTTAATTATTTAATGTATAAAAATTATAAATAAAATAAAAATATTTATGAAATATATTTATCATTATAATGAATATTTATAGTTGAATTTATCTTATGTGTAACCCTATATTAAAAATGTTTTAGTTATGGAAATTTGAATTTAACACTTTTAATTCTTCATTAAATAAAATAATAATAAATTTCCCAATCTAATCCATGTAGACCAAAATAATCTTAATTTATTACTAAGGTTGATTTTGGTTGAAATAAATTTATACAATAGAATTTTGACATGTGTTATGGTAATTATAATATCATTTTTTACCTTTAATTACCCTATTTTCTTTTAACCGTGGTAATTAACAGTTAAAAGTAACTATTCAACAAAATTTACTTTCATCTTATTGAACCGAATTTTATTAATTATATCAATCATGTCTCTATGAATTTTTAAAATTCAATTCTTAGAATCATTAAAATTACATTTTATGAAAATTTTCAAATGCGCCTAGAATGTAGGTAAAAGATGGTCAAAAGTTCAATTAAATTATATATATATATATATAATATTATTATAAAATGCATCCAATTAATTAAATTGAACATATATAGGTATTATGTATCTATTTTTACCTAAAATAAATCTAAATAAAATAATTAATTATTTAAATAAAATTCCATTTTTAAACAATAACGCATCGTACTTTACTATTCATCAAAAAATGAAAGTCTTCAGAAAAATACCAATAAATCACCCTAAGCTAATTTTGATATTCCAAATCAAAAAATGAAGTCCATTTTGAAAAATAAAATTTATGAAATTTCAAAAAGTGGGTATTAATATTCATAACGGCTCGTTTGATTGGTTGTGGTGTGTTAGAACTCGAAGTTCCGTACAATGAAAGCTATTTTATTATTCAAAGGGAAACATACCGTGGATGTTTGGGGTGTTAATTCTCCCTTTATAAAAATAATTTCATCCTCAAAATTTCTAGAATATTATTTCATAAAAAGATTTGGGTGGTTCTTCATCATATGTCCCTTAGGTTCCCACATTGCCTCTTCCATCTTATGGTTTCTCCATAAAACTTTCACCAGACAAGTCGTCCGGTTTCTCAACACATGTTCTCAAGTATCAAGAATTCAGATAGTGTATTCACAATAAGACATATCAGGTTCCAGTTCAATTTCCTCATAGGTGAGTACATGCCTTGGGTCTGGAATGTAATTTATCAATTGTGATATGTGAAACACATCATGAACTTTAGAGAGACTTGGTGGCATTTCCAAACGATAAGCTACAAATCCATTTCGTCCGAGAATTTCGAAAGGTCCGATATACCCGGGACTCAATTTACCCTTCTTACCAAAACATATAACACCCTTCAATGGAGATACATTCATGAAAACAAGATCTCCTACTTGAAATTCTAAATCCTTCCTTGGGTTATCAGGCTAGATCTTTTTCCTACTTTGAGCTTATTTGATGTGGGTTTGTATAACCTTTACCTTTTTCATTGTTTCCTCAACAAGTTATGGGTCTACAAGTTTTCTGTCACCATCATCATCCCATCAAGTTGGTGTACAACATTCCCTTCCATATAACTCTTCATATAGTGTCATCTGAATACTTGAATGGAAGTTATTATTGTAGGAAAATTCAACCAGAGGTAAATATTTATCCCATAAACCTTGAAAGTCATGTGAGAAAGATATCAACATGTCTTCTAAGGTTTGAATAGTCCATTCTAATTGTCCATAAGTTTGAGGGTGGTAGGGAGTGCTCAAATGAAGTTCAGCATCCTAAGCCTTTTGAATAATTTTCCAGAATCATGATGTAAAACAGGGATCACGATCAGAAACAATTGATAAGGGTACTCTATGAAGTCTTACAAGTTCATTAATATATATTCTTGCTAGGCGTTCAAGTGTTAAATCATCTCTTATAGTAAGAAAATGTGATGACATAGTAATATGATCAACAATGAACCATATTGCATCATTCCTTCTATGAGTCTTTGGTAGCCACTTGACAAAGTCCACTGTAATATCATCTCATTTCCACTCAAGTATGGGAAGAGGTTGTATGAATCCTATTGGATGTTGTCTTCCATCTTTCAATTTTTGACAAACCATACAACATGAAACATAATAAAAAATATCTCTTCATATTTTCCCAACAAAAATGTTCCTTCAAATCTCTATACATCTTAGTGCTACCAGGGTGTATAGAGAAATTGGAGCTATGAGCATCATCCAACAATTCACTTTTTAGATCGGGTATGTTAGGAACACAAAGTCTCTTCCCAATTTTCAAATTTAAATCTTCATATATGAAGTCAATAAATCTCCCATAATTCACACCATCAATTTTCTATTGAAACTCCCCATCATCAGTCTGAGAACTTTTCACCTTCAATGATTATTCCCATATCTATCTTTACTAGATCCATGGACATAAGATCCCTTTAAAATCTCCCCTTGTTCAAAACTTCATGATCCTTTTTTCTCAAAGCACCTACCACCTTATTTGCCATACCCGGGTGGTATTATATAGTTCAATCCTAATCCATGAGTAGCTCGAGACATTGCCTTTTCATTATGTTGAGTTCTTTTTGTGAGAAAATATACTTCAAGTTCTTGTGATAGGTATATATCTCACAATTTTTACCATGGAGATAGTTTCTCCAAATATTCAAAGAAAATATTACAGCTGCTAACTCAAGATCATGAGTGGGACAGTTTTGTTCATGGATTTTTAGTTGTTGTTATGCATAGGCAAAAACTCTATCATTCTGCATAAGGAAACAACCAAGTCCTTTATTTCAAGAATCACTATAAATAATAAACCCATCATTCCCTGATGGTAGATTCAAGATAGGGTCATTGAATAATCTTCTCTTCAGTTCTTCAAAACATTTTTCACACTCCTTTGTCCAAACAAATTTAACCCCATTACATTTGAGATTGGTTAATGGGTTAGCCAATTGGAAAATATTCTTGATTAAACATCGATTACAAACTACTAAACCAATAAAAATTCATACCTCTATTATACTTGTCGGTGCTGGCCATTCTTGGATTTCCTTGGTCTTTAATGTATCGACAAATATTATTTCCTTAGTAACAATATGGAAAAGAAAATAAAATCCCTAAAACCAGAATAAACACTTTCTAAACATCACTTATAATTCATTTCTTCTGAGGGTTTTCAGAATAGTGCACAAGTGATTTTCATGATCATTGTAGCTTTCTGAGTATACCAGGATATCATCAATAAATACCACTAAAAAGTCATCAAGATATTCCTTGAAAACTCTACTCATTATATCCATGAAAATAGATGGTGCATTAATCAGTCCAAAAGGCATTATTGTACACTCATAATGCCCATACCTATTACAAAATTCAATCTTTGGAATGTCTTCCTTCTTCACACAGAACTAATGATATCCTGATCGAAGTTCAATCATTAAAAATATTGAGTTCCATGATGTTTATCTAATAAATCATCAATGAGAGGTAGGGGATACTTGTTCTTTATTGTTATAGTATTGATCTCACTATAGTCAATGCATGACCTGATCAATCCATCTTTCTTCCTAATAAAGAGAACATGGGCTCCCTATAGAGAAACAGTAGGGGGAATAAATCATTTTTTAATCAATTATTCTAGTTGTTTATTTAGTTCCACTAATTCCACTATGGCCATTCTATAAGGGGTTATCTATATGGGCATTGAACCCAGAAATAAATCAATGGAAAACTCAATTTCCCTTTCTAGAGGATGTTCCGGTAAATCCTCTGGAAACACATCAACATATTATTTCCCAATAGGCACATCATCTTTTTGAACATTCATTTCCTCATCCATAGTTATTTCATTCTCTTCCTCCCTAATAATTTAATTTAGTAGAGAAACTAGGGATGGATCTAGATTATAATCAGATAGTGACATTTCTTCTCTAAAGATAAGGTATTCCTTATCATCATTGAAAATTGTAACCTACTTCTTCTTACAATAAATTTTCGCATCATGGTCCGAAATCTAATCCATACGAAGGATTATATCAAATTAAATCATGGGTATGATGATGAGATTAGAAGATAAAGAACATATATATACCCTAATGGGAACTGATTCACAAAATATTGTTGCAATGATACTTCCCTTAGGAGTTTTGACCAACAACTCCCTTGTTAAATCATATTGGAAATATCTAATTTTCTTAGAAAAAGATGAAGATATGAAACAATGCAGTGATCCAGAATCAAATAAAGCATTGGCTAAACATGAGGAATCCATTAAATTACCTACCACCACGTCTGTCAAAGCTTCAATCACTTTAGTAGTGATCACATAAGCTTATCCTTACTTCATTGTCATTTTTCAGTTATGTTTCCTCAGCGCTTAGGACATTCATTTTCTTAATGCCCCATTTCTCTATAATTATAGCATTTAACATTGAAATCCTCTTTCTTTCCCATGAAATCACAAGATTAGTGGCCTTTTTCACCACACTAGTAACAGACTCCCATTCCTTTCAAATAAGTACTGGGTTGTTTCTTCGAATATTTAACACCGGATGGATATTCAACTTTTCCAATCTTCCCCTTATTTCTATTTCGAGAGTGTCTAGTAGATCACTTATTCTCTTACATTGCTTTAAAGTCATAACACATAGATAATTCCTTTTCTTTCTTGATAGCACATGAGAGAATATAATCATACGATGAAAAGGATTATAAGACTAATGCTCAATGTAGAAATGGATTTAAACAATCAAATAATCGATCAATCTTAGTCCTTGGGTTACGTATATAATATGATGCATGTCTTGATATCCTGGTAAAGTTAGCCTCATAATTTGCGACATTCTCATCCTCCTTTTTCATAGGACTCAGAAATTGTCTTTCCATATCTGTTTAATGGTCACGAGGAAAGTATTTTTCTATGAAAATCTCTTTAAACTCCCTCCATTATATATTTGATACTTCTTCATCTTTCCTTGTTTTTTGAATTAATGACCACCATTGATCAACATCTCGTGTGAGGTGATAAACTTCCATGATAACTTTTTCCCTTTCACTACTTCCCAAAGCATGAAATATTTTCTATAGGGAACTTATCCATTTCTCAACTACAAATGGATTTGTAGTCCCATTGAATGTTGCTGGTTTTTTTCTCATGAAGCAGTCTTACATTGATCCTTCACATTTTCGATCAGGGTGCTCCATATGGGTAAGGTTATTATTCATAACCTGAGTGAGTTGTCCTAGTATAGTGATAAGATGATAAGCACTAGTGGCATCACCATATCTGTTATAATTATCTTGAGTATGAGGTAAATCCCTACATGGATTACGTGCATTGATACAGTCTCCATTACTTCCACTAAGAACCATTTCTATACAATGTCAAACACAAGATTAGTTTATGAATCATATTACATAATTACAAACAAGTAAAATACTTAACATAAATTGATCTGTTTATGGATATAATCCATAATCATAAAAATGTTTTCTTTGAGGATATATATACTCATAAATCCTTAATAATGGTTTGTAAAGAAAATTTGAATTATCTGAAGCATATCCCCGGAGTGTTTCATAACCAAGAGTGCAGCAAGGACCATTGTCGTGTACCAGGATACCCTGGGTCAAGCCCGAGACTCCTTGTCAGGGTGTTCACTCCTAGGTATATCTATTCCAGAGCCACCTCTACCTGCTCGTATCTAGACATGGATGTATTTCGTGGAAAATATAAAAAATCTATATATTAACAAAATTATAGTATGTTCTTCTATACTAATCCTCAAAGTCTATCTTTGGGTAATGTTCTCTAATCAGATTTTTTCTAAATCTAGCTTCCAAGGTTTGCACTAAACTTCCTCTGATACCAACTGTAACTCCCCGACCCCAGTTACGTACAGTTGGTGCATTGTTACATAACATTGGCATGATATAAGGAATTATTTCTTGAAAGACTGATCAATTTAGTAGCCTTGGAAGTACTAGATATATACATAAGTTTAACATTACATTATAAAATGAAAAACAACAAAAATATTGTCTCAATTTACCACATTTATATCCCTTAGATTATCCCTACATGTCAGTCATAATATACTTCTTCGCATCTTGAGAAAAATAAAACATAGAAAGGGGTGAGATCAGATGCTCAGTAAAGATAACAATATAGTGAAAATATTCACTACTGTAAAATTGACCTATACCAACACATCTATACCAACAGTTTGTAAAAACCACTGGGAAAAGCCCAATGTGAGGCCACCATTCCCAATAATTTTCCATAACCATTGGGAAAGGGTATGGATTTACCAATGGTTTAGCCAAACCATTGGGAAAATCCCACTTTGAGGAAACTTTTCCCAAAAGTTTGGCCGAACTATTGGGAAAGGCTGGGTACCTGTCCCAACTGTTCTCAAAACTATTGGGAAAGGCCCATCCTAATGGTTTTGAGAACCATTGGGATAGGTACCATTATTTTTTTTGAATTCTTTTTCTGAATATCTTAAAATAAATCAATATATAAATTACACACACACACAGAGAGAGACATATATATATATATATATCCAAATATATTCACAAAGGTAATTGTAGGATAGTGGTAAAGTCTTTGATATATAACATAGAGGTTGTGGGTTCAAAACTCCACTGTAACTTTTTTTAATATACCTATATTAATGGTTTGGGAAACCTTTTGGTGATTTAGTGTGGGAATAGGTCTATCCCCATTCCAAATCACCCAACGGTTTCCCAAACTGTTGATATAGGCTATACCAAATGTTTGGGGACCTATACGAATGGTTCCAAACCATTTTATAGGAAATTTTTCAATTAATGTTTCATAAATATGCATAAAAATTTAAGGCAATGTATAATTATAAAAGAAAATCCTTTTAAACATAAACTTTAGCATAATATGGAAAAAAATAAATGAAATAATTCCATTTACATATTCACATTAATATTTCACTAGTCGAATAATTACATGAAACATCAATAACCAATTTCATAATGACAGAATGCATAATGGTATACATTATAATCACATAGTAAATGCCTCATGCCAAGACAACATATAATATTTTGTCATGGCCTTGTTACAAGACTCTATTTTTTCTCATGAGACCTACTAATGCATCGAGGAGCTATAGCGGGCTCCACCCATCACTTACTAAGTCCAATGCATTCTTCATATGAAAAGGATGAAACATAATATAAACATTACTATTAATAATAGCATATGAAATGTTAATAATTTAACCATAAAACATGAATGGTATAAAAATAACACATCCACAGTCAAACATATCACAAAACCTTCAATAAAATATGGAAGGTTGTATCATAATAAATCAACATCAAACAAGTGTAAAATCCATAAAAGGATGTTGACATAGATGAAATCAAAACTATTTGAGTGAAATATATCTTTCTATTTTGTAATCATTTAAAAGTCACATAATTATAAAAGAAAACATTTATTTTGAAAATAATCTTATAATATTTTACGGGAAGCTTCAAAGGTGTTACAATGGCAGAAAATAACCGCACCCACCATATAAGTTAAAAAAATTCTTTCCTTAATTTTGTCGAAAAGGTTGTAAAGGACTTTGTTTTAAAAACGACAGAATGATTCATTTATAAAGATTCTATAAAAAATGAAAAAATGGTATAAATGAATTTAACCCATAGTCTAGGAAATAGAAAAAAAGTTTTTAAATACATTTTTAAGAAACACAGATGTTGATGATAAAGAGGTACATGTAGATACTCATGTATAAACAACCTGAGATAATGAAGTGGTTGTAGAATTAAACCCTACCTTGTAATTTTCCTTGAGAGAGGGTATGTTAACCTCCTATATAATAGTTAAATAATTTTTATTAAATTATACAAGAACCAAATACATAAATATGATATCATATATGATCTAATAATATTTCTTTGTTAATAATATTTCATTAGTATCATTGTTTTGAGTGTTAGATGCTTCATTTTCCTTTATATGATTGGTTAAGTAAGCCATGTTTGTTATGGATAAGATGTATTTGATTCATATCCAGAATTATATTAAGTTATTAAGCATTATATTTTAATCATAAAATGAAATTTATTCTTGAATGGTTATGATGGGGAATGAATCCTATCGCCCTCGTTGAGACGGTAATCTGTATGTACACACGAGAGACAATATCATTATATTGATAATGAAATAATATGTAATTGGATGGTATATCATATATAAAGAATAAGTAACATTTTATATTTATTATTTACATCAATTATACTTATTATTATACCCATCCAAAAAATTAAGTGTTTGAATAACAAACTACACCATGACACATAGATGGTAAGCCGTACAAACACACTTATGGTAACATGTCATTCATAGGATGGATAAAATAATGAATATGGTTATAACATATTTATAATAACATCCCAGTATATATAAGGTACTGGATTTACTATTCTGGTATGAAAATAACAAATAAAGAGGTAGTGGAAGAAGAAAAGAACATGGAAAGAGGTGGTGAAATTATTACCTCTTCTTCGGGTGTTTCCTTTTGATTTGTTGAAAAAGGATTTTTAGGTTGAATTTTTGATCAGATTAATTACTATAGGTTTAATGGGGGGATTTTGGGAGGATATTTGGGTAGGGTATGCCTATTACAAATGGATTTGGTGGTGTGATTTTGAGATAAAGGATGAACTTTTTTATAAGAGAGGTGAGGGTCACTTTAGGAAAAGCTTGAAATATTATTTTATTAAATAATCACATTCGGTTTATAATGGATAAAAAATAATTTATTTATAGTTTAAGGTGGTGATGGGTTGAAAACCTCTCAAACAATAAGTTTTAGATAGGTTTGGGTCACCATATTAACCTTATATTTTAGATTTAACTCTTGGTTAAATAGTTTAACATTTACCATATCTCCTTGTATCTTTATATTATTTGGTTAATTAAATTAATATAAAATGAAAAGAGAACCCAAAGTGGTTCATTAATGACATATATATAATTATATAATTACTTTGGCCTAACATTTTATTTTTAGGACTATTATATCATTCAATAATATAGTATTTATTTTAAAAACTCATTTACGTCAATTCTGAAACTATTGGGAATTTTGTTTTTGTGAAAGTCATAAAAACATTATCACTTCTAATTTTTTATCTACTCAACCCTAAAATGTCATATTAACTTATAAAATTCTTTTAATTCATCAAAATCTCAATTTATATTTATTTAGATATTTATAATATCGCTTATTTTAAACATTCAATAATATGGTAATTACTACATCATCATTGTGTCAAGATTAAATTTAATTATTTAATGTCTAACAATTATAAATAAAATACAGTTATATATAAATTCTTCTTATCTTTATAATTATCATTTATTGTCAAATTTATTATATTTGTATCCCAATATTAAAAATGTTTTAGTTATGTAAATTTGAATTTAAAACTTTTAACTCTTCTTTAAAAATAATAATAATAAATGTCCTAATCTAATTCAAGTAGACCAAAAGGATCATATTTTATTCCTGAGGTTGATTTTGGTAGAAATATACTTATCCAATAGAATTAGTACATGTGTTATGGTAATTATAAAATTATTTTTACCATTAATTACCCTATTTAGTTTTAAACGTGGTAAATAAAAGTCAAAAGCTATTATTCACCAAAAATTATTTTCATCTTATGGAAAAAAAATTACATACTAATATGAACAGTGAATCTCATATTTTCTTATATTCAATTCATAGAAGTATTAAAAGTACGTTTTATGTAAATTTTCAATTTCGCCTAGAAGGTGGGTAAAAGATGTTTAAAAGTTCAGAAAATTTTTATATATTTGATATTATTATAAAATGACTCCAATTAATTAACTTGATCATATATATGTATTATGTATCTATTTTTACCTAAAATAAATTTTTTATAAAATAATTATTTATTTAAATAAAAAGTTGGTTTTAAATAATAAAGCAGTGTTTTCCACTATTCTTCAAAAATTGAATGTTTTCAGAAAAATACCAAAAATTCTCCCTAAGATAATTTTGATATTATAAATCCAAAAATGAAGTCCATTTTGAAAAATAAAATTTATAAAATTTCAAAAAGTGGGTATTACAATTCATAACGGCTAGTTTGATTGGTCGTGGTGTGATAGAACTCGAAGTTGCACAAAATGCAAGCAATTTCATTATTCAAAGGAAACATACCATGGAATCTTATGGTGTTACACCATTTCTATATGATGAATGTACAATTTGTTTCTCTAAAAAAACTGCCCACATGTGTTGAGTCTACAATAAGGTTATCAGAGCCCTGGTGAATGGGTACATTAACCTCTACACCAATACTTGGTACCCTACTATAAAAGATGAACTCGAGATAGTTGAAAATTATTTCTCTAGTTCCCAAAAATACCTCACAGCTAGAAAATGTCTAAAATCTAGTCCTATGATGACCTCCTTTGATACCATTTTGTCATGAACCAACCCATCTATGCTTTCCTTGCCTATGGTATGCCGAGTGTGACAAACCAAGACCACCACCAATAGGCTAGGGGTGGGTGACCAGTGCTGAGTAGGCATATTGTACACATGGGAGGCCTTAGAAAAAGGAACCTATACACATGCACATATCTCCAATACCCATACCATTCTGAAACGTTAAAGACAACTAGTACCCTTATTCTTCTCTGCATCCATATTCCACATCAGATTATGATAATAGTACTATCAATCATAAATTCCAAATACTATACCAAAAAACTATTAGAGTCTAATGTACGGAGAAATTAAGGGGCTTAAATCATATAAAAACCTAGGTATAACCATAGTCTATCTATCACACAATGATCCACCCACCCCTAGTCCCTCTAGGAATCTGATGATAGCCTGTTATCTCCATAAGAAAAAACATGTGTAGGTATTGACCATGCGTGGGTGAGTATATACATACCCAACTGGACACCTTGAAGTCAACAAACATAATGCACAAGATAGTTGTCATCTCATCATCATTAATGAATTTCAATAAAAATACGAGACATAATAAAAATAAACTAGATATTCTCATGTCTCAATGTAGGTCACAACCACACTGCCATCCTAGGATTCTGTTCAAGGATTCAAGGTAACATTCATCAAGGAGAACTCACTCCATGCATATGATATATTTGATGTCTTCCATCTGGAATGTCATTCATATCAATTCAAACCATGAATAAGTCTATTTTAGAGATCAAAAGATATTGATACATAGATATGGGATCTCACACAAGGCCTAGGGCGTATACCAGACCTTATCTGGAAATAACCCTCTAAGTAGGGGATCGATGTCAGGGTAAATTATTTATGATTATTCCTAAAGGTACCACCCATAGACGAATATGATGATATAAGACTAGACCATTGGATAAATAGATGGGTTATTGAACTCTATCCAAGAGTAATCCTATAGAAGGGATCACATCCTATGCTTAGGACAAGATGCCTCATTGCACCCTCAGGGGGATGGACTAAGGGAATATACCCTAAAGAAACCGGTCTACACTAAATAGAAAAAGGGCCTTAGACTACCATAGGAAAAAATAAACTTCATGTATAATGTATACATGTAGATTCTTCACTACCCTGGGTCTTCCCATGTACTCTAACTTGTGCCAGTGTACTTCAGGCCATTCCCATACACTCTGGCCATGTCTAAGTACCGAGTCATTCCCATCCACTCTATTAAATCCCATGTACCAGGAGATTTTCATGACCGTGTACCCTTGCGGTACAAACCTTGTCACCCGTAATGAGTCAAAAACATGTGGTGGGTTCCATATAGTGTTTTGTTAATTCCACATGTTGTGTGAAATTTTATTTTATTAGAAATTCCAGCCATAATATCTAGGATTCAAGATGACATGTGTTATTTAGACTACACGCTGGGTAGTTAGGATTTTTATAAAGCTATTACTTTTCCTTATTGTTCCACTCTTGACACATACTCCCTTGATCTAGCTAAAAATATTTCCTGATAAATGTAAATATGAATTGAGATAACATTGATCTTTATTAGTGTCCATATTTCGGCCTATGATCTTCTCATGAATCATTCCCCATTGTATCACATCATATGGACTTCATCCCCATGAAAAATAGTCTCCCAATCTAATTAAAAATCTCCAACATCATCACACACCACAATCATACCATCAATTATGATCTCAAACCCTTATTATTGATCTATTTCATTAATTAAAAATTCCATAATGATTGAATATTGGGTATTTTTTTAAGCACCAGACAAAATAAAGACCAGTTATAAACATGTGATGAATAGTTGTAGAAATGCACAAAATAGAAACATGGGGAATAAACATAGAACATTATTTTGGTTTCAAAAAATCCATTTCATTGAGAATCATAAATGAATAATAAATAACTAATAAACAATAATTATGAATTCTAAGAAGATAAAATCATCAATTTAAATCCAAAAATCGACTCACGGATTAATTTATTAGAAAATTAAGTTGTGTTTGAATTGAGTAAAAACTTATGGGATTAATCTAACATGCACAAATTACCTACCTTGAATATGGTTTGATTATTGATGAATAATAATTCTAGCCTTTGTTATTGATGAAATCCATACTCTATTGGGAAGACAACCCCATTGGAAAACAATATTCGATCCTTAATTTCATTGGAATCCATCAAACACTCCACTACAACACTCTAAAGAATGCATGGGTTATGTAGATAATACTAGGGTTTGAATATAATATGAATTTTATAGAAGAAGATTAGTTTTTGTTTAAATATTAATAATTAAATAAATTAAATAATTTATTTAATTATTATTCTTCCGACGATGGTGCTCACACCAAACATAGACACATGTTAGGGTTATTAAGTTTCCAAGGTAAAAACCACATTCTAGTTTTTATACCAGTCTCATATTTCCCATCTAAGAAACCATTCAATAAATATTTTATTATTTTGGCATAACTGCTCACATGTGATACACTATATTTAATATTTTTAATATATCAACACCGAGCCTCTCTAGACTCAAGAATCACACGCTAACACATGGCTTATATTAAAAAATATATATTAAATGATTCTAAATTTGTAAAAGGTAAAAATCATGTTTTTACATTTTCTATTTCCTTTTATTTCCTTTCCAAGGATTACAAATAAGTTTTTGGCATTTTTTTCATGGTTCATTTTTTACCTTTTTCATAAAAAGTCTGAAAAGAATAGCATTTTCTAATTTTTTTTTTCAATTTTATGTTTTTCCTCATTATAAAGCCTCATTTCAATGTTTTTATAATTTTCAAAAGTAATTTATATTTTCGATTTTCAATGAATTTTTCATTAGAAACATAGAGTTTTATTTTTTTGAGGAATAAATTACGGTATTTCAGTCCATCGATGTATATTTTTATCTTGTAATTCAGATTTATTATCTTTAATGTTACTTATTTTTAAGTTTTTAATATTTTTAATTATTTGAAATGATTTTTTTTCAATTTATATTTTGAATCAACTGAGAATGGTTATTATGTGACCTGTAGAGACCCGAAGCTTGACTTACATGGAAATTACATTACTTTTGCGGAATACTTAATACATAACAAAAAACAGACACACAAGGATCGTAATAGTTTAGTGTCTGTGGAAACATGGAATATAAACTTCTAATCATGTTGAAAGATCTTCAACAATTCCCATAACGATCTTCCCCTTTTTGTTTCCTTACCTAAAACCTTTATTTATTTCCTAGGGAAAATAAAACATAAAAAGGGTGAGCTCAAATGCTCATTAAGGGAAAACATAGAGAACATAAATCAATCCATAAACATTTGAAAGAAAAAACATGAACATGAAATTTAAACATAAAAATCTTGAGCAAAGACAAAAATCATGGAAGTACGTAAGGCATATATCATAATGGAACATCATCCATGATAAAATATGATGGAAAGAAAACATGTAATTGTGGAAACCATTCACCAAATGTTATGATTTCCATAGTAGCCAAGGCATTGCTACCAAGACCATCTTAGTGGACAAAGTCCCTTTCTGAATCGAGTTCACTCCTCGTTTCAATCCTATAACACTGAACCGGATTAACTTACCGTTCCAGCCATGTCTATCTCATGAGATATAAATCTTTACCCAATGCATTAGAGGGAGATATAGGTCCCACCCATCTCATAATGAAATCATTCTTACTTTTTCCACGAAATAAACTTGAAACATTCATCATAACCCAAAGAATAAAATGTGTTTCATAAATATCATCCCATCATCCCATAATCCGTATAAAAGAAATGTATATCATTTCATAATAAGAAAAGTGAAACCATGTAAATCATAGAGACATTATACTTGAAACATACACATATGATATAATGTCATCTTAAATGAAAAATGGTTTTGATAAAACACTTGAAGTGAATTCTTGTGGAAAATATCCTTTCTTCTTCAAAATCAAATTCTTTTCAAAAAACATCATGAAATTTTAAAAGAAAATTATTTTGTTGAAAATAGTCCTGAAATATTTTGGGGGAGTCTTCATGAAAATAAGGCTTTATAAAACCGTAAAAATCTGTTCGTCCTGTATAAGTTAAAAAACATTCTTCTCGTACTTTTGCCGGAAAAGTCAAAAAGTACCTCGTAAAAGAATGATTCCATACATACCATGTAGTAAAAGCAAAAAATGGGTAAAGAGGAAATTAAACATGCATGAAACCATTTTTAGTAAACATGGAAATGGATGAGAACAATAACCCTAGTAAATACTTACATATAAGAAATCTCAGATAGAAAACAATTGAAATTGCAACGTTATCCCTTACCTTAGGTCCGATATGATTCATATGGATCTGAACCTCCTGTATAATGATTTAAATAATGTCATTGACTTATTAAAGAATCATATTCATTGTTATGATATCATAAATGGTTCAATTATTACTTTATATTACCCGTTCTTATGTAAATTCCATGTTAAAGTAGCGTTTTGGGTAAAATCATTTCAGTTATCGTATGTGTTTCGACTTGTCGTTCTTGATATTATTACTTATATCCTGATTTACATAACTCCAGAATGTAAGAAATGATTTATATATAATATATATTCATCATATACATATATATTATAGATCGATAAAATGAAAGAAATACACCGTTCATGGAGACGGTAGGTCGTACGTACGCTTGAACACTGTTTTCGTTTCCTTATTGAATTGAATGGAATTAAGTATATGGCATACATATATATATATATATATCCAGTATCATTATTATGTCATATATTTCATGATTACATATTATATATACTTTATAATTATTATTGAATTGTTAACATGGAAAATGAATCTCATCGTGCCATGGAGACGGTAATCCGTACGTACAAACGAGCAATGATATCGTTCCCATATTTATTGAATCGAATTGGAGTGAATGATATAATATCTTAGAATCAGTATGATATTACAATAATTATATTTTTTTATTCATTACACAATTATACCCATCTAAGTAAGGTGGTGGTGGAATAACGGATTACACCACGGCATGAAGATGGTATTCCGTATGTACGCACGCACGGTGATTTTGTTTTCCGTAGGATGGATAGAAGGTAAAATTGGGTTGTCTCATATTTATAATAACATATCAGTATACGATGGATACTGATGATATTAATTCATAATGAAACAACTAAAGAAGAGGAAGTAGAAGAAGAATGGAACTTGAAGAAAACGGTAGAAGGTATTACCTCTTTTTCGAAGTGCCTCCTTTAAACTTTCTCCTAGGGCACTAGAGCTGGTCTTTTGAGAAGACAAGTACCTCTAGTAGGTTTCTAAGGAAGTGGGGAAGTGAAATGGGCAGGTTTTGGCTGACATTAAGGGATCCAAATTGTGTGAGGAGAAGAGGGAGTAGGTGTCCTTTTATAAGGGAGGAGAGGGGCACCTTTGGAAATATAAGAAATATTAGTTTATATTAAATCCAAACCCCATATAAAACTTAAAAAATGAGTCATATCTGAATCTTAGATGTGATAGGGTTGTAATATCATCAACCAATAAAATTTATACATGTTAGGAATTTATTTTAAACATTATCAACTTGATTTATCCATATTTATATATTTAATTTTATTTGTGGTAATAATATTCTAAATTTTAACTTATTATAAATAATTACATATGTGTTCTAAATTTTCCATAATTTGACACTTTATTAAATTTTCGACCATATAAATTTAAATGTATAATTTTTAAATATTTTTGTGATTTTTAAACAATTTTACAATATGTTATTTTGTTAAAATAACAATAGTGTCAATTTTGACACTATTCAATTATTTGAATTTAAATAAACAATATACAGAAGCTATGTTCGAAATAAAAAATTTAATATATTCCTAACATGTCATATTTATCTAGAAAATTAGTGGATCACATTAAATAGTTTATATAATATTTATTTTAATATTTTTAAAACCATTTATTTGATATTTCTCTTAATAAAATAATTTCAACATCACTATTATGTCACATTTAATGATAATTATTTAATCCAAAAAAATTCTAAATAAATTTATATGATGTAGATAATTTTATTAGATTTTCTTAGACTATTTGTATCTGAAATTGCATGAAGTTTATCACTAAACTAAAATTATTATACTTATAAAATTTAAGAAAGTGACATGTTGTCACTTTCTTTGGTTTTAATAATAATTAAATTATTTTCATGGACAAAAGTCCATTAAATGAATCTAATTAGACCCTTAGGTGATATGGGTTGACTTTTAGTCATCAAATAGTATTTTGTCAGGTGTTAGGGTAATTTTATAATCTTATATTTACCCTTAATTACCCAATTTACCTTTAACTAAGGTAAATCAAATTTACCGCAGTTACTATTCATAATGCCCAAAAAAATAAAAATTAGCTTATTAACATAATTTGGACCCAATGATTCCAAATATGGAATAAATTTTTCCAAATTAAATACACTAAATTTTCAGAAATTAAATTAAAATTAATCCTGTTGTCGAAAGAAAACGGGTTTTTGTTTAAAACATTGGAAAAGATTGTATTGATTTAACCTACGAATTCAAGGTAAAATCAATGATAATGACATAAAATATATTAAATGGTAAAAATATATTCTATTTATACTTTAAAACCATTAAATATTATAATTTAACCATATAAATTATTATGATGAAAAAAGTTGTTTTTAATTAAAATTTAGCGTGTTTTTACTATTCATTAAAATATGAAAGTTATCAGAAAAATATCAAAACTTTATCCAATGTAAATTTTTATATCCTGATTCAAAAGAAGAAGTTTATTTTTTAAAATTGAACTTATAAAATGTCAAAAAAATATATTTAATGTGGGTGCACCATTAAAATGCGGCAAAACTGCATTTTTTGAAAAATACTTATTTTACCCAAAAAAAATTATTTTGTTCACATACCATGTTCTAGAAAATGTGTAAGATGAAATAAAAATGTCATAATATTCAAAATTCAGTTAATACTATTCATAACATCTAGTTCATAATAATATTATAACAATATATCATTGTTTAGCAAAACCTGATATTGCGTACAACACACGCTATGGAGGAAAGTCGCGATTGCGTGTAATGCAAGCCAAGTCAGTGTTGCGTGTGGTGCAAGACTCCTTTGTTGTTGCATATAACAAAATCCAAACATATTTCATTTATACATTGAATATATATATATATATACACTCAATGTTGCGTAGAATAACTATTATCAAACAAACATGAAATTGTGTTTAACACGATCCAAGATTAGTGTTGTGTATTCCGCAAGCTAATACGGTGCTTTGTATAGAGCAAGATAATGTTGGTGTAGTTTACAACAGAAGATATGAAATAAATTAAAAAGAATATATCTTATAAAATCTCGGGGTGTTACATTCTGCGCCCCTTTAAAATGAATTTCTCCTTCGAAATTCGTCGGGGTTATAAATGGTTTAATACTTGATGGTTTCTTTAATAGAAACCCACATCATAAAAAGGGAATACCAAAACCTATCTTTAAAAACTAAAGTATGAAATGTAATGGTTACCCAAATTATCTAATCAATGGGTTTCCACATAGGAGAACAAAGGTAAAAATATGGATATTGAAGAAAAATCTAACCACCATGTTCTGATGGAGAGTGGTAGAGAACATGGCTATGAAAAAGACAACAATCATAAAGCCATAAATTTGTGATGATCTAAGGTACCATCTGATTAATCAGATAAAAGAGAACTAGGACAACATTTTTGGATTTCAAGATAATTTTCCTAATGTTGAAGAAATTTTGAATTAAAATAAATTCTTACTGGATTTTGGTACACTCTCATTGTTGTTCGTGTCTTGAACAATTTCCACTTCATATATTAAAGAAAGGAAGTTGAATTTGTTTTCCATGAAGTGTTAGCGGATCATGTGATAGAATGATTGGTCATTCCATCTGTTTCAAACAAAAGGTTAGAAAAAGTTATAAGTCCATCTTATGGTGAGATTAATCGTATATGGTTCCAAAAATGGACTTATTCTTTATTTATCATACCGCTTAATAAAATAAAACTAGTTTCCACTAACCAGGGACTTCCTGTAGGCTAGTGGTAGGCGATAAAGTCCTATCACACTTCAGTTGTGGGTTAGATTCCCACAACCTTGTCCGATGCAACAGGTTGTCGCCCGTCCTGCAGGTTGTCCTTTTTCTAAAACTACACTATTATAACATTCCAGAAATAATATCGAAAAAAATGTTCTATCCTTAAACAATATTATCTTATGTCCAACATAATCTATTCCAATATTTAGGCTTATAAATATGTCAAAACTCATAGTTTAAAGAAAAATATTACTTGAAATGTCACATAACAAGAATGTGAATACCATCATTTATCCCCCATATATCATAAGATATATCTTGTTAGCCATAGTCCAAACATGTGAATACCTTAATCATGTATTCCTTTGAAACATGAATTACCATAAAACCATAGTGAAAACATGAGTGCTGTCAAAAATTAACTCTTTCCACATACCAAAAATCCAAAAAATTCTATATTCTCAAACCATGATATCACTTTGTCCTTATATCAATCATGAGCTCATGAATACTACCCAAAATATTATTTTCTCCTTATCCCTTCATTATGTGCATATCATCTGCTTTCCAAAAATATTTCAAACACTTTTCATGGTTACCTGTACCATATAATTATTGAAAACCAGAATTAACCAATACGTAGATATTCCAATATTTCATGAAAGTATCCAAACAACATTATAAACACTTCAATCCGTCCTCTTCAATGATTGTCATGGAATACATCCTTACTTGATTTTGAAGTAACCTCTTCGGTCTGGGCATTAAGTTGGGTAATGATCGTGTTCTCCACAAATAAGACATTGAACTCCATGACAGTCTGTCACTCTGTGACCCTTTTCTCCACATATATAACATATTCCCCTCCATTTGAGGAATTCCTCAAGGTTCTTCTTCCCTTCTTTAGAAATCTCAATATTCCTTTCTCTATGCTCCTCACAATGCGAACATGCATAAAATTCCATATTCCTCTTATTTGATGACTTAAGAATACCACTAAATATCACCTTGTTAATTATATATTGTGATGACTGATTCAGCATAATCACAATATATTTCTCTCTAGGAATTATGCAATTTCATTACTCATAGTCACCAATTTGTCCATTGGATTCAATGTTAACTGAATTCCTTCTGGTTCCCTCCATTTACTAAAACACAAAAAGAATTCTGTGAGAGGCAAAAATCATATAAGGAAAATAACATAATCAAGGGGGATTACCTTCAACATCTAAAATATTTGGTTTAATTCTAATATAGTTAACGTAATTATACGACTATAACCTATACTTACACATAACCGTTGGGATATCCCTAGACATACCTTAGAAATATCTGTAGGGATCTCACTAAAGTTTTCACATCCTAGTTTCCAAAGTTTGACTAAACCTTTCCTCTGATACCAACTATAGAGACCCAAAGCATGACGTACATGGAAATTACATTACTTTTGCGGAATACTTAATACATAACAAAAATAGACGCACAAGGATCATAATAGTTTAGTGTCTTTGGAAACATGGAATATAAACTTCTAATCATGTTGAAAGATCTTCAACAACTCCCATAACGATCTTCCCCTTTTTGTTTCCTAACCTAAAACATTTATTTATTTCCTAGGTAAAATTAAACATAAAAATGGTGAGCTCAAATGCTCAGTAAGGGAAAAAATAGAGAATATAAAACAATCCATAAACATTTGAAAGAAAAAACTTGAACATGAAATTTAAACATCAAAATCTAGAGTAAAGACATAAATCGTGGAAGTACGTAAGGCATATATCATAATGGAACATCAATCATGATAAAATATAATGGAAATAAAACATGTAATTGTTGAAACAATTCAACACATGTTATTATTTCCATAGTATCCAAGGCATTGCTGCCAAGACCATCTTAGTGGACAAAGTCCCTTTCTGAATCGAGTTCACTTTTCATTTCAGTCCTGTGACACTGAACCGGATTAACTTACCATTCCAGCCATGTATATCTCATGAGATATAAATCATTACCCAATGCATTGGAGGGAGATATAGGTCCCACCCATCTTATAATGAAATCATTCTTACTTTTGCCACAAAATAAACTTGAAACATTCATCATAACCCAAAGAATAAAATGGGTTTCATAAACATCATCCCATCATCTCATAATCCATATAAAAGAAATGGATATTATTTCATAATATGAAAAGTGAAACCATGTAAATCATAGAGACTTTATACTTGAAACATACACATATGAAATAATGTCATCTTATATGAAAAATGGATTTGATAAAACACTTGAAATGAATTCTTGAAGAAAATATCCTTTCTTCTTTAAAATCAATTTATTTTCAAAAAACATCATGAAATTTTAAAAGAAAAAGATTTTTTTTAAAATAGTCATGAAATCTTTTAGAGGAAGATTCATGAAAATAAGGCTTTATAAAACCGTAAAAATCCGTTCGTGCCGTATAAGTTAAAAAAACATTCTTCTCGTACTTTTGCCGGAAAAGACAAAAAGTACCTCGTAAAAGAAAGATTCCATACATACCATGTAGAAAAAGTAAAAAATGGGTAAAAAGGAAATTAAAAATACATGAAACCATTTTTAGGAAACATGGACATGGATGAGAACAATAACCCCAGTAAATACTTACGTATAAGCAATCTCGGATAGAAAACAATTGAGATTGCAACATTATCCCTTACCATAGGTCCGATATGCTTTGTATGAATCCAAAGTTCTAGTATAATGATTTAAATAATGTCAATGACTTATTAAAGAATCATATTCATTGTTATGATATCATATATGGTTCACTTATGACTTTATATTACCCGTTCTTATGTAAATTCCATGTTAAAGCAGTGTTTTGGGTAAAATCATTTCATTTATCGTATGTGTTTCGACATGTCATTCTTGATATTATTACTTATATCCTGACTTAAATAATTCTATAATGTAAAACATGATTTATATATAACATATATTCATCATATACATATATATTATAGATCGATAAAAGGAAAGAAATACACCGTTCATGGAGACGGTAGGCCGTACGTACGCATGAACGCTGTTTTTGTTTCCTTATTGAATTGTATGGAATTAAGTATATGACATACATATATATATACATAAATCCAGTAGCATTATTATGTCATATATTTCATGATTACTTATTATATATACTTTATAATCATTATTTAATTGTTAACATGGAAAATGAATCTCATTGCGTCGTGGAGACGGTAATCCGTACGTACGAGCGATGATATCATTCCCATATTTATTGAATAAAATTGGAGTTAATGATATAATATCATAGAATCAGTATGATGTTATAATAATAATATTTATTTATTCATTACACCATTATACCCATCCAAGTAAGGTGGTTGTGGAAAAAGATATTACACCACGGCGTGGAGACGGTATTCCGTACGTACGTATGCACGGTGATTTCATTTTCCGTAGGATGGATATAAGGTGAAATGGGGTTGTTTCATATTTATAATAACATATCAGTATTTTAGGGATACTGATGTTATTACTTCATAATGAATCAACTAAATAAGACGGAGTAGAAGAAGAATGGAACTTGAAGAAAATGGTAGAAGGTATTACCTGTTTCTCGAAGTGCCTCCTTTAATCTTTCTCTTAGGGAACTGGAGTTGGTCTTTTGAGAAGACTAGTACCTCTAGTAGGTTTCTAAGGAAGTGGGGAAGTAAAATTTGTAGGGTTTGGCGTAGCTTAAAGGGTCCAAATTGTGTGAGGAGAAGAGGGAGTAGGTGCCCTTTTATAAGGGAGGAGAGGGGCACCTTTGGAAATTTAAGAAATATTAGTTTATATTAAATCCCAACCCCACATAAAAACTTCCAAAATGACTCATATCTGAAGATTAGATGAGATAGAGTTGTAATCGTATCAACCAATAAAATTTATACATGTTAGGAATTTATTTTAAACATTATCACCTTCATTTATCCTTATTTATCAATTTAATTTTATTCGTGGTAATAATATTCTAAATTTTAAATTATTATAAATAATTACATATGTGTTGTGAATTTTCCATAATTTGACACTTTATGACATTTTCGACCATATAAATTTAAATTTATAATTTTTAAATATTTTTTTGATTTTTAAACAATTTTACAATATGTTATTTTTATAAAATAACAATAGTGTCAATTTTGACACTATTCATTTATTTGTATTTAAATAAACAATATACAGAAGATATGTTTGAACTAAAATATTTTATAGATTCATAACATGTAATATGTATCTATAAAATTAGTTGAGCACATTAAATAGTTCATATAATATTTATTTTAATATTTTTAAAACCATTTATTTGATATTTCTCTTAATAAAATAATTTCAACATCACTATTATGTCACCCTTAATGAAAATTATTTAATCCCTAAAAATTTTAAATAAATTCATATGATGTAGATACTTTTATTATACATCTGGAGAGTATTTATATCCGAAGTTTCATGAAGTTTATCACTAAACTAAAATTATTATAATTATAAGATTTAAGAAAGTGACATGTTGTCACTTTCTTTGGTTTTAATAATAATTAAATTATTTTGATTGAAAAAAGTGCATTAAATGAAACTAATCTGACCCTTAGGTGATATGGGTCGTCTTTTAGTCATCCAATAGGATTTTGGCAGGTGTTAGGGTTATTTTATAATATTATATTTACCCTTAATTACCCGATTTACCATTAACTATGGTAAATAAAATTTACCGTAGTTACTATTCATAATGCCCAGAAAAATAAAAATTAGCTTATTAACATAATTTGGACTCACTGATTCCAAATATGGAATCCTTTTTTCCAAATTCAATACAAAAAATTTTTAGAAATTAAATTAAAATTAATCTTGTTGTCGAAAGAAAACGAGTTTTTGTTTAAAACATTGCAAAAGATTTAATTGATTTAACCTACGAATTCAAGGTAAAATCAATGATAATTAAATAAATTATATTAAATGGTAAAAATATATTATATTTATACTTTAAAACCATTAAATATTACAATTTAACTATATAAATTATTACGATGAAAAAAGTTGGTTTTAATTAAAATATAGCTCGTTTTTACTATTCATTAAAATATGAAAGTTATCAGAAAAATATAAAAACTTTATCCAATGTAAATTTTTATATCCTGATTCAAAATAAGAAGTTTATTTTGTAAAATTGAACTTATAAACATGTCAAAAACTAGATTTAATGTGGGTGCGCCATTAAAAGGCGGCAAACCTGCATTTTTTGAAAAATACTTATTTTACCCGAAAAAATTATTTTGTTCACATACCATGTTCTAGAAAATGTGTAAGATGAAATAATAATGTCATAACATTAAAAATTTAGTTAATAATATTCATAACGACTAGTTCATAATAATATTATAACCATATATCATTGTTTAGTGAAACCTGATATTGCGTACAACACACTCTATCGAGGAAAGCCGCGATTGCGTGTAATGCAAACCAAGTCAGGGTTGCGTGTTGTGAAAGACTCCTATGTTGTTTCTTATAACAAAATACAACCATATTTCATTTATACATTGAATATATATATATATATATACACTCAATGTTGTGTAGAATAACTACTATCAAACAAACATGAAATTGTGTGTAACACGATCCAAGATTAGTGTTGCGTATACTCTAAGCAAATACGGTGTTACGTATAGCGCTTGATAATCTTGGTGTAGCGTACAACAGAAGATATGAAATAAATTAAAAAGAATATATCTTATAAAATGTCAGGGTGTTACATGACTTATCAATTATTTTTACCACCATGATAAAAATGGTTTATGAAAAATATTTTTAAAATTTTTATTCCATTTTCCTCCAAAAATATAAAAAATCTCTCTCTTTTGAAGTTATGTTTTTTTATTACCAACTAAACTCCCTTGAGATGTTTTTATTTTTTGATATTTAAATTTTGGTATCAAACAATTGAATTCTCGATCTCTTCTTATATGATACCATCTAAAAGTATTAAGTTACACATATTATTTTCAAAGTTTATTTCATATATTCCAATATTATTGAACATTTCCTATAATTTAATGAGGATATGATATGTTCCTTGTATCTATATTATTTTTCTAGATGGAATATGATCATGTTTTCCTTGTGAAACAAATTTCTTTCTCGGGTTAATTCTTCTTTGATGAAATTATATGTTTTTTATTTGGAACAATTATTCATGTATATAATATTATGTGATGCTTGGGTAAAAAATTATACAGACCTCTAGTGCATTGGGAAATGTTGTATATCTCATGAGATGATATTTAAGGGATTAGGTAGTAAACCAAGGGACATTTTCCTCTATGTTATGTTTCCTTGGAAGTTAACCTAGACTTATGCTTATGATGTTATGTTTTATGCTATTTACACATTCTTGTGATGCTATGAACCTATGATATATACATAATTATTCCCAAATACTTAGGTTAGGAATCCTGACTTATAATCCATGATTTATCTGGTATGTTTTTCTTATGATGCGTTCTTGTAACTTGATTATGTTCTCATAACCACATGTTTATATTTAACACAATTATTGTCCTCTATTTGTATCACTTATGTTTACCCTTAATAATATTTTTATCTCTCCCTTATTATGTTAGTAATTTCCCATAGTTATAAAAAATATTATTATGAATGATACATCGTGATATGTATCATCTGTGGAGAATTAAATAAGAGATGTGGAAGGATTATGGTAAATAAAGAAATACATAGTTTAATGAAAAAATAATCATTTTATGGTTTTATTATTTGAGGATTTTCTTGAATTTTATAAAACTATAGTCCTAAAAGGCCATGGGTATATATAGAAATTAATATTTATTATTGATATTATAATTATTAATGGTCATTTTGGGGTGCTTTAGTTGGCATCCATGCTATTTTTTGAAGAATATGTTTTGAGAATAGGATTTAGGTGTACGGTTCATGGAAATATAAGTTTGTCTTACAAAAGAGTTTAAATGACATTAGATGTCAAGATTTTATCATATGGGGATAATTTAGGTGTTTCGGATTTCATCATGGGTTAGTATGTTTGTGGTTTATCACACATTGAGAGGTATAAATTCCCCTTTTCCCGTCTTATTTGATTTGAATTTACGGTGATTAATGATATTTTTGTAGATGATTATTTAGTTTTAGTAAGAATAAATAATAACGGTATAGGTAGATGATATGGTTGTTAAGTGACTTGATTTTAAGGAAATTCAATTTATTTTGGGAAAATATTAATATCTTTCGGTAGTGTATATGATTAAAGTATATATTAATTGATATGTGATTTTTGTTTTTGTTTGGGGATAAAATGGTAAATTTATTTCTAGGATCATATGCTTTCATGAAATTTTATGTTTGAATAGAATTAAAAAAAAATCTAGGAAAATTTAGGTTTAACTATTACATGGAACTAGGACTATGATACATTAGTTGAAACCCTATGGATAAATCTAAATAAGGAAAAAATCATAATATTTTGTTAATGTTAATAATGGCTATTTTCCTAGTAGTAAAATACCTATATAGATATAATAGGGGGATAGATGATTTGGCTCCGATGAACCTAGGGACAATAACCATAAAGAAAGTTGGTTGTGTATTAACTCAATCATCACTCGGTGCATAATAAGAGGGACTAACAACACACTAGCTTTACACTATAATGGGACATTTTATGGATATTTTATATACTATATACATACCATTATCATGAATTTTAATAAATTTTTATATCATAATTCATTACTATATTAATAATACCCGCATCTATTTTCATCAGTGAGAGAAACAAAAATTACAAGGATGCAATATATTTAACGGTGGTACAATCCAACACCTTTGGATTTTAGTATTTAAATATTATTTTAAATAAATAATATGTGGAATATATTATATCAAACTCAACACCATAGTATAATGAACCAAGATACATTTTATAATTCAAGGTAACCATTAATACATCATGTGAAATACCATTACGAAAATTACAAGAAGAGTAAAAACTCTATAAAATAACTAGATAGTTAAATTGATTTATTAAAGATATTATTATTATTATAACTAAATAATTTGATGGTTTTTAAAAACATTTAATTTAATACATTTTATGGTTACAATATTAATAAATTAACGATATTTGATTAAAATAAATTAGTTTTAAAAAATGCATATTTTAAAAGAATTATATTTTTCTTTATATAATTTATTTTTATGATAATAAATTAAATTTTAATCTTTATAATAATTATTCTATGAAAATTATTAAATGTAAAAAATATGAACACACATTTAATTTATAACTATTATGAAATAATATTCAGAATAATTAAAGTATATAAATTCATTTTCCTATAGAAATAATTTTCCATTAAATTTTAGGTTTCTAGTTTAAAATTTAAATTCCCAAATCATAGAATTAGAATTTGAAAAAATAGCTTCATTTTTCTATTCACTCTGTCAATATTATTCTTGGGCGAATATTTTGTAATTTTCTAAAAAGGTTTATTTTTTACTGAATAATAAAAAACAACTTTCCATGACTACCATATATTTTATGACATCATCATGAAATAAGTTTGAAATAAAATACTATGAAACCTTATTATAAAATAAATGTATAAATGGATTAAAAAAATGAATTTAAAAATGTTAAAATGAATTTTGAAAAACTATATTTGACATTTTGGAACATAAAATATATTTTATCCTAATAATGTTTTTTGGTTATTTGTATTTAATTTAGTAGTTCAGAGGTTACATTAATTTTTATATTAATAAAAATTTAAAACAACCTTAATTTATTTAACAATAAATAAAAAATCACTAGAATCATTAATATTCTTTTAAAATTTCCAAAAATGATAAAAACATTAATTTGTTGTTCTAAAAAACCCCCCTCCACCCCTTACAAAAGGGCACCTTCACTACCCACTTATAATAACATAATAAGAAAATTATTTTGACCAATATCTACAATATAACCTTGAAAACACTACTAGAAATGTTCTATGGGTTCTCTTATAATCAAATTACCACCCTTTGTAGGCATAATCCACTTAGTAACAGAGTCATCCGAAGAAGTTAAGTGGGACCATCTAATTAATCATTTTCATTTTTATTTCCTTTTCCTGAATAATAAATTTTTTTAACCCATAATAAAATAGTGAAACCAGTATCATCATTTTACTCAAATTATATTTTTTAATTGAATAACTATTTTTAGTCCCTCTAATCTATTCCAAACAAAAAAAGAAATAAGAAAATGTTACCCGTGTTATGGTTGGTTCCCCACCTCTATAGATGATGTATTTCATTATTCATCACTGCCATTTAGGGTTAGTCATAAATATTTATTTAATGAATAAATTTTATATTTAATACATAATTACTATTTTTAAAGATAAATTTTCCATTTTATTACTAATATTAATAATTAAAAATAATAACAATTCTAACAACCAAAAAACAAGCATACTGACACATATATCAAAATTTTAATCTATTTTTCATAATATATATAAATTTATGAATTAATTAAAAATATAATTATAGATAAATTATAAATCTATAATTTTTTATATTATGAAACTATCTTATAGTTATTTTTACCATGTTTAACATATCAAAGCAGTTTTGGAAAAACTGACCTAATAACCCAAAACAGTTTAGGAAAGAAACAATATACAATAAATGATAGAAATATTATAATTGATTAATATTTAAAAATTAAATATAGAATAATAATTTTACAAAATAAATTTTTAATTATTCTTCTTTTATTATACACGAGGTTAGAGAGGGGCTGTCTCAATAGAAATCCATGGTAAGAGTTTTTCATTACAATTACAATTCCTTGAGACATGTTTCATATTATACACCATGTTTTATTTTATATGGTGTAAATAAAGACCTATATTATTAATTTATAATAAAATTAATTTAATCAATAATATTTTAATTTCTATTTCATGATCTCCATTTTTTTCACACAATACTATGGTCGTAAATGTTCCTCATCTCAAATATCTTTCTTTTAGACATGTTTTTAACATGAGCCTAATTTTTTTATATGGTTTATATATATATATATATAATATTTTACATATTATTTCATTATTATGAATTTATTCATGTTATTTAATGCTCCACTTCATATTCTATCTTACACGGTACATGGATCTAAATTTTATAAAATCTATAATGGGTTTTTCCAATCTCCCTTATTTTTGAGATTGTTTATATCAAAGTTCATAATTGTGAAATTGTATATTATTTTTCAATTAAATAACTTTATTTAATTATTATATTTTTATTTTTGGGTATTAAATTCCTCATTAGCATCCCAATTTCTTTTGGTTCGCAAGGCAACCAAAATTGTATGCGTAAGTCAAACCGACATGGTCTTTTATTTTCAGTTAGGAATATTTCTATTATATGTCAATATTTTTTAAATTAATTCAATAATGATCTTACCTATATATAAATAAACTATTAACATCATTTTTTCCATTGAATTTATGAACCATGGTTTAAAAATAATATTTTTAATACATTACTCATGGGTCATTTTTTAGTTTCTTGACAAAAGTGTGAAAAAAATCCTCTTTTTAAACATTTTCTACAAGAACATGTTTTTCATATTTTATACCTATTCCTTATTATCAATAATTATTTCCATGATTTTATAGTTTTAAAAGATATTTAAAATAAAATTTTTAATTTGGTATTTTCATTTAAAAAATAAATGTCAATATTTTAGAAGATTAAATAAAGGTATTTCATTCAGCTTATGTATATTTTTTATCTTCCACTCAATAATTCGTTACATTAAAATTATTTACATTAAATATTTAAATATTTTTATTTCTATAAAAAATGGAGGTTTCCAATTTTTTCTTTTTACCCACCTGATGTTTTTTAAGTTGGATAATCAGTTTATTTTTTCAACCACTTTATAAAAATTTATAGAAAATATTTTTATAATTTTTCTTCTATTTTTCTATAATAATCTAAAAGGTGTATCTTCTTTAGCATTATGTTTCATGTATTAACGATTAAAATATATTATGGTGTTTTTTTGGAATATTGAACACTCTATATAAAAAAATTGAATTCCTGATCTCTTTTTATATGATGCAATGGGAAAGTGGTAAGTTACCCATCCTCTTATGAAAGTGTATTCCCTATATATTAGTAGACCTTAATTATTCTTATGATTAAATTAATATATTATCTATAGATTTAGACCATATAATTTTGTTTGGATGTAATATGATAATATTTTCCTTATAAAACTAATTTTTATCATGTTAATTATTCATTGAGGAAATTATAATTTTTCCCCTTTATAAACACATATGCATGTACATAATATGATGTGTCGGGTTATCCTAGAATTATAAAAACCTATAAAGTATTTTTTTAGTTTTATTTATCTCATGAGATTTTATTTTAGGGATTTGGGAGTATACCAAATATAGTATGGTACTTTTTCCATTTGTTATATTGTCTTAGAAGGGGAACTTTAATTTTCCCTATGATGTCGTGTTTTATATTGTGACCAAATTATTATGTTTCCATGATAATATGATATATAATTCATTATTACAAGAGCCTTATGTTATGAATAATGATTTATGATCCATTTTTTACCTTTTATTATTTCATTATGAAGTGTTATTGTACCATGATTATGTTCTTGTACCCACATGTTTATCTTAGAATCCCTCATAACCTTCAATTGTTATCAATTTTGATTACCCTTATTGGTCATTTAAGACCACCCAAATTATGATTCAATTTTCCCAAATTATAATGAAGAGAAGTTTATATAATGTTTATCAATGGTTATCATGTGCAGATATTTTTATGGGAGATGATAAAGACTTACGGTAAAATTATGGAATACTTAGTTTCATGGAAAAAATTACCATTGGATGAAAGTATTTGGGTTTCATTAGTTAAACATTTTTTGGTGGTATTATAATTATTGATGGTTATGTTTGGGTTTCTTCAGTTGGTTTCAAGGAAATATTTAAAAGAACAAGTTTTTAGAAGAAGGTCTAAAAGTGTGGGTTTTGGGTGTATCATTGCATGTGAACTATATTATTGAATTCATTTCATATGAAAACATTGATTACATGGTAATTTGGCAGAGGGGTGTGGGGATTTGGGTATGTTTCTAATTATTAATTTGTATTTTATTAACTAATATAGTAATTTTACTCCTATATGGTTTGAAATAAAATTGGGCCTTCAATTTGAATGATTGAAGAAATTTATGGTCATACCTAATTGAGTGACATGTTTTAAACTTATCTATATGAATAACACTATATAGACTCATAATTATAAATGACATGTGGTATATTTAATAGTATTGATTGATATTTACTCATTGTATCCAGAATGAATGTGTTTACATATATGAGACTTGCATTTTCCATGTATCATAGTTGTACTCAATTCATGGAAAATAGATTATATTATTATTCATAATGTATTAGATATATGTACAAACATTTTTATGATGGTAGATGTGATTTATGATGATCACAATTTATATATTTATATCTTGGGTAACATTGAAACTTTTCTAAATGTATATATTTTATTATGGTTTGTAATTATGAATTCAAAATTACTTTTAATTCCATAATATTCAAAAGAATTACATAAAAGATAACATGAATGATTATTTTTAATACAATGTATTTTTAAAAAATTAAGAGTGGTAATTGATAGATATTTTGAAATTAGTTTTAGATAATATCTAAAAATAGTTTTGGGTATGATTTAAAAAATTGAAAAATATATTATGAGATATCGAGAAATATAGATGAATTATATTAGGATTTAGTATAATTTGAAGATTTTGTATGCACTAAATCTATATCTATCACATCCCAACCCCGTAGGACCACCACATTTGGGGGATAGTGGTGTTTCTATGTGATCATTGTAGGTTTATATTTAATATGGAAATTTATATCGACTATAACTATGGGAATCCACACTTGAAATGGTAGGAACTATCCCTTGACATGTCTCATTATAATCATACAATATCATCCAAAATAAATCAAATAAACTATTTAACTATATGAAATGTAAATATCTATCTATATTAAATTTAAATATTCTTGAAATTCATATATCTAAAAAAATGTTGAAAAAGTAAAACCCATAAAAACATGGAAATATAATACCAACTATAAATAAAAAAAAAATAAAGCTCAAAATGAGTAATACCAACTATGTGATAAAATGTATACTAAAACCAGTCACCACAAATCTATCATCAAATGAAATAACCTTCTAGTTTCACCTTTAATTTAGCAAGAATATATGAGTGATTATCTTCCAGTTCACCAAAATGGTGAGCAATACAACATAGAATAGTCATGACATATCATGATCAAACCTGTGATTTATATATATCTATATATATAAATTAATATATATATATATATGTGTATGTATGTATATAAATAACACTATATCATATTATAATAAAAGGACACCTATGAACTGAATCCTTCTAGAGGCCACAAGAAACCTAAACACATAGACCTTTGCCTCTTCTCATTTTGTAGTTTCCCAAGGAGGGGTAATGTTCGTAACACTCTTTCAATTTATAGGAATAGCACATGACACATTCCTCAATATAGTTTGGAACCCATCCACTATTTGTGTTGATATTAATCATGTAAGGGATTATAACCAATAGTATATCAATCCAATCTCATTCATGAATTAATGAGTAATACCCAATTCCATAAATAATATCCCACAATAGTATAATAACACATATACCACAATTTCAAATTTTTAATGAATCACCCAAGAATGTGTCACTTGTCTCACTCTAAAGAAACACCTCTATAATGATTCCACCTAAAACCCAAATCCATTGGTAATAAAATAATTAAGCACCTAGGCATGACAATGTTAATAAAGTAAATTCCTCATGAATCATATATTTTGAATGGATAATATTTCATTTCCAAAATGAACATACTTCCATACCTAAAATCGTCCCTTTATGTTTATTAAAATTTAACATAATCCCTAGGATTCATAAATATATCTATTTCATTATCATGAATTATCCATTTTATCATGAAAGATATATAACATCACTATAATAAGGACATATATTCATACTTTAACATTTTCCTAACCACTTTGAGAAGTACATATCATAAATATGAAAATAATGTATCTTCTTTAAGAGAATTCCATCAAAAGTTTCATAAGATCTCATTAATATGAAAAAACATGCCTATTATAATGTGTAAATGTCAAATTAAACCATAAAACATAACTAAACAGTCATAGAAAAGGATATTTTAGGCATAAGAATTCAAAATATACACAAAGAAAATTTTGGGTACAAAATAAGTCATCGTGTGCACGTCTACACACCGCCCAATTTCCCTATAAATTTGGGGGTGAAATTTGGAACACACATCCACCTTCATGTATGATTTCACGTGCCATTTATTGGTAAATTCAAACTATTAAATCTACAATATATGTGGATAATAATTTCCATATTATTTTCACTTAGATTATACTTTATGGTCTTCTTTGATCATCTAATCATGTGGATTAGATGTCACTTTTCCATCTGTGATGAGTTATCCCCACACAGGGGATGAGCTATATGGGAGGATATGAGGCCACTATGTATCTTCCTTAAAAATACTAGAGTACCCTTTGGACACCACCTAACCCTTTAAAAGTCATCTAAGGTACTTCACCATCTACAAACTAAAACCTAAATGTTTTTATCTCTAATCACCCAAAAAATTCAATATAAGATTATTATTATTCCATGGGTACCAGATATATAATTTATTCAACATAAATTTAATATTAAAACCTTTGAAATACATAGGGTAGTTAAAATTTACCTGAATTTATATTTAATATTTTTATCAATCTATAGTTCAAATTATCAGGATTTTACTGTTGATTAATTTTTCTTATTCATAAATTCAATTTTATATATAGTAGATTTTTTGGTTTATTTCATATAAAATACCCTTTAATTGTGACTATAATTTTTTAGAAAAATTTTCTTAAGAATTTTTGGTAGGTCGTATTATAGATCTTTAAATTTGTTTTGTCAAAGAATTTATCTTGACGAGACCATTATTTTAATATAAATTAGAGGCTATGATTTAAAAAATAGATAATTTTATGAACTATTTAATGTAAATTATAATAAATGTATATAAAATGAGAGGATTAAATTTTTAATAAAATAAGCATACCTCATGACTAGTTCTTGCTATGGTCCTTCCAAATCTATAATAATTCCATCAAACTAGATAGATACCACCTTAAAAATAACTAAAGTTTTTTTTGAAAAACTAAATATAAATGTTTTATTTGTAATTATTTTATATTTTCTTATTCACCTACTACTACCTTGAAATTTATGATTGTTTCAAACAAAAAAAAAACTTATACCATAATAAAAATTCTTTATATTAGTTTAAATTTGAAATCCAATTTTCATATGAAGCTGTCTGATATGGGGTTTTAAATTTTTATACATAGTTGACCAATAATGATAAAAATTGTTCAACTCTCTTAAATATTTGAAAAAATCTGAAAATTCTCATCACATTTAAAAATTATCATCATTTGAATGAAAAGAACATGTAAATGGCCAAGTCACTACATCACAATCACCACCTTTTAAACTATTTAACCTAGAAAATAAAATCACCATATTTGAAATAAAAAGAATTTAAAATTAAATCCTCCTGAAAGGAATCCAAAATATTAATATGTCAAATATTCCTCCCATAGGTAGCCTCACACACACCACTTATAGATAGATTTTCCACCCTATTTGGAACTATTCAAAATGATCCCTTATCTCCAAATGAATATCTATAAATTTTAAATCATCCACTAGATCTAAGTCACTTAAAGCCACCACATGAGATTGATCGTATAGATAAATCCAAAAATATTGTATTTGTATTATGTTTTACCCCTTCTATAGTTGGGGGGAATTTCCAAGTGTTATTACACCTCTCCAAAACAATCATGGATCTGAAAAGTCTCATGATCCTTAGTAAAAATTTAGCAAAAAAATAGTCATTTTACACTATAAAGTAAACCTTACTAAAGGAATGATCATCTGTAAAAAAAACCATAGGTCTACTCCTACAGTTAATATATGAATTAAACTGAATATACACTATGAATAAGTATTATAAATTGGTTATAACTTCTCCATCATACATTGAACTCTGTCAGGTCCTATAATTTAAAATTCACCAACATTAAAAAAACATAACATAAATCAGCATGTTCCCCCATACAAAACATTAAAATGAGTTTCAGTGATGGTAGAATGATAATTGTTTTATAAGAAAATTATACTATGTTTAGTTTCTAGGAGAATGCACTAACAAAAATCTAAAACACACACCTCAATATTTCCTTTAGAGTGTAAATTATATTCTATACCCACCAATATCAGTCTAGAAGACAATTAATTCACATGAAAAAATGGTTCTAAAAGTTTGATGCAACCCCCAGAAATACCATAAATTAAAATGGGTATTTTGACTTTATTTTATCATTAACGGAACATCATGTTGTGTTTCCACCTCTTCAACATATAATCTCTCTATGATCAACACCAAATTCTCCTGAGTCAATAATATGTTAGAATAATTTGTTAATATATCATCAATAACCCATGTACTGTTTTTATCTATGGGTTTATAATGTGAACCTGTCAAAAAATTATTTATGATATAATTTTACTCCCACTAATGAATGTTAAGAGACTATATTAATCTAGAAGGAATGTGATATTGGTCTATCACCTTCATAAATGTGATACATCTCACCATGAAATAAAAAACAATGCTATTAATATGAGGCCTCCAAATTATCTACTAAAATCCTAATATATATTTCCTAATATGGTTTGAATATAAAAATGGGTGTGGTGAATGCATATAAAACATATTTTATTTTCACTATGTGAAGAAATACATGTTTATAAAATAAAATCTTTTTTTGACCACCATCTTAAATACCATTTGGTTACATCACATGGATAATAGTGTTTTGAAAAACATTACACTTAGAGTACTTTAATTGTGTATTGAAAATACACTACATAATGAATAAATTCATAATAATTTGAAAAATAAATGTTTTACCACCTACCTTCCCAAGATCATTTTTTAAATACCCAAATACACATTAATAGTCCCAAGACACATGTGTCAATTCATAATTGAACTTATTAATTAACACATTTTTTACTTAATTACTCCTACCCATGGAATATAAAATTCCAAAACCACAACTATTTAAAGGTAAAAATCACTATGAGAAAATATGTATTGTAATATTTTATGGTTTGTAAATTTAAAAACCATTCATTGAGAAAGATATTCCCCCTTGTCTTATAGGTGAACACAACTCTAGAAAACATCAGGATATGGGTGGAATAATTATTCTGATAATTTCTCAACTGAATTGACACATATGTGATAAATAATTGATTATGAATCAATAAAAAACAATAGTTACATGAGAAGTGACACATTACACAATACATGATGACCCCTCTTCTAGTAGACTTGAATTTATTTTAATGGTTATCTTATCCTTAATGAGATCAAAGGCCCCCTATTATTGTTCCATAACTAGGAAGAATTTACCCTTCTTAATAAATACAGAGATAGGATCCATTATCCTAGAGAAATATATGAAAAAAAACCAATACTAACATTCTATTCCCAAGAAAATTCAAACCTCAAATACAGTCTCTAAATAATCTCAAACTACCACCACATCCACCATCACTAGATCAATAGTTAATGCTACCTCAAATATAACATAAAACAGAAATTAAACCATTAAAATCTTGAAAAAATAAAATTTTAAATGTCCTCTAATAACTTATATTTTATAAGATATCTAACATGACACAAAAATAGTCATAAATATTATTCATAGTCTAAAAATGATTCTATCATTGAGGAATACTACAATGAAACAACCCATTCATGGTTGGTAAAAATGGTTTATCAATATAATGAACACTATTGGGGAATTATTCATCCCAAAAGGAATCATCATGAACTTCTAGTGGCCATAGATACATATAAATTTATAGAATGTATATATTTTTCCATAATATTTAATTAATGACAACTTGATCTATGTTTAATCATAGAATAAACACAAGATCTACTAATCTTATCCAAAAACTTTTCAATATTTATAAATCAAAAATTATTTTCAACCATTGCATGATTGAACCTATAATAGTAATGAAAACTTTCAACTCCTTCCATAACTCTTTGTAAACTAAAAAAGATTGCCCCATAGTGACATGCTTAGTTGAATAAAACCTATTTGAAACAAGTAATAATTATAAACACATATTTCATGGAGATTTAGTAGTGTAATATAGTAATATTTAATGGATATAGATTCCTTACAAAAAATGATCTTAATTTAAAACTCAACCTATTCTCGTGGGGGTAAGATAAAAACAACCACATGGAATAAATTTTCAAATTACCTCATTTTAAATGGTAATGTTTTAGGGGATATTTCTTCAACACACTATCCAAGAAAAGGAAAATAGGTAGTGATAACTGCATCCTTCTATGACTCTACTAAATTTTATAATTTCTAATACTAGTAAACACTGGTCCCTCCCCATCGTGACTAGTATTAGTGAAACTTGACCTAAAAAACTAATGTAAGATTAAACTGATTCTATCCAATCAGTACCAAGGATAAATTTACAATGATGAATATCTTAAATGATAATGTCTCCCACTATATTTCCACAATGAAAAATATAAATATATCAATATAAAACTACTAAAAAATAAAACTTCCACCAATTAGTATCATCAATTATAAAAGTCTCTATAGCCGCACTATATAAAAATATATATCCATAATTTTAATCAGGGTTATAAATGAGTTTGATTCTTTAGTGTTTATAAAAGTATAATATAGTGTAAAAATTGTGGGAACCATGGTCGTTCTATGTATGAATTAGAGTATGGTTTGTGTTTGTTTTCAATCCTCCATGGAAATTCAAAATGTGTGCCAGTAAAGTGATCTTACAGTTTAAACAGACAATAGTATTGAAGGTGGTGTTGTTCTCTAGTGTTTGAAAAAATTTTGGACCTAAAAATCTGAAAATGAAGACATCGGTTGTTGGCAAGAGGAGGTGCGTGCAAAGAGGAACTGGTGTGCGAAATAAGAGAGGATTGCCCAAAAAAAAGTGTGGTGCATGAAAAAAAGTGTGGTGGGTGAAATATTGGAGAGAGTTTTTTTGCGCAAGAGTTGTTTCAGAGACATAATGTCGAAAAATGGTAAAGGCATGGGCTGCGCGAAAAACATGAAGATGTGCGTGGAAAAAAGTTCTTGTGTGATATGTATTGCATACTGAATGAGAAGTTTTTCATTCCACGATGGGTTTTGCACGCAGGGGTTAGTGATGCCTATAAATAAGAGGTGACCCCCATCATTCCATGGGGCTAGAGACTTAGAGAATATCCAAGTACTGATTTGCGTAAAAGTTTCGTGAAAAGGGGGTTACGTGAAAAATTTAGAGTTGCGCGAAAAATTCCAGATTGTTTGGAAACATTTAGTGTTGCACGAAAAATATATAAAATCTCAAAAAATTCTATCTCACGTGGAAAAATTGTGGGTTGCGCAAAAAATTCTAACTTGCGTGAGAAATTCCATGTTACGTGAAAAATTCCGGCTTGCGCGAAAAAGGAGACGTTGCACGAAAAACTTGAGGTTGTGTGTAAAACTTGGTGTTGCGAGAAATTGTTAGTGAAACCTGTTTTCATTTTCTAATCATCTGATTCAGTGGTTCAGTGCATTTAAGAGAATCAATTCCAGTCTTCCATGTAAGCAGAGCCTCATGCTATACAGAGGCAAAGACTTCAATGCGAATCTATTGGAGAGACCTTCACATCTATAAACTGATTGGGACTTCACCAAAGGAAGTGGGCCAAGGGGAGTCAACGGGAGTGACCTAAGGGACACAGTGAGCTATCCTTGAACATTTGTAAAGGCAGTTTTCCTAGAATATAGTGAATATGACCAAAACTTGTAATCCATAAACTGGTGAAGATTTGTGGATTTTGGTACGACCGACACACTATCAGCGTATGCTCCTTGGACATAGCCCTTTGTGGTGAACCAAGTAAAAGTGTTGTGTCAAATCCTTGCTTTCATTTTTTTGATAGATCTAACATGTTCCTACCAATGTGGGAATAAGATCCACAACTTTAAAAAGAAAATTTGACACCCTGATTCACCTCTCCCCTCTCAGGGTGTTCTAGGGTCCTTCAAGTGGTATAAGTGGTTGGTTCACTAGTGTTTGATATTTCATTTACCGTTGTGCAAAATTCAGCCAATGTCAGAGGTGTCCCTCTCTTTGATGGAAGTAATTTCCATATCTGGAAGAATAGAATGTGATATCATCTGAGATCTCTTGTAATGGAAGATATTTTTTCTACTGTGCAAGGAATATAAGTCACTGATCAAACAAGCATGGCTATGACTGACACAGATAGGAAAATTCTTAATGCAGATACTAAAGAACAAGATGCCCTCACCACAACCCTTTCTGATCAGATATATCTAAAGGTGATGAGTTGAACCTCAGAAAAATCCATGTGGGATAAGCTCGAAAATATTTATGATGGAGATAGAAAAGTGAATGAGGAAAAATTACAAGTCCTACACAATAGGTTTGATGATCTGAAGATACATCCAGATGAGAATGTAGACTCATTCTTCAATAAAATTAATGAAGTGGTTGGATAAATTCAGTGTCTACACGAAGAAATAAAAGACATTGATATTTTAAATAAAATATTATGTAGAGTTCCACCCTTGTAAAGTGAAAATGTGTCAGCCCTTGAGGAAATAAATCTTTCAAACATTCTCTGGACGATCTACTGAGCATCTTGGTAGCATATGAGATGAGAGTCAAACCCGAAGATGATATGACTCGACTGAGCATGGAAATGGCATTCAGGGCCAGGGATAAACAAAAAATTTCAAAAGATAGTAGTGGTGAAGATGATGAGGAAAAAGAAATTATTTCTCTCATTTGAAACAAGTTCCAGAAGGGAAAATTGAAATTCAAAAGGAAGTTACCTCATGCATGTTTTCATTGTGGAAACATTAGGCACATTTCCTCTCAGTGTTTAATAAAGATCAATGATGAAGATAGTGAAGATAAAAACATTGATAAGCCTTAGAAAAGGTTTTTCAAAAAGCGAGACTTAAAATATAGAAATAATGTGCCGAAGAAGAGTCCTCTCTGTGAAAAGGAAGATGATGATAATGAATTATATGAAGAAGAAGAACCAGAATTTAAAACTCAAAACCATGATTCCATGATGGCAACGATTGAAAAATACGAACCATAAAAAGATAATGGTCATGAAAATCAGTTGACAACTAATTCCAATCATGAGTTTCAACTTAAAGATTTTTTTTCAAGCTTCAGATCAAATGTAAGAGTTGAAATAGGTGGAAATAAATTATAGAAGAATCATCTGATTATGTTGATCAGCTCGAAGTTGAAATTGAACGACTAGATTAATTTGTGAAAGTGCAGTCTGAGATTCTAGAAAGCACTAATGATGTAGTGAATCTAAAGCTGAGAATTGAAGAGAAAGCAAAGGTCATCAATGACCTCACCCCTATACTGGAAGAAAAGACAAAGACTACTAAGAGTCTTGAATAAGAAGTTGTTACACTTAGAAGAAAACTTGAGAGTGAATAAATTTCAAATGAATCAAGGAAGAAAATAAAATTTGGAAGGTTCTCAGATGCTGAGTTGTTGGAGTGAGCAAAACGTGGTTCCAATGGAGTTGAAAATATTTTTAATGATCAAAGACCTACTTGCATAGGAAATAGTGGAATTGATTGTGAGGCTGAATCATCCAATTCTACAAACAAAGGGGACCAAAATAAAGGCAAGATAAAAGTGGGTCATGTAGAAAAGTCAAATGAAGTGATGAAAAAGAAACCTCCAATTCAATATAAAAGAATAACAGAAGACTATCCTTGAGACTCCAGCAATAAGAGACACTCAAACTATTATCCCATGGAAGAAGTATTGAGGATAAGTAGAAGTGAGAAGACATTTCCTCTCATTAAGTGTAAGTTCTATGGTTATCTGGGCCATACCATTTCTTATTTTAAATATGTAAGAAGATATTTTATTGGAGAAGATATGGGAGTTCAACAAAGAAGAACAAATTCATATCCAAATTCTTTTATTAGAAACACTTTCTATAGATATTGTTTTCTCTGTTCTAACTTTGGTCATATGGCCATTGATTGCAGACTGAGGAGGGACATGGACACCTCATACCAGAGTCTGAGACAAGTTAATGATCATTAACAAGATAGTGTTTCTCTTTCAAATGTGTTTTCTCCTCTAGAATAATATTTCGATTGTGAAGAAACCATGTACATAGAAGAAAGAATTGGAAGGACATTAGTGTTCTACACTCAGTCTAATGTATCATGGAAGGAAAAGAAGAAAATTTAGAAATCCAACCTTGCAGATGTGGCCCTCAAAGATAAAAAGAGCAACAACACCTAGATTCAGGATAGCGGCTGTTCATCTCATATGATAGGTAATGCATGCATGTTAATGGATATCAAAAGGAAGGTTGATGGAATAATAAGATTTGGTAATGATGGTTCTCTGAAAATCAATGTCAATGGAAGTACTGAATTAGATAATGGAGAGCTAAATAAGACTAAAGTCCTTTATGTAGATGGCCAACGTTATAATCTCCTCAGTGGGAGTCAACTCTGTGACTCAGGACTTATAGTTACTTTGAATCATAATGGCTACACTATGATGGGAAAGACAGGAAATTCACTTATGAAGGGATGCAGAACAGAGGGCAACTTGTATCAGGTTGGTAGTAAAGAAAATGTTTGTTACATGACTCTTGAAGAAGAAAACAATTTGTGGCATCAGAGACTAGGGCACATCAATCAACAAGGCATGGAGAAAATATCAAAATTGAGGATTGTCATGGACATTCCAAACCTAATGTGTGAGCGTGAAAAGTCTTGTGATGCATGAATTCATGGGAAGCTGGTCTGCAGTTCATATCGACCAAAGAAGAAAAGGGAATCTCATCTTCTTGATCTAATTCAAACAGATGTATGTGGGCTGATAAATGTTGCTGAAACTCATGGAGAAAGGTACTTTTTCATTTTCATAGATTATTATAGTAGAATGTAATGTGTAATGGTTATTCACTGGAAACAAAAAGTTCTTTACTTCATGAAAACATGTCTGTGAATTGCCGAGAAAGATATCGGACAAACAATGAATGTGTTGTGATCAGACAATGGAGAGGAATACACGTCCATTGAATTTGAAAATTACCTGGAGAATCATGGGATACAACACGAGGTAGATGCTGTGAGAACTCCACAAAAAATGGAGTTCTTGAACGTTGGAATTGAAAGGTGAACAACATGGCATGAACTATACTGATTGAAATTCGTATTCCATGAAATTACTTGAAAGAGGTTGTTCAAGCTGCAATGTATATTCAAAATTGAACATGAATTTATATGGGTGAGATGAAGACACCATATGAATTGTGTCATGGAAGGAATCCCTCAATTAAATACTTTCATGTTTTTGGAAGTAAATGCTTCATTAGGAACAAAGAAGGAAATCAAGGGAAGTATGGTGACAATACAGACGATGGAATTTTTCTTGGATACTCAATGAATAGAGAAGCCTACACGTGTTTCAACAAGAGATTAAGAAGGATTGTGGAAAGCAGTGATGTTAAGATTATTGAAGAGAAAACCACAAATGCTTCAAAGATATCATATGGTGATGTGATGGAATTTGAGGAAGAAAATGAACATGGAGTAAATACAAATATAGGAATAGAGGAAGGTGAAAAAACACTTAGTAGTCACATCATGAAGTTGACTCAGAAAGAAGAATCTGAAGAGGAAACCGTGGATGGAGCGAATGCCAATGAACCTCAGAAGAGAAATTGAAGAGTAGATATTGATCCATCTAACATAATTGGGGACATGATTTCACCCACACAAACAAGGAGGATTAAAAATAACACACAATATGCATTTCTATCAGTTGTGGAGCCATCCTCATTTGAAGAAGCTTATAGGGATGAATCATGGGTGAAAGCCATGAATGAAGAGTTAGATCGTATTGAAAAGAATCAAACATGGGATATTTTCCGAAGACCTGAAGGTCAAAATGTGATTGGTACAAAATGGATCTTCAAGAAAAAGTTTGATGAGAATGGAAGTGTAATTAGAAACATAGAACAACTGTTATGTAAGGGATATTGCTAGATTGAAGGTGTTTATGTTTAAGAAACCATTGATCCAGTGCCTAGACTGGAGTCAATCAGGATTTTCCTTGCCATGAAACTCCAAAGAGGGTATAAAGTATATCAAATGAATGTCAAGACAACATTCTTGAATGGTGTACTCGAAGAAGAAGTCTACATTGAACAACCAGTTGGTTTTCTTCTTGGTACTGATGAATCCAAGGATTTCAAACTAAATAAAGAACTCTATATCTTCAAACATGCACCATCGGCATGGTACTCCCTGATGTATTCTTACCTAAAGAGGCTATAATTCAAAATAGGAGGATTTGATCACAATCTCTATGTGAAGAATTCTCCAGAATATCAGTTCAAGGTTCTGTTTTACATTGATGAAATTATATTTGGTGGTAGCTGGCAGAAATCAGTAGAATTTTTTTTTATAATATAAATTCATAATTTGAATTGTCTATGATTGGGGAGCTCACATATTTCTTGGGGCTGTAGGTGATTCAAAATAATGATTACATGTTCATTTCTTAGGAAAAGTTTGAAAAATAACTTCTAAAGAAATGTAATATTCCTGACTCCAAACCATTGGAAACTCTAATTGCATTTGGAACCAAACATGGAAAGCTTGAGGATGTGACCTCTTTAGATCCCATAATGTATAGTAGAATCATTGGGAACTTATTGTACCTGACAGCAACACGGCCAGACATTGTCTTTGCAACATGCTTAGTAGCCCACTTTCAAAGCAATCTGAAGGAACAACATATGGCAGTAGTAAAAAGAATCATGAGGTATATTCAAGAGACTCGCAATTATAGATTATACTTTGTTGTAGAAAGGGACAGTGAATTATTATCAATTTATGATGCTGACTGGGATGGCAATGTAGTAGACAAAAAGTCAACCAGTGGTGGAGCATTCTATATTAGGAATAAGTGTGTTTGTTGGTTGAGCAAGAAAAAAGAAAATACTTCTCTTAGTACTGATGAAGCTGAGTATATCTCAGCCACAAAGGCATGCACTCAACTAATATGAATGAAGCAACAACTGAAATATATTGGTGATGAGGTGAAACACCCAATGGTGATTTACTATGATAAAAAAATTGCAATTGATCTTATGAAAAATCCTGATCATCATTCTCATACAAAACATATTGAAATCATGTATCAATTTATAAAAACAATAAATTGAGCAAGGTATGATTAGAATGGTTCGTGTGGGAACTGATGAGAAAGTGGATGATATCCTGACCAAGAAACTATCAATGACTATGTTTGAGAAACATCGGTTGAACCTCGGTGTTCATCCACCTCCTAGTGCCTAAGGAGGTTCTGAAATACAATTATCCCTAGTTTTGTTAATAGTTTTAATCTATTTGATGATATGATGTAGGTTTATGGGGGAGATACTATCTAGGGGGTGTATTGAGATGGTCAATGAACAAATACAGATCTTTGGGTTTATTGTCAATGGGGGAGGAGGATAAATTCAGGGCATGTGATGCTTCTGTGACATGGAGAGAATTTGGTGACATAATCAGAATTCAGTGATAGGATGAGAAGGAATACATTGGACATGAAATGCTTCTGGGACAATTTAAGAGAATTTCTTGGGCGTCATTGAGAATTCCAAAACACGGCATCCCAATTCATTCTTCCTCTCTTTTTTTCTACACCGAGCATTGATCACGTAGACTTAGAGTGTGGGATGAGTTGATTCTTGCATTTTTGGTTTTCATGTGGCTGGTGCTCAATTGAATTTATTTATTAATTTCCAACAAACCCAAAGGAGGAGACTATTGGTACCATGGTCATTCTATGTATGAATTGGAGTATGGTTTGTGCTTTTTTTCAATCCTCAGTGGAAATTCAGAATTTGTTCCAAGAGGAGTTGTGCACAAACAGGAATTGGTGCACGAAATAAGGGAGTAATACACAAAAAATAGCATGGTGCACGAAAAAAACAGCGTGCTGCATGAAATATTGGAGAGATTTTTTTTCACGCTAGAGGTGTTTTGGAAACAGAACGTCAAAAAATGGTAAATGCATGGGTTGCGTGAAAACAGAAAGATGTGTGCAAAAAATGGTTTCTGTGTGAAATGTATTCCACACCGAATGAGAGTTTTTTTGCGCCATGATGGTTTTTTCACATAGGGGGTCTGCGACACCTATAAATAAGAGGTGAACCCCCTTATTCTGTGAAGTTGAAGACTTTGAGAATATCCAAGTGCCGATGCGCGTAAAAATTTCACGAAAAGGGAGATTCATGAAAATTTTAGACTTGCGCAAAACATTTTGGCTCACGTGGAAGAATTGGGAGTTGCGTGAAAAATTCTGGCGTGCATGAAAAATTCCATGTTGCATGAAAAATTCTGGCTTGCATGAAAAAGGAGAAGTTGTGCGAAAATCTTGAGGTTGCACGTAAAACATGGTGTTTTGTCAAATTGTTAGTGAAACCTGTTTACACTTTCTGATCATCCTGTTCAATGGTTCAGTGCGTTCAAGAGCATCAATTCCAGACATTGATGCAAGCAGAGTCTCGTGCTAAGCAGAGTCAAAGACATCAATGCGAATCTATTTAAGAGACTTTCACGTATATAAACTGATTGGGACCTCACCTAATGCGGTGAGCCAAGGTGAGTAAACTGGAGTGACCCAAGGGACATAATGAGCTATCCTTGAACATTTGTAATGGAAGTGAGCCTGGAACAGAGTGACTATGACCAAAACATGTAATCCATAAACCTGGGAATATTAGTGGATTTTGGTATGATCGACATACTGTCAATGTATGCTCCTTGGACATAACCCTCTGTGGTTAACTATGTAAAAGTGGTATGTCAACTCCCTGCTTTCATTTGTTTGATAGATCTAACAAGATCCTACTAACGTGGGAACAAGATCCACAACATTAAAAAGAAAAAGTGGACACCCTGATTCACCCCTCCCCTCTCAGGGTGTTCTGCAGTCCTTCAAAAATAAACTAATATTAACATTAATAGCATTGAGTCATGAAACCCTCTCTTCATATTCAGCCTTTTAGGATTAATTAAAACTTCACTTACCTAACTAAATATGTTTATACTATAATAACCACACTTACGACCCAAATACCCACCAGAAAAATGATACTAATAACTTGTGAACACTACTGAGTACAGAGTTAAAAAAATTTAAACTCATAATTTAACCAACCTACATCACCTATACTTAGAAATTTGTTTAAACTCCTATTCCACCTATATAGTATAATTTCACAAATCCTTGATACTACCTAAGTATCATATCCACTAGTGATGTTGAACACTCAGATTATTGGTTTCCCATATAATAATAAGTATAATAAAAAATTCTAGAACATTGAGATGATACTACTTAAGGAAAGAAGCTATCTACATCTGATTCTTTATATGTATCTAGATAAGGATGAGTACACTTTATTAAAACTCAATATTTATAATTGTTTATTCATGGAAGTTATTTAATACTACAAAAAATTATTTAAAAATTAATATAAATCGACTTATTAGGGATGGTTTGTAAAAAAACGACCACTTATTAATAATTTGTTACAATTTCATAATAACTTACCTCTAAGTAGTTGTTTAGAGTACATTTTTAAAAACGACCACTAATAAACCCATAAATTTTCTGTCACTACCCCTCATTCCCCCACCCCTATTTCTCAACTCCATTGTGCCTTCCCCCACCCCTCTGCATTCCAATTCCCCTCCCTCAAAAATTCTACCATCTTTAATCCTTAAAAATTCCACCCTCCCACCATTAATCCTAGCCCTAGAATAACACTACTCTCCCTATGATCCCAACCCCTCCGCACAATTACACCCTATTTTCCCCTCAATCCAAACCTAACATATATATTTATTTCATTGTGTTGTTTACTATTTTTATATAGATTTATATTATCAATTCATTTTGTCTTAATATGTTGTTCTTGTTAATATTACGTATACCAGAATCTGGAAATTATGTTTTAATGATATTATTATATATATATATATATGTGTGTATCATCATATTCAGAATTTTATTTTTATTTTATGGGAATGTATTTCAATATTTTATTGATGTGTTATTCCACTGTCAACTTCTCACTTATATTTGGACAAGTTCACCATTATTTTATTTTTTTGTGAAATTTACTAAAAAAACATTTATCCAATAGGATCTTGATTTTATTTATTTAGGATATTTATATTTATTTGTTTTTCAACTATATGATTGAATATAAAATTACAGTGTTATGTTTGTTACCTAATAATTGACATTTTATATTGTATTTATAAAAGAGATCATATACCATTAGTAATATTTTAATATAAAATTAATTTTCTTGATTTTTAACATTTTTTTGAATAATAACCAAATCAAACACATTATAACTCTTTTCATTAATGAGTATGAATTTTTTTAAAGTGGAAAAAATATTTTTTTGGGGGTATGATGTTGACATGTTTCAATCTTCTTATTTATTCTTACCAAAATTATTTTAGTTTCTTGTAGTTGTTTAATATCAATTTTTATAATAATATACAATATATTATGATTTAATAATTTTATTATTTGTTTTAGAAGGTTGTTATATCAATCATATGTTTTATTTTAATCACGATTTCATTTTATTAAAATATTTTATGTTTTTTTATAGTTACTTTTCAATAGTTGATAAATGTTTAAAAGATTAATTACATTATCTAATAAAACCTCAAAAACTAAATAGAATATATAATTTTTTATATTTTTAAATTGAAAATGAATATGTAAGTTGAATAAGTAAATTCCAATGATCTACTTGTAATCTAAGATTACAGTTAAGAAGTGATGAAATTTGTGAATAGTTGATATTGAAAAAACATTCCTTTTTAATTTGTGCAATAGATTTGGCTTGGAAAATAAAAAATTATCAAAAGTCCATTCCTTTTTAAAACATCATAGTCAACAAGATACTTCCCTAGTAGTTGAAAATGAATCTTATAAATTAATTACTGATTTTTTTGGAATATAAACACAACAATATGAACATGCTAACATTCCAATAGATTCTCATATTATTTTTTGGAGATTAATATAGTGGACAACCTAGCCGAGCAATCAAGTGAGTTTTATGAATGAATAGAATATTAAAATCAAGAGTTATGTAAGGGTTTTGAAAAATATTAATTTTTTCCTTTCTATTGAAATTATAATGTATCAATTATTTAAGTGGAATTAGAAATAATCCATAACTATGATGTTAGAGTTTCTACACGATGATTTTGGTAATGCTATGATGCGTAAATCATTTTACGAGGTGAAAAAATTATTATCTAGTCGGGTCTAAATTATATGAAGATACAAACATATACCAATGACTATATGTTATATGGGGAAAACAAATAGAGAGATATGTGTAAAAGTCATCACACTTATAGATAGAAATCAATCAATAATTATGCGAGGTTGAATAGACATACTACTATGAAGAAGGAGAGAAATAAAACATCCCAGAAGATTTGATATTAAGTTCACATTAAATTTATTTGAAAAGGTATATACACATAGTATAAACTACATATAAGGTGAAATGGAATTCTATGGAAAACAACCGTGTTTGTTTGTTACGTAATAAAAGATATTCAACAACAATAAAATATTTTTATTCTTTATATAAAAATTTCTATATAAACTCTAATAATGTGTGTTTGGGATTGGATATTGATGGATTTAAAACATTTTGGGTATTATTTACTAGTTATACTATATTTATAGTCATTTTTATCATTTAAAATCTACCTCGATATATATTTATGTAACAAAATTCATTTATTATTTGAATGATTATTTAGGGAAAAAATTCATGAAAATGATGTTGATGTATAAATTAAGGATACAATATATGAATTTATATAATTATTAAAATATGGTGTATAGATATATAAGATATCAACCCAGTTTATTTTAATAAAATACTTTACTCTCTTATGTGGGACATCAATTACATTTTAGGGATTTCTAATTTTTATGGTCAGAATACTCCCAAGGGACCAACATTTCCATTTTGTAACTTTTATTTTGACTTTATAATACAAACTTAAATAATAAAATGGAGTTTTATGTGAACTCATCAAATCCTATATCCAACTTATAGATTTAAATTTATATAGGTAGGATTTGATGGAAAAACTGATTTGAAGCCCCATCCAAATTTTTTATTCAGGTAAGATATTTTGACAAAATTATAAAGTATTATTGTAAAAATATGGAAAGTCTTTTAGTCGATCGATTGTGGGAAATGTTTTTCTACAAAATCATTTTGAATTGGAATATAACAGTGAAAGAGAAATATATTTTTTTTATAATTTTTATTGGGTATTGAAGTTGTTATGTCATAATCTTAATGTCATGCATATTGAAAATAATTTATATAATAATGTTTTTTATAACAATTAATGATAAGGATAAAATGAAAGATCATATTAATTCAATTGAAATAGTTGAGGAAATGAATATAACATCTAATGTATGGGAAAATGAGAATGGTAAGTATTTGACGATAATTTTTATGTTAAAATACCTTGAAAAATATGTGTTCATTGAATGACATAAAAAAATGAAAGGACCTAATGGGTATTCTAGTATCATTTCATGATGTATTGATATAAAACATTGGAAGGTACATGGAATGAAAATTCATGACACACATACTTTAATGGAGGTGAGGTTATCATTTTAATTTCTTAAATTTTTACCAGATTAAATAATAGTTGTCATAATTGTGTTTTTCATATTATTTGGACAACTATATGAGAAAACATTACACCCCGATGATCTTGAAAATTTTTTGGAAATAATTTTATGTAAAATTTTTCACCTTTATATGATATTTCCCCACTGTTTTAACTGTAATTAAGAATTTTAAAATGAATTTGGTTATGATATATATATTTGGAATACCTAAACACTATCAGTAGATGTATCCCACCAAATGTATCCCATAGAGCGGGGTTATCTTATAAAAGTTTCCTAATAATTGAATTATTATTTTTTCTAACTTTTATCTTATAGGTTTATTATGTGTTGATTCATTAAGTACCTAGTTCATTTAAAGTATTATGTGAAGAAAAAATATCAACTAGAAGGCATTATTTCTAATGGTTACATGGATGAAGAGTTTATTACATTCTATTATATATATTTTGATGGGACTGAGATATGTTTCAATCAAGTTGGACATTCTGGAAATAACTATATTTATAATCAATCCTTTACTATATCAATAATATTTTCAATGTTAGGACATCTTGTTAGAATGAGATTATCATTTTCAATAACTCACATGGGATTCCATTAAGAATAAATATTTACGCTATTAAATATTGACATTTCAAAACATTTCATTAAATAATTGATGACAAAAAAATGATAACTTTATATTTGAACCTGAAATGTGAAATTAATAAAAACATGTTATGAATAATTTTATTATTGATTTGTTTTCATGTCGTGTAATTTCATAAATTTTTTCATATTTATAATATAATTATAATTATCATTTATAAATACCGAAATTTTGTATCCAATAGTTTAGATCATGAACATTAGTAATTGAGATGAACTATTTGAAGGTTTAAAATATTTATCTTTTGGTCCTTTGAAATGGTATAATAGATTAGATGATTACAATATTAATGATTTCAAGTTTCATAATAATTATCATGAAAAATGTTTAAAAAAATTATAATCCTTATAAAATTCATTGCTTTGGGATATTATGTAATGATGATTGATATTTTCGAATTAAATTATTATGGACCCTTTTTTGTGTCATTCAAAGGAAAGTGGTTTGATACTCATAGTGGTATAAATAAGGATTTGTTACTAATTAATTATGTAAATTTTAATCATTTAATTAATAATGGTGAGCATGAAAAACACAATCTATATATTTTGGAAGCAAAAAATAAAATAGTATATTCTCTTGATGATGAAATCGATGAAGGGTGGACCATTATAGTATATATTAAAACAAGTGACTTGTATGATATGGGATATAAAATTGATAAAATATTTATTGGTAGTAAACAATAAAACTAGGATGTGGTTGATTTATTTGTCTATGATCACATAAAAATTATCAATCTTAGAATATAGGGTGAATATATGTACATCATGATAAAATTATTTGATGAAAATCAATTGTGAAACAAACTATAATATGTTTAATCCTATTTGAAATTTATAAATCATTTTTGTTTACCATTATAAATGTTTGAAAGATTATTCCATAGATTTTCTATCATAGATGTTGATTTAACATTTATTTCGTAAAAATCGATATTCAATAAATTACATAATATTTATGCTTAAAAAATTCTGAAGTAAACATTGAGTCTTTATGGTATGGGGGTAAAGTAATTTCCTTTGGGACTTTAATGAGTATTAAATAATGGTATGATGGTCAAATAAAAAGAATAATATTATTAATTATATATAAAAATTTTGAGAATTTATTAAAATAAATCCCAAGTTTATATCATCAAATAAACGGTTTCAATACAATTAAATGATTACATATTATTACTTTGGTAATTTAAAAATTTTATTCTTTCCTTGAATAATTTTTAAAATTTGTAACTGGTTTCATTATTTATTTTTAATAAAAATTCCAAAGACTAAAAGGTATACATGACATATTTAGTCTATATAACCATATGACACTAACACCCCCATCACATATCATGATATGAGATATGTTCCAATCAACTAAAAGAATGATATATTCGATAATAAAGTAATGTTAAATGAATATAAATATTGATAACCTTTTATTAATTTTATATTAAAATAAATATTATTTTTAGAATAATTTGTACATTTATTATTTATAGGTAATTTTTATTTCTGATTTTCATGATTCCACTATGTGTCATGGGATATTAGAGTGAAAATTGCATGAGTAGGAGTCATTCATGAGAGGCCTGGATGAGAAGTTTTCTATAGTAGGGGATACCATGAATACAATATTTTAATACACAACAGTGAGTATTCCCAAGGTGATTGAATATATGGTATGATAGTCTTGGAAGATAAACACATTTATTGTTTTTAATTTTTTTATATAGTTTTTTAATAAAAAATATATATTTTTAAATTTTGTAATTGTAGGAATCATTGGATGGATGTTATTATGATGAGGAGAATTTATCATCTTGAGGTATCAATAATTATATGGATAAAATAAATGATGCTATTTAAAGTATTATTTGTTTTTATGCCAATGAATCCCCTCATTTTATGACATTTGAATGTAATAAATTATTTTTTTATTTTTTATTTTATTGATTTAATTTTATAAATGTGTATGGAATATTATAATATAATTTTAGTTTTCTTTATAATGATAATTCATTTTATTGTCACATTGATTTAGTATTTTTTTGTATATTTGGTATTGTGGATTGAATTTAAATTGGAAGATTCGTTATTTAGTTCATTATTAGTGGTGGTTTAATCCTTTTCTAATCATAAAAACCACCAGTTATTTAAAGGTGAATGTTTAAACCACATATAGGTAATGTAAAACCATTGGTAAATATTCTGAAAAGGTATAAAATTACTGAGAAAGGATTTAGTGAGGGTTATAACTACTGATAAATATGGAAACTAAATTGGCACCTATGAAACCACTACGATAGGTTGTAGTGTTATTTATAACCACCACTAAATATGTCTAACATATGGTATTATTTATATATATTGGTTGTGGTGTCAACTACCACTAAATATTTTTCTTATTTCCAATCGATTAAGTATCGTTTCAAAAAAATGATGATGTTGATGTTATAAATAACAACTACACACAAAAAACTACTAAATATAAATTAAAAGTAGAACTAAATGTGATAGTTTATATAACCACCACAAAAATTATGTAAAATGTAGAATATGTTCTCATGGAAAAAATGATCACTTTTCTATATATCACTTTCCACTATATTTCCTCAAATTTCTGATTCTCAACTTCTCATTCGCTATCATATAAGAGAGTAAAATATCAATTGATTAATGTTTTATTTAAGCTCTTTTATTTTATAATCTATCTAAAGAATTTATAAATGTTTATATTTTCTCCCTCAATGACGAGTCACTAAAGCATACTATTTATAAAAAACTGTATAGAAATCAATTTAGGTGAATGTAGATTCCTCATAATATCCAATAACAAATAAACATCCCTGAAAAGCTATATCTTGAATAAAAATAACGTCCAAACCATCATAGAACTCATATGGAATGTATAACATTTAAAAAATAATATCTATATCCTCATTACATTTCCTATGTACTCTATATGTATCCCTATATTGGTTATTTATAATCCTATACCTCTAGAATCAGGAAATAGTTTTCAAAAATCATTCACATCACCTAAATCACCTCAACTATATATATCACAATCTCTTATTATTTATTCACATCATCATCATCTCTTTATCTTATAGCCTCTTTCACTTGATGCACCTCAACCACACCGATTTATATCCAAACTATTGTTTCTTAATACATTTAATCCACAATTTCTGGTACTACCATCAATATTCATGGTAATATATCTATAATTTTGTAAGGAAAAAAAATATAACATCAACGTTTAATTTCAAGGTATATAATGAAGAGAAAAAATATATATTCATTATATTATAAGCCTTATAACAAATTTTAATGTAATAAATAACACAATTTAACATTATGAAAATAATTCCTCATTAAAAAACTATAAATAACATTCCATGTATAGAAATATTTTGGATTACCACATACATTAATTACTCTCCTAATATTACTAAATAGATTAAAATTCCCATTGTACTATTAAATTTGGTTATCCCATCCAAATAATACAATGTACATATTAAAAATATCTAACCTAACTCTTTGATACCAATCTATCATATCCTGACCCCACATGGGAATCACATGGGTGGATCAATGGTGTCAGAAAGTGAGCTCCATAAACCCAGTTTATTTAGTCTAAATGATACCGATAATTGTTGAGGGTGTCAACACTAATAATAAATGGTATTTTCCCATTAAATATATTTTCACTAGTTAACCATGAAATATTATACAAAATACATAATATATATAACTATAAAAAATATAAATATACAACTATATGAAATGTAAACATGCACGAACATCACACATCAGAAAAATATAAATAATTAAGTATAAAGAACAAAGTCTCTAAAATTAATTTCCCATACCATGAATTATTATGAAATGAATCTAAAAATGATGGATACCAAGTGTATTCTTGAAATAAAACATAAACCATCCATTAATAAGTTATCATCAACCCAAATCACTTTACAAATCCACTTTTTGATCGACATTAACATAATAAAGAAGGAATATAAGTTAATATTCTAAGGTGTTTTATAATTCCCTATATGGTCATCCAATGTAGTGATGTAACCCCCATATAAACTAGACACTTTTTAAGATTAATAAAGAATATATAAATCAGACCAATAACCCCAACCCATAGATATTAATATCCTTATTCACAATCCATTTCTCATAGAGGTTTAATTATTGTAACACTCTAAATATCTAAATATGTATCATGTAATATAGTCCCCAATAGATCTTGAAACATCCTTTCCACTTTTATATATGGAAGTTCAATAACGTAAAATGACTATAAAGATCTGTTTTTATCATCATCCAGGGAAGAATGATAAATAATTCTATATAATGAATAACTTACTTCTAGTATAACACTATATATATATATATATCATAATTTACCATGTTCAATGAATCACCTAAGAAAGTACCCCTGGTCTCATTTGGTAGTAGCGTCTGTATGATTAATCCACATTGAATGTAGAGATATGGATGAGAAAAATAATAAGTACCAAGGTATATCATTTTTAAAAAAAATCCATTTGATATATGTTTTATAAATGGATAATTTTATATTTTCATAAAAAATCACACAACAGATACTAAAATATTCAACTCAGTCTTACTAAGTTTCCCAATCATAACCAAGAGTAGTCAATAAGTCAATGTCAAAATCATAAATAGTCTATATCATCATGAGAAATATATAATATCCCCATAAAAGTCCATATATTTATTACCAGAATCCCACATAATTATGAAATCATATCTATATCATTACCATGAGAAGTATACAGAATCACTGTGATACGTTTATATCATTATTTTGAGTATTTAATTAATTAACTACAAGTTGGTATGTCACCACAAGCATATAATCGACCATTTAAGTAAAAAAGTAAAATTTAACCATAAACATTCACTTTTTTTTCTTCTGAATAGTTCATTATTTGGTTTGTAAGATCAAGAAGAGTGAAAAAAATATTAAAATTTAAAATAAGACCTTTCACACATACCCACATTTCTAAACAGTGTTTGAAAATTAAGTGGTTCAATGTGGAACCCCCCATGTTGTGCTATGTATTTTCCCATGTGGTTAAATTTATTATTCAACTCTATCTATCAAATCCATGCACTTTATAGATCAAACAATCCCCATATCTATTTCATGGCTTTACATAGCCACTATATTCTGGTAATTTATTCTTAAGGATCGAATGAGTCTAAAATCATTCCAAAGAACCATGCGCCTTAAAAACCGTGATGATGGACAGGGATGCATAACCCTTATAATACCATCTGATCAAATGATCAGAAAACCCTTATTACACTTTCAAACCCTCACTATACCACTTTCAAGATGTCACTGTCCTCCATCATCATTGAATACCTAAAACATATTTTTTTATCTCTTAACACCACCAAATTTTGAAAAACATTCATGTCCATTCATGTATCCCAAAAATGTATGTTATTGAAGATAAATCAAATACTAAAGCCTTTAAAATCACTATAAATAAATTTAAATTTATTCGAATGTCTATTTATGATTTATAATACTCTAAAACTCAGGTTTAAATGATCTTGGTGTCATTATATTATTGGAATCAATATATTTAATTTGATTTATAATAGACGTCATAATTTGATCTTGGTAGAATTTTATCTCACATTGATAAAAACGTAACATGGAAATGTCTCTATATAATTTACCTTCTAACATAAGTGAGATATTTGAAATTATTATGTGATTGAATTAATTTATTTATAACCATTATTTTAGAAATAAGGAAGAGGTCATGATATAATGACTTGATATTTTTTCATAACCCCAAACATAAATACTGGATAACACACAGAAAATGAGACATGTGAGCTTAAAACCAAAAAACAATACTATGTGATGTGTTCTTAACATTCCAATCCCCAAAATCCCATGATTTTCTTTATCTTGGTGTCTAAATTCTTAAATTAAATTTATTATTAGGGATTTAGAGAGAGAATAAAAATGTAAATGGTGTGATTATAAGGATTTTTATATTTTTTAAACACCCATAAATAATATAATATTTAAAATTTATAATTAAACCCGAAATTATCACCCTAAGGAAAACTACTTCCTCAATTTAAATAGATATGTTTTTATTAATCTGAAACTATATTTAATTGTTTCTTATATTTTTAGCCTTAGTATAACCTGAAGTACAATAATATTTAAGGATATATAAATCTCCTAACCTTGTGACCACATCACTATAGTATTTTTGGAATGATATAGTAATGATGATATGTGAGATATAGAATGGTAATATTTTATGTTTATAAGTGGTAGTGTTAGAGGATTATTGTGTTTTTATATAAAAATATATCACTATTTTTTGCATGGTAATGGTGTCTTTTTCAAAGGGAGATATATTTATACGATTGATTTCTATATTTTTGTGATATTTGATGTAACTTTCTATAATCCCAAATATTCTACTTAATTATATTAAATATCTATAACAATATCATCTAAGGATATTTATGTGTTCTTAATTATTGTTTAAAGGGATAGAAATCATAACAATATTTCATTTATTAAAAACTATGTATAGTATAAACATTGTAGTGTATAGTCATTATTTACTTGACCATTTGGGAACCCAAGGTATTATTATAAATTTAGATAAAGATATTGGGTTGATATATGATTTGATTCTATAAATCCACCACATAATCTATCTATTATTTATCCTTTTATTTCAGACTAGGTAATAATAAGGTTATGGAGAGAAGGAGAAATATTACTAGGAAGTGTTAACGATTATTCATAAAACAAGTTGATACCTATGAAGGAAATATAAAATATATTATTTCATTTAGATTTATATCAACCACATTAAAGACGATTCATAAAAAAACATAAGGTATATTATGCATTATTTTATAAAATTCTTCTAAAGTGCACATGGTAAATATTATTTCATGAGTTTTTACTTTTTATTCCATTTAAATTTATTTCTGGAGATATTTAGTAAAACTATTCAATTTATTGTATTCCATTAGGTAATTTATTAATAATAATGGTATAAATTGAAATTATCCTTAAACTTATACTTGTTAATCATAGTTGTCCACATTATATTATTGCATGTACTTTTTTCTGAATATGTATAAAAACCAGTTTTCACCTTAATAAGTATTATTTACAAAAAAAAATTAAAAAAAATATATTTACTCTTTTAATTATACATGTAACTTCTTTTTAAAGTATAATATAAGACATACATGTGGTGAAAAAATCTTGAAATTCATAAATTATTTGAATTTTCACTATGTGAGTTTCATTAAAAACCCACCCTCATTAATATGTTTAGATATTGTATATATTCATTGATCCACATGAATTAAACATTAATTATTTGGAAACTATCAGGATAGGGAAGAAAATTCACAAAACCTATGTATATAACCATTTTAAAAACATTTAAATATATTGACTTAATAATTTGGTTACAAAAATGGAACTATAATTCACCATTTTTACTCTATCCCAAAATATTTATATAAGTAGGAATTTTATTTATTATACCCATCAAAGTATCTAGGAATTTATGAATTTTATGATATTCATAATAAAAAATACATCAAATATTTGGATTATAAATCAATTGACTCATAAATAAAGGGTTATAAATAAACATAAATCTCATCATCAAGGCCTCTTAATAGACTAATAGATGTAGAAAATATTATAAATGGTTTTTTTATACATAATCATATAATAATATTTTAGGAATTTAATATTATATTCAATGTACTTTGAGTTTCTTGGACCATTGACATTAACACATAATAAAAAGGTTATATCAAACTAAAAAAATAGTATTAAAAGATTAGATAAAAGTTATGATTTCCTACAAAAATAATATATTAGGTTGTCATCAATGTGATTTTAATTTTCATTAAAAATATTATTTTAAAATGGTATATCATCAATTTAAATATTTTATATGAATTTAAAAAGTATTTTAACCTTGGTTGTTAAAAATTGGAGACTTATGGAATGAGTTTCAAATAGTGTAGTGTTTTTTGGATGGAGGTATTTTTAGATAACATATATTTGAGGTTCAGTTTTGAATAAGTTTAGTGATGTTTTAATGAGTTTTAGAGATTATTTTTATGGATGTAAAAAATAAAACTAATATAATTAGTATTAAATGTTAGTAGTTTTATAGAATTTTAATTTCTAATAGATAAATATTATTTCATAGTCATAAAATACTACATTGTAATTTGTTTCATTTAAATTTTGAGGGTAAAGAATCAATTTAATTTTGTTGTTTGTGGCTCAAAAGTTCATGCAATAATGAAAAGTTTGAATGATAAAGTAGTTCATTTTATTTGTTACACTATATGAGATGTTTAAAATGAATGTTGTAACTTGGAGCTTTTTAAATCATGTTGAAATGGAAGTTTATAAATTATATGGAAGAACATGTAAAGAATAATATCTTATGGTTTTGGGTTGTGGCATAGAAATATATATCATAATTATAGGAATTAATTAGGAATTTAACAAGTTGTTACTTCATAATTTTTTTCACTGCATCATAATTATTTTACCTATTAAATCATAAAAAATATAAAATCTTTAATTTAAAATATTAGAAAAAATGTATAATTCCTGATTATTAGTGTGATATGGTCATTGAGATCTATTTTCCCTTCACATGATGGGTTAGATGGTGATTTATTATATATTTATAGATTCTATAAGTTTGAATATTTTTTAATCATAGGTTTATTTTATTGATTAATGGGAGATTTAACTTTACCATTATAGAATATTTTAAAGAACAATTAGATGGAGAATTTTGGCATAGAAAGGGACAAAGGCTTGTGGTGAAAAGATTAAAAAAATTCTTTTGAAGATTATGATATAAAATGATAAGGGAGACATCATAAAAACAGAGGAACTTCTATTAATATATATTTGAAAGTATCGATGGTGTCAAGGTAGAATAACAGTCATGGCATTGGATAATAATGATACACATTGATTTAGTGATAAATAGAATCACCTTTAAATATTTGGTTCCCTAATATCTCGTGAATCATTAATTTTAACAACCTAAAAGTTTTATATGTTTCCTTTATCTTGAAGGAGTGAGTTTTGAGGAAAATATAATGAACCTTTTATTTGGTAGTTATTCTTTCTTAAATATTGTAATCTCTTAATATAAAGTTATGGTTTTATTTGATACATTTAAACATTATTATTGTATAATCATTATATGTAGACATTCCTGGTGAACAATGTAAAATCCTTACATCTATATGATTTAATTTTGTGTTATTAATGGTTTTATTTGATTGAAAAGTTTCAGTTATCTTGAAAACATAAGAAAAACAACCACAAATTAGACAAATTTAATCATCCTATTTCAACCCTATTATAGATATTTAAGTCTTTGTGGTTTAGATAAGTGGTATTAAATATAAGAATATATCATCTAGAGAATCTATTAAAGGAACATATTTAATATGAATACTGTTTTTGAAACAAAGGGAGTTCAAATATTTGTTAGTTATAAGTATTATATTTGAAATAATCACAAGATATTGTACCATTGATCAATTTGACATCATATTTTCTCTAAAACTATAAAATTAATTTTCTTAAGTGATCACATCTAGATTTTACCTAATGAAATAGAAATGAACATTTTAATCTTTAACATAATGGAATAAAACACCTTATATGGGTCACTATCAAGTTAGATCTACAAGAAGGTTATGGGATGAACATCTATGAATTTTGTATGGGATAAGTTATCTAGTATTTACATTGGAGACATTATGTCCAATGAAGAAAAGTTTAGATATTGGTATAATAAGTTTAATGAATTTAGGGTGTACCCAAATAAGGGAATTTTTTTTTCTTAAAATAAATCATTTATGTGTTTGGATCCATTCAATGAATTGGTAAGGAATTCAATTTTTTTATCAATTATGCAGAAAATATTAAGAAGACGCACACTTCTGTATAATCCAAAGGTATCATTTTTTAGAGGAATTAATTTTGTAAAGTTATAACTTGATTATTTTAAAAATATATTGGTGGATTATGATATATGGGTGAAACTATATGTTTTAAAAATCTATTTATCAAAGGATATGTCTCATTAAGAAAACATAAAATTTTAAAATGAATCATGATGTAGTTGAACAACATGTAAGTGATGAATTCCTCTCCCACATTTAAAGTATGTTCAAACATGGAAAAATTTGGCATGGTAAAAAATTAACATTATCATATTTAAAGTATATATTGGATGAATACATATTAGTGAGGTATTTAAGAAATAAATGTTCAAATGATAGTTTTATAGGATATTTACAAAAAAATGTTAATTTCCCCTAAGGGAAGTGAAATTTATAAATTTAATTGGAAATATGTTTCATTTGATAATCCTTATTAATAAAAAGGGATAAAATTATGAATCGTTTCTTAAAAAAGGTTAGTGTAAATTAAATTAGGATTAAAAATATGTTACAATGTAAATTGGGGAAATTTTTAAATCTAAAAACAAATTAAAAGATCATTAGGGATTATTCTATCCCAGGGATGAACATGATTGACCAATTGAGGAACTATATCATCAATGAAATAAATATAAAACTATTAGAGGATGTTGAAGGAATTCATTAAGTTTTTTTTAAAATGAAGTTGAAGTCACTAGGTTAGAGAAGGCCATAGATATTTGAACTAATTTATAATATAATCATTTATTTTTTTTAAAAATTAAGATCAAAATTATTGATTAATCTAAGTTGATTAGTGAAAATAATGGTTTCATTGAAGATTATATAAAAATGATGGAATAACTTAAAACAAATAGGTCACGTTGAATAATAAATTTTAATCTAAACTAAAATATAGAATTTATAAGAAGTAAAATAACTAAGGGGAGTATTTTTAATAGGATTTCAAAGAGAGAGTAGAAAGTGGGATATAAAACTTTTAATTTATATTGGATGATCAATATTCTATTTCTATGGGAACTATTTGTCTTGGATATGAAATTTAATCATCTATAAATTGGAATAAAAATACAGTAGAGAATGTAAATAAAAAACGTTGATGACATTGTCTAATCAAATAATGGAATTTTATCAAAATTTTTAAAATTGACATTGGTATAATAAAGATATAAAATTAAATTGATAATATATTAGAACTAATAAAATACCAATTCCGTAGTTAATTTTTCAAAACTATATCCTATTGTGAATAGGAAAGGATTTTCCTATAAGAATCATAACATGGATGAAAGAAAAAGTGAATGAATGAATATCATTCATATAAAAGTATAAATTATGTTTTTGATTATTATTTTAATTGCAATAATTTTTTTGATAAGGTACATGATTGTAGGAAATGAAAGTCATGAAATAAATTCAATAAATTATAAATAAGGATTCTAATGAATGTTGGGAATTTCAACCCATTAGATAATAATTTTTTTACTAGAGGAAGAGTTGAGCGGTAATACTATTCTAGATGAATAAAATGCAGAGAGTCCCAAATATGTCTCAAGACAACAAGAAGTATCATATGAAGAAAAGAAAAATTATAAAAATTATATCTTTTTTAAAATTATAATTGTATCACGATATTATAACTTAATGTATATGATTGGTAGTGGGTGTTAATCCCACAAGATGTTAAATGATAGTTTTGTGAAGAACATGAAGAGTCAAGTGGTTGAAATGTGTCAATTGTAAATGATGGTTCTTTAAGGATCATGTGATAAGTAAGAAGGGGATATCTATTGAAGAGTTGAAAAACATATAAACAATCCTTGTAGAAGGAATTTGGAAAATCATCTTGAGTGTGATTCATCTTTACGACTCATGAATTTATGTCATGTTTAATCAGATGTGATTCTTAATACAATTAGTGACTAAAGATGCAATTATATTTGTAATGAGGGAAAAAAATATTTATTTGGTAGAAATAAATTATAAATCATATTTTCTTATGGTGGAATAGTATTTGATCTATTGAAAAGCATATATTTGTTATATATATCAATAAATCATGTAAAATATTCCAAATAATAAGGAAATTATTGATATTCCCAATATAAAAAGAGGAAGGGAAAGGGAATGAGCACATTCATGAGGGCGATGATTGTGTATAATCCCTATAAGAAAAATAATAAGATAGATTCAAATTTTATTGATTTTTTTATAATGAAATGTGTGGTCCCAAGAAATAAATGGGAAGCAATAAGAGAATAATATTTTATAATGTTTTTTGATGATTATATAAATTCAACTGGATTAATATTTACACAAAAAATGAAAGAGGTGATGAAGTGTTTTAAAAGATACAAAAGATTTAATAAAAATGAAATTGAAAGTGTAATCTAAATTTTATGAATACATAAGGGTATATAATAAACCCTGGAATTTGGAAATTATTTATAAAAGTATGGATTTCAAAATAAAGTATCATTAAAGAGAACATCAATGTAGAATGGGTTTTTTGAATGTAAAATAAACATGGTGAAAACCCTGGTAAAGATACTGCACATTGAGAGTGTTATATCAAGGAACTACTGGAAGGTGATTTTATAAGTAGTAATATATAATTTAAAAAGAATTTTTAAGTTTTTAATAGAAGGAAATGTAATATAATATGTAGAATTAAAGGAATCTATATAAAAATAATTTTAGAGTAATTAGAGGTAAATACTACATTTTGAATAAAAATGGAAATCTTGGTAAAAATGGTGATAGGGCTAATGAAGTTATGTTTTATGGGCATTTAAACAAGAATAAATGCTATAAGTACGTTTAAAAAAGTTTTAACAATATTATTGAATGTAGTGATGACAATGTTATTTAAGATAAATATATAAACAAACATAGTAATCCAATTTATAAAAAAATAGATATGGAAAAGTATGAACACAAAAAAATTAGAAGAACCTCAAAGAATCACACATGATGAGGACATTGATAATTGAATTAGAATAAGAAAAAAGAGTTCAAGTGAGTAAATTACCCAATCGATGAATAAGAAAGAGAGTTTAAATTTATAAATCGAACATCATTAGTGAAAAACTACCCAAAGATAAGATGTATGAGGAATTTTGAGAAAATTCTTTTGTTAACCCAAATGAATATAAAATAATTTAATGAATTCATAAAGTCTTTTTCATAGATTAAATAAAAAAATGAAGCTATTGATCAAATTCATGGGAATTGAGATTGGGAACTATGAGGAGGAAAAGTGATTAAAATATCATTGGAACTAAATGGGTATTAGTAAATATTATAAAAAATAGAATGTGTTTTGAAATAAGTAAATATTGGTTTATAAAGGCTATTTTTGAATAAAGGGAAGGAATATGAAGGATTAATTTTAATTGGGGGTTAAACATGAATAAATTAGATTATAATTAATGTTAGTGATTCAAAGAGGATTATATGTCTATGAAAATGATGTAAAGGTAGCATTTTTAAATGAATTACTAACATAATAGGTATATGTTGAAAAAAAATATTTCAAATTATAGAGGATTTAAAAAAAGTTATGATATCTCCAAAGGATTTATATATCGTAAATCAAGTACAAAGAACTTATTATGATCAATTGGTTTCAAAGTCAAAAAATTTTCGTTTATGAGAGGAGGTGTTGATCGTAACCTATATGCGAGATTCTAAATAGAGAAACAATTCTTGATATAGATCTATGTTGATGATATCACATTTCAACTAAATATTTTAGGTCTTCTATATTTTATAGGAACAAGTTATGTAATTTCTTATAAAATATGATGGGAATTATTGTATCAAATCAATCCAATGGAATAGAATTTATTGAATTGGAATTAATCACGAGGCATGTGCAATGTAACCTTGATTTTGGCATGGTCTATAATATATTAAAAAGTAATTATTTAAGGGATTTTACAAATTCTTACTATATTGGAATCATTGTTTAAAAAAATTCACAGGTGGAGGAGAATTATTTATTAAAGGAATGTATATTCTTTATCTTATAAAAACAATGAATAAACTTCACATGGTAATGTTTTTGTCATAAAATATCCCAGGTTGACCTGATAAATCACCTGTGTCAACCAGTAATAAGGCCTAAAGTGGGTTCCCAATTTCTATGGGATGGTGACAAGAATGAAGGAATAAAAATAAAACCATGTGGGAATGACGTCATCCTCTAATAATGATAAATATTTTGAATATCTTAACTGAAAATACAGAATAGTTTTTCCATACATTAGACTTCAGTGAATATAAAATAACAATTTATAAATAAAAAATTAACCAAATAAATAATAACAAAAATAAATAGTTAAATAATACATAATCAGTATAATATCCAAAATTATATTTTAAACATACAATAATGATCAAAAATAAAACCAAACCCCAAAACAAACTGCAAGATCATCTCCTTGTGTCCCATGGTTACTCACAATATCCAAAATCATCTATAAACTGATTAATAGAGAAATATCCAATCTGAGAACAAAACTTAGTTACCTATGTGAAAAAATTAGGGATATAACACAAATACAAGTTTGTATGCAATGTGTGAGATATTAGGCCTAGTTGGATTTTATCAAGGAGTCTATAAAATTCCATTTATAAACTATTTCAGAATTTCTAGTTTGAAAAATGTTAAGAAATTTGGTTTTCTATAAGGGATGGTGTGAAGTAACCAAATATCAGGATCTAACTACAAATAAAAGGATTAATTATTTTTATATATAACAATTAGGATCACCACATTGTAAATTGTAACACTTTGATACCTAAAATGAGGAATTTTGGTTTAACATAAAAAACCATTTTCATCACTTCCAAAACATTTCTCAAAATACCATAGGCAAGACAAATGTTTTCCTTTTTTAATTTTTGAAATCATTAATTTATTCCAAATTCAAAAAAACATTTAGGAAAAAACCAACCATGAAATATTAAAGGCTATAATATCAAGTAGGAAACCAATGTCAAAGAATAATTGCAAATATCCATAAGAAACTAGTACCAAAAACTAAAAATAGAACCAGGGGATACAATAAATTATGTAATCTAAATCCATAATATAACATCACTATCACGTGGAAAATAATTATTGGAAATTAAAAAGTTCTTAACATGAGATTATCAAAGAAAAAACTCAACAAAATAAACTGACATCATATGTTTTTTTCATAACATATAATCACCTGAGTCACTCCCATTTCCTTGTTGGGGAACCCCACTAGCTAAGGAATAAAATATAGCTATGTAAAACTAGTCAATGAATAATATTTACTAATGTAGCATAAACCATGATATCCAATTTAGCTATCTTGGGACCCCATGCAAGCAATCAAGTAGAACTGAGAAACAAAAAATCTATATGACCATTACAACAGTCATTAGTAAAAAAGAAAAAAATATCTTCTCAACTCCAACACACTCACATGAAAAAACCCCAATAACATTTATATACATTCATAAAATATGAAAATTCAATCCTTCCCATAAGGGTAAACTCTTATATGAGGCATAATATCAAGGGGGTCAGAAATATAGGGTTTCACAACCATTAAGTATAACTATTTTAATAAATTTCAAAATTGGACAATAAAAACAAATATGTAATGTAAAAAATTTTAATAATCTTTTAAAGTTAAATATTGATATATATTTTTTGATATTATTTGATAATCACATTTTCATAAATATAAAACTCAACACACTTTTTGAAAACAAGAACTTCCTACATCAGAAGCACTTTTAATTTGAAAACACCTTTCTCATTGAAATAACACCTTAACACCATGATTTTGAAATTTATAAAATGTAATATGGTCCAAGTATAAATTTAAAATTGAAATTAATTTAAAATAGCCTCTAATATAATTATACCAAGAGTTGGAATACGTTAAATAATATTTTAGAAACAAAAAATTCGAAAAACAACAAAAATCATTTTATAAAAATTATAGAAAATATTGAAATAATTTTATAAAACCCTTAAGAGAATCATATATATATTTATCCGGATAATAATATAATTTTTAAAACTCAAACATATCATGATTTTACAAATAAAAATAATTTCAAAAAACACCCAACTCAAATCAATAATAAACAAGGCACCTTTATTACTGAGAGACAAACCAAGTAAGAGGATAACCAATACTTGTTCTAGACAACAAAAATATAAATAAAAACTAATCCCACACCCTTAATTCAATCCTTAGGGGTGTTATTATTCACTAGAGAAAAAAATAATGGAAAGGAGGATGTATGCATAGAAGAGAAGTAATGAAGATGGAAATAGGACTTTACCTAGAATAAACTTGAAAACGGAGGAGGAGGAGTTTGTAAGAAATGAGAGAGAGGGGAGGAGCTACCTCGGGTTTGATCATAGGTTTAGAGAATGAGATGGGTAGAAAGGGTGGTCTAAAAGTTGTAAAACATAAGATGTGATAAATTAAAAATTCAATTTTTAATGAAATCTATATATCAACACGGTTTGGCCAAATGGTTTGTTAAACCATATGCTAACCATCAAAACACCCCTAGAATGACACCTCATCCATCCCAAAATTTCCTTTTATAGTTATCCCTTAACATGCACATGTTATGCACCAAACACCGTATAGAAAAGTGATTCATGGGGTTTGGCCTTATGTTTTTTCAAAATGAGTGCCAACTATGTGGCCTCAATTGAAAAAATTCATCACACTACCTAGTTTTCTTAGATTATTTCTACCAAATTTTAAGTAACAGTTCAACAGATTAAAAATCCTTAAAAATCCAAATTTCAAATCATAAAATCTGAAAATTTAGAAAAAACCTGAAGAGATATAATATTTAATATAACATTGACCCATGTGGGTTTAAAATCACTCCACCATGCCAGTTTCTTCACTAGAAATTCATTAAAAAAGTATAAATCATTATGAAATATAAAACTATAAACCAATATATAGGATGAGGGAGGGTGAGGAGAAAAATAAAGAATCTAGAAGAAAAGGAATAACTAGATGAAAATAAATTTCCCTTGATCAACCAAAACAATCATTAAATTATGAAATAACTCCATGAAATAACAAACTCACCAACAATTAATAAAAACCCTAAAGAGCATAGATACTGAGAATAGGTTTCCCCACAATTTATAATTCATCTAAAATGGTGAGATGATAAACAAACACTCCTATGAAAAATACATCATAAAAATATTATAATAACCTCAAAATACTACAATGGAAACAATATTTCTCGATAAAAAACAAAAACCATTCGTAAGTCAATTAAAAACTCATCAAATGTAGCACTAACCAAAAATATACTATAAAATAATATAATTGAGGTCAATAAATCCTTCTGTATTTTATAACATAGGGATTAAAAATATAAACCAATACAAACATACCTCAATGAAGAATAAAATGGTATTTTTCCTTAGGTAATGAAGTTAATTAGAAACAACATATTTCATAGATCATGGAACAAACTCTCATAAAGAACCTTATAGAAACCCAAATAGGATATAATCTCAAATAGTGAACCTACCAGAGCATAATCTACAATAATATGACACTCATCCCAGTCACCAAAGAACATAAAAAATGATTTCCATGAAAATCCCTTTGAAAATAAAATATAAATAGAAGGTTAAAATCAAATATGAACCTAATGAGGTATAAAAATATTTGATGTATGATCATAACTAAAAAAGTCAATACATCACCAATATATGAATGGAGGAAACACACAATGAAAACATGAATCATAGATTAAATCAAAATTAGTAATATAATCTAAAATCATTATCAAAAACTAGAAAAATATATGATCACCTAATTCCTAACCATGTCTGAGACTCCCTCCCCGAAACTTTATGAAAACACGTCCTACAAAATTTAATGCGATAGATTTTTGGTAAGAATGAGACATCCTTAAAAAGACTACTAGTCTCGGTCTGAGTAAAGACTAATCCAAGAAATAAATTTTTCTAAAATCCATCAGTGACTAAATAGAACATAAAACATCATAGAAAATAGTTGGTAAATGGGTAAAGTAGTCTATGGAAACTAATGGTTTTGACTGTTACACTATATTTAGAGAATGGAGGGAATCAACAAATTAAGGAGTTACACCTAAAAAATAAAAGAAATCATCTTAAGGATCTATTGTAGAAATAGACCTTCCATATTCAATCAACAATTTTCTAGGAGGAGTAACTAAATAAAATGAATTATGAATCTAACATATTCATGCATCTACATTATAATCATTATATATATATATATCCAAGGGATTAAAAATGACCACACAAACCAGTGAATGAAAATATTGATTAAAAATACAATTCCATTTATTAAAATACCCTAATTTGAAAAAGATTCTAAAACTCATTTTTACAGAATCACCCATGCTTGAGGAAAATTCCACTTTCTTTAGAAAAATATAGAATATCTATTTTAAAACATTAAATCCAAACATCCATATAAGTTAAATTACAACACATTGATGTTGGATTTAAAAAAATTACTTTCTTAAAATAATATTCCAAATTTAATTTGTTAAAGTTATCCTTTATTTCCAAAAAACTCCATGAGTTTTATTATAAAACCAAAATATTTCATTAAATCCACTTTTATTTCAATCAATTTCAATAAAAATCCACTTTTCCATAAAAAAAACATCATAATAACATAATGTAAACAACCATATTCAAAATATCTAATTAATTTAAAAAATTCCTTAAAAATAAATGTAGCACCCGATTCCAAAAAAAAAAACAAAAAATTACATGATGTTTCCTTTTAAAATAATCTAATTGTACTACTTCATGACTAGTATATTTCATAAAATTCTATTTTTATGAAAAAATATCATTAAAAGACAAATATTAACAACACATAACATGAAACATCATCAAAATCCACTCTAAAAGGAAAAATTCATCAAAACCCACTTCTATATACCTCCATCAATTAAAAACCATGTTAGGTGAAATTATATGTTAAAAGAGGTTTAAAAAAAATCCCCGAAGGGATGTAGATTTGTGCATGGTTTGAACATATGTTCTGGAAAACTATGCTCTAGTCATGGAACATTCTCAATGAGGTTCTGAAACCCATCTGAATAGGCTCTTCACAATTTTCTAGACATTGAAATAAGACTATAAAACTATTGTTCTTCATCCACTTCCACCCCAAAAAATCAAATATTCCCCTATAATTATTTATCTAATCAATGGGAATAAAAATAATATCAAAATAATGTAGAAAACATTTCAAATTCAGGACTTCAATCCTAAATACCCATGGAAAAATATGTTTTGATATGAAACATGGTGATCAAGAAACTATTCATAACCTACATCTTCAGTTAAGTTGATCCTATTATCTAAACTACTGTGAAAGATATTTCTAGTTTAACTCCAAATGCAAATTGGGTTTTCCAAATACCAGTTCAAATTGAATTCTCAATATCCAGGAGATGAAAAAAGCACCAGTGCATCCGAACATAACAATACTGGAATAATTGTTTCATAAAATATTGATACATAACTCATGGGACTTAACAAAAAACAACATGGAACAACAATACATTGTTACCACATATATAATAACTAGTTACAAATTCAAAATTATCCAAATTGGGAATAACCCAAATAAATAGAAAATGATACATATTTAGTATAATATACCAATTTACATTTTAAAAAAGTTACAAAAACCCAAACATAAATCAAAACAAGAACCAAACCACAATATAACCTCTATACAACACATTTCCAACCTCCATATCCAAATTCATCCATCAAACTACTAGGTGAATGTTATCCAATATGAGATCAAAACTTAGGAACCTATGTGAACACATCATATCCATATAAACACATAAAAATTTATATGAATGATTTAAGCTAAATATTTTAATTAGGATTTATTCTATGAATCTATAAAATTAATTTCATAATTTTTTTATAAAGGCTTATTTGAACCATAATTAGAAAAAAAGGTTTTCCAAACTCGAATTTCAAAAGGAAACGAAATACCTTAGTTTATACATAAATAAATGGTTCAATTTTTTGTCTATGAAAAAGTGGGATCACCACTAATTAAATGAAACCAATTTGAAACCCTAAAGGAGGTCTTTCAATTCTATATTTTTTTTCACATTTCTAAAAACATTCTCAAAATTATATATGTAAAATAAATGTTTCATTTTTTTCTGAAATCATTATTTCATTCCACATTTAAAAAATATTTATAAAACATAAATTTTCCTGGAAGGAATGAAATATATAATTCCGAGTTGGAACCAATTCTAAAATAATAAAGAAAATTTCCACAAGAAAATGGTGCGAAAAAACTCCAAAGAAAATATGGGGATATAATATATTCTGTAGTGTAAATCCCCATGATTAAATCTTCACCAACTAGTGTATAAGAATTATGGAAAACTCATTGAGTGATAACAAGCGATTATCCTATAAAAAACTCAATTGAATCAACTGATGGACATTGTAGCATTACTTACAAATAACAAATTGATTCACTATCATATCCTTATTGATGGAACTTAGCACGCTTGGGAAGAACATACAACTAAGAAACAGAATTCATTGAATAATCTATACCATTTTTGTATAAATGAGAATATCTAATTTAATTGTTAGGGTTTCTATGTAGACAACCAAGTTAAGGAATGAAAAAAAATATAATCTGTGCAATCATCACTATAATCATCAGTGAAACATAACAAATAAATCTCACATTACCTCTAACATTCTAAAACACAACAACCCCTTTCAAATTTTATACTTGCATCAAATAAAATTCCATCTTTCTTATAAGGGAAAAAGTGTATATGATTAATTATAATGGTTGGGGGGGTCAGAAAAAGTCTAGTATATTTATCAATAAGAACGATTTTTATAATATTCTGAAAGGGTATTTGAAAACCAACATGGAATTTTAAGTCATTTACAAGTATATTAAAGGTAAAACTTGATTGAACACTTTTCAAATCATTTAATAATCACATTTTAGTGAATATAAAACTTAAAAAACCATTTTCTAAATAAGAGAATTCCAACTTGGAATCCTTTTAAATTTCAGAAAACCAATTTAATTGAAAAAAAACATTTAAACCATGATATTTCCATTTAAAAAATCAAAGTGGATCCATGTACAACATTCAATGTAAAATTCATTGAAAATTTCCTCCATTTAATTTATATAAACACTTTATACCACAAAAACAATGAGTTATAAAACCAAAAAACGCCATTATATCAAATTAAAAAAACATAGAAATCATTTTATAAACCCTTGAATGAAATAATATATATATTTACATATATAATAAAAATTATTTAGAAAATCCAAGAGTCTAATAATTTTCTAAATAAAAATAATTTCACCAAACCCTAGCTTAACCAATTAGAAACAAGTCACCATTGGTGGTGAGATCCAAACTATGAAAGAGGACATCCACTACACACCCATGAAATAAAATAGTTTAAATTTAAACAATTTCAAACCCTAAAATAATCCTACATGGGCATTAGGGTTTGTGGGAGAAAGGAACACTACACAGAAAGTAATAAGGGAGAAGAGGATAATAGCTATGAGGAGGAAAAAAAGAATTTACATAGAAAAACTTCTTGAATTAGAAGGAGGAGGATCTTGTAAGAAAGGAAGTAAAATGAAAGATCTACAATAAATATTACATTAGACAAATATAATAATATAGGGAGAATGTGAGGGTTCAGAGGCTTAAAACTGAAGAGGGTAGGAGTTGAAAATTCACATTTTAGTTAAATATGGTAAACCACATGGTTTTACCTCTTATATTTCTAAACCATGTGTAAAAAATAAAAAATATATTAGAACAAAGCCTCACCACTCACATAGTCTCCTAGCAGGATTCTCCCATATGTGCACAATCCATGGATCTACAATCCCTACAAAAAAGTTAGTTTCACGGTTCTCCAATCCATTTTCCAAACAAGAAACTCCTTTTAAAAATATAACCTTCAAATCCAAAACACAGAAAATTTAAAACACAAAAAAATAATATAATATTTCATACAATAGTGACATGGGGATGTAATAATTCTCCCTACAAATCCACTTTACCCAAATAATGTGATTAGAAAAATTATAAGTCACCATAAAATCTAAACCATTAAATCAACACAAAAGAGGTGGAACGTTTAGGAAAAAAATAATTAAGTGAAAAATAAATGGAATCAATAGACATAAAAAAATTCTTCAATATTAACCAATACAAATAGAACAACTCAAAATATGTCTATCCTCCATTTAAAATTCATCTAAAATGACCCGATAAGAAACAAAGACTCATATGAAAATGAAATCACCAATCTAAATAGATAAACTCCAAATACAGTAATCCAAACAATAATCCTATTTCAACCATAACATAAATCCAAAAGTCTATTTGAAAATAGATCAATAGAAGCAACAATAAAAAAGATACAAAAAAAGACTATTATCTAAGTCAACCGATCCTTTAAAAATCTATAACATAGGGATTGTAAAGATATAAAAAATAAAACATGCCGCAAAAAAGAACTAATTGGGATATACCCTCTAAAAACAATGCTAAATAAATATAACTAGGGACAATGATCATGAAACACCCTCTCATAGTGAACCATAAATGCAGTGAAATTTGGTACAACCTAAAACATGGTACTTCTAGAGCACAATCTAGATTGGTATAACACTTGTCCAAGTCAACCAAAAAACCTACACATGGATTCACATGATAAAATCATCAAAATATAAATCTAATAGATGATTAAAATAAAATATGGACCATATATGGTGTAACAATCAATGATTCATGAGCAGAAGAAGAAAATATTGAAAACATGAATGGATGAAATACCAAAAGAATAAATAAATCAAGAATGGACTTAAAACATCAATCCACTATAAAATTGTTTAAAATAAATAAGAAAATAGCTGATAAACCATGTTTAGGTCATATATGAGACTCCCCTCAACAAATTTCTAAAAAAAATCATTACAAATTCAATACAACAGATCTAAGGCTCATACATTGAACTCATACAAATCATAATTAGCTGGAGGTTTGATAAAATACATATCTATAGGAATATAGCATTATAAAATTCATAGATGGCTAAATAAAACGTCATCCACCTTATAAAAGTGATGGATTATGGCTCATGAAGTTCAATAACACTGAAATTTACAGATCTAACACTCTATTTATAGGATAAGGAAATCCAAATATAAGAGGAATAACCATAAGGATCATCCATCGAAACATACCTTCAACATTCTATTATTACCATTCTATAATGAATGTCAAAATTATATTAATAATAAATACCACCCATCCATTCCTAAACAATAAAATCATATAATCCCTAGAAAAGAAAGAGATTAAGCCCAACCACAGGAACCACCAAATAAAAATACTCTTAAAAAAGAAAATTCATACTTTAGAATCACAAATATTTGGTAAAGAGTATAAAACTCATATTAAAAAAACAAACATTCCTTAAGAGCATTCCGAATCATTTAAATAATACATGATATCTATTTTATAACATAAAATACAATCTTCCCTTCCATGTAATTTTTAAATAAATTTATACTAACTTTGAGAACCACCAACATCAAAATAACAAACCCACTCAAATTTCATTAATATATCCTTTATTTTCAAAACACTCCATGAAAACTCTTATGAAACTAAAACATCTCATGAAATTCACTTATATTTCAAAAAATTTCAATAAAAATACTCTTTACATTAAAAGAATATCCCAATAACCAATTGAAATCGGCCAATTTTAAAATACTAAGTAGATGTAAAAAACCATTTTTAGATAAATAAATACACCCAGTTTCAATAACCAAAACATTTCAGGAAGTTTATATTCCAAATAAACCACAAAAATTAGTTCTAAACCAAAATATTCCATGAAATTCAATTTTCCCACAAAACATGGTTTTAAACCACAAATATACCCAATACATGACACGTGACAACAACCAAATACACTCCCAACACACAAAAAATCATCAAATACATATTTTTTATAACTAAAAATGTATAAACGACATTTTGATAAAATAATAAAAGAGGTCTAAAAATAGATTTAAATAGGGATGAAAATCTATTCATGGTTTAGTCACACAGGTCAGAAATCCATGAACCAAATATGAAAAATTATTTTTGAATATTTCTAAACCATCTTAATAAGCTCAAGAAAATTATAAAAGCCCTATGAGATAACCATTTAGGTCTGTTTTTTCTCTAATTCCACCTTAAAACTAGAATAGTCCCTATAAATCACCAATATAATCCATTAGGATCAAAATTACATCAATCTAATAAAGGAAAAAACTCAAATTCATGACTGAAGTCCTAAAAACCCATAGAAACTCATGCTTTTCTTGGAAAGGTAGTTATCAAGAACCTACTCGTGACCTACCTCATGTGTTTCTATGATCCCCATCTATATCCTACCATGATTCAACCAAATATCAAGAGGTAACTCTGATATCATTTATTCACATACCAACATGGTTTGACCCAACATCTCAACTAGCTCAGCCCTTATAGTTCTTGAAGCACATTATCAATCACAATGGGTTAGATACACACATAAGGGAATCAAAACATAACTAAGGGAAATGATTTAACCCAAAAAAATACATAATTAATTAGTGGTTATTAACTAAAAATCTATAATGTTTCATCTCTAGAGAGGAATTCCATGCATATAAAATAATTATTTATACAAGAAAAACTACCCAAATTGAGAAAAACATAAATAAATAGCCCAACGTGATGTAATTACTATAACATACCAACATGAATTTTAAACGTGCATGAAAAATAAAAATTAAACCCAAACCTATACCACAATGTAGGATAACCTCTATATAACCAATGTTCTCTAACCACATCCAAAATCATTCATCAACCGACGAAGAGAATTATATCCAATATGAGATCTTAACATGGGAACAAGTGTGAAAATGTTAAAGTCACATACACACAAATATGTGTGTATGTAGGGTGTGATCTTAACAGACCTAGTATTATAATGTCCCCATCCCATTTCTCACTCACATACTGATTTGGGTGGGCTATGTGAGCTTATGTGCACCTCCTTCTATGCTAGAGGTTCTCAACTAACTTTGAGGGTGAATAGAATATAGTGTGGATAATATATCATCTAGTGAATTTTTTTTAAACATCAGAAAATAATATTATAGTAGTAAAACAATATAAATATTAAATAACTCATCTATATAATAATAAAAGACAAATAAAACAATATAATAATAATAAACTCATTTACTGATAATATGAAATGAAACTAAATTCCATGATTAAATTCAAACAAGTAAAATACTAGTACACTCTATAAAAGACTCTAGAAACCCAGGTTTCAAACCCAATGTCAGTCCTCCCTGTGAGCTCTGACCCAAATAGAAAGCAACAAACAACAACAAGGCCCCTTCCTCTTATCTATACATGCATCCATAAAGCCTTTCTGGGTACCAGATAATGGCCCAAATAAGCTATCAGTACAAATAAATAGGTCAATGCCACTGTGTCTAAATAATACATTAAGAATATGTAGTGTATTAAATAATTTGATTTAATAGGGGTATTAATTAAAAAAATAATACTACACATGAAACCATTAACCCTCATGCCTTAGGTTGACTCATAGGTTCATCCCAAGATTTATTCGACACCAAGATAGAAACCTTTTTCTTGGTGTGGTCCGTCCTACATTTTGATGGCTCACCCAAGTCGGTAGTGTATTCTTCTATCGAGTTTGAGTCACACATAATGTATTTTAAAAAATGTTCCTTTTCCTTAGGATAAAAAGAATAATTCCCTCAATCATATAGTGACTATGTAACAAACCCTCATGTTTTTTCAAATCCCATGCATGTTACCCTTAGGTGGGGTCGAACACCATACATCTTACCGTATGGTGTAACGTAACTATGCACCTAACCCCCAGGTGTCACTCATGGTGTTCCCAATCACCAAATACAAGAATAATTTATAACTAGAAAAAGATAAAATGGCCATGAAATATCTCACTCTTAGGTATCAATCAAAAATTGTATAATATCAAAATATAACACTAATTAAGAAAGACACATAACCATGTTCCAAGAATTTCATGAATTTAAACAAAAATTATAATGGTCAATTCACCTAATTACCATTTATCTTTCCATTTAAATCATGTTATATATTATTATATATATTAAAACACTTTATCTTCCATTAAATATTTTACCACAAAATAAATTAACTTTTCAATAGATATATATATATCCATACCTCATCATGGTAATATGACAAAAAAATTATATTCCATTGTAGAAAATTTATTCCATGTGATTTTATTTCAACAAATCACCATAATTCACATGTTATTCCAATTTATAATATTAATTCAACAAACCACTCAAATAGTTAATATGTAATCCCCATTATCAAAACTTTCTGTTCATTATGATTTCAATGGTAAACTCACCTCGCGGGTGGCAGAAATCCAATTCTCAATATTGATTCACATGATAACATCCAATGGGAGGTCTATGCTTGAGAAACTTATTTGATAGTTAATTATCAAATTATTTAGGTCACACATATGGTGTTTTAGTGTGAATGATGTTATTTCACAAACTAGAAGAAATATAAATTAATAAAATGGAGTTATTGATGAACACCCACCTCCAAAGAAGAGTAAACAATAACAAAAAAATATAAGGCAACATTTTATTTTTGATACCTTCCCTTCAGCCATAAAAATAAGTTATATAAAAATGGTTGCTTGATAGAAAATAATGAAATGTTATGGAGAAGAGAAACTGGAAGGATTAACTTTAAACTCTAGTCTTGGGAAAACAGGATATGTTAGATCTTACATTTGTTTCAAACAGAACACTCAAAGGTAATCACTGGAAGGGACTGGATCATAATGCATAGATCCTTATAAGGCCTTGGTTCAATCCAATGAAAAGGGGCCAAAAAATTCTTCGAGAATTTTTCAGGGGTGACTAGGGTTTGAGTGGAGGAAATATGTAAGAATTGAATTAAAATGGTTTGAGGTACTTATAGAAACCCTGAAAAAAAGAAACCCATGGTTCACCACCATTGACCACACTATAAAATAAATTAACCTAGGGGAAACTATGGTCTAACATGATATAGAACACCACAACCACACTGTCAAACTACGTCTGAGATCCATGAAAATATCCATAGTGTAGATCATATTTACCTGAGAAGGGACTACAATGTAGCCTAAAGAACCACACCATAGAACTTGATAACCCTGATTGGATACTACACCACACCTTATCACCATTCGTCAAGGGTTTTATATTTGGTAGAACTAACCAAATTCTACTCCAGATACCTTACATCACAGTCGTCTGCTCCTCAGTATAGGCACATGAAGGTCTACTCCATAACCTCACTCCAAGACATAATAACCCAGTAGGGAAATGACACATCGTACCTATATAGTACAACCATATGAAAATTATAAGTAGCTCCAAAATCCTCACTTGAGCCATCTTATGCCACATTCAGTCACATTATGCCACAAAAACCATACTTATGGTTTATCTTAAGGCCTTATAGTGCATATAAACTGTTAAGATGATATTTCAACTCAAACCCCCTTTATTTTTCCTAAATCACCTTCAATCCTCCAAAAAAAATCATTAGTGTAAGTCTTAATAACCAAGATTCATACAAAAACCAACATTTACAAAAAGGGTAACTAAAACTTTAAAGGGGATTGTATCTAGAAATAGACAATATATTACATCCACCTCAATATATAATGACTCATCCTTGAGCCACACTAAGAATCACTATGGGGTATACAAAAAATATTCTATCCACTATGTTCACATATCATATTCCCTCTTCTAGATATCCTATTTCCCAAGCCTATGCTGTCAATTTAGTCTTAATAATGGTAATGTATTACCTCAAATATTCTTCTCACTAATTTCTATGATACAAATAAGTTACTCCTTAATGGACATGTCAATATTAATCTTACTTTCATCAATATATCAAGTGCCAAGGGTCAGGATGATATCTCTAATACTGTAACACATGAAACACATCATGAAAATCATAGTAGTACTTTGGAAGGACCAAATGGTATGTCACTGGACCGACCATTTACACCACCTTAAACAAACTAAAAAAACCATAGTGGTAGATCTCCCTATTTTCTAATATAGTGTTTCTATAGCCTTGGCATAACTAACAACTTCTTAGTCACCTGAACCTAATCCAAAAAATCCTTCACAAGAATAGGTCCAAAAAGTGTTGACTCACCTTCCTCTGACCAGAAAAAAGGTGAATGGCCCGTTAATATTTAAAAATCCATTAAAGGATCCACTGTTATTGATTCTTGGAAGCTGTTATTGTATGAAAACTCCAGGAATAGTGAATGTTTCTCCCAATGACTACTAATTTCTAGAACACTGGTTAGTAACATATCTTCCAAAATTTGAATCATCTGTTTAGATTAGCAATGAGTTTAGTGATGATAAGTTATACTCAGAAGAACATGAGATACCCAATACATTTCTATATCTTGTTAGAACCATGATGTAAAAAAAGTATCTCAATATGAAATGATACTTCTCAAAACATTGAGTAACTAAACTATCTCTCGCACATAAAGACTACCCAGATCATAAAAAATGAAGGTATCCATTTTAGGTATGAAGTGGTCTACCTTCATCTATCATTCTACGATCATCCATTCTGCATCATTCTTATGGGGTGTACTGGTTAATTCTATCAGGATGTCCATAATGACATCAACCCACTTCCTTTCTAGAAAGAGTAATAGCTACAACCACCTAGAAGGCCTTTGGAGCTTAACCTTCAACTGCTGATAGGTGAAATATATCACCAAAAATCCTACTATCTCCATTTTCATTCGTATTCACAAGTATTGTTTACATAGGTCATGATACATCTTTGTCAAACCTGGATTTACTTCCCACTTAGAATTACATACCTCCCTCATCTTCTCCTCACATAAGACAATAGGTATCCATTTACAACAATGAATAAGAAGAATGTCACTATTTCTAAGAGAACACCTGGATGATGTCTCCCCACTATATAAGATGTCCCTCAGATATAATCCTTATAGATAAAATGACAAATCTATCTTGATACATCATATAAGAATGAGACAAATAGATTTCATCGTTAGAGATATTCATCCCTAGGACTCTTGAACATCGTAATTCATATATGTAAGGAGTTCCATTAGCCTCCAATCATAATATGACTCTTTCAATACCTCTATTACATTCTGTAGCTCCTGGAAATGGAAAAAAAATTCCTTTTCTCAGTATGTAACCCTAATAGATGTTGAAAGAATGTAGGTACTTGACCCACCTCCTTTGATAAATGTTTAGGTCTCACTGAGAAAATATGTATTTAAGGTTTTTATGATCCTTTTACACCATAAACCTCTCTCATAACATATTGTTCCTTCATAATATCTATGTGTGTACCATTACAATTAAATATATATCATCAGTATGGTAATGTTTCTAATGTGGTCTCTGCTATTTGGATCCATAAGAAACCACTTGGTCCTCCTGTATCAGAACTACTATGAGAAAAACTCTAGATGAATCATAGTACATGATATATTATTTGTCCGACATTGGAAAAGATATGACTAGTTCTGAGGTCAACATTCTCTTCATCTCCTAGAAATACTTATTAAAAGAATCTAACCAAACACACTTCTCCACTTTTTTCGTCATCTTGGACATCAATACTACCAGAAACAAGAAGTCCTGGATGAAATAATGATAATAGCTTGGTAGAACTAGAAATCCTCAATTATTGAATTCATTCTTGGGCATTGCCAGAGATATAATACCCCATATTTCCATCTAATTTTTTTTCAAATTAAATGGGGTTATTTAAAGACAATACTCTAAGACGACACTTAATTATGAGGCCTGGAGTAGATGAAACATATTTTTGAACTATTTTTTAGGCTAATTAAATAATCATGTCAGTGGATTTTTTTTAACATTGAAACTAGTGACCAGATCAAAAATCCAAGGGCACCGTTAATCGTAGAGAGTCTTGATTCGCCTATAAAAGTCCTAACATTGGCTAGTGCGGGCCCATAGTGGATGTTAGTTTTTGATCGTAAATAAAATAATTAAGTAACAATTATTTTGTTTTCAAGTCCTTAAAAATCCTCAATGGTAACTCAGATCGGAAATCTGAGAGTACAGTTGATCTTGTGAGGGCATGTTTCTTATAGGCATAGCTTAAACTCGAATGGTGTGGGTCGAGGGTGAAATATAATTTTATCACTTTTATGAAAAAATAAAACAAAATAAGCTTGATTATTTTATTTCTATTTTTAACTTTTGAAATTGTTACAGTGAAATGGAATTTTAACTCAACAAAACTGAATCTTTGTTTCATAAATGGAACAACGTAATGGCAATAAAATACAATGGTAAAAAAAAGAATTTTATCCTTTAATGTTTTAACCGGGGGTGTGACTTTGACATGTTGGGAGAAACACCCTGAATCATTGAAATATCCCCATTGATTAACAAAGAATGATGATCTCCAATTATATGAGCAATATCCCTCATCTTTCAGTGATCCCTCCCTTAACGACTGATCGAGATCCTCATCAATGGATTATTACTATGATTGAACTCCAACCTGCTTGGGTGTCTTGTGATTGATACTTATTTCCCTGTTATTTCCTTCTAAACAATGAAGTTGGGTCAACCCATGAACATGTTGATCCAAGGGTCCTTTGTTATTTCTGGGGGTTTTTGATCTCGGGGTTAAGATTTAAGGTTTATTTTTATAGAACCTTAAATCTCCTTCAATGGTTTTAAAACTCTAATGTAGAGGGTACGAACTAACCCAAAAAGGCCTAGTCCCTTCCTCCATGGTTGTTCTTGTGTACTTCATGGATGAACCTTTAGATCGATGACAATAGCGCATGACGACATCACAAAGTGACGTAAGAGGTAGTGTGTGTTGCAGCGGAGGAGGCCTCCGGTAGGTGGACACTGGCAGTGTGGAATCGCGATGCTAGTAGGGAACCACATCAGGACATGAGGCTATGCCCATCAGGTTGCGGTAGTGAAGGATAGCATCACCATCAGGGCATTGCACCGGGTGGAGGAGGCCGCGACCATTGGGCCACGATGAAACAAGGGGAGGCGTGCGTGACAGTGCACCAAAATGGAATGGCGGCCCACGACATCGGCTGTAGGCAGTGGGATGGGCTGCCGGTAAATTTTGGTGGCAGAAACATCAGAGACATGACATAGAGTTTCATAGAACAGGCTGAAGGGCCGCGTTCCAGCCAGACCACGATATGTGGGACCCTCGACGACCTTGTGGGGCAGTCCCACAGTGTATTAGCCGTGTTGACTGGGAGTTTACGTGTTGAAAAAAACCACATTCGTGTTTGGAGAGCCTACCCACTCATATCAGGTCAGGATGTAGGACTCCAGCCTCCCCAGGAGGCCCAATAGGTCAGGCCCGCCCACCCAGCAGGCCGGACCAGACCCGTACCCAGCTAAACCCTTTTTGGAAAAATAGACATAACCTCCAAACCATATACCCGATTGATGATATGTTTGTGGAATTGAAACCCTCACGATAAGGTGGTTCCTTTGGGATGATGTTAGAAGGATTTAATGGAATTTTATAGATGATGATTGGCTTTAGGATTGGATTCTCCTAATATTAGGCGTGCTATGTGTGGGAATCCTACGGTTGGATGAGACCCGAAAAATCTGTCGAGTAGATCTAAGTGACCATATAGGCCTAGATGATAAGTTTCTTTATGTGTATCAGCTACAAGAAGCTCTATATTAACCATCTATAAGCAGCTCTATGTGAACGGACTATAAGCGGACCTATGTGGACTAGCTCTAAGAGGATCTGTGTAACCCAGCTATAATGGCCTAAGTGGGGAGTGACTCTTAGTGACCTGAAATACCCACCGAGGGGAGTGGATATTAGTAACCTAGAAGACCAATGGTACACATCAGGGATGATTTATTCAATAGGTCAAAGTGTTCAGTGTTACGACTGATAGTTTTAATTTCCATATTTTAGATTATACTTGCGTGAGCTTACTATACCTTATGAGTACCTTTTTTGGTCATCATTACCTTATTTTTCAGGGTCCTTACTGAGTATTGTGTCACTCACCCCTACACGGGTTCCTCTCACATGTATCATGTCTGGTGAAGATTATATACACTATAATAGAGACCATAGTGTTCCAAGACCCATCAGTTCCCATTGAAATACAATAGATATTGAATATTTCTACAGCTTCTAGCAGCCACACGTTTCTTACCCAACAACTGGGGTTCTCCTATGAATTAATTTTCCAGATATCGTTTTTGGTTTCCTATTTTCAATTTGTTTTTTGTTGGGCTAGTATTTAAGCCCAGTTGAATTACAACTTGTACCTTTACTCAGTGGTTCTTTTAGTGGCATGTATGTTTTAGTTTCCACATTTTTTTGGGATGTGGATGTGTGTATGAATGCATAAAGGTATTCAAGAAAATGCCTCCCACTCATGGGATAATTCCCTCGGTGCTAGTCACCAACCCTTGCCCTTTGGGAGGAGGGCTTGGGGTAGTCATGGAATGGGCCCTAGGGGACGGGTCATGACATAGTGGTATCAGAAGAGGTCGGTTCTACTAGAAGAACTAAGAGCCTTTTATTTTTTATGGGGATATAATGTTAAGTGTTTTGGGATTGGATATCAGGCCAGGGAGTCCAGTGTCGGTGCAGAGGTAGAAATATCCATACAACAGGACCATGAATTCTGTTTTCTTACTCGGTACTTAAAAAACACTAGTTGTATGTGTATTTATGTGTTTTCTCAAGATCTTTTTCTGTCAGAGTCATCTCACCATCTATAATGTATTGACTACGATACATCTTGATCTGCTTTAGGATGCCTCCATTAAGACAACCAACCAATATTCTGATACGTGACTATAGGGATAACCCCCCTAAATATGATGTGTCGATTTGGGGACCGGTTCTAGAGATGTCCCCAAAAGTTGGGGCACCATTGTTACCACCACCAATTGATCAAAAATTACTTTTTGTGCTACCAATAGAGGAAGAACATAGTCTCAGTGCATTGCATGAGTTCCAGAGGTAGAGACCTCCCAGGTTCACGATTGAGACTGACCCCTGGGTGGTTGAGGATTGGCTTGAGGTGGTTACACGAGTCTTCCATCTTTTGAGGATTCCTCTGGAATAAATGGCGATCTTAGTCGCAAGCCTTCTTCAATATACAGTAGCTGGTAGAGTATTTAGTTATGGACAACAGGTAGCAGACTCATGGACCCAAGAAGGTCGAGAATTTTAGGGGACAACCCCAGGACTCAGGTTCGGTAGTGCGGGGCTCCTAGAGTAGAGGGAGTCAATAGATGGACATGATGTTCTTCTCATGCAGAAAGGAGGGACACATGGATCCTGATTTCCTGAATCGTTTCTCAGATGATCAGTAGATGATTGAGGGACCGTTGATCCAGAGGCAGAGGGTTGAACAGGGTGGTCTATAGGGTTGCAGATGTGGTAGAGGAGTGGGAAGAGTGATAGGAAGTGGAGAGAAGATTGAGGTACACCACTACCACCCCCATGTGGTCCACCATAGCCTTATAGAGTGGGTGGATAAGGGCGGGCTCTAATTTAGGCGAGGGAGTCAAATCAACACTGTGAGCTAGAGATGATTAGAGGTATGATATGTTCCTTCTCCACCTTAGTTGTAGTTCTTATAGAAACAGGTGTCCGTCACTCTTTACATTCCACCAACCTTGTTCAGAGATCATATATTTTAGTGGAGTTTTTGGCTTGAACATTAATATTAGAGATTTCTACAGGTGGGGATTCAATAATTATACACCGGTACCAACAGTGAGAGCTTACTATTGGAGGTGAGTGCTTTGGGTAGAATATCTTAGTAGCGGTGTCGAGGCCTTGTGATGTCATTCGAGGTACGGACATGTTATCCATTGTCCATGATCAAATTTAATGTTTTAGTTGAAAAGTGTGGTGTATCCACGTAGATAGAACCAGTTTCTCCTTTACCGGTGAAAGAGGGATGCTTGCAGCACATGACATACATTCTCGAAGAAGGGTGAAACTGATTACTCACAAGTTGGCTTGCCTGACCCTTGGTGAGGTGGATTAGGAGAGTCCCTGACTCCCTATAGTGGTGGAAGAGTACAAGGATGTCTTCCTCGAGGAAGTTATAGGATTTACTCTTCGTAGGGAGGTCGAATTCTATATCGACCTATACCCCAGGATGACACTGATATCTACACCTGCATAACTGATGGCTCCCATAGATCTTCGGCAGCTGAGGGTGCAGTTGGAGGACATGCAGAGAAAGGGGTCTATAAGGCCCAACGTTTCACCATGGGCCGCCCCAGTTTTGTTTTCCAAGAAGGAAGATAGGAGCTTGAGTCTATGTGTGGACTTCTGACACCTATAACAGGTGATCATGAAGAACAAGTATCCTCTACCACGGATTGATGACCTCTTCAATCAGCTTAAGGGATCAAGATGAAACTAAAATATAGACCTCCGATCAGGCTGTCACTAGCTTTGATTATGAGATGATGACATCTCAAAAGGTGTCTTTCAAATTTCACTATTATAACTATGAGTACTTAGTGATTCTGTTTGGAGTGAATAATTCCCCAACTGTTTTCATGAGACTCATGAACTTGATCTTCCAGCTATACCTATACCAGTTTGTAGTGGTATTAATTGATGAAATCTTAGTGTATTCAACATCATAGGATGAGCACGCGATACACATGAGGATGGTTCATGACACAATTTGAGAGAATAATCTTTACAATAAGTTCTTGAAGTGTGAGTTTGTGATACGAATGGTACACTTCCTAGGATATGTCATCTCAGAATCTAGAGTTGCGGTGGTTCCAGTGAAGATAGTGGTGGTGCTTTCTTGGGAGCCACCCAAGAGTGTTACCAAGGTGCATAGTTTCCATGGGTTGGATGGGTACTATTAGAGGTTTATACTTTACATCCCCAGAGTTGAAGCACCCATTATGGAATCAACGAAGAAGGGAAAACCCTTTACATGGACAGAAAGATTCCAGAAGTTCTTTCAACAACTATGGTAGATCTTGATGAGTGATCCTATCCTGAGACTACCAGAGGAGGGTGTTGAAAACATGGTGTATTATGACGCATCAGGAACTAGGATTGGTTGTTTCCTGATGTAGGGGAAAGTAGTGATTTCTAATGGATCAGGACAGTTGAGACTGCATGAGAAGAACTATGTTACTCATGAACTTGAGTTGGTAGTGGTATTCTTCATACTGAAGATGCGGAGACACTACCTTATGGGTGAACGATTCATTGTCTACTCTGACTACAAGAGTCACAAGTATATATTTTCTTAGAATGATCTGAATATGAGAAAGTGATGTTGGGTAGAGTTATTCTAGTATGATGACTTTGAGATAGTATATACTTCTAAGAAGGGGAACATGGTGGCAGATACACACTGCAGGAGATCAAGTTCATAACTACTGAACAAGGCCTCAGAGTACTTGTCCTCGCTTTAGATATCCTTTGTGGATATTGTTGAGGTAGCTTATCTATAGTCGATGGTAGTTTCCTCTATAATCTTACAATGAGTCAAAGGGGTGAAACTCAGAGATTCCATAGATGAAACTACACGTTCCATATGTCCATAGTTCATGCCCCTCTTTGATATTCGAATGGTTGAGAGAATGTCATCCTTTTAAAGGACTCATAGTAGTTCCAGTGGAATTGTGGGATGAGGTGTTGATGGAATTCCATACAGCCCCTTTAGTCGTACATCCAGGTGTGGAAAAGATGTACCAGGACCTCCTACATTAGTAATGGTGGCCAGGGACGAAGAATGAAGTAACAGATTTTGTCTCAAGATGCCTGAATTTTCAAAAAGTGAAGGCTGAGCATCTAGTTACAACAGGTTTGAAAAAACCCCTCGAGGTACCAGAGTGGAAGTAGGATAGAATATTGATGGAATTCATTATGGGATTACCACGTACGTATAGACAACATGATACCATTCGAGTGATTGTAGACCGACTCACCAAGTTTGTTCACTTCCTACCCATTAGAGAACAACATTCAGTAGAGATATTGGGATGCCTCTACATGGTGGAGATAGTTAGACTCCATAGAGCCCCATCTACTATAGTTTCATATTGTGATGCACGCTTTACATCCCAGTTGTGGAAGGGATTACAAGAGGTTTTTGGGAGTCAGATTCACTTGAGCACAACCTTTCACCCATAGAATGATGTCAGATGGAGGGGACCATACTGACCATAGAGGACATGTTTCATTCTTTCATCCTTCATTTTGGTCATAGTTGGGAGGACCACCTACCACTAGTGAAGTTTTCGTACAATAATAGCTACCACTTCACCGTCGGTATGGAACCATCTGAGGAACTCTATGAACGACCATTCACATCACCTTTATACAGGATAGACCCAGGGGAGTAAAAACTCATGGGTCTAAAGATGTTACAGGCTATCGTTGAGAAGGTTCATGTCATCCTAGAGTAAACGAAGACTACAAAGAGATTACGAAAGTCCCATGCTGATAGGTGACAGATAAACTTGGAGTTCGAGGAGGGGGATCACATATTACTATGAGTCTCTCATCGATGAGGTATACCATGATTTGGATGGGGAAGAAAGTTATCCCCAAGGTTCATCAGACCTTTCTTAATACTTCATAGAGTGGATGAGGTGGCATACTTCTTGGCTCTACTGCCACAATTAGAGAGGGTTGACGACATCTTCAACGTATCCCAAATGAGGAGATACGTGCATGACCCTTTTCACATCGTCAGCCATGGCGAGCATGATATTGATGATGCAGTGATATTTTCGGAGTACATGGTGGAGATAAAGGATCAACCAAGGAGTATCCTTTATAGATGGTTGATTCCTCTAATTTCAACACAAGAAATCTAACCTATACCAACACATATATACCAACAGTTTGTAAAAAATGCGGGTATAAGTTCCCTTTTCTAATAGATTGGCCAAACTATTGGGAAAAGAACTCATTTAGGCAACTTTTCCCAATGGTTTTCCAAAACCGTTGGGAAAGGGTGTGGCTTTCCCAATGGTTTGTCCCAACCATTTGGAAAGGGTTTGGCAATCCCAACGGTTTTTCCAAACCATTTGGAAAGGGTGTGGATTTCCCAATGGTTTGGCCAAAACATTGGGAAAAGGCCACATTGAGGCTTCTTTTCCCAATGGTTTGGCCAAACCACTGGGAAAGGGTAGGTACATATCGCAACACAACTCAAAACCTTTGGTAAAGGCATATCCCAACGGTTTTCAGAACCATTAGGAAAGGCCTATCCCAACTATTTTGAGAACCATTGGGATAGGTACCCTTATTTATTATGAGTACATTTATCAAATATCATCAAAAAAATCAATATATAAATTACATATATATATATATATCCAAATATATTCACAAAGGCAACTATAGGATAGTGGTAAAGTCGTTGATATATAACGTGGAGGTTGTGGGTTCAAACATCCGTTGGAACTTTTTTATATATATATTCCTATCTCAACTGTTTCCCAAACCATTGGGAAAGACATATCCCAACGATTTGGAAAACTATTGGGAAAAAGCTATACAAATCATTAGAAAACTTTTGGGATAGGTCTTTCCCAACAATTTTCTCCAAACCGTTGGGATAGGTCTTTCCCTACGCCAAATCACCCAAGGGCTTCCCAAACTGTCTGAATAGGACATACCAATGGTATGGGGACTTATTCCAATAGTTCTAAACTATTGGTATAGGTAAGTTTTTCATTATTGTGTGTGTTATTTGATAGCACATGGATATCTAGGATAACACGTGGAAGAAGGAGGCTCAGATTCATGATCAGTACCCCCATTGGTTTGATTAGCCTTCATTTTGGATTACGAGGATGTAAAGCCCTAAAAGGGGGAGTAATGTAATAACTCAATTATTATTTAATTTAAAAAAAATTAAATAGAATTTTTTGAGACCTTGATCTTAGAAGATAGGTAATTCTGAGGCCCAGGGTTGCCAAAACATATTTTTGAACTATTTTTGAGGTTCATTAAATACTCATATCAGCAGGTTTTTATAACTCTTAAACTGGTGCCCAGATCAAAAATATGAGGGAACCGTTAAACTAAGAGTGTTGGGATTTGCCTAGAAAGAGACAAACCTTGGCTGGCACCGGACAATAGTGGAAATTAGTTTTTGGCCGTAAGTAAAATAATTAAGTAACAATTATTTTATTTTAAAATCCTTATTACACCTAAATGGTTACTCGGATTAGAAATTTGAGAGTACCATGGTGCTCATGAGGGCATGTTTAACTTAGGCAATGCTTAACCTAGACCGACATGTGTCAATGGTGAAAATAGTTTTCAGATTTTTTAGAAAAATTAAAATTAAATAAACTTGATTATTTTATTTGTATTTTTAACTTTCAAAATATTTGTAGTGAAATGGTGTGGTAACTCCACAAAACCGAATTGTTGTTTCATAAATGAAACAACATAATGACATAATAATCAAACAGTAATAGAAAAGTGTTTCATCCTTTAATATTTTAACCATGGGGTGAATATTTGACATATTGGGATAAAAATTATGAATCTATGAAGGATCATCATTTCCAAACAATGAATGAGGATCTCTAGTGACTTGAGCACTCTCTATCCTCTTCGAGAGATCCCTCCCTCAACGACAGACCGAGGACCTTTGTAGATGAATCACCTTCAACGATTGATGATTCATATGATAAAACTCTAACCAGGTAGGGTGTCTTCTGATTGATACTTATTTCACCATTCTTTATTTCAAAATAATTAACATGGGTCAAACCACAAACATGTTGATCCATGGGTTATTTGTTCTTATAGGAGGGTAGTTTGATCACAAGATTTATCTTGATAGAAACTTAAATCTACCTCAATGGATTTAAAACTCTAATGCAGAGGGTATGGGATGACACGAACAAGGGCCATGACCCTTCCGCCTGGGTAATCTTGTGTTCATTATGTCCAAAACATAAGATCGATGGATATGGAGAAAAACGACAACACACGGTGGCAAATAAGGCATCACACGTTGAAGTGGAGGAGGCCGCTGGAAGGAGGCCAGTGGTGGTGCGGAACCACGACGCCAGTAGGGCACCAAGTCAAGCCGGGAGGCCATGAACATCTAGCCACAGTGGTTCCAAAGCATGATTCTAGTGGGGAAACATGCCAAGAAATGGAGGCCCTAGCCATTGGGCCAAGGTAGAGCAGGGAACGATGTGTGTGATGGCGGGATGGCAGACCACGACATTGGCTGTGGGTGGACAGGATGCCAAAAACGACATCTTTGGAAACATGGAACCAAGCCATGTCAAATAGGCCAGAGGGCCGAAATCCAAATAGATGATGGATTGTGGGACCCGTGGTGACCCGTGGGGTGGTCATGTGTTTCATTCACCACGTTGAATGGGACCAGATGCAGCGACCTCTACCATGTCCATGTGTAGTAAGATGTCCCGCTCATAGCAGGCCAGCCTGTTGGGGAAGTCTTCCTTGGGAGGCCTAGAAGATTGGGCACACCCGCCCAGTGGGACAGACCTACAACCCAATGTGATGGGTTGGATCTGGTTCAGGTCAGACCGGGGTCAGGTCGGGTCGAGTTGGTCCGACCAGGCCACACTAGACCCTGACCGCCCCTTTTTTGAAAAATGGTCATAACCTCCAAACCGTACACTCGATTGACAAAACATTTATGGTGTGGGAAACCTCGTGATGATTTGGTTATTTTTTCATGCTCTAATAAGGATTTCATGGATGTTGAGAAACAGAAAATGGAATGAAGAGTGGATTATCTCGGATTCAAGTGCGCTATGTGCGGGAATCCTGTTGCTGGATAAGACCCGAATACTATGGATGTGTGGGTATAAGTGACCATCTAGGACTTTTTTATAAGAGTCCATATGTGAACCAGCTACAAGAGGCCCAATGTGAACCAACTATATGTGGCCCTATGTGGACCATCTATAAGCGGCTCTATGTGGACTAGATATAAGCAGCTCTGTGTGACCCAATTATAATGGCCTAAGTGAGGAGAGGCCCTTAGTGACCTAGAATACCCATAGTGGGGATTGGCCCTTAGTGACCTTACATACACATGGTACTCATCACGGATTATTACCTCCGTAGTCCAAGGTGTTCAATGTTACAACTGATAGTCATTCTTTCCATACATTATATTATACTTATATGTGCTGAAGGTACCTCATGAATACCTTCTTTTTTTGTCTTTCCAATATGTTTTGGTGTCCTTATTGAGTATTGTGTTACTCAGACTTTCTCGGGCTCCACCCACACGTATCATGTCTGGTGCAGATGCCAGATGCTTTTCCAGAGACCTTGGTGTCCTACGACCAGGCAGTGCCCAGTGAGATATGATAGGCATGACGCACTTCTACAGATTTTGGAAGCCACTCCTTTCCTACCCTTCTGGTGGGGTTCTCCTATGGACAAATTTTTCTCATATATATTGTATTATCCTATTCTCAGTTTGTCTATTGTTGGGTTTTTATTCTGGCCCATTTGACTTATAGCTTGTTCTTTTACTCAGTGGTTGTTTTAGTAGAATGCAAGTTTTTCATTCCATATTTTTTAGGTAAGTGGTTGTGTGTGTTCATGTGTACAATTACTTTTGAAAATTCCTCCCACTCATGGGATAATGTCCTTAGTGCTAGTCACCAAGCCATGGAATTTGGGTGGCAGGCTTCAGGTAGTCATGGATTAGGCCTTGGGGGATGATTTGTGACAAACAATATGATGAATGATACCTTCTATAGGTCCATTATTACTCCAGCCTCTGAGATAAGATTTCCCAAGAAGTGTATGCTATAAATATAAAATTTTTATTTATATAGATTTTCAAAAATATGATTTTATCGTTGTTTAAATAGTGCAATGTTAGGATGTTTGGAATGATTTTTTGTAGACCGTAAGTACACAAAGATTTCATCAAAAAATGGTACCATAAACTGATCCAGGAGTGGATGAAATATATGATTGATCAAGTCCATGAATACCATTGGTGTGTTCATCATACTAGATAACATCACCTATGAGGAATATAGGCCACATATGATTTTGAAATCTATTCAGGATTTGTTCAATGGTATCACTCACAAATGATGGTATCCTAACCTCATAATAACCCTAGAGAAGATCATGACCCCTCATAGGTGATTTATAAGATCATTAATGCACAAAGCGGTATATCGGTTCTTGGCCATTATCTGGTTTAATCTCTAATAACCCATTTATATGCACAAAGTCCCATTTTCCTTCATGGAAAAAACTATGGGAGAACCACATAGAGAAGTAATAAGTCATATGAATCCCTTTCAATCTAGATCATCTAATTGATCATTCAAATCATGAAGATATGACAGTTACATTTTATAAGGTAGGATAAAAACTAGCTTATCTCTAGTTACTAACTCGATTGTGAACTTAACCACTTGAGTGGTACTCTGGAGAACTGTTCATGAAAAAAATACTAATTTTTTTTATAACCAGATGGAAAGTATCTTTATTAATCCCACTATCATCTAGAGAAATAACGTCATATTTTATACCAGTGAAAATAAAATCTACACTGAATTATTGTTGCTTGTAAATCCTGAATATCCAACTCACCCTATGGAGTATAATAGCCCTGTACATGAGATAAGAAGGTGACTATACTATGATAATATCTAATATGTTCATTTTAAAGAAATTTTCAATTCATACCTAGAATCAAATTGAATTTTATCATTTTAGAAAAAAATATATAAAAGAAAATGGTAGCTGCCAATTTCTAGAAAAAATGTCTAGCAACATTTGATACCCACTGATCGCACTAAAAAGGGTGTGTAGATGGTCACAAAACCATCCAATGACTCCAAAACTAAACTCAAAACATTTTTAAATTGATTTTATAATATAGAATAAGATGAAACTATATAAAAATCCAAATAATTATATGATACAAGAATATTATCTCTAAAACTAGATGGTCCTACATAGAAACATTCCATTGTAGATTGTATAACATGAAAATGACTCTCCCATATATGCTAAGATGTAGTATAACTCCCATGAAATTATCCCTCTAGATGTTACAACCTCAAATATATTTCGGTACCATTCTCCGAAACTAATCCTGAAAGTCCTCCAAAATTCTAACTTCCAATCTGCTAGGGGGTAGTTGTGGCCTTCCTAGACTCTAGATCATTTTTAATCCCTTAGCACTATTTTTTAGGAATATCCTATATAACTTATATAAATGAAAAATAACCAAATTCATGGGACTCCAATATAGGGTGAGGACATTTCAGGTTCTTTATTCCTAGATTTCTAAACTAAAATAACTACAACATATCACAATTATGAGATAAATACCCACTTCCTTGGCTGTTTTTTTCCACTACTTCTCTGGCGGTAACTGTTATAGCAGTGATTACTTACACTAAAATGAAATCTCCTAGATCACCCTACTAAAACTATTTGGATGTCATATAGAGGATCTCTTATATTTCCTTTCATGATGATATATTTATTTATTGTTTCTTGTAAGGATATTCATGAAAATGATAGTTATGTGTGACCTTATCACATAGCGAAGACCATCCAAGAAACGTATCACACTAGAGGCCACATCAACTGCCAAGTATGGATAAAATCTCTTTTTGTTTCGTGAGGTGTCTAACATAGTCCATACTAACATTACCTATCATGTATAGTGTGTGAAATCATGAGCTATTTCACATATTGATGCCTTTAGGTAAAAGTGAATTAATAACTTTGCCTTGAAATCTTCCAATGATAACTCCTCTTGATTCTCATCTTTCTCTAGAATATCTCTACAACAAATTTATAGACTTATAAGCTTATAATAAGTAAGAATCACCCTTATATCTGTGGGTATTTTAAGGTGCTTAAGGATTTTCATGACTGACTCAATCTAGAACCCAACTACTTGGGGGGCCACTATCCCCAATTTACATAGGCATATGTTATAGCTTGACCTCTCTTATTAGGTCATGAATCGAAGGTACGATATAAACAATTTCTCTTTACCTGGATCACATGACCCTCAAGAAGTTGTTATAGATCGTCACTCAGATTTCGTAGAGCTGTAGAAAAGTTTGGCTCTGAGTCATTAAGAGAGTGCTGATTTCCACTTTCATAATGCTCAATATGAATATAAAGGGGATTTATTTTCTCTACATGGTCTATCACACAAATTAGAATATAGATTAAAAAACAAGGGAAACAACAATAGGTTAAAACAACCAAGGAACATTGACTCATTGTTCCTATTTACATGGATCAACATAATATTTGGCATAACATAATAGCAACTTTTATTTCTATTTATCAGGTATATCATGGGTTTTGTTTTGATAGTTCATATGTGAAAATATATAAATTGTTATAAATATGTACATTTAATGAACATTGAATAACAATATATATCCCTAAATGCATATCATGATGAATTCATACTCATATCATTCAATACCATACCATGAGTAAATTCTCAACAAATAATGGAATCACATAGAAAGTGAATCACCCAAGGTGAAATATCATAAAAACTTGTATCAATTGAACAAAAAAACACCAATCTCATCCCTAGGCACTAATACATTCCCCCATTCATGGTTTAGCTACACCAATGGGTGAGATTGGTACCAATCCCCCAGACATTCTAATCTTCATTTTTACTCTTACCAATAGTAATGTAATAGATAAGAAAAATATTTCTCTGATGTAACTTTATAACATCCCCGACCTAGATCTCCCTCATGTAATTGAGTCATTTGGGTTACATGACCTCAAGAACTCCTCCCCATATTCCAGAGGCTTCCAACTAATAGTGAGGGTGAGAGGAATATAGTAGGGAGATGATACCCTCTGATTATGAGTTTCTAAAATAGAAAAAAATAATAGTACATCCAAAATAATGGGAATAACTTAATAAATCAACCATTAGACCCTATAATAATAAAAGACAAATAAAACGATCCAATAATAGTATAATCATGTAATGGAAGGATGAAATGTCATAAACTACAGTATAGAAATTCAAATAAAATAAAATAATAGAAGACGCTATAAAAGAATCCAAAAATACTGGTCATAAACCCCATGCCAATCATCTATACAAGATCCAACCCAACTAGTAGGAGAAAACAAACAACAAAGTCCCTTACCTTTGTTCATAATTGCATCCATGAAGTCTTTCTGGGAACCGCATAGTGGCATGAAAAGGGTGTGAGTAATGACCAGTGGGACAACACCACCATGTCTAAAATATCCAGTATGAATATACAGTGAATGAAATAAAAATATTTAAGAGGGAAATTAATTTGAAAAATAACACTGCACATGAAATAAATCCACTAAGCCTCAAGATCTAGGTTGACACCCGGGGTCAACCCAAACCTACTTCAACACCATGTTAGAAATCATTGTCTATGAGGGTATCCTCCTATATCAGGATGGATCAACCAATTTAGAGGAAAATTATCCTACAGAGGATGATTCAAAAAAAATACCATGAATAAATGGTCCCTTCCCTCAGGATAATAAGATTCTCTCCCTTAGGAATATAGTGACAATATGAATAACCCTTAGGTGGTTTGTATCTCATGTACCTTACCCTTAGGCAGCGTCAAACACCATGTATCTTACCCTAAGGTGGGAATGAAACCTTGCATATAACCCCAAATCATCACAAATGGTTTTACCAAGAACCATACATAATAATAAGTCATGACAAAATAAAAATAAACAAGCTATGTGACATTTTTTTGTCAGCCATTGACCACAAATAGTGTCTTATCAAGACATAATTCTAAACAAGAAATACATATAATCATGTTCCAGTCATAACAAAAATGTAATCAAAAAATGATAATTGAAAAGTCACATAATTAACATTTATATAACCTTATATATTCCATAATGTCAATATTTTAATTATTATATGAATTTCTACCCTTTAGGATGTGTTCATTGTGTGCCAATTTGAAAAAAATTATCACACATAATAGAAGATATTGAAATAGTAAAAATGGAGTTATTCTATACCACCTACATCAAAATAGGAGTAAATATGGGGAAACACTCAATGTAAAAGTGGAAATTTGGTTCCATCTCCCTTAAGTTCAATGATTATAAGTAATTCTATCAGCAAGGGTTCCCAAATAGAAATAAAATAAACAAGAAAGATAATAAAAATTAAAAGGATTACCTTTAAACTCTAAGTATGGGTCACCATGATCCAATATATCTTTATTTTGGTTTGAAGATAATTATTATAGGTCACCACTTGAATTAATTGGATCACCACATATCAATAACTAGAAGGCGGAGGTTGAATCCTATATTAAGGGGCTTAAAAATCCTTTGAGAATCTGTGTAGGGAAATTGTGGTTCGAATAGAAGAGAGATTCCAGAATTGAAATAAAAATGTTTGAGGTATTTATAGACACCATACAAAACAGAAAACCATGGGGAAACACCTTGGAGCATGCTGTAAAACTGGTTGATATAGTGGAAACTATGATGTAAAATGAGTGTCCATGTCGCAACCACCTCTGTCAAAGGACATCTGGGATCCATTGTTGGAAGGGACTATAGAATAACATAAACCACCACACTATAAATCCTATAATACATGTGTGGATACTATTTCATTGCATATATCTATGCCACAGTGGTTTGAAATTTTACAGAACTAAATAAATTCCTCCCTTGGGAACTTGTACTATTGATATCATAACTATGATATAGCCACTTGAAGGCCTATATAACAGTCTCACTCCATAACAAAAAAACCCAGCTGGGTTACACCACAACCTACCTCTAGGATGTTTCCATTCCAAAATTTGGAGAGGATCCAAAAACATACATTGAACTATCCTACAATATATCTATCCACAATACACCAGATCGACCATTCTTATGGTGTAGTCTATGGATCCATGGAACTGATGCTCTGTTGAGATGATATTTCAGCTCAAATCCCCCATATATCTTCTCAAAACAGCATAAAACCTCTTAGAATAAACCCATATAGACTAAGAGTGTATAGAATCTAATTTATTCATGTAATAATATTGAATATTTATAGGAATATTTTTAGACCCAGGTCCTCAAACAACATGCAATTTTGAGGCCCAGTGAGCTTGAAATTAAATTTATAAAAATATTAAATATATTTTCATTTCCTGCATCCAGTTCCCTAAAATTGTAGAATAACTCATAAAAGGAGTCAGGAATTATAAATATGAGACTATGATTGAGTCTAAAACATTGTTTTTACCCGAGGAGTGACATAAAATGGTTCAACATAGGATGTTCAGCCCCTCTCTTGTTGGTGGTGAATTTAATGAGTTAATTAATTATTAAATCAATTAATTAATTTATTTCAAGTGCAACAGATACTCTATAAGAGTATCACTAGATAGATATCTCTATGGTTATCCACATAAACCCTAACGAAATCTTGATCCATTCCTCCCTTCTCTATTGGCGAACTTAGATCAGACACTAAAAAAAATTAGTGGAAGATGAATCGATTAATAACGAATGTAACATATGTCATCCTCTATTTTAAAGAACATTCTTCCTCATAAAATGGTTCAATATTAATGTAGGACTCATGAATTTTGTGTTTTAGACAATTTTGATTAAATTATATGGTAGACCAAATGTTCTTTGATATGATCCCTTTTGTATCCTTGGAATGTGACCATGTACATTAATTAATTTGATTTAAAATTGTTTCTAACCTTGGGATCAACGTTATTGACTGAATGGCCAAGAACGCAAGTCCTTGATCGATAAACCATTTTTTTGTCTTTATCACCATTTTTATTTGCATTCATCACTGGTTGGATCCTTGTTATCCCGGTTCGACATTGCTGGGAGCTTCCAAGCCCGATCGGACCCTAGAATTCACATAGGATTTCTGAAATTAGAACAGATTGGTGAACTGTGCATATACCAAGGATTCCTAGGTGTGACGAGACTGATTCTAAGTGGATTCCATGTGTAGAACTTGATTGTAGAGGCTACTCAGCATGAACATGACCATGATTGGACTCAATTCTTCTATGGGGTGGTCACACATGGTAAATATTGTGGGAATTAGTTAAAATTATTATTAATGATAATAATGGTGGAATAACATGTTTGGTTAAATAAATTAAATGGTTTTAATATAATAAAGGGAAGTCATTTTAAATTAAATGGTTTTAATTTAATAAAGTGAAATTGTATTAAATTAATTGGTTTTAATTTAATGGGATATAAGATACATGATACAAGATATGATATATAAGATACAAGATATAAGATACGAGATATGAGAACTGAGATATAAGATATATTATATGAGATATGAGATATAAGATATAGTATACAATATTTGAGATATAAATCATGTTTAAATAATCTTATATCAGTATACCATTTAACTGAGACGTCTGTTTGATGAATCGTATGAGACAACATGATCCAAGAATTGAGATGGCCATTTTATGATCGATGTTGGATTCTTTATTTGGACTCATGCCTCAAGTAAATGAAACACCCATTAAAAATAAAAATATTATTATTGCGGAATCTTGTATCTGAAATATCCCCCTCATACAGTGTCAGAATTACAAACCATCTATGATGTTGTGACCAGGAAATTTAGGTGTCTGTTTCAAGACAAATATTAGGTATTTAATTTGGACTCATGGATCAGGACCATGAGACACCATCTAAGCATGATGTGGTGAAATGTGGATTTTTCACCGAATGTTTGAATGAGGAAAGTAAATATCATATCTCAAGAATTTTTTCATATATAACAAGATAGTTCCCCACATTGTGGATTTTGAGATATGATATGAGAGTTTCTGATCATGAAACACTAAGAAGAAACCTGGTGATGGCAACAATCGTATATGATCAATAAGGATTTCAGGGATTACACCATAGCAGGTTTGGGCAGTGGAATTCCCTGATGATCTTTATAAAACCCCCTCTAGTAGGGTCGGAAAATAGAGTTCCTCGATGTTCTGGGCATACCCTCTATTAGGGATAAATAATAGCATTCCCATATGATATTTCTGAGTTACCCTCTAGTAGGGATAGGAAGTGGAGTTCCTCAATGTTCAATTATTACCCTTTAGTAGGGTTGGGTAGTGGAGTTCCCTAAGGACCTTACATGGATTACCCTCTAATAGGACTTGGAAGTGGAGTTCCCCAATGAACATCCTGAGTGGTACCCTCCATTAGAATTGTTCCATGGAGTTACTCGTTGAATATCATAGTAGGATCCTCCTATAGTATAAGGACATGGGATCCTCACCTAGAATCTGTCCCCCCTTGATTGTGTGGCATAGTGATGAGATATAATTTGATGTGTATTTGGACTCACTAGGAATATAGAAACTTTCCCCCCTGAGATGTGTTTTTATGACATGACATAAAATTTTGCAAGTGAGTCAGTGTTGCCTAAATAAGATAGTATCAAGGCTTGGTGATTGAGTCCCTTATAATCTTGTGTTCGGGGAAAATGTGTGAGATGAAAAGTGTCGTTGATGGAATTATTTTGAAACTGTTGGATACTCTTCTTCATGGGTTGATCTATGAGATGGATAACCCCTACTCTCTTATTTGGGTTTATTTGACTGATCATTTTTATATGTATATATATCCTTCTTTAGTACCCCCTCAATGTGTTTGGTTACTCTCTTTCCAGGAGAGGTGAAGACATATGGGGTATTCCATGTTCTTTCCATGTCTAGATTCTCAGGGTTGGATCTGTCTTTTATCCTATAATCGGTGTCAAAGGCTCACTAGGTAGTTCATTTACTAAAAATGTTTATACAATTGTACATAGATGACTTTACTTTCATTCTTGAGGGGATGAGAAGAAATTTTTATTATACCTTGTTCTATGCATGATCTTCCTCTTCTATTGTATAGATTTCTGGTACCCCCCATCTTTCAGAGCATCCTATATTGTATTTTTATACTCGCCCCTACATGGGATTTTCTCACACATGTATTGTCTTATTAAGATGACTAACATGTTGACCGTGACTATAGATGAGATTAGTGATACAAGGTACTTGGACCACATACAGTGGTCATAACATGTGATTTAGAATCTAGGCTCTCTCGAATGTTTTACTTTTCTAGTTTTCTATCAGGTAGGGATACATTTCTACTTGGGCATGTATTTGTCCCCTTTACTTTTCAGGTTTCACTATCGTACTTGTTTACTATCTAGAGGTTCAGGCATGGTTGGTTTATTTTTATACCATTTTTTACCTTTTATTCTATCCCTATGAATTTTTTTATTGATTTGGCTATGTGAGTGTCTATAGGCACATAAGAAAAGGCCTCCCTAAGTTAGTTATGGATTCAGTGCTTGTCTCCACCCCTGGCCTATGGAGGAAGTCTTGGGGTAGTGTGAGTTTGAACCCTAGTAGGGGTTTTTTCTTGACCGATTAGTATCATTGAATGTTATTTCCGTGGGATATTGTTCGGATGTATCCCCTTAAGATGATTTTTTTGAGTTTAGGGAAATAATTTCAAAGTGTCTCGAGTGTGCATATTAGGCTAGGTAGTATAGTTATGGTTCAGTAACTGACATATCCATCCACCAGTACCTTGTCTACATACACGTTGACTCGAAATTTGGAGTCATTCGTTTCGGGGATAAACGATACATGCATCATATTGGATTGAGTCTTTGACACTTTTTCTTGAGTTAGATCCCCATTTTTTGATATATACTTATATATTATCATATGACTATGATACTTCTTGATAACTTTCATGGTTACTCTACCACAACAACAAGACATGATTCTATCTCCGGTTCATGATGAGGACCCTATTAGCGATGAGCCTCAGTTCAAGTTCCACCCCGCGACACCTTCCTCCAGCTGGGTAGGTAGTAGCACCTCCATCCATCGAGCAATATATTATCCCAATAGAACATGATAAGGGTGTTCATAGGCTTAGTGCACTATCTTAGTTCCCACATTAGAGACCACTAATGTTCCACGGTGATCCATATCCTCAGGTAGTAGAGGATTGTCTAGAGTTAATGGTATGTATCTTTATGATTTTTCAGACCTCGATGGATGAGGTGGTGGAACTGGAAGCCAGAATCTTCCATGGATAATTTGGGTGTTGGTGGATCCTAGTTAAACATATGCATGATGATTCAACACTCGCATGGAATGAGTTAATGTGGTTGTTCTGTGAAGTGTACTTCCCCTCAGGCTTATTCCCAGTCTGGATCCAAGAGATTCTGGAGTTGAAGTAGGTAGGGATGATAGTGGATGAGTATGCGGTGAGGTTCACATACCTTCCATGTCAATCCCTTGACATGATCCAGGATGGATACTACCAAGAATGAAAGTTTGAGTAGGGACACCACAGAGAGATATGTGATAGTGTTGTTCCCCTATGCACCCCCACGTATGCTGAAGTATTTGAGTGGGTGCTAGTGATGAAGATATTTTTGTCATAGGGATGCAGTAAAACTGGAGCTGTCAGTAAGCATCCTATGGCTAAGTCATCAGCAATGGATAATAGTAAATAGAAGATGAGGAATAGGATGCGTACCCATGATCAGACATAGGCATGTGTTTGTGAGGTTTTTGGACTACACATGGGGCCATGGAACCCATTAGAGGGGCGTTTCTATGCTTATGATGGGAAACAGCACATGGGACATGACTTCCCGACCATTTTTTCCAAAGAGTGCATGAAAATATTTGATGGCCCTCCATAAAAGAGGAAACACCATGATCAGGGACCTCCCAGGATAGAGCAGTGTGGTCCCCAAGGAGTTGGAGATGGTAGAGGAGCAGGAGGAGCTGCATTTGGAAGAAGATTCTATGAGATCCTTCAAACACCACCCCTAGGTGTCCCACATTAGGTTCAGGGAGCTGGTGGTCAGGGTTGTAACAACTACATTCTTTGGATGTCTATGATCCCACATCATATGAGAGGATAAGAGGCATGAAATGTGTTTCTTCTACTTTCTATAGTAGTAATTTTTTGAAACTATTTGAGATACTATTTTATTTCAAATTATTGCTCAAGGTTTAATCCAGGGAGATGTATGGAATTGTAGTAACCCTATGTCAGTGTTATTCCTTTTAACATAAAATGCAAGGGAAAGAGGGACACTTCCCCCATAGAGACCTGTTTTTAAGATGTGAGAAAAACCTTGAGGGTGAGTTAGTGTTTTCCAACACAGATAGTATTGAGGTGTGGTTGATGAGTCACTCTGACTTGTTCATTTAGGGAGAGCTCATGTGATGGAGTGTATAAGGAGGTCCTAAAATTGCCAATGGAGTTTTTCTGATTGACCGTTTTTTCTTTGGATGTTACTAGTGGGTGTGGGGTAATGTTTAGTTTGGGGGTACTCCCCTTCTATGTGAGGTAAAGACACGCGAGGTTTGCCTCATGATTTCTATGTCTAGATTCTCATTGTTGGATTTTTCTACTCACCTTCCATGTTTATTGGTACCCTTGTGTGATCAATTCCGACCTTAATGGTGTGATAGAAAGTTATTGAAAATGGGTCAAGGAAGTTGAGACACCATGAACAGAACTAAAAAACCCACTTCCAAGATCTGATAGTGGTAGTATTCACTTTGAGGATGTGGAGACACTACCTAATGGGGGACATAGATTGAGAGATCTTGCCTGACCTGATATCCTTAAGAGTTTTATTTGATGGATTTTCTAAAGAAGGGAATCATGTAATCCTTTTTATGTGATGAAATGTGATTCTATTTATGTTATGAGATGAGGTGATGCGGAAGTTTCATAATTATCCTTTTTTACATCCAATTATAGTGAAAAATTATGGGAAATCCATATTTGTACTCATTATCCCCACCTTTTGGATTGGTTATACTTTTTCAATATGAAAATATTTGAACAAGAAATTAGTGTAGAGACTCTAGTTTTTTCATGTAAGATTTTGGAATATTTTCAAATCCAAGTGCTAAGAAGATGCACGACTTCAACGCACGGTTAGTCAAAAATTCATTTTATAAAAATAAAAAAATATTAAATATATTTTTATTATGTCTGGACAGTTTTCCAGAAAAAGTGGAATACATCAAAAAATGAGTCCTAAATTGGATATCTGATATCACAGTTTAGTCCAAAACATAATTTTTACCTTAAGCACGACATAAAATGGGTCGGCGTAAGACGTTTAGACCCCTCACTCCTTGGCGGTGCATTTAATGAGTTAATTTATTATTAAATAAATTAAATAAATTGTTTTAAGTGCAATAGATACTCTATAAGAGTATCTATAGACATATTTCTCTAGGTTCAGGCACATAAATCTTGGAAGAAATCCAGATCCCTTTCTACCTCCTCCTTTAACAAAATTTGATCAGAGGACAAAAAATAACTAGATTAATATAAATCAATGCATGATGAATGAAAAAAATCTTATCCTCCATTGGAAAGCGCATTTCTCATCACAAAATGATTCAATATAGAGGATGGAATCATAAATCGGGTGTTTTACACCCTTTTGATTAAAGGATTGGGTAGATCCAAAAATTTTCTTCAATTTTCACCCTTTTCATCCTTTGATTGTTCCCCTGTACCAAAATTAATTTGTGTTCAATTTTTTTCTAACCTTGGGATCCACATTCTTGATTGACTATCCAAGAATGCTTGGCCTCATTTTGCAAAACTTTGTTCCATTGACTTTGTCCCCATTTTAATTTACTTTTATCACCGCTTGGATCCCCATGGTCCCGATTTGACATTTTCAGGACGTACCATGCCCGATCAGACACTTAGATTCATATGGGGTCAATGAAAAGAGAATAGATCGATGAACCGAGAATTGACCTAGGAAGCCTGCAGTGTGATGAGATTGATTTCAAGTGGAGGCTTTACACTGAGCCTCATGGTGGAGGCTACTCAACATGAATGTGAAGGTGGCCGAGCTGAGATCATTGATGGGGTGGTCGGGCATGGTGATTGCCATGGGAATTAACAATTAATAATAATAACAATAATGGTGGAATAAAATTTTAGTTAATTAAATTAAATGGTTTTAATAGAATTATAGAAAATAATTTTAAATTAAATGGTATTTATTTAATGAAGACAAATTGTTTTATAATGATTGGATTTAATTTAATGAGATATAAGATATAGGAAATAATAAACAAGATATAATATATGAGATATACGATATAAGACACAAGATATGAGATATAAATCCTGGTTAAATAATCTTATATCTATTATATATTTCAATTGAGACATCCATTTGATGAACCTTTAGTGAAAATGTGATCCCTGAATTGATATGAAATTTTAAGACCGATATTGGATACTTTTTTTGGAATCATTCCACAGGTCAATGAAACACCCAAAAATAATAAAATTATTATTATTGCAGATTCCTATTTCGGATATATCTCCCTCATACGATGTAGGAATGGAGAACCATATATGGCGTTGCGATCCTGAAATTTAGGCATACTTTTCAAGACCAATATTAGGTATTTTTTTTGGAATGATGGATCAGGTCCATGAGATGCTATTCAAGGAAGATTTAGTGAAATGTGAGCTTTTCACTAGGTTTCAGATTGAGGAAAGTAAATAGATTATCTTGAACATTTTTTTACATAGAACACGATATTACCATCCAATGTTGTAACACCCTGACATTTTATGAGATATATTATTTCGTTTGATGTATTCTATTATACACTACACCAATATTATCTTGTACTATCTGCAACACCGTATTAGCTTGCAGTATGCACAACACTATTCTTGGCTCGTGTTACACACAATTTCATGTTCGTTTTGTGGAAATTATTCTACGCAACATTAAGTATAGATTTTGTTTACTGTATAAATAAAATAAGTTTTGATTATGTTATACGCAACACCAAACAGAGCTTTCACTACAGGCAGCCCTGACATGGCTTGCATTACACGCAATCAATACTTTCATTGATAGCGTGTGTAGTACGCAATACTGAGTTTCACTAAACGAGATATTATTATAATATTATTATGAACTAGCCATTATTAATAGTAATACCCACTTTTTGAAAACGTATAAATTGTATCATTCAAAATGGACTTCATTTTTGGATTCGGAATATCGAAATTAGCCTCGAGTGAATTTTTGGTATTTTTCTGAAAACTTTCAATTTTGGATGAATAGTGAAAACACGGTGTTACTATTTTAAAACCGGATTTTTATTTAAATAATTATTTATTTTATTTAAATTTATTTTAGGTAAAAAATGATACGTAATACCTATATAAGTTAAATGTAATTTATTGGAGTCATTTTATAATAATTTAAGACATATAAAAATTTTATTGAACTTTTCACCGTCTTTTACCCATCTCCTAGAAGAATTTGAAAATTTACATAAAACATAATTTTACCGCTTCTGTGAGTGGAATTTTGAAAATCCTAGTCACGAGGTTAATATCAAGGAGTAAAATGTGGTTCAATAAGATAAAAATAATTTTTGGTAAATAGTAACTTTTAACTTTTATTTACCACTGTTAAAAGTAAATAGAGAAATTAAGGGTAAAAATGATATTATTATTACCCTAACACGTGTACTAATTCTATTGGATAAGTGTAATTAGAACAAAAACAACCTTAGGAATAAAATATTACCCTTTAGGTCCACTTGGATTAGATTAGGACATTTATTATTATTTTATTTAATGAAGAGTTAATATAGTTAAAATCAAAGGTTAATAACTAAAACATTTTTAATATAGGGTAATAGATACACTAATTCGACTATAAATATTAATTATAAAGCTAAAAATATTTCCTACATAATTTTATTTTATTTTTATAATTTTTAGACATTAAATAATCTTATTTATTTATGACACAATGATGATACAATAATTACCTTAGTAATGAAATATTAACATAATTGATGTTATAAATACCCAAATAAATGTAATTTGAGACTTTTTATAAATTCCAATAATTTTTTAGTTTAATATTACATGTTATTATTGATTCAATTAAATATTTTTGAACTAATCATGCTGTTTTGATTTTCACAAATATCAATTACAAAATAGTGTCAAAAATTACATAAAATAGTTTTTAAAACAAATATTATATTATTAATTGTTCTTCTATGCCTAAAAATCTAAGGTTCAAAAAATGACTTAGATAAAGTTATATATATGAATAATGAACCACTTGGGGTTAGTTTGGCTTGTTATAGTATGTTTTTTTTAACCATATAGTGTAAGAAAACAAAAAGACACGGTAAAAGTTAAATTATTTAACTTAGAGTTAAATCTAAATTATAAGGTTAAAATAGTAACCTAAACTTGTCTAAAACCTATTGGTTGAAAGTATTTCTACCCATCCCCACTTAATCTTCTAAATAAGTAACTTTCAAACCATTATTAACCGAATATGACTTTATTATAAAATAATATTTTTAGTTTTTTCCTAAAGTGCCCCTCTCCTCCCTTATAAAAGGGCACCTACTCCCTCTTCTATTTACAAAATTTTGATCCCTCCAGCTTGGAAACCCCTGACCATTTAACTTATAAACATCCCTAAAAACATTATAGAGGTTCTGGTCTCCTCAAAATACCAACTCTAGTGCCTTAAGAGGAAGCTTAAAAGAGGCGCGTTGAAGAAGAGGTAATCGCTTCTACCGATTCATTCAAGTTTCTTTCTTCTTCAACTTATTATTCATTAGTTGTTTCATTATAAAGTTATAACATCAGTATAAATAATATATTGATATGTTATTATAAATATGAAACATCCCCATTTCATCTTCTATCCATCCTATGGAAGGAAAAATCACCGCGCGTGCGTACGTACAGAATAATGTCTCCACGCCGTGGTGTAATCTATATTTCCACCACCACCTTACATGGATGAGTATAATGGTGTAAAGAATAACTATATATGGTTATTATAAAGTCATAATTATTCTTAGATATTATATCATCCACTCCAATTCCATTCAATAATTATGGGAACAATATCATCGCTCGTGCGTACGTACGGATTACCGTCTCCATGACACGAAAAGATTCATTCTCCATGTTAACCATTCAAGAATGATTATAAAGTATATATAATGAATAAGAATGAAATATATGACATAATGAAGCTACTAGATTTATTTGTGTATATAAATATATATGTCATCTACTTATTTTCATTCATGTTAATAAGGAAAGGAAAACAACGTTCATGCGTACGTACGGTCTACCGTCTCCATGAACGGTGTATTTCATTTCATTAATCTATATATATTATATATATATATATACTGAATATATATGCTATATAAATCTTGATTTACATTCTGGAAGTAAGTAAATCATGATATAAGTAATAATAATATCAACAAAAACATGTCCAACACATACGATAAATAAAACGATTCTACACAACACACTGCTTTAACACAGAATTTATAAAAGAACGGGTAATATGAAGTCATAGTTATACCATATATGTTATAATAACAACGAATATGATTCTTTAATAAGTAAATGACATTATTTAAATCATTATAAAGGAGGTTTGAATACTTACGAAGCATATCAGACCTAAGGTAAGGGATAACTTTTCCAATCTCATTTTTATATGAGACTGTTTATTCCTTAGTATTTACTAGGGTTATATTTATCATCCATGTACCTATTTTATAAAAATTGTTTCATGTATGTTTAAAGTCCTTTTTATGAATTCTTTACTTTTACAACATGTTATGTAAGGAATCTTTCTTTTGTTTACGTTACAAGGTACTTTTTTGACCTTTCCTACAAAAGTATGAGAAGAATATTTTTTTAACTTATACGGCATGAACAGATTTTTATGGTTTCATAATGCCTTATTTTCATGAATCCTACTATACAATATTTAATGAATATTTTCAACAAAATCGTTTTCTTAATAAATTTCATGGCGTTTTGTGAATAGAAAATGATTTTGAAGAAGAAAGGATATTTTTACAAAGAATTCATTTCAAGTGTTTTATCAAAATCATTTTCCATATAAGATGGAATTATTTCATATGTGTATGTTTAAATTATAATTTCTCTATAATATAAATGGTTTCATGTTTATTATGATGAAATGATATCCATTTTATTATATGGATTATGTTATGATGGGATGATGTTTATGAAACCCATTTTATTCTTTGGGTAATGATGAATGATTTATGTTCATGTTATGGCACACTTAAGAATGATTTCATTATGAGATGGGTGGGACCTATATCTCCCTCCAATTCATTGGGTAAAGATTTATATCTGATGATATAGAAAAGGTTGGATCGGTAAGTCAATCCGGTTCAGTGATACGGGATTGGAACGAGGAGTGAACTCGATTCAGAAAGGGACTTTGTCCACTAAGATGGCCTTGGAAGCAATTCCTTGGCTACTATGGAAATCATATCACGTGATTAATGGTTTGATACAATTAAATGTTTTATTCCCATGATATTTATTATTATTGGTGTTATTTTATGATCTATTCCTTACGTACTGCGAAGATTTATTTCACAACTCAAGATTTTGATGTTTAGACTTTATGTTCATGTTTTGAAGTTCAAATGTATATGGTTTGATATATTTTCTCCATGATTACCCTTACTGAGAATTTGAGCTCACCCTTTATATGTTTTCTTTTCCCCAGGATATAAACAAAGGTTTTATGTAAAATAAAAGGAAGTTCTTTATGGGAGATGTTGAAGATCTTTCACCAAGAATAGAAGATTATATTCCATGTTTCCAAAGACACTAAACTATTAAGGTCCTTTGGTGTCTATTTTTGTTATATATTAAGTATTATTCAAAATTAATGTAATGTCTATGTACATCAAGCTATGAGTCTCTACATTTGGTATCAGAGGAAAGGTTTAGTTAACCTTTGGAAACTAGGATGCGAAATCTTTAGTGAGATCCCTAGAGATATTTCTAAGGTATGGCTAGGGATGTCCCTAAGGTTAAGTATAAGTATAGGTTATAGTGCTAGAATTAGGGAAACGATATTAGAATTAAACCTAAGATGTTAGATATTGAAAGTAATCCCCCATTACTATGTTGTTTTCCTATAATTATTTTTCCTCTCACACTATTATTTTTGGGTTTATGACAATGGGTGGAACCCGAAGGAACCATGTTGATCAATGTAATGGACGATTGAATGATTGTCCTCTTAAACAAACCAACATTAAGGTAGATGTAGTGAAAAATATTATTTCTATACTTGCACAAGCTATGAATCATTCTGGACTTACAAATGAGCAGAGAAAGGAATAATATTCTATTGAGTCCTTCATGAGGCAACGTCCACCTTCTTTCAATGGGACTTCTGATCAAAATGTTTCTGAACAATGGATCAATACCATTGAAATGATATTTTCCATACTTTTCTTTTCAGAACATGAAAAAGTCATTTTAGTTGTTTACCATTTAGAAGGTGAAGCAGACCAGTGGTTGACCTTAATTAAGAATACAAGGCTCCAAGTTGAAATTGAATCCTTGGAAGGGAACGAGTTCAAGAACGTGATTTTCAATAAGTACTTCCCTCATATTCTTCAAACAAAGATGGAGAAAGAGTTCCTTGAGCTTAAGAAAAAGGATGATGAATCTATTGGTATATACGAAGTGAATTTTACAAGGCCTGCAAGGTGTGCATCTGGATTTATCATCCAACCTGAATGTAAAGTTGATTGATTCTTCAGTGGCATAAAACCAAGTCTTAGAAGCGAATTAGCGATAAGAGACTTCAGTAGCTATGAAGAAATTGGGCATTGTGCTATCAAGGTAGAACTGTAATTAGGTGTTATATATCCATGTCATGGTTTTGACAAGAAACGAAAGATGGAGTTCAAGGAAAAATCTCAGAACAATGGTGAAAAGAAGGTGAATGTTTCTTTATGCTCAAAGTGTGGAATGAAGCATGGTGGAGATTGTCTAAAAGGTACTATAAAATATTTCAAGTGTGGAAAAGAATGTCATCGAGAAGCTAAGTTCATAAGTAATGTGAAAAAGGTTTCTAATGATGTGAATAGAGAAAAGACTACAGAGAACGCTCCACCAATACTTCAATGCTTCAAGTGCACAGAAATGGGGATTATATTAATCAATTCCCTAATCCAAGGGTTAATGATGATCTATGTGAGAAACCTCTTAAGGCAATAGATAATGGGAAGTCACATGTTATCACTATTAGCAATGTTGAGTTTAACAACAATGTGGTGGAATGATTATGTGTTTATGTAAAGGGATTTCAAAATAATGTTGTGGAATCTCATTTATAGTATTGTGGAACATTGGAATATATATGTAATGGTTTATTGTGGTTTTCAATAATTATATGGTACAGATTACCATGAAAAGTGATTGAAATATTTTTGGAAAGTAGATGATATACGCATAATTAATCGATAAGGATAAAATAATATGTTTGATAGTATTCATGAGCTCATAATCGATTGAAGGACTAAGTGATATCATGGTTTGAGTATACAGAATTTTTGGGATTTTGGTATGTGGAAAGAGTTAACTTTTAACGGCATTCATGTTTTCACTAAGGTTCAATGGGTATTCATTTTTCAAGAGAATACATTATTATGTCATTCGAATGTTTGGAATGTGACCAACAAGACATATCTTATGATATATGGGGATAAATGACGGTATTTACATGCTTGGTAGATAACCTATCTATCAATCTTTTTTCCTTATACTATGATTTTGGGTAATCTTAATGACTAGAATATATTAAGTTAGACATCAGATAGTATTGTTTAATGATAGAACTTTTTGATATTATTTTTGGAATGTTATAATAGTATAGTTTTAGAAAAAGGACAACTCGTAGGATGGGCGACAACCCGTCGCGTCGGACAAGGATGTGAGAATCAAACCCACAACCGAAGTGTGACATGAGTTTATCGCATACCACTGACCTACAAGAAGTCCCTGGTTAGTAGAAACTAGTTTTATTTTATTAAGCGCTATGATAGATGAAGTATAATTCCATTTTTGGAACCATATATGATTAATCTCACCATAAGATGGACTTATAGCTTTTGCTAACCTTATTTTTGAGATAGACGGAATGACCTATCATTCTATGGAATGATCTACTAATAAACCAGGGTAGAAAAACTCAGCATCATTTCTTTAAAGGATGAATTGGAAATTGTTCAAGGCACAAAAAATAGTAGGATTGTATCAAAAAAAGTAAGTATTTATTTTAATTCAAAAATTCTTCAACATTAGGGAAATGATCTTGAAAAAAAAATGTTTTCCTACTTCCCTTATATCTGATGAATCAGATGGTACCTTAGATCATCACAAATTTATGGATTTATGATTGTTGGCATTTTTTATAGCCATGTTCTTTACCAATCTTCATCTAAACATGATGGTCAGATTTCTCTTCCATATCCATATTTACACCTATATTATCTTTTTTTGAAACCCAGTGATGAGTTACTTTGGGTATCCATTATGTTTCTAACACTCCTTTTTAAAATTATGATTTAGTATTCCTTTTTATGATGTGGGTTTCTTTGAATGAAACTTTCAAGTAGTAAATGATTTATAACACTGACGAATTTTGAGGGTGAAATTCAATTTAAGGGGGGTAGAATGTAACACCCCGAGATTTGATAAGATATATTATTTTCATTGATGTCTTCTATTATACACTACACCAAGATTAGCTTTTACTATACGCAACACCGTATTAGCTTTCAGTATACGCAACACTATTTTTGGATCGTGTTGCACACAATTTCAAGTTCGTTTTGTGGAAATTATTCTACGCAACACTATGTATAGATTTTGTTTAATGTATAAATTAAATAATTTTTGATTATGTTATACGGAACAACAAACAGAGCTTTCACTACACGCAGCCCTGACTTGGCTTGCATTACAAGCAATCAAGACTTTCTACGATGGCGTGTGTAGTACACAATACCGAGTTTCACTAAATGAGATATTATTATAATATTATTATGAATTATCCTTTATGAATAGTAATACCCACTTTTTAAAATTATATAAATTTTATCTTTCAAAATGGACTTCATTTTTGGATTCAGAATATCGAAATTATGCTAGGGTGAATTTTTGGAATTTTTCTGAAAACTTTCAATTTTTGATGAATAGTGAAAACATTAGGTTACTATTTAAAAACTGACATTTTATTTAAATAATTATTTATTTTAGTTAAATATATTTTAGGTAAAAATTTATACATACTACCTATATATGTTCAATTTAATTAATTGGAGTCATTTTATAATAATTTTAGATATATAAAAATTTTATTTAACTTTTCATAGTACCCACCTCCTAAGAGAATTTGAAAATTTACATAAAAATTAATTTTACCACTTCTGTGAGTGGAATTTCGAAAATCCGAGAGACACGGTTAATATCAAAGAGTAAAATATGGTTCAATAAGATAAAAATAATTTTTGGTGAATAGTAACTTTTTACTTTTATTTACCACAGTTAAAAGTAAATAGGGTAATTAAGGGTAAAAATGATATTATTATTATCCTAACACATGTCCTAATTCTATTGGATAAGTGTAATTAAACAATAAAACCATAGGAATAAAATATTACCCTTTAGGTCCACTTGGATTAGATTAGGACATTTATTATTATTTTATTTAAAGAAGAGTTAAAATAGTTAAAATCAAAGTTTAATAACTAATTTTTTTTAATATAAGATTATACATAAAATAAATTCGACTATAAATATTAATTAGCAAGATAAAAATATTTCCTACATAATTGTGTTTTATTTATAATTTTTAGACATTAAATAATTTAATTTATTTATGACACAATGATGGTACAATAATTACCTTATTAAAGAAATATTAACATAATTGATATTATAAATACCCAAATAAATTTAATTTGAGACTTTTTATAAATTAAAATAATTTTTAGGTTAATATGACCTGTTAGTATTGATTCAATTAACGTTTTTTGATCTAATCATGCTGTTATGATTTTCACAAAAATCAATTACAAAATAGTGTCAAAATTGACATAAAATAGTTTTTAAAACAAATATTGTATTATTAATTGTTATTATATGCCTAAAAATCTAAGGCTCGGATAAATGACATAGATAAGGTTATATATATTAATAATGAACCACTTGGTGTTATTTTGGCCTGTTATAGTAAGTTTATTAACCATATAGTCTAAGAAAACAATAAGACACGGTAAAAGTTAAATTATTTAACTTAGAGTTAAATCTAAACGAAAAGGTTAAAATAGTAACCTAAACTTATCTAAAACCTATTAGTTGTGATTATTGCGACCAATCCCCACTTTAGCTTCGAAATAAGTCACTTTAGAGCCATTATTAACTGAATATGACTTTATTATAAAATAATATTTTATGTTTTTTCCTAAAGTACCTCTTTCCTCCCTTATAAAAGGGCTCCTCCTCCCTCTTCTCCTTACACAATTTTGAGCCTTCATGCTAGGCCAACCCCTGAAAATTTCCCTTATAAACATTTCTATAAACATTATAGAGTTTATGGTCTCCTAAAAACACCAACTCTAGTGCCTTAAGAGGACCCTTAAAAGAGGTGCGTCGAAGTAGAGGTAATCTCTTCTACCGATTCTTTCAAGTTTATTTCTTCTTCAACTTATTCTTATTTAGTTGTTTCATTATAAATTAATAAAATCAGTATAAATAATATACCAATATGTTTTTATAAATATAAAACAACCCTATTTCATCTTTTATCCATCCTACGGAAAAATAAATCTCTGCGCAGGCGTACATACGGAATACCGTCTCCAAGTCGTGGTGTAATCTGTTTTTCCACCACCACCTTACTTGGATGGGTATAATGGTGTAAAGAATAAATATATATGGTTATTATAACATCATAATGATTCTTAAATATTATATCATCCACTCCAATTCCATTCAATAATTATGGGAAGGATATCCTCGCTCGTGCATACGTACGGATTACCTTCTCCACGACGCGAAGAGATTCATTCTCCATGTTTACCATTCAAGAATGATTATAAAGTATATATAATGAATGATAATGAAATATATGAAAAAATGAAGATAATTTATTTATTAATATATATATCTCTCATCTACTAACTTCTATTCAATTCAATAAGGAAAGTAAAATAGTGTTCATGTGTACGTACGGCCTACCGTCTCCATGAACAGTGTATTTCATTTCATTCATCTATCTATTATATATATATATAATGAATATATATGATATATAAATTATGATTTCCATTCTGGAAGTAATTAAATCATGATATAATTAATAATAATATCAATAACAACATGTCCAAACGCATAGGATAAATAAAACGATTTTACCCAAAACGCTGATTTAACATGGAATTTACAAAAGAACGGGAAATATAAAGTCATAAGTGAACCATATATGATATCATAACAACGAATATTATTTTCTAATAAGTAAATGACATTATTTAAATCATTATACCGGAATTTTAGATATGTACGAAGCATATCAGACCTAAGGTAAGGGATAACTTTTCCAATCTCATTTTTATCTGAGATTGTTTATTCATAAGTATTTACTGGGGTTATATTTATCATCCATGTCCCTGTTTTATAAAAATAGTTTCATGTATGTTTAAAGTCATTTTTACCCATATTTTACTTTTACTACATGGTATTTCAGTAATATTTCTTTTGTTTACGTTACAAGGTACTTTTTGGACTTTTCTGAAAAAAGTACGAGAAAAATGTTTTTTTAACTTATACAGCATGAACAGATATTTACGGTTTCATAACTCCTTATTTTCATGAAGCTTACTCTACAAGATTTAATTAATATTTTCAAAAAAATCATTTCTTTTAAAATTTCATGGAATTTTGTGAAAAGAAAAATATTTTGAAGAAGAAGGAATATTTTCCTCAAGAATTCATTTCAAGTGTTTTATCAAAACCATTTTCCACATAAGATAGAATTATTTAATATGTGTATTTTTCTAGTATAATGTCTCTATGATTTAAATTGTTTCAATTTTCTTATGATGAAATGATATCCATTTTTTTATATGGATTATTATATGATGGGATGATGTTTATGAAACCCATTTTATTCTATGTGTAATGATGAATGATTTATGTTCATGTTGTGGAACACGTAAGAATGATTTCATTATGAGATGGGTGGGACCTATATCTCCCTCCAATTCATTGGGTAATGATTTATATCTCATGAGATAGATATGGTTGGAATGGTATGTTAATCTGGTTCAGTGATACAGGACTGGAATGAGGAGTGAACTCGATTCAGAAAGGGACTTTGTCCACTAAGATGGTCTTGGAAGCAATGCCTTAGATACTATGGAAATTATATCATGTGCTTAATGGTTTTCCACAATTAAATGTTTTATTCCCATGCTATTTTATCATGATTTATGTTCCTTTATGATCTATGCATTACGTACTATCATGATTTATTTCAAAACTCATTATTTTGATTTTTAAACTTTATGTTCATGTTTTGAACATGAAATGTACATGGGTAGTTTTATTTTATCCATGCTTACCCTTAATGAGCATTTGAGTTCACCCTTTATATGTTTTATTTTCCCCAGGATACAAAGAAAGGTTTTAGGTAAAAAAAGGGAAGATTTTTATGAGGGATGTTGAAGATATTTCACCAAGACTAGAATATTATGTTCCAAGTTTCCAAAGACACTAAACTATTATGGTCCTTTGGTGTCTATTTTTGTTATGTATTAAGTATTCCGCAAAAGTAATGTAATGTCTATGTACGTCAAGCTATGGGTCTCTAAAAATGTGGCCTTTGACATATGAAATGAGATGATAAAATCATGACACACTGAGATGATACCTCATGAAGACTGTGATTATATATGATCACCAGAGTATTCCATGTATAACATGTAGTAGAGATGGGTTGTGGTGTTCCTTGATTATATTTTTGAGTTACCCTCAAGCAGGTATTGGCTGTGGATTTCCTCAAAGTTCCGGTCTTACCCTCCTGAAGGGCTGGGAAGTGGAATTCCTCAATGTTATTTATGAGTTTCCCTACAGAAGGGCTAGGTAGTGGATTTCCTCAATTTTCTAGGATTACACTTCAGTAGGGCTATGAAGTGGATATCCCTGACAACCTTATTTGGATTATCCTATAGTTGGAATGGGTAGTGGATTTCCCCAATGAGAATCTTCAGTTGTGCCCTCCAGTAGGATTGGTTAGTGGAGTTCCACAATGACTATCAGAGTTGGACCCTCATATTTTACCAATAAATGGGATCCTTACATATAATTTTTCCCCTTGACTATGCATCCTAGTGAAGAGACATGTTTTGATGTCCATTTTGACTCAAAAGGAAGAGGGACACTTTCCCCACTGAGAAACATTCTTTTGACATAAACATAAAACTATGTGAGTGAGTCATTGATTCCCAAAGAAGATAGTATAATGTTTTGGTGATTGAGTTCCTTAGACTTATGTGCTTAGGGGAGATATGTGAGATTTTTGGAATCATTGATGGACTTATTTTGGAACTACTAGCCACTGTTCTTCTTGGATTGAGCTGTGAGATGGAGATCCCATAATCTCTCTTCTGGTATTCTTTGACTGAGTATATATATATCCATCTTTGGAACCCAATACTTGGGTTTGGATACTCTCCTTCTAAGAGTGGTGAAGATGCACAGGACATTCCATATGATTTACGGGTCCATCTTCTATTGGTCAGATGAGTTTGGTCTCCTACTATAGGTGGAGAAGGTTTTATGGGTACTTCATCTACTCACTATGTTTATCCCCTTGTAATTTGATGAGATTAATTTCACTCTTACTGGGTTGAGCTGTACTGTTTCACTATACCATGTTCTATCTAGTGTCTTCCTCTTCTAACGTATTTCTTGATGCTCCCCAACTAACTTTCAAGGAATCCTATGGGGTATTTTTATACTCACCCCACCATGGGAATTTACCACACATGACGTGTCTTATGAAGACCGTTGATATGTTGATCCTGATTATATAGGAGATTTGGGATTATGGGTGCTTGTATAACGTATAGTGGTTGTAGCTTGGGATTTAGGAGCTAGACTCTCTCAACTATTTTACTTTTCAATTTTTCTATCATGCGACGACACATTTGTTGTTAAGTAAGTATTTTTAACATTTACTTTTCATCTTCCATTAAAATACTTTTTTAATATCTATGGGTTCATGCAATATTGGTTTATTTTTATAGTTGTGTTCCATATATTATTCTTTCCCTATTCACTTTTCCATTGAGTTGGATTTGTGAAAGTGTAATGGTACTTAGAAAAAGGTCTCCCTGAGTAAGTTATGACTTCAGTGATTATCGCCACCCCTTAACTATGGAGGCAAGATTGGGGTAGTTGCAGATTGAGCCCCGACATGGGTCAGATCATGAAATAGGGTTAAAAACCTAGAATTCAACTAAAAATAGTAGGCTCAAATTTGTTTACAAAAACATTAAAGAAAATTATACCTATAAGAGGACATGATATTATAAGTTAGATATAAACAAAGAGTCTTGGAAATTCTTTTCTAAAATATCCCATGAATAAAAGTTTAAAACATATTAAGAAAATAAGTTTTTCTATAAGAGAAGGTGTGAAGGAAAGAAAATATCATGATTTTCCAAGAAAAGGTTAAATTATTTTTATATAAATCTAGAAGAACCACCACTTAATCAATGGAAACACATTGAAACCTAAAATGTGGAATTTTTATTTCAAATAAAACAAAAAATAGAGTTTTCATCACTTATAAATCCTTTCCCAAAATAACATTTGTAATAAATGATATTTTAATTTTGAAAATAGAATTTTAATTCACATACTTTTTTTTAAAATAAAAACCCACAGTAAAAGAATGAAATATATAATCTCAAGTAGGAACCCAATGTCAAAGAATATAGATAAACCCCCATATAAAACTACTATCATAAATTTAAAAGATAAAAAAGGGATATAATAGAGTGTGAAACAAAAATACCCAAGATAATTTGATTATATAGATTATAATAATCTTTATAAAATTAAACTTTCATAATTTTAGATTCTCTGAGAAAAAACTAAATGGAATGAACTGATAGATTTTGTTTTATTATTATCATATAAGAACCCTAGTCACTCTCACATCCCTATCAGGGGAACTACAATAGTAAAGTCATGACATAAATTTTGTGGAAAATAGTCATTGTATAATCTATACTAATGTGGAATAAACATGGATCTATCATTTAACTACCTAGATCTCACATTTAGAAAATCAAGTGTAGGTGAGAAATAATAAAACAGGCCATATGATCATCACAATAACAACCAATGAGTCATAAAACATAAATCTCATCTCATATTTAACAAAATTTCATGAATAATCCCAATTCAAATTTTATAAGAACATCAAATATAACACTTCAATCCCACCCTTAAAGGAAAAATTATATATGAGGCATAATTCCAAGGGGGGATAAAAAACATGAGCGTAATTATTAAGTATAAATCTTTTTATAAACTGAAAACAGACCATTGAAAATTGACATTGAATGAAAATTCATTTTTCCAACTTTTTATAGTTCAAACGTAAAACAAAACTTTTGAATTAATTTCAGAATCACATTTTCTTTAGTTTTAAAACTTAACACACTCTTTTGAATCAATAATTTCCCAGTCGAGATGCTTTGTAAAGGAAAAATACTCCTTTCATTGAAATAATCCCTTAAAACCACATTTTTCCATTTAGAATCTAAAAATAGTGTCAAGTATAACTTTTAACTTCATATTCACTTCAAAGAGTTTCTAATACATTTATACCCACAATTGGAACACATGAAATAAATTTTTTGATTTTTTTTTAATATACTAAAATCACTTTTTTTCAAATAAAAAAACATGGAAATAACTTTATAAACACATAAAGGGTATCATTTATAGATGTATATTGATAATAAAATCATTTAGAAATTCCAAATATGTGATAATTTTGAAATTAAATAGAATTATAAAAAACCACCAACCTCAAAAATGACAAAAAATAACCTTTGATGTCAAGAGGGAAAACATGTAAGATGGAAATCACTACAGGGCCTTGAAAACCAAAGTCATAATTAAAACCAATCCAAAACGCTAAATTTCTTCCGACGGGAATTATAGTTTTCAGGATAATGGAAAACTAAGGGTAAATGAATTTGGGAGGGTGGGGGGGAAAGGTTGAATGAGGATAAAAGAATATTTTACCAATTAAAACCACTAGAAGTGAATGGAAGAAGGGATTGTCAGCAAGGAGGGTGAATGGAGGTTCTCTATTAAGCACATCCCTAAGTTGGACGAATGAGAGGGGGAGTAATGAGGGATGTAATGTTTAAAAAAACGGGGTAAAAAATTGAAAATAACTTCATAATGAAATATGGGAAGTTATATAGTTTACCAAACCATGGGATAACGATTAAGACTCTACTATAATAAAGTATCATCCCTCGCATGGTCATCACACAAATTTATTCCAAACCATGCTCTAATCACATGTCAACACCACTATATAAAATTAAGCCTTGTGGTTTTATATAAGTGTTCACCAAGCTATTTGACAGCCATACAACCCCAACTGAACAACTAAAGTACGTCACATGATGTCCCCTAAACATAATGTGGTACTAAAATAGATGAAAATTTCCTAAAAAAATAAAATTTAAAATCCAAAACTCCCAAAATTGAAAAAGGAAAAAATTATATAATATTCAATAAAATAATGACTTGGGGGTGTTACAGCCAAATTAGAATATATTCAGAAAACTAGGGCATGCGCCCAAATAATTTTGATGTAGAAATAATTTGAGGGTCTTGAAAAAAAGTTAGTATTCCTATGGAAATATTTTATTAAAAAAATATGAATTGATATTATAAAGAGTCTGATAAAAAAAATAAAAAACACAATGTATTGATATTTTCTCCACATTATTAAAGAAAAAGTGCAACAAAAATAATTTGAAATTCATAACATTAGAAAAAATCAATACGTTATAGAATTTTTTTTGAAACGATTACCCATACTATAATTTTAAAAGAGTTTATTGAATATTTGTTTCCAAAATACCCCAAAATATTAAGCTATTATGGTAAATATTCTCTCCATATATGTGTTTCATGCTTAGAATGATTTCTGATCTATAGAAGGCATGGTTCCCTTTAAGATTATTTTCAATGGTGTGATATCATAAAAGGAATTTTTATATTTTAAATCATATAATTGGTGTTTTTTCTTTTAAATAATTTGTATCATAATATATTTATCCCACATGTCAAAGTGGGAGAAATATACTATTGAGTGGTATTAATTTTCAATAATAAGATGGAGGATGTATAATCCACAAGGATTATAATACAAAATCTATGCTGGTAGGGGAATATATCAAACTAGTTGTTTATATAGTTTAATGTTTATGGTAATTAGTGAAATATTTTTAAAAATCTTATTTTCAAAATTGAGCATGGAGCATATTGAATTAGAGTTATAAAAGAGGTTTTTATTTCGATTTGGTTTTTATAAAGGTTATGATATCAACCAATAATATATATGGGCTTTCAAGAAAACAATAAATTAACATATTAATTTTTAACAAAAACAAATTATGAGTGTATTGGAACCTAGATTTCTAAGAAAATTAAATTGATGGAATAAGATTAAAATTTGGTTTTGTTTTTTATAAATAAGTATTATTGGATGAAGTATGTCTACAGTTAATTTTTAATACATTTCAATAATTTGAAAGGTTTTTGGAGTCATATTTTTGAAGGGAGTATAAATATCACTACAATAATTATCTTGATGTCATAGAGAATTTGGTTGGTTAATGGAACAGATATTAGGTTAATGTAATAACAATATATTCCATGTGTTTTTTATGTAATATTGAGTGTGGAATAATAATTTTGGCACAGTAGTTTTCAAATTATGTGTTCATCTCACAATAATAAGTCATTATGAATAATGTGGTCTTGTTTTTTGTTATAACTTGTAATAAAAACAATAATTTGAGGCAACAAATTTGATCTTTATAAACCAAACCAAAATGGAAGGTCATAGATTAAGTGGAGTAAGTTTTTAAGAATAAGATTTTGGGTATGTGTGTTATAGTGTTTAGATCTACACCATAATCAGATGTTACAATTTAGTATGGAATAATATTCCACACCAAAATGATAGTAATTATTCTTTAGTGGTCTTACATGGTGAGTTATCTAGTGTTTTGAGGCTACAAATTGTTATATTTGAAATAACTGATGGGTCAATATGTTTAGTGAGATAATTTAATTGAGATTCATTACACCATAATAGGATGTTTTCACCTATTATTCCTTGGACATGTTAAAAAATTTTAGGTTGTAAAATTTTTCATATAATAGAATATTTTGTTGATTAATGATATTTTTAAACTAAACATTATTGATTGTTTAGAAGAACAATCTTGTGGTGATATGTTTCATAAATAGTTGTATTTATTTTATTAAAAGAATAAAATTTTTAATTTGATTATTTTGATACGTGGAAAATGGAGATAAAATAAAAAAAGAGATTAATATTTTATCCATCAATAATTATAAAATATCCATTATATCACGGATTAAGAACTCTCATGAAATTGAAGATTTGAGTCTTCTTATAAGGATATAGTAGATGAGAATTCCATTTATTGATTTAGTGTACTGATTTCTTGTGAATCATTCATTGCAATGAACATTAAGTTTTATATTTTCTAATTTATATTGAATTAGTTAGTGAAGTAATAAAAATTGGTAGAAAAAATTGGATTATGTATTGATTCAATCCTAAATAATGTAATTTTTAAATAATGAGTATGTTATTTCTTAGAACATCAACACATCATCATTTTCTAATAATTTAATATATCCCTTTTTAGTTAACCATGTATAATATATATGTCCGTACACTTTATTTTTATATTGTGTACAGTTTTCTTAGAATGATAGGTATGAGTTATCATGCTAACCTGAGAAAAAGATAAACTTTGAGATAAATTTGATCTCCCTAATCTAGCCTCCACACTTAAGGTGATTTGGGACGCTATGGTTCTAATAAAAAGAAATAAAAAATTTCAGTAGAAATAATTTTTGTAGATTAGTGTATAAAAAATTGCTACCAATTCCAAAAAACTTAATCATTACATGAAAACTAATGAAATAACTTAAGAAAATGTTAATAATTGTTCACTATCTTATAATGTATTCAGAATATCGATGAAGAATAATGTTTTGAACTTTAAAAATTCAAAATATGGAGAACATGAAACACTATTAACATTAAATAATAGATAATTCAAATATAACACCAAAATTATTTAAAACTATTGCAAGAAACAATATATCTAACCTTAGCATGTCAAATTGACATGTTAATACCCCCATAATTATCCATCCATTTAAATATAATTGATCACACATGATTTTCACCTAATATTTAATATATGATTAATATTTTAAAAAATGTTTTCCATGAATTGCCAATTCAAATTATAACACTATAAGGATATGGTTCCAATAAATAAAATAAAAATCTTTAAATAGACCCAGGTAAATTATTTATAATTTAAAAATTTAAATTTTACTTGAAAATTCATTTTTAAAACAAGAAATTTAAATTTCCAAATTAAACTTTATTTATTTATTATATTTATAAAAAAATATTCTAGGAACAACCTTTACAAATAAACCTGGAGATTATACTAATTAAATAAAACAGGGGGTTAATACCACATACCATTACGAATCAACCTGGAGATTATACTAATCATGTGACAACCACAATGTTTTATTGGAATCAATAAAACTGCATCTATAAAAAAAATGAAAAAGTTATGTATATAAAGAACAAGTAATCAACTCTCAATAGACCAATGTTTTTTTAACCAAAAAATACACCAAATTTCCAAAAACATGTAATCCAAAATTTCCTTCAATATCAATGTATTTCTTAAAATAATTCATTAAATAAAAAAATTTATCAATGGGGACATCAATGAAATTAAACCAACCATTCTTTTCCAAATCCATCTGAGATTCCATGGATTGAGAATGGGATATAAGAGAGGGAAAATGGGAGAACATAGAAATCTCCCCATGTGTCTGGATGGTTTTGCGAATAAGGACAAGAAGGAAACTGGATATTTTTGGTCGAGAATAAACATAATTTAACATAATTTTTTTTCAAATATGGAAATCAATAAGAACTCGGTGGAACCCCATTGACTACTTGATGGAATCCCACCAGGCATATAGTTGATTCATAGTGGTTATAATCCCTATGGGTTTCCCACTAGGTAGCTAGTGGAACTCTATTAGGTGCCCAATGCCTTACTATTTCAACCTACATATATTTTTCCATTCTATTAGAACTATAAAATCCCAATACCATTTTTTATAACATTATCACTATCTCAAAACACTTTATGTAAATTTCCTAAAAAAATAATAATTACACTCTAAATTAGAATCCAAACAATTTAAATAAGACTAAACCACTATAATAATTTTTCAGAATTTAAATTCAAAATAATACCTCGTTTAATAAGATCATGAGATATTAAAAAATCCTCATCATAACTCTTTTCATCGTTAAAAATGTCATAAAATATTTTGAGATAATCTTCTCAATACCTTTTGACCATGAATTCACAATTAACACAAACAAAATTATATCTAAAAACCATCTATATGATTTTGATGTGAATATATAATAAAAATAACACACTATTAAACACCCTATATCTATAATTCCACAAAACACACTAACTGTTATAGTCAATGGTTTTTTAAAATGTAGTTATTTTCGATAGCATATATGACCCGCAACACCGAGCATAAAAAATCCAAGAAATATTATTATTTAAATAATATAGTTCTAAAAAACTATTAAATTGGTAGGTATGAATATTATTAACAACCTTATATAATATATATAAAGGTCATACTCAGTATTAATTAATTTTATTAAGAAATAACTCAATTTATAATAAAGTTATTGTATTCATCAAAAATACGTTTCTCTCAAAAAAAAATTTTTTTGGGAGATAATATTATTAATAATTTATGAAACTATTATAAATGGAATTTCATAAAAATAATATCATTTTTCAAATCATAATATCAAAATTATATTAGGGTTAAATTTTGGGATTTTCTGAAAATGTTGGGTATTCAGTGAATTGTAAAAAATATAACTTTTTGTGTGGAACTATCATTTCATTTCAATAAATTATGTAATTTGAAAGTATAATCATGAAGTTAATTAGATTAAAAATTAATATAAGTGTTATTTTGTTATATTTAATCTAATATATTACATTTGTATCATCTTTATACCAGATTTTGGTATAATCTCATTTTTGGATATTAAAATGCCTTTTTAAAAAACATTTTTCCATCACCTATCATAAGTTTAATTTTAAATTAAATTCATCCACTTATAAGAATATTATATTGAAAAATTGATTTCATATATGGAATCTGATTCAAAATATCATTTAATTGTTCTATTTTAATTTTTTACCATTTTGAATTGTAACAGCAACAAATAATTTTCACAATGATAAGGGTAAAACAGTTAATTAAGGTTAAAATTTATATGATAAAGACTAAACATTGACCCAAGCAAATGAATTTATCCTATCTTATGAGTATTTTTTTTAAAATTTCCATCCATTTCTCAAATATATGGACATGTAATTCCATATTTCTTTGTTTCTAACCACTTTAATAATTGAATAAAAGATAAATAAAAAAGGTCACATTCTTTCTTTTAAAAACTATAACAATTTTTGATAGTGATAAAAACAACATATGTTCAATTATAAATAGTAAATTGAAAGATAAATTTTTTTTATCATGGTAATTGTTTTCTAATTTTTATTGATGAAATAATTAACGTAAATTCTGGTGTAACACTAACACATTATTTATTTTATTAATAGAAAAATAAAATTAATGATTTTAAAATAGTAAAATTAAATTTATTTATAGAAATTATAGAATTTATTTTTTAAGAAAATATTTCCTATTATATTCATTTTAATGGATTATATTCTAAATCATTTGTTTTTATGTTGTTTTCAAATTCTAAATAAATTAATTGTTCCAAAAATGATATTAATGATATCTTATTATATGTAATTTTATACAAATTTTCTTAAATTTTAAAAAAAAATATATCTTTTAGAAAATTTATTCTTTTATATTTTTTAAAATATATATTATGATCTATTTATGGGGAAATTATCCATTTATAGTGATTATAATGACCCCTAATGAGTAAGCACCATATTGTCACAATAATTGTCAAAATGGGATACCACATGTTAAAAAGGATATATTGGTAAATGAATTATCCAAACATGTCCAAAAAGACATTGTATTATATTATTTCAACCCCTACACATCATATATTTTATTTATATTAGTTTGGAGACCTTTTTTATAAAATGTAATTGATATTAATTTAACATTTTATGATATTGAAAAAGTGCCCATCCCCCCACTTATAAGATTTAACCTCATATTCTATTTTATTGACAAATAAAAAGACTTTTGGTTCAAATAATCCATAAAAAATACATTCCTCTCATTCTATACCATGTCCTAGTGGTGTTGGTTTGATTAGGGGACCCTCCTAGGAAGTATTTTAGTGTAAACCAAAAGAGGTTGTCTGAAGAAGATGTTTCATTCCTAACAAGGAGTTTTTGTTTTATTTAATCATCCACATTTATAAAATCTTATTCAAAAAATAACATTGTTATATCTCATATACGTAGATTTTTATATGATATGTAATAACCTAAATCCATATATTCTTCTATCTAATTAGAAACAATACAATCGTTCATGTGTACGGCGAACTACCGCCTTACAGACTAATGTAATTCATTTTACATCCTCACCTCTCATGTCTGTTTATGATGATTTATTTAATGTATATATAATATTCATGAAATCTTTATCCTCCTAGAAAAGTAATATGTCATATAATTTCGTATCTTTCTATTCCTTGAAAGATGATAGCATCGTGTGTGTGTGTATGTGGGGGTTACCAAACCTATGAAGCATAGTGATTTGTTTTATTTTACGACATCTCATGAATGGTATATATAAGTGTATTTAATAAAATAATATTATTTTTATGATATAATTTTTATTCTAAAAATATATAAAAATAGTAACCTTCTTTCGATCATGATCATTGAAAAATGTAAATGTTACTTATCTGTATGTATGACCTACCGTCTCCATTATTATAACATAGTTAATTTTTTATAACCATATTTCATGTTTCATTTTAAAAATATAACTGATGCATAAAAATGAAAATTATTTCATCATTTTTATTCTAGATATGATGAAATAATATTCTCTTTGACCTCAGTCAACATACTAATGATATTTTGGCCATATGAGCCAAATATCATCAAAACATATGATAAGAACCTAAATGATTATGTAATAGAATATAGAATGATAATAAATAAATAAAATTAATAAAAATTGAAAAAGGTTCTTATTCAAGTAAATAATTAACTTTTGGTTGTTATTCAGTAAGATAAATAAGGCATGTCATGAGTCAAACTCAATGTAAAGGATCTCTCAGAAAAATTCTTTATCATTAGGTTATGAACTTTATCTTACCAAATCATTTTATCTATCAATTTAATTTTATAAAATAATTCTAAATTCCTTAAAAATATCTAGAATATATACCTAGATTATTCTCTATTCCTTTTATGGTTTAATACCTTCCATATGTTCATTTCACAAATTCCTTCATTATGAAATCTATTTTGATTATGATATGATGAAAAATTATGTAACCCATTTTATTTCGAAGGTTAATTCTTTTTCTAAACATTATGATTGACTTAAATTTTGGTGGAACACATAATCATTAAAATATTATTATGGGTGAAACCATATTGCACTCAAATCCACTGGGTAATGCTTGTGTCTCATGATATGTTGTTTAATGGAATAAAGATTAAAACCTAACACATTATGAGACTCCTTCCCCCATGTGATGTTGTGTTGGATGTTATCCTTAACATGTGATTATGTCATGTTCTGTGTTGTTTCAACATTTCTTAGTTATCCATGATCTTGTGATACCATGTTATTTATGTTATTCTCCCATTTAATTTATAAAAAGCCTTCTATTTTATGATATCATGTTATACCATGGACTAACATGTTATGTTTCTTTATCATGTTTATTCTCTTATATGGATCTCTAGTGGACCCATTTTGTCTATGTATTTTGCATCTTATCCCAGAATGTTTTAGGAGATCAAAGGGATTTGTTTTCTAATTATGGAGATTAAAATAAAAAAAACATTATTTTTATTTTTATTTTTTTACATTACTAGTCTTCCAAGGAAACTAAGACATTCATATCCTTGTTTTTTTATTAAAGGATATTTATGCTAAAAAACATTGAATAATTTGTATAAGAAGTATTGTTTTTCTAAAAACATTATCAAATTAAGGTCTAGTTTTTTTTATATTTGTACAATAATTCATTAGTGATAAACCTAGGTAAAATTATTTGTATAGGAAAATATACTTGAATTTTGGTGAAGTATAGAATGAGTGGGATCCATGAATTTACATAATTGATTGGAAAATACAAGTGTGTGTGATTCTAGAATATTTGTAACTAGAGGTAATAACCACAAAAAGAAACACTGAGCATTGACATTATCATCACCTAGTTCATTAAGATTTTTTCTTACTACAAACCTAGTTTCACATTCGTGAGAGATATGAATTATTTATTAAAAAAATATTTACCATTCATTATAGAGGGTTTCAACAAATTCTTAGGTTAAAAAATCTAATATCAAACATTGTTATGAATAATATAGATTGAGATCTAGAGTCTCATAAGTTAGTATATTCTTATTATATTTAATTTAATCCTTAAAATTTTATATGTTTCAATTTTTTATGTTAATATATTCTAATCAAGTTTTTTTTTCTTTTTAGAAATTGGTGGGAAATAGGAGAAACCATTCCAACAACCAATAAAATATAGAATTTAATGATTACCCCAATGATATGACTAAGATTATAGGAAAAAAATATGATAACTTCATGGAAGTAATAGATCAAGTATATCAAGTTATGAATAACAACATTAGTCATATGGAACACCCTCCTCCATTTAAGAAAGATCCATTTTCAGTTGAGACTTTTATATGAAAATGTAATTTTATATTTAGGGGATATTTCCCCTCATCGTGGTTGGATTATAACCATTGAGAATATATTATCTATGATCCAATGTTCAAAATAATAGAAAGTTTTGTTCATCATTTATCACATGGCGGGGGAATCCAATTAGTTGTGGATTATCATGAAGTCGAAATATGATATCTATTAAATGGAATGGGAAGAATTAATGATAATAATTTTTAAGAAATTTTTTCCCAAAACACTCTAACAGAAAATGTATAGGGAGATCCATAGAATGAAGAAAAAGTAAGGTTAGTATATTGGGGAATATGAGGAAAATAACAGAATGGTTTCACAATACACCTTTTTATTTTTCATAAACATCTAATGTAAGGTGGTCCATTTATTTAGTAGATCAATGTTGAGTCTGTGAAAATTATTATTGATTCCATACTTTGATATCAATGAGTTTATTGTCCATTGTGCCTTCAAATTTGATATGGATATTAGCTACAGTTAATGTTATTGTGGGACTAGTGATAAAAAGTGTAAAATATAGTTTTCTTTAGGTGCATCAATATATAAATCTCATGCAGGAAAGAAAAAAAACATCCCAAATATCCACAGTGTGAGAAGAAGCATCCTAAAAATTGTATTAGGGGAAGTAAGAGATATTTAAAATGTGGGAAAGATGGGAATCGGGCTAATCAATTCCAAAGAGAAATGGAGAATACTACTGCTGTAGAAGACAAAAAGAAGGTTCATATCAACACTATGCCTGTGGTTTAGTGTTTCAACTGCAAGGAACACATACATTATATAAGCTAATACCATATAGAAAAATTATTTTTGAGATAATAAATGAAAACAACCTCTCTAAGGGATATAGATAATGAAAGGGTATATACAATAACCTTCATTGAGGTGTATCCTTAAAATGATGTGGCGGCAGGAACACCAGTTATCTTTTCATGAATAAAGAAGGAAGTTTTTTATTTTTGTAATATTCATTTTTTATATCTTCGATGCTTAGTTGGACTATTTTAAAACTACCTGTAAACATGGGTATTGAGCAATATGTGATAATAATAGGTGGATAAATTAATGAATTCCAAGTTTATAATTCCTCTCTAATAAATGTTTGTTGAATGTCTCTTGAGATATACCATCTTACATTCTTTTTTTGGAGTCTGATACTATACTAATCCAAGATTTTCTATCCTTAAATAAAGCCAACATCTACTATCAAGAGAGATATACCACTCTTCACACTAAATGTCAAACTCTAATTCGGTACAAGTGTAAGGAGGATGATGAATATCCCATAGGGTATTCTTCTAAATTTTGTATATTATTTCCTTATGAATGAGAATACTAGGCCCAAATTTTTGAGACAAATGAGAGAATCACTCACAAATTAATGACCATTTTTAGAGATTACAGAAAATTATTCCCAATAGAGTTTCCTTATCTTCCTCATGACCAAGAGGTTGGGTTCTCATTATATCTTATACATGTACTTCTACTGATATCCAGTACTCTTTATTGAATAACCACAATTGAGTAGGAATAATTCCCAAAGAAGTTACAAGAGAATCTAGAAAAGGCATTTATATACCCATGTGTTTCCCCATGAGGTGCATCGATCCACTACATCATGAAGAATAATTATTCAAAGAGCCTCTGTATTGATTATTCTAAAAAAAAATCATGATAAAGAACACTTATCTCCTTCCATAGATAATTGAATTATTCTAACTACTATCTCAGCCCAAAAGATTTCTAAGGTAGACCTTCAGTCAAGATATCACCAACTAATGGTGAAGACGGAGGATACACCCAAAACTACCTTTCAAACGTGATATGGATGCTATGAGTTTATAGTGATTCCATTCAGACATGCTAAGCCTCCACCATTTTTAAAAAACATAAGGAATATAATCTTTATAGATTGACATCATATATTTGTGGTATAATTTTTAGATAATATTCTGATATACTCTAAAAGCAAGGAGGATCATGAGAATAATTTTAATACTATGATTAATAATTTATGAAAATAGAATCTATGTGTAATGTTTAGTAAATGTGAGTTTTAGATGAAGGAATTATCATTATTGAGAAATGTTATCACTAGAAAAAGAATATCTATAGACCCCCCTAAAACAAAGGTAATCGAGGAGTGTCCAAAACCAAAATCTATAACAAAGACCCATAGTTTCCATTGATTTTTTGGAATTTATAAATGATTTTTGAGAAATTTATCCTGATTTTAAAACCGACTTACCAAAATAAATCATAATGTGGTAAATTTTTTCTAGAATCATGAATGTGAAGAGATATTTAAGGATTTTAAAAACATCTTATCCCTGCATCAATCGTCATGTTTCCCTCAAGAGGGGAATTTTTTTCATATATAAAGATGATTAAAAGAAGGGTTTGGGCTATAAACTAATTATAACTGACAAAGTGATAGCCTATTCCTAAAGGTAGTTGAAATTTTATAAGAATATATATCCAAAACATGATATATTGTTGGTTGTATTGATAATTGTGTTTAAAATACGGCCACATTATCACTATGGTGAGAAGTGTAAAATATAAACAATTCATAAGATGCATAAATATTTATTTACTTAAACAAATATTAACCTATTACATCAAATATGGTTATATATAATCAATGTATATTATTTCTCAATTTATTATCATCCTTGGAAAGAAATCAATGTTGTAGATTATCTAATTTTAAATGATCCAACAACTTTATCATTGATTAGAATTGATAAGGATACAATATTATTATATTTGAAAACTATGGACATGGGAATCATAAGGAAAGGAACATCAAAATTACATTATCAAATGGTTTTTCAACCATAACTTTTAGAGAAGAAAAAATATGTATAAATAGAATATGTAGAGATTCAAAAGATAGTGTAACTTATAGGAAAAGGGGAATCCTCAATGGAAAAAATTAACGAATAAGGATTCACATGATTTGTGTCAAAACATTACATACCATAAAATATTGATATTTATATTTATAAATAGAATGATTCAAATAGATAGAGATTCTTTATCCTCCTAGGATGTAAGAAGATGTATCAAGATCTCTGAGAGAACTATTGATGGGAAAATATAAAGAACCAGATCACATAATATACACAAAATGTTTGTTATGTTTCTAGGTAGAGGTTGAAAGAAAAATTTCTATGAGGATGATACAAAAATTACCTTTACCTATATGTAAATATGAATAAATTACCATGGGATTTCATACTGGTTTCTTAAAGACATCAAAATAAAATAATGTGATATGGGTTTTGGAGGATCATCTTAAAAAGGTTTATTCAATTTTTAGAAATTTGATGCACTTATCATTTGATCAACATGAAACGATAAACACCAGATTAATGGTAAGGCTACATGGAATACCACTCTTGATTGAATCTCACTGAGATACTTATGAAACCCCTTACAGGGAGATATGCAGAACACCTTTTACTCAATAATTCAAATGGATACTTATGGATACTTATATAGAACACCTTTTACAATAATATATTTTACTCAATAATTCAAATGGATACTTGTGAAACCCCTTATAGGGAGATATGTAGAACACATTTTTTGTAGGGAATAATTCAGGGAACACATAATTTTGGGAGCTAAAATGGTGTAGGAAATTATAGAAAAGGTTATGACCATTTTTCAAAACATAAACACTACTCGAAGCCATACAAAGAGTTATTTGAATAATCGTCAGTGAGACTTGGATTTTGAGGATGGGGATAAATTGTTTCTCCAATTATCTCTCAATATGAGATTCATGAAATTTGGTATAAAGGGAAAAGACAATCCCTATGTACATAATACACCTTGAGATTATCGATCACATGGGATTTGTTTTTTATCAACTAGAATTCCCAATAAACCTTTCTCAGGTACATGAAATATTCCAACTACCCCTATTAATGTAGAATATACTAGATCCCTCACATGTGCTAAATTCAGAGGTGGTGTAACTAGAAAACGATTTTTATTAAGAGGATCATATTATTATGATATTTAATTCAGAGATAATTTTATACACAAATTAATAATTACATAGCCAATGTACTATAGAGAAACCATAAATAAAAAGATACCACCTAGGAATTGGTGGAATCCATGAAGTAGAGGTACTCTCACGTGTTTTAACATTTTTATGTAATATGAAATTTCATGGGATTATATTATTAATGTGTGTGGGTGGGTGGGGGGGGGGGTGGAATGAAACACATTAAGTTATATTTAAAAAGAGAACTATGTTCGATAACAGTTATGACACACAACATCGAGCTAAAACAAACCGCGAAATATTATTATTTAAATAAGACTATTATAACCTTGATATTATATTATAATTAATTAATAAAATTAAATTATTTTTAAAATATATATAATGTTCTTAATTTTTATTGATAATTTCTCACTAAAAAATCACTAAATTAATAGTAATTTCATTTTATTCTTCAAAAACATATTTTCTTATTTTTTTATTTTTTATAAAGGAATATTATAATTAATATATGGATAATTTAGAAAATATATTTCACAAAAATGATATCATTTTTGAAATCTGTATATCAAAATTATCTAATGGTGAATTTTTTAAATTTTACACAAAAGTGTAATTTTTAGTGAATTGTGAAAAATACAGTTTTTTTTAAATTGGCATTTCTTTTCAATAAACGAAGTAATTTAAAAGTCGAATTATGAATTAATTTTTCTTGTAGTAAAATAAATATTATAAATTAGTATTTAATTAAATTAATCAAATTTTAATAATCTTTATATTTAATTGTGGTATAAGATTGTCTTTGGAATTAAAAAGGGTTTTTTTCTTCTGGAAAACCATTTTAATCATGTCTAGTGGATCTAATATTAAATTAAATTTGGCCAATATTTTTAATTGAATCATGAAATACAGATTCTTTATTTGTATCATGAGGTATAAATTTGGTATATAAGGACCTTCTATTTTTAGTCATTATGTATAGTAACCATTGTAAATAATTATCACTATTGTAAAAGAAAACCAGTTAATTAATGTTAAAAGTTATATGATAATGACAAAATATTTAACCTAACATAATCCTTTATAATATTGGATGAGTTTAATTTGATCATTTCTATCTTGGTCTTCAATATATGGCCACTTAGTGCCATATTTATTTTGTTTTTCAATTTATAATAATTTTGTAAAAGATAAATGAAAAAATGTCACTTTCTTTCTTTTAATATCAATAATATTTTTTAAGTGGATAAAAACATATTATCATTAGTTATAAATATTATTTTTAAAGATAAATTTTTTTATCATGGTAATTTATTTATAATTTGTAGTGGTTAAATAATTTTCATAAATTCTTGAGTAATGATAAAAAAAAATTTATTTAATTAATATAAAAAAATGATTTTAAAAATATTAAAATAATATAATTTGAAATAATTATTTTGTTTCATGAATTTTATTATTAAATATAAACTATTATATATTTTTTAAACAATTTTATTCAAATTCATTTGTTTACATGTTGTTTTCAAAATCAAAATAAATGGATTGTTCTAAAAATGATATTAATGTTAATTTATAATAAATAATATTTTATTAAATGATAGAAAATTTCAAAAAATGTTGTCTTACAAAATTTAATTTTATTTGGTTGATAATATCAAACATGTTCTATTATTGGGATAGTTTTCATTTTATAATAAACATCTTGACTTATAATGAATAAAAACCTCATTATCACAATAATTGACAAAAAGTTTTAATGTAAGACAAAAAAGATATAAGGGTAAAAATCATATGTTAACTTTTCCAAATTTTATAGGATGATATAATTTTTATCTATTATCTTATTATTTTTGAATTATATCATTTTGGATCCTTTTATCCATGATAATTAGTTGATAATAATTTAATATTTTATGAAATTTCAAATATGCCCCTCCCCTCCCTTATAAAAGTGAATATACTCATTAATTTTCTTCAGAAAAAATGATTTTATTGGTTCATAAAATACCTAGAACAATAACTTAATTAGATCCATTAACACTTCCTTCAGTAATTTATTTGATTATAAAACCCTCATAGGAACGATTTTGGAGTAAACCAAAAAAGGTTATCTGAAAAAGGGGTATCATTCATAACTAAGTGTTTCGATTTTATTTCTTCATTCAACACCTTCAAATTTTATTAAAGCATAATAAAATAATTAAATTTATATATAATATGAATATATGTTATTATTATAATTACAAAACCTAAATACAAGACATATTCTATTAAATTGAAAATAAAACCACCATTCGTGTGTATAGCGGACTATCGCCTCATGAATCAATGTAATTAGTTTTCTATCATCGCCTATCACAGATATTTATGATGATATATTAAATTTATATATATGATATTAATTAAACATTTATTATTATTTAAAATCAATATAGCATATATTTTCTTACCTTTCCATTAATTGAAAGATGATAATGTTGTTCATGCATAGGTGTAAATTACAACCTTCGTGATGTGATGAGATTAATTTTTTTACCACATTTAATGGATGGTATATATATGTGTAATTATAAAAATATAATTATATTTATTAGTTTATGATAATTATTGAATGATAACGTAACAATTACTTTCTTTCCATCATGATTGAGGAAAAATTGAAACGTTACTCTGGCTTACATATGACCTATAGTCTCCATGATTATAACAGATGTTTTTTTCATAACCATATTTCTTGGTTGGGTTTAGAAGTATAATTGTTATATAAAAATGATAATTATTTCATTATTATTATTATTCTAAAAATGATGATATTATAATCTCTTTGACCATAGTCAATTTATAACAGTGATTTTAGACATATGAGCCAAATATCTTTTAAACATCAGAAATGAACCAAATGCATATGTAATTAAATATAACATGGTAATAAAAAAATGAAAAGATTAAAAAACATGAAAAATTATTTAAATTAGTTAAATTATTAACATATGTTTATTATTTAGGAAGATAAAAATAGTACACAATGATTCAGAATCAAGGTAAATGATCTCTCTAAAGCAAGATTTATCTTGGGGTTATGAACTTTATCTCTCTTACTGACTTTATATGACTCTCTATTTAATATTAAAGAATTATTCTAAATAATTTATATATGTATATAAAATATATATCTAGTTTATTCTCCATTATTTTTATTGGGTAATACATTCTTTATGTTCATTTCTGAAATTCTTTTTTTAAGAAAATAGTCTTGATTATGATACGAGCCAAGATTTTGCAACAATTTTTCTTTCCTTAGGAAATTATTATGTTTAAACATTATGATTGATTTAATTTTATATGATACACATAATAATAAACATGTTCTTATGGGTGATTCTACATATCTCTCCAATTAATTATGTAAATATTTTATCCCATGAGACGTTTTTATTGGTTTAGGGAGTTAAACATAATCCACTATAAGACTCCATACACCATGTGATATTGTATTATAAATTATCCTTGAATTATGATTATGTCATATTTTTTGTTTCTGGTATATTTCATATGTTTATATAATATTTCTATTCCATGTACATTATATTATGATCCCACGTGATTACTCATGTGCCTTCTCTTCAGTGCTATCATGTTATAACTTTGACCACATATTTATCATATTTATTCCCTTACTGGGATTTTTAGACCACCCATCTTGTCTATTTCTTACCTAGGTTGTCCCACATAGTTGTAGGAGATAAATGGGTTGTAGGTTCCCATTATTGATATTAAAATAGAGAATGTTTATTTTTATGTTGATGTTTTATATACCTAGTCCAAATACACTTCGCCTTTTCAATATTTTTTGTATTAATGGATATATATTCTAATAATAATGTAATAATATTTGTAAAAAGTCTTGGTTCACTAAAATAGAACATATTTTGTTCCCCAAATACTAGTATTTTATTTAATTTAAACCATATGATACTCCCCACTATTTGAATCTCATAAAATTTAATATCCTATTCCTTGCCAAAAAAATTATTAGATACTATATTTATACCCAAAAAATACAAGCGTTTTCATTTATTCAATAAAACTATATGCATAAGGATAAATAAAATCAATTTTCCTTGGTTTTTATCATTGTTTTAGTTATTAATTTTTAATTTCACATTCAAACCACCTAATTTTTATAAACCAATATTATTATATAAAATATGTTTTAGAAAAAATATTCCAGTTCATTTCAAAAGTAACTAGACTTTAAAAAACATTAATCACACTTTAAAATTCCTTTCACTTTAAATACTTGGTTATAAAAATAATTTATTTATTATCGAAATACCAAAACATTTTCCCTTCATTTCAAAACATTAAATATCTATATAAGTACATAACATGTCAAAAATATTAACTTTCAGGAGTAGTAAAAAAATATGTACTTATTTCTATTCATCAATTCACCCATTATTAAGTGGTTAGGAAAAAACAAGCTTCATTAATAGTTTCTTCTAATTAAATTATACCTTTGAAATAAAATAGTCGAAATTATGGATATGAACTTTTCTTATGTGACACTCTCTACATTATGTATGATCAAATATAAAACATGGATCATAGTTATGAATTTTAATGAAGATTTAGTTTTACCCATTTCATAATCAAAATACACAAACCAAAAACTCTTTAATTATTAATGTTCCTAGAATAAACACTTTAAAATACCTTGAAAATAGATATTTTCCATATAATTATTGATCATATTTATTTATGAGTTAGTTATCTTGTTTTAATCAGTTATATTTTTTATCTGTAAAATCCAAAAAATCTCAAATATTACTCTGACACCACTTTACATTCCCCAGAATCAAACCCTAAATCAATTGATACTGAAATGGCACACTTACTTTGTACACTCCATAATTTCTAGGGATTTTTGAGTAGAACAGAGGTTTTAAGTTAATATTTGAGGGATTATTTACCCTCATTTTTGAAAATTTGTCCATTATAAAGTCTTTTATAAATATTACATTTCCTTTCTTTATGTAAAGGATTATAAAAAAAATATTAACTTCAATGGGCATTTGATATACTTTTATATTTATATAACATAAAATCAAATCTGCTGATGAAAATAAATAATCAAAATAATCAAAATATAATATAATTTAATTTAATAACTCAAAATAAATGAATAAGAGAAAATCAGCAATATAAAAAAAGACGTCCCTTTCCAATGTGGATCTCACTCACTCCGACACCTGGTAAAGATGAACTCTAATACATTAAAACCCTTCTAGCATAGATTTCATCCAAAAATATACCAATATACATATTCAAACAAGAAAACCCATAAGTGGAAATTCATATGAGTTCAGATATATTTATGCAAGTTTTGAGTAAAAGGAATTATTAAAGACCATTAATATATATCAAAAGTTACATGTGAATAATATAGTACATGTATATTAACGTGACTATTAAATTTATAGACACTAATAAAAATTTATCAGATAAAAAATTAAGCAAGAGTATAATGTGAAAGATCACTTAGAATTTTAATTATTTAATAGTAACTGAAACCTTCCACACAACTAAGAGGATCTATACTGCTTCAAGAAAAATAATGAATACAAGATGGGGTGTTGTGGGGGAAAATAACAATGTTATAATGGAACATCTATATAGGGTAAGTAGAAAACAGATCATGTGTTACAAGAACATTCATGTAGGGGAAAATAAATCATGCTTCAGAGGAACATCCATATGGAAGAAAACATATCATATACCATGACACATTAATTTTTTTATACATATATACTATATATTCTCAATAAATCAATGAAACTATCTAATAAATTAATAATAATTCAAATAAAAATGAACATACTTTATAAATATATCTCATTCCGATCATAGATATAACAAATAAAATTAATAAGATACTTAAAAATGATAAATAAAAAAACATTTATGTCAAAATATAAAATATTAATATCCCTAAAAAATATAGCAGTACCTCATGACAGTCCATGATAACTAGTCGATATATATAACAAAAAACAAACACCAGTGAATTTATTGCAGAATATCAAAATAAAAGGATAGAGCTTTCCCACTGCTCTGACAAATTGTGAAATACCCTATAAGTTATTCAACCCAATTAGTGACATGAAAACAAAATATATTAAAAAAATATCTATCTAAATTATATGAGACAAATAACTATATAATATGTCAAATATCTCATTGTATCATTATACTAATTTAAATAGGAGACACCTACATTGATCAATATCTAAAATCACACTAAAAATACCATGAGCTATTAGCCTTACTAAAACCATTGGAGGTGAACTGATATCTTCCAAATGACATAAACCATAAAATTTAATGAAATTTATAAGTCACTAGAATCACACCATCTACTAAATAACCACATAGGCATCGTCCACTTCTTAGAAATACAATATCACTAACCCAATCATGAAAACATAATAACATTTTTATTTATATTCTTAACATAAACAACTAAAATAATACCCATTGATCTACGTAAAGAAACCAAAGAGAGGGAATAATCAAAAAATGACATAATCTTCCTTTTACAGATATCAAAAAATAATCATTATGAAGTCTCATGGTCTAATGAACTAAACATGTTATTATGAAAATAAATGGAAAAATAAATAAACTCAAATAGAAAACCACACCATTGTTAAAGTACTCTCCAATTAACTATCATAAGTTTCCCAATTAAATATATCTTTGGATTACCCTTACATAAGTTTCTTAATTACATACCCCTAAATAAAATTGGTTTAACAGGATGAAAAATTATTGTTAGAAAATGCTTTGTTTAACAAAAAAATATTTGATTATTGTGGCATTAAACCATCTGTATCCAATTCACAAAAAATTTATTTATATCCCCATTGATGAAAAAAATTTACTAAAGGATAAATTGTTTTTAATAACAGATAATTTATTCAGGTTATATATATAAAAGATTTATTTACCCTTTTTAAATTCTAAACAAAGAGTATAAAGAAAAAAAAATATCAATAAAAAATAAATAATTGAAACATAATTCAATAATTTATATCAAATACTATGAGAAATTAAATCAACAAACATGGGCAGGGAAGATAACATAATCATATACTATTATGAAATATTCCATTTAAACAAAATTAATCATATAAAATTTTCACTAAATATTTCTAATATGAATAATATCTATGATAACATTATAAACAAATTAACAATTAAAATTTCTACCTTACAAAGACCTAAAATGTATAAATAAATTAACAAAATTTAAAAAACTCATATTAAATTTCTAAAATCAGTAAAAAAATTAATTTATCATAGAAATATATCTATAGAAACACCTATTTAAATATCTAAAATCGTCATTTCACTTCAGAATAACAATCCAAAGAAACATAGGATGTTAAGACTACCCAACTCTATAACTAATTGATGAGATCATTTTTATGTTATGGACACCAAATAATTTTACTAGAATCAATCAACTAACATCCATATAAAAATTAAAATAAAATCCTAGTGAAAACATATTAATTCACAAAACTATAAATATGAGTTGTTTCCACGTTTGGAAAACATGGTAGTGGATATCTAAATCATGTAAATATGTATATATTACCAACTATAATGATTTTTTTATTGTTTTTGAGTTTAGAATAAAACTAATATACTGAAAAAATGGTTAATAAAAACTTCGGCTATAGAGATTTTTCTCCATGATTATCAAAACCATGGTGATAACTGATTCCTTAAAAAAGCACAATGACAAAAATCAAAACGAAGTACTCCAACACCACTATAAAATATACAAAAAATAGATTATACAAGAATATCTATTTGGTATTATAAAATTCAATTTAATATTTAGTAATTACATAATATAAATTAAAAAATATTAATGAATTAATATTTTTTTTGGTAATTTTTAAATATATATTAATAAAAGTTGACTATTTTTTTAATATTATTTAGTATGTACAGATCATTTAATCTATATTTATATTTCTATTCATTACATAACAAAAAAATTCATACTTTACTACCATGGATATTCAATCAATGGTAGTATGAGTTGATATATTTTTATAATTTTTTGAAAACCGTGAATGTAACGAGCTATAACTGCAATTTTAAAAATTATGGAAAAAATTATTGTCATAGACTCAATTCTAGTCATGTCAACAAGTAATATACTCATTAAACTATTAACCACAAAATCCCCAAATTCCCAACCCTAAATAATTAAATTTTTTCTCTAAAGTTAATGCATTACCAAAAGTAGATCAAAGAATTACTAACCATTATCAAAACCACTATCAATGACTTAAAATCACAACTTCTTAGCCTCCTTTAACTATCATATAATATAAGAATTTCAACCATATTTGAATCCACCTTTATCTATAGGAATAACATATCAAAATCCCTTTCTAAAAAAACAAAACTAGAGAAGACTTAAGATGAATAGAGAAGAAGAAAAAAATCAAAATAAATACATTGATTTGTTGAAGAAAATAAACCTCAGATACCATGGATTGGTAGGGGAAGATGAGATGGATAAAAGGTTAGAGACCATAACTCTTTCCTTCTCTTTGGATGATCCAACAATGAAACCCCATAAGGGGAATTTAAATATAAAGAGGTCAAATACTAAAATTCACCGGTTTTCAAAAAAAATCTAGGCACCAGTAGGTATATATCAGATACTTACCCGCATCTCAATGGACCATTGTATAATTGGTGAAGGCTAATTGGGTTTCCAGTGGTAGCCTATTGAGTATTGTCCCACTAATTTTCTCACTAGGTACCTAGTTGATCTTTATATTTTACCTGATATCTTATTTTTATCACTACAAACATTACATTTTGTAAAATAGTATACTTCCTATTATCAATTTTTCTATACATGTCACTATATTATGAAAATATATTTAATGTTTATATAATAATTATAAATAATCACAAAATCCCCAAATCAATAAAAATCTAAAAATTAAACAATCCAAGAATTTTATTATTAATTCTCCCATAAAAATCAACTTTTTTAATTAATTTAATACGATCATAAGTAATTAAAATTGGTAACCACAATTATAGCACCTAGGTTTTCCTCCTCCAAAATTAATTTGAGATAATTAATTCTTTATAAGTACCTCACTTATATTATTTTGTTACTATCCTTTTTTATTTATTTAACAAATTATTACTTCCATGTGTTTGAGGGAGAAAAGTTCTAACACTCCAACAATCCATCATGTCAGCTTCTACCATAGCTTATTTTTCAATGTATATATGTATATGGGCTCATCAAATGGGATCAACTTTAGTCAAATATAAGATTAAAAAATTATCATCAAACTTCATTCCTTGATATTATTTTTGTTGATCATCTCTTATGTAATGGGAACCAACTTAAAAAATCACCTATGTATTCCATAAACATTATTTTACTTATCCTTAACTCTAGGAACTCTTGAAATATTCTTAGATACAGTATCATAGGATATAATTGACGAAAAAAGTCTTACAAAATTAAAAACATCTGAGATCCTAATATTTATTTGGTTATTTTCCCACCTAAAAATTCTTATTAGTTACTCCTTCTATAATATCAATACCAAGATCCTGCTTTGATATATTAGGATTATGATGGAACGACAAGATCTAGTTGATCCTTTATAAAAAATCAATCTTCATACAGAAATCCACCAACTCTAAACATGGAAGGACTTTCAGTTTGGAACTGCAAGGATGAATATATCGATTTCTTCAATTCTTTATTCATTCCCTCTCAGAGAAAAAAAATTAATTAAATAAATGAACTCAATAATTTTAAATACCTTCCATGTTCCAAACTTCTTACCAATGGATAAAATATTTATAATTACGAATCGCTAAAATTATAAAAAACCTAAAATAGGGTAAAGGACTTTGAAAAAATAAATTTTCATTGTTCAGAAAGGTTTTGACAACCAAAATAAAAAATTCCCAATCTAATACTATGTTTCTTTATTCACCAACTAATGATTGAATTATTTTATAAATCAGGTTTCTTTTATTATTTCAACAAATTTTTTTAACAAAAAAATTTTCAAAAATAAATATTTTCTAAATATTTAGAATAAAAGTTCAAAAGCTATTCAAGACAATCAAAATATATTTGAAAATCCATGTATATGTATGGAATCAATATCCATATCTACCATGATGTTTTAATATCATACCCATCTAGACCCATAATGGTTACAAACACCTATAAAGAACAACAAACCAATATCATATACAATTTGATCTGATACCACTTATCATTTAAAATTATTTCCAACTCATGTTTAATTTTAATAAGTTTAGGTAATAGTTTTATAGGTACTTATTTGTTATTTATGATCTAAATATCTATCTTGATCCTTTTTATTATAGTTTTTTTTCAATGATTCAACATATGTTGGTGACTGATGTGGTAATTCTTGGAGAATTTTTATGGATTACTTTAATGAAATTGGATTTCTTTTTGAGAAATTATTCATGTAATTTTTATTATATTTGAACTATTATTATGTCTAAAAGGAAAGCATTAATTGTTTTCAGGATAACACAATTTTTTGAAACAAGGAAGAAGAGTTGAATACCATGAAAAATTAATATATTCACATGAAGAATTTAATGAAGCATATGAAAATTAATTATATTTTTTGGATGTAAGATTGATTTTGTAATGGTATTATAAATTATCAAAGGAAGTATTTGAAAAAAATTGGTTAACCACAAAAGCCAGATGGTCCATCCCATTAAAATTATTATGGTTGATAGCTCAACCATAAGTTAGTAATAGCCCATGGATCCAACATGGTTCTAGGGGTTAGTGAGTGGACTACATAGAGGCCACTAGGATGCACCCACTAGAGTTCATGGATAAGTGTTCATATGTAGGGAAGAGTAAACCGTATATCCCATTGTGTGAGGCATAGTTCTGAAATAGGACCCCAGTATGCTATCATATACCAATTCAAAAGTATATTTTACTTATGTTGTTGCAGTCGGCCAACATTGAGTATAATGAGGGACACGGGTTTATGAAACACTATTCATCCTTTTAAAATGTTGCTGATAGAATATGGGTTTTTAAATGAATTTTCTTTGATCCATAAAATTTTCACCTGAAAATTTCTTTAACCTATTTCCTAACCGAAGGGTTCCTGTATGCTATAATTCAGGGATGGCACAACTGCAATCAACTATCAAAGCTTTAATGGACATGTTTTTGAGATAGCGAGGTTGAAAAACTCCATAAATGCAATCTATTTTTTAAATGAATGAATCAATTTAATGAATTTTCATCTACCAAGGTTGATACAATTCTTAATGTTTGTCATTAATTCAAGAATGAGCTTGAGTAATTAAAAATAGGAGGATGTGATAAAAGGGTAAATGTGATGGAAGAGTGGATTCATGATGTAAGGAGGTAAAGCCTTTTTTTGGATGTCTTCTAAGATGGAAGCCTATGTTCAAAAATGTAAAATTCATGATCCTTGGTGATTTGAAATATTTTTAACACATAACATTTTGCTGATCTTAAATACATCTATGATACAACAATTTTAATAGTGCCTAAGGTGGTATGAGGTGGTGGATCCTCCCTTATAAATACATAGAAAACAATTCTAAGAGATCTACAACCAATCATACTATAGATCTAGCATTCTATAGAAAAATAGTATGTCTATGAAACCTTTTGTCCATGAGGAGGAGTTCCATGAATCATTCGTCCTATGAAATGGAGGGAAGTTCCTGTGGCCACTTGAATTTTGAATATCGCACTCAAGGGATACAAATATAATTAATTCTATGATGCCTTAAACGTTTTCATGAACATAATGAGATATTTCATACCATTTTTAGTTTCCACCATCTGGAATGTGGTTCATATATAATATCATTAAAAATTTATTGAAGAACTTCTATTTTTATTGATTATTTTTTCAAAATGCCTTGTTTTCATGAACTCATTAGTATATAATATTGAGTCAATAAAAAAAAATTAATAATTTTAAGGGTTTTAATTTAAATAAAATTACTTTTTAAAAAGAAATAATTTATATACCCACCCTCTCTTAGTGGTAAATATATTATGGGTAACATAAACTTTTGTTCAAGAAAAAAGTTTCCTGTAAATATCTAATATGATTTATAAAATATTGATAATGATTATTATGTAAATAGATGAGGTGTTCCCAAATTGGATGGTAAGAACTATAAAAATAAGATGAATTACATATTAACATACCTCTTATCACTTATCCTATAAGTGAGAGATGCGAAAATAGTGGGTTTTCCACCCATTACTAATGATACTTACATAAAAAAATATGATAAGAAAATGTTTGAGTTAGATGGAATGGCTCAAAATAACAAATTAAATTTTCTATATGAGAAGGTATATATAAAGGTTCAGGGTATACAAACTACTTGTTGGTGCCAAAATGTTGGAAGAATAAAAATGAAAGAGAAGAGGCCCTGCAAACTGCCTCGCGAAGCCACTTCGTGGAGTCCCCCAAGCATCGCAGCCGCCGTGAAGAAAAGGAGGCGGACCCCTCCGTGAACGCCGTTGACATGCACAACGCTACTGCGAATTAAAAGAGGTAGACCCCTCCACTAACTCTGTTGACATTCGTGATGCCGCTGAAAATCAAAGGAGGTGGGCCACTCTGCAAATGACCTTGACATTCGCGACCCACCGCGAAGCAACTCAGCCCCTCTTTGTGCCGCGTAATCTCTGCTTCACGACACCTCTTGCCTATAAATATTCCCCCCTGAGCTTGAGAATGGACAGACAATCTGACCATTCAACTTCCTAGATCCCAAATCGTGAAGCACCCTTTGCTATGTGAATCATGAGCTACGCGAGGTACTTATGCTCTGCTAAGTGCCTCCTTTTTGACTCATTTCAATCCCCTCTTCCGGGAGGGATTCCTTTCGTGAAGCCAAAGGGATTTCGTGAAGGAAGGGGATCCCCAAGGGGACCCAGGTCATCGCAGAGCATTTATGCTTCATGAAGCACACCTCATGTACATGTGATCAACATTCCAAGGAAGGGTCACTGTACTTCGCGAACCACAATGCTTCGCGAGGCGCCCATGCTCCGTGAGGTAGTGCTCCGCAAATGCCTTTCCACATCACGAAGAACCTCCCATTTGCACCTCTTCCCCATGACAAGGCTAAGACACCCCACTTCGCGAAGCACACCCCTTCACAAGTTCCCTCCACGACGTAGAGAAACTGAGCTCCATGAGGCCCCAGGCTATGGACCCCTCTACCTGCAAATCCCTTTCTTGTGCGACCCTCTGGGTTTGCACGATGTGATTTCAATGTCCCCTAGACAGCACCACCCATTGTGTTGCTTCGCCTCATGCTTCTTCTCATTGGGACGCTATCAGCTATTTATTCTTTGCATAGTCATGCTAACATGGACCCCTTAGCGGATCGCTCCATAACACCCCAGTCATGGCCTTGTCGATGCCTTCCCTCCCACAAGTAGAAGAGGGTACCAGTTATGTAAGTCCTATGGGTGTGAAGCGCACCCACCTAGTCCGAGCTATAGGACGTTAAACTACCAAGCACCATCATCCTCAGCACATGATGTTAAACTATGATCTGGAACCATGCCTCGCACTCAAGGCCCCCGCCTTGTACATTCTCCACGCCCGCTCGTCTCCATGGGGATGGGATCACCACTCACATGGGATGACATCTTCCTTCTCAGAGTAGCGTTTGTTCGTGGGAAAGGGCAGCCACCTTGTTGTAAGCACCCATCTCTTATTGTAGGAAGCAGTACCCCGGCCCCTCCTCACTTATTTGGTGCCAAGGCCAACGAGGTGCATGATAAGAAACGAGGATTTTCCTTTCTTCAGTCCTAAATCCCTCTCCTATTGCGCTTTGTCGCACCCGGGCCTCCATCCTGGAGTAAGTCCCTATCTTCCTCTCCCTGGGCTGCTCCATGCGTAAGCCCCACTCCACATTCCACGAGCGCACCTTTCGCGACGTGATCTTCAGGTCTCCACCCACTCTTTTTCTCACACCAAGCATGACTCACGTGGGCTTATAGAAATCTCCAACCACGAAGAACACCGGCCAGACTAGAGTGTAAGCCCCACACAGCCCCACCCAAAATATGGGGACTTTGATCCATGCCAAAACATAGTACGTAAGAAGCCTCACGAGGTTCGATCCCATAACCACTGGACCCCCGGTCCATTTTCACGTCAGTTCACCGACATCGAACCAGAACTACGATGTCTTTGATCCATGTCAAGGAATGGTATGTAGGAAGTCTCTCTGAGGTTCAAGGCCACCACCACCCAGTTGTCTCAACCTCTTTCACATCGGTTCACCAAGACCTAGGAAACCTAGAGTGTAAACCCCACACATCACCACCATCCATTGGTCCCAACCGTCTTCACGTCGGTGCACCAAGCCCCATCATCATGGGCAGCCTAGAGTGTGAGCCCCACATCCATCTGAACTACGTGGTCTTTGATCCATGTTTTCATGGTATGTAGGAAGCCTCCCTGAGGTTCAAACCCACCATCCATCTGAGCCAAGGTCCACATTCAAATTGGTTCTCCAACACGCCACCCGAACTACGGGGACTTTGATCCATGTCAAGGCATGGTACGTAGGAAGCCTCACGAGGTTCAATCCCAATAACCATTGGCCCCGACGGTCTCCGTGTCGGTGTTCCAAGCCCCTTTTCCCGAACTACGAGGACTTTGATCCATGCCAAGGCATGCTATATAGGAATCCTCCACGTGGTTCAAGCCTACAACCACTGGACCCCGGTCCATCTTCACATTGGTTTACCCACATCCATACCCGAACTATGAGGTCTTTGATCCATATCAAGGAATGGTACGTAGGAAGCCTCTCTGAGGCTCATGACCATTACTCATAGTTCCTCCTGATATTTCCCTCGAGTTTATGTGCCTCGGGAAGGACATGCCCCAACCTGGAGGTTCCAATTCCTCTGGGTCCCATCCATTTGTCCATTCTCATGGGCCGCCTCCTCAGGTGTCCCATCGTACCATTTGAACTATGTGGACTTTGATTCCCTGCCACGGGGATACGTAGGAAGTCTTTTCAAGGATCAAGCCCAACATCACCGTCGTTACTGCGTCGGATCCAAACCATCTCCCCTTCACTCTATTCAACTTTCCATCATCCATACCAATCCTTACCCAGGTCACCACATCCCGATATGATAGTGATAATTCACTTCCCCACTGCTCTAGGTAGAGGTCGGGCAATGAACCATTCGTTAGACTCGACATCGGTGTTCCCTCAAGAGGTCACACTCATATGATCCACTCCAATCAGTGTTCTGATCAGTCTGATCATTATTCACTGGACGTTAAACTCACAACATACCCTATGTCAAACATGGGAAGCTGAGGAAAACCTCAGAGAAATGCCTATGACATAGGATTCCCTGTGTTTGACGTGGGATGGCTCGGGCTTCAGCATCCTCGAGAATCCCTATAATAAGGGGAAGAAAAATTAGATACACTAGTACTCTAGTGCCCAGACACATTAGCGATGCCTCAACATGACTACTCCCCCATCTAAAGGTTGTTGCCCTGAACGGACCCCTTGGAATGTCCTGAAAGAAGCAGTTTATTTAACCGGCATCCATGGAAACATGGAACTGAGAAGAGTTTCACGAACTACGTCATAATATATAAGGGATACCCATACTAGGTGACGAATTTCTAGGAGAAATCTATGGAAGGAAGAACCAACCTCCCATAATCCCATTTTGATCAAGGAGAAAATGCCCCCTACTAGGGAGTGGATTCCACCAGCCTTTGGAAAACGGGAATGCGGGGCAACAGAATAGCACCAACATCCCCCTAATGTGACAGACGTGCGCACCCCGGTGAAAGCGTCGGAAAAAAATGGTGAACCCGAAGTGAAATTCTTCTTCTTAATGTGGAGATTAGTAGCGCTCGAGACATCAGTAGAGTGACGTGTCACCGGATCTAGATATCTAGCACTGGGCCCCACCAAGTAAATGGTGGTCCAGACGTGAAACTCAACAGATGTTGGGGAAGTTAAAATGTTGGGCATCTCAGTCTACGATGTTGTCAGTGCGGATTCCTCTTATCGGTCATGGAAGAAGGAATGACACTGGGGAACTGGGCGTCGATTTTTTTTTGTCAGTACTAATGGGGTGGTCTCCCTGCTATCAGGAACCCAGTCACCGCATCTGAAATCCGATCACCTCCTCCCACCGACGTAGGGGCAAAGGCAATATCAACGCGGCTATCCCACGTGGTTCTCCCTCTTCTACGACGGCCTCGACTGCCACGACTACTGGGTGCCCGCGCCCCCTCTCCCCATCGGAGATTATCCAATGAAGGTAAATCAATGACCTTGTACGTAAGTACTGGGAGGAAGGGGTCATCCCTAAGAGGGACATGGCCCGCCTAAATTTTGAGGTGTCTCTGCCTTTCCGTCAACGCCGCCCCCAAGTGCCGCGTAGGGATCCGTTGATCCACAGTCCAACATTCAACCGTTTCGAGAGCCACTACCCAGAATGCCTCGACGACTCCATGCCCTATACCGATGAGGTAGGGGATGTTCAGGCTAGCCCGGCTAGATTTCCGTCCCATGGGTTCCCAGTGAGGGCGCCCACCAGGCCGCACCAGCGTCGCCACCTAGCTACTCGAGCTGATGAGCGGGTTGATTACCTACCTGCACCACCGGTACCATCTCAGATGACCTGGTGCTAGCGTCGGTCACATACCAAGGAGGACGACCATCAAGGGGCATCAACGTCAGCGGCTACTATGGCCCGAGCCACCACTGATGTGTATCATAAACCCCCTACATATTCCAAGAAGGGGAAGCTATACGGCCGACCCGGATCGAGGCCCTAACCACCCCACGGGCAGGCTGGGTCGACTCTCCTAGTCACAGGCACAGGCAGTGGCCACCGCAGACTAACCCGCAGCAATGCCACCCAGTACGGGGGCCCTCCACATGAAACTTCCATAGAGGAAGTGGGCCTTTCCCCTTTCTAGGCCCGGCTCGGGGGTATGCCCCATGCCACCTTTGACCAAAATGAGTGACTTCCCCATGGTAGAAATACCCCACATGGGAGCCTCTCCCGTGCTCATTACACTGGTTATGGAGCCATTCCTCCCACCACGAACCGCCGGGGTGGGGACGTTGCACATCCAGTCACTCTCCTATATGAGGAACTTCCTCACATCCATGTAGCAGCCGACGGAGGTCCTACTCATCCTTGTAACCAGAGGGGTGGAGATCAACTTCACTTCGCCAGCACCTAGCACGGAGGTCCTACCCTTGTTTGGTCCGATCAGTACAGGGACCTGCCTCACAAGGACGTCCCCAAGGGAACTAGGCATGGAAGTCATACTCACTGTCTCGTCGGTTCCAGCGGGGGTCCTACCCACACCAGCATCCAGCACAGAGCTCCTCCCTGTGTCCCCTTTGACATCTGCCCCAGTGCTCCTCACACCCCATCCCACACAGGCGGAAGTAATCCTTTCCCCAACAATAGTACGGCTGGAGGACCTTCTCCTGCTGGGAATTTTCCCTCCCCCGAAGAGCCATCTCGGGACAGGAAGGTGTGTCGTCACTTCCGGAAGAAGAATACTGAAAAGAATCAGACTATGATTTAATAGGTCTCTTTCTCAGATTCTGAAGTAGAGTATGACTCATTGGTGGAACCCTCTCCTCGGTCCTCTATGTCAAGAACCGAGGCAGGAAAAAGGAGTATCAGCCTCATCCTTCCGGAGTGTGAAGTACACCGGATTCCCACCTCTCTTCGTAGGTACATCTAGGAGGATGAAATTTTGGGTATCCCATAGGTTTCGACCATGCAGTCGCCACCGTCATCACCAGAAGCACCCTATACCTTGAACAAAGATCACAGAGTGCTATTTTTGGGACCGATGGAGGTTGAGAAATAGTGTGACCCATCATTGGAAACTGTAGTCCCTGCACCAGAAACTATGGCTGTCAGCCCGTCGTATTGTGACATTGTGGCCAAGTCATTACACTCCTCGGAGGATGGCCTGTAATTCAGCGGCCAGTCAGCTCGTGCGTCAAATTCTATGCCGCCCAGTCTACTATCTCTGCGGTCTGCCTCAGTACTGCTACTGGTTCCTCAACTGCCTCCGGTTGACGAGTGGGGAAACATAGGTCCAGACTCGGAATCCGAGCCCAGGATCTTATGGAAATTCCTATGACAGATCACTTCCCGAAGATGTTCTGGTTGTCGGTAGCAGCAAACTTCTGTACACCGGAATTCCTCACCCCCGAGGAAGTCGAGTGCTTTCATCAAAACCTATGGGCGATGCACTTCCATCTTCTTTATCATTGGGTGGTGTACCCCAGGAGCCATGTGCACTTTGAAGAAATTGGAGATCAATGCCATCTGGTAGATTTGGCCGCACTCCCCGTGGACCAATGCCCTGAGTCACCAGGTCGCCAGAGGAACCTCAAACAAAGATTCATTCAGAGTTTCACGGTACTCTGCAAAATCATCAGGGAGGCTACCCCCCATGTGCAAGTCTGTGGATGGGGGAAGTACGCTGCCCTCCTCTTCATCCCTATTCGATGACAACCCGACTCGCTGTGCGATATTGAGGACATGCCCCAGATAAGGGTCCCAATCCACATGGTCGATGTCGTGGACAAGGAGGATGAGCTGTAATTTCTCAATGGAGACTTACCCCCTGAGGGTGTGCCACCATTATTGGACCCATCGGGGAGGATTAATCGTCATAAGAGGAACCTCATATGTCTCCCTACGCCAACTGAGTCATTGGTACATAGTCAGAATGCCGGTAAGGGTAAAGAGCATGTCAGAGGTGTCAAGCACTCTGACCCATTTTCCTTAGTGCAGAAGATGGAGGATGACCCCGAGAAGGCCACGTTTCACCATCAACTTGCTGAGAAGAAGTGGTTGGTCAAAAAACTCTTGGCTGAATGCGCTGTAGAGCGACGAACCGACTATGGTGATCCTAGGCCGAGGCAGCAGGGGCAGGAACAACTTCCCCCCAGCGAGATGCCTCCAGGAAACCTTGATCACACCACTCCCGCGGAGAGGGTTGAAACCGGAACTCACGGAAAGAGGGCGCAATACGTCTCACCAAACCCTCTAAAATGGATTGCAAATATAAGGAATCGGGCTCGGGTTCCCCCAGCTATCCCGAAGGCCGCTCCACCAGTCGCTCCATGAGCTGTTGAACCCATCTTCCATGTCAAAGTGCACATCAATGCACTCGTGGTTAGAGATACCCGCCATGATAGGGACCCCCACCCGGATGATCCTATATCGGCACTCATCGCCCGCCTTGAGGCATTGGAAATGCGACAGGTGGCAGTCCCACTAGATGGAAAGCTGTATCCAGCATGGGTGGATGATATGCTAGCACCCCTACAATTTGGAAATCCCACTTTCTCACCCTTTAACTAATCAGGGGACCCACCGCAGCACCTGACCCACTTTTCCTCAAGGTGTGGTCCCATGTTGTGGACTCCAGCACAATAGGAAGCTGCCAAGCTTCGATGTTTTGTGCAGACATTGGAAATCCATGTGTTTGTCTGGTACAGCCAGCTCCCCATTGGATCGGTGACCGGCTGGGAGGGTCTTCGCCAGCAATTCCTATACCAGTTCAGCTCCACCACGCGAAAAACCAACATCGTAGACCTATTAAAGTGCAAACAAAGGCCTGATGAGAGAGTCAAGACTTTGTCGCCTGATGGAAGGGGCTCACATAATCCCTCAACATGCCACAGATTTAGGATCAATTACTGACGTTGTGTGTAGGGAATATCAAAACAGAATTGGTACCTTCCCAGATCACTAAGAACTACCCCGGAGGGTTCCGAGACATCTTAGATAATTCCCAACACCTCGAAGAAGCTCTTCAACAAGCTAGCTAGGCACGGCCGCTGCCACCTGTAATCCCAGCAAGCAGGGCTGCCAATGCCGAGCCCACCATAGTGGCACAAATAAAATCCCCCAGGAAACTAGAATTGCTACCAGTAGCACCGGCTCTGCAACCTCGTAGAGGCCCTCCACCACAAACGCAGCCTCCTGCCCAAAAACGACCGCCTCAGAATTGGCAGGTTCCCCCGTGCAACGCGCTACGACCACCTAGGTGGGATAATCAGGCCCCGCCTCTTCGGCAGGCTCCTCCGGCCCCTCGTCCGGGACAGTCTCCCAGAGCCACCTTCCCAGACTGATGGAATCAGACCTACTCATACAACATGGCTCAGGTCCCTGGTTATTTCCATAGTTCCTTGGGGTACGGGAATGTGCGACTGCCTGAGTGTAGAAGTCCAAAAGAGGAGAATCTCACCAATCGCCCCAACTACTACCCTTATCATCGAATCCTAGGTCGCAACCTCAAAAAATGATATGTTTTCAAAGACTGGATTCAAGACCAAGTCAAAAACAACATAGTCAGGGTGGTCCCGGCCCCGGTGCAAGTGCTAGGTGTCTTTGTGAGGTCAGATAGCAGTAGCGACGTCGAAGGAGAGTGGCACTATGTTCCCAGCCGCGAATCCCAGAAGTACAATGACTGGATGGCTAGTAAAATAGTCTCTTGCACCCATGGTATTATTCGAGAATTCCTGAATCAGCCATGTCCTTAAAAAGTTGCGACCATCACCTCTGTATCATCATCTCAACTGGCCTCTTCCCAGAACAGCAAGCATCAGTGGCACAAGAAGAAGCAACATGCTCCACCAATGTCATCGTCATCCCGTACTCTCGGTGAGTTCATGCCCCCTGAGATAGGGATCCATCAAAGAATCCTTCAAGTGGTGGATGATTCATCAAGTGATAGTCAGTGGTATGCTTCGGTAAATACCATGGAGTTGGTAAATCCCTATATGACTCCCGACGAGGGGGAATGCCAGGCGAACCTCCCCAACAGCCCCAGCCGACGCCACCGTCGGCGGAGCGACAACCATATGAGTTATCAATGCATGTGAGACGACATTTTCATCCAGGCCGTGCATGCCACTGAGACTAGACAAAAGGCCCATCACAGAGCTCAACACACACAACCACCTCACCTAGTGTCCTTAGATCTACTTCTGCCGCCATTTGATCTACTAGATCAGGTAGAGCTACCTCGTTCATACCCCGCCTAGTTTTTACCTACTACAGGACAACCTCAGTTGTCCGGTCCTCCTCCGGAAGCTACTCTTCAGGCCTTGACTAGTGGTCAATGAGACGTACCTAGCACTAGCCAGCCACCGGTCCATCCAACAGGCCCCACCATGCCTCCAATCGCAGAGCGGCCTCCTGTAAGGAGATGTTCGCGATTGGAACGGAAGTATGATGTCCTCAAGCACCTTGCCAGCATCCCAGCAAGGCTTTCTATTATTGAGGCTCTTACCCTGTCATCAGACATGCTTGAGGCGCTTATCGAGGCTCTAAGGATCCCCCTCCAGTTTGAGATAGAGGTAGTAGCTGCAGAAGCCTTCCACACTGAGGAAATTGAGAACGCTGAATGCCAGGCAGTTATCTCGCTCTCTGGTGAAGACGAAGACCATCCCATAAAGGGGCACATTCATCCACTGTACATCACTAGACAGTTCTATGGTGAGGAATTCTGAGGCTATCTTGTTGACACAGGCTCTGGGATTAACATAATCTCCACCCGGACACTACGGAAGCTGGGGTTGTCTGAGGATGATTTAACTCTCTCCGACCGATGAATCCAGGGATACGACAGGACCGAGTAGACCCCGGTCAGCAAGATCAGTTTGTAGACCGAGTTCAGTGGCCCAGTTGCTAGTACCTAATTCATGGTTGTCTCCTAGGACACCGCATACAAAGCATTGATGGGAAGGTTGTTGCTCCATCTGAATGCAGTGATCCCTTCATCGTATCACCAATGCCTCAAATATTTCATCAACGGTCATGTAGGCTTGCTCCAAGGAGATGTGTCTCCTTTTGCCTCTTGTGAAGCCTACTATCTGGACACTGACTATTACAAGAGCATAGATATGCAGATTCTTGGAAGTGAGATCAAGCCGGCCACGGTCACATGTGGTCTCTGGGCAGGTATGGATGATGCCTACATCTTCATGATCCATCGGTTGGAGGCCAAGACCCCCGAAATGGGGCAATGCTTTGTCATTTCAGGTATGAGAGGAAGGCATATTCCCAGGTCCAAGCGATGATGGATAATCACCTCATACTCCTACACCAGCAAGGCTCAGGTGATCCCAGAACCTCTTACCCCCATATGGTATCAGGACGTCTGACTCATGGAAACGGCGGTACGTCATACGTTTCTATTTCGCCGGGCTGGAATTAACCAGCTCAAGGAGACACACCACTACTGCTTTTATGTTATCAAGCGTGGCCACATGGGACGAAGACCAGATGGGATCATGTAACACCCGAGACTTTTATGTTATATAAATCATCAAAGGAATCTTTTTCTACACAAAACTTGCTTGTCTTGCTTTACACTCAATCGTGACCTTCCTCAATAGCTTGCGTCATACGCAATACCGAGTTTCACTAAACAACGATATGCTATTAAAATATTATTAAAACTAGCCGTTATGAATAGTAATAACCACTTTTTGAAATTTTATAAATTTTATTTTTTAAAATGGACTTCATTTTTGGATTCGGAATACCGAAATTAGCCTAGGGTGAAATTTTGGTATTTTTCTGAAAACTTTCAATTTTTGATGAATAGTGAAACCACTAAGTGGTAGGTTAAAAACTGAATTTTGCATAAAACTTAATTTTACCGCTTCTGTGAATGGAATTTAGAAAATCCGATAGACATGGTTGATATTAGTAAGTAAAATGTGGTTCAATGAGATAAAAATAATTTTTTGGTGAATAGTAACTTTTTACTTTTTTTACTGCGGTTAATAGTAAATAGGGTAACTAAGGGTAAATATGATATTAATATTACCCTAACACATGTCCTAATTTTATTGGATATGTGTAATTCGACCAAAAACAACCTTATGAATAAAATATGACCATTTAGGCCCACTTGAGTTAGATTATGACATTTATTATTAATTTATTTAAAGAAGGGTTAAAATAGTTAAAATCAAAGTTTAATAAGTAAACCATTTTTAATATGGGGTTACACATAAGATAAAATCGACAATAAATATTCATCAGAAATCTAGAAAGATTTCCTACATGAGGGTATTTTATTTATAATTTTTAGACATTAAATAATTTAATTTAATTATGACACAACGATGATGCAGTAATTATCTTATTTATGAAATATTGACATAATTGATGTTATAAACACCAAAATAAATGTAATTTGAGACATTTTATGAATTAAAATAATTTTCTAGGTTACTATGATATATTAGTGTTGATGTAATCAACTTGGTTCGAACATATAATTCTTTTATGACTTTCACAAAAATCATATATCAAATAGTGTCAAAATTGACACAAAATAGTTTTTTAAATCAAATATTATATTATTAATTGTTATTTTATTCCTAAAAATCTACGGTTCTGCCAAATGACTTAGATAAGGATATATATATTAATTATAAACAATTTTGGGTTCGTTTGGCATGTTATAGTAATTGTATTAACCTTATAGTGAAAGAAAACAAAAAGACACGGTAAAAGTTAAATTATTTAACTTAGAGTTAAATCTAATTGATAAGGTTAAAATAATACCCTAAACTTGTCTAAATCCTATTGGTTGATAGGATTTCGACCCATCCCCACTTTATCTTCGAAATAAGACCCTTTGGAACCATTATAAACCGATTTTGACTTTAATATAAAATAATATTTTGAGATATTCCTAAGGTGCCCCTCTCCTCCCTTATAAAAGGGCACCTCCTCCCCCTCCTCCTCACACCAATTTGAGCACTCAAGCTCGGCCAAACCCTGCCATTTTCTCCTCTCCACTTCCCTATAATAATCCTAGAGGTCCTGGTCTTCTTCAAACACCAATCTTAGTTCCCTAAGTGGAGGATTCAAAGAGGCGTTCCAAAGAAGAGGTAATATCCATTACCGATCTTTTCAATTTCTTTCTTCTTCAACTTCTTCTTCTTTAGTTGTTTCATGATATAGTAATGCCATAAGTATTACTTAAATACTGATATGTTATTATAAATATGAAACAACCCTAATTCAGCTTCTATCCATCCCATGGAAAAATGAAATCACCGCGCGTGCGTACGTACGGAATACCGTCTCCACGCCGTGGTGTAATCTATTTTTCCACCATCACATTACAAGGATGGGTATAATGGTGTAATGAGTAACTATTTATGATTATTATATAGTAATATTGATACTGAAATAATATATATATACTCCAATACAGTTCCACGATCATAGGAACGATATCATCACTCATGCGTACGTACGGAATACCGTCTCCACGATGTGATGCGACTCGTTCTACATGATCATCATTACATAGTAATTATATAAATGAATTGAATGAATAAATATGATATATGTTACACTAATACCATTCTGGATATAAGGTATCTATAACCTTAAAAGAAGAATAATAATGTATTCGGCAAAACACGCATAAGAACAAAAGGCAATAAAGACCCGAGTAACAAGTAACAATGAAATATTACTAACAAGAAGCTAAGAATATGACCATATATGATATCATATCAATATGTATGATTTTGTAACAAGTCAGTAACATTATTTATACCATTATACAGGAGCTTCAGACACATACAAAGCAAATCGGACCTAAGGTAAGGGAAATATCACAATCTCATTTTTATCCGAGATTGTTTATTCGTAAGTATTTACTGGGGTGTATTTTATCATCCACATCCATGTTCCCTCAATATGTAATATTGTTTCCATCCACTTACACTAGTTTAAATCCAATTTTACCCTTCTGTGAGTTTTTAGTAAAGAATATGAAATGATTCTTTTGTTGTTTTTTCGTACGAGGTACTTTTTGACTTTTCCGGCAAAAGTACGAAGAATGTTTTTTTAACTTATACGGCATGAATGGATTTTTAAAACATTATTTCCAAGAAGATTCCTTTACAAGTTTTCAAGTTTATTTTTAATCAACTTCTTTTATTTTAAAGTTGTATGACATGTTATGAAAGGAAAAATGTTTTTGAAGTAGAAAGGATATTTTCCTCAAGAATGGAGTTCAAGTATTTTATCAAAATTATTTTCCATCTAAGATAATAAAAGGGTTCTGTTTTTATCTCTATTAATACATTGGTTTGATTATGTTGTGATGGAAATATTTTTATGAATTCCTTTATCTTATATGAATTGTTTTATGATGTCATGTTGTTTAAGAATCCCATTTTTATTACATGGGTTACGCTATGATGTATGGTTTATGATTATGTGGCACACATAAGAAAGGATTCATTATAAGATGGGCGGGACCTATATCTCCCTCCAATGCATTGGGTAAAGATTTTATATCTCATGAGATAGACATGGCTGGAACGTTAGGTTATACCAGTTCAGTGAAATAGGACTGGAACGAGGGTGACTCGATTCAGAAAGGGACTTTGTCCACTAAGATAGTCTTGGAAATGAGTCATGACAAACAAGAAATGATTTTCCATGATTATGTGTGCATGCCACAAAGTTTCAAGTTTCATGTTATGATTATGGGGATCTCATTTTCACTTCTATGATTTATTCCATGTTATGATATTATGATATCTTTTGCCGGTTATGATTTTCAAAAAGATATGATATGATTTTTATTTCCTTTATTTTCCCTTGCTGAGCATTTGAGCTCACCCTTTTATCTTTTCTTTTCCCCAGGTCAGGAAGATGGATATTATGTAGAATATGCTAAAAGGGACCCTAGATATGATGAAATAAATGGGAGACATTGTAGAAGATTTATGAACCAGTTGTTTATGTTTCCCAGTTTCTAAAGACACTATACCTATACGGTCCTTTGTTGTTTTGTCATATGTTGTAATAAGTGTGCTTCAATTTTGAAGTATTAACATTGTATGTAAAGTATGGGTCGTTATAGTTGGTATCAGAGGAAAGGTATAGTCAACCTTTGGAAACTAGGATGTAAAATCCTTAGTAAGAACCCTAAGGATAAGTCTAAGCATAGAACACAATCTTAGTGTTTTAGAAATGGCCATGAATAACCTATGATAAGACCTTAAGTGTGAAATTTTATCCTTGATTATGTGGTTTTCCTATTATAATTAGTGTTTCTCACACTATTCTTCTTGGTTTTAGTCAATGGATGGAACCCGAAGGAACCATGTTAATGCGGAATGCGATGGGAAATGAAAGGATTGTCCCCCTGAGCAACCAAACGATATGGGAGCTGGAATGAAAAATCTTGTAGCCATGCTCACACAACTTTTTCAAGCTATGAATCATGCAGGACTTCCAAACGAGCAAAGGAAGGAGCAACATTCTGTTGAATCCTTCATGAGGCAACGTCCACCTTCTTTCAGTGGGTCTACTGATCCATTAGTTGCTGAACAATGGATTAGTACTACTGAAAATATATTTTCAGTTCTTCAATGTTCTGAACATGATAAAGTCATCCTAGTAGTGTATCGTTTGGAAGGAGATGCTGATCAATGGTGGAATCTTATTAAGAATACGAGGCAAAGGGATGAAATTGAGTCTATGAAATGGGACGAGTTCAAGAACTTATTTTTCAATAAGTACTTCCCTCATATTCTCCGAACAAAGATGGAGAAAGAGTTTCTTGAACTGAAGCAATGGGATGATGAATCTGTTGGTACCTATGAAGCAAATTTTACAAGACATTCAAGGTACGCTTCTGGTATTATTATCCAACCTGAGAGTAAGATCGATCGATTCTTTAGTGGCTTAAAACCAAGTCTTCGAAGGGCGTTAGCCATAAGGGACTTCAATAGCTACGAAGAAATCGTTCGATGTGATCTCAAAGTCGAGATGGAGATTGGAGTAACCCATCAGTCACATGGGTTTGATAAGAAGAGGAAGATGGAATTCAAAGGAAAATCTAAAGAGCACACTGAAAAGAAGATGAGCTTTCCCTTATGCTCAAAGTGTGGAAAGAAACATGGAGGGAGTTGTCTTAAAGGGACAAGTAAATGATTCAAATGTGGAAAGGAAGGTCATCGGGCATTTGAATGCCGCGATAATGGGAAGAAGATGTCTAATGATGCAAACAAAGGAAGGGATACACAGAATGAACCTACTACCCTTCAATGTTTCAAATGAAAGGAGATGGGGCATTATGCCAATCAATGCCCAAATCCAAGGGTTCAAGATGATGGTCGACGTCAACAAAATATTAAGGCTAAAGACAAAGGAAAGTCACATGCAATTTCTATCAGCGATGTGGAGTACGATAATGAAGTGGTGAAAGGTACACTTACCATCCACTCTAAAGTAGCAAATGTTTTATTTGATTCTGGATCCAGACACTCTTTTATTTCTGAAAACATTTCTAAGGGTATCACTGTATTACCTCAACAATTAGATGTTGAGTTAGCTGTGACAACACCTAATGGCACAACAGTCGCATCAAAAGTTTATAATTCTTCTCCGATCGAAGTTTGTGGGAAAGTGCTTCCCGCAAATCTTGTGATACTTCTTTTAGTGGAATTTGATGTGATTCTTGGCATGGATTGTCTTTCTCTACATGGATCTCATATCAATTTCTAAATAAGGGAAGTCACATTTCATATTCCAGATCAATCTACGATCGTCTATCGATTCAAGGATGAATATAACCTTCCAGTGGAAATTCCTTCCATCTTATGGGTGGTGATTCCACTAAATGAAGGTTATTTATCTCAAATGGTTGGTGAGAAACTTTCGATTAAGAATATTCCCATTGTACGGGAGTTTTATGATGTCTTTCCGGAGGAATTACCGGGTTTTCCACTAAATCGTGAAGTTGAGTCTTCAATAGAACTCGTACCGGGCGCTTTGCCAATTTCAAAGACACCTTATTGAATGGCCCCAATTGAGTTGCAGGAATTGAAGAAGCAACTCCAAGAGAATCTTGATAAAGGATTCATACGCCCTAGTGCGTCACCTTGGGGAGCACCTGTTCTATTTGTTAAGAAGAAAGATGGATCAATGAGACTCTGCATTGATTATCGAGAACTTAACAAGATCACTATCAAGAACGCATATCCTATCCCACGCATTGATGACTTATTTGACCAACTACGCGGAGCTCAATACTTTTCCAAGATTGATCTTCATTCAGGGTATCATCAATTAAGGGTCAAAAGGGAGGATATACCAAAGACGGCTTTCCGCACAAGGTATGAACACTATGAATTTATAGTGATGCCATTTGGTCTTACTAATTCCCCTGTTATCTTCATGGATCTAATGAATAGAGTCTTTAGAGACTATCTTGATCAATTTGTGGTAGTCTTTATAGACGATATTCTTGTCTATTCAAAGAGCAAGGAAGAGCATGAAGATCACTTGAGAATTATATTGAAGACCCTGAGAAAGGAGAACCTTTATGACAAATTTACCAAGTGTGAATTTTGGCTTCAAAAAGTTGCATTTTTGGGTCACATAATCTCAAAAGAGGGGATATCTGTGGATCCAGCAAAAACAGAGGTTATCGAAAGATGGTCGAGACCAACAACAGTAACTGAGATCTGAAGTTTTCTTGGTTTGGATGGATATTATAGACGTTTTGTAAAAGATATTTCACGATTATCTAATACACTCAACAAGTTGACCCGGAAAGGAGTTAAGTTTGTCTGGACGGAAGAATGTGAAGAGAATTTCAAGGAGTTGAAAAGAAGTTTATCCAGTGCACCTGTGCTCACACTGCCTTGTAGTGGAGAAAGGTTTGTGATCTACAGTGATGCATCCAAGAAGGGATTGGGGTGTGTTCTTATGGAAAATGATATGGTGATAGCTTATGCCTCACGACAGTTGAAAATCCATGAGAAAAATTACCCAACACATGATTTGGAGTTAGCTGCGGTAATCTTTGCATTAAAGATTTGGAGGCATTACCTTTATGGTGAAAGGTGTGATATTTATACTGATCATAAAAGTTTAAATTATATTTTCACACAAAAGGAGCTGAATATGCGTCAAAGAAGATGGTTGGAGCTAATTAAATGTTACGACTGCTCAATCCATTACCAGCCTGGGAAAGCAAACAAGGTGGCAGATGCATTAAGTCAACAAGACCATGCTAGTTTATCCATGATGAGGATCACAAAGGATCCAATATTTATGGATTTACAAAGGATGGATCTTGGAATTATAATGGAAGGGGAAAAATCTTATCTTTCTCAAATGAATGTTCAACCATATATACATGTGAAGATTAATGAGGCACAGAAAGAAGATGTCGACTTACAAAAGAAGGTGAGAAATGTTCCTGAATTCAACCTTGATTGTGATGGGATAATAAAGTTCAAGAATCGGGTTTGTGTTCCTCCCATCCCCGAATTAAAGAAGGAGCTGTTGGATGAGGCTCATAGTTCATCATTCTCTATTCATCCTGGAAGCACGAAGATGTATAGGGACCTGAAAGAGTACTTCTGGTGGGATGGCATGAAAAGAGATATTGCTGAATATGTCTCTCGATGCTTGGTTTGTCAACAAGTTAAAGCTGAGAGACAAAAGTCTAAGGGGATGTTATAACCATTACCCATACCCGAATGGAAATGGGAAAACATCACTATGGACTTTGTCATAGGACTTCCTAAAACATCCAAAGGCAATAATGCTATTTGGGTCATAGTTGATCGTCTTACAAAGTCTGCACACATCATTGCTATTAGAGAGGATTTCTCTCTAGATCAGCTTGCCAAGATATATGTAAAGGAAGTGGTAAGATTGCATGGAGTACCACTTTCTATTATATCTGATCGGGATCTGAGATTTACCTCGAAGTTCTGGCGTAGTCTTCAGCATACTCTGGATACAAAGTAGAGTTTTAGCACTGCTTATCATCCTCAGACAGACGGTCAGTCTGAGAGAACAATTCAAACCCTAGAAGATATGTTGAGAGCTTGCTCTATGGATTTCAAAAGAGGTTGGGATCAACACCTACCTTTGGTGGAATTTTCTTATAATAATAGCTTTCACTCCAGTATTCAGATGGCTCCTTATGAAGCTCTCTATGGAAAGAAATGCAGGACTCCAACTTGATGGGATGAAGTTGGGGAAAGAAAGCTATTAGGACCTGATCTCGTTGATGAAATGGCAGAAAAGGTCAGGTCTATTCAACAACACATAAGAGTAGCTCAGAGTCGACAGAAAAGTTATGCCGACAACCGAAGAAAAGACCTAGAGTTTGAAGTTGGTGATAAAGTGTTCTTACGAATATCTCCATGGAAGAGGGTTATGAGATTTGGAAAGAAGGGGAAGTTGAGCCCTAGATATATCGGTCCTTTCGAAATACTGGATCGTGTTGGGAAGGTAGCTTACCGATTGGCGCTTCCACCGAATCTCTCTCAAGTTCACGATGTGTTCCATGTATCTCTCCTGAGAAAGTACATACCTGATCCTTCACATGTACTCAGCTCAGAAGTTGTACCGCTGGAGAAAGATCTTTCTTATGAAGAACAGCCGATAGAGATTCTGGATCGTAGCGAAAAAGTCCTACGAAACAAGACCACTCGATTGGTGAAAGTTTAATGGAGGAACCACCAACTTGAAGAAGCTACATGGGAGCTTGAGGATATGATGAGGGAGAAGTATCCTCATCTGTTTGTTACAAAGTGACGAATTTCGAGGGAGAAATTCTTTTTAAGGGGGGTAGAATGTAACACCTGAGACTTTTATGTTATTTAAATCAACAAAGTAATCTTTTTCTACACAACACTTTCTTGGCTTGCTTTACACGCAATCACGACCTTCCTCGATAGCTTGCGTCATACGCAATACCGAGTTTCACTAAACAATGATATGCTATTAAAATATTATTAAAACTAGCCGTTATGAATAGTAATAACCACTTTTTTAAATTTATAAATTTTATTTTTTAAAATGGACTTCATTTTTGGATTCGGAATACCGAAATTAGCCTAGGGTGAAATTTTGGTATTTTTCTGAAAACTTTCAATTTTTGATGAATAGTGAAACCACTAAGTGGTAGGTTAAAAACTGAATTTTGCATAAAACTTAATTTTACCGCTTCTGTGAATGGAATTTCTAAAATCCGACAGACACGGTTGATATCAGTAAGTAAAATGTGGTTCAATAAGATAAAAATATTTTTTTGGTGAATAGTAACTTTTTACTTTTTTTACCGCGGTTAATAGTAGATAGGGTAACTAAGGGTAAATATGATATTAATATTACCCTAACACATGTCCTAATTCTATTGGATAAGTGTAATTCGACCAAAAACAACCTTATGAAAAAAATATGACCATTTAGGCCCACTTGAGTTAGATTATGACATTTATTATTAATTTATTTAAAGAAGGGTTAAAATAGTTAAAATCAAAGTTTAATAAGTAAATCATTTTTAATATGGGGTTACACATAAGAGAAATTCAAAAATAAATAATCATAAGAAATATAAAAATATTTCCTACATGATGGTATTTTATTTAAAATTTTTAGACATTAAATAATTTAATTTAATTATGACACAACGATGATGCAGTAATTATCTTATTTATGAAATATTGACATAATTGATGTTATAAACACCAAAATAAATGTAATATGAGACTTTTTATGAATTACACTAATTTTCTAGGTTACTATGATATATTAGTGTTGATTTAATCAACTTGGTTCGAACATATAATTTTGTTATGACTTTCACAAAAATCATATCTCAAATAGTGTCAAAATTGACACAAAATAGTTTTTTAAATCAAATATTATATTATTAATTGTTATTTTATTCCTAAAAATCTATGGTTCGGCCAAATGACTTAGATAAGGATATATATATTAATAATAAGCAATTTGGGGTTCGTTTGGCATGTTATAGTAAGTGTATTAACCTTATAGTGAAAGAAAACAAAAAGGCACGGTAAAAGTTAAATTATTTAACTTAGAGTTAAATATAATTGATAAGGTTAAAATAATACCCTATACTTGTCTAAATCCTATTGGATGATAGGATTTCGACCCATCCCCACTTTATCTTAGAAATAAGACCCTTTGGAACCATTATAAACCGATTTTGACTTTAATATAAAATAATATTTTGAGATATTCCTAAGGTGCCCCTCTCCTCCCTTATAAAAGGGCACCTCCTCCCCCTCCTCCTCACACCAATTTGAGCACTCAAGCTCGGCCAACCCCTACCATTTTCTCCTCTCCACTTCCCTAGAATAATCCTAGAGGTCCTGGTCTTCTTCAAAGACCAATCTTAGTTCCCTAAGTGGAGGATTCAAAGAGGCGTTCCAAAGAAGAGGTAATATCCATTACCGATCTTTTCAATTTATTTGTTCTTCAACTTCTTCTTCTTTAGTTGTTTCATGATAAAGTAATAAAATCAGTATTACTTACATTCTGATATGTTATTATAAATATGAAACAACCCTAATTCACCTTCTATCCATCCCACGTAAAAATGAAATCACCGCGTGTGCGTACGTACGGAATACCGTCTCCACGCCGTGGTGTAATCTATTTTTCCACCATCACTTTACAAGGATGGGTATAATGGTGTAATGAGTAACTATTTATGATTATTATAAAGTAATATTGATACTGAAATAATATATATATACTCCAATACAGTTCCACGATCATAGGAACGATATCATCACTCGTGCGTACGTACGGAATACCGTCTCCACGATGTGATGCGACTCGTTCTACATGATCATCATTACATAGTAATTATATAAATGAATTGAATGAATAAATATGATATATGTTACACTAATACCATTCTGGATATAATGTATCTATAACCTTAAAAGAATAATAAGAATTTATTCGGCAAAACACGCATAAGAACAAAAGGCAATAAAGACCCGAGTAACAAGTAACAATGAAATATTACTAACAAGAAGCTAAGAATATGACTATATATGATATCATATCAATATTTATGATTATGGAACAAGTCAATAACATTATTTAAACCATTATAAAGGAGCTTCGGACACGTACAAAGCAAATCGGACCTAAGGTAAGGGAAATATCACAATCTCATTTTTATCCGAGATTGTTTATTCATAAGTATTTACTGGGGTGTATTTTATCATCCACATCCATGTTCCCTCAATATGTAATATTGTTTCCATCCACTTACACTAGTTTAAATCCAATTTTACCCTTCGGTGAGTTTTTAGTAAAGAATATGAAAGGAATCTTTTGTCATTTTTTCGTACGAGGTACTTTTTGACTTTTCCGACAAAAGTACGAAGAATGTTTTTTTAACTTATACGGCATGAATGGATTTTTAAAAAATTATTTCCAAGAAGCATCCTTTACAAGTTTTCAAGTTTATTTTTAATCAACTTCTTTTATTTTAAAGTCGTATGACATGTTATGAAAGGAAAAATGTTTTTGAAGTAGAAAGGATATTTTCCTTAAGAATGGAGTTCAAGTATTTTATCAAAATTATTTTCCATCTAAGATAATAAAAGGGTTCTGTTTTTATCCCTATTATTACATTGGTTTGATTATTTTGTGAAGGAAATATTTTTATGAATTCCTTTATCTTATATGAATTGTTTTATGATGTCATGGTTTTTAAGAATCCCATTTTTATTACATGGGTTACGCTATGATGTATGGTTTATGATTATGTGGCACACATAGGAAAGGATTCATTATAAGATGGGTGGGACCTATATCTCCCTCCAATGAATTGGGTAAATATTTTATATCTCATGAGATAGACATGGCTGGAACGGTAGGTTATACCGGTTCAGTGAAACAGGACTGTAACGAGGGTGACTCGGTTCAGAAAGGGACTTTGTCCACTAAGATAGTCTTGGCAATGTGTCATGACTAACAAGAAATGATTTTCCATGATTATGTGTGCATGCCACAAAGTTTCAAGTTTCCTGTTATGATTATGGGGATCTCATTTTCATTTCTATGATTTATTCCATGTTAAGATATTATGATCTCTTTTGCAGGTTATGATTTTCAAAAAGATATGATATGATTTTTATTTCCTTTATTTGCCCTTGCTGAGCATTTGAGCTCACCCTTTTATGTTTTCTTTTCCACAGGTCAGGAAGATGTATATTAAGTAGAATATGCTAAAAGGGACCCTAGATATGATGAAATAAATGGGAGACATTGTAGAAGATTTATGAACCAGTTGTTTATGTTTCCCAGTTTCTAAAGACACTATATCTATATGGTCCTTTGTGGTTTTGTCATATGTTGTAATAAGTGTGCTTCAATTTTGATGTATTAACAATGTATGCAAAGTATGGGTCGTTATAGATCAGATCAAATTCTTTCATCGCCATGGTCTCAGCATCATGTGAATATCACGAAATGCTGACCACTCCGGGTGAAGCCGGCACCAGCCTCCAATCGGGGTCTGGTGGATTGGAAGCAACTTCCCCTATGGAAGATCCCTTCATAAGTGGAGATAAGAATATAGATGATTCTCCCCCTTCTTTTGAAGACGGTTTCTCTACCACGGTCGATGAACTAGTATAGGTGAACCTCGGTAGCGAGGAAAATCCGACACCCACATTGATCAGTGCTGCCTGGTCCCTCGATGAGTAGCAACGGTACCTGAACATTCATAAGCAGAACCGTGATGTGTTCACCTAGAGTTATGGAGAGATGCCAGGACTATATCCCCAGGTAGCCATCCACAGCCTTGGTCTCCCGACAAACCATCGCGGGTTAAAGAAGCCTCCCAGAAAGATGCACCCTTCTCATGGCGCCATGGTCGAGGCCGAGGTTGACAAGCTCATTAGAGACAAATTTTTCAAGAAGGTCCAGTACACCAAATTTCTGGCCAACAATGTGCCAGTTAGGAAGAAGAACAGGCATGTCAGAGTCTATATCGACTTCTCTGATCTCAACCGCCACTGTTTGAAGGATGATTTTCCCCTTCCAGTGACTGAATTTTTGATTGATTCTACTGCCCGGTTCTAAGCCCTCTCCTTTATGGATGGGTATTCTGGGTACAACCAGATTTGGATGTCCCCCGAAGACGAGGATTCTACCACTTTCAGGGACCACATGGAACTTTCTGTACCACGTTATTCCCTTCAACCTGAAAAATGTAGGAGCTACCTATCATTGGGCCATGCATTGTTTATTCAAGCCAATTCTCGAAACATTGGTGGAATTCTATGTACCGCCCCAACCCCAGTTACCTAGATTCGGTGAATTATTGCGTAACATTGTAATGATCACAAAAGATCATGTCTCGAATGTCCTATTAGTTCAGTAGCCTTGGAAACACTAGATACATTCAAAAGTCTTACATTACATCATAAAGTAAAATAGAACTAAAAAAATCATCCTGTCTTCATATCGCCTCATATTATCCTTGCAGGTCATTCATTATATACTTCATCACATCCAAGAAAAATTAAAACATAGAAAAGAGTGACCTAAGTTACTCGGTAAGGATAACAATACAACAAAAACTTTCATAAATAAACATAAACATTTAAGAAAATGTATAACTAAAACAAAATAATTTTAAAATTGAACTTCAGCATAATATGGAAAAAATAAAATGAAATAATTCCATTTACTTATTCACATGGATATTCTACTAGTCAAATAATCACATGCAACATCAATAACCACTTTCATAATGATGTAATGCATAATGCCAGACTATCATAACCACGTAGCCAAGGCCTCGTGCCAGGACTTCAAATAAGATTTTGTCAAGGCCTCGTGCGAAGACACTAGTTTGTCTCATGAGACCTACCGATGCATCAAGGAGCTATAGCAGGCTCCACCCGTCACATATTATGTCCAATGCATTCCCCATATGAACAGGTTAAACATATCATAAACCATAACATAAGCGTATCACATAAAACATGTATAAAGGAAACATAACATTTCCACATTTCAATCACAAGATATCAATACAACACATTGATATAATAAAACATTATCAAAACCATTTTCAATACCAAAATAAAAGAAGATTAAAACTTTGTATTTATTTTTCATTTAAAAAAAGTTATGGCTTATAGAGGAAGTCAAAACTCAAATAATAGTCACAGCAGCAGAGAAGTCGTTGTCACTGCATATGTAAGAAAAAATATTCCTTTTGTTGTTTAGTAAAAACGCTTCGCATAAAAAGATTCCTTTTGAATAAAATTAAAATTCAAATGGGTTTATACACCGTATAAAGGAAAGTTGTGTATAAAACCACATATGCCTCAATGAAAGGAGATTGAGACGAAGTCCCTTACAAAGATAATTTTTTAAATAAAATAGATCTATTATGTTTATTCACTATAAGTAAACATAAATAAAGTACAAATTCAAGATAGAACATAATAATATCATGACATAATTTGAAATTAGGAGATTAACCCAAAGAACAGAAATTGGGTTAAGAAGTTCACTTAGCTCGTGTCCGACTTGACTCGATCGTTCTTTAATCTCATCAATAATAAACTAGAGTTAATTTCAACTTTCATGAGAAGCTTTTTCTAGTTAATTATTCCTTTTATATCACTTATTACCATGTTATGAACATTATGTAATTATTTATGTTAATAACGGTCGTTTTGTCGATCTTTGGTACTTGAGTCAAAAATTAACTTCTTATAATTACAAGTTGATCATGTGGTAAAATATCCATTATATACAGAAGTATATTCAGGATTTGGATATCATATATATCATATATATCCAGTATATATATGCATTTATAATATTACATAACATTTAGAGGTAAGAAATGAAATGCACCGTTCCTGGAGACGGTAAGTCGTACATACGCATGGATGCTACTTTCATTTCTATTTCGTATTTAATGGAATGAAATCACAATGATATAAAGGTATATTATAATTACAGTATAATATCATATATATTATCATTTACTCCATCCTTTATATATCCCACATATGGCATTAACGATTCAAATCACTTTGAGGGGGCGATAGTCCGCACTTTCTAAAATGAAATTATCACGTTTACCCATAATGGAAATCATAAAGGTATGACATAAATGAGAAATACAGAAGCATAAGGAAAACATAAAAATAATATATATTATATATAAATATAGTGACATCTTAATGGCCACCATGAGAGGTTTTAGAAGAATATTGATCAATCATCATTTCGTGAGGTAGAAATTCTCCAACCACAGAAACAGTATGTTCTTTAACCATTAGACGAAGGAGAGTGTAAGTGTAAATCAAATCCTTATCATAAAAAAATCCTAGTATATTTAAGATAATGGTGTTGTTACAAAAGAAATTAATAAAAAGATTTTAAGGGGTTGGAGAAGAAAAATAAAAAAAATATCATAAGAGAAGACATTACCTTAAAATCGGGTAACTCTTTTTTATTTGAGCCAAAGGCTTCCTTGGGAAGAATTATGACCAAATTTAGGATTCTAGGTGTAATAGAGGGAATTTTATAGAGTATTTGGGAAGAGTATGGCCGAGAAAAATGGCTTTGAAGGTGTTAATAAGGTGGTAAAGGTGGGGGCCTTTTATAAGAGGAGACGAGGGGAACTCTTGGAATGTAATGAAATGTTACATTATTATGAAGTAATTTTCGGATTTCAAAGGTCCCAAAATTATATATTTCTAGGATAGATGATAAGGGATCGAAATATACTCATAAAATAGGTTTTTTACAAGTGTAAGTCTTAGATTTTACATTATCATTTCATTTTATATAAATCGTTAATTAATGAGTTAATCGCTGCATCATCATGGTGTCAAAAAAATTTAATTTATTTAATGTCTAAAAATTATATAAAAAATATCATGACGTAGGAAATATTTTTATCTTTCCAATTATTATTTATAGTCAAAAAGTTAACTTATATAACCCCATGTAATAATTGGTTCAGTAAAACAACACATGTTTGTGACAATTTTATTTTTACTTTAAATAAAAAGTTATTAATGACATTTTCATACCCATGTGGCTCCATGGGGTACCCAAGTTGACCCATGGATTGTCTTGGTCGGCAATGACTCATCCAATGAGGGTAGGAAAAGTGTCAAGATATTTTCATATTTTTATAATATCATTTTTACCTTAAATTTTACTAATTACCTTTAATTGCGATTAATAGAACTTTAAAGTTACTATTCACAAAAAAATTATTTTAATCCCATTGAACCACATTTTAATTCCTAATGAAAACCATGTATGTAGGATTTTTGAGAATCAAATCACAGAAGTGGTAATGAGTCATTTACACGAAAAATTAGTTTTTAAACTACCACTTAGTGGTTTCACTGTTCATAAAAATTGATGGTTTTCAGAAAAATACCAAAAATTAACCATAAGATATATTTGACATTCCTAATTAAAAAATTATGTCTATTTTACCAAATTAAAAATATATAAATTTCATTAATAAATTTAATAATTATTTCCCATTGTCACAACAAATAGCGTGTTTTTAAGAAACAATATATATCAAAAGATTGATAATTGTTTATGTCCAATTTCAAATTGAAATTAATTATAATGACCACAACTGGATAAAATGGTCAAATTATATTCTAATTACACATTAAAACCAATCAATATTATAATTTATCACTTTAAATTATTTTGATTAAAAAGTTGTTTTTACGTATTTATTTCTATTCATAGAAAATTGGAAGTTCTTAGAAAATTACAAAAAATTCATCTTAGGATAATTTCGATATTCTGAATACAAAAATAAAGTCCATTTTGAAATATAAAATTTATTTAATTTCAAAAAGTTGGTATTACTATTCATAACGGCTACTTTTATTGGTCGCGGTGTGTTAGAACTCGAGGTTGCTAACAACACACGCTGCTCTATTATTCAAAGAGAAGCGTAACATGGCAGCATGGGGTGTTACATTCTACCCTACTTCAATAAATTGCGTCCTCACAATTTGAAATTGTTCTTTGAAAATAAAAGGTTTGAAAATAGAAAATACCTTTGTGGAAAACCCACATCGGAAAGAAGGTTAATAAAAGTTATCCTTAATAAGAGGGAAAGGGAAATGAAAAGGTCAACACCAAGGTATGATCACGATTAGGAGAAAATTGGGGGAAATTAGAGACAAATAATTGGAGGGAAAATGTAAATATTAATAGGGAGTGATTGAGGTCATCAATCACAAACAAGTGTAAAATTGAGGGCCTTACAGCCTTCAATCTATGGTGATTTAAAATATCATCAGTTCAACAAAACATAAGGTATTAGGATAACACATTTTTTTTAATATCTCTTTCCTAAAGTTTAAGAATTAATTTATTCATAGAATAATAGAGAGGTATATATATATATACATGACAAGTAGAGTTTCAAACTTCAACTAATTTCTACCACAAACTTATCTTTTATTCAAAAAGATAATATAACTCAAAAATATTATATTTATCCTAATCGTACAAGGTTCCAAATATTAACACATACCATTTAGATTAAGAAAAGTATTTTTTAATAACCAGGGACTTCCTGTAGGCTAGTGGTAGGTAATAAAGGGATGCCGCACTGTGGTTGTGGGTTCGATTCCTACAGCTTTGTCCGATGCGACGGGTTATCCCCCAACATGAAGGGTTTCCTTTTCCTAAAACTATAGTATTATAATATTCCAAAAATAGTCTTCAGAAATGTTTTAACCTTAAACAATACTATCCATAGTTCAACTTAATTCATTCCAACCTTTATAGTTGTCCAAAATACCTTTGACTAGACTTTCTCTAAAAGGTCTCTAAATTCCAAAATCAATTGTATCATCAGATTCCTCAAAAAAGTAATGTTTCTCTTATTGTCACATACAAAAATATGATTACCTTCGTCATATTAAAACCTTAATGAAAACACAAAGTACTACAGTACAATCCTTATATATATCACATTATTCTTATAACAAGAATATAATCCTTGAGTCCAAAAGCTCCAATACATTAATTATTCCACTTCAACTGTAGTAACAACATATGCTTGGACTTGATCCCTTGGCCTTTTCTGAGGTATGTTTCCCCGACGCTTAGGACATTCATTTGCATAATTCCCCATATCTCAAAAATTGTAGAATTCAACATTGATAGCCTCTTTCTTTCCCTTGCAATCACACACCTGGTGACCTTTTTTTCCACATTTATAACAAACTCCCATTCCTTTTAGGCAAGTACCAGGGTGATTCTTCCCACAATTATCGCATAATGGAAAATCAATCTTTCCCTTTTTCCCTTTATCTATCTCTCTTTCCACCGTTCTCTTCTTCTCTTGTTTTACTTTGTTGTCATAAGATTTAGTGAATTCCTTTTCTGTCTTGATAGCACACGAGACAATATCTTCTTACGATGAGATGGTTTGTGAGACTAATTCTCAACGGAGAAATGGTTTCAACCCATCAAAGAAACGATAAATCTTACTTCGTGGGTTACGTATATAATCTACAGCATGCCTCGATAACCTTGTAAAGTTAGCCTCATACTTTCGGACATTCTCATCCTCCTTCTACCTCAGACTCAGAAATTGTCTTTCCATATCTGCTTGATGGTCATGTGGGAAGTATTTTTATAAAAAAATTTCCTAAACTCCCTCCATTCCATACTTGATACTTCTTTATCGTCCTTTGTGCTTTGAATCAACGACCACCATTGATCGGCATCTCCAGTGAGGTGGTAAACTGTCGTGACTACTTTCTCCCTTTTGCTACTTCCCAAGGCATAAAATATTTTCTATAAGAAGATTATCCATTGCTCAGCTACTAATGGATTTGTACCCCCATTTAATTTTGGAGGCTGTTGCCTCATGAAACAATATAACATTGATCCTCCACATTTCGAATCAGGTTGCTCCATACGAGTAAGGTTATTATTCATAACCTGAGTGAGTTGTTCCAGTATGGTGATAAGTTGATCAGCACCAGTTGTATCACCAACTCCATTATAATTATCTTGAGTTGGAGGTCAATCCCTACATGGAGTGCGTGCATTGATACGGTTTCCATTACTTCCACTAGGTTCCATTTCTAAACAATGACATAAACTAAATTAGTTTATGAATCAAAATACATAATTCCATACTTGTAAAACACTTAACATAAATTGAGCTATTTATGGATATAATCCATAATCATAAAAATGATTTCTTTGGGGATGTATATACTCATAAACCCTTCATAGTGGTTTGTAAATAAAATGATAATTATCTTAAGCATATCCCCCAGGAGTGTCGTAACCAAGAGTGCAGAAAGGCCCGTTGTCATGCACCAGTTCCCATTCGAGTCTAGCTCAAAGCAGGGTTTTTTGGGTTTTACCCCTAGGTACATATGTTCCAGAGCCGCCACTACCTGTTCATATCCAGACAGGGATGTATTTCTCGGAAAACTCACAAAATCTCTATAATACCAAAATTCTAGGAAGTCCTTCTATACTAATCCTCTAAGTTTATACTAGGGCTATGTGATCTAATCAGAGTTTATCTAAATCGAGCTTCCAAGGTTAGTACTAAACTGCCTATGATACCAACTATAGCGCCCCAACCCCAGATACCCAAAGTTGGTGCATTATTGCGTAACATTGGCATGATCACAAAAGATCATGTCTCAAAAGACCGATTAGTTTAGTAGCCTTGGAAACACTAGATACATTCATAAGTCTTACATTACATCATAAAGTAAAACTGAACTACAAAAAATATCCTGTCTTCATATCCCCTCATACTATCCCTACAGGTCATTGATAATATACTTCATCACATCCTGGAAAAATTAAAACATTGAAAGGGGTGAGCTCAGATGCCCAATAAGGATAACAATACAGCAGAAACTTTAATAAATAAACATAAACATTTAAGGCAATGTATAACTAAAACAAAAGCCTTTTAAACATGAACTTCAGCATAATATGGAAAAAATAAAATGAAATAATGCCATTTACTTATTCACATGGATATTCTACAAGTTGAATAATCACATGCAATATAAATAACCACTTTTATATTGATGGAATGCATAATCCAGACTATTAGAACCATGTAGGCAAGGCCTCGTTCCAAGACTACAAATAATATTTTGTCAAGACCTCGTGCCAAGACACTAGTTTGTCTCATGAGACCTACCGATGCATCGAGGAAATATAGCGGGCTCCACCCATCACTTATTAAGTCCAATGCATTCCTTATATGAACATATTAAACATATCATAAACCATAACATAATCGTATCAGATAAAACATGCATAAAGGAAACATAACATTTCCACATTTCAATCACAAGATATCAATACAACACATTAATATAATAAGACATTATCAAAACCATTTTCAATACCAAAATAAAATAAAATTAAAACTTGGTATTTATTTTTCATTTAAAAAACGTTATGGATTATAGAGGATGCTGAAACTCAAATAATAGTCACGGTGGAGGGGAATTCGTTGTCGCCGCATACGTAATACAATACATTCCTTTTGTCATTTAGTAAAAATTATTCATATAAAAATATTCATTTTTAATGAAATTAAAAGTCAAAGGGGTTTGTACACCGTATAAAGGAAAGTTGTGTATAAAACCAAATATGCCTCAATGAAAGGAGATTGAGACGAAGTCCCTTACAAAGATAATTTTTTAAATAAAATAGATCTATTATGTGTATTAACTATAAGTACACATAAAAAAGTACAAATACAATATTGGACATAATAATATCAGGACATAATTTGAAATTAGGAGATTAACCCAAAGAACAGAAATTGGGTTAAGAAGTTCTCTTACCTCGTGTCCGACATGACTCGATCGTTCTTTAATCTCCTGAATAATAAACTAGAGTTAATTTATACATTTTTAATAACCTTTTTCAAGTTCATTATTCCTTTTATATCACATATTACCATGTTATGAACATTATGTAATTATTTATGTTAATAACGGTTGTTTTGTCGATCTTTGGTACTGGAGTCAGAAATAAACTTCTTATAATTACAAGTTGTTCATGTGTTAAAATATCCATTACACTCAGAAGTATATTCATTATTTAGATATAATATATATCATATATATGCAGTATATATATTAATTTATAATATTACATAACATTTAGAGGTATGAAATGAAATGCACCGTTGATTGAGATGGTAAGCCGTACGTACGCATGAACGCTACTTTCATTTCTATTTCATATTTAATGGAATTAAATCATAATTATATTAAGGTATATTATAATTACAGTATAATATCATATATAATATCATTTACTCCATCCTTTATACATCCCACATATGGCATTAACGATTCAAATTACTTTGAGGGGGCGATAGTCCGCACTTACTAAAATGAAATTATCACGTTTACCCATAATGGAAATCATAAACGTATGCCATAAATGAAAAATACAGAAGAATAAGGAAAACATAAACATAATATATGTCATATATAAATATATTGACATCTCAATGGACACCATGAGAGGTGTTAAAAGAAGATTGAACAATCATCGTTTCGTGAGGCAGAAATTCGCCAACCACAGAAATAGTATGTTCTTTAAACATTATACGAAGGTGTGTGTAAGTGTAAATCACATACATCTCATAAAAACATCCTAGTATATTGAAGATACTGTTTTTGTTACAAAATAAATGAATAAAAATAGTTTAAGGGGTTTTATAAGCAAAATAAAACAAAATAACATAAGAGAAGACATTACCTTAAAATCGGGTAACTCTTTTTGATTTGAGCCAAAGGCTTCCTTGGGAAGAATTCTGCCCAAATTTAGGCTTCTAGGAGTAAGAGAGGGAATTTTAGAGAGTATTTGGGCAGAGTTTGGCTGATCCAAATGGCTTTGAAGGTGTGAATTAGGTGTTAGCGGTGGGGGCCTTTTATAATAGGAGAGGAGGGGCACTCTTGGAAAGTATTGAAATGTTACATTATTATGAAGTACTTTTCGGATTTCAAAGGTCCCAAAATTATATTTTTCTAGTATAAGGTGATAAGGGATCAAAATCTACTCATCCAATAGGTTTTTCACAAGTTTAAGTCTTAGATTAGACATTATCTTATCATTTTATTTAAATCATTAATTATTGAGGTAATCACTGCATCATCATGGTGTCATAATAAATTTTAATTTATTTAATGTCTAAAAATTATATAAAAAATATCATGATGTAGGAAATATTTTTATCTTTCAAATAAATATTTATAGTTTAAATGTTAACTTATATTACCCCATGTAATAGTTGTTTTAGTTAAACAACACATGTTTGTGTCAATTTTATTTTAACTTTAAATAAAAAGTTATTAATGTCATTTTCTTACCCAAGTGGCTCCATGGGGTCCCCATGATGACCCATGGATTTTATTGGTCGTCCATGACTCATCAAATAATGGTAGGACAAGTTTCAAGATATATTCATATTTTTATAATATCATTTTTACCTTAAATTTCACTAATTACCTTTAATTCGATTAATAGAACTTAAAAGTCACTATTCACCAAAATTATTTTAATCCCATTGAACCAAATTTTACTTCCTAATGACAACAATGTATGTCATATTTTTGAAAATAAAATCAAAGAAGTGGAAAGGTTTCATTTACACGAAAAATTAGTTTTTAAACTACCACTTAGTAGTTTCACTATTCATCAAAAATTGAAGTTTTTCAGAAAAATACCAAAAATTAACCCTAAGATATATTTTATATTCCTAATTAAAAAAAGATGCCTATTTTACCAAATTCAAAATATATAAATTGAATTAATTAATATAATAATTAATTCACGTTGTCACAACAAATAGCATGTTTTTATGAAACAATATATATCAAAAGATTGACAATTGTTTATGTCCAATTTCAAAGTGAAATTAATTCTAATGACCACAATTGGATGAAATGGTAAAATATATTCGAATTATACTTTAAAACCAATCAATATTATAATTTATCACATTAAATTATTTTTATTGAAGAAGTTGTTTTTAAGTATTTTTTTTTCTATTCATAAAAAATTGGAAGTTCTCAGAAAATTACAAAAAATTCAACTTAGGATAATTTCGATATTACGAATACAAAAAATGAAGTCCATTTTTAAATATAAATTTTATTTAATTTCAAAAAGTGGGTATTACTATTCACAAAGGCTACTTTTATTGGTCGCGGGGTGTTAGAACTCGAGGTTGCGTACAACACACGCTGCTCTATTATTCAAAGAGAAGCGTACCATGGAAGCTTGGGGTGTTAAATTCTATGTGGATGATATGTGGTCAAATCTCGCCAACACCAGGACCATCTCAAGGACCTTGAGAAAGTGTTCGGTTTCCTCTGTTCCCACCACCTAAAGATGAACCCACTTAAATTTGCCTTTGGGGTCACCTCCGGAAAGTTACTCTGTAAGGACCCAAAGCATGACATACATGGACATTACATTACTTTTTCGGAATACTTAATACATAAAAAACCAGACACCAAAGGACCATAATAGTTTAGTGTCTTTGGAAACATGGAACATAATCATCTAATCTTGGTGAAAGATCTTGAACATCTCCCATAAAGATCTTCCCTTTTTTTATAACCTAAAACCTTTCTTTATATCCTGGGAAAAATAAAACATATAATGGGTGAGCTCAAATGCTTAGTAAGGGTAAGCATGGAGAAAATAAAACAAACCATATACATTTGAACTTCAAAACATGAACATAAAGTTTAAACATCAAAATCGTGAGTTGTGAAATAAATCTTGGAAATACATAAGGAATAGATCATAAAAGAACATCAATCATGATAAAATAGCATGGGAATAAAACATTTAATTGTGGAAAACCATTAAGCACAAGATATGATTTCCATAGTAGCCAAGGAGTTGCTGCCATGACCATCTTAGTGGACAAAGTCCCTTTCTGAATCGAGTTCACTCCTCATTCTAATCCTATATCACTGAACCAGATTAACTTACCATTCTATCCATGTCTATCTCATGAGATATAAATCTTTACCCAATGAATTTAAGGGAGATATATTTCCCACCCATCTCATTATGAAATCATTCCTACTTGTGCCACAAAATAAACCTAAATCATTCATCATAACCCAAAGAGTAAAATGGGTTTCATAAACATCATCCCATCATAACATAATACATAAAAAAATGGATAACATTTCATTATAAGAAAAGTGAAACCATGTAAATAATAAGGACATTATACTTGACACATAAACATATGAAAAAATAAAATCTTATATGGAAAATGTTTTTGATGAAACACTTGAAACGAATTCTTGAGGAAAATATCCTTTCTTCATCAAAATCATTTTCTTTTCACAAAAATGTCATTAAATTTTAAAAGAAAATGATTTTGTTGAAAATAGTCATTAAATATCATAGAGTAAGCTTCAAGAAAATAAGGTGTTATGAAACTGTAAAAATCTATTCATGCCGTGTAAGTTAAAAAAACATTCTCCTCGTACTTTTGTTGGAAAAGTCAAAAAGTTCCTCGTGTGGTAAAAAAAAGGAAGATTCCTTTCATAACATGTGGTAAAATTAAAAAATGGGTAAAAAGGCCATTAAACATACATGAAAACATTTTTATAAAATAGGGACATGTATGATCACAAAAACCCCAGTAAATACTTACGAATAAACAATCTCGGATAAGAACGAGATTGGAATAGTTATCCTTTACCTTATGTCTGATATGCTTCGTATGTATCTGAACCTCCTATATAATGATTTAAATAATGTAATTGACATATTAAAGAATTATATTCATTGTTATGATATCATATATGGTTTACTTATGACTTTATATTACCCATTATTTTGTAAATTTGATGTAAAAGCAGCGATTTACTTAAAATCGTTTCATTTATTGTACATGTTTCGACTTGTTGTTCTTGATATTATTACTTATATCCTGATTTAATTAATTCCAGGATGTAAAAAATGATTTATATATAATATATATACAGAATATACATATAAATATATATATTATATATTGATAAATGGAATGAAATACACTGTTCATGGAGACGGTAGGCCATACGTACGCATGAACGCTAATTTCGTTTCCTTATAGAATTAAGTAGATGAAATACATATATATATATATATATACATAAGTCCAGTATCATTATTATGTCATATATTTTATTATTATTCATTATATATACTTTATAATCATTAATGAATGGTTAACATGGAGAATGAATCTCATCACGTCGTGGAGACGGTAGTCCGTACGTACGCATGAGCGATGATATCATTCCCATGATCGTGGAATTGTATTGAAGTGTATGTATAATATTTCAGACTCAATATCACTTTACAATAATCATATAAAGTTATTTATTTACACCATTATACCCATATAAGTAAGGCGGTGGTCGAAAATAGATTACACCACGGCGTGGAGACGATATTCCGTACGTACGCACATGCGGTGATTTCGTTTTCCGTAGGATGGATAGAAGGTGAAATAAGGTTGTTTCATATTTATAATAACATATCAGTATATAAGTAACAATTATTTAATTACTTTATAATGATACAACTAAAGAATAATAAGTAGAAGAAGAATGAAACTTGATAGAATCGGAAGCAGAGATTACCTCTTCTTCGATGCACCTCCTTTCAGCTTCCCCTTAAGGAAGTAGAGTTGGTATTTTGAGAAGACCAGAACCTCCAGAATGTTTCTAGGGAAGTGGAGAAGAGAAATGTTCTGGGGTTGGCCGAGATTCAAGGCTAAAAAGGGTGTGAAGAGAAGGGGGAAGGGGTGCCCTTTTTATAAGGGAGGAGAGGGGCACCTTTTGAAAAACTTAAAATATTATTTTATAATAAAGTCATATTTGGTTTATAATATCTCCAAATTGATTTATTTCGAAGCTAAAGTGGGTATGGGTCTAAATAATCTCAACCAATAGGTTTTAGACAAGTTTAGGATACTATATTAACCTTATATTTTAGATTTAACTCTATGTTAAATAATTTAACTATTACCGTGTCTTCTGGTTTTCTTACACTATATGGTTAATTAACTTACTATAACTAGCCAAAACAACCCCAAGTGGTATTAATATATATAATCTTATCTAAGTCATTTGGCCGAGCCTTATATTTTTAAGAATATAATAACAATTAATATTATAATATTTGTTTTAAAATCAATTTTATGTCAATTTTGACACTATTTGGTAATTGATTATTGTGAAAATCATAACAGCATGATTAGTTCGAAAAACATTAATTAAATAAATACTAAATTGTCATATTAACTTATAAAATTTGTTTAATTCATAAAAATGATCAAATTACATTTATTTGGTTAATTATAATATCAATTATTTTAATATTTCATTATTTAGGTAATTACTACATCACCTTTGTGTCATAAATAACATAAATTATTTAATGTATAAAAATTAAAAATAAAATACCATTAGGTATGAAATATTTTTATATTTATAATGAATATTTATATTATAATTTATCTTATGTATAACCCTATAATAAAAATGATTTAGTTATTAAACATTGATTTTAACTATTTTAACTCTTTTTTAAATAAAATAATAATAAATGTCCTAATCTTATCCAAATGGACCTAATGGGTAATACATTATTCCTAAGGTTGTTTTTGGTCGAATTACACTTATCCAATAGAATTAGGACATGTGTTAGGTAATAATAATATCATTTTTACCCTTAATTACCCTATTTACTTTTAACCGTGGTAAATAAATGTAAAAAGTTACTATTCACCAAAAAATATATTTATCTTATTGAACCACATTTTACTCCTTGATATTAACCGTGTCTCTCGGATTTTTGAAATTCCACTCACAGAAGCGGTAAAATTATGTTTTATGTAAATTTTCAAATTCTCCTAGGAGGTGGGTAAAAGACAGTGAAAAGATCAATAAAATTTTTATATATCTAAAATTATTATAAAATGAATCCAATGAATTAAATTGAACATATATATGTATTATGTATCAATTTTTGACCTAAAATAAATTTAAATAAAATAAATAATTATTTAAATAAAAACTCGGGTTTTAAATAGTGACCTAGTGTTTTCACTATTCATCAAAAATGGAAAGTTTTCCGAAAAATACCAAAAATTAACCCTAGGCTAATTTCGATATTCTAAATCTAAAAATGAAGTCCATTTTGAAAGATAAAATTCATAAAATTTCAAAAAGTGGTATTACTATTCATAACGTCTAGTTTATATAATATTTTAAAAACATATCGTTGTTTAGTGAAACTCGGTATTGCGTACAACACACGCTATCATGGAAAGTCGCGATTGCATGTAATGTAAGTCAATTCAGGGTTGTGTGTATTGAAATACTCCTTTGTTATTGCATGTAACAGAATCTGACCATATTTAATTTATACATTTAATATATATATATATATATACACTCAATGTTGCGTAAAATAACTACTATCAAACGAACTTGAAATTGTGTGTAACACGATCCAACAATAGTGTTGCGTATACTGCAAGATAATAAGGTGTTGCGTATAGCGCAAGAAAATCATGGTGTAGCATACAACAAAACACATCAATGAAATTAAAATCAATAATTCTCATAAAATCTCGGGTTGTTACATTCTACCCCCCTTAAAACGAATTTTCCATTGAAATTCGTTGGGGATATAAATGGTTTTCTACTTGAAAGTTTCTTTAATTGAAACCCACATCGTAAATTGGAATACCAAAACATAACTTTGAGAACTAAAGTATGAAACGTAACGGTTACCCAAATTAACTAATCCCTGGGATTCCACATAGGAGAACATAGGTGAAAATATGGATATTGAAGAGAAATCTAACCATCAAGTTCTGATGGAGAGTGGTAGAGAACATGGCTATGAAAAATCCAACAATCACAAAGCCATAAATTTTTGATGATCTAAGGTACCATCTGATTCATTGTATATGAGAGCACTAGGACAACATTTTTGGTTTTCAATATCATTTCCCTAAAGTTGAAAATTATTAATTAGAAGAAATACGTACTTGATTTTGGTACAATCTCACTATTGTTTGTGCCTTGAACAGTTTCCACTTCATCTCTTAAAGAAATGAAGTTGAATTTGTCTTCTGTGAAGTGTTAGCAGATCATGCGATAAAATGATAGGTCATTCCATCTGTCTCAAACATAAAGTTATCAAAAGTTATATACATAAGTACATCTATGGTGAGGTTAATTGTATATGATTCAAAAAATGGAATTATACTTCATCTATCATTCTGCTTAATAAAATAAAACTATTTTCTACTAACCAGGGACATCCTGTAGGCATGTGGTAGGCGATAAAGGTTTGTCGCACTTCGGTTGTGGGTTCGATTCTCATATCCATATCCGACGCGACTGGTTGATGCTCATCTTATGGGTTTTACTTTTTCTTAAACTATACTATTATAACATTCCAAAAATAATATCAAAAAACAAGTTCTATCCATAAATAATACTATCTGATGTCTAACATAATCCATTAAAATCTTTAGGCTTATCCAAAATACATCTGTCCAATCTCATTGTATAATGAAAAAAATTACTGAAAAGGTCACATAACAAGCACGTGGATACCATCGTTTATCCCCCATATATCGTAAGATATATCATGTTGGTCATATTCCAAACTTGTGAATACCTTATTCAAGTATTATTTTGGAACATGAATTACCAAAGAACCTTAGTGAAAACATGAGTGCTATCAAAAGTTAACTCTTTCCACATACCAAAATCCCAAAAATTCTATATACTCAAACCATGATATCACTTAGTCCTTATATCAATCATGAGCTCGTGAATACTATCAAACATTTAATTTTCTCATTTTCCCTTCATTATATAATCTGCTTTCCAAAAATATTTCTATCACTTTTCGTGGTTACCGATACCATATAATTATTGAATACCAATACATAGATATTCAAAAATTCCACGATACCATAAATGGCATTCCATGATACTATTTTAAAATCCCATTACATAAACACTTAATCATTACACAACATCATTTTCATACTCAACATCACAAATAGTGATTCCATGTGTACTTCCCTTTATCCTTTTCATTTAGAGGTTTCTCACGTTGATCATCATTAACCCTTGGATTAGGGCATTGATTAGCATAATGCCCCATTTACATTCACTGGAAGCTTTGAAGTGTTGGTGGTGCGTTCTCTGCAGTCTTTTATTTATTCACATCATTAGAAACCCTTTTTCCATTACTTCGACACTCAGCTGATCGATGACCCTCTTTTCCACACTAAAAACATTTTCTAGTCCCTTTATGACAATATCCACCATGCTTCTTTCCACACCTTGAGCATAAAGAAACATTTATCTTCTTTTCACCATTATTCTGAGATTTCTCCTTGAACTCCATCATTCGTTTCTTGTTAAAACCTTGAGATGGATATGTAACACCAACTTCTATATCTACCTTAATAGCATAACACACAATTTGTTCATAGCTACTGATTTCTCTTATAGATAATTTCCTTCGAAGACTTGGTTTTAAGCCACTGAAGAATCGATCAACATTACTTTCAGGTTGGATGATAATGCCAGATGCATACCTTACAATCGTTGTAAAATTCCCTTTGTATATACCAACAGATTCATCATCCTTTTGCTTAAGCTCAAGGAAATCCTTTTCGTTCTTTGTTCGAAGAATATGAGGGAAGTACTTATTGAAAAATAAGTTCTTGAACTCATCCCATTCCATAGATTCAATTTCATCTTGGGGCATCGTATTCTTAATTAGAGTCCACCATTGATCTGCTTCACCTTCTAAATGGTAAATAGCCAAAATGACTTTTTCATGATCCGAACAGTGAATTATAGAAAATATATTTTCAATGGTACTGATCCATTGTTCAGCAACATGTGGATCAGAAGACCCACTGATAGAAGGTGGGCGTTGCCTCATGATAGAATCAATAGAATATTGTTCCCTTCTCTTCTTATTTGGATGTCTAGAATGATTCATAGCTTGTGTAAGTATATAAGTAAGATTTTTCACTCCATCTCGCATAACATTGGTTTGTTCAGTAGGAAAATCATTGCACTACCCATTACATTGATCAACACAGTTCCTTTAGGTTCCAGCCATCGTCTAAAACCTAAAAAGAATAGCGTGAGATCCAAAAATCATGCTAGAGAAAAAAAATAACAAAGTGGGAGTACCTTCAATATATAACATCTTAGGTTTCATTCTATGATTGTTACCGTAATTCTAAGACTATAACCTATACTTATACTTAACCTTAGGGATATCCCTAGACATACCTTAGAAATATCTCTAGGGATCTCACTAAAGTTTTCACATCTTAGTTTTCAAAGGTTAACTAAACCTTTCCTCTAATAACAACTGTAAGGACCCATAGCTTGACGTGCATGGACATTACATTCCTTTTTCGAGATATTTAATACATAACAAAAACAGACACCGACGGACTGTAATAGTTTAGTGTCTTTGGAAACATGGAACATAATCTTCTAATATTGGTGAATGATCTTCAACATCTCCCATAAAGATCTTCCCTTTTTTTCATACCTAAAACCTTTCTTTATATCCAGGGGAAAATAAAACAAATAAAGGGTGAGCTCAAATGCTCGGTAAGGGTAAGCATGGAGAAAATAAAACAAACCATATACATTTTGTAACACCCCAAAATTACATAGTGTGTTATTTCTTCAAAATAATTCAATAACTTGCACTACACACAACACCGAGTTAAAGCGCACCATGACTTACCAAACAAGCCGTTCAAAAGAGGCTATGAAAAGTATTAACTAAATTTTAAACATTATATAATCCTTATTATTTTATAATCCATTTTATGAGTTTCTTAGACATAATGTATGAACAAATTCTTTTTTTTTCAGATAAAAGAAGTATTTTTCAAAAATGGACTTTTACCAACTTTAATAGTGAACCCTTTTTAAATCAAATTTTTTTAACTTTTATATATTCAATTTGACTAAATATATTTTTTATTTAGAATGGTGACATAAAAAAATTTACAATGTAAACCCCCAAGCTTCTACGGTACGCTTCTCTTTTAATAATACAGTAGCGTGTGTTGTACGCAACTTTGAGTTCTAACACACACCATAACAAAATCAAACAAGCCGTTATGAATAGTAATACCCAATTTTTTAAATTATATATATTTTATATTTCAAAATGGACTTCATTTTTGGTTTCGGAATATCGAAATTATCCTAAGATGAATTTTTGGTATTTTTCTGAGAACTTCCAATTTTTATGAATAGTGAAAAATAGTTAAAAACAACTTTTTTAATCAAAATAATTTATAGTGATAAATTATATTATTGATTGGTTTTAAAGTATAATTAGAATAAATTTTTACCATTTTATCTAATGGTGTTCATTAGAATTAATTTCACTTTGAAATTGGACCTAAACAATTGTCAATCTTTTGGTATATATTGTTTCTTAAAAACACGTTATTTGTTGTGACAACATGAATTAATTATAAAATTAATTAATGAAACATATATGTTTGGAATTTTTTAAATTAGGTATCATTTTGAATTCGGAATATCAATTATAGCTTAGGGTGAAATTTTTGCATTGTTCTAAAAAACGTCAATTTTTGATGAATAGTGAAACTACTAAGTGGTAGTTAAAAAACTGAATTTTTCATAAAACATAATTTTACCGCTTCTGTGATTAGAGTTTCGAAAATCCGAGAGAAACGGTTAGTATCAAGATGTAAAATGTGGTTCAATGAGATGAAAATATTTTTTTTGGTGAATAGTAACTTTTTACTTTTATTTACCACGGTTAAAAGTAAATAGGGTAATTAAGGGTAAAAATGATATTAATATTACCCTAACACATGTCCTAATTCTATTGGACAAGTTTATCTCAACCAAAAACAACCTTAGGAATAACATATTATGATTTAGGTCCACTTGGATTAGATTTGGACATTTATTATTATTTAATTCAAAGAAGAGTTAAAAAAGTTACAATCAAAGTTTATTTACTAAAACATTCTTAATATATAGTTATACATAAGATACATTCAATTGTAAATATTCATTAGAAATATAAAATGATTTCCTACATAATGATATTTTATTTATAATTTTTATACATTAAAACATTTAATTTATTTATGACACAATGATGATGCAGTAATTACCTAATTAATGAAAAATTGGAATAATTGTTATTATAAATACCCAAATAAATATAATTTGAGAATTTTTATGAATTACACTAATTTTATAGGTTAATATGACATGTTAGGATTTATTTAATTAACTTTTGTCTATGTAATCATTCTGTTATGAGTTTCACAAAAATCAACTATTGAATAGTGTCGAAATTGACATAAAAGAGTTTTAAAACAAATATTATATTATTAATTGATATTAAATTCATAAAAATTTAAGGTTTCGCCAAGAGACTTATATCATGATTTCTATATCATTAATGGACCACTTGGGGGTATCTTGGTTGTATATAGTATGTTTATTAACTATATAATATAAAAATACAAAGTGACATGGTAAATGTCAAACTAATTAACTAAGAGTTAAAACTAAAATATAAGGTTAATATAGTAACTCAAACCTGTCTAAATTATATTGGTTGAATGGTTTTATACTAATACCCACCTTAACCTTTAAATAATCAACTTTAGAGACATTAGATACCGAATATGAATTTATTATAAATTAATAATTATAGCTTTTCCAAAGGTGCCCCTCACCCCTCTTAAAAAAGGCCACTCCTCTTTCTCATTTCTTCACACCTACAAAGCCTTTTGGTTCGGCCAAACTCTGCCCAAATACTCTCTCAACTTACCTCAATACAACCTATAGGCCTTAGTTTTATCAGAAAGCCAACCTAAAGAGCCCTTTTTATCAAATCAAAAGGAAGAACCCGAAGAAAAGGTAATGTTTTCACCACCCTTTTTTCAAATTCATTTCATCTTGCACTTCTTCTTTCTTTGTTATTACCATTATAAAATAATAACTCCAGTATCTTATATATACTGTGATGTTATTATAAATATGGTACAACCATATTCAGTATTCTATCCACCCTTTGAATAACATGTCACCATACGTGCGTACGTACGACTTACCATCTCCAAGTCGTGGTGTAATTGTTATTCAATATATTATTATTTGGATTGGTATAATAATGATGTGTAAATCATGTAAATAATAAAAATAACATGATAATTATTCTGTATATATGATATACCATCCAATTATATATCATTTTAATATCAAAAAAATGATATTGTTGCTCGTGCGTACGTACGGACTACCGTCTCCACGAACGCGATGAGATTCATTCTCCATCGTATCAATTCAAGTATAATTATCATTTGATGATTTAAAAATAATGTTTAAGGACTTGATATAATTCTGGATATGAATAAGATACAACCTATCCATGACAAACATGGATTATATAACAAAACATATGAAAGAAAACGAGTAAGTTAACTCCCGAAACGACGATAATACTAGGATATTATTAATAAAGCAATGTTAAAAGATCATATATGATATCATATTAATATATATGATTATTGTATAATTTAATAACAATTATTTAACCATAATACAGGAGGTTAACCTACCCTCAACCAAGGAAAAGTACAAGGTACGGGTTTATTTCGCAATCTGTTCATTATCTGAGGTTGTTTATACGTAATAATCTAATAGGATTTATTTATCATCCACATCCATGTTTCTTCAAAATGTATTTCAAAACATTTTTACTATTTACAAAGATTATTTGTTAAAGTCATTTATACCCTTATGTGTTTTTAAAGGAATCTTTTTGTCGTTTTCCAAACAAGGCACTTTTAACCTTTCGACAAATTTAAGGCAAAAATGTTTTTTTTAACTTATACGGTGGGTGTGGCTATTTACCGCCGTTATAAAATCGTCAAAGCATCCCTTACAAGCTTATAAGAATATTTTCAAAGTAAATGTTTTATTTTATAATTATGTGAATTTTAAATGATTTCAAAATGAATATTTTAAGACTTTTTGAAAGGTACTCCTTATCAAGATAATAATTTTAAATTTTTTAAAGATTTATCTTTCTAAATATTTTTAATTAATGTCCATGTTTTCAAAATGATTTTAAGGATTTATTTATATATACATGATGGTTTTGAAATGATATTTCTTTTCTAAAGTTTCAAAGTGGTATGGGACACTTTGATTCAAAAATATATTTTAAAGTACTTCCTTTGTAAATGTATAACTTTTCAATGATTTCGAGAAAAGAGATATTTCTCTCAAATAGTTTTGATTTAATCTATGTCAACATCCTTTGATGGATTTTATTTTTATTTGAAGTTGATTTATTTTGATACAAAACTTTGTATTGTATTGAAGGTTTTGTAATATGTTTTACTGTGGATGTGTTATTTTTATACCATTCATGGTTTATGGAAAAATTATTGACATTTCATATGCTAATTTTAATACGAATGTTTATGTTATGTTTAAACCTTTTCATATGGTAATGCATTGGACTTAGTAAGTGACGGGTGGAGCCCGCTATAGCTCCTCGATGCATCGGTAGGTCTCATGAGACAAACTAGTGTCTTGGCACAAGGCCTTGGAAAAATCTTATTTGTAGTCTTGGCACGAGGCCTTGGCTATGTGGTTATGATAGTCTGGAATTATGCATTCCATCATTATTAAAGTTGTTAGTGATATTGCATGTGATTATTCGATTTGTAGAATATCCATGTGAATAAGTAAATGGCATTATTTCATTTTATTTCTGACATATTATGCTTAAGTTCAAGTTTAAAAGGCTTTTGTTTTAGTTTTATACATTGCCTTAAATGTTTATGCTTATTTTTGAAAGTTTCTGCTGTATTGCATACCCTTATAGAGCATTTGAGCTCACCCTTTTCTATGTTTTATTTTTCCCAGGATTCCAAGAACTATATTGTGATTGATGTGAAGGGTTAAGACAAGGGAATAATGGAATTCATAATGGATTATTTATGTTGTTTTGTATGTTATGATGTGTAATGTAACATTCATGTATGTAATCTATTTTCCAAGACTACTAAACTGATCGGTCCTTTGGGACTTGATTCTTTTTAATCATTCCAATGTATTAAAATAATGCACCGACTCTGGGTAACTGCGTTCAGGTTGTTATAGTTGGTATCAGGGGAAGTTTAGGAATAACCTTGGAAACTAGATTTAGATAAACTCTGATTAGAGCACATAGCCCTAAGATAGACTTTGAGGATTATTATAGAAGAACTTCCTAGAATTTTGGTATGGTAGAGATTTTGTGAGTTTTCCAAGCAATACATCCCAGTCTGGATATGAGCAGGTATAGGCGTCTCTTGCATAGATGTACCTAGGGGTAAAACCCGAAAACACCGCTCTGAGCTAGACTCGAACAGGAACTGGTGCACGACAACGAGTCTTGCTGCACTCTTGGTTACGACACTCCCGGGGGATATTCTTAAGACAATTCTTATTTTCTTTACAAACCATTATTAAGGGATTATGAGTATATACTTACTCAAAGAAAACATTTTTATGATTATGGATTATATCCATAAACTGTTCAATTTGTGTTAGTTATTTTACAAGTTTGGTAATTATTCATTGCAATTCATAAAAGGAACTAGTTTATGCTATTGTACAGAAATGGCGCCCAGTATAAGGAATGTGAACTCCCGTAATACATATGATCCAAAGATTAAGAAGGATCATATCTTTCGTGGCCCTAAGCCAGAATTTAGAAGGGAAATAGTTTCCCATGTATTATCATCATATGAAGAAATAGTATCAGGTGTGGATAAGATAACTAAAGAGTTTACTGAGTCATATGGATTTGAAGGGAAGAATAAGAAGAAAAGGATGAAAGATAGAAAGATGGATAAAGGGAAGAAGGAAAAGAATAATTTCCCCATATGTGATAACTGTGGGAAGAAACACCCTGGAACTTTCCTAAAAGGAATGAGAGTTTGTTATAAGTGTGAAGTAAAAGGGCACAAAGTACATGACTGCAAGGTTAAGAAAATGGTTTCAAATGTACAATGCTTCATTTTCAAGGAGTTTGGACACTACGCGAACATATGTCCCATTCATTAGACTAAGCCGAAAATGATGCTATTGGATAATAATCAAGTTATGATACTACCACATATGAAGAGGAATGAATAGAGTTCTTATGTTTATTATGTCATTTGAGTGTTGTATCAACAATGTAATTCTTATAATAATCATGGTGTATATAGGGATTGTACTGCAGTACTATTTCATTAAGGACTTGAGATTGTGTGGAACAATGAAAAGTGACTCAATAACAGGATAAATTTTCGGAAAATATATGGTTGAGAGATTGATAAACTATAATATAGTTCTGATACCGAGGTAGTGATTTTAGAATAATACATGATTGATTTGGATAAATTATATTGGATATTCTTGACTACCTTGAAGCTGATTAATGATTTGTATATTCCATCATTGATGGGGTTTAAAACATTTTTGGATTGATGAAGTATATCCAGCATTCTATATGGAATAAGGGAGCATGAATATAATCAATAAGGATTATGGTAATTCTGGATGTTTTAATGTTTTAAAATAATACATGATGAAGGTATTCATATGATATTACGGGGTAAAAAGGATCTACATTATGTTTACCATCCTTATAAATGTTGGACTGTGAATTTGGACAGAAGTATTTTGGATAAATTTTAGTTTGAGATTAATTTTGGATTGCCATAAAAGGACAACCCAGAGGTCGGGCGGCAACCCGTCGCGACCGGCAAGGTCGCGAGACTTGAACCCGCAACCGAAGGGCGACAAGGGTGTATAACCTACCACTGGCCCACGAGATGTTCTAGATTAAATAATGTAGTTTTTTTAAAAGATCAGGAAGATGAATTATAAATTCGTTTATTTTGGAACCCTATACGAATAGTATAAATAGTTTTTTTTCGGTCTATTATCTTTTATACTGACAGATGAGTTTGTGGTCGAAATTTATTAATGGATAAAACCCTAATTATAAAGTAAGTATATCTCCTTATGATCTTAGTAAATCTCATAAATAAATTCCTCAACATTAAGAAAAGGAACTTAGAACAAAAATGTTGTCCTAGATGGTACCTTAAATCATCACTAATTTATGGCTTTGGGATTGTTGGCCTTTTCGTAGACATGTTCTCTACCACTCTCCATCAGATAATTGATGGTTAGATTTCTCTTCCATATCTATATTTTCTTACGTGGAACCCTAGTATGTGTTATTTTCGGTAATCTTCATAATTTCAACTCTTTATTTTAAATAGAGGCCTCATTAATTCATTTTTCGATGTGCGATTTCAACTAAGATATTTTGAAACATCAAAAATGTGTTATCCTAATACATTATGTTTTGTTGAATCGATGGTATTTTAAATCATCATAGATTGATGAATTTAAGGACATCAATTTTAAACTTGTTTGTGATTGATGACCTCAATCACTACCTATAAATATTTACTTTTTCCTTCAATTATATGTCTCTAATTTCCACCAATTTTCTCATAATCGAGATCATAATTTGGTGGTAACCCTTTCATTTCTCTTTTCCTCATATTAAGACTAAATTTTAGTAAACCAATTTCCGATGTGGGTTTTCCCACAAATATTTTTTTTTTCAAACTTTTATTATTGAAGAAAAATTTCAAATTGAGAGGATGCAATTTATTGAAGTAGGGGAGAATGTAACACCCCATGATTACATAGTTTGTTATTTCTTCAAAATAATTCAATAACTTGCACTACACGCAACACTGAGTTAAAGCGCACCATGACTTACCAAACAAGCCGTTCAAAAGAGGATATGCATAGTATTAACTAAATTTTAAACTTTATATAATCCATATAATTTTATAATCCATATTATGAGTTTCTTAGACATAATGTAAGAACAAGTTCTTTTTTTTCAGATAAAAGAAGTATTTTTCAAAAATGAACTTTTACCAACTTTAATAGTGAACCCTTTTTAAATCAAATATTTTAAACTTTTATATATTCAATTTGACTAAATAAATTTATTCTTTAGAATGGAGACATAAAAAAATTTACAATGTAAAACCCCAAGCTTCCACGGTACGCTTCTCTTTTAATAATACAGTAGCGTGTGTTGTACGCAACTTCGAGTTCTAACACACACCATAACAAAATCAAACTAGCCGTTATGAATAGTAATAACTACCTTTTGAAATTATATATATTTTATATTTCAAAATGGACTTCATTTTTGGTTTCAGAATATTGAAATTATCGTAAGATGAATTTTTGGTATTAATCTGAGAACTTCCAATTTTTATGAATAGTGAAAAATACATAAAAGAAACATTTTTAATCAAAATAATTTATAGTGATAAATTATATTATTGAGTGGTTTTAAATTATAATTAGAATATATTTTTACCATTTTATCCAATGGTGTTCATTAGAATTAATTTCACTTTGAAATTGGACCTAAACAATTGTCAATCTTTTGGTATATATTGTTTCTTAAAAACACGCTATTTGTTGTGACAACAGGAATTAATTATAAAATTAATTAATGCAACTTATATGTTTGGAATTTTTTATAATAGACATCATTTTTGAATTCGGAATATCAATTATAGCTTCGGGTGAAATTTTGGCATTGTTCTGAAAAACTTCAATTTTTGATGAATAGTGAAACAACTAAGTGGTTGTTAAAAAACCAAATTTTTCATAAAACATAATTTTACTGCTTCTGTGATTGGAATTTAGAAAATACGAGAGACACGGTTAATATCAAGAAGTAAAATGTGGTTCAATGAGATTAAAATATTTTTTTTTGGTGAATAGTAACTTTTTACTTTTATTTACCACGGTTAAAAGTAAATAGGGTAATTAAGGGTAAAAATGATATTAATATTACCCTAAAACATGTCCTAATTCTATTGGACAAGTTTACCTCGACCAAAAACAACCTTAGGAAAAAAATATTATCATTTAGGTCCACTTGGATTAGATTAGGACATTTATTGTTATTTAATTCAAAGAAGAGTTAAAAAAGATAAAATCAAAGTTTATTTACTAAAACATTTTTAATATAGGGTTATACATAAGATAAATTCGATTTTAAATATTAATTAAAAAGATAAATATATTTCCTGCATAATAATATTTTATTTATAATTTTTAGACTTTAAAACATTTAATTTATTTAGGACACAATGATGATGCAGTAATTTCCTAATTAATGAATAATTGGAATAATTTATATTATAAATTCCCAAATAAATATAATTTGTGACTTTTTATGAATTACACTAATTTTATAAGTTAATATGACATGTTATTATTGATTTAATTAACTTTGGTCGAAGTAATCATTCTGTTATGAGTTTCAAAAAAATCAACTATTGAATAGTGTCGAAATTGACATAAAAGAGTTTTTAAAACAAATTTTATATTATTAATTGAAATTAAATTCTTAAAATTCTAATGTTCGGAAAAGAGTCTTATATGATTATAGGTGTATCATTAATTGACCACTTGGGGGTCACGTGGATGTATATAGCTAGTTTATTAACTATATAATATAAAAATACAAAGTGACATGGTAAATGTCAAACTAATTAACTAAGAGTTAAAACTAAACGATAAGGTTAATATAGTAAACCAAACCAGTCTAAATTCTATTGGTTGAATGTTTTTAGACCTATCCCCACCTTAACCTTTAAATAATAAACTTTGGAGCCATTAGAAACCAAATATGAATTTATTATAAATTAATATTTCTAGCTTTTCCGAAGGTGCCCCTCACCCCTCTTATAAAAGGGCACTCTTCCCTCACATTTCTTCACACCTTCAAAGCCTTTTGGTTCAGACAAACTCTGCCCAAATACTCTCTCAACTTACATAACTACAACCTAGAGGCCTTAGTTTGATTAGAAAGCCAACCTATGGGGCCCTTTTGATCAAATCAAAAGGAAGAACCCGAAGAAGAGGTAATGTTTTCACCACCCATTTTTCAAATTCATTTCTTCTTCCACTTCTTCTTTCTTTGTTATTACCATTTTAAAATAATAACTCCAGTATCTTATATATACTGTGATGTTATTATAAATATGGTACAACCATATTCAGTATTCTATCCACCATTTGAATAACATGTCACCATACGTGCGTACGTACGGTTTACCGTCTCCACGTCGTGGTGTAATTGTTATTCAATATATTATTATTTGGATGGGTATAATAATGATTGGTAACTCATGTAAATAATAAATATAAAATGATAATTATTCTGTATATATGATATACCATCCAATTATATATCATTTAATATCAAAATAATGATATTGTTGCTCGTGCGTACGTACGGACTACCGTCTCCACGAACGCGATGAGATTCATTCTCCATCATATCCATTCAAGTATAATTATCATTTGATGATTTAAAAATAATGTTTAAGGACTTGATATCATTATGGATATGAATAAGATACAACCTATACATGAAAAACATGTCTTACGTAACAAAACATATGAAAGAAAATGAGTATGTTAACACCCGAAATGACGATAATACTAAGACATTATTAAAAAAGCAATGTTAAAAGATCATATATGATATCATATTGATATATATGATTCTTGTATAATTTAATAACAATTATTTCACCATTATACAGGAGGTTAACCTACTTTCAACCATGGAAAAGTACAAGGTAAGGGTTTATTTCGCAATCTCTTCATTATCCGAGGTTGTTTATACATAATAATCTACTGGGATTTCTTTATCATCCACATCCATGTTTCTTCGAAATTTATTTCAAATAATTTTTACTATTTACAAAGAATATGGTAAAAATTCATTTGTACCCTTATGTGTTTTTAAAGGAATCTTTCTGTTGTTTTCCAAACAAGGCACTTTTAACCTTTCGACAAATTTAAGGTAAGAATGTTTTTTTAACTTATACGGTGGGTGCGGCTATTTACCACCATTATAAAATCGTCAAAGCTTCCCTTACAATCTTATAAGAACATTTTCAAAGTAAATGTTTTATTTTATAATTATGTGAATTTTAAATGATTTTAAAATGAATATTTTAAGAATTTTTGAAAGGTACTCTTTATCAAGATAATAATTTTAAATGTTTTAAAGATTTATCTTTCTAAATATTTTTAATTAATGTCCATGTTTTCAAAATGATTTTAAGGATTTATTTATATAGACATGAAGGTTTTGAAATGATATTTCTTTTCAAAAGTTTCAAAGTGGTATGGGACACTTTGATTCAAAAATCTCTTTTAAATTAATTCCTTTGTAAATGTATGACTTTTCAATGATTTCGAGAAAAGAGATATTTGTCTCAAATAGTTTTGATTTCATCTATGTCAACATCCTTTGATGTATTTTATGTTTATTTGAAGTTGATTTATTATGATAAAAAAACTTTGTATTGTATTGAAGGTTTTGTAATATGTTTTACTGTGGATGTGTTATTTTTATACCATTCATGGTTTATGGAGAATGTATTGACCTTTCGAATGCTAGTTTTAAAACGAATGTTTATGTTACGTTTAAACCTTTTTATATGGTAATTCATTGGACTTATTAAGTTATGGGTGGAGCCCACTATATCTCCTCGATGCATCAGTAGGTCTCAAGAGACAAACTAGTGTCTTGGCACAAGGCCTTGGCAAAATTTTATTTGTAGTCTTGGCACGAGGCCTTGGCTATGTGGTTATGATAGTCTGGTATTATGCATTCCATAATTATGAAAGTGGTTAGTGATATTTCATGTGATTATTCGATTTGTAGAATATCCATGTGAATAATTAAATGGAATTATTTCATTTTATTTCTGCCATATTATACTGAAGTTCATGTTTAAAAGGCTTTTGTTTTAGTTTTATACATTGCCTTAAATGTTTATGCTTATTTTTGAAAGTTTCTACTGTATTGCTTACCCTTACGGAGTGTTTGAGCTCACCCTTTTCTATGTTTTATTTTTCCCAAGATTCCAAGAACTATATTGTGATTGATGTGCAGGGTTAAGACAAGGGAATAATGGAATTCATAAAGGATTATTTATGTTGTTTTTATGTTATGATGTGTAATGTAACATTCATGTATGTAATCCATTTTCCCAGACTTCTAAACGGATCGGTCCTTTGGGACTTGATTCTTTTTAATCATGCCAATGTATTGAAATAATTCCCCAACTCTGGGTAACTGGGGTCTGGGCGTTACACATTTGATCTTCAAAACATGAACATAAAGTTTAAACATCCAAATCTTGAGTTGTGAAATAAATCTTGGAAATATGTAAGGAATAGATCATAAAGGAACATCAATCATGATAAAATAGCATGGGAATAAAAAAATATAATTGTGGAAAACCATTAAGCACATGATATGATTTCCATAGTATCCAAGGCATTGCTGCCAAGACCATATTAGTGGACAAAGTCCCTTTCTGAATCGAGTTCACTCCTCGTTCCAGTCCTGTATCACTGAACCGGATTAACTTACCATTCCAGCCATGTCTATATCATGAGATATAAATCTTTACCCAATGAATTGGAGGGAGATATAGGTCCCACCCATATCATAATGAAATCATTCTTAATTGTGCCACAAAATAAACATAAATCATTCATCATAACCCAAAGAGTAAAATGGGTTTCATAATCATCATCCCATCATAACATAATCCATATAAAAAATGGATATCATTTCATCATAAGAAAAGTGAAACCATGTTAATCATAAAGAAATTATACTTGAAACATACACATATGAAATAATTCCATCTTATATGGAAAATGTTTTTGATAAAACACTTGAAATGAATTCTTCAGTAAAATATCCTTTCTTCTTCAAAATCATTTTCTTTTCACAAAATGTCATTAAATTTGAAAAGAAAAGGATTTTTTTGAAAATAGTTATTAAATATTGTAGAGTAAGCTTCAAGAAAATAAGGCGTTATGAAACTGTAAAAATCTGTTCATACCTTATAAGTTAAAAAAACATTCTCCTCGTACTTTTGTCGGAAAAATCAAAAAGTTCCTCGTGGGGTAAACAAAAGTAAGATTCCTTTCATAACATGTGGAAAAATAAAAAAAATGGGTAAAAAGGAAATTAAACATACATGAAAACAAATTTAGAAAACAGGGACATGGATGATAACAAAAACCCCAGTAAATACATACGAATAAATAATCTCAGATAAGAGTGAGGTTGGAATAGTTATCCCTTACCTTATGTCCGATATGATTCATATGTATCTAACCCTCCTGTATAATGATTTAAATAATTTCATTGTTTTATTAAGGAATCATATTCATTTTTATGATATCATATATGGTTTAATTATGACTTTATATTACCCGTTCTTTTGTAAATTCGATGTAAAAGCAGCGATTTGGGTAAAATCGTTTCAATTATTGTACGTGTTTCGACTTTTTGTTCTTGATATTATTACTTGTATCATGATTTAATTAATTCCATAATGTAAAACATGATTTATATATAATATATATTCAGAATATACATATATATATATATATATGATATATTGATAAATGGAATGAAATACACCGTTCATGGAGACGGTAGGCCATACGTACGCATGAACGCTATTTTCGTTTCCTTATGGAATTAAGTAGATGACATACATATATATATATATATACATAAATACCGGATCATTATTATTTCATATATTTCATTATTATTCATTATATATACTTTATAATCATTTATGAATGGTTAACATGGAGAATGAATCTCATCGCGTCGTGGAGACGGTAGTCCATACGTACGCACAAGCGATGATATCATTCCCATGATCGTGGAATTGTATTGAAGTGTATGTATAATATTTCAGAATAAATATCATTTTAAAATAATAATATATATTTATTTATTTACACCATTATACCCATCCAAGTAAGGTGGTGGTCGAAAACAGATTACACCACGGCGTGGAGACGATATTCTGTACGTACGCACGCGCGGTGATTTTGTTTTCCGTAGGATGGATAGAAGGTGAAGTAAGGTTGTTTCATATTTATAATAACATATCAGTATATAAGTAAAATTTATTTTATTACTTTATAATGATACAACTAAATAACAAGAAGTAGAAGAAGAATGAAACATGAGAAAATCGGAAGAAGAAATTACCTCTTCTTCGACGCACCTCCATTAAGCTTCCTCTTAAGGAAGGAGAGTTGGTCTTTTGAGAATACCAGAACCCCAAAAATGTTTCTAGGGTAGTGTAGAATAGAAATGGGCAGGGGTTTCCTGCTCTTCAAGGCTCAGAAGGGTGTGAAGAGAAGAGGGAAGGGGTGCCCTTTTTATAAGGGAGGAGAGGGGCACCTTTGGAAAAACTTAAAATATTATTTTATAATAAAGTCATATTCATTTATAATAGTTCCGAATTGATTTATTTCGAAGATAAAGTGGGTATTGGTCGAAATAATCTCAACCAATAGTTTTTAGACATGTTTAGGTTACTATTTTAATCTTATCTTTTAGATTTAACTCTAAGTTAAATAATTTAACTTTCACCGTGTCTTCTTGTTTTCTTACACTATATGGTTAATTAACTTACTATAACCAGCCAAAAGAACCCCAAGTAGTTAATTATTAATATATATATCCTTATCTAAGTCATTTGGCCGAAACTTATATTTTTAGGAATATAATAACAAGTAATAATATAATATTTTTTTAAAAAACTATTTAATGTCAATTTTGACACTATTTGGTAATTGATTTTTATGAAAATCATATCAGCATGATTATATCAATAGAAGTTAATTAAATCAATAATAACATGTAATATTAACCTATAAAATTAGTGGAATTCATAAAAAGTCTCAAATTACATTTATTTGTGTATTTATAATATCAATTATTTTAATATTTCATTATTTAGGTAATTACTGCATCACCTTTGTGTCATAAATAACTTAAATTCTTTAATGTATAAAAACTATAAATAAAATAACATTAGTTAGTAAATATTTTTATATTTCTAATTAATATTTACAGTTGAATTTATCTTATTTATAACCCTATATTAAATATTTTTTAGTTATTAAACATGGATTTTATCTATTTTAACTCTTTTTTAAATAAAATAATGAGAAATGACCTAATCTAATCCAAGTGGACCTGAAGGGTAATATTTTATTCCTAAGGTTGTTTTTGGTCGAATTACACTTATCCAATAGAATTTGGACATGTGTTAGGGTAATAATAATATCATTTATACCCTTAATTACCCTATTTACTTTTAACCGTGGTAAATAATAGTAAAAAGGTACTATTCACCAAAATTTATTTTTATCATATTGAACCACATTTTTCTCCTTGATATTAACTGTGTCTCTTGGATTTTTGAAATTCCACTCACAGAAGCAGTAAAATTAGGTTTTATATAAATTTTCAAATTCTCTTAGGAGGTGGGTAAAAGACGGTGAAAAGTTCAATAAAATTTTTAAATATCTAAAATTATTATAAAATGACTCCACTGAATTACATTGAACATATATAGGTATTATGTATCATTTTTTAACCAAAAATAAATTTAAATAAAATAAATAATTATTTAAATAAAAAGTCGGTTTTTAAATAGTAACCCAGTGTTTTCACTATTCATCAAAAATTGAAAGTTTTCAGAAAAATACCAAAAATTCAACCTAGGATAATTTCGATATTCTGAATCTAAAAATGATGTCCATTTTGAAAGATAAAATTCATAAAATTTCAAAAAGTGGGTATTACTATTCATAACGGATAGTTTATATAATATTTTAATAACATATCGTTGTTTAGTGAAACTCGGTATTGCGTACAACACATGCTATCGTGGAAGGTCGTGATTGCGTGTAATGAAAGCCATGTCAGGTTTGCGTGTAGTGAAAGACTCCTTTGTTATTGCGTGTAACAGAATCCAACCATATTTCATTTATACATTGAATATATATATATATATATATATATATAAACTCAATGTTGCATAGAATAACTACTGTCACAAGAACTTGAAATTGTGTGTAACACCATCCAAGAATAGTGTTGCATATACTGCAAGCTAATACGGTGTTTCGTATAGCGTAAGATAATCTTGGTGTAATGTACAACAAAAGACATCAAAGAAAATTAAAAGAATAATTCTCATAAAATCTCGGGTTGTTACATTCTACCCCCCTTAAAATGAATTTCGTCCTCGAAATTCGTCGGGGTTATAAATGGTTTTGTAACAGCCCGAGATTTTATGAAAAATATTCTTTTTAATTTCACTAATGTCTTCTGTTGTACGCAACACAAAAAGGAGCTTTCACAACACGCATCCTTGACTTGCCTTGCATTACACGCAATCGCAACCTTCCTCGATAGCGTGTGTAGTACGCAATACTGAGTTTCACAAAACAACGATATGCTATTAAAATATTATTAAAACTAGCCGTCATGAATAGTAATAACCAATTTTTAAATTTTATAAATTTTAGCTCTCAAAATGGACTTCATTTTTGGATTCGGAGTATCGAATTTAGCCTAAGGTGAAATTTTGGTACTTTTCGGATAACTTTCATATTCTGATGAATAGTGAAAATAACTAAATTATAATTAAAAACAACTTTTTTAATCGAAATAATTAATAGTTATAAATCATTAATTTGAGTGGTTTTAAAGTATATTTAGAATATATTTTTACAATTTAATACAATGTTGGTCATTGGATGTAATTTCACATTTAAACCACACATAATCAAGTGTCAATCTTTTGGTAGATATTGTTTCTTAAAAACACGCTATTTGTTTTAACAGCGGGATTTAATTATAAAATTAATTAATGAAACTTCTATGTTATGAATTTGGTAAATTAGACTTCATTTTTGAATTCGGAATATGAAATATAGCTTAGGATGAAATTTTGGCATTGTTCTGAAAACATCAATTTTTGATGAATAGTGAAACTACTAAGTGGTAGTTAAAAAACTGAATTTTTCATAAAACTTAATTTTACCACGTATGTGAATGGAATTTCGAAAATCCTACAGACACAGTTAATATCAAGGACTAAAATGTGGTTCAATGAGATGAAAATAATTTTTGGTGAATAGTAACTTTTTACTTTTTTTTACCACGGTTAATAGTAAATAGGGTAACTAAGGGTAAATATGATATTACTATTACCCTAACACATGTCCTAATTCTATTGTATAAGTGTAATTCGACCAAAAACAACCTTATGAATATAATATGACCATTTAGGTCCACTTGGATTAGATTATGACATTTATTATTAATTTATTTAATGAATAGTTAAAATAGTTAAAATCAAAGGTTAATAACTAAAACATTTTTAATATGGGGTTATACAGAAGATAAAATCGACTATAAATATTAATTAGAAAGATAAAAAGCTTTCCTACATAATGATATTTTATTTATAATTTTTAAACTTTAAATAAATTAATTTATTTATGACAGAACGATGATGCAGTAATTACCCTTTTAAGGAAATATTAACATAATTGATGTTATAAATGCTCAAATGAATGTAATTTGAGACTTTTTATGAATTCCACTAATTTTCTAGGTTACTATGATATATTAGTGTTGCTTTAATAAACTTGTTTCGAACATATAATTCTGTTATGACTTTCACAAAAATCATATATCAAATAGTGTCAAAATTGACACAAAATAGTTTTTAAAACAAATATTATATTATTAATTATTATTTTATTCCTAAAAATCTAAGGTTCGGAAAAATGACTTAGATAAGGATATATATATTAATAATAAACAATTTGGGGTTCGTTTGTCATGTTATAATAAGTGTATTAACCATATAGTGTAAGAAATCAAAAAGACACGGTTAAAGTTAAATTATTTAACTTAGAGTTAAATCTAATTGATAAGATTAAAATAATAACCTAAACTTGTCTAAATCCTATTGGTTGATATTATTTATACCCATACCCACTTTAGCTTCGAAATAAGACCCTTTGTAACCATTATAAACCGATTTTGACTTTAATATAAAATAATATTTTGAGATATTCCTAAGGTGCCCCTCTCCTCCCTTATAAAAGGGCACCTCCTCCCCCTCCTCCTCACACCAATTTGAGCACTCAAGATCGACCAAACTCTTCCAAAATCCCTTCTCCACATCCCTAGAATAATCCTAGAGGTCCTGGTCTTCTTCAAAGACCAATCTTAGTTCCCTAAGTGAAGGATTCAAAGAGGCGTTTCAAAGAAGAGGTAATATCCATTACCGATCTTTTCAATTTCTTTCTTCTTCAACTTATTCTTCTTTTGTTGTTTAATGATAAAGTAATAACATCAGTATTAATTACATACTGATATGTTATTATAAATATGAAACAACTCTAATTAACCTTCTATCCATCCTACGGAAAAAGGAAATCCCCGCGCGTGCGTACGTACGGAATACCCTCTCCACGCCGTGGTGTAATCTATTTTCTGCCACCACATTAATTGGATGGGTATAATGGTTTAATGAGTAACTATATATGATTATTATAAAGTTATATTGATACTGAAATAGTATACAAACACTTCAACACAATTCCACGACCATGGGAACGATATCATCACTCGTGCGTACGTACGGAATACCGTCTCCACGACGTGATGAGATTCATTCTCAATGATTAACCATTCATGAATGATTATAAAGTATATATAATAAGTACTAATGAAATATATGACATAATAATGATACTGGATTTATTTATATTTATATGTATGTCATCTACTTAATTCCATTCAATTCAATAAGGAAACGAAAACAGCGTTCATGCGTACGTACGGACCACCGTCTCCATGAACGGTGTATTTATTTCCATTTACTGATTTATTATATATATGTATATTATGAATATATATATATATAAATCATGTTTTGGAATAAATTAACCATGATCTAAGTAATCATATGAATAATTACAAGTTAAAAACACGAACGACAAATGAGACGATTTTACCCAAAACGCTACTTTAACATGAATTTACAAAAGAACGGGTAATATAAAGTCAAAAGTGGACCATATATGACATAATAACAATGAATATGATTCTGGAATAAGTCAATAACATCACTTAAATCATTATACAGGAGGTTCGGACACATACAAAGCAAGTCGGACCTAAGGTAAAGGAAATATCACAATCTCATTTTTATCTGAGATTGTTTATACTTTGGTATTTATTGGGGTGTATTTTATCATCCACATCCATGTTTACTCAATATGTAATATTTTTTCCACCCAACTACAATTTTTTAAATCCAATTTTACCCTTCTGTGAGTTTTTAGTAAAAGATATGAAAGGAATCTTTTGTAGTTTTTCGTACGAGGTACTTTTTGACTTTTCTGACAAAATTACGAGAAGAATGTTTTTGTAACTTATACGACATGAATGGATTTTTAAAACATTATTTCCAAGAAGCTTCCTTTACAAGTTTTCAAGTTTATTTTTAATCAACTTCTTTTATTTTAAAGTCGTATGACATGTTATGAAAGGAAGAATGTTTTTGAAGAAGAAAGGATATTTTCCTCAGGAATGGAGTTCAAGTGTTTTATCAAAATTATTTTCCATCTAAGATAATAAAGGGTTCTGTTTTTATACATATTATTACATTGATTTGATCATGTTGTGATGGAAATATTTTTATGAATTAATTTATCTTATATGAATTGTTTTATGATTTCATGTTGTTTAAGAATCCCATTTTTATTACATGGGTTACGCTATGATGTATGGTTTATGATTATGTGGAACACATAAGAAAGGATTCATTATGAGATGGGTGGGACCTATATATCCCTCCAATGCATCGGGTAAAGATTTTATATCTCATGAGATAGACATGGCTGGAATGGTAGGTTATACCGGTTCAGTGAAACAGGACTGAAACGAGGGTGACTCGATTCAGAAAGGGACATTGTCCACTAAGATAGTCTTGGCAATGAGTCATGACTAACAAGAAATGATTCTATTTGATTATATGTGTATGCAATAAAGTTTCATGTTTTATGTTATGATTATTGGGATTACATTTCACTTCTATGATTTATCCCATGTTATGATATTATGAGCTCTCTTTTTTGCAGGTTAAGATTTCCAAAAGCTATGTTGTTATGTATATGATGTGATTGATATTTCTTTTGTTTACCCTTACTGAGCATTTGAGCTCACCCTTTTATGTTTTCTTTTCCCCAGGATATAAAGAAAGGTTTTAGGTATAAAAAAAGAAGATCTTTATGGGAGATGTTGAATATCTTTCACCACGATTAGAAGATTATATTCCGAGTTTCCAAAGACACTAAACTATTACGGTCCTTGTGTGTGTGTTTTTGTTATGTACTAAGTATTCCGCAAATGTAATGTAATGTCCATGTACGTCATGCTTCAGGTCTCTACAGGTTTTATACTTGAAAGTTTCTTTAATTGAAACCCACATTGTAAAATGGAATACCAAAACTTAATTTTAAAAATTAAAGTATGAAACTTAACGGTTACCCAAATTAATTAATCATTGGGTTTCCACATAGGAGAACATAGGTGAAAATATGGATATGGAAGAGAAATATAACCATCAAGTTCTGATGGAGAGTGGTAGAGAACATGGCTATGAAAAATCCAACAATCACAAAGCCATAAATTTGTGATGATGTAAGGTACCATCTAATTCTTCGTATATGAGAGCACTAACACACCATTTTTGGTTTTCAATACCATTTCCCTAAAGTTGAAAATTTTTAATTAAAAGAAATACTTACTTGAATTTGGTACAATCTCACCATTGTTTTTGACTTGAATAGTTTCAACTTTATCTCTTAAATAAATGAAGTTGCATTTGTCTTCGGTGAATTGTTAGCAGATCATACGACATAATGATAGGTCATTCCATCTATCTCAAACATAAAGTTATCAAAAGTTATATACCTAAGTCCATCTATGGTGAGGTTAATTGTATATAATTCCAAAAATTGACTTATACTTCATCTATCATACCACTTAATAAAATAAAACTGGTTTCTACTAAATAGGGACTTCCTGTAGGATAGTGGTAGGTGATAAAGGCCTATCACACTTCGGTTATGGGTTCGATTCCCACATCCTTGTCTGACGCGACGGGTTGTCGATCGTCCTATGGGTTGTCCTTTTTCTTAAACTATAATATTATAAAATTATAGTAATAATATCGAAAAAAAAGTTCTATCCTTAAACAATAATATATGATTTCTAACATAATCCATTTCAACATTTTGGCTTATCCAAAATACATCTGTCCAGTCTCATAGTATAAAGAAAACAATTAGTGAAAAGGTCCCATAACAAGCACGTGGATACCATCGTTTATCACCAATATATCATAAGATATATCATGTTGGTCACATTCCAAACATGTGAATACCTTAATCATTTATTCTTTTGAAACATGAATTACCATAGAACCTTAATGAAAACATGAGTGCTGTCAAAAGTTAACTCTTTCCATATACCAAAATCCCAAAAATTCTATATACTCAAACCATGACATCACTTAGTCCTTATATCAATCATGAGATCATGAATACTATCAAACATTTAGTTTTCTCATTATCCCTTCATTATATCATCTGCTTTCCAAAAATATTTCAATCACTTTTCATGGTTACCGGTACCATATAATTATTGAAAACCAATACATAGATATTCCAAAATTCCATGATACCATAAAGGAGATTCCATGGTACTATTTTTAAATCCCATTACATAAACACTTAATCATTACAGAACATCATTGTCATAATCAACATCACAAATAGTGATAGCATGTGACTTCACTTTATCCTTTTCCTTAGGAGGTTGCTCACGTTGATCATCATTAACCCTTGGATTAGGGAATTGATTATAATAATGCCACATTTTCTTACACTTGAAGCATTGAAGTGTTGGTGTTGCGTTCTCTGCAGTATTTTATTTATTCACATCATTAGCAACCCTTTTTCCATTACTTTGACACTTAGTTGCTCGATGACCTTCCTTTCCACACATAAAACATTTTCTAGTCCCTTTAAGACAATCTCCACCATTCTTCTTTCCACACTTTGAGCATAAATAAACATTTATCTTCTTTTACCATTATTCTGAGATTTCTCCTTGAACTCCATCTTTCGTTTCTTGTCAAAACCATGAGATGGATATGTAACAACAACTTCCATTTCTACCTTTGTAACAAAACACACAATTTCTTCATAAATACTAAAGTCTCTTATATCCAATTCCCTTCGAAGACTTGGTTTTAAGCCACTGAAGAATCGATCAACTTTACTTTCAGGTTGGATGATAAAGCCAGATGCATACCTTGAAAGCCTTGTAAATTTCTCTTCGTATAAGCCAACAGATTCAACATCCTTTTTCTTAAGCTCAAGGAAATCCTTTTCCATCATTGTTCTAAGAATACGAGGCGAGTAATTATTGAAAAATATGTTCTTGAACTCATCCCATTCCATAGATTCAATTTCATCTTGGGGCCTCGTATTCTTAATTAGAGTCCACCATTGATCTATTTCACATTCTAAAAGGTAAATAGACAGAATTAATTTTTCATGTTCCGAACAGTGAAGTATGGGAAATTTATTTTCAATGGTACTGATCCATTGTTTAGAAACAAGTGGATCACAAGACCCACTAGAAGAAGGTGGACGTTGCCTCATGAAGGACTCAATAGAATATTGTTCCCTTCTCTTCTCATTTAGTAGTCCAAAATTATTCATATCTTGTGTAAGTATATCAATATGATTATGCACTATGTCTCCCATAACATTGGTTTGTTCAGTAAGAAAATCATTGCATTGTCCATTACATTGATCAACACAGTTCTTTCGGGTTCCAACTGTTGTCTAAAACCCAAAAAAGAATAGTGTGAGAGGCAAAAATCATAGTAGGGAAAAAAACATAATAAAGGGGGAGTACCTTCAATATATAACATCTTAGGGTTAATTCTAAGATTGTTACCATAATTCTAGGACTATAACCTATACTTATACTTATCCTTAGGGACATCCCTAGACATACTATAGAAATATCTCTAGGGATATCACTAATGTTTTCGCATCCTAGTCTCCAAAGGTTAACTAAACCTTTCCTCTGATACCAACTATAAGGACCTAAAGCTTGATGTACATGGACATTACATTACTTTTTTGGAATACTTAATACATAAAAAAAATAGACACTGAAGGACCGTAATAGTTTAGTGTCTTTGGAAACTTGGAACATAATCTTCTAATCTTGGTGAAAGATCTTCGACATCTCCCATAAATGTCTTCCCTTTTTTTCTTACCTAAAACCTTTCTTTATATCCTGGGGAAAATAAAACATATAAAGGGTGAGCTTAAATTCTCATTAAGGGTAAGCATGGAGAAAATAAAACAAACCATATACATTTGAACTTCAAAACATGAACAGAATGTTTAAAGATCAAAATATTGAGTTGTGAAATAAATCATTGCAATACATAAGGCATAGATCATAAAGGAACGTCAATCATGATAAAATAGAATGGGAATTAAAAATTTAATTATGGAAAACCATTAATAACATGATATTATTTCCATAGTAGCCAAGGCATTGTTGCTAAGACCACCTTAGTGGAGAAAGTCCCTTTCTGAATCGAGTTCACTCCTCGTTCCATTCCTGTATCACTAAACCAGATTAACGTACCATTCCATCCATGCCTATCTCATGAGATATAAATCTTTACCCAATGAATTTGAGGGAGATATAGGTCTCACCCATCTCATAATGAAATCATTATTACTTGTGCCACAAAATAAACATAAATCATTCATCATAACTCAAAGAGTAAAATGGGTTTCATAAACATCATCCCATCATAACATAATCCATATAAAAAAATGGATATCATTTCATCACATGAAAAGTGAAACCATTTAAATCATAAGGAAATTATACTTGAAACACACACATATGAAATAATTCCATCTTATATGGAAAATGTTTTTCATAAAACACTTGAAATGAATTCTTGAGGAAAATATCCTTTCTTCTTCAAAATAATTTTATTTTCACAAAATGTCATTAAATTTTAAAATAAAAGTATTTTGTTGAAAATATTCATTAAATATTGTAGAGTAAGCATCAATAAAATAAGGCGTTATGAAACCGTAAAAATCCGTTCATGCTGTATATGTTAAAAAAACATTCTCTTCATACTTTTGTCGGAAAAGTCAAAAAGTTCCTCGTGTGGTAAACAAAAGTAAGATTTCTTTTATAAAATGTGGTAAAATCAAAAAATTGGTAAAAAGGCCATTAAAAATACATTAAAACATTTTTAGAAAACAGGGACACAAATGATAACAAAAACCCCAAAAAATACTTATGAATAAACAATCTCGGATAAGAGCAAGATTGGAATAGTTATCCCTTAGCTTATGTATGATATGCTTCTTATGTATCCGAACCTCCTTTATAAAGATTTAAATAATTTCATTCACTTATTAAAGAATCATATTCATTGTTATGATATCATATATGATTTACTTATGACTTTATATTACTCGTGCTTTTGTAAATTCGATGTAAAAGCAGCGATTTGGGTAAAATCGTTTCATTTATTGTAGGTGTTTCGACTTGTTGTTATTGATATTATTACTTATATCCTGATTTACGTAATTCTAAAATGTAAAACATGATTTATATATAATATATATTCACCATATACATATATATTTGATAGATTGATAAATGGAATGAAATACACCGTTCATGGATACGGTAGGCCTTACGTACGCATGAACGATATTTTTGTTTCCTTATGGAATTATGTAGATGACATAAATATATATATATATACATAAATCCTGTATCATTATTATGTCATATATTTCATTATATATACTTTATAATCATTCATGAATGGTGAACATGGAGAATGAATCTCATCGCGTCGTGGAGACGGTAGTCCGTACGTATGCACGAGCGATGATATCATTCCCATGATCGTGGAATTGTGTTGAAGTGTGTGTATAAAATTTCAGAATCAATATTACTTTAAAATAATTATATATAGTTATTTATTTACACAATTATACCCATCCATGTAAGGTTGTGGTCGAAAACAGATTACACCACGGCGTGGAGACGGTATTCCGTACGTACACACGCACGGTGATTTCGTTTTCAGTAGGATGGATAGAAGGTGAAATAAGGTTGTTTCATATTTATAATAACATATCAATATATAATTAATACTTATGTTATTACTTTATAACTAGACAACAAAATATGAAGACGTAGAAGAAGAATGAAACTTGAGAGAATCGTAGAAGAGATTACCTATTCTTCGACGCACCTCCTTTAAGCTTCCTCTTATGAAAGTATAGTTGGTCTTTTGAGATGACCAGAAGCACCCGAATGTTTTTAGAAAAGTGGAGAAGAGAAATGGTCAGGGTTTGGCCAAGCATTAAGGCTCAAAAGGGTGTGAAGAGAAGAGGGAAGGGGTGCCCTTTTTATAAGGGAGGAGAGGGGTACCTTTGGAAAAACATAAAATGTTATTTTATAATAACGCCATATTCGGTTTATAATAGCTCCAAATTGATTTATTTAGAAGATAAAGTGGGTATGGTTTGAAATAATCTCGACCAGTAGGTTTTAGACAAGTTTAAGTTACTATTTTTACCTTATCTTTTAGATTTAACTCTAAGTTAAATAATTTAACTTTTACCGTGTTTTCTTGTTTTCTTATAATATATGTTTAATTAACTTACAATAACCAGACAAACGAACCCCAAGTGGTTCATTATTAATATATATAACATTATCTAAGTCATTTGGACGAACCTTAGATTTTTAAGAATAGAATAACAATTAATAATATAATATTTGTTTTAAAAACTATTTTATGTCAATTTTGACACTATTTGGTAATTGATTTTTTTGAAACTCATAACAACATGATTAGTTCAAAAAAATTTAATTAAATCAATACTAACATGTCATATTAAGCTATAAAATTAGTGTAATTCATAAAATGACTCAAATTAGATTTATTTGTGTATTTATAATAGAAATTATTTTAATATTTCATTATTTAGATATTTACTACATCACCTTTGTGTCATAAATAACATAAATTATTTAATGTATAAATATTATAAAAAAACTACCATTAGGAAGGAAATATTTTTAGATTAATAATTAATATTTATAGTCGAATTTATCTTATGTATAATCCTATATTAAAAAAAATTTAGTTATTAAACATTCATTTCAACTATTTTAACTCTTTTTTAAATGAAATAATAATAAATGTCCTAATCTAATCCAAGTGGATATAAAGGGTAATATTTTATTTCTAAGGTTATTTTTGGTCGAATTAAACTTATCCAATAGAATTAGGACATGTGTTAGGGAAATAATAATATCATTTTTACCCTTAATTACCCTATTTACTTTTAACCGTGGTAAATAAAAGTAAAAAGTCACTATTTATCAAATATTATTTTTATTTAATTGAACCACATTTTACGCCTTTATATTAACCATGTCTCTCGAATTTTCGAAATTCCACTCACAGAAGCGGTAAAATTAAGTTTTATGTAAATTTTTAAATTTTCCTAGGAGGTGGGTAAAAGACGGTGAAATGTTCAATAAAATTTTTATATATCTAAAATTATTATAAAATGACACCAATGAATTACATTGAACATATATAGATATTATGTATCAATTTTGACCTAAAATAAATTTAAATAAATTAAATAAATATTTAAATAAAATATCGGTTTTTAAATAGTAACCAAGTGTTTTCACTATTCATCAAAAATTGAAAGATTTCAGAAAAATACCAAAAATTCACCCTAGGCTAATTTCGATATTCCGAATCTAAAAATGAAGTCCATTTTGAAAGATAATATTCATAATATTTCAAAAAGTGGGTATTACTATTCATAACGACTACTTTATATAATATTTTTATAACATATATTTGTTTAGTGAAACTCAGTATTGCATACAACACATGCTATCATGGAAGGTCTCGATTGCGTGTAATGTAATCCAAGTCGGGGTTGCGTGTAGTGCAAGAATCCTTTTTTATTGTGTATAACAGAATCCAACCATATTTCATTTATACATTGACTATATATATATATACACTCAATGTTGCGCAGAATTACTACTACCAAACAAACTTGAAATTGTGTGTAACAGGATCCAAGAATACTGTTGCGTATACTGAAAGCTAATACAATGTTACTTATAGCACTAGATAATCTTGGTGTAGTGTAAAACAAAAGACATCAATGAAATTAAAATGAATAATTCTCACAAATTCTCAGGTTGTTACATTCTTGGCTTCGTTGTCAGATATCCGGGCATCGAGATCGATCCAGAGAAGATCAAGGCCATCAGCCAGATGTCCCCCCCCCCCCAAGAAATATTCGGGAGCTTCAAGGATTTCAAGGCCACATAGCCTACATGTGCCGATTCATTGTGAATCTGGCTGGAAAGTGTAAGTCTTTTTCTCGGCTGATGAAGAAGGGAACTGCCTATGAATGGGATGAAGAGTGTCAGACCGCGTTTGAGGAAGTCAAGAGGTATCTACTACAGCCTCCGGTCTTGATGACACCCGTCACCGGAAAGCCGTTGGTCCTTTATGTGACAGCCCTTGAGCGGTCTCTCGATGCCCTTCTTGCCCAGAAGAACAATGAGGGGATAGAGAACAACCTCTACTATCTCAGCCGCATGCTCCTCGATACAGAGACCAAATATTCCCCCATCGAGAAGAGCTGCCTTGAGCTCGTGTTTGCTGTGTAGAAATTGTGACATTACCTACAGGAACATGAGGTACAATTGGTCTCTCTGGTAGACCCACTAAAGTACATCATGAACAGCCTCATGTTGACTGGCCGACTAGCGTGGTGGGTGGTAATCCTCCAGTAGTTTGACATGATGTTCGTGCCTCAAAAGGCTATCAAGGGGCAGGCATTGGAAGACTTCCTAGATGCCCATCCAACCTCCACGGATCAATCCCCGGACCAGGAATTTCCTGATGAGGCAATCCTCTAAGTCGATCATACCGTATCATGTTGGAAAATGCACTTCGATAGTGACTCCCGGAGCCCAACTGGTAGGAGGATCAATGATCATAGGCTCAACAGAGTGGGCCTGGGTATCATCTTCAACACCCCGACGCAAGTCGTTCTGCCATACTCATTCCTGTTGTAAGAAGGCTGCACCAACAACGAGGCAGAGTATCTAGCTCTCATCACTGGCCTCGAGCTGGCACATGAGATCGATGTGCCACATTTTCACATGAAAGGGGATTCTGAACTAATCATAAAAAAGTCAATGGCGACAATGTTGTCAGGAAGCCAGAGCTCGTGCCATTGTTGGAGTGAACCCTCCATCTAATGGCTCAGTTCCCTTCTCTCCTGGAGGTTACCCATGTCCCTCTGTCACAGAATGGTCAAGTGGACGCTTTGGTCGGCTTATCGGTGTCACTTGCAGAGCCAGAGCAAGATGATCTAATTATACATGTGGAACACCGGAGAGTCATTTCCCCTGTCACCCCAGAGGATGATGAAAGCCTGGGAGTAAGACATCTTATCTCTAGATCCTCCACATCAGGAGCCCCAGGTTCTTCAGATGCAATGGTTGAAACGACTCCCAACTGGAGATCCCCTTTTGTTGATTATCTCCAAAATGGTTACCTCCCAGATGATTAGGCAGAGCGCAAGTGAATCCGTCGCCACACGTTGTAGTTTACCCTCCAGAGTTGTCCCAGTCTTGTGCAGATCCTCTATAAGCATGGGTTCTATGGTTTTATCCTCCAATACATTCAAGGATTCAATATTTCATAGGTCATGTAAGAGGTTCATGCATGTTCCTGCAGTTCCCACCAGGCTAGGCCAAAACTGTCCCATCAGATCGGGAAACTGGGGTACTTCTGGCCCTCTATTATCCACGATTGTATTGATTTTTCCAAGAGATGTCATGCGTGTCATGTTCATGATAATTTCTTGTATCGGTCACCAAAACCTCTCCACTCCACGAAGTATTCTTGGCCCTTTGCAGTGTGAGGACTCGATGTCGTGGGACCATACCCACCACCGACAGCTTTCCAGTGCAGGTTCATCCAGACCGCTACAGATTTCTTCTCCAAGTGGGCAGAGGCAGTTCCACTCAAGGAAGTCAAGGCTCGATCCATTGTCTATTTTTTGAGCACCAATATCATCAACCAATTTTAAGTCTCTCACTCCATGCTCACCGATAACGACACAAACTTCCGAGAAGCTGAGTTGAAGAAATTGTACGCTAATTACAACATTCTCTCTGACCATAACTCCCGCTATCACGCGCAGGCAAATGGATAGATCGAGGCGTTCAACCGAAAAACGCTCTAATCCTTTTTAGTAAATGGTTGGCCAGAATAAGAAAAGTTTCCCGGACAAGATCCCCAATGCCGTCTGGGCTTATCATATGATGAATCTCAATTCCACCTAGGTGTCTCCATATTCCCTGGTGTATGGGGCTGAGGCCGTCCTACTCATCGAGATCCAGTTTCCATCGTTATGCACTGCGGTCTATGACCAGTAGTCGCCATATGAGGCGGCCAAAATCTGTCTAGATGAATTGGAAGCACTTGATGAAAATAGGCTTCGTGCCCTGCACAATCTAGAAAGGTATCAGAATAAGATAGCTAGAGCCTTCAATAAGAAGGTTCGCCTCCGCTCTTTTCTGTAAGGCAACCCGGTATTGTCCCTCCGAGCACCAATGATCCATGTCAGGAAACCACCCAAGTTGGAGCCTAAGTGGGAAGGACCTTAAATAGTCCACAGGGTTTAGCCCAATGGAGGATACTCCTTGGTGACCATGGATGGTGAGCTCATAACTCCTCCCACCAATGCAAAATTCAAAAAGAAATACTTTTCCTGACCCTTACGGTCCTGCACGACCTTAAACCGGATAGTCCCTCATGACCCTAAACTGCACGACGGTCCTGCATGACCCTAAGCTGCACGACGGCCCCGCATGACCCTACGCTACACGACGGTCCCGCATGACCCTAAACTGCACGATGGTCCGCATGACCCTAAACTGCACAATGGTCCCCCATGACCCTAAACTGCACGACGGTCCTGGACGACCTTAAACTAGACGGTCCCACATGGTCGTAAACTGCAGGATGGTCCCACATGACCCTAAACTACACGACTATCCTGCATGCCCCTAAACTACACGACAGTCTCGCATGACCCTAAACTACATGATGGTCCTACATGACCTTAAACTAGATGGTCCTGCATGACCCTAAACTGCACGACCGTCCCACTTGACCCCAAAATGCACGACGGTACCTCATGACCCTAAATTGCACGATGTTCTTGCATAACCCTAAACTTCACGATGGTCCTGCACGACCGTAAAATGGATGGTCCCACATGACCCTATACTACATGATGGTCCCGCATGACCCTAAACTACAGGACGGTCCCGTACGACCTTAAACTGGACAGTCCGGCATGACCATAAACTGCACGATGGTCCTGCATGACCCAAAACTGCATGATGGTCCTGCACAAACTTAAACTGGACGATCCCACATGGCCCTAAACTGCACGATGGTCCCACATGACTCTAAACTGCACTACGGTCCCACATGACCCTAAACTTCACGACGGACCTGCATGACCTTAAACTAGATGGTCCTGCATGACCCTAAACTGCACGATGGTTCTGCACGACCCTAAACTACACGACGGTCCCACATGACCCTAAACTGCACGATGGTCCCATATGACCCTAAACATCACGACGGTCCCGCATGACCCTAAACTGTACGACGGTCCCACATGAACTTAAACCATCAGGTCCTACACGACTTTAAATAGTGCATCATCCTGCATGACATTAAACTTCATCTTCATAACATCGTGTGGCTTGATTCCCATCCGCATGGGATATGTAGGAACGCTCAAACGCCTCATCTTGATCCTAGCCCTGAGCTCTTCTATTTGACTATTCCCCCTGGGTATAGCTTCCTCGGAGGATAATTGCATGATATGGAGTAGGCTCACTTAGGCACACTCATACGAAGATTATAATGGTTGCACCATATTCCCACTCTCGTTCTTCTATCCTCCCACATCTTCACTACACGATGTTAAACTACATGGCCTCCAAGAACTATTTATGGCTTAATTCCCATCTGTATGGGATATGTAGGAACGCCTAGAAATTTTTTCTGTTGGCCCAGCCCAAACGCCAAAATCTTCCTCTCAGGTCAAGACATATGGAGGGGTGCATACCTTTGACCCGATTCATGTCGAGCTAGTCTCTATCTGGCCATATGTCCCACTCCCTAGAGACATTTGCCTTTTCATAGATGGGTACAACTATGCTTCACCCACTCCTTGACTGGGATTCCATCACCTTCCCCATCCGGAAGGGCCCCTGAATGGTATGGATGCTAGGCCTAAGGTCTCTCATAAAACATCAGGCCAAAGCCCTTGAGGGTGTCGAGCAACAAATTGATATGAGTTCCGCATAGTGGATATAGTCAACATTCGATGCCCATTTATTGCTACAATTTCAGGTCACTATAGGGACGTTGTGTTTCGAACATGGTCAACAGTCGTCCTGGATCATTAGGACCACCCCAAGAGGTCCCAAACATTGAGTGTAGTGGTTCATTACACCCCATTGTATCTAAGTGACAAACTCCCTTCAGGCAAAGCCAGGTTTTAGTTCCCCATATGACAGGGATAGCCAAGATCGACTCCTTTTTTCCCACACCAAGAATTGTTCACATGGGCTTAGGAGCTGTGATGAGGCGGTAACCATGCAAGATGGTCAGGACTTCCTAAACGAGGCCCATCCTCAGGCCCCTTGACCTTCTCGGGCCCTATCCCATGTTATTACCCAGATTGTATGGTGTGGTGTGGAATTATGTCCTCATTCACATCGGGTTACTCGCCGTGCTGTACACATCTCCAGATGAGACACCTTACCCTCTCTCTTTCACTAACCACAAGACTTTGAACTGTGAGTTGGTCAGGCCTTCCTGAATGGGGCCCTGCCTCAGGCCCCTTGGCCTTTCGGGGCCCCTGGCCAAAGATCTTATTTAGGGTTGTACGGTGTGGTGGGGTGTTGGATTATGTACTCATTCACGTCGGGTCATTCACTGTGCCTTACACCCCCCTCGTCATGGTATTTTACCATCATGTGCCTTCACGAACTACCTATGGCCTGGTCTCCATCCTCATGGGATACGTAGGACCACCCAAATGTCTAGACTTTGGGTCCATCCCCATCTCCTGAAAATCTCCATTTCACCTTGGCCCCTTGGCATACCCTTCCTCGGAGAGGGTAGTATATGGCATGACACAGGATTATGTCCACGTTCAACTCGGGCTTTTAATTACCATTCCATGTACCTCTCCCTATAGAGCCACATCGTCGACCCTTTTCAGCGGTTCACCAATGTGCCTAAGGGTAATCGGGCTTAGTACCTGGAATGTCGAACTTTTCTCGGACATGTTTTCACCCTCTTTTCAAGCTTTGTGTTTCCCTTCATCAGGGATTCCATCACCTTTCACACCCGAAGGGACCCATAAAAATTTGTATGGATACTACGCCTAAGGGCTCTCCAACCGTTATGGGCCAACGCCCCCAAGGGATTCAGAAAATTTTTTTGACAAAAATCCCGTGTTGCGAGTATGGTCAGTAGTTGATGCTCATTTATTGTTCCCACTTCAGGCTAACGTGATATAGATACTGATTTTCCACCACGGTTAATATTTATCCTCTATCGACACACCAACCCCATTAATCCCAAAATGTTAGTTGCATGATTCACATCCTTCCCCACCTCCTCTTGTCCAAATAGATCTTTGAAAATCATGGTACTATTCCTCTGTTCGCATCCGCACGTTAGGAGGAACAAAGCCACAGTGAGAGCTTCATTTAGGGATCCGCATCGATTCCCCTTTTATGGGAATTCTAGGTATTGCAATAAATATCTTCCTCCCTTGTTTCCCACAATGAGTTTGACTCACGTGGGATTAGGGACCTGGTCGAGGTCTGAGCTTACATGGAAGGTTTCCACCCGTCCTTGGTCCAAGCTCTAAGACCATAAACTAATATCTTCCCAGAAATACATTTGGCTTGATTCGCATCCTCATGGGATATGTCAGAACACAAATACCTCTTGTCATTAGGTCCAGCTTGAGTTTTTCTAATTTGTCTTTTCCATCCCACCCTCTTGACTTTGACTATGGGACCATATGGCGTGGTGTGGGATTACCTCCTCATTCACGTCGGGTTTGTAATAGTCGCACCATGCACACACCATTCTATGAATTAGCCCTCCTGTTTCCTATCCCGCACGAAATTAAAAGGCACCCTCTACAACTACGAGTTTCTTGATTCCCATCCTTATGGGATACATTGGACCACCCATGATTCTCATTTTTAGGTCCAGCTCACCTGGGAGCTAGTTTCTATAGCCCCTTTCGCTCTCACCCCTATTTGGGCCCCTTGGCCTGAGGTTCCCCTCACGGAGTTGCGTACGGTGTGATGTGGGATCCTATCCCCATTCACATAGGTTATTTTTTATGTAATGATACAAATTCCCCACCTAGCATCGTATCTGCTACGTCTACACTACATGATGTTAAAATGCATCCATGGTCCTATCCCATGACCCTAGACTGTGACATTGTCGTCTTGGATGCACGATGAAAAACGAAACTGCATTGTGATGACCTCATCGAAGAGGACATCACGTTGGGTATTGGTCAATTACCATACCATTTTTCAATTCCTGCCATGAATTGATTCTTGTGGCAATGCAAGGGCCTGCTACCCTAGGCTCATCGCCTCAGAAAAGAAAAAAAACACTCACCTTAAAGAACAAAAAATATTTATCAAATACCGCTTCTCTTGGTGTGAGGGATAGACCCGCACACCCCTTTCATCCTTTGCATTGGTACCTTACGGTGTCGTGCCACTCTCCCAAGAACTACGTATGGCTTGATTCTCATCCTCATAAGATATGTAGGAGAACTCAGGTACTTCCCCATGAGACCATCCTAACTTTTGTGTTCAGTCCCTTGACTCAAGCACTTCCCTAGAGAACGCATGGTAAGTAGGGATTATGTCCTCATTCACGTTGGGTTTTGTAACCACCTTATCGTGTGTCTCCTGCTCTCTTTATCCACCATTGGTCTGATTTCTAAGACCTTAAACTAAAACCCTTTAATGAAATATGTGCATAATGATCCCCATCCTCATGGGGTATGTAGGAACACCTGTACACATTTCCTCAGGCCCAACTCGACTCTCATTTTTGGTCCATCGACCTAAAACCTCTCCGAGGAACACGTGGTGGTTAGAACCCCCGGTTCCCATTCACGTCGGGTTATTATAATTAATCGACATGAGCCTCCTGTGCTTCCTCCAATCCATTGTCTGAATTCTAAAACTCTAAGCTAAGATATCCCTATTGGAAGGGACTCGACTCCCTCTATCTGATACGTATCGTTGTCATATTTGGATGCGTTTTGACAAAGAGCCTGAAGTGTGTAATTTTCATGGGGACATTCCCCTCGTTCCATTTCTACGATTCGTGGGCTCTCTATTTGGATCCTCATCCTCTTCTACCTCTGAAGGGACCCCCCTAACAGCCTAGACCCATGCCACATCTGCTCACCTACCATCCTAGGGCAATTCCCCTAAGGATCTCAGACGACATTTGCGACAGGTCCCATGTTTTGAGTATGGTCAACAGTTGACCCTCATTTGTCTGTCCCCATTCCTGGCTAACGTGATATAGATGCTGTGTTTCCGCCATGGTCAATAGTTATCCTCCATCGTCATGCCACCACCATTGTGATCCAGATTTTGAGTGTCATGATTCACACATTTCCACTTCCTTATGTTCAAGTGGAGTTCCGACACAATCGGCTTTACCTCTTCGCGCATCTGGGTGCGCTACATAGATGATTTAGCATCATTTGGCCGGTATTTACTGAGCGTCACTTTTCCCTACCTTGTTCCTTCCTATGTCAGTAAAGTCCCAAATTTCTTCTAGTTTCCCACATCGAGCATGACTCATGTGGGCCCAATAGTTTTAGGTAGGATGTGAACCGGTGCAACTAGGATTCTCATCATCCCACAAGACATTAAACTATGCTTCTAGAACTACTTATGACTCGATTCCCATCCTTATGGGATTTTCAGAGAAACCCCGGTATTTTGCCTAGGGTCTAACCTGAGGAATCATAAATCCTATTCTTCCTCATTTCTGGCCCCCTGGCCTGATCCCTTGTGAGGAACTGTACAATTGTAACTCTTCCATGGACAAGTTCTGGATGCCCCAAAACGACATCGGTAAGCGAAGACTCCCTCTCCCGAGAGGACCTGTCTGAAAGAAGGAATGGTCAATGATTAAACCGATACACCATCTAGTGTGCTTCCACCATGATGGCGTAACTTCAAAAATGATGGATTTTGATTGAACAAACCGTCGCTCCACCCTTCACACTTTGCGTGCCCTTTATTTGGACCCTCTTCCTTTTGCATGACTAAAGGAACCCCCTAACAGTTTGGATGCTCAGCCTATGGCTCACCTACTATCCTGGGTCAACGTTTTAGAAGACAAATGGATTGAATTTCGAGTCAGGGCCTGTAACACCACGAGATTTTATGAGATTTATTCTTTTTAATTTCTTTCATATCTTCTATTGTATGCTACACCACGATTATCTTGAACTATATGCAAGACCGTATTAGCTTGCAGTATACGCAACACTATTTTTGGCTCGTGTTACAAACAATTTCATGTTCTTTATGTGAAAATTAATTTACACAACATTAAGTATAGATTTTTTTTAATGTATAAATGAAATAAGTTTTGATTATGTTATAAGCAACACCAAACAGAGATTTCACTACATGCATCCCTGACTTGGCTTACATTACACGCAATCAAGACCTTTTTCGATAGCCTCTGTAGTACACAATACTAAGTTTCACTAAATGATATACTATTATAATATTATTATGAACTAACCGTTATGAATAGTAATACCCACTTTTTAAAATTTTATAAACTTTATCTTTTAAAATGGACTTCATTTTTAGATTAGGAATATAGAAATTAGCCTCGGGTAAATTTTGTGTATTTTTTTGAAAACATTCCATTTTTGATGAATAGTGAAAACACAGGATTACTATTTAAAAACAGATTTTTTTTAATAATTATTTATTTTAATTAATTTAATTTTAGGTCAAAAATTGATACATAATACCTATATAAGTTCAATTTAATTCATTGGAGTCATTTTATAATAATTTTAGATATATAAAAATTTTATTAAACGTTTCACCGTCTTTTACCCACCGCCTAGGGGAATTTGAAAATTTACATAAAACATAATTTTAACGCTTCTATGAGTGGAATTTGAAAAATCATAGAGACATGGTTAATATCAATGAGTAAAACGTGGTTCAATAAGATAAAAATAATGTTTGGTGAATAGTAACTTTTTACTTTTATTTACCACAGTTAAAATTAAAAAGGGTAATTAAGGGTAAAAATCATATTATTATTACCAAAACACATGTCCTAATTCTATTGGATAAGTTTAATTCGACCAAAAAAACCTTAGGAATATAATATTATCATTTAGGTCCACTTGGATTTGATTAGGACATTTATTATTATTTTATTTAAAAAAAGAGTTAAAATAGTTAAAATCAATGTTTAATATCTAAAACATTTTTAATATGGGGATATACATAAGATAAATTCGACTATATATATTAATTAGAAATATAAAAATATTTCCTAGATAATGGTAATTTATTTATAATTTTTAGACATTAAAAAATTTAATTTATTTATGACACAATGATGATGCAGTAATTACCTTATTAATGAAATATTAACATAATTGATGCTATAAATACCCAAATAAATGTAATTTTTGACTTTTTATGAATTCCAATAATTTTCTTTGTTAATATGACATTTTAGTATTGATCAAATTAACTTTATTAGAACTAATCATGTTGTTATAAATTTCACAAAAATCAATTACCAAATAGTGTCAAAATTGACATAAAATAGTTTTTTTCAAAAATATATTACATTATTAATTGTTATTATATTCCTAAAAATATAAGGTTCGGCTAAATGACTTAGATAAGGTTATATAAATTAATAATTAACCACTTGGGGTTCTTTTGGCTTGTTATAGTAAGTTTATTAACAATATAGTGTTAAAAAAGAAGAAGACACGGTAAAAGTTAAATTATTTAAGTTAGAGTTAAATCTAAAAGATAAGGTTAAAATAGTAAGCTAAACTTGTCTAAAACATGTTGGTTGAAGGTATTTATACCCATACCCACTTTATATTCTAAATAAAACAATTTTGAGCTATTATAAACCGACTATGACTTCATTATAAAATAATATTTTATGTTTTTTGAAAGGTGCCACTCTCCTCCCTTATAAAAAGGGCAGCACTTCCCTCTTCTCTTCACACCCTTTTGAGCCTTGATTCTCGCCCAACCCCTGAAAATTACTCTTCTCAACCTATCTAGTTACATCATAGAGGTTCTGGTCTTCTCAAAATACCAACTCTAGTGCCCTAAGAATAATTTTAAAGGAGGTGCATCGAGGAAGAGGTAATCTCCTCTACCGACTCTATCAAGATTCTTTCTTCTTATACTTCTTATTATTTAGTTGTTTCATTATAAATTAATAACATCAGTATTAATTATATACTGATATGTTATTATAAATATAAAAAAACCCTGTTTCACCTTCGATCCATCCTACGGAAAACAAAATCACAACGCGTGCGTACGTACGGAATACCGTCTCCACGTCGTGGTGTAATCTGTTTTCAACCACCACCTTACTTGGATGGGTATAATGGTGTAAATAAATAACTATATATGAATATTTTAAAGTGATATTGTTTCTTAATTGTTACATATACTCTTCAATACAGTTCTACGATCATGGGAATGATATCATCGCTCGTGCGTACGTACGGACTACCGTCTCCACGATGCGATGAGATTCATTTTCCATGTTAACCATTCATGAATGATTATAAAGTATATATAATGAATAATAATGAAATATATGACATAAAAATGATACTGGATATATATATATATATATATGTATTTCATCTACTTAATTTCATTCAATTCAATAAGGAAACGAAAACAATGTTCATGCGTACGTACGACCGACCGTCTCTATGAACGGTGTATTTCATTCTATTTGTCGATATATCATATATATATATATATATATTTATATATGTATATGCTGAATATATATAATATATAAGTCATGTTTAAAATTATGTAATTAATTAAATCCCGATATAAGTAATAATATCAAGAACAATAAGTCGAAACATGTACGATAAATGAAACGATTTTACCCAAAACGCGGCTTTAACATGAAATTTACAAAAGAACAGGTAATATAAAGTCATAAGTGAACCATATATGATATCATAAAAGTTAATATGATTGTTTAATAAGTTAATGACATTATTTAAATCATTATACATTAGTTTCAGATACATACTAAGCATATTAGACATAAGGTAAGTGATAATTATTCCAATCTCATTCTTATCGGAGATTGTTTATTCGTAAGTATTTACTGGGGTTATGTTTATTATCCATGTCCATATGTTCTCAAAATGTTTTCATAAAATGTTTACCTTTCTTCCATGTATGTTTAAATTCATTTTTACTCTTTTTTACTTTTACCACATCGTATGGAAGGAATCTTTCTTTTGTTTACCATATGAGGTACTTTTTGACTTTTCCGAAAAAAGTATGAGGATAATGTTTTTTTAATGTATATGACATAAACAGATTTTTACAGTTTTCTAATGCCTTTTTTCAGGATGTTTACTCAATAATATTTCATGTTTATTTTCAATAAAATCAATTTCTTTTAAAATTTGGTTTCATTTTGTGAAAAGAAAATGATTTTTAAGAAGAAAGGATATTTTCCTCAAGAATTCATTTCATGTGTTTTATCAAAACCATTTTCCATCTATGATGAAATTATTTAATATGTGTATGTTTCAAGTATAATATCTCTATGATTTACATGGTTTCCATTTTCTTATGATGAAATGATATCCATTTGTTTTATATGTATTATTTTATGATGGGATCATGTTTATGAAACCCATTTTTATTCAGTGGGTTATGATGAATGATTTATGTATACTTTGTGGCACATGTAAGAATTATTTCATCATGAGATGGGTGGAACCTATATCTCCCTACAATGCATTGGGTTAAGATTTATATCTCATGAGATTGACATGGATAGAACAGTAAGTTAATCTGGTTCAGTGTTACTGGACTGGAATGAGGAGTGAACTCGATTCAGAAAGAGATTTTGTCCACTAAGATGGTCTTGGAAGCAATGCCTTGTCTACTATTGAAATCATATGATGTTCTTAATGGTTTTACAAAATTACATGTTTTATTCCCATGCTATTTTATCATGATTGATGTTCTTTTATGATATATGCCTTACATACTTCCAATATTTATGTCTTTGCTCAAGATTTTGATGTTTAGATTTTATGTTCATGTTTTTGCATTCAAATGTTTATGGATTGTTTAATGTTATCTATGTTTACCCTTACTGAGCATTTGATCTCACCCTTTTTATGTTTTATTTTCCCCAAGATATAAAGAATGGTTTTAGGTATGAAAACAAAAGGGGAAGATCTTTATGGGAGATGTTGATGATCTTTCACCATGATTAGAAGATTATGTTCTGAGTTTCCAAAGACACTAAACTATTACGGTCCTTGAGTGTTGGTTTTTTTATGTATTAAGTATTCCGAAAAAGTAATGTAATGTCCATGTACGTCAAGCTTTGGTTCTATACCGTTGGTATCAGAGGAAAGGACTAGTTAACCTTTGGAAACTAGGATGCAAAAACTTTAGTGAAATCCCTAGAGATATTTCTAATGTATATCTAGGGATGTCCCTAAGGTTAAGAATACTTATAGGTTAGATTCCTATTATTATGTTGACGATCACGAATAACCTAGGGTGAACCTAATATGTCATGGATTAAAGAATTTTTGATAAGTTAGTCATCCCATAAGTGACTTTTTATGATTATGTGGTTCCTCATTATTTTAACTATTTCTTACACTATGGTTCCTGGTCTTAGTCAATTGAGGGAATGAGAAGGAATTTAGTTAACATTGATTCCAATGGACAAATTGGTGACTATGATCAACAAAATTGTGTAATTCCTAGAGAGAAATATATTGTGGTTATTTTGAATCAGTCATCTCGAAATATGATTAACAAGGTGAACTTTAGTTTTATTCTTAAGTCATCAAATAAGAGGAAGATGGAATTTTATGCATGTTTCCATGGTGAGGAACATAGGGAAAGGAAGATTGCGATTTTTAAAGAAGGGAAGAAGAACCTTGAGGAATACCACAAATGGAGGGGAAGATGTTATCTATGTGGAGAAAAGGGTCATAGAGTGATAGACTATTATGGGGTCCAATGTCTTATCTACGGAGAACATGGGCATTACCCAGCTCAATGCCCTAACCTAAGAAGTTACTTCTTAATCGAGGAAGGACCTATTCTATTCCAATCATTGAAGAGGATGGATTAAAGGGATTATGTATTGTAATTTAATAATAATGTTGTTAAGGTACTTTTATAGTATATTGAAATATTTGTGTATTGGTCTATTATGGTTTTCTATAAGAATATGGTACTGGTAACCATGAAAAGTGATTCAAATATTTTGGAATGCAGATGATATGCGCATAATGAAGTGATAAGGAGAAAACAAATTGTTTAATAGTATTCATGAACTCATGATTGATATAAGGACTAAGTGATATCATGGTTTGAGTATATAGAATTTTTGGGATTTTGTTATGTGGAAAGAGTTAACTTTTGACAACACTAATGTTTTTACTAAGGTTCTATGGAAATTCATGTTTCAAAAGAATACATGATTAAGGTATTCACATGTTTGGAATGTGACCAACAAAATATATCTTATGATATATGGGGGATAAATGATGGTATTCACATGATTGTTATGTGACCTTTGAAGTAATCTTTTTTTTAATACTATGAGATTGGACAGATGTATTTCGGATAAGCCAAAAGATTGGAATGAATTATGTTGGAAATCAGATAGTATTGTTTAGGGCTAGAACTTTTTTGTTATAATAGTATTTTTTTAGAAAATGGAAAACCTGCAGGATGGGTGACAACCCATCGCATCGGACAAGGCTGTGGGAATCGAACCCACAACTAAAGTGTGACATGCCTTTATCGCCTGCCACTGGCCAACATGAAGTCCCTGGTTAGTATAAACTAGTTTTTAAGTGGTATGATTGATGAAGTATAAGTCCATTTTTGGAATCATATACGATTAAACTCACCATAGATGGACCTATGTATATTTGATAACTTTTTCTATACTTTTGTTTGAGACATATGGAATGGCCTATCATTCTATCGTATGATCTGCTAACACTTCACAGAAGAAAAATTCAACTTTATTTCTTTAATAGATGAAGTGGAAATTCTTCAAGGCACAAAAAATAGTGAGATTGTACCAAAATACAGTAAGTATTTATTTTAATTCAAAAAATATTCAACATTAGGGAAATGATATTGAAATCCAAAAATGTTGTCTTAGTGCCCTCATATCTGATGAATCAGATGGTACTTTATATCATCACAAATTTATGGCTTTGTGAATGTTGGATTTATCATAGCCATGTTCTCTACCACTCTCCATCAGAACTTGATGGTTAGATTTCTCTTCCATATCCATATTTCCACATATGTTATCCTATGTGGAAACCCAGTGATTAGTTAATTTGGGTAACTGTTACCTTTCATAAATTATTTTTTAAAGATATGTTTTGGTATTATTTTTTTACGATGTGGGTTTCTATGAAAGAAACTCTCATGTAATAAACCATTTATAACCCCGACGAATTTCAAGGGTGAAATTCATTTTAAGGGGGGTAGAATCTAACACCCCGAGATTTTATGAGATTTATTCTTTTTAATTTATTTCATATCTTCTGTTGTATGCTACACCAAGATTATATTGCACTATAAGCAAGACTATATTATCTTGCAGTATATGAAACACTATTCTTGGCTCGTGTTACAAACAATATCAAGTTCATTTTGCAGAAATTATTTTACGCAACATTAATTATAGTTTTTTTTGAATGTATAAATGAAATAAGTTTTGATTATGTTATATGAAACACCAAACATATATTTCACAACATGCAGCCCTCACTTGGATTGAATTACACGCCATCAAGACCTTCTTCGATAGCGTGTGTAGTACGCAGTACCATGTTTCACTAAATGATATATTATTATAATATTATTATGAACTAACCATTATGAAGAGTAATACCCACTTTTTGAAATTATATAAACTTTATCTTTCAAAATGGACATCATTTTTAGATTCAGAATATATAAATTAGCCTCAGGTGAATTCTTTTTATTTTTTTGAAAACATTCAATTTTTAATGAATAGTGAAACCACTAGGTTACTATTTAAAAACCGAATTTTTATTTAAATAATTATTTATTTAATTTAATTTTATTTTAGGTCAAAAATTGATACATAATACCTATATAAGTTCAATGTAATTCATTGGAGTCATTTTATAATAATTATATATATATATATAAATTTTATTGAACTTTTCACTGTCTTTTACCCACCTCCTAGGAGAATTTGAAAATTTACAGAAAACATAATTTTATCGCTTCTGTGAGTGGAATTTTAAAAATCTAAGAGACACGATTAATATCAAGGAGAAAAATGTGGTTCAATAAGATAAAAATAATTTGTGGTCAATAGTAACTTTTTACTTTTGTTTACCACAGTTAAAAGTAAATAGGGTAATTAAGGGTAAAAATGATATTATTATTACCCTAACACATTCCCTAATTCTATTGGATAAGTTCAATTCGACCAAAAATAACTTTAAGAATATAATATTATCATTTAGGTCCACATGGATGAGATTAGGACATTTATTATTATTTTATTTAAAAAAAGAGTTAAAATAGTGAGAATCAATGTTTAATAACTAAATTTTTTTTAATATAGGGTTATAAATAAGATAAATTAAACTATAAATATTAATTAGAAAGATAAAATTAATTCCTACATAATGGTAATTTATTTATAATTTCTAGAAATTAAATAATTTAATTTATTTATGACACAATGATGATGCCGTAATTACCTTATTAATGAAATATTAACATAATTGATGTTATAAATACCCAAATAAATGTAATTTGATACTTTTTATGAATTACACTAATTTTCTAGGTTAATATGACATGTTATTATTGATTAAATTAACTTTTTTAGAACTAATAATGTTGTTATGATTTTCACAAAAATCAATTACCAAATAGTGTCCAAATTGACACAAAATAGTTTTTTAAAAAAATATTATATTTTTAATTGTTATTATATTCCCAAATATATAAGGTTTGGAAAAATGACTTATATAGGGTTATATATATTCATAATGAACCACTTGGGGTTTTTTTTGGCTTGTTATAGTAAGTTTATTAACCATATAGTGTAAGAAAACAAGAAGACACGGAAAAGTTAAATTATTTAAGTTTGAGTTAAATCTAAAAGATAAGGTTAAAATAGTAACCTAAACTTGTCTAAACCCTATTGGTTGAGATTCTTTAGGCCCATCCCCACTTTAGCTTCTAAATAAATCAATTTTGAGCTATTATAAACCGAATATGACTTTATTATAAAATAATATTTTATAGTTTTTTCAAAGGTGCCCCTCTCCTCCCTTATAAAAAGGGCACCCCTTCCCTCTTATCTTCACACCCTTTTGAGCCTTGAAGCTAGGAAAACCCCTGAAAATTCATCTTATCAACATCTCTAGTTACATAATAGAGGTTTTTGTCTTCTCAAAAGACTAACTCTATTTCCCTAAGAAGAAGTGTAAAGGAGGTGCGTCGAAGAAGAGGTGATCTCTTTTATCGACTCATTCAAGTTTCTTTCTTTTTATACTTCCTCTTATTTAGTTTTTTCATTATAAATTAATAAAATTAGTATTAATTATGTACTTTCATTGTTATTATAAATATAATAAAACCCTATTTCACCTTCTATCCATCCTATGGAAAATGAAATCACCGCATGTGCGTACGTATGGAATACTGTCTCCACGCCATGGTGTAATATGTTTTCGACCACCACCTTACTTGGATGAGTATAATGGTGTCAATAAATAACTATATATGATTATTTTAAAGTGTTATTTATTCTGAAATATTATGCATACACTTTAATACAATTCCATGATCATGGGAATGATATCATCACTCGTCCGTACGTACGGACTACCATCTCCACGACGCAATGAGATTCATTCTCCATGTTAACCATTCATGAATGATTATAAAGTATATATAATGAATAATAATGAAATATATGACATGATAATGATACTGTATATATATATATATATATATAAATTTAGTTAAACTACTTAATTCCATTTAATTCATTAAGTAAATGAAAACAGCGTTCATGCGTACATATGACCTACCATCTCCAGGAACGGTGTATTTCATTCCATTTATCGATCTATCATATATATTTGTATATTCTAAATATATATTATATATCAATCATGTTTTACATTCTGTAATTAATTAAATCAGGTTATATGTAATAATATCAAGAACAACAGGTCGAAACATGTACGATAAATGAAACAATTTTACCCAAAACGCTACTTTAACATGAAATTTACAGAAGAACGGGTCATATAATGTCATAAGTGAACCATATATGATATCATAACAATTAATATGATTCTCTAATAATTCAATGGCATTATTTAAATCATTATATTAGAGGATCAGATACATACAAAACATATTAAAGATAAGGTAAGGGATAATTATTCCAATCTCATTCTTATCTTAGATTGTTTATTCGTAAGTATTTACTGGGGTTATGTTTATTATCCATGTCCATATGTTCTCAAAATGTTTTCATAAATAGTTTACATTTCTTCCATGTATGTTTAAAGTCATTTTTACCCTTTTTTTGCTTCTTCCACATCGTATGGAAGGAATCTTTGTTTTGTTTACCATACGAGGTACTTTTTGACTTTTCTGAAAAAAGTACGAGGAGAATGTTTTTTTAACTTATACGGCATAAAGTTTTTTTATGGTTTCCTAAATCCTTATTTTCAAGATGTTTAATCTACAATATTTCATGGTTATTTTCAATAAAATCCATTTATTTTAAAATATCGTGGCATTTTGTGAAAAGAAAATGATTTTTAATAAGAAAGGATATTTTCCTCAAGAATTCATTTTAAGTGTTTTGTCAAAACCATTTTCCATCTGTGATGACATTATTTAATATGTGTATGTTTCAAGTATAATATCTCTATGATTTACATGGTTTCATTTATCTTATGATGAAATGATATCCATTTGTTTTATATGGTTTATGTTATGATGTGATGATATTTATGAAACCCATTTTTATTCTTTGGGTTATGATGAATGATTTATGTATATTTTGTGAAACAAGTAAGAATGATTTAATTATGAGATGGGTGGGACCTATATCTCCATCCAATGTATTGGGTAAAGATTTATATCTCATGAGATAGACATTTCTAGATTGGTAATTTAATCCGGTTCAGTGTTAGAGGACTGGAACGAGGAGTGAATTTGATTCAGAACGGGACATTGTCCACTAAGATGGTCTTGGAAGCAATGCCTTGGCTACTATGGAAATCATATCATGTGCATAATGGTTTTCCACAGTTACATGTTTTATTCCAATGATATTTTATCATGATTTATGTTCCTTTATGATATATTCCTTACATACTTCCAAGATTTATGTCTTTGTTCAAGATTTTGATGTTTAGATTTTATGTTCGAGTTTTTGCATTCAAATGTTTATGTATTGTTTAATGTTATCTATGTTTACCCTTAATAATCATTTTATCTCACCCCTTTTATGTTTTATTTTCCCCAGGATATAAATAAAGGTTTTAGGTAAGAAACCAAAAGGGGAAGATCTTTGTGGGAGATTTTGAAGATCATTCACCATGATTAGAAGATTATGTTCTGAGTTTCCAAAGACACTAAACTATTACGGTCCTTGAGTGTTGGTTTTTATTATGTATTAAGTATTACGAATAAGTAATGTAATGCCCATGTACATCAAGCTTTGGCTCTCTACAGGCCCCGTGTTTAGAACATGGTCAGAAGTCAGCCCTCATGAGTCATCCCCATTTCATGCTAACACAACAAGGATACTATGTTTTGAACATCGTCAGTAGTTATATTTTATTTTCACGCCACCACCATAGTGGTATGGATTTTTGGGTATCGTGATTCACACCTTCCACTTCAATATGTTCAGACTAATCTTAACACCCCTGGTATTACCCCACTCTTGCACTAGAGCACACCAGAAGAACGAATTGTTGATGGTTCTGAGGTCCTAATCCTCTGATCAGGCCTCTTCCATGTCTTTCCCGAAAATCCTAGTTGGTTACCTAAACCCCGGATTCCCAAGGCTTGGTCGAAACATTATGTTCAAATGGAATAACATGGTGATCACCCCTTGTTTCTCGCATTGGGCTCGACCAGTGTGAGCTTAGGGACTGATCACCATACATTTCACAAATATAAAAGATGCGTAAAAAACCGACCCCAATAACGAAACTCATTCATGATATGGCATCAAATAAATCAAAACATGAAATTACATTTCAGATTTCATGATCCTTACATCACCCGGGGGTTTATTCCTCCCAAGGATGGGTTGACCCTGTCAAAAGATAGTTGTAGTTCCACCACCCTCTGACTTGTGGTGTGGTGGAGTTGCTGCCGCCTACTCAACTCCTGCTCCTCCTCAGCAACGATGGGGAGAAGTTCATCATCCTCAGTTTGAGCCCGCTCTACGTCAGCCTAAATTACAACCATTTCATCTAAATCTTGCCTCATACTCTCTTCTGACTCTACCACCTGGGCTTTCAATCGTACAATCAGCTCTGATTTCTCATTAAGAGAGGTTGAGTGCTCATCCGCCCAGATCTATAGCTGTTGGACCTCATTTTCAGCATCCCAGATCTTCTGGATGTTCATCTCTTTCCTCCACTGAGGCCGAGATCATACTACCAGATCTTCTCTACTATAAGTTCTCGGATGAGAAGATGAGGGCACTGGGCATCCACTCCCCCAGCACATAGTTTGTGCAGCCAGAAGCGAATTTTGTCCATCTCATCCAGCCATAATGCATGGGGGTCTTTTAAATAAAGTGCACGATCAACTTACATGATCGACAGTTGACTATATCAATGTACTCTTCGTCAGAGGTCATCTCATCTCAGTCCGAGCAATTGCCTGGCTTGTATGCAGGGTACGACCTCAAGAAATCTTCAGCGGGATCTGCCTCTGGCATTGGATCAGGCACGACATCTAGCGTCAGATTAGGAATGGTGGGACTTGGGTTGACCGGTCGATCCTCATCGTCGGACCCCACCTCAATAACCTCAGGCACGACCCTGATGGTGGCCCCACCAATGATAGGGAGCACAGAAGCTTGAGTGGGATAGGTAACTATCTCCAAGATTAATGGCATTCCCCTGAGAGGGGCTCCGCTAGAAATACCGACCAAACTTACCGCAATGGCCCATTCTAGTCAAAGAACTATATGTAACAAGGAAGGGCACATACATCAGTTGGCACAATCAACGTGTGGCAGTAATGAGCTCAGTGGGGTGGACTTACTGAGATCGAACTCCTGGGTCCACTCCGGAGTTGATGTTGAAAGGACCCCGAAGCGTGGCCCTCCATATATTGTCGGAAGGTTCAGAGATTTTGGAGGAGCTGCCCCAGGTGTCCCAGCCCCTCCAGACCCAGAACTGGATGCGGCCATAGGTGCGGGTTCCGAGGGTCCTGCATCAGCACTCACTGGAGGGCGAGAACATGGGCTGTGCACAAGGTCCTCCTGCATGGTTCAGATGTTAGTAAGAGGTCCATAATGAACTGAGAGCGGACCCTGAGGAGAGAAACTTGGAATGTTACCTCGATAGCCTCTGCGAAATCGTCGAGACCTGAGTCTTGATCGCCGAATTTTCCTTCCTCCAACGGGCTCCCTCCACCGGCCTCATCCCCCAAGAGGATTCGTCTGATTCCTTCAGTAGGGAGAATAACACTCTCATCTCAGCAGCTGACAGCTATGGGGGAACCATCTGATCCACTAGTACCCTCACCCAGTCTGTCATTGGATACAGGGAACCCCTAGAATGTACAAAGTCCTCTAGCTCATCCAGATATTTCTCCACCTCCACCGAAGACACTGCGAAACCGGCCCGGACATGGCCTATACCCAGTAAATCCATCCCGAGATGGTTTAGGTGTTTCCATATCTCGGGCGGGCCAGGGAATTGTCGGTTGACATCCCAGATGTCCTAGGCCTCTGGGAACACGACATTCTATGGCATGTCGATATGGCGCAGCCGTTTCCCCGGGGCATGAGTAGATATCTTTGCGGAATCCCCTCGGTGGCCGCCCCTCTGGATGGTTCTACTATCCTAGGACCACCGGATCCGCTGCCGCTGTTGGATCCGTCGCTGCTGCCTCACCCTCAGCCGGCTCAGGTCTTGCCACCATGGCAGCCTCACCACCGTGAGAGGCCATTGATGCCCTCCAACCCAAACCTCGAGATGGGGAAGGCCCTCCATCACCAGCTCGAACAGTTGGCTCCTTCATCATTTCCCCCAGATAAGCTTCCTCCCAGCTTATGGCGTACTACTTCACCAGTCCGAAGGCGGTAGTAGGCGGATTCAATGCATTCCACATTTTCCCATATTCCCTTGTGAACATGAGCGACAATTTCCTCATCACAAACCGGTGCTCCTCGTGGAGCACCTCCCAGTAGACCTATAGAGTCAGTTTCTGCACGCACCGGAATTGCCTCGCAAAACGGTGTGGGTGTAGGGATCGTAGAGAGGCTCTCGGTCCACCCATGCTACCAAGACTCCACCTCGAAAGGCCAGATGATAGGCCCGATGCTCATTCATCCCCTGACCGCCATCGGTGAGTACCCCCGTCGGTAATGGGAACAGTTAAAAGTTAAACTCATCCACCTTCCACACCCGATTTAGTACCAACGGAACGGTTAATTTGGCTAGAACGCTCCCGGAAGCATTTAGAATGGATGGGAGGATGTTTGACGTCGGAGGCGAGATGGGGTTCAGATATTTGTAAACTCGCCTGATGTGTGCCGCGATCCTCCCATACAGAAGATGGAAGGTCCCACATATCCTCTGCGGCCTCTTGTCCTCGCTAACATGCCATAGCATCATGTATAATATGGCGAGCATCGGGATTCCCAGATTGGCCCACCCTCCTATGGCTAGAATGGATGCCATGATGAATGTGCTAGGCCACACCCCCCATGTTGGTATCCCTCACCGGTAGGATCCAACCATAGAAAAGGGCCGTGATAAATGCCGCCAGTATGACTATTGACTGATGTTTGGTATTGAAACTGAAACCCTAGGTCTTCCACTAGCTGTCCTCCAAGAGACAGCAATACGAATGCTCCTTGCCCCGTTGATCCCCCTTCAGGCATGTCCGAGGCCTCGCATGAAACTCTCGATCCACCGGGAAGTTCAGGAACTTCTTGAACCACTGCCTATAGTGGTTTTCTCTCACTGCTTCTTTGTCATCCCGGCGGACCAGCCCCATCAGTGCCAGCACCAGCCGTGGCATCTGCTCAAGATCCTCCCACACACTCATGATGGGGAGAACTCATCGTACATAACCACCAATATCGAAACCCCTGAAATCTGATGGACATCCCACAGACTATTGCCAACCTCCCTATGGTGCAGGTGAAACCTGTTGGTCCTAGACGACCATCTTTTCAACAGCTCTTACATCAGCTATTTTGGTTGATATATGTGGAATTTGGAGGTCCAGGACGCCTCATACAAACCCAATCTCCTCAGATCGGCTCAAAAATCCTCAAATGAGGAGCCTACCCAGTAGGCCCATGCCCAATCATATGTGAATTTGTCGCCCTGGCGCAGGTCCCACTCCTCAGACCACCCCTTCTTCAGATCCCTCAAGGATTCCTTCAGCATAGTATGATATATAGGAGGAGACGTCTCCGACTGCAATGCCTTCCCATAAATGTTTTATAGGTGGTTGGACATACAGTCGGTAATGATGGGTGTGACGTCCTCTTGCACATGAACATGAGTCACCCTAAACCATTGGCGCTAGCACGACGTGCTCCTGAACTAGCATGTTGGTTCGTCCCTACTCGCCTCAGGAATGAAGACATCATCCCTTATCCCGAAGCCATAAAAGGGTAGCCTCCTGCACAATGGATAGTTCTTCTGGATCTCTGATAACAGCTCCATCAATGAATTATGGTCCGAGTGGCTATAGACCAGCTCTCCTAGGCCCAATAAATTTTCCATCTCATTCCTTTGAGTGGCATCTGCAAGCACCCCCTAGGCACCTTCTTGATGGGCCATTTGGTTTTAGGACATGAACAATTTTTAGGTGTGGTCCCAAAGCTTGTTCGCGGAGCTCGTTCGTGAAGCCGATTCGCGGAGCCTAGCCTCGGCCTGCAAGCGCAAGCTCGCGTAGCACTGTTGTGTAGAAAAAGACTCGCGGTTCGCCATGAAGTTCGATTCATGGAGAGCAGTCATGGATTACGTGGAGCTTCGTGAATCGATAGTGAAAAGGGACAAATTTGCAGAGAAGGGAAATGGAAAAAGAGAGGTCATCCCCCTATTTATAGGTTGTGGCCTTCGGAGCTTTGTGGCACGTCCGAGTTATGTCAAGCTTCACAGCACACGCGGCCTGCACGTCCGCTGTCCACCTCACGAGCCACCTCCACGATCCATCTCCGTGAATATTTGATGATTTTGGCGATTTAACCTCAGACTTTGAACCTTGATTTCTCTGCAGTTCCAATTATGAGAGGGGGGGGGGGCATTTGTTTGTACCAAAATGTTGGAAGAAAAAAAAGAAAGAGAAGGGGCCCTGCGAACAGCCTCGCGAAGCCACTTCGCAGAGTCCCCCAAGAACCATGGCCGCCACGAAGAAAAGGAGGCAGACCCCTCCACAAATTCCATTGACATTCGTGATGCCGCCTCGAAGCAAAGGAGGCGGGCCACTCTATGAACGCCCTTGACGTTCGCGACCCGCCGAGAAGCAACTCAGCCCCTCTTCGCATCATGTAAGATCTGCTTCGAGGAACCTATTTCCTTTAAATATCGGGCTCCCCACGAGCCCAAGAAAGGACGGACAATACGACCTTTCAACTTCCTAGCTCCCAAATCGCGAAGCACCCTTTTCGTTGCGAATCATGAGCTATGCGAGGTAATTTTGCTCTGTGAAGTGCCTCCTCCTTGCCTCGTTTTAATCCCCTCTTCTGAGAGGGATGCCTTTCACGAAACCTAAGGGATTTCACGAAGGAAGGGGATCCCCAAGGGGACCCGGGTCATCGTAGAGTGTTTATAATTCATGAAACACCCCTCATGTACACGTGATCCACATGCCAAGGTGGGGTCACCGTACTTCGTGAAGTACACTGCTTCATGACACTTTTCTTCGTGAGGCGCCCGTGCTCCGTGAGGCAGTGCTCTATGAATGCCTTTCCACTTCACGAAGAACCTCCCATTTGCACCTCTCCCCATGCCAAGGTTATGGTACCACACTTCGTGAAGAACACCCCTTTGAAAGTTCCCTCCACCACGCAGAGGAACCAAGCTCCATGTGGCCCCTACCTATGGACCCCTTTACATGGAAAATCCCATTCTCGTGCGACCATGTAGGTTTTCACGATGTGATTTAAAAGTCCCATGGATGACACCGCCCGTTGCATTGCTTTTACTCATTCTTATTCACATAGGAACACCAAAGACTATTTTTTCTTCGCATAACCACACTAACAAGGACCCCTCAACAGATCGCTCCATAACACCCCCCAGTCACGGCCTTGCTGATGCCTTCCCTCCCTCAAGGAGTAGCGGGTACCAGTTATTTATGTCATAGGGGTGTGAAGGGAACCCACCTCGTCTGAGCTGCATGACGTCAAACTACCAAGAACCGTCTTCCTCACTGCATGACGTTAAACTTTGACCTGGCCCCATGCCTCGCACGCAGGGTCCACATCCTTGGACATTCTTCATGCTCGCTCGTCTCCACAGGGATGTGTTAACCCCTCATAGGGGATGATATCCTCTTTATCGGAGTAGCATTTGTCCGCGGGAAAGGTAATCCACCTTGATGTAAGCCCCTAGCTCTTATTGCAGGAAGCAGCACCCCGACCCCTACACACTTCCTCGGTGGAAAGGCCAACGGGGGGAGTGATAAGGAACGAGGCTCCTCCTTTCTTCAGTCCCAAATACCTCTCCCGCTGTGATTTGTCGCACACAGGACTCCATCCGGGAGTAAGTCCTAATCTTCCTCTCCATGGGATGCTCCACGCATAATCACCGCTCCACTTTCCATGAGCTCACCTTTCGCGATGTGATCATCAGGTCTCCACCGCCTCTTGTTTCTCACACCGAGAATGACTCACGTGGGCTTATAGAAAGAACCGACCATGACAAACATCGGGTAGCCTAGAGTGTAAGCCCCACACATCCCCACCCGAACTATGGGAACTTTGATACATGCTAAGGAATGGTATGCATCAAGCCTCATGAGGTTCTATCCCACAACCACTGGTCCCACGGTCCATCATCACGTTGATTCACTGACATCCAACCTGAAATACGAGGTCTTTGATCCATGTCAAGGCATTGTATGTAGGAAGTCTCCATGAGGTTCAAGGAAACCACCACCCGGTCGTCCCAACCTCCTTCTCGTCAGTTCTCCAACACCCGGGTAGCCTAGAGTGTAAGCCCCACACATCACCACCATCCATTGGTCCCGACTGTCTTCGCGCTGGTGCACCAAGCCCCATCATCATGGGAAACCTAGAGTGTAATCCCCATATCCATCTAAACAACGTAGTCATTGATCCATGTCAAGGCATGGTACGTAGGAAGCCTCCCTGAGGTTCAATCCCACCACCCATCGGGGCCAAGGTCCATATTCACGTCGGTTCTCCGACACACCACCTGATCTACGTGGACTTTGATCCATGTCAAGGCATTCTACATAAAATGTCGCACGAGGTTCAAGCCCCAAAACCATTGGACCCTACCATCTCCAAGTCGGTGTGCCATGCCCTGTTTCCCGAACTATGGGGACTTTGATCCATGTCAAGGCATGGTACGTAGGAAGCCTCCATGTGGTACAAGCCCACAACCACTTGACCCCCGGTACATCTTCACATCGGTTTACCCACTTGCATACCTGAACTACATGGTATTTGATCCATTTCAAGGCATGGTACGTAGGAAGACTCTCTGAGGCTCAATCCCATCACTCATGGTTTTTCCTAATCTTTCCCTTGATCCTATGTGCCTCGGTAAGGTCGTTCCCCAACCCGGAGGTTCACTTCCTCTGGGTCCCATCCATTCATCCATTCTCATGGGCCACCTCCTCAGGTGTCCCATTGTACCATTTGAATTACACAGACTTTGATTCCCTACCACAGGGATATGTAATAAGTCTCTTCAAGGCTGAAGGCCAACATCACCGTCATTCCTACATCAGTTCCTCACCATCTCCCCCTTCACTCAATTCAACTTTCCATCAACCATATTGATCCTTACCCGGTCCGCCACATCCTGGTAGGATCGTTCCAATTCACATCCCCGCTACTCCAGGCAGTGGTTGGGAAACAGACCATTTGTTAGACTCGACATCGGTGTTCCATCAAGAGGTTGCACTCATCTGATCCACTCCAGTCAGTGTTCCGATCAGTCCGATCCGTCTCCACTGGACTTTAAACTCATGGAATACCCTTTTTCAAACAAGGGATGATGAGGAAAACCTCAGATACATTCCTACAGAATAGGATTATTGGCATTCGATGTGGGATGCCTCGGGCTTCCACACCCTCGAGAAGCCCTATAATAAGGGGATGAAAAATCAGATGTGCCAGTACTACATTGCCCAGACACGTCAGTGATTCCTCAACATGACTACTCCCCCAACTGAAGGTTGCTGCCCTAAATAGATCCCTTGGAATGTCCTGAAAAAATCAGTGTAATTAACTATCATCCATGGAAACATGGAACTGGGAAGAGTTTCACGAACTACGTCTTAATATATAAGGGAGACCCGGACTAGGTGACGAATTTCAAGTAGAAATCCATGGAAAAATGAACCAACATCCCATCATCCCATTGCTATCACAGAGAAAACACCTTAGAACAGAGAGCAAATTCCACCAGCCATTGGAAAGAGGGAATTTGGGGCAACCGAATAGCGTCGACGTCCCCTGAACATAACGGACACGCGCGCCCCAATGAATGTGATGGAAACACTACTATTGAGATCATGAAAAAACTGATAATAATTTGTTAAGGTTTTGTCAAAGTCAATGAAGAAAAAAAACATGTTTTTAGGAGTCAATTTGAAGATATTAAAATGATTGATGGAAAAAATATTGATGAAAACTTCCCTAGAGTTTAGTGTTTTCTAACATCACTGATGGATTTAATTAAAATCTAGAGGACTCTATCATTTTCAAAAGTTGAAGATAAATATACCAGATTGTTTTGATTCAAAAAATTTATCACTAGAGGTAACAATGTACTTTTATCCTAATAAACTACACTACATTAGACAAATTATGAGAAGTGATAAATCAAATAATTCATGAATTGTTTTTGAATGGCCTCTAATGTAATAAGATAGGGGAAAGTTAAATATAAAGATATATCTAAATTAGGTGAATTAGATATTGAGGATGATGATAAAAAACAAATAAATTTTAATCTCATTTTAAAAAATGAATACAAGGGGGAAAGTGGAAGGGAAAAACTAATGAACTACTGAAATTATTCAATAGTGGTAACTATAGTCACCTTTATAAGAATTTTCCAAGAAAGAAGTTTGAATAATCATAATCAAAATCATATGATGAGGGACCTTTCACCCAAAAATAGGGTAAGAATTCAAAGATACTATATAGTAGCAAGAAGTTAAGTTTAATGAGAAATAAAAAAGAAACATTCATTATTAATTTATCTGCAAGATAATGATTTTGGTTTATTTTCCCATTTAATGAAAGGAACTGATTCATCATGTAACATTGATAATGGATAAGATAGGATAAAACATGATTGGAATATGTAAGAGAATATAAAAGTCATCCAAGGAAAGGAAAAATACCTCAATTAATAAAAAATAATACACTAAAAGAAAATAAAATAGTGTTTTATGTGAGGGAAGATCTAAATAAGAATAAATAAACCATGGTTATCTATATTAAAAAAACAATATTAGAGAACCTGAACATGAAATGATTTTCCTTGATCTCATAAAGGAACAAGATGTAATGGAAAATAAATGTATGAGATAAAATCTATATGTTTCATAGCATATCATGAGTTCGAAAATGTAATAGAAAACATCACTAAGGATAATGTGTTAAGTGGATAATCTTCTATTTTCCAATGAGATGAAAATTTCATGAGAAAAATGTAAATCAACACTAAGTCAATACCAAAATAAAGACATATTATTTAATTATGAAGATGTTGAAAACCAAAACTGAGGATATATGGGACAATAAAAATGATAGGTAGTCTTCCACATCAATGGAAGGTAATGTTATATTTTGGTTTTCAAAAATCCCTAATAAAAGCGAATATTGGTTTAGAACAGACAAAAAAATGGATAAATATAGAACCTATCTAGAAAAACATTCTGAAAGTGTTTTCTTATTCTGTGGTAAGAAAAGATAGAAGTCCTATTATTTCTAGTTCAATTTTTATTTTCCAACAAATTGGATAGAAAAAACGACATAGTTAGAACATAAATATGATGAAAAAATCTCAATAAAAAAACTATGAACAAATACTTAGCATTGATTCATACACAATTTTTTTTAGATTCTAGAATATGTTTGTGGGAGATATAGTTTGGAAGGTCATAAGGCTAAACCATGCATGAATAAGTGGGAAATAGAGGTTCCTTATACTATGAAAGGTAAGTGGTGTAAAAAAAACTCTTGGAAAGTCATGTGAAGATTTTGAGAATATCGATAATGTCAATAATGACTACCTAGTTACTTTTAAGAACCAATTGAAATTGGAAAAATAATTAGATGGAGTTGAGGAACATTCTAAAGAAAATAAAAAAGAATGAGATCTCAAAAAATTAGTTTAATGTTGATGATATGTTATCAATAATTAGAAACATTAAGATCCTGAAATCTGAGGTGGAAAAAGGTATTCCCATTAAATAATTAGTCCAAGGTGAAAAATAAGATAATTATACAGATGATACTAAAATGAATATGAATATTATAAAAAACATTTTTCATACTGATATGGGTAGAAAAGAATAACCTACCTTGAGAGGAATCACTCAGTTGAAATGTTAGTTATGAGAAACCAAGAGGTCCCCCATTATTACTTAATATTTTGTGTTTTTTGAACTATCTTATTGGTAATTAAAAGATAATATTGTGTCTTTCACCATTGTACAACATGAAGATACTTTCATTCATGGAGTCTACTAACAACCATGAAATTAAAGAAAAATAGAATAATATTTTGTCCCTTAAGGGAGTTCAAACTTGAGAATAATATGTGTTTACACTATATTATAGTGAATATTGATATTCTAGACAGATTTTATACATAAAGGTTGAGGTATGCTGATCAAAATTTCTACTATTGCTTCAATTCTATTATAATGATAATTTAGGGTAATTGTTGGTTGATGAAAATATGATAAAAATTGGTAGTTTTTATTTTTCACCTGAACATTCTAATGTGTTTGTTAATTTTTTATTATGATATAATATTTAGATTATTAACAAATCATAAAATTTGAATTGAGAATTATTTAGAATGATTTCACATGCATGGAATTTTATATGTAGAATAGGAAACCTTGGTTGTATATATATTATTTAATACTATGTATTTTCCAATATATACTTAGAGTGGACCATATAATTCTCTAACATAAGAAAACTACAGGGTATCATCATTCTATTAGTTAAAGTGGTAGATAATATTGAGTGCCTGAAAAGGAAAAATTAAATGGTGAGATGGACCATATAATACACTTTGCATTTAATTATCAATAATGGGTAGAATGTTTTAGATCACAAATTTAAAATAAAAATTATGAAGAGATATTGAAAAAAATACAATGGGAGATGGTTTTTAGCCTAGATATTGCATTTATTATCAATGAGTGAATATTTGTTGGTAAGTAATGTGACTATGATTGGAGAATTGGTATGGATTCATTTAATATAATTTGATGTATTTATTTAGTATTTCTAATTGTAATTATCAAATTTTTTTAAATAGTCTTATGATCAAAATTAATGTTTCAACTATGTTAAGGTTTAAAGATTATTTGCAAAAATGAAGAAGAGATAAAGAGAATTGAAAATGAAAGTAGTTTCATGAATAATTTAATTTGTCCTATGAAAAATAATTATAATTTTCATAAACTATGATTGATATTATCATGGTATTATAAATTATTATATGGTAGAATTTTATACTTAGAAAATTATCTATGTTTTGGAAACAAATTGGCCAACCACACAAGATACAAGGGATAACCCATGAAATTTATTATTAGAGATTGAACTAGCACAAGCGAGATCGATCCCAAGGATCCTATATGGTGGTAGAGGTTAGTGAGTGGACTTCATAGAGCCCATTGGGATGTTCCAAAAGGAGGGTTTGGGAAGGTGTACCTACACAGGGAGGCGAGACAGCTGAATACCATTGTGTGATGTTTGGTTTTGGGAGTAGAGCCTGGGTGACTCAAATATGCCAATTTAGAGGGGTGAATTTACTTATATATTAGTAGTCATTTGAGATTGAGTTTGACATGGGACACAAGTGTGTAAAACACTACCTATCAATTCACAAAGCTATAAATAAAATATGATTCACTTTATGAACCTGGTCTCAGCCATCATATCATCCCGAAATATCATCCTCTACCTCCATCCTCATAGAGATGTTCATGAACACCAGAATTCATGCAGTCTACAACTTACATCAACAAGGTATGCATGAATGGATGAACTTCAAAGATGGAAAGGTTATAAACCATTGTGTATGCAATCTTCTCCTTCTAAGTGTGAATTAGTTTGAGGAATATGATTATTTTAAGGAAGATACAATGATTTCATCATACTGTTAACTTAGGAATGAATTAAATATTTTAAAAATAGAAAGAGAATGATATATAATATTTCACGCGGTAGAGGAGAGGATTCTTCTTATAAGTAGGAATTCTATGTTATTTAGTATCCCATAATATGGAAGGAATAATTCCAAAATATGAATGTTGAGATCTTAGGTGATTTAAAATATTTACAATAATGAATATTTTTCATATCTTATATAAATCCAAGACATGAATATTTTATTATATGGTATGACAGTGTGATGTGATGGATCCTCACATATAAATACTAAGATATTAATGTCGAGAGAGATATTATGGATCATTTGAGTGAGATATCATTTCCCAAAACATAGAGAATCCATGAAACCATTTCTAGGTGAGGTGTTACATTGAAATTTTTTATTTTTTGATGAAGGGAAGATCAGATTACAACTTATCTTTTGACTCAAAAATTCCAGATCGTCATGAAAAACTTTTTTTATGAAGGCTTTATAGTTTTCATGAAATAATTGAGATGTCACATAACGTTTTTGGTTTCTGTGAAGAGGAAGATGGTGCATACATAATTTCTTCAGACATTTCATAAAGAACATCATTTTTTGATGAATTGTTTCATGAATCCTTCATAGTTTGAATGATCTACTTATGAGAATGGAGTGAATAATGCAAGTAAAACAATGCATACATTCTGGGATGCAAGCATGAATATAAAAGAACTAGAGAAAAATAAAATAAAATAATTATTTAGGATGAAATGGGACTCAAGAAAAGCACATAAAATAATAATATACATAAATGGATATGTTCTAGGGTTTATAAAATTGAGGAGGCCATGCAATATATGATGTGAACCTATTGAAATTGCAGTAATAATTCAAGAATAAAGTTGATTGTGTTTTTAAGGTTCAATATTTCATAAAATAATAATGAAATTATTTGTGCACAACTTGCACACATCTATACGTCATCATGAATTAATCAGAAAGATGGAGGAATATCTGCTCGAGTGTTATTTCATTAAATCAAATGACCATAAACAAGTGATTATATTTATTTTAGAAAGACAAGAAAATATTATTATTTAATTTAATAGGATATTTTAGGGTGCATGAGTTATTTTGATCCAGTATTCTCATTGAGAAAATATTTCATCCAAATGGTTGAAAATCATTCTTATTTCTGATCAACACTGAAGAAGGAAGTAAGTCTTCCATTTTGAGTTGGAATTGCAGTGTATATTTCAGTTGGGGTTGAAAGTGGAAATAATTCTTTCAGTTTGTGTTGAAAATAGTGAAGGGATATTTTTGTTGGTGTTGGAAGCTGTGACATCAATGATTTGATAGTGATAAATTTTTAATCGAGGGGGGTAACCTGCTACAATAGGGAGTGGGATTTATACCAAACATTAAAAATATTGTATGCTTCTCTCACCATTATTACAACTATACATGGGGTTATATTGGTATATAATATTGATAGGATTAGAAACCTTAACAAGTTCAACATTTGGAACTGAATGAAATGGAATTTGCGAAAGGTAACTACTAATTTAGCCTCTTTCATTGTGGTTAATCCATCACGAGGTAGTATACTTTATTTTAACCATACTTCATAAGTATCAACATCAAAAACCACATTATTATTTCATTTTATAACACCCCATTCCAAATAAAAACCTTGTTACGCATGAGATTGTGTGTCTTATAACATTGAGTTCATTCCCCAATATCCAGAGGTAAGAAATTTTTGTTTAGGTATTTAATTTCATTATTGAGGGAATGATTTTACGTTAAATTAAACAACGTTGGGAAATTATTATTTTTAACTAAAACCCACATTGAATTATATTCAAAAGAAAAAAGAAAAAAAGAAAAAAGAAAATATAAAATTAAGATATCGATTAACTTTTCCTATGACATGGTTTAAAACCAACATTACCCCCACCGAAAATATCATCTAGTGTCCATAATTTATGAAAAGTGTATAGTTAGAATTTTCTTTAATATGATAAATCACTTTTATATTCACTTAGAGAAACATGGGTAGCGATGAGTGAAAAAATAAATTTAATGATATCTCTAAATCACTCCCATATAGTATGTTTTCTAGTTTATCATAAAATAAATAACCAATTACATTTTGAAAATCATTCCATCTTTGAAGAAAAGTAGTTCATAAAATATTATTATGTTAGCCCAAATATCATATCAATGAACTCCAGAATTATTTCTCCAAAAACATGGTAACCATTCCTAGTTCTATATGAATCAAGGAGTTAATTAACTGTATGAATTTTCCGGAATCATGATATATATTAATTGTTCTATTTGATAATAATACCATATTTTCCATGGATAATCAACCATCTGTCCATAACCTCCCCAGCCCATACCATATTCTAGTAAATTTCATACCCATTCTAATTTTTTAAATTTTCAACTATTACCAATCCCATCCATAAATTTCATAGTACCTCTCTCTTATCCGTATGATATACTATTAATTTATTTCCATGAAATAAATTTACTCCCAAAAATAGATTCTACATAAGATATAAAAAATAATTTACCATAAATTTAAATGAATCTTATGATTAGAATTCCATTTTTCATAAAAACCAAAATCTTGACCAAATAACATGGGTCTTAAACAAATTACCTTTTTAGATCGAGTTACATGATATAAAAACTCAATTTTGACCAAATACATTGGATAATTTTATGAATACCCATATCCATGCCCCAATAATTAATTAACTTAATTTATTCAACTCAAATTTCTTTAAATGTTTGAAAGAATAGTTTATTATTTTATGTGTGGTTTGTTTTCATAAAAGTTTGAAAAGAATCAGTTTTTAATATTTCTCATGAGAAAGCATCTTTCTATTTTTTTCATTTTTATGAAACTTATTATATATATTTTATTTTAAAAAATTAATTATCAATCCCATTGATTTATAAAATATTTCTACTTCAATAATTGTTTTAAAAAACACCAAGAATGTTTTTTATTTACAAAGAGATTTTTCTAATGCTCCTAAAAAATGTTTTTCATCCAACTAAATGTCCTTTGACATATTTTATTTTGGATCAAGGATACTATTGAAAATAAATCTTCCTCTTTATTTATCAATATGGATTATTTAATGTTTTTTTGTATCATAAAAACAACATATCACTACCCTTTTCTTGTATAACCATCCATTATGAATAGTAATTAATTTTTTTAAATTTTTTTTACTCTATGAACATTATATATTTAGTTCTGTTGATTTTAGGGTGTTTATATATATTCCATTCATTGATTCATTAATAAAATTATTGAATAAATTGTATATCATTTACCATAATGATGTAAATACCATACAATTCATTGAATGATATATACATAGAAATATATTTTTATCATTGTATACCCATTTATATTCCATGGGTCTATTATTTTTCTTATTGAAATTAGGAATGTTTTCATTACATGAATTATTTTGAAAGGGACATGGAAACCATTTTTTTACATGATTTATATATGATATAATTGATTTTATTGGGAACACATATAAAAGGATGATGATGATTAGTGTCTTCTATCACCCACCAATTAATTGATTTATGTCATTATCTCATGAGATTATTTGGAATGAACATAATGATTTTTTTCACATATGTTTAGGCATAATGATTATGCTCAAATTTTAAGGTGTGTACATATTGAGTTTTTACACATAGGAGTGGTCCTGATAGGTTTTCACCGAAGGCTTCTTATGCTTACAATTTTTCCACCATTGTAAGTTTCCTTTTATTTTTAGTCTCGGTTATATTCCATGTTTATGCCTATTTTTTAATATACTCTACAAATTTAGGTTATAACATTCATTATGCCAGGATTTATGATCTATACATTATTGGGTATAACATTTTTAGGTTTCTTGATTATAATAATATTCTCATATTATGATCATCTATGATCTTTGATTATTATCGCTTATCTGAACCCTTACTAAGCATTAGAGACTCCTAATTTCTTATATTTCGTATTCTAAAGGTTATAATAATGAGTATAACACATATTAATTTCAACAGGGAGTTTAGAGTGCCTCAATTATGGGGAAATGATCACAATGTTTATAAAATACGGTTCTTTTATAGATAGTAAAAAAATAAACTTAGATGTAAATTATTAGGATTATATTGTTATTTTCTGATTTGTAATCTTTACCTTCTATAAATTTTGTAAAATAAAGATATATCTAGCTTGAGATTTCATTATTTATTGCATAGAAATTAATTTTTATTTTTGAGGATTATCTTCATTATTTTAATGATTAGGATAATTGAACTTTAGTGAAATAATTAGGCATAATTCCAAGGGATAAGTTTAAACAAATGAAAAAATTTATGTTTTAGTAAAGTATTGATTGAGTGTTTTCCAAGAAACTATATCCACGTCTGGATACTTGAAAAGGACATGACTGTTGTACATATTCACCTAATGGAAATAACCTTTAAAATCAATGTTTACCCATTGAATTTTTTTAATCCATTCATGATGAATTGTCTAATGATTTTACACCTAGAATGAAAATAATGGGTGATATATTTTAGTTAATCCACATTCTGAACATGAATCATTATGAAATATTTGAAAATATTTATGTTAAAAACCCAATAGAGCATGAATATGGGTAAAATATATTAAAATGTATAGAATAATGAGTTAAGATACATATTAGTTCATATTTTACTTTTTGGATAAAGTGTATGTTTAACTTTGGGAGACTATATTTCAATAAATTTTAGGGGTGGAATATTTTATGAATGTTGTTGATAATTTTGGGACAAATCCATTTTGGGATTATGCTAAAAAGTAAAAGTGAAACTAATTTAACGAAACATAGATTCACAAAAAGTATCAAAGTATGAAATGATGTTTTTCTTAGAGAATATATCTTAAGATTTAATTTTCATGTTCATATGATCATTTACTCTCATTTAACTGATACATTTTTTTGATTTTAGTATTTTGTCAAAACATGATCACAAAAATGAAGCAGAGAAAGGTATGCATCTAGAAAACCCTATATCTTATATGAAATTAAGAAAGTATAATTAAATGATTAAGAATATTTGTATATTACTATTATGATGGAAATGGTGAGTTTTCTAGTCTTACACAAGGTAGTTATATTGATATCATAATATAAATTAAATCTTGATACTCTTATATTTTTTCATTAGTGAGAGATATTTATCAACTATATTTTTGTATATTCTAAATGTAATAAGAATTATATGAAACATGTAAGGATTAATCATCCATATTTTCTACATTAATGGTTTTGAAACATATATTATCGATTATCCAAAATGTTAAAAAATGTTTTTATGATATGGTTATAGTTTTTTGGGATAATTATTTAAGAACACATGATTTAGGGATGGATAACTCTTTGTTTTAATATATGCTTGATGTGGAGCTAATAAAGGGTTGATTGGGTTTGAGAAATTGTGTCAGATATTGTTGGAAACATTTATATTGATTAGTGATTCACCATATTTTTTTAAAGATCAAGGATTTTTGGGATATGTTGTATATATTGCATAGTGTATACATTTCAATTCTAGAAAATAAAATTATTTGAGGGTAAAAGATACTGTTAATTTTCTGAAGAAAACATGGTTTCATAATGGGTTAATGTCTTGGAGATTCTGATGGTATTGGGATTTTTTTTTGATAATTTGTTAATATAATATAGACATACATAAATATTATGTTGCATGAAAGTTTAATATTATCGAGTAAAGACACATAATATAATATAGAACAAGGGAGTAAGGTTGTGTCCTAACAGAAGTTATATCCAAAAATATTTTATAATAAATACCCTCACATATATTAAAAAGTGATTTATAATTGAATTTTCAGGGATTCAATTTATTTAATGGAATTGAATATAACGACTCGATATTATACTGAGTAAGTTTTCGTTAAATAAACATTATATTCAAATATTATTTCATATAAAACTACAAAATAAAATCACTGATGAGATATTAGATGAATATTTTGAAGAAAATTTAAGAAAAATAATATGAAAAATAAATGAAAATGTTATAATTAATTTGACCCACATTAAAAATATGATTAAGATCACTCAAACTATGAAAAGGGAATTTTTCAGTAAAAGAAGTTTTCCTGAAAATATTGAATTTTCATTTAAAATATGAATTTATCGAATTTATAATATTAATTTTTCAATATGATCTCCATTTTTTAATGAATTGTGTCAAAATTTAGCTTATTTAGAATTTTTGGGATTTTTCTAAAATGATTGAATTTTAGGTGAATAGTGAAAAATTAAATTTTTTATAATATGGTAACTTCTTTGAAATTATTATAATAAAATAATTACATGAAATATTGATAATATCATCACTTTTATACCAAAAATATTTTCTAGATTATTTAATACTACTTTACATTCATTGAATGTTTTAATCAAATTTTCAATATTTTACTTATGGTTCATTTTAGTCAAACTATGAAAATAATCAATTTTCAATGTATCCCATGTGAACAAAAAATTCTATAGATTATATATTTTTCTATAAAACATCCAGTCTATAATTTCATGTTTTTTAAAATAAATTCTAATTCTCCTAGTTTTATAAATTATTTCTATTTAAGTAATTTTTTTTTAAAAAATAAATAATGTTTCAAAATTCCAAGCGATTTTCATAATGATCATAAAAAATGGTTGTCATATAACTCAAGGTACTTTGGTATATTTTATACTTGATTAATGTTATTCTTAATAAGATACCATCAAAATTATTTCACTAGATGAATCATGAATGTTTTTTCCTATAATAAAAATGATCAATCACATCCTTTGTCTTTCCTAACCATCTAATTTGAATAGGAATTATTTTTCTTACAATTAATTACTTATATGAAAACTTTATATTTACTTCCTTTGACTAAAGAGTGATCACATAGATTACCTTCATAGATTTATGGTGAAAATTATTTACAAAACCAAATATAGTTTTTCTATACTACGTTAATACCATATACTTAATTTAATGTCATCTACCTTGATAGTTATTTAATATCATTGGATGAGCATTCATATTCCATTAGTTTATAATGTTTATTGATGGAATTAAGTAATTTTTACCCAAATGATTTCATTCTAAAGGGGTATAAATCCCCCCCATGGGTTATTTATGATATGATTGATTTCATAGGGCACACTACAGTACGAATGATGATGGGAGGTCTTGTATCACCTTTCAATTAATTTTTTTAAGGTGATATCTCATGAGATATTCTGGTATAGATATATACATTATGTGGAAATTAGTGTGTGTATAATGAGTTTCCTCACATTTTCAGGTGTAGTCATAATGTGTTTCTTTTCACCTACGCATAAACATAATTAGATTTATCACCTAGATTCTTAGGATTATGACTGTTCTAAATTTATATGTTTTGTTTTTAGGATATGTCACATTATATTTTTATTAATAATTTCTATGATATTAAACAATTTCATATTATGTCATTCTTTATTCTATGATTTATAATATATGATTTTTTGGTTATAACTTTTTTCTGTATCCTAATTGTACAGATATTATCATCTTATGTTCACTTATGATATTTTTTATACCACTTATGTTCACCCTTACTGAGAATTTGTGCACTTTCATTTATTATATTCTTAGGATTATGCAATTATTTCTGAGATGTAATTTTTTTCCATTTGGAAATGTTGCAAAATAATGATATGTTTTTCATGGTATCGATGCATGACTTAGTTATTTTTATTGATTAGTTTAGCTATTTCTGTGATTAGGATAACTAAACTTTAGTTAAATCTATTGGTATATGTCCAAAGGATAAGTTTAATCATAGAGAGCATAGATTTCAATGTTATTTAGGTTTATAATACTCTAATAATTTTCATGAAAAATATGGAATTGTTTTTTTTGGGATATGGATAAGAAGTAAAATAGAAACAAACTTAAAAAAATAGATTAAATTGAAAGAATTAAAGGATACAATGAAGGTTTCCTTAGAGAATACATCATTGAAATGAGTTTTCAGGTTCCTTTGATTATTTATTGTGATTTTCTTTTTAGTAATTTTTGTTTTTAGTATTTGGTTGAAATAGGATCAATGAAAGGAAGCCGAGAAAGGTTTGTATATAGAAACCACTTTCTATTATAACTGAATAAGAGAGATAACATAAATGGTTAAGAATATTAGTATATTCCTACTATGATTGAAAATTATGTTTTTGAGTCTTACATAAGATTATGGGGTTAATATAATATTAGAAAATAATTTATCAAACTATTATATATTTTTACTAGTGAGTGGTATTGATCAATGATATTTATTTATATTATAAAATTCTTGAGGATATTGTAAAACATATAAGGATTTTTCTTTAATAGTTTTTCATTAAACCATTGGAAACATATATTAAATAATATCAATAACCTTGAAATTTTATTTTATGGAAATGTTATATATTTTGGGGATAACTATTTATGAACATATCATTACAGGATAGATAAACCTTAGATTTAATATATTATCTTTGTTGAGATAATAAAGGGTCGAATTATTTTCAGTAGTTATGTTATATAGTGTTGGTAATTTGAGGATTGATAGTTGATTCATGCTATTTTTGGGAAGTTCATCACATTTTTGGTATTGTGGTTTATATTGGATACTATATAATTTTATTAACTATATTTTGATACTATTTGCGGGTTAAATATAGTGTTAATTTCATGAAGAATATATGGTTTCCCTATAGTTTATTGCATTTGAGATTTATATTGTGTTGGGAAATATATTTTTTAGAATGTGTGACTACAGTATATATTTAATTAATCATTACATTTAATTAAAGATTGATGTTTTTGAGTCAGTATAAGTAACTTAATATGGCCCAACACGTTATGTTTTATGTCATATGAGATGTTATATCCTGAATGATAAATATGTTTCGAATTCCATCACCCAATTTCACTAGTGTGTAATTATTAAAATTCCCGGGATGCAATTTTATTATGAATAGTAAAACCTATCCTAAATAAACAGAATTTAATCTATTAGAGGTGCATAAATAATTAGATTGAAAACACTTAAAGTATTAAAAGAGTTTTTCTAAAAAAACGTTTTTTCTTTATATATTTTATTAATTTTAAGAGCTAGGTTTATAATTTTTAGTTTTTTAATTTTTAAATTTAACATTATTTCTAAATTGGTTATATTAAAATTAGCATGTGAATAATTTTTTATATTTATTCTAAAATTATTATTTTATGTGAATAGTGAAAAATAACGATTTGGATTATACCATCTGTTTTGTGAGATTATCATAATCCATGAATGACATAAAATAATTTTAAAATAATTTTATATAAAAATATATATTTATAATTTAAAATAATTAATTTATAATTCCATATTGAATTTTTAAATCCCATGTTTAATTTGTGGAATCATAAGTAATATTTTATCCCAAAATTTTTTATTTTCTTATATTAATAAATTATTTTTCACCACCTGTTGATATAAAATCTAAAAAATGGATTTATTATTGTGTAAAATAAGTCCAGTGTTATGTTATAATTTCAATTTTACTTTTTGGAATAAAATTATGATTACTATGATTAAATTTAATTATCTTGATAATGGTGAAACTGTTATTTTTTAAAATATTAATTTTATTAAAATTTTGTAATTTTTTATATATTCAGTTAAATTTATATATCTTTAATAAATAATATAATTTCACATATAAATATATTAATATTCATTCAATTTATAATCAATTTAAAATGAATCATGAAAACTTAATGGTTAAAATAACATTCCTCTGCAAAATAGTTTGTCTATATATTAAATATTTTAATTTTGAAGATTATTTTTTCTTATATAAAAATTTATTTATATTATATAAATATAAATCCGAGGATTATAACGTAAAATTTTTGATATAAGGGGTTCCTAATATTTTTAATAAAATATATATTATTATGGTAAAATCTTGGTACCATGCTAAAAACCAACAGGGTAAAATGTAAAAATATATAGGTAAAAACCATGAAATATGTGTAAAAGATATGTGAGAATTGGTGGTAGAGTTTTTCACAAACTTATATCATCGAAAACACCATTATTTATCACTTTCATAACAATTTAATGCTGAATAGTTTTATTCAATTATTGAAAAATAATGGATATTCATAAAGGGCCATATTTTTTACTTATTAATGGCGATCACATCCACCATTTCAATACTAAAATTTCCATTCAAAATTTCCCTGAAACCATGCCCAATTTTCCACTCCCATAAACCACTATATATTTCTTAAATCGCATATTCACTAGATTTTTTCCTAATCCCAATATTCCTAGGAGACTTTCAAGAAGAAGTTCAAGGTTCAAACTTAAGTATTACTTAATCATTAACCTTTTCTTCTTAATCATTCCCTTAAAAAACTATAATAATAAAAATAATATAGTGAAATATTTTTAAATTGTTTACTATAGTGTTATTATATTAATATAATAAACATAATTTATTCCTTTACTTCTACACATAAAACTATTAGAATACTGATGGTGTGTTTGTACGAACTATCACCTCCCTGAAGTGACATCTTATGTTTTTCTCCATTGCCTCTTTTCATCGGTTATAAGGGTAAAATTAAAGAGTTAATGTAATATATATAATATAAATATTAATATTAATAGAAAAATTATAATCCACCTTTATTCCCTCTTATTATTTGGTAAATTAAAATGCTAATCATGCATTGTTCATACTACCGTCACCACGAAGTATCATGTATTAATTTTCATAAAGTTTATTTAATTTTTATTAATTGATATTATAATATGAATCAACACATAAAAAATATAAATTATATCATCATTATTTTTTAATAATAAATTTATTCTAAAATAAATTACTTTCATAACCATGATCATCCATCAATTATTGTATGTTCTTGTTTGGGTCAGTCTAAAGACCTACTTGAACAATGATATCCTACTATATCAAGGATGAAATTTGGAACATAAATATGGATATTATAAGAAGTTATTATTAAAATAGTTATTTAATTATGTTTATTTTAATATTATATTATTATTTTAACTTATCAACAAAACAAAATATTTGATCGCTAAAATTGCAAAAATAAGGCAACATCGATTCCTGTTTCATACGAAATAACTAAAAAAATTCGGGATTGAGCTAAAATATTTATTAATAAATATGAGATATATATTTAAATACATTAAATTATATAGTAATTATATATTTTATATTAAATAATGGGTACCAATATTGATATATTTATCATGCATGAAACAATTAAACTTACTAACACCAGATGATAAAAATAAACCACAACTAACTACTATATTCATAATAAATTACCATAAATGAATTATAAAAATGTAAATGTATATGAACAAGGTTATGATATATAATATTAAGATAGTTATTTTTGTTTTATAGGAAGTTAATTCTTATTATAACATGTAGGTAAAGAAGGTAAGGATTTCTTGTCCAAATTTTAACCCCTGAAGACATGTTTCAAATTATACATCAAGATTTATTTGGAATAATGTATCTATTTATACATTAATATTTTATATAATTACCCTTCCATTATTCACGGTTTTTAAGGTATCAATTTATGTCTTATCCATTAATGTGTTTATATTTATTTATTTTAATTTCGTAAGAGTTTCATTCTCTCATTTTTAACTACATGAGACCTGTCTCATATTGCACACCACCATATATTTTATATAATATATTAAATTTTATATTTATTTAATTTATGAAAATATATTCGATTTAAAGAGATTTTAATTTTCATTTCATGATGTTCCTATCAAAATCCTTTCATTCTTATTTTACCAACATCATGAGGGTTTCCTCGCAAATCTCATTTTCCAACAAAGATTTCTTTTAAAAGATAATCCATTTGTGGTATTTGTATACTTTTTTCTCAAAAACACTAAAAATATTATTCTCCTCTAGAAATTATTAGTGGTTTAATTGTCTTATACCTATTTTTATTTCTCCCTTGCAACATTTTTCACCATTTTAAGGAAATTGTCCCAACCATATATTTTTTGGTAAGGAAACCAGGTATTCCATGACCATATCATATAATTCTATTATGAATGTCCTTATCTATGGCTTAGTAATTTATTAATGTCATTTTATGATAATTTAAATTCATTAAAATATTTAAATAAATTATTATCCTTTTATCAATGGGTTGTTTTATAAATGCATAAAAAATATCTTTTTAATGTTTCTCATTTGGACACATCTTTCCGCTATTATTTATTTGTATATAAAACATCCCATCTAGGTTTTATTATTTTATAAAATTTATTATTATTTATGTTGGTTTTAAAAAATATTTCCACTTAAAAAATGTATTCAATAATATTAAGAATGTTTCTTTTTTGAAAATCCATTTTCGTAATTGTGTAAAAAATAATCTTCATTGTAATTAATTTCCATTGAAATATTTTATGCTTGGACAATGATATTCATAAAAATATACCATCCACCTTATCTATATGGAGGTATTTTGAAATGTTCCTTCCTATCATTAAAATTATCCATCTCTACCTTCATATTTCCTAACCACCCACTATGAATATGAATTATTTTTCATCCAATGAATTTTCTCTGTAAACACATTATATTTCTTTATATTGAATAAAGGGTATTCAACAAGATACCATTCATGTATTTATTAGGGGAATTATTAAATAACGATATACCATTTATTCGTATTGTGTAAATAACATATATGTAATTAAATTATATTTATCTAGAATTTTAATTAGTATCATTTTATACCAATTTATATTATATTTCAATATCATGTTTATTTATATAATTATGAATATTTTAGACATATGATTTCATTTTAAAGGGATATGAAACCCATTTTATTACAAGTGGTTTATTATCATATGATTGATTTCATATGGTAAACATATTTATGTATAATGATGTGTGGAGGGTCGACATGACCCTAAAATTCATTAGTTTAAGTTGGTTTCTTAGGAGATTTTCAGGACTGAATATAATGAGTTTGTCACATAAGCATGTGTATAAAGAGTCTGATCATATTTTCAGGTATGTACATATGGAGTTTGATTACATAAACATATGAATAATGATTTTTTATCACATGGATTTCTATTCATAATATTATTCCACATTTATAAGTTTCCTTTAATTTAAAGCTATTTTACATTCTAGGTTTATTCCTCCTTTCTAAGATATTCTTCACCTTTATATAATTCCATGCCATATTACATGATCTATGATCTATTATTTTATAGTATAACTTTATTATGTGTCTTGATTATTCACATGTTCTCATCTTATTGTCACATATAATTTTGTATTACTATTGCTTATGTTTACCCTTAATTCGAATATAAGATCACCAATTTATTATATTACATTTTGATAGGACAAAAAGATGGGTATAACGTATAAGAAGTATAGAAGGGAGTCTAGTGTGGCTCAGTTATGAAGAAAGTTTCATAAGGGTTTCAAAATAAGTTATTTCTATAGATAGTCCCCAAAGACACTAAACCATTCATTTCAAGGATTGTGTGATTATTTATGATATTTAATGTCCACCTTATGAATGTTTTGTAAAATAAATATATCTTTAACTTTTGATATCATAGTTATATCATCAAATATGATTCTATTACTGATTATTATACAATATTCCAATTATGAAGAAAGTATCATAAGTGTTTTAAAATAAGTTACTTCTATAACTTCTCCTCAAAAACAGTAATCTGTCGATTCGTGGTATTGTTTGATTATTTATGATATGTAATGGTCACCAAATGAATTTTTTGTAAAATAAATACATCTTTAACTTTTAATATCATAGTTATATTATCAAATAAGAGTATATCACTGATATGATGTAGAAATTTCATATACCATGATTTTCGTTCACCACTATAAAACATCATATCATATATTATAACTATTATATATCATAAAGAACTGAAAAACATATGAATTAAAACACCTTATCTTCAATTATAATATTTTATATCATATCATATTAGATTTAGTAATAAAATATTTAGCCATCCATAAGCCAGATCTGACCAGGGACATGGATTTGATCAAAGATTCACTTTCTAAATAACCATTAAAAGATTTTAATTTTACAAATCCTATCCAAACAACTTGATTAATAAGTGTGAAAAAACATTCCATATGTTATTCATATAATTAAAAATATTCTTGGTGATCATGATTTTATTTTGGTGCATTTGGGATGAACAAATAATATTCACTCAATATTTTTTGAACTATTACTGATTCATGTTTAATTGAGGAGTATTTTAAAAAAATTAACAAATGATAAAATATTTTAGAAGAATCAGGTAGATGATGCTATTGATATAAAGGATTAATGATCTGAAGTATCATGTCATACATGAATAGAGATAAAAAATTAATCCAAATATCGATTTACTTATGAAAAATTAGTCCAGAGTATTCATAGGTTTCAAGCATGTATAATTTTTATTGGTTGAGAGTATTTTTATCTATCCTCCAATTAGCCTCTAAATAACTCTCTTCGGAGACATTTGATATCAAAAATCAGTTTATATTAAATTAATAGTTTTGGAGTTTCCAAAAGTGCCCCTCCCCTCTCTTATAAAAGGGCTCATCTTTTTCTCTGTTATTCACACCTCTAAATCCCTTTGGATCTCTCAAAAACTTCCCATTTATCATTCTAGCATCCCTTACTTCATCCTAGAGTCCATACATTGGTAATAAATCCTTCTTAATTATACCTTATGTGAAAATCAAAAGGAGACACTCGAAGGAGATGTAATTGTTTTACGAACAATTTCAAAGTTATTTTATTATTCTAATTCATTTTTCGAATATGATTCCAAAAAAAGTAATAAATCCATAATAAAATATAAACTATGTGTTTTATGATTATCGGAAAACCATATTACTCCCATTACCCATCATATGAAAAACAATATCACCATGCATGCGTACGTACGAATTACAGTATCTACGCAGTAGTGTAAAATGTTTTTTAGACATACATTATTTTTATGGGAATAATGATTAATATAAAGGATGTAAATAATAAATATTAATTTATTTTTTTACTTTATAATTCATATTTTACCTTACTCATTACCCTTTACCATTAAAGAATTATACCACTGCTCATGCGTACGCATGACTTATCATCTCAATGACAAGATAGGATTCATACTCCTCTATAACCATTAAAAAATGATTGTTAAAATATATATAATGAATGAATATAATATTTATGAACATAATATCATTCCTTATGTGAATAATATATATCCTCTTCATTAGAAACAAGACTTATAGGACAAAATAAACTTAACAAAATGAAGCAGTTCACGCCTAAAATAATGATAATAAAGAAATTTTATTATAAAATTGATATAAGAGGATCATATATGATATCATAAATAATGGGTATAGTTCTGGTATTACATAATACCATTATTTAACCATTACATAGAAAATTAACACACCCTTGAATAAAATAGAGAATGAGGTAAGGGTTAATTTCACATTCTCTTTATTATTTGGGATTGCTTTTATGTAAGAATTTACTAGGACATATTTATCATTCATGTCCATGTAACTTAATAATTCAGTTAAAAACGTTCTTACTATTCATTAAAAATATCTAAAGAAATTTATTACCCATTTTCTATTTAATAAAAAGAATCCTTTTATCGTTTTCCTAAAACGTACTTTGTTTGTCTTTTTCTAACAAAATATGGGAAGAATATTTTTTTAACTTATAAGATACGAGCATATTTTTATGCCACCTTGAAACCTCATCATTTTTAAAGATTCCATTAAAATAATAAAATATTATTTTCAATAAGAATATTTTCCTTTTAAATTATATGTAATTTAAAATAATTATTTTTAATTAAAGAGGTGTTTTACTAAATAAGTTTCTATTGATTTATTAAAACATTTTCATCTATGTCAAAATACTTTATTAGATTTTATATTTAATTGAGTTTTATTTCATATGATACAACCTATCATATTATATTTAAGAGTTAATTAATGGTTTTATTATGTATGTTATACTTTTATATGATTTATTGTTTATGGATAATTTATTAATATTTATTATAATAGTTTAAATATGATTGTTTATGTTGGTTATGTTTTAACGATTTCATTAGATGAATGAATTAGACTTAGTATGTGCCTGGAAGGTCCCTCTATATCACCTTGATGAATATATAGGTCTCATGAGACAATCTAGTTTATGTTTTCACCCGTTTTTGAATGGTTTTGGCATGATTCCTTGAGGGTATGATTATGATGTTCGAAATTATACATTCCATCTTTATGAGATTATATGTTTATATTATATGTTATTATTTAGCAACTATAATATGACAACCCTGCTTTTTATTACACAATTAAACCCAATTAATTACATAATCTTCACTTGATAAAACATAGAAGATCAAGAGTTATAGTGTCTTTAGGTCTTAGGATCATTACATAACAACATAAAACATGAAATACAACAACATTTTTGAAAAATTCCTTTGCATGTCCACTACATTCCCTTGTACGTTTCATTGCATGGGATAACCTGAGGACATGACTAAGAAAAGGGTGAGCTATAAAGCCCATTAAGGGAATAATCATGGAATAACATGAGGAATAAAATACATGTTAGACAATAGGCATATCAATAGAGCACAAGAGAAGCATAAACAAAAAAGAATTATAAAGCATAATAATCCTAACATGGAAATGTGGAAACAACACTTAACATGGAATTAGCATGATCCAAGGCTCATTGCACATAGAGCATGATTAAATCTTTATTGCACATGAATCACGAGTAAAACCTTGTTTCACTTTAATTATCATGATTAAATACCCATTGCACATGACGTATCATGATACTATACTTTACCCGATGCATTGGAGCGCTATAAGGGAACAACCTTCTTAAACATTTCATTTCATGCATAAGCGTGCCACATGGATCATATAACATGGATTCATAAAACATAATCATTTATTCCCCAATAAAAAATGTGGAATTAATACATGAATCTTTATAATCAATAGGTAAATGTGTATAATGGTGAAATCCCTTAATAGAGAAATGAGCATGGTATTCACTACACAATGACATTGGCTTGGAAAATCGGTGCAATTTCGGCAGCATAAGGGCGTGACATAAGAACTCATAAAAGTGTTTGATGAGAGAGAAAGGGATGTCTCATCATATTTACATGACATGGACAGTAAGGGTGTCATAGAGATAAATGTACCAACAAATTTAATGAAATTTAGATTCATGATACAAAATAATTGCATGAATGTAAATGAGGAGAGAGAAATTCCTTTCAGAATTTTGTCATAGTAACAGGTGTACATGAGAGGCATTTAATGAGAGAGAAAGGGGTATCCCATAATTAAAACATAAAACTTTTAATATGAAGGAGGTTCCAAACCATACCCCAATATTTATAATTAAAATTAATATGGAATAACAACATAAATAAAATTGGACAAAAATGAGAAAGGAAGAAAACCTTTACATGGAAGTGTGCTTCCAAAGGCTTGAGAGAGGCTTATTGGGAGCTTGGGGCACCTTGGGAGGATTCTAGAGAGATGATGGCAGAGGTTGGATAAACTCTAAAGCCTATGAGTGTGGGTAATGTGGGAGCATGGGTTGGTTTAAATAGGAAAGGCGAGGGAATTATTTATTTTTTAGGTTTGGGACACGTCACATTAAACTAATCCAGCCCACAATCCAGACCATGGTTTTTGCCCACGGTTTCTGGAAAAGGGAAGTGGAAGACAATATTTTATAAGGCCAAAGTCCGAATTTCTGAAAATAATGGGGTTGCTTATGTGGAGGTGAGTAACACTCCAAAGGAAAACAATTTAAAAAGACAAGATGATTAATAAGTCTTGAAGGGTCCATTAAATCTTTGTAAAATAAGTCAAACAAACCCAAAATCACATTATTTTAATGGTAAAACATATATTGTCCGAACATAAATCTTATAGTATTTTATTACATCACTATTGGGACATTATTATGTCATAAAACACATTATATATTTGAACGGTATTTAATTGTTTCCTAAAATTTTGACTGTCTCAAAAAAGAATGAAAAATTCACCATTTGATAATTTCGTCATCCTGATTCTAGTAATAATAATAATTTTATCTAAATAATTTTCTAAATATTTTAATTTTCACTTTTGAAATAAAAACCGACATTTAAAAAAATTTCACGGGTTTTGACAAAAATGGATTTCTAAGCTTAATAAAAATTACATTTACATTCATAAAATTATACAATCATTTATATTTAATAAAAGTTAATTTAATAATAATAATAATATTTTATTAAAATATTATTTAATACAAAATTATATTAATTCATCAAAATATATTTTTTAGTTGAATATTAACTAAAAATACTATTTGTGCTTTAAAAACTATTTACAAGGTAAAAATAATAAAATTAAAGTATATTCATTATTATATACAAAAATAATGTACATAACCATAGTGCTAAGGTCTTGTTACATAAACCCTTATAACACCCGCATAAGACCAAAGAGTAAGGTTTCCGATGGTGACAGACTCTTGTGGTGGCTTAGATAACATTGCTCCGGTGGTAATCTCTATCAACATCCAATTCACTCATATGCGGTCTCGCTCGAGCTTAACATATTCATGATTATCTTGGGCTTGGTCAAGATCTAATCCCAAAGATGCAACCTCATTTCAAATCTCGGACAAATGGGCTTCGTTTGGGGCACGTCTACTAGATGAGACCATCGCTTCCTTTGTCTGAGTAAATTGGATTCGTTAAAGCCCTATATTTATACTAATCATGTGATCACTGTTCAATGGCTATATTATAAACGGTGACATTTATTAACATAAAACCAAAGAAGTTGACATTTTATATAAATATTTTGTTAAAAGAGATATTTAATTAGATCAAAAGGGATTTCCATTAATGAATGTTTGGGTAGTTATAATCTTCCCCCTTAAGAAATTTCACCCTCGAAATTTTCTTTTTCCCACACTAAAACAGATGTGGGTAACTCTACTTCATCATTTCCTCCAATTCCCATGTTGCTTCTTCAAACTTTTGGTTTCTCCACAACACCTTGATGAGGGACATTGTCATATTTTGTAGAAATTTTTCTCTATGATCTAAGATCTTTACTAGTTGATTCTCATAAGAAAGATCATCATCTAACTATACCACATCTGAAGAGAGTACATGTGAAGGGCCCAGTATGTACTTCTTTAAGCGGTATACATGAAAGACATCATGTCCCTTGGCCATGGTAGGTTGAAGTTATAGTCAATAGGTCACAACCCCAAAATGATCAAGAATCTCAAAGGCGCAATGTACCTTGGACTTAACTTCCTTTTCTTTCCAAACCTCATGAGCTTATTCCATAAAGATATATATAGAAATACCATGTCTCTAACTTAAACTCAAGGTATCATTGACGGTTATCGGTATAACTCTTCTGTCGACTATGGGCTGCCTTGATATACTGCTGAATGGTTTTCACCTTCTCCACCATTTCATAAATCATTTCTGGTCCAAGAAGCTTACCCTCACCGACCTCATTCCAACACGCCGGTGTTCTAAACCTTCTCCCATAAAGGGCTTCATATGGTGCCATTTGGATGCTCGAGTGGAAACTATTATTATAAGAGAACTCAACAAGAGGAAGATATTGATCCCATCCTCCTTTAAAGTTTGTTGAGAATGCTCTCAAAGTTTCCTCATGTGTTTGGATAGTCCACTTGGATTAGCCATTAGTTTGAGGATGATAAGTCGTACTGAAGTTCAGTTCAGTATTTAGAGCATGTTGAATACTCTTCAAAAACATAGAGGTGAATCTTGGATCTCGATCAGACACAATAGATAGTGATACTCCATGCAGCATTACCACTTTCATGATTTATATTCGTGCCAGTTGGTCCAATGAGAAATTATCTTAAATATAAATGAAGTGTGTAGCCATTGTAAGATGATCCTCAATGACCCAGATTACATTGTTGCCTTTGGATGTCTTTGGATGTACGGTGACAAAGTCCATGGTGATGTTCTCCCATTTCCATTCTGGTATGGGCAATGGTTGCATCAACCCCTTAGACATCTGCCTCTCTTCCTTCACTTGCTGACACACCAAGCAATTTGATGTATATTAAACAGTCTCCTTCTTCATATTATCCCACCAATAATGCTCTCAGAGATCTCAATATATCTCTGTGTTTCCTAGGTGAATAGGGAAATTTGAACTATTTGCATCATCCAAAAGTTCATTCTTCAGCTCCGGACATGATAGAACACATAGTATTTTCCCAAATCTCACAATTCCTTCCACATTAACATTAATATTCGAGGATTTCCCTTTTTCAATAGCATTCACTTTTTCTAGAATTCCCACATCATTATTTTGAGCATCCTTTAACCTTTCCAAAAGTGATGGTTGAGCAATAAATTGTGAAAGGATTGACGATGATCCATTCTTCATGATTCCCATGTCCCTCTTCATAAAATCTAAGAAGATTGGATCCTTTTCAATTCAAATTAATGATAGAATTGTTGGGTCCCTTATACACAGGGAATCCACCGTCTTGTTCACTTTCCCAGGGTGGTAATGTATTGAGAAGTCATAGTCTTTGATTAGCTCTAACCATCTTCGTTAGTGCATGTTCAACTCTTTTTGTGTGAATATATACATGAGGCTTTTGTGGTCCGTATATATATCACACCTCTCCCCAAAGAGATATTGCCGCCAAATTTTCAAAGACAAGATAACTACACCCAACTCAAGGTGATGTGTTGGATAGTTTTGTTCATGAACCATCAATTTCCTTGAATCATAGGCAATGACTTTGTCATTTTTCATCAACACACATCCTGTTCCCTTCATCGAAGCATCACTGAATACCACAAAAAGTTCTCCACTTGTTGGTAAAGTGAGCACGAGTGCAGTGATAAGCCTTATTTTCAAATCCTTGAATATTTCTTAACATTCTCCTGTCTAGTAAAACTTTATTCCCTTTTGAGTTAGCTTAGTAAGAGGGTTGTACAATCATGAGAAATTTCTCACAAATCGTCAATAATATCCAGCTAACCCCAAGAGGATATGGATCTCTATTACTGATGTTAGCCTCGACCATCCCTCAATTGAATCTATTTTAGAGGGATCCATAGATATCTGATTTCCTATGATGATATGGCCCATGGATGATACCTCCTTCAACTAGAACACACACTTTCTATACTTTTCAAAGAGATTATCCTTCTGCAAGGTCTCTAGTACTGTTCTTAGATTCTCCTCATGATCCTCCTTGGTTTTGATGTATATCAGAATATCATCTATAAAGACTACACCAAATTTGTCGACGTAATCTCTAAAGACTCTATTCATCAATTCCATGAAGATTTCTGGAGAATTAGTGAGTCTGAAGGGCATTACTATGAATTCATAGTGCCTGTATCTGGTACGAAAAGCAGTCTTGGGGATATCTTCCTTTCTCACCCTTACCTAATAATATCCCGATTGTAAATCCAACTTGGAGAAGTATTGTTCTCCACGCAGCTGATCGAACAAGTCATCAATTCATGGGAGAGGATAATTGTTCTTTATCATGATTTTGTTGAGCTCACAATAATCGATGCAAAGGCACATTGACCCATCCTTCTTCTTGAAGAAGAGGACTGGTGCACCCCATGGTGAAGGACTTGGGCGTATAAACCCTTTATCTAGATTCTCTTGTAGTTGTTTCTTCAGCTCCTCAATCTCCATAATAGCCATTCTCTACAGAGTCTTGGATATTGGCAATGCACCATGTATAAGTTCAATCGATAATTCAACATCTCTTCTAGGTGGAAGACCAGGAAATTCCTCGGGAAACACTGCAGCGAATTCTCTCACAATAGGCATGTCTTAAAGGATGGTTGATTTCTTGGAATCAATCATCTATTCCAGATACGCGTGCTCATAGGGCAGTAATATCCACGCTTGAGACGATGGATCTAATAAAGATTCATCTTCCTCCTTGCACTTGTAATGAATCAGGGGTCGATTCTACACATCTGGAGTGATTTCCCTCTCATGAAATTTTATGTTGGTTCTATATCAGGAAAACCAATCCATGAAAAGAAATGAATCAAATTCCACCATAGGGAGTATGATGAGATTTTCTGAGAATTTAAATCCACAAATTATGACATGGAAGGAGTTATATTCATGGGATGCAATGATTTCCCTATTTTTCGTACTCACGACCATCTTCACTTCCATGATTTGTGATGGTGCTGGGATGATTATACTATAATTTTGATATATAAAAGAATATGTAAAACCTGAATCAAAAAGTACATTCTATATTCTTGTGTGAATAACTATCATACCTATCACCACTTCATTTTCAGGGTTTACATTGACATTAGTGATCGCAAAATCTCTCCCTAGATTCCATGGAGGTTGTTGATTGCCTCCGAAAACCCTTGGCTTAGGGAACTGATTTGGAAGATGCCCTGGTTCTTTGCAGTTGTATCAATGAACAACGCGTTGAGGTTCAAACATATAATTCCTCTCTTTTGTTGTAGCCGTGGGTTTTTCTTGTCATCAGTTTACAGTTAGGTTCCCTTCTCTTCCACACCTAATGAATTTCCTCGTCCCCTTCAAGAAATTTGTGGGCTCCTTCTTTCTACACCATTGTAAAGTGGGGTGCTGGACTTTCTTAGCACCATTGGAATTATCCATTGGTCCACCATCATTGAATTCCACCTTACGCTTCTTATCCCCATGATACCCCCGAGATTCTCTGATCTCTATTTCAACCTTGAGGGCACATTGAATAATTTCCTCATAGCTATCGAAGTCACGGATCACCATTGCCTTCCACAGGCTAGGCTTCATCCCACCAAAGAAGTGGTCAACCATGCATTTGGGGGTAAGGACAAAGCCAGAAGCGTATTGTGCAAGCCTTGTGATGTTTTCCTCATACGCTCCAACATATTAGTCATCTTTTTTTATTAAGGGAAAGTAAGCCACTTTCCATCTTAAGCCGAATGGTTCATGGAAAGTATTTATCAAAAAACATCTTCTGGAAATCCATCCATTCCAACACCTCGATATCCTCCTCAGGCTTCGTATTTTTGATCAACGTCCACAATTGATTCGCTTCACCATCTTTATGATAAGCATCCATGATAACCTTCTCTTGTTCAGAAAATTGAAGGATGGAGAAGATCTTTTCAATGGAGTTGATCCATTGTTCAGAGATTAACGTATTAAATGATCAATTAAAAGTAGTAGAAATTTGTCTCATGAAGATCTCGATAGAAACTTGTTACTTCTAGGGGGGGGGGGTTGAACATTCTTCTTGACCCATGTTTCTATTCAAAAAAATGAGTTATATGAGAAAGAAGCATGGAAAAGATCATGATTTCCACTCCAACTAGATTGGGCATCTCACTAGTATATTCATGGCATTTATCTTTACATTGGTTGTTATCTTGAGTCCTCCTATTACCGACCATTGGATAGAATAAAAGGAATGTTATGGGTAACACATAAAGGGTAATCCAAGGACACAACTAGCGACTTATAGATAAATTTTATTTCCTTAACATATGAATCTATTGGCTTCAGTCTATGTTATCCATGATCTACTTTCTAACATATATTCGTAGGGATTTTTTGGTCCCTTAATAATGGTTCATACAAATCTTGTGAATTTACCAAATCATATCCCACAAGAGTGTCATAACCAAGAGTGAGAAAAGTCCCATTTTCATGCACCGGTTCCCATCCGAGTCTATCCCAAATTGGTGTTTTGGGGTTTTACCCCTTGGATACATCTGTTCTAGATCCGCCTCAACCTGCTCGTATGCAAAAAGGATTGTTCTTGATTGATAAACCACTTACTCAATACTCACCAAAACATGGGGATGTTTTTATTATACATATTCTTGTCTTTAAGGCTTCACTAGGGGTTTCTAATCCTAATCCCAAAAATAAATAAACCTATCTTCTGATACTAACTACGACAACCCTTCTTTTTTTACACAATTGAACATAATTTATTACATAAAATTCACTTGATACAACATAGATTATTGAGAATTATAGTGTCTTTGGGGCTTAAAATCATTAAATAACAACTTAAAACATAAAATACAACATCTTTATTGAAAACGTACTTTACATAACTACTAAATTCCCTCATACACAGCATTGCATGGGATAACCTGAGGACATGCATAAGAAAAGGGTGAGCTATAAATACCAGTAAGGGAATAATCATGGAATAAAATGAGGAATAAAATACATTTTAGACAATTTGAATATCAATAGAGCACAAGAGAATCATAAATATAAAGGCATGATAAAGCACGATAATCATAACATGGAAATATGGAAACAAAACTTAACATGGAATTATCATGACCCAAGGCTCATTGCACATGGAGCATGAGTAAAAACTCATTGAACTTGAATTAGCATGAGTAAACACCCATTTCACATGAAGTATCATGATACTATACTTTACCCAATGCATCAGAGCGCTATAAGGGTGCACCCTTCTTAATCATTTCATTTCATGCATAAGTGTTACAATGTTTGATATAACATCGATTCATAAAAGATAATAATTTATTACACGATAAAGTAAAGTAGAATTCTACATGAATCTTTATGATTAATAAGTAAATGTTCATAATGGTGAATACCCTTGATAGAGAAATGGGAATGGTATTCACTACACAATGATATTGGTTTGGAAAATCGGTGTAATTTCGGCAGCATAATGGCGTGACATAAGAACTCATAAAAATGGTTGATGAGAGAGAAAGATATGTGTCAACATATTTTAATGAAATGGAATGTATGGTGGTCATTTATATACATGTCCCAACAAATGTAACGGAATTTAGACTCATGATACAAAAGAATTTCTTGATTCTAAATGAGGGCAGAGAAATTTCTTTTGGAATTTTAGCATAGTAATGGGTGTACATGGGAGGAATTTAATGAGAGAGAAATGGGTGTCCCATCATTCAAATATAAAAAGGATAGTATGGGGGAGGTGAGAAACCATACCACAAAATTTATAATTGAAATTAAAACGGCATAACAGCTGAATGAAAATTGGACAAAAATGAGAATAGAAGAAACCCCTTACTTGGAAGTGTGATTCCAAAGGATTGAGAGAGGATTGAGAAAGGCTTCTTGGGAGCTTAGGGTTACTTGGGAGGATTCTAGAGAGAGGAGGGAAGAGGTTGGATGAACTACAAAGGCTTTAAGTGAGGAGAAATTGGGATCTTGTGTTGGTTCATATAGGAAAGCTAAGGGAATTCTTTATTATTTTGGTTTGGGACACCTCACATTAAACTAATCCAAACCACAAACCAACCCATGGTTTTTTACCACGGTTTTTGGAAAAGGGATGTTGAAAAAATATTTTAAAAGGCTAATGTCCGAACTTCTTAAAATAATGTGGTTTATTTTATGGAGGTGAGTCACACTCCAAAGGAAAACAATTTAAAAAGACAAGATGTTTAATAAGTTTTGAAGGGTCCATTAATGCTTTGTAAAATAAGTCAAACAAACCCAAAATCAAATTATTGTAATTTGAAAACATATATTGGCTGAACATAAAGCTTATTGTATTTTATTACCTCACTATTGGGACATTATGATGTCATAAAACACATTATATATTTGAACAATATTTAATTTTTACCCAAACATTTGACTATCTCAGAAAATTATGAAAAATTCACCGTTGGATAATTTCGACATCCTGATTCCAAAAGTAATATTTATTTTATCTAAATAATTTTCTAAATATGTTAATTTTATCTTTTAAAATAAAAACCGACATTTATCTAAAATTCACAGGTTTTGACAAAAATGGATTTCGAACCATAATAAAAATTAAAATTGCATTCATAAAATTATATGATCACATATATTTAATAAAAGATAATTTAATAATAATAATAATATTTTATTAAAATATTATTTAATACAAAAATCAATTAATTCATCAAAATATAATTCTTAGTTGAATATTAACTAAAAATACAATTTGTGCTTTTAAAACTATTTACAAGGTAATAATAATAAAATTAAAGTATATTCATTATTATATGAAAAAATAATGTACATAACCATAGTGATAAGGTCTTGTTACATAACCCCTTATAACACCCATATAATAATGAAATGTAAGGTGTGTGATAGTGGCAGACTCTTGGGGTGCCCCGAATAACATTTCTCGGGTGGTAATCTCTATCAAGTTCAACTTCTCTCATAGGCAGTCCCACTCAAGCTTAACATATTCAAGCATGGCTTGGGATGGTTCAAGAGTGAAGACCTAAGATGCAACCTCATTTACAAGCTCTGACAAATGGGCTTTGTATGGGTATCATATACTAGACGAGTTCATCCCTTTCTTTTTCTGAGTAAATTGGATTCATTAAAGCCCTATATTTATACTAATCATGTGAACACTATTAAATGAAAATATTAGAAATGGTAACAATTCTTAACATAAAACCAAAGAAGTTGACATTTTATATAAACATTTTACATAAAGAGACATTTAATTAGATCAAAAGGGATTTCCATTAATGGATGTTTGGGTCATTACATAGAACAACCATATTAATGTTTAAATGACAATATTTGATTAATTATTTCAATATTATGCTCAACATTTTGTTTAAAAGGGTTCGGTTTCAATTTCATTCCTTGTATTGAATTTTTATGTCTCTTTGTTTATCCTTACTAATCTTATGAGCTCAGCCCTCTCTTATTTTTCATTTTACATGGGATTTGAATTGGTATATTATGACATACATGAAGGGATAGTCTAAGAGATATGAGTCATTTGAATGTAAATACAACGTTACTTTTCATTTCATGATGTAATGTCATTCTTATGTGTGTATCTTATTTTTCCAAGACTACTAAACTCACCTGTCCTTTGGGATGTGATTTCTTGTGATCATTCTAGTGTAATAAAATAATTCACTAGCTCATGGAATCTTGAGATGATGCATTACACAAAGGACCTATGTTAGATGGATGGGTCAGGATGGAGGAAATATGAGGGAACTAGACTGAGTGTTGGGGCCCACATGGGATTTGTCAGTGTCATTCAGTTTTCCATATTGACACTTGACATGTATTTAGAAGATCATATCTACTATTTAGTTTTGGAAATGGTATTTACTATTTTGGCCATCATCTTATACTTATTATTGGTTATATAATATGGTTATTTCTCTTGGTTTATGATGTTGTGATAATTTGATAAAAGGGTATAGTCTCCCCATGATTGATATTACACCCTCAATACGTTTTGGAAGCCTCTGAAATATGGGTAGGCACACCCTATGTTATGTAACTGACTCGATTTGGGAACTGATGTGTGTCACCCAGGTTGGGATGTTAAAAAGTTGTATGAGAGACAATTTTAATTTCTTTTCCTTTTCTATACTCTTTGGGAAAGGTAGAAAAGAGAATAATATGAGTCAAACCTTGTTTTAAAGATCATTCATTGGAGTATCTAACCCATATATGATGGTAAAATCTATGTAGTCAGGGCGAGATTTTTGTTATTGATGTGTGTTGTTATAGTTTGATGTTATTTCACCATGGGAGATTTTCTTTTTGTGTGATTTGATCAATGTTGTTAATATTTTCATGTACTTTACTAGTGGAAAATAATGGTATGAGAGTTGAGTATACATGAATAATTCTATGAACTCATGAATTATTGTGAAATGTATCATTTTTTTCATGCATGGGGAAAAGAAATTTTTGGGATGAGTTATTTTGTGAATGTACATTACTTAATCAAGTGAATTTTAGAAGAAAATGTTGGTTAATATTTAATTGAATAATTCCAAATGATGAAAAATGTGGAAAAGGGTGTCTAATGGGAAAATTGAAAAATGTGAATGTTTTCCCTTATAAACCACGACCTAGATGTTTTGTGGTTAAGGGTAGTGATGATGCCTTTGTTTTAACAGTGCGGCGATGTTTGGGGGAATAAATTGTTATATATTTTTAGGAAACCCTCTTGTTAAATGTGTTAATCCATATTATGTGACCTAAGTCATGTGTTTGGAATTATAATGTTTTGCCTCCGTCATGACTCTTGTTTATTGGGTGTAAGGAAGACATGGATGGAAATGTGCCTCTAATGGTTGAACTTGAGGCACTGATAGTGGTGGGTGAGGAAGTCATAGAGTAGTTATACGAGAAATATTATCACTTCATGAAAATCATAGAAAATGACCCAATATAGTTTGTGAAGAATAGGTATGATCAGATAAGGGAGTTCCAGTTTTAGTGCCCATCAATGTTTACCACAGAGGGTGGACCTAAGGAAACTGAGTTTTGGATTGAGTCTATCCGGGAAATACATGACCACCTAGAGACTTCTAATGAGAAGAGATTGAAATTGGATGTTTAAATGTTATATAGTAAAGTGAAGTGTTGATGGGAAATCTAGAAATTGGATGGATATCTAGAGACTATGTTGTGGAAGGACTTCTAGGAGAATTTCATGGATTACTTTTATCTCGAGATGCTCAAGCAGGAGAGGGAATCTGACTTTATGAGGTTGAATCAGGGGATAATTTCCATGATAGACTATGATGGTAAATTTATTGACATGAATATATTTATTCATGTGTTGGAATGAGATGCGTCTCCAGTAGAAAAGTTGTTTTTGGATGGTCTTAAATTTGAAATTCAGTACCAAGTGATTATCTTCAGGCTAGAGATGTTTTCAAAGGTGGTGAATTAGGCTCTCATATTGAAAGGGTACCTGAAAGAGGATTCTTGTGGTATACAACCATGTTTTTCTAGAAGACTAGGAGGTTCATCCTATAAGTGTAGGAAGTGTCAAGATAATAATGTCAACTTGTGTGATAGAAAGAAGAGTGTCTAGGGGGAATTGTCCATTACTCAGGACCTTACCTGACTAACATGTCACCTGTGTTGTAGGTCGGGTCACATTCATAAACATTATCCTCGAACAGATGCGTAGTGATGAGATTATGTAAGTATGGGACTTATAGAGAGTTTCTATAGTATCCCATGATATATGGTCAATTATGGAGTTTCTAAGAAGAACAATCTAATGGTAATAGGTTCTTCAACCCCAAACCAGTATGGAATTTATAGTTCTACTAACCATGGTGGTCGAAGTAGTGGATGTGGTACTTCTAGGAAATGGAACCCATCTTAGTAGATTGGTGTAGCTTGGGGGACTCATACTACATCATAGGGAAGAAGGGTAGGTAAGTTTTATACTTTATATCATACACTGTTGGATAGAGAGGCCAGACTGTCAATAGTTAGAAGTACTATTCCTGTAGCTTATACTCTATCTAGTGCTTCATTTGATACTGGGGCTACTCATTCTTTTATATCATTAGAACATGTGAATGGTTTCTGCTTGGAGATTATGTTCATTATCAGTATTATGATAATAGATAAAACATTGGGAGTTCATTTGAGAGACATATTCTTTTTTAAGTGGTGTTATATCGAGGTTGGGTAGTGTCATTTTCTATGGGATATTTACTTCAATGACATTTCAGGCATCGAACTAGTTTTTTGTATGGAATGGATAACATCATATTAATCCCACATATATTTCTACCACATGAGCTTTAATTTTATGTCTCATAAGGTTGAAAATTATATTCACCATGGAGAGTTAGATATCCAAGCATCCCATATAGGCCCAGTTCATCAGCAATTGGGGGAGATCACCACCTAGGTTTCCAGTCTTTTGATGGACGAGAGAGGTGTGAAGAATGGTGTCTTTATAACTATAGTGGATGGGTTTTAGGATTTGTTTTTGAAGGCATCTCAGGGTTTACCCATGAGATAGATTTTAAATTTACCATTAATATCATGTTAGGTGAGGATCTTGATTCTATTCCACTGCACATAATGGAAACATTTGAGCATCAAGAGAATAAAAATCAAATCAATATTTGGTAGGATAAGGGATTTATCTTTCTGAGTACTCTACCTTGGGGTTATCTAGTCTTTTTTGAAAATAATAACAATTGAACCTTACGCTTGTGTATTGATTACTGGAAGTTGAACAAGATGACTATGAAGAATTGGCATCCTCTTCCATTTATCGAATGAATATTTGACCATTTTAGAGGATCATGTGATTCTTGAATATTGAATTGAGATCATGGTATCATAGGTTGAATGTTCGACCTTCAAATATATCAATGAAACTTTTTAGAAGTAGGAATTTACTATATGAGTTCGTTGACATGATATTTAGGATGAATAATGTAAATGTATTGTTTATAGACTAGATGAAAATAATCCTCCATCCATACCTAAATCATCTTTTTTTTGTATATTTGGATGGCCCCTTGGTGTAGTCGAAGTATAATGATGATCATACCCAACATATTGACATCTTAATAAGTACACTGAGAGAGTATCGACTATATTCCAAGCTATCTAAGTGTCAGTTTTGGATTTAATAGGTACACTTCATGGGTGACATCATCTTGAAGGAAGGTATGTTAATAGAGCCAAAGATAGTTCAAGATATTGTATCTAAGGAGCATATTATGAATGATTTTCATGACTTTAGATTTTTGGGGTTAGCTGGATGATATCATAGATTCATCTAGGACTTTTTCCATTTGAAATAACCTATTTAAGGCTTGACCAAGAAGGGAGTAATGTATTAACGGCCTGGAGCATGAGTGAATGGATTCTAGGAGTTGAATAAGTTCTTGAATACAACAAAAATCTTGATCCTACCCCAACCAGGGGAAGAGTATACAATTATTCTTTATGCTTATGGGATCAGGAATAGAGCTATGTTGATGTAGGGAGATCGAGTTTTTTCATATGGTTCATGAAGGTTTAGGACTCATGAATGGAATTAAACTCCTCATGACCTTGAGTTAGTTGTAGTGTTTTATAATTTGAAGTTTTGTCATCATTACCTATTGGGTGAAATTTTTACTATATATACTGATCACAGAAGCTTAAAGTACATCTTTTCACATTTATATTTGAATGTCATGTAATAGAGGTGGGTTGAGTATATGAAATCATTTTATTTTTCTTTTAGAATATATGAATGTAAATGGAAATAGTGTTTTTGATGCTTTAAGAAGGAAATCTTAGTGTTAGGAAATTTAAGAGTCTAGTTCTGAGTGAATGGTGATGAAATTGATGGTTGATATGCATGTTGTGTTTTAGGGGAGCCACGAGAAGATGAATCTCGTATATGTTTCAATGGAGTATACATTTTCGAATTATTTAATAAATAAGGTCCATGAGAATTCAAAATCTTTGGCTTTAATGGAAATACTTAAAGGTGGGGAGACACATTTAGATTTGACCATAGAAGAGGAAAAGATCATCTAGTCCAGGAATCGAGTATTTCTTCCTTTGAGAATGAAAGATGGGTTGGGGTGCGAATTTCATTCCTCGAATTGGGCAGTGCATCGAGGGATGATAAAAATGTACTGTGACATACGATAACAATTTTTGTGGTAGAGCATGAAGATGGAGATAATAGTCTTCATGACATGATGCTACACCTTTCAATAGGTGAATACTGATAATCAATGACTGGGTGGTTTACTATAGCCAATTTTCCTTCCTTAATAAAAGTGGGATGAAATTACTATGGATTTAGTGGTGGGTCTCACAAGAATGCCTAAGAATAATGACTCGGTTTGGGTGATCATAGACCATTTAACAATGGTAGAACATTTCTTACAAGTTTTAGTGACCTTCTCAGTAGACCAATTGGTAGACCTAGATTTTTAGGAGATAGTTTGGCTATACAGGTTTCTTTGGAGTGTTGTTTTAGACCACGAATCATGTTTTACTTAATTATTCTAGAAGGGATTACAGAAGGAAGTTGGAACACATGTTTTAATAAGCATGGATTTCCACCCACATAAATATAGGTAGTTAGAATATACTATAGAGGTTCTTTTGGATATATTGACATCATGTGTTCTATAATTCGGTGGGCATTAGGAGAAAAACCTAGTGCTTATGGATTCTAACTATAATAATTGTTATTAGGAAAAAATTGTGATGGAACCGTGTGATTATCTTTTTTGTAGGCTCAGCTGATAACCTCTATGCTGTATGGAGGTAGCTGAGTCAGAGCTGTTAGGACCGAGTCTCATGGATGAGATATCAGAGTAGGTTTATATTATTTGGAAATTTATGTCTATGAATCATGTTAAATAGAATTCTTACGATGATATATAACAATGATCCCTAGAGTTTTCAGAGGATGATTGTCTGTTAATCCGGTGTCTTCTAGATCAGGTCACCATAAGATTCAATTCCAGGGCATGTTGGTTCCTAGGTTTGTTGGATTGTTTGAGGTTGTCAAGAAAATCGAGTCGTTGGCATACCGATTGATTCATCCATATAGGTACAATGATAAGCATTAAATTTATCACATGTCACAACTTATGTAGTATTACTCCAACCCTTCTCATGTGATCAATGTGGATTATATTGATCTTGAGACCAATGCATCCTTTGACGAGCGTCTGATACGTGTGTTGGATTATTGTGAGAAAGTATTATAGGAAATAACTACTCAAATAATTCATATATTGTGTAAACATGGTTGTGTTTATGAGGGATCATTGGAGACATAAGTTTATATGTGGATTTAGTGGATAAATATTTTTTATGGGAATATTAGAGATGCTTGGAAGTAAAACATGAGGATAAGATATTATAAGGTGAAGATATTTTAAGATTAGGAACTTTTATAAATATGTAGCATGATATTTTACAAGTACTATTTTGTCTATATTTGAGTATTTTTTTTTGTTTTTACCTTGGGGATTTCTTACGTGAAATTTGAGAAATTTTGAAGGAAGAGGGATAGTGCACAATTGACACATAAATTTTCCCAAACTGTACGCCATTCCCAACTAACAATGTGAATAGATATAGAGGGGATTGAAATTGCTGGTGCATGAATTTTAAATCCTTGATCACTCTTAAGAGTAATTGTGCACTTCACCTAAAAGTGGCATATGGATAGGGCACACAATTTAGAAAACCATGTGGCCCAACCTAGGAAACAGTGCATGTAGTCTTAGATATCCTGAAAATAAATTTTAATGCTCCCAAACACATGGTATTAACCCCTAATCAATCTTAGATTAATCCAAAACGTTTCATCTCTTTTTTATGGCTCATGAAAAAATTTATAGGGCTTCCGACCACCATTATTGAGGAATAGAAGTCCAAATTAACGATCTGCACCTCTCTCGGTAAGAGAATCTCAACCCGATTAGATTCCTTAGTATTTCGCTTATTTCTCTCATCTTTTGAAGCGATGTTTTTCTCTATTTGATATGGATCTATATATAGGGTTTTTGCATCTTTATTAATTTGATTTTGGATCTTGGTTTCAGATATATATCTCATTCCTTTCCATGTTATTACTATTTTTGCTTCGATTGGGGATTTCCATTTATAAGCATTCATAATAAATTTTGAGGTACGTTATCTAAATTAAATTCCAATAGTCTTTATTTCAATTCTATGTTTGTGATACTAGATTTCAAGTATCACGTTTGAAAATCAACTCTTGAATTATAAGAATTAATTGATTTATTAATTTATGGAATCATGGAATGGGATTAATTAATTAATGAATTAACTAATGCAATTTTAATGATTATGAAATTTTTAGAAATTAGATTAATTAATTGATGAATTAATTAAGGAAATGAGTGATTTTGGAATTAGATTAATTAGTTAGCGAGTTAATTAATGGTATATTGGGATTGTGGAATTGGATTAATTAATTTGGTGATTTAATTAACGGGTTATATGTTTAAATGTTGATAAATGTATTAATAGTTATTTTTTTTATATTATACCATATGATTATTTTGAAAAAACCATGTTTGGTATGATAAATTGTGATTGTACCATTAGTGTGAATTATATGTGGAAAGTATTAATGTTTATTAATCATTATTATTGTAATATTAGTGAAATTTTGATGAATATGATAATGAGTGTGGGACACCGAATGATTTTTCAAAATCCCACTTGTGTGATTGTTTGATAAACATTTTGGGGGACACTGAATAATGCTTAAAATACCTACTCGGCCCTACCCATGATTTTTCACGACCAAAATTTTGGCATCGGACTATATTTCCAATTGGACCTATTATGAATTGAAATGAATTTGACAATGAAGCCCCAAGTGTTACGATGATTTTTTAATTGAATATGTGATATGGTTCAAACTCCAGTATAGGCCAAAGTAGATATTGATGGTTTGGGTGTCCTCAGGAATCCAGGGTTTATGTGGTTTAATAAAAAATAATTTGACTAATTAAACTATGTACATTATTTCTTATATTTATTCTTTATAAAACATTATTCACTTTTATTAACTGGGTATTATTTTAGAATCCATTGGTGGTGGCCTACTGGGTTGTACTCACACCCTACATTGGCCTCTTAATAAGTACCTAAATAGAATTCATGTTTACAAAAAAATACAAGGGAAAAGAATTTGTGTTAGATGGATGAATCGGTTTGGAGCTTTGATGAGGGAACTATACATAGTGTCATGGCCTCCTTGGGAGTTTTCAGTGTCTATTTATTTGGGGGTTTTCATTTTAACACTTTTCACTTATTTAGTACAACATATTTATTGGGCATGTATTGTTTCAAAATAATCTATAATTTATGATGATTTTGATGTTCACAAATACCCCTGTATGTTTTCTAATAATGTTTGTTAAGTATGTTTTACAATAATTTATATTCTATTTTAATGTAATTTAGAATTACGGGAATGATTCTGGATGCACTATTTTCATCCGTACGTTTTTCTAAAAAGATATCGTTTTCATAAGGTATCATCCCTATGTTGTGCTAAAGAGTTTATGTATGGATGGAATACCCTACATTCAGATAACGATAAATGAAAGGAATCTCAACCCTACATTGGAGTCTGGATTTACTATTTTCAACACTACAATCGGGAAAATTGAATGTATGGTTAATCAATTCTACATTCTAGATTTTATGCTCAAAATGATGAACATATGGATCATCATCCCTATGCAATGAAAAGAAACCCCATGATATGGAATGGAACCCTATGCAATGAAAAGAAACCCTATGCCACGTAATGTAACCCTACGCTACTCAAGGAACCCTACCTTATGAAATGGAACCCTGTGGGTTGCAAAAGAACCCTACACTATACAAAGAAAACCTACGCTATGAAAATAAACCCAACACAACTCAACTCAACCCTATGTTGTGTTTTCAATGATGAAGTTTTCTTGCCATGTTTTTAATCCGAGATTACTACAACAATTGAGTTATAATTAAAGATCAATTCAATGATTATTTTGATTGTTTCAAAGAACCGAGTTTATTGAAGTAAATAATTTTTATTTATAATGGATGTAATGATTCTCCTCGTAAATGGATAATTTAATTTCCAAGATCAATCATGTTATTCTTTTGGATTTGGAATATTGAATCAAATTTTCTACACAATATATTCTATCAAATTCTTTATTCACCTATGTGATAAGATATTTATAAATATAATTATTTTATTTAAAAATTCATCACTATGCTACTATGAATAATGATAAATTCTGAATAAAGCTACACATTAGAGATAAAAATGTTCAATATTTTATTGATATTTATGTTTATAACTTATTGATGATCGTTTTTCAACCAGATCGCTTCTGACTGTTTCATCCTTGATGATATTGTTTTTTGAAGAAGAAGATCTATCTATTGAAATTATTACGTTCAACCTATTTCAAACCAATAAATCTCTTTTGATTCATTTAAAGTTTTAAACTACACATACTCATCAACCTCTCAATCTAAGATGTGGATAATCATTTCTCTATTATATAATTAGAAGACTTTTTAATTTGTCTTGTTTGTAAGGTATTAACTACCTACACCCATTTGTGGAATTGTTTTCTTATGATAAGTGGACCAGACAATTTAAATTCACCAAGCTCACAGAGAGAGTATTTGGTGGACTGGACTAGGTGATCTTTGTGCTCCAAACCATAATAATAAGCTATGTTCTTTATTTATGTTAATCCAATACATATTTTCATACATATGAAAAACACCACATATCTGCATAAATCGTAGTGGGAATCAAAAGTTAGAATTGTGGATGTTTTTGAAAAGACACAATTCACCACCTCTTGTGTGTTATTTTTTTTATTTCTACCTAATAATTGGTATCATAGGATGGATTTTTTGAAAAAGATATAGAAAGATGAATGTTTTAAGGTCTATACAAAGATGGAAATGGAAGATCCTATAGAAGGGATGTATATACTTTGAGTTCCATATTACAATGGTGAAAATTATTTGTGTTGGAAATCAAGGATGATTATCTATTGAAATAATCATGGATTTAGATTCTACTCAGAGATCATTAATCCATATGAAATTATTTAGAAATGAGAAACATGGGATACATAAACAAAAGTTGAATATGAAATGAATTATAAAGATATAAATACTATTATTTTTTCTCTTGGAATCGATCAATTCAATTGTGTATCGCAATGTTCTTCAAGCTTCGAAATGTGGAAAACTATTACGTTTGACTATGAAGTAATAGATAATGTAATATTGATGAGGTATGCAACAAAAAAAATGAAATTCGATACATTTAGGATGTTTTATGGAGAAATAATTAATCAAATAATTATAAGGATTAAATATACCATGAACAACATTACAGCCATGAGAGAACCCATCTAACAAGATGAACAAGATTTGAAAGTACACAGAGTACTACCCTCTAAATGGAATGGAATATCTATTTCTATTTTACAATGATCACCTATCAATGATCTGACAATTAAAGAACTAATTGGGTCACTAATGATGTATAAAGAAGAAATGAAAGATAAAGCTGAAGATCATTAGATTATCGTAAAAAAGGAATATACTTTTCTGAAGGTGACATCTCAGAAGCCAAGTTGATAATCAAAATAAGAAGTTAAATAAGAGGAGAATTTAGATTCAACTGATTCTGAAATGGAACTATCTTAACTATCTAGGATGTTCATCATGTTCCACAAAAAGAAAATAGGATTCAAAAAATTCATTAGGAAGGATGATACTGAACTAAAATAATTCTACTATTATGAATGTAATAAATTTGATCATATCAGAACTGACTGTCTTTAACAGAAAAATGAAAGTAAAATATTAGTAAAGGGATATCGGAAAGATGCTAATAATGAGAATAAGAGAAAAAGAGAAATGAAATCTACGTGGAGTGTATTTGAAGACCCCAGTAGTTCATCATAGTCTGATTTAGAGAAGGAGAAATAAAATCTAAAGTCCAACAAGTTCTTCATGTGCAATAAATAAGAATAATAGATAATTGTTTTTCCTTTGATTCATCTACTAATAGTTTTTAATATAATAAACTAGTTTCCTATTATTCAACACTAGAAGAAAAATTTGATTTTTTTTGATAATGATGGATAATTTGTTAAAAAATATTCATAACATTGTTTTAGGTAAAAGTGATACCTTTCTTAAACAACATAAAGAGTTGATGAAAAAAATTCAATTCATCCACCAAAAAATGTGCAAATCATAAAAAAAGGATCAATGCATTACAAGATGAAGTGAAAACTTATAAGGGTTTTACTCTTTTTTTCTAAAGTAGAAAATTTATTAAATTAAATTCATGGAACGAATGTAATAAAAAGGGAAATATATGGAATATGAAACAATTGTGAAAAATCAAAATTGTATAAAAACTATTTTTTCCTAGTTCGAAAAATGCAACCTATTATCATTGTGGAATGAAAGACCTTGTCACTAATAACTATTATGTGAAAAATTCATGAATAAGTGGCATGAAAATAGATTATATTTCAAATAGTTTGTCTATGTATAATGATATAAGATATTTAAAAACAAATAAGTTCTAGATTACCAGATCCCAATTAGCTAACACTTCTATACCCATGAAATTATGGGTACCATAATAAATATTTGTTTAATTTCTTTTGAAGGTAACATTCCATAGGAACAAAAAATATATATGGTATATAGAAAGTGTATGTTCTAGGAATATGAGTGGAAACCCATCAAATTTTTACACAATTATACAAATAGATGGAGGTCTTGTCACTTTTAGTGACAAGGATAAAGGAAATGTAAGTAGAGTTAAAATTATTGGACACCCAAAGACCATATCAATCAATAAAGTATTGTATGTTCAAGGGAAAAAGAACAATATAATATGTATTTCATAGATTTGTGATGATGGGTTTTATGTGTATTTTTATAAAAATTGTTTTTATTTTTTAAAAGATAATTAAATGAAATTTAGAGCACCTAGAACTGATAATGTTTATAATATGGATTGAAATTCCATATGTAAATTTAAAGTGAATTGATTAAATTACAAGAAGAATGAATCACGGATTTCAGATAAAGACTTGGAAAATGAAATATTTTTGTGTTACTTAAATTATCTGAGAAATAGTTAGTTTCTTATTTTCCTTGTCTTAGGTTTTACAATGATAGATTCTATGATGCATTCCAAATTAGAAAGATAAAGAAATCATCCTTGAAATATAATAACAAAATTTATACATCAAAACCTTTAGAACATATCTATTTTGAGTTTTTTGGGCCATAAAGTATATAATATTTGGGTAGTAAATTATATGTTTATGTTTCAGTAGATCATTATACTATATTTAATTGTGTTTATTTTCTAAAACAAAATAGTGAATTATTCATTATTTTGGAATGTTTATTTAGGACTGTTCAAAATGAAAAAGGTTTTAAAACAATTCTATTAATAAGGGATCACGGTGGAGAATTTGAGAATCAAGAATTCAATTCTTTTTTCTCAAATATTTTTATTAAATACACCTTCTTAGCACCAAGAACACCTCAAACATTGGAATCATTGAAAGGAGAAATAGAACTATTCAAGAAATGAAAAAAACTATGCTAAATTAATATAATCTTCCTACCTATTTTTGGGCATAATCTGTAAGCACATATTTCTATATCATTAGTAGTGTTTTAATAAGGACCATTTTAAAAAATACACCTTATGAAAATTAGAATAAAAGAAAACCAAAAGTAAAGTATTTTAATGTTGTTGAATGCAAGGTGTATATCTTCAACACCACGGATAATCTTGGTGAGTTTGATCCAAAATACGATGAAGGGATATTTTTGAGATATTCTACTACATCTAAATCTTATAGAGTTTTCAATAAAATGTCACGAAATGTTGAAGAATCAATTGATGTGATATTTGACGAAACTGACCCATTCAATAAAGATAAAGATAAAACTAATGAAGTCACAAAATCTTTTCATAACATGAGACTTGAAACTCTAAAAAATGATTTTGAAAATGATATTAATAAAATTCAGTCTAATTATGAAGAACATGAAACTAATGTACCTAAAAGTGTTCTTCCTAGACAGTCTAGAACCCTAAAGAACCATCCTTTAGAAACTGTAATAGGATATTTAGACATCAGAATTATACCAAGTAGAAATATCAGATTCCTATAATAATTTTCAAACTTTATATCTCTGTTATAACATAATATTATTGATGAAGAATTAAATGATGATAGTTGGATGTTATCAATTCAAGAAGATATAAACCAGTTCAAAAGAAATAAAGATTCGGAACTAGTATAGAGAATAACCAATTATCCAGTTAAAGGAACTCACTGGATTTTTAGAAATAAATATTATGATAAAGGGATCATCATTAGGAATAACTTCAGATTAGTATCTAAAGGATATAATCAGAAATAAGGTATAGATTATGATAAAACCTTTACCTATAACTAGATCGGAATCTATTATAGTCCTTTTATCCTAGGTATCTCATATGAATTTAAAAATATATCCAATGGATGTTAAGTATACCTTTTTAAATGGATTCCTAATGGAGTCAGTTTACGTTGAACAACCCCATAGTTTTTAAAATCATAAAAAACAATTTTTTATAAATGTACCAAAGATCTATATGGCCTTAAACAAGCACCTAAAGCTTAGTATGAATGATTAAGTTATTTTGTTTGGAAAAATTTATTTACTATACATTTGTAAGATCCAATTATTTTTAAGAAAAATGATAGTTATAATATTTTATTTGTTCAAATTTAGGTTGATGATGTTATTTTTGGTTTAAACAAAAAAATTATTTGTCATGATTTTTCAAATCTAATGCAAAATGAATTTTAAATGATTACGACGTGCATGATGAATTTTTTTAGTAATATAGATTTACAAAAATGTTTTTGGAAGTGTTTTGAATAAATGTAAATATATTATAGTTTTTTTTGGAAAAGATTAAACTTGTGAAAAACAATACATATTCAACTCCCATGTTTTCTAATATAAAGAAAGATTTGGATAAATCTAGAAAACCAGTTGACAACAACTTATATTAAGGTATGATTGGCAGTTTGTTATATCTTACTTATAGAAGACCAAACATCATTTTTTATGTCTTTGTGATATATTTCAGTCAAACCTAAAATAACCCCAACTTACAGATGTTAAAATAATTTATAAATATTTATAAAAAAACATTTTTCAATATCTACTTTACCCCAAAAATTCTGATTTTAATTCAATTTCATATTTAGATGCTGAATTTGGAGGTTGTAGATTAGACATAATAAGCACCTCAGGATCTTTTCCATTTTTAGGAAAATCCATAGTTTTATGGTCTAGTAAAAAGAAACACTTAGTTACCTTGTCATCTACTGAGGAGGAATATGTGTGTGCTAGAAGTTCCTATGTACGAGTATTGTGGATGAAAATAACTACACTATACAATCGAATAAATATTATTAACATTCCTATTTTATTTTATAACACAAGTGCTAATAATATTTCTAAAAAAACCTATAAGTCATTCTAGTACTAAGCACATTGATCTAAGACATCATTTTCTAAGATATCATGTCCTTAAAAAGGATATTTATTTAGAATTTGTGAATACCCAATATCAATTAGCTAATATTTTTAATAAATGAATTCCCGGTGCATGTTTTGATTTTATTAATGGGGAGTTAAAATTATTTGAGTTTATGAAGTTATTTATTAATTTATTTTCATTTTCTCTGCTATTATTTTAATAATCTCAATTTAATATTTTTCATTCAATTATGGTCTACTTTTTAAAGAAAGAATTATATTTCAAGTTTATTTTATTTTTCTTTCAAAATTTAAAAACATAATGAGTACATCCTCGATCAGCAAGAGAGAACCATTTTCCTTCTCCCATTTTCATACTCCTCTCTATTGTACTCATCGAGATCCTCTCTGTTTCAATTCTCATCTACCAAAAACCATAAACCTTCAATCCCTTCTATCTAGAAACCTCTAGAAATTATATCTTTGTGAAGATCCATTGATGATGAGTTGGATAATAGTATATATGATATGAGGAATGATCACAAAGGCATATAAGTAAAGGTAATAGATTATAGATATTTAGATTTTACAAATATATATCTTAAATAATATATGAAATTTCAAGGTTTGGTTTATTCCATTAGAAAAGATAATAGTCCCATGTTTTATGAAATATATGTTAAATAATTTTTTAAGAATTCTTTTTTAGTTTTTTTTATGAAGACTCTATTATTTCTAAGAATGATAATAATGAGTTTTTATTATCATGTGTTGAATTGGATGTAATGTTGAGATGTCCCGATGAGGGGGAGTTTCTGTTTTATTTAAGGAACATTGGAAATGGAAGAAATAAATATGAGGAAAATATGTATTCTCTGTTTGGAAAAACGGTTATTAAGAAAGTGTTTACAAAAGAACATTTTCATGACCCATGAGTTATGATAAATTTTATTCAATCAGGAATATTTATTAGAACTACTAAGATTGAGAAGGTTTTCTATATAGACATGTACATCATGTTTCTACTTTTGAGTAATTTTAATTTTAATTTTTCTCAGTTTATGATTAATTATCTAAACCATTACTTCCACCTGGATTCTAAGATGGGACATTTTCCCAATGGTAGGATTCATTATTATTATTTTCAATGAAAATGGATGATTATGAATATGGTTTTTGGAAGATCCTTTCACCACAACAATATGTTTAATGTTAGGACAGTCAAGAAGCTTTATTTTGTATAGAGAAACTTTTGAAATAGTTTGTTGCTAGTTGGTGCCGAGCAACAACCGATGTTATTAGCAGCTGATCAGGGGGAAAAATGATTATACCTTCAGTAGGATCTATGGGACATAGTCCTGAATATAAAGAAGAGTCAACACTAGAAGTCTCTTTTAATCAAAGAATAAGAGTATCTTTTAATGATCCAGAAGTAGTTTTTGAGGTTGAAGTTGAAAATATTGTTTTCACTCCCCATGGTGAACAAAGAGAAACTAATGGTAATGAGAACCAAGTAGATGAGCATGTTGAGCAGAAGGATCAAAGTCGAGATATCCCTAATCCTCGAACACATACTCTTCTTGAATTTGGTGTTTTGGGAGGATTATATTTTGGCAATAGTCCAGAGGGAGTTATTGAGCCAAGCCTATATTTAATTGAGGTTGGTCAAACATTAGATAATTCTTCTAAATCTTCAGTTTCAGAGGCTAATGATTAATTTATAAATATACAACTTCTGGTGGCTCAAGTTTTTTTAAGAGAACATTTGGCCGTTGAGAAGATTTTTTTGAAGATTACATAGTTTTTTTCAGTACCGATATCTAAGGATGAACCTTAGAAACATCATTTCAGAGAATTAAAAAAAATCTCATTTCATTTGGAGATCTTAAGGTGCTTATGGCCAATATTTCAAGAGAATTTTTTGCATTGATGGATGAACATGTCAAGAATATAGAGTTTGATGAATTTATGTTAATTATTGCAAGAGAGTTTTTGTCTCTCATAAAAGGAAATAGAGCCTCTACCTCTTCTCAACAAACTGCACCAAAATTGCATAGGAAGTTTGAAACAATTACCGCAGTACTAGATGATTTCAATGACATTATACAAACTCTTCAGAGTGATATCATACCTTTGAATGTGTTCTGGGATAATTAGATAAATTTGGTGAATTAGCATCCTTTGAATGAATATTGGTTTTTACTAGTAATTAATCAAGTCAAGGACAAGCTTAACTCTTTCATCCAGCATGAAGATTCTTTGAATGCTTTTGTAAAGATCAATTTAGTAGAGAGGTTGATGGTAGAGAATTATTCCTCGAAGCTACTTTAGTATTGGAAATAAGTGTTGAAACACCATTTCAATATATTTTTATTGATGTTGATTGATCTTAGTAGTTTAGTTCATGCCCTTCCACAACTATAAAAACAATTTTCTCTACCAAAACTGAAGTCTATACAATTCATTTTGAAGAATCTAGTGGATTGTGCATTGTACTATGAACTTAAAAAAATTTGAATGACTATTTAAATTACTTCAATTATTCATATTTTTATCTATTTACATTTATTTAGTTTTAATTCTTCATTTACAATTGAATATTTATTTTTTTAAAATGAAAGAATACATAACTATTCAGTTATAGTTCTTTTCTATATTAAATAGTAGTTTATTTCATTTATTCATACAAACCATCTTTTTGATATCAAAAAAGGGGAGAAGATTTAAGTTTATTAATGGAAACTATCTCTAATATAGATGGGGATAATATTTGCAACCAAAGAATTTTCTTTTTAAGATTTGCATTATAAAAAATTGTACAATAAAATCGAAATGTTGAGAAAATTTTTATATCTAATTTTTTTGTTTTAAAAATCCTACATTTTAATTAACATTTTTTAAGGATTGTGATATGGTATTTTTGATCATTAAAAAGGGGGATAGTTTTTGGCATGTACTGTATCAAAAATTGTCTATAATTTGTTAGTATCTTAATGTTCATAAATACCCCTATTAATTTTCTAATAAAGTATTATTATGTGAGTCTTAAAGTAATTGATATTATATTTTAAAATAATTTATCATTACAATAAAAATTCTAGAAAATCGTTTTCCATCCTTACATTATGCCTAAAATCTATCATTTACATATGGTATCAACCCTATGTTATGGTAACATGTTTAAACAAATAATGAAAACCCTATGTTTGATGAATGATAAATGTAAGGAATATCAACCCTACATTAGAGTCTAGATTTACTTTTTGAAAACCAACATTTGGGAAAATTGAATGTATGGTTAATCAATGCTATGATTTGGATTTTTTACTGACACAGATAAAGGAATGGATCATCATCTTTACACAACACAAATGATCCGTACACTATGCAAAGGAACCCTATGATACACCATGGAACCCTACGATACACAAAAAAACCCAACACTACACAATGTAACCCTACGCTATGAAAGGTAACCCTACATGACACAAAGGAACCCTACGATATGAAAAGGTACCCTACGCTACACAACGGAATCCTACACTATGCAAATGAACCCTATTCTATGAAACTCAACCCTATTTTGTGTTCTCAACAGAGCTGTTTTTTGACCTGAATTTTCAATCCGAGATTACCAAAATTATCGAGTAATAATTAATAATCACATCAAGGATCATTTTGATTGTTTCAAATAATCTATTTTATTAGAGTAAATCATTCATATTTCTAAGGGAAGTTACGACTCTCCTAGTCAATTTAAATTTAAAATTTCATGATCAATTTGGTTATTTGTTTGGATCAGGAATATCAAAGAAATTAATATTCTCTATATATATTCTCTCTGAGTATCTCCTCAAATATGTGATAAGAAATTCAAAAATATGACTTTTTTATTAGAAAATTCGTCTCTGTGCTACTGCGAAGAAAGATTAATTCTGAAAGAAGCTAAAGTTTAATGATATTCAGGTTCATTCCTTTAATTTTATTTATGTTTATACCTTATTGAATATATTTTTACAACCAGATCACTAAATATTGTTTCAATATTGATGATATTGTTTCCGGACGAAGAAGATCAATCTTCTGTCTATTGCTTGCTACTGTAATTGTGGTGTTCCTCCTGTTTCAAACAAATCAATCTCATTTGATTAATTTAAGGTTTTCATCTGCTCGTACATAGTTGTGGTGGAGTATATACTTCTCAATATAAGTTTTAGATAATCAATTCTCTATTATAGAACTAGGAGACACTGTAATTTGTCTTGTTTGTAAGGTGCTTATCACCTACACTCAATTGTGGAATTGTGATCTTATGATTAGAGGACCAGGTTGGTGAAATTCACTAACCTCTTAGAGAGAGTATTTAGTGGAGTGGAAAAGGGGATCATTATTCCCTGAACTAATATAAAAATCTGTCTTATTTATTTTTATTAATCCACTTTATATTTTCATTCTGATGAAAAGAACTCGACATCCGCATAAATAAAAGTTGGTAAAAAATGATAGAATTTTGGATGTTTTTGAAAATACACAACTCATACCCCTATTCCATGTTACTTTTTATATTCCAACAAAACAATATCTAATATTTAGTTTTGGATATTGTATTTACTATTTTTTTATCATGTTATACTGGTTATTCATTATATCATTTGGTTATTTGTATATATTTTGGAAATTGTTCTACATTGATAAGATGGTATAGTCTCCCCATAATTGATATTATACCCTCACTACAAGTGGGCAGCCTCTGGTATATGGGGAGGTGTGCTTGAGGTCATGTGACTGATTGGCTCGGGGAATCGGTTTATGGCACCTAGTTTGGGATGTTACAAAAAAAAACTTAGATAAAAAAATTAAAAAATTAAATTATTGTATATAAATTCAAACTAACTCATAAAATAATGATCAAGATCAATATTAAAGAATTTCTAAAGAAGAGGATCTAGATTTAACAACAATATTGGGCTTTATCACCTCCTATATGATCCATCTGTAACATCCTCAACATATTGGTTTGATGGAGAAGAAATACGACATCATATAGCATGTTATCCTTATTCATATTATTAATAAGATCATCAAATTACTATATGAATCATTTAAACATAACATATTAATAATAATTAACATTATCCATTAATATAATTATAAAAAAAAATAAAAATAAAATATTATCTTTATAAAAAAATAGTATTCTTATAACAATATAATTTTTTTATGTAAGATTCTATTCTTCATCACCATTTTAATCTTCACCACCATCAACATATTTTTCTTCTTCTTGATCAAAATTAATATCCATAATATATTTATTTTTATCAATTTCTATTGTTTCACATTTGATAAATGATATGTCCTCAATAATTTCAAATTTATAAACCCCTAATTTGAAATTATTATAAGATTTATTGGTACATCTATGAAAAAAAGACAATTCCAGTGATGTATCTTAGAAAATTTTAATATTTTATAACTTTATAGACCCAATTTCATTTTTAATAAACTCATCACCATGATCATTTATATTAATTTTACTCCAAATATCGAATATGACTCCAATAGAATCAGAATAATTTATATATAAAACATGTTTTTCAAATGTAAATTTTTTATTTAGTGAAAGATGATATTTATGTTTTATATCATAAAATTGATATCGTATAAGACCACATAACCCATAATTAGTACCCAACTAAATAAACAAAAATATAACAACACATTTTTACCTAAAATAAAATAACTTGATTACATTATCCCAAATGATATTAAAATCAATGTAATATTCTTCTTCATTAATTTATTTTAAAAAACCCCATTATTCATTGATTTCATTGACTCACCATATGTACATGTATCAAATCAAAATACATTAACCACAAATCCATAATAATGATTTATCAATTTCGATGGTGGTGTTTCTATTTTTATAATTTTTAAAATAAAAAATTCTTATTATTAATATCATAAAGAATTAAATTCTTATTTCCTAAATATAGAGAGATACATGATTAAAACACTATCTTCTTAAACTAGAACATAAACTTTTTTATCATGCATCCCTCAATAGAACATTATATTATTTCTAATGTGATCATCATAAAATCTATAAAATAAATATTTTATTTTTATTTTCAAAAAAATGAATGGTGAAAAAATACTTATAATATTAATTATTATAAAAATCCTTTCATCTCCACGTCATTGTTTAGAGAATATTTATGTGATCTTTTGTTTTTCCTATACTAAAATCCAACATTCATATTCAATATGAAAACTGAGTTCTAATTGATTGAATACTAATAATAGATTACACATTTATCCATTTATGATTCCCACATTATGAAGAATTATATTATGTTTTGATTCATTTTCATATTGAAATTAATACTATAATACCTAGAAAATATCATGATGTAAATATACTACTGATATTTATGCTTTAACTATTTATTTTTTAACACACATTTTCCTTAAATTTATATATAAATAAGTCTAATAGGTACATTGGTAAAAATTTTATAGGTCCTCTAAATTTTCTTTCATACGAAAATTTAATTTTTAAATTATTAATTGAGATAAATAATTCTATTTGAAAATTTGTTTTTTTATTTTTAATAGAACACAAATATCATGGTAAAATATGATATATTTGTCAAAGAAATCTAAATTAATGATGGAAACACCCCTATGAGTCTAGTAGGAAATAACCATTATAGTATGATAATATAATCAATAATCATGGAATTGATGAATTATTAAATTATTTCATTTTTTAATGGAATATCTTTCTATTGGATTCATTAAACTATTTGATCTTATAATTTCTAATAACTCAATTTTTTATTCTTGTTAATTTTATTAACAAAATATTTAGCCAATAAAATATATTTTTTCTTATTAGGTATGTTTATAGTTGTACAATACATGATATTAAAAAAATTTATTTTCAATACACTTTATAAGAAAAAAAACGTACAAAGAAATCACACAAATATGGTAAATTTTTAAAGATACCGCATTCTCCCCAATTATGATATATCCCAAAAAACTATTTTTTTTATTTTATAGTTGTCCAAAATGTAATAATAAGTAAATAAAAAATAAAATTTTATAAATTAATAATAGGGAGTATTAGAATAGGTTCTTCTCTTTTAATTATATTTTTCATCAAATGATTTTTATTTTTATAAAAGCGATGATAAATAATAAGAAATCTAAGGAAATTATAATAAAAATTCACTAATTTAACATAATAATGTTACTTTTAATGAAAAATATATTATTCATCAAAATAAATTATAGTTACACCATCACTGTATGATAATTTTTTTATAAAAAAACAATGGTTTCAAAAAAATCAAAAAAATTAATTTTTTAAGATCCAGTGTTAATAATGTTAGATATTGTCGTGGTTATTAAATCAATACCCAGAGAGATATATTTCTAAGGATTTATGTAAATATTAAACTGTGAATATTGAATAATATATGACTTGGAAGTATGATAAAATTTTTAAGTGACCTAAATGAATATTACAACATTCTAACAAAAATAAAAATTGGACTTTCCAAATTTTTTATAAGTCACCACCATAATGATTTTTTAGACTAAAATTTATTTAAACCTTTAATGGATTCGACTATATAAATGAACCTATGATAATAGAACTAAAAATCTATAATATGTGATTAATATTGTAATATCTCGACTATTTAGCAATAATGAATTTAATTTTTTCAATGTTTCCTTTTTTGGGTATATAGATTGCCTAAATTTTCATGAATTAAGTACAGTTTCAAAATCGTCATAATACATGTTAACAATATTTGAACATAAATGCTCATATGATAACTAATTACCAAGTAATAAATAATATTATTGATTTCATAAATATTTTTTTACACATATTTATACCAGGAAATAGTGATTTATCCATGTTAAGAATTTAATTAAAACGTATATTTTTATAATAATTTTTTATTTAATATCCATAAAAGAGGTTCCTTGAGAATTTAATTTATATAAATTTCATATTTTTAATTAATATTAAATATATTTCCCAATATTAAATTCCATAGAACTATAAGGGTTTAGAGTCATTAGATACTATATACATAATCATCTAATTGTGTTAAATATATTTTACATCTTCTACAAAGTACTTATAACTTAATAAGTTTCATAGACATAACATACTTAAAACCATTCTTCATGTCATGTAGAAAGGAATAATAATAATGGGTGACCTAGAGTTATTAGTAATGGTAAAAATAATATATTTCCATCAATGATCTTTTATGACAATTGAGTATGAATAACGGTATGAGAACAAGATCATAACATACAATAATCATACACAATCAGTCAAATATAATTAATCTTAGATCATAGAATAATAATTTTTAATAACATAGGACATACATCAGAAGTTTTCGGAATCATTAGTGATCAACCATAAACCAAGAGAACTTATTATAAGTATATGTTTGTGTCATACATATAAGTAGAGAAAATAACTTATTTAATCACGGTTTTCTACAAAGACTATAATTATTGAAAAAGTCACATAATGGTAATCCATTTTTAACACTTCCAAAATTATCTTAGGTGTAAATTATATCTAGTTAAACCAATAATCTTTGTGGAATTGAATAACTCCATATTCTCTTAGGATTTTATAAAATTTATTATCATTACCCAATGCAATGAAGAGCTACATAATTATAGGTCCACCATTCACATAATCCTGATCATACATATGTGTTACATAGGATAATAAAACATTTATAACATAATTATATCATAACACATGAAATGGAAATATGTTTCATAAAAACTACATCATATATCAACATGGTGAAAATAAATGAGATCCATAAAGGTTTCATCATAACTTAATTAACCCATTGGAAGGAAATTGTCTTTATATAATCACCCCTATATCACTATGATAATAATTCATCTAGAGAAAGAAATTATAAGAAATTATAATATTCTATTCCTAGTGAATCATAAAAATTCTTAAAGGATGTTTAATGAGATGAAAAATATATTTACAAGATCATTCAAATAGTTCATTAAAAACATAAGAAAATATTCATCTATTTTGATAAAATTTTAACTAAAATTAAAAATAATATTAAAAAAATTGTTTTATTTTCAAATAAACATGTAAAATTATAATGTAATATTCAAAGAAAATATTTCTCACGATGGATTTAAAATAGGTTCATACTGTATATCTTAAAGTAAATAATTCCTTTCACAGCAGTATGAAAAGTCAAAAAACAAATTCTTTAGAAAATATTTATTTAAAGAGAATCATATTTAACACATTTAAAATAATGTAAATGTTACAAAAATGAATATTTTAAAAAAGTTAAAATATAGGAAAAAACTTCCCTAAAATAGTTTTGAATAGTATGGACATGGAGAAAATAGTTCATCAACCAAATAATAAATAATGATGTTTTTTATTTTAAAAAATTTTCTCAATCATTATAAGTAATAAAAATAGAAAAATAGTACAAATATATAAAATTTACAGGAATAACTGTAGATGAATAAAATATATGGGGTTTAAATCTTATGATCTATTCAATTTCCCTCTGTAAAAATGTTTCGTAGACAATCTCACAAATCAAGGTGACTATAACAAAAACCCCTTACTTAAGGTCTTATATTTCTTCACAAACATCCAAAAACCATATAAAATAAATATATATTTGTTTCAAATCTATTATATAATCATATTTATTCATTACGTAGTATTTACCATTCATTTATATTTTCTAATTATATAATTATTAATAATTCTTCTTGAAAATGGACATTCAGATGAAAACTAGTATGTTCTCCATGCATGATTCAGTTTGATGGTTCCAATACACCAACATTGTTCATGGTTTCATCATATACATAATATAAATAATGAAATATATTTCATATTTATTCATTATATACAATTTTATAATCATTCATATAAATTTGTGATGTAAAATGACTTACATCACATCATAGAGACGATAGTCTGTACATACGCACGAGTGATGTTTTCACTTTTTGATGGATGGAACAAAAAGAATGTAAATTTTAATTTATATTTTAATAATAATTATTATATAATAAACATAATATATTTTAATTAAATATGTTTTTATTAATGTCTATGTAAATTAGAAATGAAGATGTAATCACATCGCCAAATGGAGGTGGTAGTCCTCACATACGCACGAGCGACGTTATCATTTTCCATTGGATTGAAAGGTATGATGGTAGATTATATATTATAATTAAAAAATAATAATTACATCATAAATATAATATATAAAAATTAAATACATCATAATAACAAACTATGATATATGGTGATGGGAAATGAATAATATCACTATGTGGAGATGGTGGTCCACACGAATGGGTGAGTGATACTTTCCTTCCCACATGATAGAAAGGAGGTTAAAAATGGGTGTTCCATCACCATAATAAAATTTATGTATATTTATAATAATTTATTCACCATTCTATGATGGATAAGATAATTTTATAGATGTTTTAAGATGAAACCAAATTCAAAGTACTTGGTTATGATTTATAACTCTCTGTTGAGAAACATCCTTTGGATTACACATTAATCCTTAAAAGGGAAAATAATGTATTAAAAGAATGGACCACTATTATATGGGGAGGAATGTTTGGAAATTATTTCGGTAGTTCTTGGATGATATAAAATGATTATAAACCATGAGTACGAGAGAAATGATGGTGTACATTTATAAGGGATTGAAAGGAAACACAAGTAAATTTTCAAATTATTAAAATATATTAATGTATTAATTAATAAAAATGGATCAAAAATAAAAAATATAAAAATAAACGAAGAATATATTTGAAATAACATCATCCAAAAAAATTAATTCATGTGTTTCTTATATGTTAAACCTCATCACTTAGGTTAAACCCCACTCAGGAAAAACATTTGAACTATAACCATGGAAACAACATTTTACTATTTTTACAATTCATTATGAATAAAAATTTAGATTAATTCAGTTAATGTTTCAAGAGAATGGAAAATTCCACAAAATAATAAATAATTTCAAAGGGACTAATATATCATGGTATGAAATTCCTCTTATTTCGAAATCTTATATCACTCTTCCTAGTAGATATTCATAGGAATACATTTTCACCAACTTTGAATTCTAGATCTCACTCATAATTATCAGAGTAACTCTTAAATTGAATTTTAGATAGACTGATGTCCTACTGAGTGGATCTAGACTTCTCTGAAATTTCCTCATATTGATTATGTCTCAATAGTTTTCATTCTCCAACTTTATCCCAGCATGTTGGTGTTCCTCACTTCCTTCCATATATGGATTTATTAGAATCCATATGATTTCTCCAGATTAAGATATTGTAGTAAGATAATTATACAAAAGGAAGGTATTGATACCAAAATCCTATAAATTCATAGAAAAAGTTCTAAAATATCTTTTTAGATTTTAATGGTTCTATCTTACTAAAAATCTATATGAGGATGATATGTAGTTCTGAAACCCAACACCATATCGATATTCAGGTGAATACTTATACCAAACATTGACATAACCATTGTATCCCAATCAGATACAATATAATTTGGTACACCATAAAACCTTAACACTTCCTTAATGTATATACTATAAAGTTGATTAATATATCAATCATCTCTTATCGAAATTAAATGTACTCACATCATTAGGCGATTAAATACAATCCTAATAACATTATTCCATTTCAATGTTTTGGAGAGTCTGATGATGAACTCCATGTTAATATTTTCTCTTTTCTATTATAGTATGTGTAATAGTTATAAAATCCCATATAATTTATGTCCCTTAAGATTAAATATTTAAAATACATGTCATCAAAACAAATTATCTAAAATATCCCTTTTTCATATTATCCCACCAGAAATACTATTTCATATCTATACACACATTAATGAACCCAAAATTAATAGAGATAGATGAACTATGAGATTCTTCCAATAAATCCTTATTCATGCCTACTTATTGTGGGACATATACTCAGTCTCCAAACCTTATCAATACATCAAAATTGTGGTTTAAATAAATATCATTTATCACCATCTCCTACAATTCCATATCCTCCTTTTGTTCCTAATATTTACATGAATGGATAATTGATCACTAATATGGTAATTTTATGATTTATCCCATTTCCTCATGATTTTGAGATCCATATTCTTTTAATACATAAATATTTTATCTCTTTCAATCATCACCATAGATAAACAAGCATGAACTTTCCAACATTGATCATCAACCACCTTGAATAGCTTCCCGCAGTTTTTGTTTATTGAGTAGTTATAATATTTTAAAAAAATAGAACCACATACTTTGGTGATTATTCAAATAAATCAACATTAGTATATACTTAAATATTTTATGATTGGTTTATATATCAAATAATTCTACATGATGATAAATAATCAATATTTTTAGTGAAAAAATTATTACAACTAACACCAAATAACAAGTTTGGTAAATTTTCCTATAAATTTTCAATTGGCGTGAGGCATAAGAATCCCCATATAATTATTTATGATTGTTAATAACAAAACCTTGTTCAACAACTCCCTAAATATCACAAAACGTTCTCCACTATAACATATAGTAAGTAAAATCTTGCTGACTATCCACCATTTCATGTCCTTAAAATTTTCCTCACATTTATTTATCCAAAGGAACATGGATACCTTGAGATTAAACATGGTTATTAGATCATATAGTCAGGGAAAATATCTCACAAAGTTTCAATTTTATCCTACCGAGCCTAAAAATATGAATATCAGATATTGTTGTAGGAATGGGACATTATTTAATAACTTCTTTCTTTGAAGGATCAACTGATATACGCACACTTAAGATTATATAACCAATAAATATGACTTTATAAAGATAAAATTAACCAAAGGTAAATTTATTATAAAAAAATTCATTCCACATAGTCTTCAATATAATCTAAAATGTTTTACATTATCCTATTTTCTCTTTGAATTTATAATAACATCTTGTATAATGTCTAAAAAATATTGATTTGGGAAATCTTTAAGGACTATATTCATTAAATCCATGAAGATTCAGGGATCATTTGAAATTCATAATGGAATCAATTAAAATTACCAATGATTAAAAATAATATAGAATAATATCTTGATTATATCCCCTTATTGAACATCAATTGATGATAACATTATTGAAGATAAATCATGTAAAAATATTGTTCTTCTCATAAGTAATAAAAGAGATAACCAGTACAAGGAAGAGGATACATGTTCTTTATAGTGATATTTTTATGTTATCGACAATCATTGAAACGGAACATTGACCAATATTTCTAATTAATAAAAAGAGTAGGTGCATACTGTGGTGATTATATATGAAATATAAATCCCTTATCAACATTCTCTTGGAGTTGCTTCTTGATAACTTGAACTCAGTGAGGGAGATTCTATATAGAGTCTTTGAAATAGTTGTAACACCATGTATGAGTTCTATGAAATACTCAATATCTTTATTCAGGGGAAGACAATGATGGTTTTTATAAAATACATCATTATAATCTATAACCATTGGAATATGATCTTTATTTTCTCCCCAACCATTTGAGATAAATATCCCTCATCAAAAGGTAGTATGTCCCATTTAATTGGAGTAATTTATATTTGATTATTAGATTAATCCTTTTAACTAAAGATGATCATATGCTAATTTGGAATATCAAATGCGACTTTCCTTCCATGATAATTGAAATAGTATCTATTTAAAGGGACTAAATATATTAATAAAATCACATCAAATTCAACTAGACTTAGAATCATAATATTTTTTTGGAAGAACATACCCAAAATCTTCCAATGGAGAAGTGTTATAGAATTGTGATGTGATTATCAATGCATTATGAGTTTTTATGGATATATTAACATTTAATTATTGATTTGGTGATGTGATACCATTTGAAAATTAATTAAATATAAAATAAAAGGTAGAGATAAAACTAACTATTATAATTTCAATTATAGAGTGGATGTTAAGTACACTTTTAAACATTTCTTTATCATAACCCACTATAGATTTTATGATAACTAACATTAACATTTATCTATTATTAACAAGTTTTTTAATTACATTATCACCACTAGCCATTTTATTCATCAAATGAATAGTGTAAAGTCAATACCCTTTGTAATTATTGAATAATGGGTGTGGTCTTCCCATTGAATTGAGATTTTTCCTTATTACTTTCATTTATTGGACTCTTCACATCATTTTGACAATATTTTAATTGATGTAATTCTTTCCCACACAAAAAACATTTACCAGAATCCATAAGGAAATTTCATCCCTAAATCCCACAACACCTATGACATTAATGAAGATTTATTTTGTTTTATACAGGGGAATTATTATTAATATTTCTTCAAAATTCCATATCTCAATTTTTTTCCAAACCCATAAGAACACATACCATCTTCTATTTACATATATAGTTTTATATAAAAAGTAATATTTTAATAGCTCTCAAAGTCTCTTATAGCCAATGAATTTTGAAGACTTGCTATCAAACCAGAAATGAATCAATCCAATTTTCTTTTAGGATCGATGGAAAATCTAGAAGAATACCGTTCAGGACTAGATATTTTAAATTATATGAATGTATGGATTTATAATCCATCTTATTTAGTTATATAAATTCCCTACCCATTTACGTGTGATGATTTAGGTGGAAATATTAATTGAAATATACTTTCTTAAACTCTTCCCTTTTTATAGATTGAATTTTCTTTTCTTTCTTCGTATTACTGATTATAATCCACCATTAAGATGTTTCACCGTCCATATGATATTATTCAAGTAAAATTTTAATATTATGAATACTGGGGAATATAAAATATCTTATCATTGGTAGAGATCCATTTCACTGCAATTTTTTTAGATCAGAGGAACCATTAATGGAATGTGGATTTTTTCTCCAAAAAGTCTCAATAGTGAGTTGTTCCTTCCTTTGGATGTTTTCGGTATCAATATTATTCATGTTACCATTAATATCTTAAGAGAGTTGGTTGATAACAACTGCAAGATTTTATATACCATAACCTATTTCATTCTATTTCTCTTGAGTAAAGTTGGTGAATTACCCATCACATTCAATGATTTCATATTTCATCATAGGTCCATTTGTTGGATAAGACCATAAATAATTTCATGTGAAACACTAATAATAATGAGTAATCATGTAGCCCTGAAATATAATTCATATTATATCTAAATAATTACACAATATTTTTAATCTATGAAACTTTAGGTCTAATCTAAGAAATTTATGGTCATTATATATTGAAATACTTCATAGTGGTTCTTAAAGAAAATGTGAATTAACTCAAGAATATCCCTCAAGATTGTATATCACGGTTTTCAGTCTATGTCCCATTCATCATTAACTAGTTTTGATCAAGTTAATACCCAATCCATCCAATTTTGTGCTGGTCCCCCAAGGTGCATATGTGACATAACCACATCCACATTCTCATATCTAGTTAGGGATGTATTTTCTATAAAATTCACACAATCTATACTTCACCACTTCACCAATATATTATTTATGATTACTATTATCTTCATGGTTTTTTTCCAAATGTTATCTAATCATAATATAAAAATATATATTAAACCCTACTCTTACACAAATAGAAGAGTTCGAGGATTTTCATACCTAGATAATATATATTTTTGAGGAATTTTCAATATATTTCCCAGTAAAAAAATCCTCATAAATATAAAATTTTATAGTATTTGGAGACTAGATATATAATAACCTTATTTTAAAAATTTTATTCAATATCTCCCACAATGTTCTTCTCATATAATACCCTTCTTAGACATAACATACACAAATCATTTCTTCATAACCCGAAAAATGGAAACAAAATGAAGGGTGACATCATATGACCAGCAAGGGAAAACATAAAAGATATCAATAAATGATCATTTATTAGAATTATATAAGCATAAGGGTATAAGAACATGATCGTAAATTACAATAATAATACACAATTAGTCAAAGATCCTTAGTCATAGATCATCGAATATGGAACTATCATTAAAAAAGACATAAGTGATAAGTGTTTGGAATCATCAATAATAAACCATGATCGATGATAACAAGTCATAATAATAATACACATGTTTTTGTAATATATATAATTAAATAATATCACTTCATTAGTTAAGGTTCACTAGGAAGTCTATAATTGTGGAAAACACACTATAATTAAAATGCAAAATCACCAATTTCTAACATAACCTTATAATTAAATTATATATTGCTAACTCTATAATCTATAAGGAGTATTTTAACATCAATATCTCCTACTATTTTCTCAACTATGCAATCATTACCCAATTCATTAGAAAGATATATAATTTTGGGACCACCTATCACATAATCAGAATCATATATATGTGTGCCACAAGATTATATAACATCCATCATATCATCATATCATAACCCATAAAAAATAATATTATTTGGTAAAAATTTCATCATTTCACCATATCATTACCCATTTAGAAGATAAAGGTTTCATAAAAGTTTAATCAAAACATAATTAACCCACAAAAAGAAACGAGTTTCATGTAATCACCCTTAAATCATCATTATCATAATATATTTAGAGGAATAATTTGAATGGTATTGTTATATCATATCCCTAATAAATAATAAAAATTCAAAATTGATGTTGAAATTGATGAAAAATATATTTAAAAGATCACACATTTTTTAAAAAAGAATGATAAATATCCTTGTATTCTGATGCAATTTTAAATAAAAAATCCCAAAATATTAATAGAATAATTTTCAGTGAAAATTACCAAAGAAAATAGTAAAATAATCCCCAATGAAAATAATGGTCATGATTGTGGCCAAATAATATCATGAATTATATGTTAAAATAAATCATTCATTTTAGACCTTTGTAGAAAGTAAAGAACAACTTTTTCAGATAACAGTTCTTTAAAAAGATTCCCTTTTAAAAAATTTAAAAACAATTCAAGGTAGTGAAAATAAAAAAATTAAAATATTTCATGTATAGGTCAGAAATTCCATAAAACAATTTTTAAGGGAATAAACATGGTAGAAAATGTTCATCAACCAATGTGAAAAATCAGGTTGATTTTTATTTCAAAAAATTCATTGGTCATTTTAAGTACCCAACAGAGGAAGATTGTACTAAAACATTAAAATTATTGTATTAAATGGAGGATAATGAAATATCAGTCATTTAAAATTTAATATAAATATAATTTCCCTCAATGAAAATTTCATATAGAAAATCTCAAAACGAAAAGATATTGTAAGATAAAAGTCTGGCCTTGAGTCTTTTCTTACATCATACATGTTCTAACATTATTCATAGTAAAAATAGATTTATAATAAATCTATAATTAAACCATAATCATGTATAACACACTATTTTCCATTTTTTTATAATTTCTAAATACCCTATTATTAACAATTCTTCAAGAAAATGGACTTTCAGGTGAAAAAAGGTAAATTTCTATGCATGTTTCTGATCGATGGTTCCAGTTTTTAAACCCTGGCCACAATTTCATCAAATATAGATTATTAATAATTAAATATTTACAATATATATTCATTATATATAATTTTATAAGAATTCATATAACAGGTGATGCAAAATTAATAACATCACATCATGGAGATGGAAGTTTGTACATACGCAAAAGTGATGTTTTCACTTTTTGATGGGTGAAATGAAAGAAATGAAAAATGATAATCCCCTTTTACAGAATATTTGTTATATCATTAAATTAATATATAATCATTAAATATATCATTATGACAGACCATGTAAATGAAAAAATGAAAAATGAACCACATCTGTTCATGGAGGTGGTAGTCCACATGTACACATGAGCAATATTATCATTTTAAAATGAGTGGAAAGGTAATCATGTGGATACTATTTTTTAATTAAATAATTATAATTAAGTCATAAACATCATATATAATAATTCAATACACCAAAATAACAAACAAGTAAAGATAGTGAAAGAAACTGAATCACATCCTTACATGGTGGATGTATTCCACACAATCACAAAAGAAATACATGAATTTTCCATTTGATGGAAGATAGGTGGAAAAAAATTGTGAAATCATTATAATAAAATTTCATTATATTTATAATTCTAGATTCATCATGTTGTGATGGATACAATAGGTTTATAGAATCTTGAATAAGAAATAAAATTGAATGTACTCGGTTAAGACTTCCACCTCACTATTTAGAAACATCGTTTAGGTTACACCTTTATCCATGATAGGATAAAATTATGAATAAACCAGGACCTATAGTAAATGTAGATAGTTAATGGATGAGCTATAATTTTTATTATGTGAGAGTAATAGAGGATTTTTGGAGTAATTTTTTATGGTAGGGAGAGCACACACTTGGAGTTTTACAAAAATGAAAATATATCAATGGATTATTACATTCAAGAGATGTCAAAATGTAAAAGTCTCTAAGATAATATATATATGGTAAAAATAAAAAAATAAAAAAATATTTAACTATGTTTTTTTATATTAGAAACCGTTACTCTTAGTTTAACCTCCCATAAAATCTATTTGAACTCTAACCATGGTAATAAAATCTTATTATTTTTATTATTCTTTATGAACAAAAAATATTTTGAAATTTGGAAATTATATTAATTATGATTATTATAAATATATAACCCATTTTAAATTACTTAATTTCAATAAGTTAAAGAAAACAATTTTAAAATAATCATGTAAAACACAGTGAAATCATTTGGAGAAAGAATGCATTTCCAAGCTTAAAATTAGATATAATCTTATTCAATGACTAGAAAAACAATTAGATGATTGTGAAAACATTTTTTTGAGTATAAACTATATATACTTCAATAAAATAATTCAACAATATAGATTAATTTAATTTATTAAGAAATTTTTTTTGTGCGAATAATATATAAAAAAACATTATTTCCCTTCAAATGATTTTGTAATCAATTCTTAAAATGTTATAAAAAATTAATTCACTTTAAACATATATAAAAATAAAATTTCAAAATTAATTTTTTACTTTTAATACCTTCTAGTGCAATAACTAAGAGATAAATGTCACATTAAATAATATTAATTTAATATAATTTTTTGGTTCTTTAATACGCGGTGTTGCATGTAAAAAACTCTATCAGTGATACTGAATATATTTAAATATAAATATGCCATAAAATCACAAGGAGTTATAATAAGAGTTCTAATCTCCTCTAATTTTTTGATCTTTCATCTATGTTTCATGTACTACTGAACACATTTCACTAAATCATAAAATCAAGATGATGAAAAACTCAAATTTTCCTCAGCATTCATACTTCCATTATGTTGAAAAGATGTTTACGCATCCCCATATATAAATTCAAAAACATGATCTATTTTGAACAAAAGGGATCTTAACACATCCCCATTACATTTTCCCATATTGAAACCAAACATTATAATCCAATCAAAAAAAATATAGCAAATGAACAAAAATTATATTAAATGATTCATATCTCATATGACTGCATTTTTTACAAGGAAACTTAAGAAAATATTTGAAAATGTGGGTTTTGATGATTTAAATGCTATAAATACTTTAACAGCCACTAGGTAGATAGGATATACAGTAGAACATTATGTATTTTTTTAATTAAAAATGTAGTTATAACCACGTATTATACATTGATTTATATTTTAGTCCTTTAATTTCTAATAATTCTTAAAATAAATTAATTGTTTCATGAAAAATAAATTAATGAAATTAATTTTAAAATTTATGTAAATTTTTAATTAATGTTTTACTACTAATAAATAATTTTAGGAATTAAAATAATTATTGTTTGTTTATTAATTACAATAAAAACTCTATTAGTTTTTATTAATATTTAGCTTGATTATATAATTATTATTTTTAAATACTTAAATAATTTTTCTAATTTTTATAAATACACAATAAATTTTTATTAATACAAATTTCACGTTAAAAACCTAGAGATTTTACTAGTTATCTTTTTTATTTATACTAATAAATTTTAATGGTTAAAAAACTAATTTAGTTATTATGTTTTCAATAATATTGAATATAATTTTAAATAAATATGTAATTTTATTAATTTTGAGTATTTTTATTTTTCATTTTGAAATTAATTTTTGTTGATAATTTTTCAAATTTTAAAATTTACTAATTTTAAAAAATATTAGAAATTAAACAATTAATTGAATTTAAGTAATATATATTTTTTTAATTTTTTATTTTTTAATATATATTTATTATTTTACCAAAAAAATTATAAAAAATTAATTAATTCTACAATTTTTAATTAAAATATTCTTTTTATTCTATTAATTTCTTTAATGCTCAATTATTTTTACTTGTTTTTATACATAGTTAATTATTATTTATGTATAAATTTTTTTGTATAAATTTTTTTAAAAAAAATTAATCAAATTTAACTACTTTTTGTTAATGCATATTGACATAATTATATATACTAATTACTTTTAAAAGAATCAATACTTATAAAAATACCTACGAAATGAAAATAATTTTTAAAAATACCAAGTTTTATTTATTAATTGTTATTAATATATAACACTGAAGCATTATTTCCAAAAAAAATTAAAAATGAAATAAAAAAATAATAATTTTCATTTTATTTTATGTCTAAGAAAATAATCAGAAAATAATAATAATTGTTGAAATAAAATAAAAAGGTGATTTTACTTTCGAAGGCTTCAAAAATCCTTGACTTGATAACTATAAATTTTTAATCCCAAAACCCAGACACCATAAAAATGGAAAAGAGATTTGAAAACAAAAATGTTAAAGGAACGTAAAACATGAGGTATATTGATATTAATATTATTTGTGGTGGAGGATTATTATAGATAAGAATACATGTAATTATTTCCCATTTAAATACTAAAAATGTATCTTGTAGTATTCATGTAATTGATACAAAATTCATCATAAATAATATTGATTTAGTTTATCTTTTTCAGTAGTTTCAATCATCACGAATTTACAATTAACATTGTATCTATCACAAGTAAAATTATATTTTAACATTACAATGATTAAAAATGTCTCACTATAAATATTATCCTTCATTGTAAACTAAAAAAAATATCCATCAATATTGAAGTTCCATCACACCCAGTTTATATGCCTTATGATAAACATAGACACTAAACTTTATTATAATAGACTGGTAACCCATCATAATAACTGGGCATAGATAAACATTATTTGTTATTGCTATCAAATGTATAAAAAATATTAATTTTTGAATAAATTATTTAAAATTAATTTTTTTTATGCAAAAATATTATTTTCTTGTTGTGAAGCATCAAGTGTTTATAAAAATGAATAAAGATATCAAGGAAATTCAAAATGAAATTTTCAATGAATTATTCATTCAACTAATTGATGTTTCTAAAGACATGAGTGGCCAAAAAAATGTCATTTAAGGTATGAAAATAGTCAAGAAAATAAAAATAATGCATTCAAAATTGTTCAATACAATGTTTTTCATAGTTGTGAAAATTGATCATGAAAATGCATCACTCAATGATATTAAAGGAACCAATATTTCTTCCATTATATGAATAAGGGATGTCATTCTCACTGTGTAGAAGAAGAATATTGATATTACATTCACGTCTATAATGATGTTTTTAATTTGATAGGGGAATGTTGCAACATTAATTCCATACTCATATCAATGTTAATTTTTTTTTTGAATAATGAAAGTTAATTTTTATTATAACACTCTTCAATCTAGTTTTGGTAGAAAATAATTTCATAGTGCAAGTTTGAGGTGTAATTGAGAAAAAAAGAAATGTAGATCCAATTTTCCAATAACTAATAAATCCAATATATTTTTTCAATATTATGACATGAAATTGAATGAAAAAAATATGATGTTCTAAAACATTTATAAATTCCAAAGGTGAGGTAATTGATTACAAAGGATGTGTTTCCAAAAAAATTAATTCACTTTTGAAAACTATTTTGATACATTAGTTTCATTATTATCTTGGTTATTAAAACATATATAGTTAATTTCAACTGATAATTTTTTAAATATTCAATATATAATAACCAAATAAATTAAAATAATCTGACGTGAATTTAGTTCAAAATTTATTAATAAAATTTGAATCCAAGTCACTTTATTTATCCAAACCACACATATATAAATAGTTTTATTTATTATAAGATAATTTTGATGAAAATCAAATAATAAACAGTATATAAGAAATTTAAAGATGATACTCTTAAAAAAATTTCACTTAAAATGTAATTTTAATTACGAAGAATATAAAAATATAAATTTATTATGAATTACTAAAAATTTTAAGTAATTTAACACCACATTGATTGTCAAAAAAAATAAAAATTGGTAAGAATGATATTCGAATAAAAAGAAAAGAAATTAAAAAATTATATATTTACTAATGAATGAATTAAAAATAAATATAAATCAAATAATCCCATATTAATTTAACAAAATTAATGTTGAATTATAATTCTAGTCAATTACCAATACTCTTTAAATATTCATTAAATGTTATTATCAACTAACAATAATTCATATCTAAGATTTAAATAAAAATATTTCTATAAAAATAGTGACATGATGGTCAATATACCTCCAACTTATATATCAAAATTATTAATATAAGTATAACCACCAATGTAAATGATTAGTTTAATCGAATTCAATATTTTAACTTCCAAAAATGGCTTCAACCATAATGTGGTGAATTTAATCTCAATATAAAATATATTTAAAATAAAATATCAAAATGAAAATTGAAGTTCTTTTAAATTTATATTTATCCAAATATTATTTTTTATCATTATGTCTTATAATATAATAAAAATTATGTGAGAAAAAACATGGATAAATAAATTATCTAACGAAACCAAAAGAATAGTGGATAATTTGGTAAGATTTTTTTTGAAATTCCATTTAGTTTTTTTCTATATAATTATATATAGTTATGTAAATCAATTTTTGATTAGGAATTTAGAAATATAATTTATATGATGAAACCAATTATATTGTTTTATAGTAATATATTCATTAAATGTTATGTAATGTTAATAAACTATAATAAATTTTATATTTTAATTAAACATTTTAGATATTTTTGTTTATATTTTTTTTTAAAATTTAATGAATATAAAAGACTATTTTCTAAATAATATTTAATTAATTTTTTTTAATTTTTTTTGAATTTAGCTATATCAAATTAATAGAAATATTTTATATATAATCAGTTAATTTAGTTTTTGATTGTATTACAACATTTAGTCTAGTTAAATTAGATATTAAATGTAACTTAGTTATTTCAGTTATTAAAAAATTGATACATAAAAAATATAAACATACTGATTGCAAACCCCAATGTAAAATGTGTTCAATTTGAAATTACAATTTTCTTTTCTTTTGTGCAGTAAAAATATCAATCCTTTTACAGTTGGTGCATCCAAGGAAATGAATCTAGTCATTATTTCCATTATAAAAATTTATTTTTTAATTTTATGAGGCATCAAGATAAATATAAAAAGGTTATTTCCCATAAATATTATTTGTACTTCAAAACATTAGTGCCAAATTACATAAATTTTACTTCATTTCATTAATTTCAATTATTCTCATCACATATTCGAAAATGTTTTTGAGTTCAATGATATGTGTTCATTACAATCACACATTATTATTCTTTATAATTTTTCAAAATTTTTATTATGATACTAAATTACATAAAAATATATGAACATTTAAAATTACTATAATGATTCTTTGACATAAAAATTACTTATAAAAATATATTACAAAAATGGGTATCTGATCCCCCAACATTTAAAATTTTATTTTCCTCATGAAAATATCACAACAATGGAAAACAATATTCATAATTTTCAAGGATAAGGTTTACTCAATTATGTATGTGGTCAAGTATTTATAAGTGAATTTTTAAACCCACATACACAAAGTCATTCAATTTACCAATCCTCTAGTAATCATGGTAGTTGTTCAAAGTAATAAATTAAATTCAATAGTTTAATAATGTATTTAATAAAATTAATTCCATTAGATAAATATCAATCTAAAAGTGATTAATTTAATAAATGATATAAAATTTCAAAAAATGTTAGTAGAAAAATCAATTCAAAATAACTACAACCCCGACACTTCCATAACACAGTATAAACTGAGTAAAACTATGTAGTATATGGAAATATATTCTCATGAAAAGATCTATTGAAAATCCCTAAAAATATCTATATCCTCTAGCAAACAACCTAAGGAACCACGTATTAAAAATTAATTAAATCTTATATTAGAGAAAACTCTAGATTAGATAAACATTGAATGATTAAATTCTAGAAACATATGGGTGAGAACCCATCTTCTTTTTGTTGGAATCTTTGGTCATTAATGATCATCTTTTATTTTATGGGTCTCATAGTGAAAAAACGGTGGGTTCCATTGTATTGGATTCAGAGTGTATTGGTACAAAAATAGTTATTATAAGAAGTAGTGAATCTTGTGTAAATGATACATTAGTCTCCACATGGATGAAAATAATTTTTTTGGAGTTTTAAGTTGATATTATCTTAATGAAATCATTAAAGATACCATTAAAGGATATTAATTGAATATTAAAATATTAAAAAATCATGGATTGTTTTTAATTTTTTGGATCAAGCATATGGGTTAATTTTTATGATGGTATTTAGTCTTAAATTTGGGATTTGGTGGATGATATTTTGGGTTATTGGAAACATGATTAGAGTATTCTACAATGTATTCCTTTTCTGTTGATGGTTGAATTGTTGGTGGTATATAGTTTTAAATTTTATTGGTATCTGAGTACCCAATCATCCTTTATTAGGTACTAATTAAGGGTGGAAGTAAAGGGTGTAGTCCAGATGGTTGACTAGGTAACCGGTGGAGTGGTACTGGTACCCAATAACCCATATATGATATTTTATATTTATCTTTAGGGTATTATATCCCTATCCATTAAAATCGTTTTAACATATTTTGAATTCTTCTTAACCCATTTCATTAAAATACACTATATTATCTCTTTTTTCTCTTCATTTTAATTTTCATTTCCCTCCATTAAATATTATTTTATCTATGGTAAATCAAGGGATTATAGAAAAAATCAAGGTAATCCTTTATCCTTATTCTATTCCTCCTTCTTCCATTTTCATTTTCTTATTTTCCATTTTTTATTTTTTGGGATTTTAGTTGAATTTCATCTGGTTATGTTGAGATTTATTCAAGATAAAGAGCTATCTAAATGTTTTTGAAAGATAACTAGAAGGAGGATAATCCAAACACCATTAATCTCTATTGTATTTTATTTAAAGTGTTAAATAATTTACTCAAATGGATTTAACAGATTAGGGTTGAAATTATAGAGTGATTCTGTTATAAAAAGTAGGGATATTAGATATATTTCTAATGAATTTAATTTTTGGAGTTATCTATATGGATTATCTTTTGGGTTTATTTTAATGTTTGTAAAACATCTTCAATTGATTTGACCAATTATAGATAATGATTTGTTACAACAACCTAGATACATATAAAATTATTTGTTCTGGAATTAAATAGTTAAATCATTTAAAAATGTTTAATGGAATAATTGGTATTTGTAGATATTAATGAATATATACAAATAGAATAGTAACATTTCTGATAAAAGTATAAATAAAATTTGAGTATCTTATAAATGAAAATATTATAAATTTAATTTATGGTATAAGTAAATAAATTTTTTAAGAATGATAAAATATGTGTTGGTATTTTTAGAAAATGATTTTTTTATTTACGTTTTTTAATGAATATAATAATTTAAAGGAAAGTTTATTTTCATAAAATGTACTCAAAAATTAAAATTTTGTTTTTTATTTTTTATATGATACTTTTACAAGAACTTAAGTAATTTTTTTAAAATTTCATAAAATAAGATATTATTTTAAATTTGGTATTTCTAAAATCAATGATGTTTTTAATTAAAAAAATAAAAATCTCATATTTAAAATATTGTTTTCATAAAATTCACGTTATTTTTGAATTCTACATATCAAAAATGGTTAAGGATATTTTTTTATTATTTTAAAAAATTGTGGATTTTTTGTTGAATTGTAAAATATAGTAATTTATAATATTTAAGAAACTCATGAATTATTGATTCATAATTGATATATGAATGGTGTAATAAAAAAATATCAAAAAAATTAATTATTTTAATATATTTAGTGATTATATTTAAACTGTTAACAGTCTAGGTCCAACATAATACACTAATGAAAAATATAATCAGAAAACACCCCTCTCATTATCTATAAAAACTACCCCTCACCAACTCTTTTACTCACCCCTATAAATCCTTTTAGATTGTTTGATTTCTACCCAATTTCATTCCAAATCCTCTATCCCATGTCATATAACTATTTGTCTCACCAGAAGGCCAAAACCAAGAGCATTAAAGAGGTTCTCAAAGAGAATAAGTTCAAATCATTAAATCCTCTTTTGTTTTTATTTAAATTTCTTTTAAATTTGTTTTTTTTTATTTTCTCATCACCTCCACTCATATAAGTGGCATGATAAATATAGTATAATATATATATATATATATATATTGAAATATTATTTTTTTAATGGAATAACAATCATCAAACCTCTCATCTTACCATATTTTTCATAAAAATGAAAACATTGTCCCTGATGTGTCAATTTATCATCATCATGGATGATGTGTTTTCATTTTCATTCACCGCCTTCAAGGATTTTCATAAATCGATTACTATGGTTAAATAAGATTTTATTATACATATTACATGATATATAATTTTCAAGAACCAATTTTTAATCATGGAATTAAATAAAATGATATAAGTTCACCATAGTTGTAAAAACCACCAAAATAACGTAAATAATTTTCATTAATGATTAATGTAATGAATAATCCACATATTAGAAAAAAATACTATATGGTATAATTTAAAATTTTCAAAACATATTAGTACAATTTATTTCTACCTCTGGAGTTTTTCTTCTATTCAATAAAAAACCCATAATGAACAACCCATGGAAACCATGAAATAAACGCACACAAAAACATTAAAATAACAAAATATTATCAATAAATGGGTGGAAAGATGTTATAGAAAGATCATATAAGGTATTATAAATATGGATATAGTTATATAATTAATTAATATCACTCATGAAACCATTATTGTTTATGTTTAAAAATATGTTAAAGAATTCAAACCCATGTTAAGGATTTTTCCTTTTAAAAATTATCTATAATGAATCTTTTTATTAAAATAAAACAATAATGTTTCTTCATAACTCATACTGAATGACCAAATTATCCCATTTTCATGATGCCTTAACTTTTTGATGTTTTCGTTAAAATTTTACTACTTTATTTAAAGAGAAAGTTATTTTCTTCTAATTTGCGTAATTTTTATAATAAATAATTGATTTTCCACAAGAAAGTTTTTTATAATGCAAGTGTTAATGTTTTATAATTATGTTCTAGTTCTTGGGAATTGTTTATAATAGGTGTTGGGACCTATATACCCCTCCTATTAATTGGGTATTTTCTGGTTAGAATTTTACCACAATGGTTATTCCAAGTGTAACTGTGACGGTTATAACATAAGGTAGAGGTGAGGGTTAGATCCTAATGTAGGTGTGAAGGTTACTTTTTAAGGTAGCCATGAGGGTTGAAAATCATATAAGAGCGAATATGGTTACAATATTAAGTAATTAATACCTTAAGTTACGTTTATGGTTATATTTAATTTTTCTATGTTTTAGAGAAATATTTTATTTTTCCAAAGTAAATATATGATACTTTATGGGTGAGAAGTATGTCTTTGGGAAAATTATTTCATATGATTGTATGTATTCATGTACGAACCATTTATTCTTTTTTTATGTCCGTTAATTATATTTTTTTCCTCATCCCAATTTTTAATTTTTTTCACATGGAATAAGGATGGGTAAGTGAAATGAAAAATCCAAGCTAAATATTGTGAATATTTTTCATGAAAATATTTCATGTTTTATTAATAAATTTTGTGTTATGGATGGAATAGTAACTTTTTTTGTATTACATAATTTGTATACCTGTGGGTTAATATGTATTAATTATTTCATAATTATATAAAATTCTGAACTAAAAAGTTCATTGGGAATACAAGAATGAAAATTCTAAAAGTATTTCGTAGATTATGTATTGTTTAAGGCCAAGAACTTATAGTTGGTATTGGTGCATAGTTTACATAACATTATGGGATAGGATGGTGTTAATAGAATAATATAAACTATTTTCATCTTATGGTTATTTTGAAATTATATCACATTTAATTATTACAATGTTACTTCATCTAAGATATGCCTATTCATAATTGGTTTCCATAGAAGAAACAGAGAAGTTGAAGTAAGAAGACAGTAAGAGGATGATATATTTCCAAATTTGCATCCTAGAATAGTGGGAATTGGAGACGAGTATTTTGTGATAGTTATGGCTTAGTTGAAGCAATCTATAAATGAATTTGGAATCCATGAATGAGGATAACCTATGCTACCATAAAGGAAGATGAAGACAGTAGAACATTCTTTTAGGAAACACCCTCATTCTTTTAGTAAATCTTATGAACCAGGGGTAGATGAAGGGTGGATTGAATCCCTTGAAAAAATATTATATTTCATGGGTTGTTCAGATAATAAAAAGTTTAGACTTCCTATTTAATTTATAAAATCTGGATCTGACCTGTGGAAACATATAGTCAATAATATCATGGATTGAGAAGAGATTGATGAATTAGAATGGGATTATGTAAAGAAAATATTCTTTGAATAATATTTTCATAATGTGTTTTGATTTAGGATGAAAAAGAAATTAATGTAATTGCAACAAAATGGGGTTGATTTAGTGGTCATGTAAGAATAAAACTACACTCAATTGGAAACAAACAATCAAAATCTTATTCCAGATCTTGATGGTAAAATCAATCATTTTTACTATGTATTGTAGCCAGGATATCATTGGGCACTGTCCTCTTTTGAATTCAAATGATATGAAAAAAATTTCTGATGCGTTGAGAGGGTAGAAATAAATTTTTTTAATGATCACATATACTTTGAAAACAAGAAAAAGAAAAGTTACATATTGTTGTAAATGTGTAATAATTCATCAAAAAATATCAAGATAAGAAAATATTGTTCCCAATTTGTGGGATGTCTAATAAAAACCACCCTAGAGAAAAATTAAATAAAAAACGAATTATAAAAATCTTCTTATTTTTTTCTATGGAATTGAAATTACATTCAAAACATTTGGTTTTTCTTTTTGTAGAGGATGATGTTACTCTTGGAATTTATGGGATTTCTTTTCATCATTCTAAGATTGATTATAGAGATAATAAGTTGTTTTTTAGAAAGGGTTTCAGGTTGTCTACATGAATGAAACCATACCATTGATAATATTTTAGGAAGATCAAGAACTATTAAATTATATAAATGAAAGTTAACTTTCACATATTGTTGAAAATAAGTTAGCTATTCAAATTAATGATGTGATGGTTTTAAATGAATACTTGTATGATTTTTATGATGATTTCATTGGTTTTATACCTAATTGGGAAGTTAATTTCACTATTGAATTAGATCATGATGCTATGCCAATTTTGAAACTCCCTTATCAAATGGAACATGTAGAACATTCTGAATTAACTAACCAATTGCAAAATTTTCTTGATAAATGATTAATTCATCCTATAAAATCACTATGGGGTTCTGTTATTTTGTTTATTAAAAAGAAATATGGTTCCAGGAGACTTTGAATTAATTATATAGCATTGAATGAGGTTAATGTTAAGAATTAGTATCCATTTCACCATATCAAAGTTTTTATTTATTTTCACCATGGAGAATAGTATCTTTCCATGATTGACTCAAGATCTATGTACCATCTGATGTGGTTGAAAGAGGATGAAATTTTGAAAACAACATTCTGATCTATAAATGGGCATTATGAGTTTTTTGTTATTCCCTTTAGCTTTAGAAATTCCCCTTCTATATTAATGGATCTTAGGAATAAAATATTTCGTGATTATTTAGAATAGAATTTTATTTTTGTATTAATGATATTTTGGTTTATTCAAAAATTTATGAGGATCATGATAAAAACTAAGGATTTTTCTGCAAACACATAAAGAAAATAAGTTATATGGAAAATTTAGAAAATGTGATTTTTGGTTGCAATAGATTTATTTTCAGGCACACATTGTAATTAAGGATGGTATAATAATAGATCCCACCAGAAAATATTTGTTAATGAATGGAAAAGATATACAAATGTTATATAGATTCATAGTTTTATTTTATTAGCAGGCTAATACTGAAAGTTTATTAAACAAATTTCACTGATATCTAGCCAGCAAATTAATTTAACACAAAAAGGGGATAAATTCATTTTGATAGAAGACTATGATGATTTTAGGAAATCAAAAAATATTGCTGAATGATACAGTTTTGGTTTGACCTTATTGAAATGGAGAGCTTTTCATTTATAGTGATGCTTTATAGAAGGAGATTGGTTGCATTATGATGCAGAATGACTAGGTAATTTCTTATGCTTCATGAAAATTAAAAACTCATGAGGAAAATTATACCACACATGATTGAGATTTAGAATGTATTTTTTTCACTTTAAAAATTAAGGTACATCATTTATATGGAGCCACATGTGAAATATATAATTACTATTAGAGTTTGAAGTATATATTTACTCAGAAGAAATTAAACATGATGCAGATATGATGGATAAAACTGATAAAGGATTACTATTTAACAATCAATTATGGTTCTGTAAAAGAATAAAAAGTGGCAGTTACCTTGAGTTCAAAACATCATACATCATTAACCATGTTACATTTGTAATCTGACCCCTCATTTAAAGATTTTATGAATTTTGGATTATAAGTTGTTGGTGTAACAAATTACACTATTTTGTTCAAGGTGTTAGTGTATTCATCTCACTTAGAAAGAATTAAGCAATGACATTAATGAGACTATGAGTTACTGGAAAATGTAGAATTTTTTAAGGAAGGTACATTTCTTGAATTTATTGTTGATAAATATTGTTTCTTGAGATTTTGAAAGAGATTATGTGTGTCATGTGATTCCCATATAACGGTAGAATTGTTAAGTGAAGTTTATAGTTTTTCTATTTTCATTTCATTCTAAAAGCACTAAGATGAATAGATACAATCATGAGTATTTCTGGAGGGATGGAATAGAAAGAGATTGTTCCAATTTTACAGTGAAATTTTTGACTTATCAATAGGTTAAAGTAAAGTTACAATTATAAAAAGGGATGATTTTTCCTTTTCTAGTTCCAGAGTGGATATGGGAAGATATATCCCTTGACATTGTGGTGGGACTACCAAATAATTATAAGGTAAAAATTAGATTTGGGTTATTGTTGGTATAATGACCAAATCTATACATTTTCATCATATTCAAGACTCTCTTCTATCGATCATCATTATTGACTATACCTCAATGAAATTTTCAGGATACATGGTTTTACTCTCTCCATTATATCTTGCTATGATCTTAGGTTCACTTATAACTTTGGTTAAGTCCATCATAGGTCATTAGGAACTGAATTAAATTTCACAAAAGCCTTTAATTATCAATACGACGGACATAAAGAGTGAATAATTTAGATATTTGAAGACATGTTTCATGATTTTTCAATGGAATACCGTTGAATTTGGGATCAATTTTTTTCTTTACCTTTTTTTCGTATAATAGTTGCTTCCATTCTAGTATACAGATGAAACATCTTGAGGTATTATATTGAAAGTGGTGTCAAACACTAACATTTTGGGATAAAGTGGGGAATGGGAGTTGATGTAACTAAAATTAGTATAGGAAATAGTTAAAAATTTAAATATGATCCAACAACACATGAGGATAGCCTAGAATATATAAAGATGTTATCAAATTAATAAGAGGAAAGACTTTTCTTCCGATGTAGGTGATCATGTTTTTATAAAAATTCCTCTTTAGAAAAGTGTTATGCATTTTGGTATGAAAGGAAATATAAGTCCATGGTTTATTAGAACTTATGAAATCATTGAGAAATTTGGACTGGCTTCCTACCGAGTATCTTTTCCTACTATTTTGTCTAAGATAAAAAATTGTTTTCATGTATCGATGCTATGGAAGTATGTTCCAGATTCCTCAAATTTTTTGAGCCCAGAAGTAGTTTAGTTGGAAGGGAACCTTCACTATGAGGAAAATCATATTCAGATCCTTGATCTTAAAGAGAAGTTATTGAAAAATATGGTAATTCACTATTTTATGGTGTTTTGGAGAAACCATATGGTTATAGAAGCAACATGGGAATATGAAAATGATACAATGGAATGTTATCCCACCTTATTTAATAGGTGAATAAAAAATTAAGGCTTCAATTTCCTGAAAGGGGGGAGAATATGACAACCAGGTACTTATAAAATAATTTTTTCTGGAATTAAACAGATACGTCACATATAAATGTATAATGAAATATTTGGTGTGTACAGAAATTATAGAATATATAAAAATATAATAGAAACGTCACCTATGAATGTAAAAATAAAATTTAGGTATTTTATGAATGAAAATATCATATATTTATTTCATAGAATAAGTAAAGAAATTTTTTAAAAATGATAAAATATATATTGTTTTTTTATAAAATATAAGTATTTATTAATAGTTATAAAATAAATATAATAATTTCAATGACAATTTATTTCCATAAAATGTATTGAAAAACTAATATTTTATTATCTTATTATTATATGAATTTTTTCTGAGACCTTATGTATTTTTTCATAGTTTGATTAAATCAGTTATAATTTTAATATATTTAGTTATAAGGTTAAAACTATTCATGTTCTTGATCTAGAATAATAAAAGAATGATTATAATAATAAAAAACACTCCCATCCTCCACTATAAATATATCCCCTCACCACCTCATACCCTCACACATCCTAATAATTGTATCTTTTTTAATTGTTTTCCCAATTCCCTTTCCCAGTCCCATTAGCCATGTCCAAGACATGCTGGTATCACCAAAATGTCATAAGTTCAAAAGGTAAAATCCTCTGTCGTTTTCTTTTAAATTAATTTTAATTTTTTCCCTTGTTCATCCTTACCCTCAACTTATCCAAGTGACATTATAACTAAAGTATCTTAAATATAATGTAATTTTATTTTTAATGGAGAATACATCATCAAACCATTCCTCTTGTCCTCTAATTTAAATAAATGAAAACATTATCTATGATGTGTTTATTTATTATCATTGTGGACGATGTGTTTTCATTTTCGTTTAGTGCCCTCAAGTAAATAAATAAATCCATTATTATTTTTAAATTAGATTGCATTGTAAATATTATAAAATATATAATGTTATGAATACAAATATATAAACTTGATATTAATGAAATGATATAATTTTATGATGGTTGTAAAATCCGCCAAAATAAATTATATCCCTTTCATTAATGTTTCATCTAACGAATAAGTGTCATATTAAAAAAATATAGGGTATCATTTATAACCATGGAAAAGTAATAATACCATTTCATTTAACATATGGAATTTTTATTCAATTCAAAAACAAAACCCATAACGAACCCATCATGGAACCCATGAAATAATTGAACCTGAAACAATAAAAATGACAAAACATTATCAATAAATGGGTGAAAAAATGATAAACAAAGATCATATAAGGTAATAAAAATATAACTATAGTTCTATAACAAATTAATAACACCCAATAAACCATTATATATAATATTTGAACATGTTTAAAATAAGTCAAATGTATGTTATGGGACTTATCATTTTAAAAATCCACTTTAATGCCTCTTTTAATTTTTTTTAAAAAAGAATGTTTCTTCTTAACTTATATAGAATAAGCTTCTTATCAAATTTTACAGAAAAATTATGGTTTTGATGTTTTCATTACAATATTACATGACTTTTTATATAGAAATATTTTTTTAATTTTCACAGTATTATATTAAAATAAGTTATTTCCCTTAAAAAATGTTTTTATAATGCATCTTTCAATGTTTTGTGATTATTTTCTGGTTCTTTGGAATTTTTTATGATGAAAGGTGGGGAAATTTTCCCCATCAAATGAATTGGGTATTTTTCTATTTGAATATGACCATATTGGTTATTACCTATGTAACTAAGTTGGTTATACCTTAAGGTATCTATTAGAGTTACATTATAAGGTAGATGTGTGGGTTACATTCTAAGGTATTCGTGAAGGTTATAAATCATATATTAGATGCGAGGGTTGAAATATTAACTAAATAATTCCCTACATTTTCTTTATGGTTTTATTTATGTTTTATATGTTTTATTGAAATCTCATGTTTTTAAAAATTAATTATATACTAATTAATGGGAAAGAATTATGTTTTTTTTAAAATCATTTAATATGTTTACAAGAATTCATTGACATGACATGAACACCCTAACATCAAGAATGACATCACATTAGGTCCAAACCTCACCTTATGTTTTATAAAAGAAGTTAACTAGGATACAAGAGAATAAAAACCCCTGAAATGAACGAATAGGAGAGTGGAAATGATATTTTTCGTTAAAGATCTCTATAGAAAATGAATTTATGGAAAATAAAAAAGGATAAGAAAAGAGAGATATCCCCAATACTCCTCTTTTTGTGTCTTGATATACATGGGTAGAAGAGTACCTTTTTAGAATCATATTTCTAGAAAGAAAATTATGAAATTCCAAATTTTTAATGAGTTGATGAATTTTCATTGTTGGCACCCACCATTTACAAAACTGGGAATCAACTTTGTCCCCCTTAATAGACACACTAGGTTACCTACATGAGTTTTATGCATAGTTCGGTAAATTATTCATGAACCATGAAAACTAAGTTTGTCAAAAACTATAGTACTTCACATGGGTAACATACATATTTTCACTAACCATGATCTATGCACTGAAACTCTGAAATCAAGAATTTTCAATTAAATTTTTCCCAAAATTTATGAAATGGATAAAAATAAATTTAAAAAATATTATGAAAAGTGAAGGTGGAGGCGTGAAAATTTTAATATATTATTAGATGTTTTTGGTGGTCTATTGTTTTTGTAGATGGTTTGAATAAACATAGAAACATTTTCTTAATTATAGAGATCAGTAGGTACTTATTATAGGTACACTAAGTACATAGTGTGGCTGTAATATTTTCGAGTTTTCGAAATGGGAAACTATGTTATAGTGGAGGGATAAGGGTTGCCCTATGTCCTCAAGTTTGGTTTTTTAACTTTATTGTTTAATTTTATTTTTATATAAACTAGTTTGAACCCATTTTAAGTGTCCCTTGGATCAATTATTTTCCAAGAAGTCATGTACACTCTTATAGGAATTAATTGAAATTACTTTTACCCAATAATATTTTCTAATAGGTTATCAACCAAGGGGTTACAACTAGAAATTATAATGTAAACACTACCTTTTTCTTATATTCCACCCTCATACATTAATTACTTTTCTCATATTATACATTCTATGTCAAGAATTTAAATAAATTTTCACAAAGGTATATTGATATTCAATTTTTATTAATGTGTTTCATTATAGTCTAGTTACAGGATTCCATAAGGGATCCTTTCCACACTATTAATTGGTTTTTAGGTAAGTTATACTACATTTTAATCTATTATTTTTTCTAAATCGGTTTGATATTGTGGAATGCTTCAGTTATGTAAATTTTGGATATTGGTTGATTTATTAAAAAACTAAATTTTGGGATTTATCTATATTTAAATTGCATATGTTAATTATTATTTACTTATAGAAATTATTTTCCCGAGTTGACCAGTTTTGGATTATGGTTTATTAATTATAGGAGATTGACTTGTGTTTACTGGTGGTTGATGAGCTCATTAATGGGTTTGGTTGGTGGTCTCAAACATCCATATAATTTATTGAGTCATGCATGGGGTGCAACAACATAGAAATTGAAACTTTTAATAAAATAATTTTTTATGGTATGTGTAGAGAGTATTCATAATTATTTTAATATATCAAATAAGGTGGTATCTAAATAATAGAATATTTAATAATTATTTTTTAGAAAAAGTATCATATTTTTTCTTCTTTCTTGGAATGTTGAGATACGATAATGTATGTACATGTTTTTTAGTAAACTTTATGTTTTATTTATTTGTGCAACCAATTTTTATTTTATTATTTTTTAATAACTCTATATTGTTCAAGATACATCTATAATTATAATTAAATATTTTAATATGTAATTTATCATAAAAAGTAATAAACATAGAAACTGCCATGATTTATTTATCATTTAAATTTAAAATTTATTTGAGGTTGGTTTTGAACCGTTATTCCATAAAAATATTTAAAATGTTTGTTATTGTAAAATTGTATCATATTTGATACGTTATTATAGTGGAAGTAATTAATTATTTTTTATATAAATCATCGATGAATATTTCTCCAATAAGTAGTGCTTAAACTTATATTAATTCTTTGAATTGTTGTCTAAGTTATGGCTAGGTTAATGAACTTAAAATGAGGTAAATTATTTTCCTCCAATTAAAAGTTTCATATAATGATTGTTAATGGTTTGTAAAATATTCATTATAATTTAAACAATATATTTTGTGGAAAGGGAGATTGATATGATGATGTTTCGTTGAAAACATGATATATGTATTCAACCCATTAATTTCTTTCATATACATTGGTTTACAATTTCTTGAGAGTATCCATCTCACCCACATTGAAACCTTTTTTTTTAATTTTTTGGTTTATTAAATAGGTTAACCATTATTTTCATTTTAATTTAATTTAATTTAGTTTATGTGTTTTTATTGTAGATTTGTTCTTTTCTTGATAACATGTCTTGGTTTTTATGGAAATGTAGGATTTTGGATTATGTGTTACACTAATAGATGACTCTAGGGAATGAAATAGTTGTGGATTTATAATGATATTACTAAAGTTATGCATCATTTATATTGTTATTCCTTATATTCACTTATTTTTTTAGTTTTCATATCATTTATAATTTAAATTTATTTTAATTTCATAATTTGTTTCACAATAATTTTCATTTATAATTCAATGATTTTCATTTTAGTTACATTCTAAAATAAATATTCTTCCTTTAGGTCCCTATCTTAGTATGATTTTTATTAGTGATATTATGAGTGTGTGATTTTTTAAATATTTATAAATAGGATTATGTGAGTGTTCTTATAAATTAGAAATTGTTTTTATGACCATTACAAAGGATCAATGTGTGTCACTTCATGGTAGTATCTAAAGTATATTTGGGATTTATTGTGTTAAGTGGTCAAGTATACTAATTGAATCCCTATCTCTCTCATATCCTTATAGTGTTATAGTGGTGGGAGAAATATTTAAATCTATATGTAAATAATTTCTTTAGAAAATTATTTTTATAATTTTATTAATATATATTTTAAGATAAATTGGTTATGAAATCTTGTTACTTTGCTTAGAATACATCATTTTTTATGCTTTATACATGGTTTTTTACTATTATGACATCATAAATAATTAATTAGTAAATAGTTTTTCTATTAAATTTTTTCTTATATTGTACAAACATGCTTTGATTATTTAATTAATGTGATATATGTTTTTTTTATTTTATCTTAGTATGTAAAAATATATTTATACCATGTTTAATGTTTAGGAAAAATTCATACTTGTATTCTTGAATTCATATCTCGTCATGATGAATTTATAGATTATCTTATTATTTTTGTTATAAATACAAATGAAAATAATGTACATCATGATGATATTATAGAGAGTGTAACATTAGTTGTATATACTCCAGATAAAGAATCCTCATTATTAACAAATAGGTTATTGAATAAGGGTTGGTCTGCATGTTCTCTATGACATAGTATTTCACTATTCCCATTCCCAATGGTACATGATACAAGTTTCATTGAGTTAGTGTACCTAATTACCTTTCCCAAGGTATATATCATTAGTTCCTAGACTCATTTATTTCTTCCATTTAGATTATAATATAGGCCCAAAGTAAGGGTACATAGGTGTGGACACATCAATTATAGGTACTTATATATTATGGTCCTTATTATTATATTTTCTTTGTAATTATAGTTATTAAAAACATTGAATATATTCTATGGAAAATTAATTATTATTATTATAATATATGAATGTCTAGACACATATCTTGAATATAACTAATTATTACATCTGTCAGTTGATAACCATGGTGGTGTTTATCGAGTTTTCAAATTAACACCCCCCAGGTGTACTTTGACATAAATTCAACTTCATTTACTAATTTTTTTTGAACCTTTATATATATAGACACATTTATAGTCATATTGGTACTTCCTATTATTTTATCAATTATGGATTCATTGTATTATAGTCCAGACTCTATGAGGTGTTGGAGATCTTGAGTTTTACATTGGCTAAATTAGAATTTGGTACATCACCAAATTCATTCTATTTGACTATCAAAACGTAAATTTGGACTTTTCAAATGATTATGGTCAAAAATATATGTAATTAATATATGTTTAAATTGTGTGGTTACACACAAGCATGGGTATTTATGTTTGTATGTATGTATATATATATACTGTTATACTAGGAACCCCAGATGAGTAGGTACTTGAAATGGATTATTGGGGATTATTTAAATTATTAAAAACCTTCAATGCATAGATGAGTTATGGTGAATTTTTGGTTTAATATAGCATTTACCTTTTTAATATTAACATTAGGTAAATTAGCCACACTGATTAGCCAAAATGGATGATTGTAGTCCCTAACCCTTCATGACTAGATATTTCTCTTTTGGTTAGTGATAGTTCATTTTGAGTAATTTTTTTGTAACAGAATTAGGTTTATTAAAAGTGGTATTAGATATGTTTAGGGTACTCTATATTTGATGCTCAAGTTATAATGTAATTCAAAAATATTATGTAAGAACCATAGGTATAAGTGACGCTACTGGAAATTAGGGCTATAGAAATGGTTTAAAACCATGGCTATAGGTCCTCAAACTGTGGCTATAGGTAACTGCCACAGTTTGAGAAAACGTGGCTCTAGGTAATATCCATGGTTTGAGAAACTGTGGCTATGTTTGGCATAGCTATAGGCCCAGACTTATAGCCACGGTTCCAAACCGTGGCTACAGGTCTAGAGCCACGGTTCAAACTGTGGCTCTAGGTATACAACCATGGTTCAAACCGTGGTAATATCTTTATATCCACGGTTTAGAACCCTGTCTATACTAGAGGATGGACACAATTTATTGCCACAAATATAAACTATGGCATTAGACCTATAGCCGCGGCTGGGAACCATGAAAATAGACCTATACCCACAATTAAAAACTGTGGCTGTAGGGTGTGGAAAACCATAAAAAATAGCCCTACCCCCCAACACACCCCCCTGTAGTAGCCCACCCCTGCAGACCCCTCCCTCCTGGACACTAGACACCCCCACCCAACATAAACCCCTTGGACATCCCCCCTACAAAACCCCCATCTTGGACAAACCCTGGACACCCCCCCCCCCAAGACAGACCCTAGACGCCTCCCCCTAGAACCTAGAAACCCCCCAGAGAGACCCTGGACACCCCCCAGACAGACCCTAGACACCCCCCAGACAGACCCTGGACACCCCCTGGACAGACCTTGGACACCCCCCGGACAGACCCTGGACACCCCCCCTAGAAAGACCCTAGACACCCCCCAGACAGACCCATGACACCCCCAGATTGACCCAGGACCCCACCCCCCAGACCATAGACACCCCCCAGACAGACCCAGGACACCCCCGGACTGACCCTGGACACCCCCCCCCCCCCCGAACAGAACCTAGACACCCCCCCCCCCAGACATACCTTGGAAACCCCATAGACAGACCTAGGACACCCCCCAGATTGACCCAGGACACCCCCAGACCCTGGACACCCCCGCAGAAAGACCCTGGACACCCCCCAGACATACCCTGGACACCCCCATATAGACCCAAGACACCCCCAGACCATGGACAGATCCCTCTTAAAGAGTCCTTTAATGAATCATGTGAACTTTCCTACGCATTTCCTTGTTTCCAGACATTTTTCATTTTCGATATAAGGGCTTTGCCCCATCTTTTTCAAAAAAAACACATAACTACACTTACATGAGTCACCCAATAAGAAAAACAATCAAAGAAGTCTGGAACAACTCAAAAGTACCTACAACACTAGGTAGAACATAGTAGTGCTCATCCCCTGAAATTATGGTAAAATAAAACGTCGTATAATATTCACAAAGAATATAACTCAATAAACAAGAATAGTGCAGCCCCCCCTTATATACCCCCTGGACGACAGCACCTCCCCACACATCCCTTGCACCCCTTGAACGTATCCCCTTGCACACCCCTTGCCCCCATGCTGGACCCCCGGGATAGCAGCCCCCCGCCCCCTGCTGGCCCCCCCTGGACAACAGCACCCTGCTGGACCCCCTAGATAGCAGCCACCCCCTCCCCCACACATCCCTTGAAACCCTTTTACACACCCCCTTGAACCCCCTTGCACGCCCCTTCCCACCTGCTGGACCCCTTAGATAGTAGCCCCCCCTGCTGGACCCCTGGACAACAGCACCCCCCTGGACTGCCCCCATTGACAACACCCCCCTGGACAGCCCCCCCTGAATAGAACTCACCCAGCTGGACCCCCCTGGACAGCCCCCCTACTGGACAACATCCCCCTTGACACATCCCTTGCTATTGATGTTTCTATCAATGATTTCTCCAGTTAATATCTTGATGTTGTATACATTTCAATAAAATAATTTCATGGCATGGAACTCACTTCAACTGACTGAATTACCCAATGATGATATATTTTATAAAACTCATTGATATATTAGATCATGTTTACCAATTCACCCAGCATGAAAGGCCACTCAAACCCACCTTTGGGTTTGGATAGGGATATTAAATCGTCTTTGAATGCATGTGATCATACAGGTTCATCACTGCCTAAAGACCTGCATATTATGAAAAACCCTTCCATGGCAATTTTAGCTACAGGGGATACTCTTTTGGACCCCTATAAAGATAATAAAGCACATCACATTTATAATGATCTTTTTAATTGTATGAATATTGACAATGTTCAATATCCATACCCTTCTTCTTCTTTGGGTTGTGAATAAAAATAGGTTGGCATACTACTTGACAGACATGATGACCAGACCAAGCCGATTTTGAATAATTATTCTAAGAAGAACAAATGCAACCCTCTTGGGGGTTTACACTTGATCAGTGACACTTATGTGTAGAATACCTTTAGCTCTGAACAGAACCCTTAATACCCACATGGTTAGGATAGTGCATCTCCCAATTAGATGGCCATGGCACCTAAAGTTCTGGGTGTTTCAATGACTGCTCTAGAGAGTTACCCAAATCAAAATTTGGTTTCCTTGGGTTTGTAAGATTAGAAAGATGCCATACCAAATCTACCAATTTAATTGGTCAATAATTAGATGTCTATATTTTCATTTTATCAAGAGCAACCGAACCTGTTGGACACACCACAGATTCCCCCAGGTTCTAGAAAAAATATGGAAAAAAATTCAGTTACTTCACATGATAACCATGCTATAAATATTTCAGGTACATCTCCTCCCCTTTTTGTCAATCATACTGTTGGTATTTCTCAGACTTCAGAAAAAATTAATATGCCTACTAAATCTGAGAACCTGATTACTCATCAAGATGATGACCATACTGCCTGTAATATTAAGGACTATATGGACATAGTTGTTTAATAACCCCTGCATTGTTTCCTCCAAGGGTAATAATAAGGTAGGAAATTCAACCAGTTCCCCAACTTCTTCTAACATAAATTAGGAAAAGACCAAGATCTGAAACACTACTGAAAAGATCAGAATATTTTCCATACACAAGGGTTTGTGAATCAAAAAAGGAGTTGTTACTCAAAATTTTGGTTTAAATAAAGATCGTTTTTTGTTATTGCTAGGGTATTTCTATATCTGACACCATTACTTTTTTTAAAAAGAATGTTTTACACCAACTATCTAATTTTTTTTTTATCACTGAAAAAAGTTTTTTTTATTCTAGATACCATCATTTTTGTTAAAATGGTTATTATTTTACTAGAACAACAAAAAATTCTTCTTATGTAGATTCTCTCTAGATTTTTCCAAACACTTCTATCCAAAATGTTAACAATTTTAACATATTGGAGAAAGCCTTCGTATGTGATTTTTTTCGATGGAACTATTATTTTTTGATCTTTTGTTTATTCCAAGCATACATATCAATATAGGAGGACCCTATGGGATGACCTTTCTTATCTAGGTTGCTATATTAGCACAACTAGATTTATAATTGGGGACGTAAATGTTATACCCAATTCAGGTGTTAAAATTGGTCCCTCACTTGCTATGATCTCCACAAGAGAATTAAAAACCTTTATTGAAGGTAGAAACATTATTTAAATAAATATTACAGGTTCCAAATACACTTGGTATAAAAAGGTTTACAATATGGTGGTTTCCTCCAAATTGGATATAGCATTTACAAATGTATTGCTTTAGATAAATTAGACACCATATCCAGCACCACCCTCCACAATCTCCACTAGAATCATCATCTTATTTTGTTTAATGTGTCCAACAAAATTGTGAACCTCCCTCTCCCATTTCGTTTTAAAAATGCTTTGTTCTCTAACACTGAATGAAGGTGGAAGTGGGCTAGTGCGGGATGGAACTGGTGCAGGCTGGGATATAGGGGGTGGGGGCTGGGATGTAGGAGGCAGGGGGCTGGTGAGGGATGGAACATGTGGTTGGGGCTTTTTTGCAGGTAGAGGATGTCTGTCATGAGTGTTTTGCAGGAGGTTGGGGGGTGGTGGATGGTGTGGTGGCTGGTGCGGGCGGGATTGTAGGTGGCCAGGGGCTGGTGCAGGCTCTAATGCAGGTGGAAGGAAGCTGGAAGGATGGTGGAAGGGGGATGGTTGCAGGTGTTGGGGGGATGGTGCGAGGTGCTTCGAAGGTGGAAGGGAGGTTATTGCGGGCTGGAAGGCTTTTAGCAACGGGCTGAAATGAAAGTGGAAGGGGGTTGGTGTGGGATGGATGTGGCTGTAGTAGGGGAAAATCATGGTATTACCGCAGCATGACCGCCGTGTGACTGCAGCGTGACCGTGGCATGTTGGCTCGGTCCAGCGACATCCACGTGGTAGCATCTTCCGACCAGAAGCGAAGGGAGCGGGAGGAGGCTGGGCAACATTCCGGTCGTCGCCCCGCCGGCAAAAATTGTGATTAGGCAGTCTCAAAATTGATCACAAGACTAGTGGAATACTATCACTAAGAACGGCCGTGGGGTGTCATCCTGGAGCAAGGACAAATCACGACATTACCACGGCGTGACTGCGATGTGACCACGGCCTAACCGCAGCATGACCGTGGCGTGTCAGCCCGGTCTAGCGACATCTTCGGGGCACCATCTTCTGGCCAGGAGTGAAGGGAGTGGGAGGAGGCGGGGAAAAATTCCGGCCATCGCCCCACCAGAAGAAATTTTGATTAGTCAGTGTCAACATTGATCACAAGACTCATGGAATACTATCACTACGAACTGTCACGGGTTTTCTCCCTATAGCAGGGCCAAATCACGGTGTGACCACATTAATTCAGGCTATAGCCACAGTTTAAAACTATGGCTATAGGTACTCAAAGCATGGATAATCTTGGCATGGATATAGGCTTAGACTTATAACCACAGTTCCATACTATGGCTATAGGTCTAGAGCCACGATTCAAACCGTGGATATAGGTATATAGCCACAGTTCAAACCGTGGTAATATCTCTACAGCTACAATTTAGAAATGTGGTTATACTATAGGAGGGACAAATTTTTTTTCCACAGTTAGAAACTATGGCATTAGACCTATAGTCGCGGTTAGAAACCCTCGAAATAGACCTATAGACACGGTTAAAAATGTGGCTATAGGGTGTGGAAACCCATACAAAAATAGCCACCACCCCCTGCACACCCCCTGCAGTAGCCCACCCCCTGCAGACCCCTCCCTCAGAGACACTGGATACCCCCACCCTATATAAACCCCCTTGGACAACCCCCTACAAATCCCCCCTCCTGGACAGACCCTGGACACCCCCAAGACAGACCCTAGACACCTCCCCCTAGACCATGGACACCCCCTAGACAGACCATGGAACCCCCCCCCCCCCCCCGAAAGACCCTGGACACCCCCTAGACAGACCCTGGACACCCCCCGGACAAACCCAGGACACCCCCAAGACAGACCCTGGACACCCCCCAGACAGACCCTAGACACCCCCCGGACAGACCCTGGACACCCCCCGGACAGTCCATGGACACCCCCCAGAGTGACCTAGGACACCCCCGAGACCCTGGACACCCCTCCAGACAGACCCTAGACACCCTAGACAGACCCTGGACACCCCCCAGACAGACCCTGGACACCCCCCCAGACAGACCCTGGACACCCCCCACACAGACCCAGGACACCCCCCAGATAGACCCAGGACACCCCCCAGACAGACACTGGACACCCCCTGGACAGACATTGGACACCCCCCAGATTGACCCAGGACACCCTCAGACCCAGGACACCCCCAGACCCTAGACACCCCCAGAAACTAGACAGATCCCTCTTTACGAGTCCATTGATGACTCATGTGAACTTTCATACTTATCTCCTTGTTTCCAGACTTTTTCATTTTCAAAATAAGGGCTTTGCCCCGCCTTTTTCAAAAAAAAACACATAACTGCACTTATATGATTCTCTCTATAAGAAAAACTATCAAAGAAGTCTGTAATAGATCAAAAGTACCTACAACACAAGGTGGAACATAGTAGTTCTCATCCCCTAAAATTATGGTAAAACAAAACATCTTAGAATATTCAAAAATAATATCACTCAATGAACAACAATATTGAAGCCCCCCTGCTGAACCCCCTAGACATCAGTCACCCCTCCACACACATCCATTGGACCCCTTGCACACACCCCCATGCACCCCCTTGCACACCCCTTTCCCCCCTACTTGACCCCCTGGACAGAAGCCCCCCCACCCCCTGCTGGACCCCCCTAGATAGCAGGCCCCCTGGACAGCCCCCCTGGACAGAATCCCCCCTACTGGACCCCCTGAACAACAGCCACCCCCCACACACAAACATCCCTTTCTCCCCTTGCACACATCCCCTTGCACCACCATGCACATCCCTTGCCCCCTACTGGACCCCCCTGAACAGCAGCCCACGCAACCCACTGCCGGACCCCCTGGACTGCAGAAGCTCCCTGGACAGCCCCCCTGAATAGAACCCCCCTGGACAACCCCCCCCCCCCCCCCCCTACTGGACCCCTCGGACATCCCCCCTACTAGACAGCAGCCCCAGCCCCCACAGACACATCCCTTGCTATTTATATTTCTATCAATGATGTTCCCAGTGAATATCTCGATGTTGTATACATTTCAATTCAATAATTTCATGGCATGGAACTTGCTTCAACTGACTAAATTACTCAATGATGTTATAGTTTATAGAACTTGTTGATATCTTAGATCATGTTTACCAATTCACCCAACATGAAAGGACACTAAAATCCACCTTTGGGTCTGGATAGAGAGATTAAATCGTCTTTGAATGCATGTGATCAAACAGGCTCATCAATGCCTGGAGACCTGCATATTACGACAAACCCTGCCTAGGCAGTTTTAGCTACAGGGGATACACTTTTAGACACCTCTAAAGGTAACAAAGCACATAACATATATAATGATCTTTTTAATGGTATGAAGATTGAAAATGGTCAATCTTCATACCATTCTTCTTCTTTGGGCTGTGAATCAAAACAGGTTGGCACACTACTTGACAGACAAGATGACCAGACCAAGCCAATTTTGAATAATGATTCTAAGTAGAACAAATGCAAACGTCTTGGGGGTTTACACTTGAGAAGTGAAACTTATGTGGAGAATAATGATAGCTTTGAACAGACCCTTTAACCCCCACTTGGTTAGGACAGTGCATCTCCCAAGGAGATGGCCATGGCACCTGATGTTTTGGGTGTTTCAATGATTGCTCTGGATAGTTACCCAAATCATAATTTGGTTCCCTCAGGTTTGAAATATTAGAAAGATGACAACACAAATCTTCCTGTTGAATTGGTCAAGAATTAGAGGTGTATATTTTCATCTTATCATGATAAACCAAACCTGGTGGACACTCCACAGATTCCCCCAGGTTCTAGAAAATAGCTGGAAAAACATTCAGGTACTTCACATGACAACCTTGCTACAAATATTTCAGGTACATCTCCTCCCATTTTTGTCCATCATACTATTGGTATTTCTCAGACTTCAGATAACATTAACAAGCCTACTAAATCTAAGAACTTGATTAATCCTCAAGATGTTGACCATACTACCTGTATTAGAAAGGACTCTATGTACTTACTTATGTAATAACCCCTGCATTGATTCCTCCAAGGGTAATAAGAAGGTAGGAAATTCCAACAATTCCCCAAATTGTTCTAAAATAAATCAGGAAAATTCCATGATCCAAAACACTACTAAAAATATCAGAATATCTTCTAGACACAGGGGTTTGCGAATCAAAAAGGGAGTTCTTACTCCAAATTTTGGATTAAATGAAGACCATTTTTTGTTATTGTCAGGGTACTTCTATATCTGACACCATTACTATTTTAAAAAGAATTGTTAACACCCACTGTCCAATTTTGTTTTTTATCACTGAAAAAATTTAATTTTTCTTCTAGATGCCATCATTTTTGATAAAATGGTAATTCTTCTACTAGCACAACAAAAAATTCCTCTTATGTCGATTCACTCTGGATTTTTTTGCACTCTTCTATAAAAAATGTAATCATTTTTAACATATTGTAGCAAGACTTCATATGTGATTTAGATTTTGATGGCACTATTATTTTGATCTTTTTTATATTCCAAGCATAAATATAAAGAGAGGAGACCCCTATGGGACGACCTTACCTATCTCGGTTGCTGTATTAGATCACCATGATTTATAATTGGGTACTTCAATTATATACCCAATTCATGTGATAAAATTCGCCCCTCACATGCTATGATCTCCACAATAGAATTCAAAATATCTATCGAAGACAGAAACATTATTTAAATAAATCTTAAAGGTTCCAAATACACTTGGTATAAAAAGGATTATAATATGGTGGTTTCCTCCAAATTGGATATAGCCTTTACGAATGTATTGCTTTAGATAAATGAGACATTGTCTCCAACACCACCCTCCACAATCTCTAATCTGATCAGCATCCTATTTTGTTTAATGTGTCCAACAAAATTCTGAAACTCCCTCTCCCCTTTAGGTTTAACAATTCTTGGTTCTCTAACACTAAATAAAGGTAGAAGGGGGATAGTGCGGGCTGGAACTGGTGCGGGCTGGGATGTAGGTGGTACAGGTAGTGATGTAGGAGGCCGGGGGCTGGTGAGGGCTGGAACTTGTGGTTGGGTCTATTTTACAGGTGTAAGAGGGATTGCATGAGTGTTTTGCAGGAGGCTGGGGGTGGCCGCTAGTGCGGGATGGATGACAGGTAGTTGGGGGCTGGTGCGGGCTCAAATTCAGGTGGAAGGGGGCTAGAATTCTTGTGGAAGGGGGCTGGTTGCAGGTGCAGGGGGGATGGTGCAGTCTACTTCGAAGGGGGGAAGGGGGCTATTGCGGGCTGGAAGGCGGGTGGTAGCGGGATGAAATGAATGTGGAAGGGGGCTGGTGTGGGCTGGATGTGGCAGGAGTAGGTCCAAATCAGGGCATTACCGCAGCGTGACCGCGACATGACTGCAGCGTGACCGCGACATGTTGGCCCAGTCCAGCGACATCTACGGGGCATCATCTTCCACCCAGAAGTGAAGGGAGTGGGAGGAGGTGGGGAAACATTTTGGCCATTTCCCCACCAACAATAATTGTGATTAGTCAGTCTCAAAATTGATCACAAGACACATGGAATACTATCACTATGAACCGCCATGGGGTGTAGTCCTGGAGTAGAGCCAAATCACGGCATTACCACAGTGTGACCCTGACCGCGACGTGACTGCAGCGCGACCGTGGCATGACCGCGGTGTGACCACGCCGTGACCGCTGTGTGACCGCTGTGTGACCGCGGCATGACCGTGGAGTGACCGCGACATGACCACAACGTGTCGTCCCGGTCCAATAACATCCGTGAGGTAGCATAATCTTTGCAGGAGTGAAGGGAGCGGGAGGAGGTGGGGCAACATTCCGGAAATCGCCCTACCAGCAGAAATTTTGATTTTCCAGTCTCAATAGTGATCAAAAGACACATGGAATACTATCACTGCAAACTGTCGTGAGTTGTCATCTTGGAGCAGGGCCAAATCATGGTGTGACCGTGTCGTGACTGCGGTATGACTGCTGTGTAACTGCGGCATGATCGCAGTGTGACCGCAATGTGACCACGATGTGACCGAAACGTGATCACGGCCTATTGGCCTGGTCTAGTGACATCCACGGGGTAGCATCTTCCGGCCAAGAGAGAAGGGAGCGGGAGGAGGCATGGGATGTTTCTTGTCATCACCCTGCCAGCAGAAATTTTGATTATTCAGTCTCAACACTGATCACAAGACTCATGGAATACTATCACTGTGAAAAGTCACAAGTTGTCGTCCTAAAGTAGGGCCAAATCAGGGCGTGACAGCGGCGTGACCGCAGCGTGACCACGGCGTGACCGCTGCGTGACCGCGGCATGTTGTCCAGGTCCAGCGACATCTGTGGGGTAGCATCATCCGGCCAGGAGTGAAGGGAGCGAGAGGAGGCGGGGCAACATTCCGGTCATTTCCCCACCAGTAGAAATTGTGATTAGTCAATCTCAACATTAATCACAAGACTCATGGAATACTATCACTGCGAAGAGCCGCGAGGTGTCGTCCTAGAGTAGGGCCAAATCATGGAATGATGGCAGCGTGACCCTGGAGTGTTTCCTTGGTCCAACAACATCTGTGGGGCAACATCTTCCATCCAGGAGGGAAGGGAGCGGGATGAGGCGGGGAAACATTGCGGTCGTCGCCCCACCGGTAGAAATTGTGATTAGTCAGTCTCAACATTGATCACAAGACTCATGGAATACTATCAATGCGAACTGCCACGAGGTGTATTCCTGGAGTAGGGCCAAATCACGGTGTGACCACAGTGTTACTACGGCGTGACTGCAGCGTGACTGCGGCGTGAAGGCGGTGTGACCATGGTGTGTTGGCCTGGTCCAGTGACATGCACGGGGCAGCATTTTCCAGCCAGGAGTGAAGGGAGTGGGAGGAGGCGGGGCAACATTCCGACCGTCACCCTACCGGTAGATGATAGAACAGATCAGCTATTTAATATGCTATAACAAGGTATCACTAGAGAAGGTTGAGTGAGTGTAAAAATGACACAACTTCTAGTGGAAAAAAATGATGGAAAATAATCATACACCCTACACAAACCATTTATAAATTCATTCACTTTACCTAAACATGGAAATTTTAATTATAATATTCAAAGCGTGAAATGGAAAGTGTCATGGTCAAGGAATATGCCTACCCATACAATGTAATATGAGTTAAATGAGTATGATAATCCAATTTATATTATTCAATGAAAACAAAAACTAACTAGCCATAAAACAAACACCAATAAGAGTCATATGAATGACTCAAACCAAATATAAACATGATAAAAATAACTATCACTACTCATTGGTTTAGAAGACAGTGCACCACCATTGGAGGGATTTTATTATAAAATCATGGAATTTAATTTTCACAAAATTTATTTAATTATATTTAACATTTACTCTAAAACTCATTCAGCACAAATCAAATACAATAATTTAAGCAACTGGATCAACATAACTATCACTGTGAGTTTTCACAGACAGTACACCTCCATTGGAGGGGGTTTATTATAAAAACATGACTTTATTTATCAAATAAAACAATTATATTAATGGACACTTATTCAAGATATGCAATTCAATATAATTAACCAGAATTAAGAAAGAAGCTAAATTCAATTTAAATCATTCTTGAATTAAAGAGGATGGAAGAGGGATCCTACCTCAAGGTGGAACCAAACAGTCCACTTCGGCTCTTGGAGCTTTCCAACTAAAAGATACTGCTCCCCCAATGGGTATACGTACCTTCACACACATGCAAGGACACCTAGCCCCTATTCACACACCCGCATGGCCATGAGCATGTGCAAGGGGGTCCTTGCACATATGCTTATATGCATATACCAGTATCTACTCACCTGTGTATACATTTTTATATATATATATGGGCACATATCATATTTAATACAAGTAAAAGAAACTATTAACTAAAAAAATAAAATGACTCACTGCTTGAAAATATACCCTTGCTCTAGTCTTCCACGATGTTGTATTTCCCCAAAATCGAGTGTCACTCCATCATGTCACCAAGCAGGATCAAAACCCTGCATGAATATTGATTATACTGAATATATTGAAAACATAAATGTGTGGTACAAACTATTTCAATAAAGTGTCAAAAAAATTACAAATTATTTTAGACACTACCTATAATTATCTATGTGTGGGCCTATATAAGGTGAGATAGAAATGTCGGCTTATGAAAAGTCACTATGTATAATTATCTTCAGTGCACATGACTTGTGGGACATTAACATTAGGTTAATCTTATGTGTTATGTGGTTAGAACATGTAATAATCCTTAAACATAAATTATAATGTCATGATACCAACTACTACATATTCTAGTCATATTTAACAATATTCACTATATCTCTTATAAAAAATGGTTCTCTATTTTTCAACATCATGAACGATTCCTACAATTTCCTCATTTTAGAACATGATCATGTGAACCAAGCACACAACATAGGTCTAATACCGCTAAGGGGATGAAATGATCAAAAGACCCTTATTTATCTTATAGGAAACAATTAGAATCCCAAAATTCTAAGAACACCATGCATGAAACCCAACACTATGATGTATATTAAATAAAGTACCTATTTGTATACCTTTTACTGGACTGTACTTATACAAAATTCATCATTCATATTTTTAATGAATACCCCTCCAAAGGTTTCCATCGAACCTCCCTCTACAGAGTGTATCTGCGGGCCAACATAAATAACTCAATTATCAAGAAAGATTTTCCAACATTCCACAAAAAAGTGTTATGAAGTTACAAATTATTTTAGTAAATATGTAAAATATGAATATTTTAGGATCGATATAGTAATTTTTAAAACAAACCAACAAAATAAATTTTGATAAAAAGTTACAACCTGTTTATCAAATTAGTGCACAATGTACATGTAGTTCAGTCAAATAAGTGCATTTTATGGGGTAATTAGGGGGAATGTCTCCATGTAAACCTGTTATAATCTCAGTCACCAATGATCATTGCATCTTCACTATAGCTGTCATAGCATCTATCCCATATTGGGTGTCAGAATACCTGTGTTAAATATGGGGTGAGAAGGAATCTAATTAGAAAATTCACCAATTAGTAATAGATTTATCTTAGCTCCTATGAAATTTGATGGAAAATTTGATGTTGATAATTATAGTTATACATGAATCAAATATGTAATGAATGGTGGTGTCTTTGACTACAAGAGTAGTTGCAACTACATTCTGCTTCAAAATTTCTAGATCCCTGTATGGAGAGAGGCAGGAACACATTATTTCTGGTTAAAAACATATAGAACCTCTATTTCCCTATAGTAAATTCACATTGAAAGAGAATTTAGGTGAGAGGATGACCACCCCAATATGATTCTTTATTATATGGAGATAGGATAGGGAATCCACTAGTACCTCTATGTCCCAATTGAACAATACAATAAGAAAAGGAAGGGTCAAAACTATATTGATATGTGTATGTGAGAATATACAGAATAAAAATATCATACCTGAAACTATCTCAAGAAGTACCTGATCATGTCCATCCCTTGTATGCATCATTATATGGTCCCCAAAAATGGCACCATGAGTTTGGAATAGACTACATATAGCAGGTGGTGGGATTGGATTGAAACATTATCCATCTAGAACTCTTCTTAATCTTGGAGCATCTCCTACTAAAATGAATCCACCTCCGTAAGGAAAACACTATAAAATAGATGGATACCCCTAACTATAGTGACACCTTTCTAATAGAGGTCCATCCACACTACTACCATATTGACATTGAATTATTATACTAGTTGTGAAATTTGGAACCATATCTTATCTAAAAGTAGATGCATTTAATTTCCAACATCCATACTATATTAATATGTACATAGATATTGTGTAAATTTCTGGAATAAAGTTCAACCTATGTACACATAAATTCAACAATATATGTACAAATGTATTTATATATACACCTTCTGGATAGTCAATCTCTGTACACATATATGGCGTTGAACTCCCCTAACATGAAAGCATCATTTATGTGTTTTTTTCAAGAAAATAGTATAATATTACTCGATGTAAGTTGCTTCATGTTCCTGACATAAAATGAACTCTTATTGCCTATCAGGAATTATATTGTTTTAAATAAATTAATATAATTGTTCGGACCCAACTTAATAAATTTACAAACAAAAGAACTGACCTAACCTAAAGTTGTAGTGAAAATAGGTACAGATTTCAGATTTCTGGGAACATCTTGATGTGTTACTTGAATATAATATCAAAGTGTAATCATTAAAGAAATGAAATTTTAAATAATTTATACTCTTCTGACCCAAAATAAAAAATCATAAAAAAATACAATTGAATAACAATGATAATAAAAACAGTGAAAAAAATTATCAAACTTAATGCATAAAATTTAGAATCAAAATATAACTTTGGGCTAATTAAACTTCCTTGGAATTTCAATTAACTTTAGAAACATATAACATTCCATTAAATTTCCAAAAAATAATAATGAGGATAGGCAATTCCAATTGAGGCCCTGCATCGAGAAGTGATAAAACCAAAAAGTCAAGAGGGAAAAATACAGCCATGTATTCAATAAATGAATCCTAGAGAATTTTGACAATTTTAATGATTGTTATAGATCATATTACAATAAATATTAATTTATAATTGATAAATAGTCAAACTACATACCTTTTATACAATTCTCCACACCCAACCATTTTGTAAGGCACATTGAAATATCGTTGTCAATACTATTTCCAATGATGCTTGTCCTGAAAGCATAAATCACATTAATGAAATGATAACTATACCATGTGATCATTAATTACAAGAGTATACATATTAATTTTAATCTAGAATATAAGATGATATAGCAATTTCACCTTTTTCTATGCCATTGATGTTTGAAGATGAACCAGAATCACCTAAACTGTAGAATTAATCCTGAAAATTATAGATTTCATAAATTAAATCAATTAAAATGGAATTAGAAAATATAATACATAAAATGAATATAAAATAATTTTGACAATTTTAATTATTTAAATGGATACATTTATAATAAATAGTAATTCATAATTGATAAATATTCGAACTAAACTCCTTTTATAAAATTCTCCCCACCCAACCTCTTTGTAAGGAACATTGCAATGCCGTTTTCAATACTATTTGTAATGATTCTTACCTGAAATCATAAATCACATTAATGAAATGACAACAATATCATGTGTTCATTAATTACAAGAGTAGACATTTTAATCTTAATCTTGAAAATAAGATTATATCACAATTTTACCCTTTTCAATGCCATTGATGTTGGAAGATGAATCAACATCACAGAAACTGGAGATTTCACCCATACGTTGAAAACATTAAACAACCAAACATTAAACTGCATCTTATTATGAAAATGTGAGTCTGGGGTTAAATAGCATATTTGAGGATGCACTTGAGTAAAAAGAAAACTATTCATGATATAAAAAATGGTGTGGTAAAAACATACCATTGGCGACGATGGATAAGTTGACACCGTTATGGATGGCATGGAGCAGCAGATCAAATGCAAGTCGAATTACCATAAAAAGATGGTTATTGAACTTTTCAGAGGAGGTTGTGGAGCAGCAATAAAAATCCAGTGGGTTTCCTAGCATGTCCCGATGAAAATCATTAGTCGGAAATTCCGAAGTAGGGTATGGAGTATACGGAAGTTAAAAATTATAGTTGGTACTGTAGAAAGACCCGATGGAAATTATGATGGAAAAAATGGTATAAAATAACCATTACCTCCTGAATTTTATATTCACATCAATACTGATTGCAAGTCGTGGGAGAAAATCTATTGCATCAGCTATGTTTTCTTGTCGGTTCTCTTCTATGGCATGTATCTGTATCATGCACACCAATACAAGTCATCAAACTCAAAATATGATCAGTGAAACTAATAGAGGGGCCACCTCAAGAGAAAAATTGTAAATTGGACTACATACCGTCAGAGGTGTGCCAGAGGAGATAGAGGGGCTGCCTCATATCAGCATCATTGAGGCGGTATGATGGTCATGTTGGAGGAGGATAAAATTCAATATAATAATAATAAAACTTAACTACTACATAAACAATATGTATAAACAGTTAGAAACACTGCAATACAATTCAGTATTAAAATAATAAAACCAAATTTCATAATAAAATTACACATATTTACAATCCAAAAATACAATTCACATCAATAGTGAGTCTCAATATCAGTATCATCATATTCATGATAACCCTCATACATGCCTCCTACAGAAACACCATCAGCACCTATCATGCCACCAGCATCATCATCGACATCAGCATCGGTACCCACACCGACGCTGGGACCAGCTCCGACTACAGCTCCAGCTCCATCTTCGCCTCAGGCTACAGCTCCGGCTCCAGCTACAGCTTCGGATCCACTAGTAGAACTCATCAACATGAAACATTATTCAACTTCTGTAGCTGGTTCTGGTGAAATTGTAGTAGAAATGAAAGACATAACTCTCTTTATATTTTCAAATATCGCCTTTTCTACTTTCTGAGTTGCTTCTTTGATTGCGGAATTCACCTATTCCACTGTGAACAAAGCAGAACTAGTACATGAAGAAACATTGTCAGTAGAATAGTATCAAGATGGTACAATCTTCTTCCCAGGTCAACAATTCACTCTGCCCTGATGCTCATCTACTAATACCTGATGTAGATGATCGTTTGGGCCCAAATTGTCAGGCTATTTTTCTACCAATGTCTCCAAAGAATTCTGTCGATTGATATATAACATAAATTAAAATGATAAAATAATATAAGGAATTAAATTCAGTAAAAATAAAAGAAATTGAAATAGTCTTACAATTTCCTTCTCGGTGTCAGTATTTTCTTTATTACCATCTATCTTTATTCTGCTTATACAAAACAAATTAGAGTGGGGAACGCGACCCTTAATATTTATTTCTTTTTTCTTGAAAAAAAAAATAAGTAAATCAAAATTAGAAGTCAAAAAAATTACACTAAACAAAGATAAATATTTTAAATATTAAATTACCCATGTTTTCTCAAGATCTCGGAGTGAAGTGTTCCCACGAGTATAAACATGTTTCATTCCACTCTTATTTCTTTTATTTTTGTCTGATTTATCCTATAGACAAATAATTATATAATTTAATTAACATAAATAAAACTCATTTTCAATTAAATAAATGAATATATATATATATATAAATTATACAAATACCTTAAACTCTTGACTCTTCCAACAGCTGATCATCTCTTTGTATTATGATATTAGGAAATCATGAATCACTGGTACCTCTTCAAGCTCTGTGCCAAATCTCTTTTTCCAACCAAGATATAAGTCATACTTGTACGCTCGCCACATTTCACCTAACTCCATTAACCTTGTAGCCTTCACATTTTTTCCATCAGGAAAATTATATCGGAGCTACAATGGAAAAAATATTTGTTAAGAAAATATTATAAATTAATATATATAAAAGGTGATTAACATTACATACCCAGATCTCTACCCAGGCATTGTCCTTTATTTGTTCTCCAACTTCCCTCTAACTTATTGGTTGAACTGAAATGATATTATTGTGTCTAGCAAGTGTTCCCATAATGATTTTACATTCTCTACCATTTTCTAAATTATAGCTTTGTCCTCATTGTATTCAACCATGATTTGCGTGTGTCGATTACAAACCTTTCGCATTTTTTGCGGCCTCATTGTCTGGTGGAGACTGGAGCTAATCATGAAAAAGGTAAAAAAAGGATAATAATATATATGAAATAATCATCAATCACTAAAAGTAATGTTTAAAAACATACTAGTATATGAGGGATTTGATGACCCTCGAAGTGCAGCATCTAGAGGGGGAGTAGCCTTTGTGGTAGGTGGGATATCTATAGTAGGAGTACTCTGTACAGTAGATGGATAACCCTGTACAAATGAGGGTGGATATGGATATGGATATGGCTGTGGGATATATGGGGGCCCAGTGCCCTGTACAGTGGAGGGTGGGAATGGAAAATAAAGAGGGATTAGAGTATGAGAACTATAATCCGATGTGGGTGTGGGCAGAAAGGGATACGAATAATGTGGGTATGGATAATATGGATGTGTCATAATGGGAGGATGACCTTATGGTGACTCAAGCGGCATAGTAGTAGTCCGAACAATAGAATCAATACCCCCTACCATTCTATCATCCTCGGTAGTATAATTTAACCATCTCCTCAACGAAGTAGCCTAAAATAACATAGATGATAAAATTAAACGAACGATAACAAGATAAATAATATGAAAACCCATAATATTCAAATATAAATTTCACATAAATTGTTGGCCAAATGAGACACATGTTGTTCATTTCTTCATATTCTACTATTTCTTCTAATATCATCATATTTAGACATTTTGACCAGGAAATTTAAAATAATATTCTCAAATAAATAGAAATAATGTAAACAGTTAAATAATACAATTGTATCAAAAAACAATGAGATACATTTTCAATGTGATATTTATATTGATAAAATATACTAGTTAATTTGATATCATGTATGGATGTTTAAAAAAACACATAAAATATTATGATAATGTCAGGTAAATACATACGAATGTATCAACATTCTGTGTGGTCTGTGACAATTTCTGGTTCACAATCTTTTCTAGCAATTGAGTCATCTGTGTCATCAAATGCAACATTCGAATAAATACTGATAGGTTCATCCACAACATCTTTTTCATCCATTTCTTCATAAAAAATATGTCTAGGAATGACATCAATAATAACACCAAATTGCTGTTATAACGGGCCAGTTACATAAAACACCTATCTATCCTCTGATGAAAGAATGTATGGTTCATCGGTGTAAAGCTGGAAATTCATATCAATCACTCTAAATCCACAGTTATCAATATGCATTCCTTGTCATTTCATTGAATCAAACCACTTAAATTTCATCATTGCGATGCGAAAATGTGCATAATAATCTAATAAAATTATTCTTTCAACAACACCATAATATGATATATTATCTTACCGAGGTAGTCTTTCTGATGCACTCACATAACAATCTGTTGTGGCGCTTATCGTCACACCATCAGGTTGTGTTTCCATTTTTTCACATCTATTTATAACAAATTTAAATCCATTGACAACCGTTGCTTTACAATCATGTAGCACGTCGTTTGGACCAAAGGATAATGCTCTTACTTCATCAGATACTTCATTCATTGTTAGAGTTAAAACCTAAAAGATACCAACATTGAATATTAAACAGAGACATGTGATTATGTTATAAGAAGAAAAAAAATATTACCTATGTCTTTAACCAAGCAGTAAATTATTTGTTGTGCAGCAGTTCCTTCCTCTAAATAGATAGAGAGCGATGTCGCTTTTTTGTAATTTCTAAATTCTCACTACAAATGTCAAATCATAAAAATGACAGAAGATATGAATCAATAACATAATGAAAAAATGAATATTTATTAGTTTACTTACTTGATATAATCATCATGCCCACCACAGTTGAATAATACAGTATGATGAGCCATTTCCCACTCTTACCTGCTTAAAGTACCCAACGAGTACGATAAATATATCCCCCTAGTTTGGGGTAGTGAAGAAAATGCAGGCTCAATGAGATCTTATTTCTCATCTTTAGTTCTCATAATTCGATTAGACCTCGTGGTGACGTCAGCCAAGTACAATGAACAGAAATCCAAGAAGTATTGTGATAAATAACATTTCACAATAGAGCCTTCAGGGTGATATTTATTTCTCACATAATATTTCAATTTAAACATCATTATTTCTGTAGGATACATCCACCGAATCAAAACAGGACCACCAGAAAGAACATCTGTGGGAAAATTCCTAGTCAGATGGAACATACATGTGAAAAATGACGGTGGGAAAATTTTCTCCTAGTCGCATAGAATAATAGGTGCATCTCTCTATAATTTTTGAACAACACTTCTTATCAGTCTATTGGTACAAAGGTCTCGATAAAAATGAAATAACATAATCACATCAACTCTAACATTATGTGAGAGTAAATGTTGAATGGAAATAGGAAACAACTCATGTAACAAGACATGGTAATCGTGGGTATTAAGTGATTTTAGTTTCACATATTCTGTATTCACCCTTTTCAAAAATATTACTTCAATAACCATCTGGAACCTTAAAATTTCCAAGACCTGAAGAAATTGTTTTTCTCCACATTTGTCATCAAATAACAGGCAATAGGGATTTTCCACTTATTTTGACCAATTAACTGAGGATGATGTTTTAATCTTATACCCCAATCCATCAAATCACAATGAGACTGGATATCATCATTTGTTTTGCCTTTAACATTTAAAATAGTAGCAAGTAAAATCTCACAAATTTTTTTCTCGATATGCATTACATCCAAACAATGACGCAATAAATTTGATAACCAATATGGAAACTCAAAGAATATTAATTTATTTCTCCAATTTTTATTTGAATTCAAATTAACATATTTTCTCTTTTTGATATTTGATTGAATTTTTCCAAGAACATAATTCAAATCATCAAGTTCTTTACCAATATCATTCTCTGACATTCATTGAGGTGTCTCATCTGTATCGACGAAATTATCAAATTGTCTTCGATTTTTCCTTTATGGATGATCCGTCGGTAGAAATCCTCGATTCCCTATGAAGTTGAATGTTAATCAAAACATTAATCTTTGGAAACATGTATTTTTCATACAAATAGGGCAGGATAATTTCCCTTTAGTACTCCAACTGGACATCATTTAGTAAGCAGGGAAATCATTTATCGTCCATATTAAAGCTACACAAAACATAAATTACTCCTTCCTAAAGGAATCGTATGCCTCTGAACCAAAAATCCAAAGCGCCTTTAACTCCTTTATTAATGGCTACAAGTTTATATCAATATAATTTCTTGGATCACTAGGTCCAGATATCAATATAATCATGATAGAAAATGGATTCTTCATACACATCCATGAAGGAAGGTTATAAATGTGAATGAAAACAAGCCAAGTACTGTGTGCAGTATGCATTTGAAAAAATGGGTTAAAACCATCACAGGATAATCCCAATCTAACATTTTGTGGGTCAACTGAAAAATCAGGATGTAACATATCAAATTTCATCCAAGCTAACCCGTTTGAATGATGCACTATTTCATCATTACCTTTATTTCTTTCATCTTCATTCCATCTCATATTCTTTTCCATTTGTTCTAACATAAAATTTTTTTGAATCCTGAGAATTAAAGGGAAGTTCCACATCAATTTCTCAGGTATGCAATATTGTGTTCCGTCTTTATTAGTCTTCCACCTTGATGTGCCACACTATTTGCACCAACATAACTCTTCATTTTCCTTCCAGAACAGAAAAAAATATTTGGGGCATGAATGAATCTTTATAGATGAAAATCCAAATTTCTCAACCAAATTTGATGCCATGTGATTATTTTCTGGAATACATGAGTCATCATGCAGTAAATCCTTAATAAATTTAAGGATATAGTTTACCGCAGTATTACTAAATCAATTAAATGAATTTCCATGATATAATCACATTAAAAACTCATGTTTTCTCATTTTTCCACATTCCTGATATACTAGAGTATTTGCATCTTCCATCAGCTTTCAAACACTCTCAACATCATCATCCTGATTAATAGAGGAAAACTGTGTTCGGGTATTCATTTTCTCTTGTACTGGTCAACATGAGGAGATGGCTTCAAAATCAAAAGGAAACCGATCAGAAATCATATTTTTCATACCAATCCTTTTCGCTAAATCGATTTCATTCACCACTTACGCTTTTTCTCCATTGTGATACAACACCTGATAATTTTTTTAGAAACCTTGTTTAGTGATATGATAACTCACTTCCTTGTGATTTAACCATGGTCTTCCAACACAATCAAAACACGGGCATCGAATCAATCTACGATCTAAATCATTAGTGAATGAAAAGTCTAGAAAAACATCGTTACTCCTTCTGAAATTCATCAGTGATCCGATAAACATTGTACATCCAATATCTATCCATTCTGAGTCATATAAACATTAATTCAATAAATAAGCAATAAAATGACATAACATTATATGTATTGTTTTATAAGATAATAAGTTTTTTTATAAATATTGAGGTACATAGGACCCTTTATTGAATCAAAAGAAGGTAGAAAGAAATAGAGGAATCAAAAACAGAGATACAGGACAAAAAAGAACACATTTTGGAAATTTTAGACCGATTGTTCATATCGTGATGTGAGGAGCATCCACCCTGCCCACGAGGATGCTGCCCTCTTCTGCCAGTTTTGGTCCATGTCCACGGTCCCCCTCCATCATCATGAAATTCAACATCGTTAGCATCTGCCATCTCATCAAATCAACATACACGAACATTTCTTTGAACCTCTTCCTCACTACTACCTAATGCAAGAATCTCAAAAGATGTATGAGTACTTACCTTTACAAGACGTTTGTGTTTCATGATTCGAGCTTTGTCATTCTCAAGAGACTTCAAGACTGAAGTCTTATCGGCAGTCAATTCTGAGCACCCATCCCCCTTTTGATTGATAGACTATGGGATAGTATTTTTGATGATCCTATCAACTATCAGAATGTCATCTGTGGCAGTTGGGTACTTTCCTGTTCACTGGACAGGAGTAGCAGTTTTTTGAAAATCCAGCCTGCTACTTCCTAATCCTAGTTGGGGGTCTTCTACCCTCTGATAAGGTTGGTCATTAGAAGGATGATTTGGGTGTGACCGATGGATAGATGCAACATCTTGAGAGCCAGAAAGGACATGCTAGCACTTACCAGGTCCCGAATTCTGAGGGTCTTCCATTCTCAATTCAGGTGTGTCCTTCACAGGGTTCATCTCTTTATCCAGAGGAGTCAATGGTGATATTTCAACCCCAAAGTGAGTCCTAACCTATCCCGAGGCATCGGGGGTTGAGGATGAAGTCGCTGCTTCTTTTGAAGCCATTAGTCTTGGAGGATTCGAGTGGTCTCCAAAAGATTTGAATGATTTAGAAACAGACTTGCTGTAATATAGAACAGGACCATGTTTACTTTTGTGCAAAGGAGCATAACAAAACTTTTTGGATGAAGCCCCTTCTAATTTGGTCTTCCCCTTACAACTAGAAGAAACCAAATTCTTCACTTGCCATAAATTGAAGTCTACCTCATTTTGTGCAGAAATTTTCTTGTATTCTTGGCTATTAGTTGATTCATCACCCTCATCATCATCCATTATGTCTTTAGTCAAGGAATAATTGAATGAAAAACCAGTGCGAAGACCATCCTCTGCTATATCAGCCCAAGACACCTTGAATTTATCAACTTCTATAACCGGTGGAGCCAGTCTATTGGTTCTTTCAAGTATGTCCGTGGGCAACATCATGTCATCTATACAACCATTATTTAGAACAAGGTCCAAAATAGGTGCACTGCTTTCTTGAGCAGTTCCTAAGTTGACATGTGAACTAACCTACCCATTAATAGTTTTAGGATTATTGGAAACAGGAACCTGAACTGCATCAACAGATTCAACATGTTGGGTTATTTCTTTACTAGACCTTATACAACTCTTGGAGTTGTGTCCTTTTCTTTGACAGTTGGGACATAGAAGATCACTTCTACAATTATCCCCTCAGTGGCCAATTATATGGAAAGTATCACAAAAGGGTGGCTTCTTCTCATATTCAACTATGAGAGTTATTTCATCATGGGGTGTGGATAGCACAACTTTTTCAATCAGTTTTGATCTTAGATCAACTTCAATTAAAATTCTAGTGAAGCGACAATAGGTGACCAAATCAGTGGCAATATCCATCTTTATTGGAGTTCCTATTGCAGCAGCAATATCGTATAGAATATTTGGGTGCCATAAAACTTAATTTAATCTATGTACTTTGATCCAGATTGGTGCGCAAGTTTCTTTAAAATCATTGAAGTTGAAGCATAGGTTCAATTCATGAAAACTCATATGTAACCATCAATAACATGTCAATAAAAAATCATAACAAATATTATGGTTACGGGAATTCATAAATGTTTCAAATTATAAAAAAGCATGAATAGTCACACCGTTATATGACCATATAATATTATTTTGGTGTACCTCCAACACCCACATTAAAACCTAGATGTTCCAACAATGACCTATTATGTTTTTTATATAATTCGTTGATGGGAACCCCCCTCCCCCTCCCTCTTGGATGCCCCACTAGACACCCCCCTTCCCTTAAAGGCAGCCCCCCTTCCCCCCTGGACAATCCCCTACCCCTGCACCCCCACACCCCTTTCACCCCTCCCTACCCCATGAACACTGCTCCCACATACCCCTTTCCCCCCTCCTAGATAGCCCCCCTTCCCCTTGCACCCCCTGCCCCTCATTGTCAAGCAGGTTGTCCCTATCCTTTAAAAATTTTAACATCCTACAAGCCTTCCTGGTTTTTTGAATAGAGTTATAGAATTTTGTATTTCTATCATTGTCGGTTAACCATTTAACATTAAATGCTTGTTTTCTCATATTTTCTTTGAACGAGGCCAAAGAGTTGAGTTTGCCAATAGTGTTTAGTTCTTGAGTAGGATCAGTGATGTGGTCAGAGCTTTTGTTTTTTTATAGATCATTGAGGAATTTCTCAAGAATCATGATGTCATTGTTAACTTTTTTGGATTTAGAGCATCACCAAGTATTTAGAGTCTATTAGAGATGTTTCAATTTGAGGATTCTGGAAAAGGAAACATTGCTATGAGACATTGAAGACCAATAGTTCTAGATGATTTGGGTGAAATCATCATCAGAGAACCACAAATTGTTAAATATAGAATGCAATCAGGGTCTCATGACATTAAAGGAGGAATTGACCAAGATTGTTTGATGATCAAAATTCATCATGTGAAGAGCGGTGCTGGAGATAGTGTCCCATAAATCTATAGTAGGGACATTCATGAGGTCTCTATATAATTTGGAGGCAACCCTTTTGTTGAAATTTCTTTTATACCAAGTTTATTTTACACTAGTGAGATTAATTTCAATGATATTAGTGTCTTCAATTGAGGCTTTAAATTATTCCATTGAAATTGAAGCATGATAAGGACCAAATTTCTTGCTTGAGTTAAGAAAGGAATTAAATTATCCAATTAAACACCAGTGGTAGTTATGTTAGTGCCTAGGGATGAGAGATCATTCCAAATAGATCCTATTTCTTAGTATCTATTTTTAGAATTGACACAGGAGTAGAATATATGTGTGCCATAAATGGTAAAGTTTCAAGTAAATATCTGGACAGAGATATTGAAAACACTAATGTTGTGTAAATAAATGTGTGAAAAAATATATAAAGAATCAGCATTGAGTGTATTCTTGATTGCACCAGTAAAAACATAATTATGTTGGAAAAATGTGTTTATACAGAGGAAAACAAAATTTTAGGTTTAGCGATGGAAAATAACATAGGATGATGGTCTTTTTAGAACTATGAACATGTCATAATGAGAAATACCCTGACCATTCCAAAAGGGGATCATCATTTATACCTGAATTTAGAGTTAGAACACCCTTTTCTCTTTATTCCAGAGCCTTTTTCAAGTAGTACTTCGAACCTCAAGGTTATTTTTAGTGGCATGTTCTTGTCTATTCCTAGATGTGACTAGAATCTTCATTGTAGGTTCCCTACATGGTTCATTCATAGGTGAGTCTACAAAATTATTAGAACAGATTGACAAAGAATTAATATTATGATTAGAATTCAAGATTCCATATTTCATAGAGAAATCATCATTAATTATAGATGTAGAAATAGGAGTACCTGAAAACATTTAAGTATCCACTGTTTGTTGTTAGGCTGTATCTAGATCTGGTGGATGGTACAAATTTAATGGAAAGGAAATATTCCATGCCTACATATGTTTAGGGTCCTGTACCGGGGAGGTGCAAGTAGTTTTCATTGGTTATACATCATTTTTAATATTTTAGAATTCATTGTATGTGTCTCAGTTGAAACAACCTTGACAATACTCATCTGACTCCTTGATTCAAAATAACTAGAAATAGATTTAGATTGCGTAAGGGGAGAAGGAGCAAAATACTTCTCTAAATTTTTGGTTAACAACATTATATCAAGAGTATTATTATTATTAGATTTGACAGAGAAGTGATTAACAGACCTTATAGCAGCATGAGTTAATGTTGTTTTAATGGTTGGGTCTGTACGATTCAAATTTCAAAGCATCAGAGAACTAATGACATCAACACTACTAGCAAGTTGTGAACCATAAAAATAGTATAATGTTTAATAATAGGTTGTAAATGGATCCTTTTTTTCTCCACCCTGGTATCCTCCATGGGATGAATCTTTTTAATGGATTCAACGAGATTCTGCATTTTAGTCACCAGTAACGAGGGTGTACTTACCTTCATTGATTTAATAGTTTGAAAATCCATGGAAACAAGTGCAATCATAATACAGGTATGTGTTATATCCTAAACAAATTTTGGGATAGAAAATATATTACCAAAATCTATAGAATGGCTAGTTGAATCTATAGTTTTGGAGAAATTATCAGGTACATTTGTTTTACTGTTGGTCTGAATCGTTGTCCATAATGAAATAGTGGCATTTAATAGGGAGGGGTCCTCTATTTTTCAAGAACATAAATATGAGGAGTGATCATCCATAGATTAAATAGGAAATGATCTAGTGCACACATAGTTATGAGGGGGTGTAGTGAATGCATTGCATTTATTGCACTTCAAGTTTATACCTGGGCTATGTTTAGAATTTTGGTTAGATTATGAAATTTTTTCGGCTGAGCATGTATTAGATTCATACTTATTGGTTATCCAAATATTCTTTAAAACAAAAATTTCAATTTCTTCTTAGATACCTTTAACTTTAATGGAGTTTTCTTCTTATTCATCCATATTATCCCAGTTAGTACTTGAGTTATCCCCTATGTGTATCACTTTGTTTGACTATTTCACCCATGTTTTATATTTCATTGATGGGGGTACATGTATATCTATCATAGGGGATTTATACTTTTTATTTCTCATAATTTCCTTCCAATCATTTTCAACTGGTTGTGTTACTTTTTTTCTAATTACTCTAATGTTGAAAATTGTATGACCAATGATCTTACAATGTTCACAAAAGGGAGGTTTCCTCTCATATTAAATTCCAATTTCATATTTTTAGTCATTTGAATTGAAATTAATTGTGGTGGGAAACTTTGAATCATGTTTAATTTCCACCATAACTCTAGAAAAAAAACATAATTTGGCATTTAATGTTCTATGATCAATTTTGAGGGGAGTTACCCTAGAAGAGACAATATCATTCAGAATTTTTGGTGCAAAAATAACCAATTAAGACCATGTAGTATGACCCAGACTTTGGCCAATGTATTCATATGTGTGTGCAGATTGAAGATAAAGTACCAATTAGAAATTATGAGTAAACCATGTTTAAGATTGAGGTTTTCTGTCTGCCAAAAACTCTACAGATCCTCCTGTGATTTCAATAAGATATGAATATATCCTTTGTCTATTGGAATTAATTTCTAGATTGAAGAATTCCAGCAGAGAGAAATATGTGTATGTAATTCAGATAAATTATATCAACTTTGAGGTATGAGAGGTGAGATGTTACCACGAAGTAGACCAGGTTGCCTCGTTCGGTGGCAGCGATAGGCAGCGTCGTGAGGGGGATGAGGACGGGGTAGCATCGTAATGGCCATCCGGGAGTTGTCAGGGGATGAGGATCAGGGAGAGGAGATGTCTCCAAGGCCATCAGGGAATGAGGGTCACCGTTGAGAGTAGATGTTGCCGCTGAGAGGAGAGGTCTCCGCCGAGATGAGTGGTTGCCGCTGAGAGAGGATAAGTCATGAGGGTGGAGGATGGAGGCCGAGAGAAGAAGTAGTGTGGAGAATAGAGGGTTGTGGTCACGGGGATAAGCTAGGTCATGAGGGTTCTGGGGAGAGGAATTGCGGAGGAGCCCGATGGATGTTTAAAGAAAACATAGATATGATATTTATTAAAGGTGTCTATAAACAATGATTTAACCACAATTTCAATAGAAGGGTGGCTATAAACTAAGCTATAGCCAAAGAATTATAAAATCGTGGCTATAGGTCTGAGGCTATATCCTTGTTTTCTAGTAAAGTGATGTGTTTGTTTAAATCCCGCAAAGAACAATAGGATAAAACTTGGGAAAAGTTATAGGGATTAAATGAAAGAATAAGGTTCATTTGTGTAAGAAACGATTCTTTCTTTTTCAGGTATGTTTTCCTTTTCTGGCCGTTTTTGAGAAAAAGAGGAGAATCTGGAAATTTTGTAAGTACATGTCGTGTACTTTACAAGTACACGCCGTGTACTTTTTCTCCGCTCAAGGCCATGTGTTGGCCATGTCTAGGCTAGTCACACGGGGTGTAGCGATGAGGGGGAGTCCGATTAATACGGTGTATGGAAAAGGGAACTACACGCCATGTACTCAAGAAGTACACGCCGTGTACTTTTCTTTTTATTTCATTAATCAGACTGGGGTCATGCCTAATACCCATTTTCATATTCTTCTCCGCCTAATTACGTCCAGAGCGACCTAGAGGGCCGATTCTTCTCCGAGCCACTGATACTTCACCAGTTGTCCGAATCGAACGTCGTTGGGTGCGGTAGAATCGCAGAGGTGAGTTCTAGATTCTTATTTGGCCATGTTTCCTGGTTCCTTCTCTTGTGAGAGTTATCTGAGGTTGAACGTTTTAGACGTTTTTGTTGATTTAATCCGTTCTAGGCTGATTCACAGGTCGAGGATCAAGAGTATCGAACAGCAAGGATTGAGTTAGGTGGTTTGTTGCCCGACGTTTAATGTCTTTGAGTTTTTGGAGCAAGAGTGCTGGATACCCACGTATCAGGTATATCGGGTTAGGGTTTTGATCCTGTTTTGTTATTTGCCTTAGATTTCATGTATTCTTGAGGTTATTAGATGATTAATAATTGCTTGTTAGCATGTTTGAAGATCACCCCATGGGGTTTTCCCCTTGTTTTGGCTATTGATTTCCGTTTGGCACAGTTTTCCTATGGGGAAACCCTTTTTAACATTTCTAGTATGCATGTTGACTTGATTGTATGTATTTCCTACTGTTTATATTCATGTGGATGCATTTGTAGCTGTTATCCAAGTAGTTTCTGAACATACTTAGGCTGCTAACAGTCGATTACGTACGACTAAACTACTCAGGGCTGAGTAAACCTGGTGTGGTATACTAAAGGGGGAATTGACGATTAGGGCTTCCCTAGAGAGTCTGTTATAATTAGTATCGATCGCAGGACCTATGGGAATGGGACTTTGTGCTTCCTCAGAGTGTCCTTATTTACGTAGCGAGACTATAGGGGGAATTATAAGTAAGTGCTTCCTCAGAGAGTCTATATCTTTTATTGCATGACCACATGGGAATTGACGGTGAGAGATTCCCAGAGTGCCTGTGCCTTTGTATGTTTACATGACTAGAGGGGTTTTCTAGTAGGAGCCACCCAAAGAGTCAGTGATTTATTTATTGGTTGGCTGTGATGAGTCCACCAAGCCAAAGAACAAGCTTGGGTTTGTACTACTTGCTGTTTAGGTAGACTCCTGAGTTACCAGTTGTGATTACTTGCTTGCCTTGGGAGTATAGAGTTGTTGCTTGGTTCCTTGGTTGATATCTAAATTATTATATTGAACTGCTAAATAAATGTGAATGGAGATTTGTAGGATTGTTAACTTTAGTATATTTCTATTTCTCTGCTGCATTTATCTCCTTTACTATTGCTATATTACTCACTGATAGTAGGGCACGAATCTCATGGTGATTTACTACTGGGATTAGTCTCACACCCTATTTGGGTCCTTCTTTTCGCCCCAAACAGATTATATTGTTGGAGGTGTGGATAAGGATTGTGGCCCTTCTACTTCGGGTACTTGATTGCTGGATGGAGCTAGAGAGCATATGACCGATCCTAGGCTTGTGATGTATCTGTAGTTGTTGTTACATTCATACATTGTTTTCAATTGTATTTCAGAATGTTGTTCTGTATGCTTCTTTCCTTAGATACTTGTACCTACTACATCATTATCATTATCATTATGTGTTCATTGCTTCCGCTGTTTAGTTTCAGTGTTTGTATGTTGTTTACTGCTTCCACCATTGAGTGCTATTTTCTTGCCTTTTATACCTTACCAAATGTAGGCATAGTTTCCCCAATAACATACCAAGGCCCTCGCTACTAGTCGGCAGCCTCTGGCATTTGGGGAAATGTGCCCGAGGTCATGTGGCGAACTGGGTACGGGGCACCAGTGGAGGGGCTCGGGATTCGGGTCGTTACAAAGTTGTATCAAAGGAGTTCTTTCCTTTTCTATTGACTCACTGTTTAGTGACATTAAACAGGGATATGACAGAATAGGTTAATGGTAAATATCTATACCCGGGCGTTCTAGATCCCGTGTGTAGGGAAATAGCTGTATTACCTCGATTATTGCAAGTTTTGAGTTTTGTGAATGTTACAGTTTAATTAATTTCACCGTCGGGTGATGAACTAGTTTTTAGCTATTTCTGGTTATATGATTGTGGTTCTATTTTGTTGCAACCCGATGAGATGAGGGTATGCCATCTCATGCATCATATAGGCACATGTTAGAAGATCACATCCCATGCATCTTGCCATGCCATCTAGGTTGCATTAGAGATTGCATGCTGTTGTGATAGGATTTGTGATAGACAATGCATGCTGTTGTGATAATTGCTGTGACAGAATACCTACTACGTTGATAGGGTATCGTTGTTTTGAGCTTTCTTATCACGGATGCCAAGCCTTGATCTTAGAGGTGTTATGGGCCCTTGAGGATCGGAATTTGGTGGGTCATGAGTTCTTGTACTGTTTTCTTGGTATATGCATTGGTAGGATGCCAAGCTTTGATTCGTGGGGAGTATGGGCCCCCACAGATCACAATTTGGCACCATAACACTTGTATTTCTATGTTTTATGGGCTCCGGTGTAGTTCTGAGGATACTGTTCGTAAAAACCCAGAATACATGGCGTGTATGTTACATATACACGCTGTGTAGTTTTTGGCCGTGTCACTGACCATGTGGACAGGGACACGGAGCTATAAATGGTTTTCAGGAACATGTCATGTACTCTAGGTACACGCCGTGTAGAGGTTAACTAGGAGCCCGACAATGTATATAACAACACGGGCCAGGTGATTCATGTCTAGTAAACGCTGTGTTCGGTATGCACACACCGTGTATCCTTTCCCAGGTACCCGCCCGTGTCTTGAAAAACACGGGTCAATGTTATCTTCTCCTATACACGCCGTGTTTGTTCGGAACACGCGGTGTAAGGATCATCCGCGTACCTGGCTGTGTAACGAACAAGACGGGTCGAGGTTTCCCTTTAAGTGAATGTTGTGTCTCATAGGAACACACCATGTAGTGTTGACCGTGTGCCAGGACGTTTCGCTAATAACACGGGCTAGGTAAGGCATGTCCAGCACCCACCGTGTCTGCCTCAAAGCACGCCGTGTAGTCTTCGGCTGGGACAACCGATGTGACTTAGTCGTGTAGGAGTAACTGGGCAGGGAGAAAAGGGTCAGTACACGCCGTGTAGTTTAAGAACACACCGTGTAGCTGGGTAGTTTACACAGCCATGTATGGCCATTGTACACGCCCTGAGTAAACTTTCTAGAAACACGCCGTGTAGTGGTACTACACGCTGTGTAGTCATGTTTTTCCCAAATTTAAAGTTTTTCCCTCCTGTTTCATTTTACTCTCCTATGTTGCAACTGTGTTTGTCCTTAATGAGGTGTGTTTTGGTCTTTCATAGCTATGGAACAGAGAGCTCCTCCTGTTGCACACCAGGAACCAGGCAGTGATCGTACGCCTGATACGACCGATCAGGGACTGCTAGTAGTTCCTCCAATCATTCCGGACATGGAACCTATAGTGATTCAAGACACTGGTATCGACGCTCAGTTCAAAGAGGGATTCATGAAATTCATGCAGACCTTCCAGGGAGTTCAGCATCCATCCCCCACTATGGAAGAGCTGACACGGGTCTTCCAGCAGCAGGATCCTCCCACTTTCACAGGGGAAAGAGGACCTCATGCTGCAGAGTCATGGCTTGAAGCCATACTATCCATCTTCAAGCATCTGGAGATGATTCCAGAGAGGAGGGTGAATCTCACGACGTATATTCTGTGATATTCCGCCAAGAGATGGTGGGACATAGTCTCCCAGACGGGGCGCCAACATGCTATGTCTTGGGATGAGTCTCAGCGTACGTTTTACGACTACTTCTACCCAGCGATGCTAAGGGATGACAGAGCCAGGAAGTTCATGAGCCTACCGCAGGGCACTCTATCAGTTATGGAGTATTCCTCCCGCTTCACTGAGTTATAGCGATTCACTCCTGTCCTGGGGAATTACGAGCTGTTTCTAGTGAGGATGTTTGAGGAAGGCATCAGACCGGAGATCAGATCGCAGGTGAATGTCTTTCAGTTGACTTCTATTACTCTGATAGTCAACCAGGAACTCATCATGGAGATGAAACTAAGGGAGACTGGATCTGTGGACCAGGGCGGTACATCATCCAAGACTGATTCCCTCCAGACAGACAGCAGGAAACGCCACCAAGAGTATACCCGAGGCGACTCGAGTAAGCGAGGTACTCTTTCTGGTAGACGAGATGCCCCTTCTGGCACCCAAGTGGTGTGTTATCAGTGTGGTAGGAGAGGGCATAAGAAGCACCAGTGCCCGAGGGACCTAGTGGAGTGCCGATCCTGCGACAAGATGGGTCACCTGCAGCGTTTCTTCAAGGTCCCCTTTCCAGCGGCTAGTGAAGGAGGATCAGTTTCAACCCCACGCACAAGAGAAGGATTACCCGCTCCACTGTAGACTGAGGGATGGAGTTCTGTAGGACATTCAGGTCAGGGTAGAGGCCATGGATTTAGTGGTCATGCTCAGGGAGGAGCAGCTCAGGGTTTTCAGGCTGCTACATAGGGCCGCAGTACATGCCAGACTTTTGCTGTAGAGCAGATTCATCAGGAGCAGGATCCCGGACCCTCTATAGTTCAAGGTACGATATTAGTAGCCTCAGTTTAATCTTTAAACCTATTCGATATTAGTGCTTCACATAGATTTATCTATGTTTCTGTCATGGAGAACCTTAAGCTCTGTGTCTTTTCGTCTGCTGACATGTTAACTCTCGACACACCCTTAGGAACAAGGACATCTAGCGTACGTCAGTGCAAGGGGTTCCCCCTCAAGGTTGCATGGTATCATTTCTTATGGGACCTCTATGTCCTGGAGATGACGAGATATGGTGTCATTCTCAGCAGGGACTGGTTGGTTCCCTTCCAGGTGGTCGTCGATTGCTATCGCCGCAGGGTGATTTTCGTATCACCAGAGGTTGAATCTTTCCTTCATAAGGGCGAGTGGGATGTTCAGGCGAGTCGAGCCAGACTCTAGAATCATGGGATAGGAGGAGTTACAGCCTATATTTCTAGTCTTTATCTGGTTTACCCGAGGACTTCACAGTTATATTTTTCTCCAGTGGTTGATCGATTTCCAGATGTCTTTCCAGAAGACTTTTCAGGTTTGCCTTCGGAGCGTGAGGTAGACTTCTCAATTGAGCTCGTTCTAGGAGCGGAAATGGTGTCCATTAATCCTTATAGGATGGATACACCTGAGGTTCGGTATCTCAAGAAGTAGTTGGAGGAGTTTCAATAAAAGGGTTTCATCCGACCCAGTACTTCTCCTTGGGGTTGGCCTGTCTTGTTCACGAAGAGGGCAGACGATACCCTTAGGCTTTGCGTGGATTATCGGATGTTGAACCAGTTGACGGTCAAGAACCGATATCCCTTACCATGAATTAATGATCTCTTGGATCAGCTTCGAGGAGCTCGGGTGTTCTCAAAGATCAATTTGAGGTTCGGTTATCATCAGTTGTGCGTTAGACCTTCAAATATACCTCTGACAGCCTTCAGGAGCAGGTATGGCCTCTACGATTATATGGTTTTTCCGTTCGGTCTTACGAACGTGCCAGCAGTTTTCATGGCGCTGATGAACCAAGTGTTTCATCCTTACTTGGATTCCTTCGTCATGGTCTTCGTGGATGATATCTTTGTGTACTCTCACACTCGACACGACCATGCAACCCATCTTGAGATCGTTTTGAGTACACTGAGGGAGCATCGACTTTATGATAAACTCTCGAAGTTCCACTTTTGGATGGACAAGATTCACTTCCTGGGTCATATCATCTCAGAGACAGGAGTTTCAGTAGACCTAGTGAAGGTGACAGCAATAGTTACATGGGAGCAGTCAAAGAATGTCTTCGGGGTATGGAGCTTCTTGGGGATGGCTGGTTACTAAAGGCGGTTTATACAGGACTTCTCACGCCTAGCAGCACCCCTAACAGGCTTGAATATGAAGGGGGTGAAGTTTGTTTGCTTAGAAGCCTGTGACTCAGCCTTCCATAAGGTGAAGGGGAGATTGACTTCAGTAACGATCCTAGTTTTTCTGGAGCCGGGAAAGCACTATATAGTTTTCTGTGATTCATCTGACATCAGACTTGGATATGTTCTTATGCAGGATGATTGAGTGGTTGCATATGGATCTTGGCAGTTGAGGCCTCATGAGAGGAATTATCCTATGCAAAACCTGGAGTTGGCTACTGTTGTTCATGCTTTACGTTGCTGAAGACATTACCTTCTGGGAGAACATTTTGTGGTATACACTAACCACTAGAGTCTCAAGTACATCTTCACGCAGCGTGACCTAAATCTGAGAGATCGGAGGTGGGTTGAATATCTCCAGTCCTTTGATTTAAAGCTTTACTATACGCCTAGGAAAGGCAACGTAGTGGCTGATGCACTGAGTATGAGAACTTAGATACATGTAGTTCAGGAGGCCAGCAGTGAGTGGGAACTGAGGACTCTATTCTCGGAGATGCATTTGGAGGCGCACGATAGGCAGAGGCAGACTATCCTATCTTCTGTGGCTATTTCCTCTATACTTATGGACCGAGTTCGGATGAGGTAGCTAGCAGATTCAGAAGGTCTAGTCCTACAGGAAAGCATGTCAGGAGAGGACCCTCTTTCCGGGTGGACAGTTTGCGACGACGAGATCTTGCGTTTCTAGGGACGCATATGGCTGCCAGCAGATATACGCAAGGAGCTAATACGAGACTTCCATTCCTCAGTTTGGGAAGTTCATCCTGGCGTCACCAAGATGTATCAGGATCTTCATCGTGAGTACTGGTGTCCAGGTATGAAGAAGGATGTTGCTAGTTTCGTCATGATATGTTCTACTTGTTAGCAGGTGAAAGAAGAGCATGAGCGACCAGTGGGGCTTTTTCAGCAGCTACCCATTCCAGAGTGGAAGTGTAACGATGTCGCGGTGGACTTTGTGACTAGGTTACCGAGATCGTCGAGATGAAATGATGTGGTGTGGGTTTTCATCGAAAGGCTTAAGAATGTTCCTCACTTCTTGACAATCAAGTAGACTTTCAGTGTCGATGATCTGGGAAGACTTTACATCCGGGAGGTCGTTCGTCTGCATGGAGTTCCACACTCCATTTTTTCAGACAGGGATGCATGCTTTACCTCTCAGTTCTAGCAGGGAATCCAGAAGGCTTTGGGTACATAGGTAATTTTTAGTACAACATACCATCCCCAGACTGATGGCCAGTTCGAGCGCACGATCCAGGTGCTTGAGGATATGCTCCGAGCTTGCATTCTAGACTTTGGAGGTTCTTGGGAGAAGAATATTCCTCTGGTGGAGTTCACCTACAATAATAGTTTTCAAGAGACCATTCAAATGGTGCCCTACGAGGCTTTGTACGGTAGGCCTTGCCGATCACCTTTATGCTAGCTGGAGGTAGGAGAGGAAGCTTTGCTGGGACCACGTCTTGTTCAAGAGACTTCAGAGCAGATAGAGATGATTCGGAAGAGGATGGCTATAACACAGTCTTGAAATAATTCTTATGCTGATCAGCATAGATGACCTATGGAGTTCGAGGTCGGGGACCAGGTTTTCCTATGTTTTACCCCGAGGTTGGGATACAAGAGGATCAGGCGACAGAGTAAGGTTTCACCGAGGTACGTCGGGATATTCGAGGTTCTGGAGAGAGTCAGGCTGGTTTCTTATAGTTTGTAGTTACCTCAGAGATATCAGGCTATGCACGATGTCTTCCATGTTTCCCAGCTTCGAAGCTATTTATCCGACCCGTCTAATGTTTTTTGACACGAGGAGGTTGAGCTGGAACATGACGCATCCTTCTAGGAATATCCTATTAGAATTTTTGATCGTAGGGAAAAAGTACTTCGTGGTCGGTCTATTCCTCTGGTACGGGTGCTATTGCAGCACGACTGTGTACAGGACGAGACTTGGGATAGGGAGGCCAATATATGATCAAAGTGGCCAGAGTTGTTCGAGGTTTCTTCTTCGTGACCTTGCTAGGGAAATTCGAGGACAAATTTATTTAAGGAGGAAAGTTTGTAAGAACCCAGACCTTCTTTTTCAGGTATTTTGTCCTTTTCTGGCTGTTTTTGAGAAAAAGAGGAGAATCTAGAAATTTTGTAAGTACACGCCGTGTACTTTTCCTTCGATTGAGGCCGTGTGTTGGCCATGTATAGGCTAGTCACACAGGGTATAGCGATGAGGTGGAGTCCAATTAATATGGTGTACGGAAAAGGGGACTACATACTGTGAACTCAAGAAGTACACATCATGTATTTTTCTTTTTTATTTCATTAATCGGACCGCGGTAACCCCTAATCCCCATTTTCATCTTCTTCTCCGCCTAATTATGTCCAGAGCGACCTAGAGGGCCGATTATTCTCTGAGCCACCGATCCTTAACCGATTTTCCGAATCGAATGCCATCAGGTGCGATAAAATCACAGCGGTGAGTTCTTAGTTCTTCTTTGGCCATGTTTCCTGATTCCTTCTCTTATGAGAGTTATCTGAGGTTGAACGTTTTAGATGTTTTTGAATATTTACTCTGTTCTAGGCCGATTCACAGGCCGAGGTTCAAGAGTATCAAACACCATGTATTGATTTAGGTGGTTTGTTGCCCTACGTTGAATGTCTTTGAGTTTTTGGTGAAAAAAGTGCCAGATACCCATGTATCTGGTATCTCGGGTTAGGGTTTTGATCCTGTTTTGTTATCTGCCTTAGATTTCTTGAATGCTTGAGGTTATTAGATGAATAAAAATTTCTTGTTAGCATGTTTGAGGATCACCCCACGGGTGTTTCCCCTTGTGTTGGCTATTGATTGCCGTTTGGCACTGTTTGCATATGAGGCAACCCTTTTTTCACATTGCTAGTATGCATGTGGACATGATTGCATGTATTGCCTACTGTTTATATTCTTGTGGATGCATCTGTTGCTATTAGACAAGTAGTTTCTGAAGTTACTTAGGCTGCTAACAGTCGATTACGTACGACTAAACTACTTAGGGATGAGTGAACCAGGTGTGGTAGACTAAAGGGGGAATTGACGATTAGGGATTCCCTAGAGAGTATGTTATAATTAGTATCGATTACATGAACTATGGGAATGTGAATTTGTGCTTCCTCAGAGTTTCCATAGTTATGTAGCTAGACTATAGGGGGAATTAGATGTAAGTGCTTCCTCGTAGTGTCTATATCTTTTGTTGCAAGAACAAAGGGGAATTGACGGTGAGAGCTTCCCAGAGTGTCTGTGCCTTTGTACGTTTACTTGACTATAGGGGTTTTCTAGTAGGATCCACCCAAAGAGTCAGTGCTTTATTTTTTGGTTGGTTTTGATGAGTCCACCAAGACAAAGAACAAGCTTGGGTTTTTACTGCTTACTGTTTAAGTAGTGTAGAGACTTGAAGCTTGACATACATGGAAAATACATTTCTTTTGCGGAATACCTAATACATAACAAAAATAGACACACAAGGACAGTAATAGTTTAGTGTCTTTGGAAATTCCGATTAAAATCTTCTAATCGTGGTGAAAGATCTTCAACATCTCCCATAATGATCTTCCCTTTTTGTTCTTACCTAAAACCTTTCTTTATATCTTGGGGAAATGAAAACATAAAAAGGGTGAGCTCAAATTCTCATTAAGGGTAAGCATGGATAAAATAAATCATACTATATACATTTGAACTTAAAAACACGAACATAATGTTTAAACATCAAAAGATTGAGCAATGACATAAAACATGGAAGTACGTAAGGAATAGATTATAAAGAAACATTAAGCATGATAAAATAGCATGGGAGTAAAACATGTAATTGTGGAAACCATTCATCACATGTAATGATTTCCATATTATCCAAGGCATTGCTTCCAATACCATCTTAGTGGACAATGTCCCTTTCTGAATCGAGTTCACTCCTTGTTTCAGTCCTGTAACACTGAACCGGATTAACATACCGTTCCATCCATGTCTATCTCATGAGATATAAATCTTTAACCAATGCATTGGAGGGAGATATAGGTCCCACCCTTCTCATAATGAAATCATTCTTTCGTGTGACCTAAAATCATAAATCGTACATCATAGCATAACCCATGTAATAAAATGGGATTCCTAAACATCATGCTATCATAACATAATCCATAAAAGTTTGATATCATTTCATCATAAGAAAATTGAAACCATTTAAATCATAGAGACATATTACTTGAAACATACACATATGAAATAATGTAATCTTATATGGAAAATAGTTTTGAAAAAACACTTGAAATGAATTTTTGAGGAAAATATCCTTTCTTCTTTAAAATCATTTTCTTTTCACAAAATTCCATTTAATTTTAAAAGAGAAGGGTTTTTTTGAAAATTATCATGCAATATTGTAGAGTAAGATTCTTGAAAATGAGGCGTTATGAAACCGTAAAAATCATTTCACGCCGTATAAGTTAAAAATAACATTCTCCTCGTATATTTGTCAGAAAAGTCAAAAAGTACCTTGTAGGGTAAATAAAAGAAAGATTCCTTTCATACCATGGGGTAAAATTAAAATTGTTAAAAATTACTTTAAACATACATGAATAAAATTTTATAAAACATGGACATTAATGATAGCAATAACCCTAGTAAATACTTACGAATAAGAAATCTCGGATAAAAATGAGATTTGCACAATTATCCCTTACCTTAGTTACGATATGCTTCGTACGTATCAGAACCTCCTGTATAATGATTTAAATAATGTCATTGACTTATTAAAGAATCATATTGATTGTTATGATATCATATATGGTTCACTTATGACTTTATATTACCCATTCTTTTGTAAATTCCATGTTAAAGAGCGTTTTGGGTAAAATCGTTTTATTTTTCATCCGTGTTTTGACTTGTAATTATTCATATGATTACATAGATCATGATTACTTAATTCCAGAATATAGAACATGATTTATATATAATATATATTCAGAATATACATATATATAATAGATCAATAAATGGAAAGAAATACACAGTTCATGGAGACGGTAGGTCGTACGTACGCATGAACGTTGTTTTCGTTTCCTCATTGAATTGAATGGAATTAATTGGATGACATAAATATATATATACATAAATCCAGTATCATTATTATTTCATATATTTCATGATTACTTATTATATATACTTTATAATCATTTATGAATGGTTAATCATTGAGAATGAATCTCATCGCATCGTGGAGATGGTATTCCGTACGTACGCACGAGCAATGATATCATTCCCATGATCGTGGAATTTTATTGGAGTATATGTATAGTATTACAGAACCAATATCACTTTAAAATAGTCATATACAGTTATTTTTTACACCATTATACCCATCCATGTAAGGTTGTGGTGGAAAATAGATTACACCACGGCGTGGAGACGGTATTCCGTACTTACGCACGCGCGGTGATTTCGTTTTCCGTAGGATGGATAGATGGTGAAATAGGGTTGTTTCATACTTATAATGACATATAAGTATATTAGTGATACTGATGTTATTACTTCATAGTTAAACATCCTAATAAGTATAAGTGGAAGAAGAAATAAAGGTGAAAGAATCGGTAACGGACATTACCTCTTCTTTGAAGCGCCTCTTTGAGACCACCTCTTAGGGCACTAAAATTGGTCTTTGAAGAATACCAGGTCCCCTAGTATGTTTATAGGGAAGTGGAGAATATAATTCGTCAGGGGTTAACCGAGCGTGAAGTCTCAAAGTGGTGTGAGGAAGAGAGGGAGGAGGTGCCCTTTTATAAGGGAGGAGAGGGGCACCTTTGGAAAACTGAATATATTATTTTATTATAAAGTCATATTCGGTTTTAAATAGCTCCAAATTGATTTATTTAGAATCTAAGGTTGTTATGGGTCGAAATACTCTCATACAATATAATTTAGACAAGTTTAGGTTCCTATTTTAACCTATCATTTAGATTTAACTTTAAGTTAAATAATTTTACTTTTACCGTGTCTTCCTGTTTTCTTACACTATAAGTTTAATAAACATACTATAACAAGCCAAAATAACCCCAAGTTGTTTATTATTAATATATATATCCTTATCTAATTCATTTAGCCTAACCTTAAATTTTTAGGAATAAAATAACAATTAATAATATAACATTTGTTTTAAAACCTATTTTATGCCAATTTTGATACTATTTGGTAATTGAATTTTCTGAAAATCATTAAAGAATTATTAGTTCTAAAAAAGTAAATTAAATCCATACTAACATGTCATATTAACATAGAAAATTATTGGAATTCATAAAAAGTCTCAAATAACATTTATTTAGGTAGTTATAACATCAATTATGTCAATATTTAATTAATAAAATAATTACTGCATCATCATTGTATCATACATAAATTAAATTATTTAATATCTAAGAATTACAAATTAAATATAATTATATAGAAAATCTTTTTAGCTTTCTAATTAATATTTATAGTCTAATTTATCTTATGTATAACTCTATATTAAAAATGATTTACTTATTAAACATTGATTTTTACTATTTTAACCCTTTTTTAAATAAATTAATAATAAATGTCCTAATCTAATCCAAGTGGTCCTAAATGGTCTTATTTTATTACTAAGGTTGTTTTTGGTCGAATTACACTTATCCAATAGAATTAGGACATGTTTTAGGGTAATAATAATATCATTTTTACCCTTGACTACCCTATTTACTTTTAACCATGGTAAATAAAAGTAAAAAGTTACCATTCACCAAAAATTATGTTCATCCCATTGAACCACATTTTACTTATTGACATCAACCGTATCTCTTGGATTTTTGAAATTCCACTCACAGAAGCGGTAAAATTGTGTTTTATGAAAAAAAATCAGTTTTTAGCTACCACTTAGTGGTTTCACTATTCATCAAAAAATGAAAGTTTCCAGAAAAATACCAAAAATTAGGCCTAAGATATATTTAATATTATGAATTCAAAAATTATGTTTATTTTACCAAATTCAAAACATATCAGTTATATTAACTAATTTAAAAATTAATTCCCATTGTCAAAACAAATAGCGTGTTTTTAAGAGATAATAACTATCAAAAGATTGACACTTGTTTATGTCTGGCTTAAATGTGAAATTACATCCAATGAATAACATTGTATTACATTGTAAAAATATATTCTAAATATACTTTAAAACCACTCAAATTAATAATTTATCACTATTAATTATTTCTATTAAAAAGGTTGTTTTTAATTAAAATTTAGTAATTTTCACTATTCATCAGAAAATGAAAGTTATCCGAAAAGTACCAAAATTTCAACCTAAGCTAATTTCGATATTCCGAATCCAAAAATGAAGTTCATTTTGGATGATGAAAATTTCAAAATGTCAAAAAGTGGTTATTACTATACATATGGGCTAGTTTTAATAATATTTTAATTGCATATCGTTGTTTAGTGAAACTCGGTATTGTGTACAACACACGCTATCGAGGAAGGTCGCGATTGTGTGTAATGCAGCCAAGTTAGTGTTGTGTGTAGTGAGAGATTCATTAGATGATTTATATAACATAAAAACAAAATATTTCTCATAAAAATCTCAGGTGTTACATTCTACCCCCCTTAAAATGAATTTCGCCCTCGAAATTCATCGGGGTTATAAATGGGTTACTACTGGAAAGTTTCTTTAATAGAAACCCACATCGTAAAAAGGAATACCAAAACATGGCTTTAAAAACTAAGTATGAAACGTAACGGTTACCCAAATTAACTAATCAATGGGTTTCCACATATGAGAACATAGGTAAAAATATGGATATGGAAGTGAAATCTAACCGTCATGTTCTGATGCAGAGTGGTAGAGAACATGGCAATGAAAAATACAACAATCACAAAGCCATAAATTAGTGATGATCTATGGTACCATCTGATTCATCAGATATAAGGGCCCTAGGACAACATTTTTGGTTTTCAAGATCATTTACCTAATGTTGAAGAATTTGAATTAGAATAAATACTTACTTTATTTTGGTACAATCTAACTATTGTTCGTGATTTGAACAATTTCCAATTCATCTCTTAAGGAAATGACCTTGAATTTGTTATTCATGAAGTGTTAACAAATCATGTGATTGAATGATGGGTCATTCTATCTGTTTCAAACAAAAGGTTAGCAAAAGTTATCAAATATACATAAGTCCATATATGGTGAGGTTAATCGTATATGATTCAAAAAATGAACTTATAATTCATATATCATAACACGTAATAAAATAAAACTAGTTTATACTAACTAGGGACTTTCTGTAGGCCAGTGGTAGGCAATAAAGTCCAGTCGCACTTCGGTTGTGGGTTCGATTCCCACAGCCTTGTCCTACGTGATGGGCTGTCGCCCGTCCTGCAGGTTGTCCTTTTTCTAAAGCTATATTACTATAATATCCCATCAATAATATCAAAAAAAGTTCTATACTTAAACAATACTAACTTATGTCCAACATCATCCATTCCAATCTTTAGGCTTATCTAAAATACTTCGGTCCATGCTCATAGTATAAAGAAAATGATTACTTGAAATTTCACATAACAATCACGTGAATGCCATCATTTATCCCCCATATATCATAAGATATATCTTGTTGGTCAAATTACAAACATGTGAATACCTTAATAATGTATTCTCTTGAAGAATGAATACCCATTGAACCTTAGTGAAAACATGAATCCAGTTAAAAGTTAACACTTTCCACAAACCAAAATCTTCAAAATTCTATATACTCAACCCATGATATCTCTTAGTCCTTATATCAATCATGAGATCATGAATACAATCAAACATCTCATTATCTTCTTATCCCATAATTATGCGCATATCATCTACTTACCAAAAATATCTCAATCACTTCCCATGGTTACCGGTACCATAAAATTATTTAAAACCACAATAGACCAATTTGTAAATATTCCAATATTCCACGATACTATATACAACATTATTTTGGAACCCATTACAAAAACACATAATCATTCCACCACATCGTTGTCATATTCAACATCGCCAATAGTGATCGCATGTGACTTCCCTTTGTCCTTTGCCTAAAGTGGTTGCTCCTGTCGATCATCATTAACCCTTGAATTAGGGCATTGATTATCATAATGCCCCATTTCATTGCACTTGAATCATTGAAGTGTTGTTGGTGCATTCTCTGCAGTCTTTTCTTTATTCACACCATTAGCAAACCTTTTTCCATTACTTCGACACTCAGCTACTCGATGACCTTCTCTTCCACACTTAAAACATTTTCTAGTCCCTTTTAGACAATCTCCACCATGCTTATTTCCATACTTTGGGAATATAGAAACATTCATCTTCTTTTCACCATTATTCTGAGATTTATCCATGAACACCATCTTTCGTTTCTTTTCAAAGCCATGAGATGGATATGTAACACCAACTTTCATTTCTACCTTAATAGCACAATGCACAATTTCTTCATAGCGACTGAAGTCTCTTATAGCTAATGCCCTTCGAAGATTTGGTTTTAAGCCACTGAAGAATCGATCAACTTTACTTTCAGGTTGGATGATAAAGCCAGATGCATACCTTGCAAGCCTTGTAAAATTCGCTTCGTATATACCAACAGATTCATCATCCTTTTGCTTTAGTTCAAGAAACTTCTTCTCCATCTTTGTTCAAAGAATATGAGGGAAGTACTTATTGAAAAATAAGTTCTTGAACTCATCCCATTCGATGGATTCAATTTCAACTCTTGGCCTCGTATTCATGATAAGATTCCACCATTGATCAGCTTCACCTTCCAAATGATATAATGCTAAGATGAATTTATCATGTTCATAACATTGAAGAACTGAAAATATCTTTTCAGTGGTACTGATCCATTGTTCAGCAACAAGTGGATCAGAAGACCCACTGAAATAAGGTGGATGTTGCCTCATGAAGGACTCAATAGAATATCGTTCCCTTCTCTGCCCATTTGGAAGTCCAAACTGATTCATAGCTTGTGTAAGTATAACAATAAGATTTTGCACTCCATCTCCCATAACATTTGTTTGTTCAAGAGGACAATCATTGCAATGTCCATTTCATTGATCAACACGGTTCCTTCGAGTTCCAGCCATCATCTAAAACCCAAAAAGAATAGTGTGAGAGGTAAAAATCATTCTAGTGAAAAAAACATAGTAAAGGTGGAGTACCCTCAATATCTAACATCTTAGGATTAATTCTAAGATCTTTACTGTAATTCTAGGACTATAACCTATACTTATACTTAACCTTAGGGACATCCCTAGACATACCTTAGAAATATCTCTAGGGATCCCACTAAAGGTCTCGCATCCTAGTTTCCAAAGGTTGACTAAACCTTTCCTCTGATACTAACTGTAGTGATCTGAAGCTTGACGTACAAGGAAAATACATTACTTTTGGGGAATACTTAATACATAACAAAAATAGACACACAAGGACCGTAATAGTTTAGTGTCTTTGGAAACTCGGAATAAAATCTTCTAATCGTGGTGAAAGATCTTCAACATCTCCCATAATGATCTTCCCTTTTTTTTTACCTAAAATCTTTCTTTATATCCTGGGGAAATGAAAACATAAAATGGGTGAGCTCAAATGCTCAGTAAGGGTAAGAATGGATAAAATAAAACATACTATATACATTTTAACTTAAAAACATGAACATAATGTTTAAACATAAAAAGCTTGAACAATGACATAAAACATGGAAGTACGTAAGGAATAGATTATAAAGAAACATTAAGCATGATAAAATAGTGTGGGAGTAAAACATTTAATTGTGGAAACCATTCATCACATGTCATGATTTCCATAGTAGCCAAGAATTTTCTTCGAAGACCATCTTAGTGGAAAAAGTCCCTTTCTGAATCGAGTTCACTCCTAGTTTCAGTCCTGTAACACTAAACCGGATTAACTTACCATTCCAGCCATGTATATATCATGAGATATAAATCTTTTCCCAATTCATTGGAGGGAGATATAGGTCCCACCCATCTCATAATGAAATCATTCTTTCGTGTGCCACAAAAACATAAATCATACATCATAGCATAACCCATGTAATAAAATAGGATTCTTAAACATCATGTCATCATAACATAATCCATAAAAGTTTGATATCATTTCATCATAAGAAAATTGAAACCATTTAAATCATAGAGACATATTACATGAAACATACACATATGAAAAAATGTCATCTTTGATGGAAAATAGTTTTGGAAAAACACTTGAAATGAATTCTTGAGGAAACTATCCTTTCTTCTTTAAAATCATTTTATTTTCACAAAATTCCATTCAATTTTAAAAGAAAATGGTTTTTTTGAAAATAATCATGCAATATTGTAGAGGAAGATTCTTGAAAATGAGGAATTATGAAACCGTAAAAATCCGTTCACGCCGTAGAAGTTAAAATTATCATTCTCCTCGTACTTTTGTTGGAAAAGTCAAAAAGTACCTTATAGGTTAAATAAAAGAAATATTTCTTTCATACCATGGGGTAAAATTAAAATGGTTAAAATGTAGTTTAAACATACATGAATACAATTTTATAAAACATGGACATGAATGATAGCAATAACCCCAGTAAATACTTACGAATAAGGAATCTCAGATAAAAATGAGATTTGCACAATTATCCCTTACCTTAGGTCTGATATGCTTCGTATGTATCCGAACCTCCTGTAATATGATTTAAATAATGTCATTTACTAATTATAGAATCATAATTATTGTTATGATATCATATATGGTTCACTTATGACTTTATATTACCCGTTCTTTTGTAAATTCCATGTTAAAGAGCGTTTTGGGTAAAATCGTTTTATTTGTCGTCCGTGTTTTGACTTGTAATTATTCAAATGATTACATAGATCATGATTAATTAATTCCAGAATATAAAACATGATTTATATATAATATATATTCAGAATATACATATATATAATAGATCGATAAATGGAAAGAAATACACCGTTCATGGAGACGGTAGACCGTACGTACGCATGAACGTTGTTTTCATTTCCTCATTGAATTGAATGGAATTAATTGGATGAAATAAATATATATATATACATAAATCCAGTATAATTATTATGTCATATATTTCATGATTACTTATTATATATACTTTATAATCATTTATGAATGGTTAATCATTGAGAATGAATCTCATCGCGTCGTGGAGACGGTATTCTGTACGTACGCACGAGCGATGATATCGTTCCCATGATCGTGGAATTTTATTGGAGTGTATGTATACTATTAATGAATCAATATCACTTTACAATAATCATATATAGTTATTATTTACACCATTATACCTATCCATGTAAGGTGGTGGTGGAAAATAGATTACACCACGGCGTGGAGACGGTATTCCGAATGTACGCACGCACGGTGATTTCGTTTTCCGTAGGATGGATAGATGGTGAAATAGGGTTGTTCCATACTTATAATAACATATCAGTATATTAGTGATACTGATTTTATTACTTCATAATGAAACAACCTATGAAACAGAAGTGGAATAAGAAATAAAGGTTAAAGAATCAGTAAGGGACATTACCTCTTCTTTGAAGCGCCTCTTTGAGACCTCCTCTTAGGGCACTAAAATTAGTCTTTTAAGAAGACCATGACCTCTAGGATGTTTATAGGGAAGTGGAGAAGAGAATTCGGTAGGGTTTGGCCGAGTATGAAGGCTCAATGTGGTGTGAGGAAGAGAGGGAGGAGGTGCCCTTTTATAAGGGAGGAGAGGGGCACCTTTTGAAAACTAAATATATTATTTTATTATAAAGTCATATTCGGTTTTAAATAGCTCCAAATTGATTTATTTAGAATATAAGGTGGGGATGGTTCTAAATTCTATCATCCAATTGAATTTAGACAAGTTTAGGTTCCTATTTTAAACTTTTCATTTAGATTTAACTTTAAGTTAAATAATTTTACTTTTACCGTGTCTTCTTGTTTTCTTACACTATAAGGTTAATAAACTTACTATAACAAGCAAAACGAACCCCAAGGTTGTTTATTCTTAATATATATAACCTTTTCAAAGTCATTTGGCCGAACCTTAGATTTTTAGGAATAAAATAACTATTAATAATATAATATTTGTTTTAAAAACTATTTTATGTCAATTTTGATACTATTTGGTAATTGATTTTTGTGAAACTCATAACAGAAATATTAGTTCAAAAAAATTAAATTAAATAAATAATAACATGTCATATTAACAAAGAAAATTATTGGAATTCATAAAAAATCTCAAATTACATTTATTTGGGTATTTATAACATCAATTATGTCAATATTTCATTAAAAAAATAATTACTGCATCATCATTGTCTCATAAATAAATTAAATTATTTAATGACTAAAAATTTCAAATTAAATATCATTATTTATGAAATCTATTTATCTTTCGAATTAATATTTATAGTCAAATTTATCTTATGTATAATCCAATATTAAAAATGATTTACTTATTAAACTTTGATTTTAACTATTTTAACCCTTCTTTAAATAAATTAATAATAAATGTCATAATCTAATCAAAGTGGGACTAAATGGTCATATTTTATTCCTAAGGTTTATTTTGGTCGAATTACACTTATCCAATAGAATTAGGACACGTGTTAGGGTAATAATAATATCATTTTTACCCTTGACTACCCTATTTACTTTTAACCGTGGTAAATAAAAGTAAAAGGTTACTATTCATAAAAATTTATGTTCATCGCATTGAACCACATTTTACTTACTGACATCAACCGTGTCTCTTGGATTTTTGAAATTCCACTCACAGAAGCGGTAAAATTAATTTTTATGAAAAAAATTCAGTTTTTAGCTACCACTTAGTGGTTTCACTATTCATCAAAAAATGAAAGTTTCCAGAAAATTACCAAAAATTAGGCCTAAGCTATATTTGATATTATGAATTAAAAAATAATGTTTATTTTACCAAATTCAAAACATATCAGTTACATTAACTAATTTAAAAATCAATTCTGTCGTCAAAACAAATAGCGTGTTTTTAAGAGATAATAAATATCAAAAGATTGATACTTGTTTATGTCTGGGTTAAATGTGAAATTACATCCAATGAACAAAATTGTATTACAATGTAAAAATATATTCTAAATATAAATTAAAACCACTCAAATTAATAATTTATCACTATTAATTATTTCGATTAAAAAGGTTGTTTTTAATTAAAATTTAGTAATTTTCACTATTCATCAGAAAATGAAAGTTATCTGAAAAGTACCAAAATTTCACCCTAAGCTAATTTCGATATTTCGAATCCAAAAATGAAGTCCATTTTGGAAGATGAAATTTTCAAAATTTCAAAAAGTGGTTATTACTATTCATAACTGCATGTTTTAATAATATTTTAATAGCATATCATTATTTAGTGAAACTCGGTATTGTATACAACACATGCTATCGAGGAAGGTCGCGATTGTGTGTAATGCAGCCAAGTTAGTGTTGGGTGTAGTGAAATATTTCTTTGATGATTTATATAACATAAAAACAAAATATTTCTCATAAAAGACTCAGGTGTTACAGGTAGACTGCTGAGTTACCTGTTGTGATTACTTGCTTACCTAGGGAGTATAAGGTTGTTGCTAGGTTCCTTGGTTGATAGATAAATGATTGTACTGAACTGCTAAATAAATGTGAATGGAGATTTGTAGGATTTTTTACTTTAGTGTATTTCTGTTTCTCTTTTTCATTATCTCCTTTACTATTTCTATATCACTCACTGACAGTAGGGAATAGATCTCGTGGTGATTGCTTACTAGGATTAGTCACACACCCTGTTTGGGTCCTGCTTTTTGGCCCAAACAGGTTATATGGTTGCAGGAATGGATAGGGATTGTGGCCCTTCTACTTCGGGTATGTGATTTCTGGATGGATTTGGAGAGCATAGGACCGAGCTTAGGCTTACAATGCTACTGGATTTGTTGTTACTTTCGTACTTTGTTTTTAGTTGTATTTCATCACGTTGTTGTGTTTGCTGATTTTCTTAGATACTTGTACCTACTACATCATTATCATTATCATTATGTGTTCATTGCTTCCGCTAATTAGTTTCAGTGTTTGTATGATGTTTACTGCTTCTGCCATTGACTGTTGTTTTATTCCCTTGTATACCTTTTCAAATGAGGGCATAGTTTCCCCAATAACTTACCAAGGCCCTCGCTGCTAGTCGGCAGCCTCTGGCATTTGGGGAAATGCGCCTGAGGTCATGTGGTGAACCGGGTATGGGGCACCTTTGGAGGGGTTTCGGATTCGGGTCGTTACAATTTGTTAATGAATAATCTATCTTGTTCCTCATTATACATTTTAATTTTAATTTATTTTCATACTATTAAATGTGAATAACATTAAATAATTATTGGAAACCATTAAATTAATCATTGTTTTTTTAAATATAGTATTATGGGTGATTTAATAAATTAATGTTATTCACTTGAGTGTTATATTTCATTCTATGATTTATTTTTTATTATTAATAAATTTCTCATGATACATCATATTATTGTTACTGAGATATTGTTATTTGAGACTTTATTTCTATTTAATGATATAATTATGAGGATATTATATAATCAAACTGTTAACACCACAATTAGTAACTGTACTATATTTTAAATGTGAAAAAATATTTTAATACAAATGTGATTTAAAATAAAATAATATTTGGAATGGTTTTGGTGATTGTAAAACGTTTTGTTTCACAAACAAGACTTAAAAAATAATTTGTTTTCTTGAAACCTGGAACATAAAAAAAATAAAAAAAATTCTAAAATGAAATGGATCTTTAAGAAAAAATACATATATTTTGTTTTTAAATTTTCATGGTAAACTGAATATCTATTGTCTGAGAAAATATAGAATACCTTGGTTTCTTCCTATAGTTGGAAGTTCCTTTGATAAAATTTAAATTCATTTATTATTACATAGGATCACGAATGAGGTAGTCAAATTTTAAAATAAAATAAATATAGAATAAATAAAAAATAATATAAGTCAATGAATGTAAATTGAGAAATGAAATCTCACATGAATTCTGTAATTTATGAATCAAAATCCAATGCAGAAGTGGACTAAAATGCAATTATAAACCTTATAAATAAAAAATAAATTATGATAAAATATGTCAATGAGTATATATATATATAATTTAAAATAAAATAGGTGGAAAATAGGAAACATGTTTCAAAGAGAACGAATTGAGACATGCCCCCTTTAATTAAACATTTTCATTCCATAAAAAAATTATTTGATAATTGGGGATGAATTATCCTTGATCAATAATATATATGGAGGATAATAATACCATAAATATATAAGCATAGAAGAATTTGAAAATGATTTTTAGGGATAATATATCAGAATATTTTGAATATAAATTGGATAAAATATAAAACCTTACCTCGAGTTCCCACTTTATCGTTTATTTTTTAACTCTGAAATATTTAAGTTATTATTAATAATTACAAGAAGAAGAATATTTTTCTTACCTATTTCATTATAATTATTAATTTATTTATCTTTGTTCACTTATTAGTTCCATGGTTTTTATGTCAATCAATTAGAGTTTTTTGACCCATATATGGAAAAATATTTTGATATAATTGTAATGGTCAGAAGTCATTTCCAAATGTTCCCATAAGATCGTACAATGTAAAGTTATGATTTTTTAATGTCTTTTAATAGGTAAAAAAGTACAATAGTTCATTATGTTTTTTCAAATCATAATACATTAATCATTTAATTAGTTTTTACGAGATCAATCATACAATTATATTTTTTTTAATATCATTCATATCATATAAACTTTTTCATTCTAAAACCATAAATAGTATATTAATTTTTTTACTAATATATTAATTTTATTTTTATTAATATCTATATCTTTGATAAGTGAAACCATTATCATTATATTATGTAGTTTAAATCTATAATAGTTGAACAACATTTCTAAAATAGTTTGAATTATTTCAAAAACAATTGAAACATTTTTTTGATAAAAATCATTACTAGAATTGTACCAAAGGTTTAATGTTTTTATAAGGGTGTCTTATCTTATATAACGAGAAATAAGATAATTAATTTGAATAGATATGGTAATTGAAACTATATTGTTTCTCTTTTAGTTACCTGATTTTGAGTGAGTTATAATATAATATCCTAATATTTTAAATAAAGTAAATTATGTTTCATTATGTTTACGACACGCAACACCAAGCATAAAATAACCAAGAAATAATATTATTTAAATGTGACCATTATAAAATAGTTATTGAATTTGAGGGTATGAATATGATTAAACATAATTTTAAATACATATTGGTCCTAATCAATCAAAATTTAGTTATTAGTGGTAAGTAAATAATAGATAATCTTATCACAGGGTTAAATTTTAATAATTTTCTAAAAAGATTTATTTTTTATAGAATAATGAAAATATATGAATTCTCATTGAAAACAATATTTTTGTTTAAAGTATTTATAATGTAAGATTATATTTTGGATTAGTTTAAAATTTAATTAGTTTATTTTGACAAAAATAATACAATTGTTATATTTGTAATGAATTTTATACTTTAATTTAGTATGATATTATTTTTGTACTTAATAAGGTATGTTTTTTGAAAAAATGTTTTTATCATGTTTTACCCGTTTATTATTAAATAAAATTATAAAAAATTTGTGTATTGAAATATTAAAAATGGATTACGTCTTTGTAATCAGGATGTATAAATTTTTTATCTATGACCCTTTAATTTTTGGAAAATATTAATGTTAGCCATAGTAACTTTTGTTACTATGGTAAAGGGTTTATTGGGTAATTAAGGGTTAAAAAAAATATGATAATGATTATAAAATGACCACAAAACTAGCCTTAATTTCATTGGATGTGACCATTGTTTCTATACTCATCCAATATTTTGTTATATGAAATTTTATTTCCATTTTTATATGATTATAAAATTTATAATATTTTATGTAATGAAATGTAAAAAATTTCATACACTTGTTTTTCATAAGAATAATATTTTTATCATGGGGATAACCATATGAAATGGTAAGTAATAAAGAGTATTATCAATGATAAATAATTTCTCCTCATAGTGGTAATTTATTTTAAATTTTTAGTTATTATATAATTATTTTAAATTATTACGCAACACAGAGGATGTAATTATTAAATTAATGGAAAAATAAAATTAATTATATTTTAAAAATTAAATGTAATATAGATTGATTTAACTATTATGATCCAACAATTTTGTAGATAAATATATGCTTATATCATTGTATTAAAAAATATTATTTAAATTTCATTTTTTTTTCAGGATTTTATTAATGTCAATGTAAATTAATAATTTTCTAATTGACATTGTTGATATTTTAGGAAACATTTATTTTAATTAAATAATATAAAATTAATTAAAATCATATATTTGGAAAAGTGATTATTATCTGGATAAAAATATCAACAATTTTCTATTTAAAGAAGGTTTTTCAATTTCTTATAACTTTCATGACCCTCAATGTGTAAAAAATATTTATGTCATAGTATGTGTGAAAAGGGTTTACAGTGGGTTAAAAAATGATAAGATAAATACATAGTCAAAACATTCTCAAATTAATTTGTATGAGAGTATTTAGACTCATAGTAATTTCATAATTTAATATTATAAATTTTTATCCTTTTTACATAAAGATTAATTTATATTAATTTAATATTTAATGAAATGCCAAGAGTGAACCTCCCATGTCATTTTAAGGGGAACAAATTCATTTCATTTATTCACATATAAAAAAAATTGGATTGGCTAATACATACATAATTAGATCTATAAAATAACTCCGAATGTTTTAGTGGTCTTATTTTTGGTATAACACAAACCTTATAGGGTTTATGGTTTATTGTAAAGAAGGTTTTTCAGGTAAGAGGTATAGTCCTTAACTAAGTGTTTTTTGTTTTAATTCTTCTTCCACAACTTTCTAATATTCTCAAAACAAAATGAGACAATAAAATATATGTCATACATATACTAGTACCTTATTTTCTTAGTGTAATGGCCTATTACAATTATAAAACTACATAAAATGGGAAATTAATTTATTATTCGTGTATATGGAGAATTGTCACCTCATAGACTGATGTCATTCACTTCCATCACCACCTCTCACATCTAGATATAATGAAATAATTGATATTTATATATTATATTAATTAAATATTTATCATTATTAAAAGATAATATATATGATTATATTTAAATAATTAATAATATTTTTATGATATTGTTATTATTATATAAAAATAAAATCAATAATTAGGTTCTTTATTTAATGATAGTTGAGAAATGGAAAATGTAATCATGCATATGTACAAATTACCATCTTTATGATTGTAATATAGTTTATTTTTTGTAACTATATTTCATTATAAGTTTCAAAGGTATAATTGATGAATTAAATTTATGATTATCTCATTATTATTATTCCAGTGACGATGGAATACTTACCACTTTCACCACTTTCAACAACAGAAATTGTTTTGGAATTATCAACTAAATATCATCAAAACATATGACATGAAAATTACTTTTTAAATGATTTTATATTACATGTTAATGGATAAAATAAAAGGAATAATAAAAATGAAAATTTTATTAGTCAAATAAATATTTAAAATATATTTATCAATATGGAAAATAAATAACATATGTGATGAGTTAGACTCAAGGCAAGGGACTTTATTTTATAAATCCCATTTAATATTTTGATTCCAACTCTTTTTTTCATGTCCATATTTTTAATTTTGGTTTGTGGATGTATTTATATTGTGATGGGTGAATTATATAGGAAATTTAATTTCTTTTCTCTATTTCATTCTATGTTTTTAAGAAGGAATCATTTTTTCAATGTGTTGACTACCTTTATAAAAAGTAAAAATTAATGTTCTATTTTAATGTATATGGAAATAATGAATTTTCCCACTATCATAACCAATTTATTATTTTTAGATCCCTTTAAAATCATATATGTTTCCCTCAATTAAAAAACCCTCCTTTTTTATGTTCTTTTTATTTTTAAAAAAGGTTTTTAAAAATGGTTAGAATATTTCAATATCCAAAAATGTTTTATTATTGGAGAAAAGAATATTTTTATGATTGTAATGATGAAAATCAAATCATCATATATTATGATTATATTATGGTTCTTGGAAATTATTTAAGGCATTTTGTGGTTACATTATAAAAGTAGGGTGTATGTCCCCATTATATCTATCCAATGAATTGGGTAAAGGGATGGATTTAACCAATTAGGTTTCCCTTAATAGACTATGAGAATAGAAAGTGATGGTTATCCCAATTGTAACCATGACTCCAATTTTATGTGTAACTATGATGATTTTTTATATGATACTATGATGTTTATTTTATGTGAAACCATAAAATTTATCCCATTTATAATAGTGATATAAAAATTATTCCCAAAGTTACCTATGGGATTTATTAGTGATTACTAATTATTTTAGAAAAATATTATGATTTCACAAGTTAAATGAATGTATATTCTAGTTTATAACGTTGAGAATTTTAATTATTTGAAAAAGTTATTGTGAGTTTTCATGATTTTCAAGAAACATTTTAGGGACTTATTTTTCCGTTAATATTTATTATGAAATTTTTTAGTAGAATAATTGGACATAGATGTTTATTTCATGCGTAGGAAAATGTAATATTCCAACCCAAAAAATTATTTTTTTAAAATGACATTTTTTTATAATTATTCCTTGATAATGGCTTCAGTCATTATTTTGTATATCACATTATGATATTTGTGTTTTGATACCGTATTTTAAAATGTCTTTCAATGGTTTATAAGGATTGTTAGAAACAATAACCAGGTCAAGATGAAACATTTGATGATATTCCAATAAAATAAAACTTATTCAATTTTAAAAGTAATTTTTTTTTGAAAAATGGATACTGAGTATAATTGTTCACTATTAATGTTATGGTTTATTATATATGAGTTAGGAAATAATTATATATAAAAATAAACCTAAAAGGACTTTGGTAATGTAAGAAAGTAAAATCTATTCAAAAGTAACTAGAATACTTAATGTTTAAGGATGATTCCTTATAATTGGTATCAGAGTACATAAGTGATTCTGATCCTAGGATCTATCACTTGTGAATGTTGGTAGAATAATATATTTCTGAACAAGTGCATTATGTGGAAAGTACTTACAGTAGGTATTTTACTGAGAGTCCCATCTAAGATTTTCATCCACCCATGGAATGCTCTTGTAGTTATCAATTATAGAAAATATTTAATAATTCCATACCATATAAATTGGTATCTGAGTAGGATGTAGATATCTTTAATGGTTAGGATGTTATATTCAAATATGTAAAAATTCTTATATATCCAAAAAAGAAAGTATCATAGGGAGAATTATGATTAATTTGATAAATTGAAAGAGTTGAATATAACATGGGTTGGGATATCTTAGTGTTTATCCTCATAATAGTTTTTTTTTGTTATGAATTAATTGATATTATCATATAGACCCTTTATTGTTTTAGTAAATGGTTGGATGAATCTGTAACCAAAGTAACAATTAATGTGATGATAAATGAAGTGGTTTCCTAAGTAGGATTTCATATGAAATGGGAGAGTTAGTGAAAACTATTTTGGTTATTATTGACCGGAATTATATTGTTATGGTTATAAAATTAAACCTTTTAGATTTTTCTAATTAATCATATAAGATAGAAATGAAGCTCCTTTTATGTTTAAGAGATAAATATATTAATGGTGAAAATATTCAATGACATAATTTTAAATAATGGGGGAATACACCCTAAGAAAAATTTTGTAATGGAATGGGAAGATGATTTCTATGTGATGAAGGAGGGAATAAAGTAATCATCTTCCAAGGAAAAAAGAACTATTCAATTAACATCATTAATTAGAATAATGTTACTCCCTATGAATCCATTTAATAATTTAAATGTGGGGAGTATGGGTATAATGAAATTCGATGTTGTAGTTGGAAATATCTGTAACAAGATCAACAAGACTATATAGATGAATGTTTACCAATTACTTATTCCATTATCGTTGAAGATGAGGAAACTGAATATGAAATACCGAAGGTATAAAATATATATTGGACTATGTTTTCATTTTGTTTATTCTTATGGAATGAATCATATTTTTTAAGAAGGATGTATTAAGGAATAATATGAAAACACATGGTTAATGAATAACATTAAATGACTACTCTATCTACATATAGGGATTCAAGATTTTTGATGTAATGGTATATTTAATTTTATCCTAATTTAAATTTCATTTATTCCTATTTTAAGGTTTCATGTGATGGGAATATATTGGGAAATATTTATTGTGTTTTAGAAGATGATTAAGGTAAATGTAACCCATAAAAATGTTATTTACAGAATAATTATCTTTTCATTTGTTGGATATCAGCTTAAAGGTATTTTCAACTTTAGTGTTTATATGATCATCGAGGATTAAATTTATTATTTCAGATATTTTTCATTTTTTTGTAAACATATTTTTTATCATATATATTACCATGGGATTGAAAATTTATTTGTTGATCAAGTGATTAATGTTATTTTGGAAGAATTTCACAACTTTGAGAATCTTATATCATTAAGGTAAACAAAATATTATATAATCTTAATTGAGGAATATATTTGAGTAGAAAAAAATATTTCAACTTGGCTTTATGGTAATTCATGTTATTTATGTAAATGATTATTGTATCTTCAAGATTATACTATTTAGGAAAAATAATATTTTTTACAAGAGACTTTAAGAGTAATTGATGTTATTTTGTGGTAAATATAAAATTTATTTTTGAAGAATATGTCATCAAATCATTATAATATTTTGGTTTCAATATTTTTTTAGAATATATTTAATAACATTATTTTTAGTTATTTAAAAAATTATTTAGTCTGATCATTGGGTTTTATCAATGAATTTTGGGGATTTAGTTATTATTTATCAGTATAATGTTTTATTCACTTGTGTAATTTTCTTATACCTTTCTATCAATTTTGGGTTTTTAATTTATAAATATGAGAGGAATATAACTTTATCATTTTTTGGATTGGGTTATTCATTTAATTTAATTTTAGTTCTTTAGGTATGAGAAATTCATTTTGAATACTCATAGTTGTGAGAATGTATGAGAGAGTGGTGGAAAATGTTTAAAAGACGATATTATACTTTGAAATTAATTATATTTTCTAATGATTATAGTCTATATATTAATGGAATTCTTCAACATTATGAAAGTGATCTTGAAGATGAATCTATAATCTTTCTCCAAAAACATTGTTTTATGATTCTGGGACCATTAACTTTTCAATGACCATATTTTCTCTCACTATTTGTTAATCCTTGAGCATTAGTTTTCACTTTCATGCCCATATTTTATTTTCTCACTAATTTTTTCAAACATGTAACCATCGTTATATGTTATTATATGTGACCTTAATATATCCATTTTTCTCTTATCACGATGACGTTTTATTAACACTATTTATGATGTGGTTAACCACAAATATTTTTTCAAATTTTACCCCCTTATTTACAAATAAAAATTTCAAATTATGTAGAAAACAATTTTCTGGAGATGGGTATAATGTCATATCTTGAGATTTCAATACACGAACATTATGTTCAATAACATGCACAACACACAACATTGAGGTCAAACTAGCCACAAAATATTATTATTTAAATGTGATCTTTTTAATTTAGAAATGGAATTTTTGTGTATTAATTGGATAACAAAACATTTTAAATATATATTGGTCTTAATAAAAAAAATATTATCGATTAATTGTTAGTAAATAATCATTATTATTTTAGAAAATTCATTTTCTTCATCAAAAATATTTTTTCTTAAAAAAATGATTTTATTTATTTTCAAGAGAAAACATTATAATTAATTAATTGAAACTTTGGAAAATGTATTGAAAAAAAGAACATATTTTTTAAATCACATAATAAAAATTCTATTTGGTTGAAATTTTGGGAATTTTATAGAGATTGATTTTTCAATGAATAGTAAATAATAATTTTTATTAGAAACTGTATTTTTGTTTAAAGAAATAACAAAGTAAAATTATACTTTGGATGAGTTTTAAAATATTATGAGTTCCTTTATAATTATAATTAAAATTAATCCACTTATTTAGCTTGAAATATAAAAAATGGATTCAATATTTGACATCATGTGGAACATGTTTATTAAATTTGTTCTTCATATTTTTTGCCAACATGAATAGTAACCTTAGTAATTTTTGTTACCATGGTAAAGGGTAAATCAGGTAATTAGGAGTAAAAAATAATATGATAAGTAAGATGAAATTACCCAAAAAACATTCCTTAAATATATTTTATGAGTCCATTTCATCCATAAAAATCAAGTATTCAGTCATATAAATTTTTTCCCATTTTTATATGGTTGTAGCCTTTCTAATTTTTTATGTAAAGAAAGGTAAAAAAAATGTCATAATCCTATTTTTAATAACTATAATATATTTTATATGATGATAAACAGAGGATATTTCTTGTTATAAATTTTATATATGTAATGTCCTGGAACTAGAAGCCCCTATAACTAGTGCCTTGAGCTGATCGTCACATGACATCAGGTGGACCTCCCTATACACCAGAGGCTGCCAACTAGTAGCACGAGTCTAAAGAGAAACATGAGGAGACTATACCCACTTATCATAGTAAAGGTAAAACACAAGTAAAATCAATAGATAATGATAACCAATAGAATAAATAAATAGGACACATGTCATGACAAATAATAAGTAACCAAGTACACATGCTATAACAAAATTTTCTCAATACACTACATACAAGGTAGTCATAAAATATAAGAGATTGAAAAAACGATTAAAAGAATCTAATCCTAAACTCGAGTCCCAAACCAGTCCTGACCTCCCGTGCACTAACCAAATATCCCATGAAAGAACTAGACACCAAGTCCTTCTCTTGAATATCTAACAGAAATAAGTAACATATGCTTGGGTACCCAAGTGACATGGTTTCCTGAGCAGGGTGTGAGTACAACTCAGTTAGACACTAAAAAAATTGTCTAATGTAATACCAAGTCCATACAATTCTGTATGAAAATAATCTAGTGCAACTAGAAAAAAAAGACTACATGGAAATTGTGTAAGTGATTATCTAATACCCATTTATCCACTAAGTTCTCTAGGGTCAACCAATCAACAAACTAACTTGGGCCACACTGAGATTCTATTCGAAGGAACAAGGGGCTTCATGGTTTTAACCGCAAGGTGTGTTCACTCATCACAACCTATCACATACCCATTAGTTTACAATATTAAATTGATAATTCTCATTATTTGTCTCATGGGTTAGTTATTTACACCATTTATGATACACTTTACGCAAACCAATTACCATGCATAAGTGGATAAGTCATGATTCAAATATCACAAGGGATAATCATTTCAAAACAATACACCACACTTACCTTGGTGCCTCAGTCCAATTAGTGTTATCAATTACATCACACTTACCTTGGACCCTTAGTCCACATTTCCTCATCTAACGAAACTGTTAGGGGCGTTGAGCATCAATGTGACTCCCTAACCTATGCATTAAAAGGGTGGGGTTTAGAAATTTAGTCCAAACCAACCCATTAGAGGAGCCTCAATCATTTATCCCACACCGGCAATCCATGTGCACATGAAAATAATTCCATTATCCATATATAATATACCTAATACCAACATATTCAACACACATAACATTTATAAATCACTTTTCTTATTTCAATCAACACATAAGTCATCCTCATGCCTTATCCCATTAATACATTTACCATTTAGATTTCATAACCCATTAACCCACTTTCTAGATTCCAAAACACTCTCTTATGTCATATTTTCCATTGTACACAATTAAATTTAATCTCATTTATTAACCATTTCACATTTAAAAACACAAACAATAAGTATTAAACACTTGTATAATTATCCTTAAACTCCCTTATGACATGTGATCAACTATGCACATTCAACATTTAGTTTATTTTATAACCATATTAACATGCAAACGTAAACATATTGGGTCCAATCCCTCGATCTTATAAGTCAATTCAATGATGATGATCAAAAAATACATTTGAAGCCACACCATGGTATAAAAAGAATTCAAATTTCATATTTAAACTCATCTTGATGATACCCTTTAAAACATGAAACTTATTCATTGAAAACTACAATGTGAACCAAGGATTTTGTTACCACTTCATCCATCCTAAATAACCAACAATCCATTTTCAAAAAAAAATTATCCCTGCCCTAATTTCAAAAATCAATTGAAATTTATTAATAAAACCACATTTTTAATCACATTAAGGTCAAAAACTCATTTCAAAACATTACTAACATTAAAGAAAATTTTTATTCAATAAATATATATTCAGGTCAAAGACCAAAACATACACCATTAAGACTATTTCAAAACCTTTTTAAAATTTACTAAATTGAATATATAATAGTTTCAATTAACTCAATAACCATACCAACACTCTAATTACATTTCTACTACCCAATCTCCCTCATGATACCCCCATCTCAATTTTAGAAAATAATAACAGCTTTCTTAAATGCTCGGCATACCCCATGGGTAGTCCTTGGTTCAATATCAAATCATCAAAAAACCCAATGGGATCTGTGAAGGGTCTCATAACTAAATATAAGGTCCAAATCACTTTCCTTAAACTCGGACATCAAAACACAACATGAAAGTAAAAACGAACAATTACCTACACCAATAATAGATCAAGACTATGGGAGAAAGCTTTAAGACCACCTACCTCATGCTCTAAGGTTATTATTCACCCATACACATCCCTTGATTCGAACTAAAACACCATTTAAATTCTCAAAGTGAGGTTTTTTTGGATTCAGAATAATAGGATATATTCTTGAAACCCTAATCCAAATAATAGAGAAAGAATGAGTGTTAGACTCACCTAGAGCATTGATTCACCATAAAAAACACTCAAAATGCACCAAAACCGAAGGATAAAAACCAATAGAGGGGTTGGGGGGTTCTATTTCATCACCCATGTTTTAGGGGTTTAAATGGTATAGAAAATCATTGAAGAAAGAAAAAATATCAGGAGGTAAAAACTAGAAATTACTACTTATTACGGGTCTCATGGTTTGGCTGCATGATTATCCAAACCATGCCTCAATCGTGCAGTTCCATATATCCAAGAGTGTCTGAGATGCACAATTTCTTAGCATCACCCATATGGCATGTAAATTTTTTGCGGTAACTGTGTTCTAGCCTCGATCAGAAATGGATCCCATGCAACATGGTTTTCTAGGCTAGGCACATGGTTTTTTCTAACATGTGATAACCTTGCGTTGTGCACTATTTGGCCTCTTCTCACCATCATTCAAGCCCCGCACCCCCAGAACCCTCCCATGACTCCCCATACACCAAAGAACTACTTCATTATCCAAAAAAGGATGTTCCACAAAAAATTAAAGGATGTGAGTTCGTGAAAGGTCAGGATCTTACAACATCGCCACCTTATAATGGTTCATCTTCACGCCACAACATTAAGCATTCAAGAGTAATCAAGACCAAAAGATTTGACCACGGGCCCACTAATCATCCTCACATCTGGAATTTAACTCCAAACTCATTCAAGTTGTAAGAGTTCTTGGACCAAGGAAACAATCGTACCCTGAAACAATTTCACCCACTATAATCCAATATCTCAACCTACTCCTCCTCTTGGATGCATCCACCTATCCCCATAGTTACCAACACCATGCCCAAGAGAATGGTCCTATTAACCCCACTAGACCACCCAACAAAATGGTACCGACTATAACATCCTAAGTAATTATAGAATAAACAAATTTCATATCCATTAATACTTTTGAATCAAATAGTGTTTTTACCATAATGAGGATTCTATCTTCGCTGGTGTATCCAACAAGTAAAATTGGGTTTCATGGAAATCTTATGTTGCACACAACTTTTAGTTGTACTAAAAAATAATATAATATTATTATTATTTTAAATGGTAGTTAACGTCTAGCCTTTGTATTGGCAGTAATTAACAGAACTAGATAAAATATGATTATACATGACAGATAAATATTTTAAAATTTATCTAATTAATTTTAGTTGTTTAAAATGAGAATAAATCCATATTTAAGCATAAAATATTCTAATATTTTGGAAATCTATTATTACCACCTTTTAATGGATAGTAATTTTCAAATATAGAATCCATGACTTTATATGTTATTTTTGACAAAAAAACCCTCTTATTTATAAGAGGAACATAAAAAATTTACTTTGGGTAGATTTTTTATATTTTCCTAATAATGTTCATTTTTTAATTAATAGTGAAAAATACTGCATTTTAAGTGAAAACTATCTTATAATCATATTTATTTATATGGTTATATTATATATAAAATTTGTTTTAAATTGTAATAATAATATTATTTTTAATATTTTATTCAATTTTGTTCGTTGTATGTAAGTTCACTTTTAAATTTTACATAAAAAAATGTTAATCTTTTGATAGATTTTACTTCTTAAAACCCCACTTTCTCGTTTTGACAAAGAGAAATAATTTTATATTAATTTAAGATAATTATGTGTTTTAAATTTTGAAAAATGGATACCATATTTGGAATCAGTAAGTCCAAATTATATTAATAGGTTACTTTTATTTTTGGGCATTATGAATAGTGACTCCAGTAATTATTTTGTTTTACCACTGTTAATGGGTAAATTAGGTAAATAAGGGTGAAAATAATATTATAATAATATAATTGCCTAATTTTTTTTTTCCTAAACTCATTGGACGAGTCATGGTATACTAAATAAACCCTTAGGCTGAATGGTTGGCATTTGGGAACCACATGTGTGTGAAAATGACATTTAGTTATTTTAATTTAATGTAATGTGAAATCTAACATAAACTTGTATCTTATTAATAAAATGAATTTAATATGGGGTTATACATATGATAAATTCGACTATAAATAATCATTGGAAATATAAAAATATTTCTTACATCATGGTATTTTATTTATAATTTTTAGACATCGAATAAATAAATTTATTTATGACACAATGTTGATGTAGTGATTACCTTGTTAATGAATGAATTTAATAAACGAGATTAAAAATATTAAAATAAATTTATTTCTAAACTTTTTATTCCATCCATGAAATTTATGGGTGATTTTGACTTGTTAAAGTTTAATTAATGGGGTTTTCTGAAAATAATCAAGTTTTTATGGATTTTTAAAATGTCATGATTTGAGTAAAATAAAAATAGACATAAATGAGTTTTTTAAAAAAGTACTATGTTATTAAATGATATAATATTACTAAAAAACTAGGATTCTTCCAAATTATTATACTTTTTTGACCATGTCATTAATGAAACACTTTAGGCTTAATTGACATTTTATAGAAACTATATTAACCATATAGTGGGAAAATACAAGAAGATATGCTAAGAGTGAAATTAGTAAACTAAGCGTTAAATATAACATATAAGGTTAAATATGATTCCAAAAATTTCCTGAAACCTATTTTTGAAATTATTTTTAACTATAATAATCTTATCTTTAATTAAATTTGTTTTGGATGTTTTTAGACTAAATTTAGTTTATAATAAAATAATCATTCAAGACATTCCTAAAGTACACCTCCTTCCTCTTGTAAAAGGCCATCGCCTCTATCCCTTAAATACACATCTCAAAACCCTTGGATAATTATTAATATTATTCAATAAGATCCCAACATACCTACCATATTTTTTAGATGCATTACCCTGAGAAGAAGTAATTTCAAGAATCACATTTAGCTTAAATCAAAAGCAGTTACCCAATTTGAGGTATAGTCTTCTCTCTAGCTTCTTTCATTTATTTTCCCTTCTCCCACCCCCTAAAATCTCCATATTCGATTAATTTATATCAAAAAAAGTGTCTTAAATATACTAGGATATTGTTATACCAAGTATTCAAACTACAATTACACACACCTCTAACCAATGAATATAGAACATACTGTTTCTGTGGACAATGAACTACTGCCTCACAAAACGATAAATGTTCAATTATATACTACTGCCACTCTTAGAGGACATTATGATGGATATATAATTATATATAATATATATTATATTTATATTTTCCCTATGATTCTTTAATTTTTATTTAAAACATTAATTTATGCTTTAAATAATGTGTAAATACAATAATTGTTTTGAGGAAGTGCGGACTACTACCCCCTCAATGTGATATGATTTGTTCATGTTATACATATAATGTATAAAGGATGGAGTTAATGAACCTATGTAACATATATAATATATATCTTATACTGGATTTAAAATATAAATATGTATCATTTTTTTCATTATTCTAATATGACAAAAAAATTAATGTAATGTTCATGCCTATGTACGACCTACCGTCTCCATCAACGGTACATTTAATTTTTTATCTCTAATTAATATAGATTATTATAAATATATAGATATATATATGTATATATATATATATATTATACTCATGTGTTTTTAAAATCATTAATATCTTTATTGATATGATGTACTTTTGACTACATGTACAACATATATCAAAAGAAGTTCATTTTCAATTATAGTACAGAATATCAAAAAAAATGAATGATATGAAAATAAATAATTATATAATTTTTATTACATGTTAATAAGTGTTATAAAAGGAAAAATAAACATGAAAAGGTTATTATTTAAGTATAAATTAACTTAATTTTACTATTCATGCAATTAAAGAATGAATGAGGCAGGTCAGACACGAGGTAAGTGAACCTCTTAACTCAATTTCCATTATTTTGGTTAATCATGCACTTCATGAATACATCATGATATTATTATGTGAGAAATAACTTTTGATGTCCTATATTGTATTTATACTATCTTTATGTTTACTTATAGTGAATACACGTAATCGATATATTTTATTTGTAAAATGATCTTTGTAAGGGACTTCATCTCAATCTCAACTCATTGAGGCATGTTTTGATAATATATAAATCCTTGTTTTTCATGGTGTATAATAAAACCCTTTTAATTTTACATTCATTCAAGGTGAATCTTTTATTTATGAATCATTTTACTAAACGACAAATATAATGATTCTAATGTTTTCGAAGACAATGAACTCTCCACCTCCATAATCATTATTTTGATTCCTCTATAATCCTTAATGTTTTTAAAAATAAAAGAAATCCCTTATTACAATTTTTTGTGTTCTGGTATTGAAAATGGTGTTTTAAAATTATTGTGTATTTCAATATCTTGAAATGATTTATTGTGATTTCAAATGAAATATTATTACAGAAATTTTTATATTTTCAATATTTTGTGTGTTATGATTATATAATGGTTATTTTACATTTGACGTGTGGTTAAATGATAAACCAATGATGAGAGGTTCTGTGATAAACCAAATTATGGGTGGTTCTCTAAGAAACCAAGGATGGGTGGTCATGTTATAACCTTAAATTCCTTGGGTATGGAAGTCGAATGTATGGCTATTCCATTTAGTGATATGTGTGGAAGTATACCATATGGTTATACCATTTAAGTATGTGTATGTCCTATGTTACCTTTATATGTTACATGTTGCTTCATAAAGGCTTGTGGTAACATTTTGGTTACAGAAAGGGTAATAAATGAGGTTATATTCAGTGAAGTATATCTACAACTTCTTAAAAGTGAAAATTATAACATTATAATAATGTATTCATTCTTTTCATGTTATCCCAAGACTAATTATTTTATTTGTTTATTTATCCCGTACTAATATTTTTATGTTTATACCCAGTTTTAAAATGTTTTTTCATAGGAACAAAAGAAGAATAGAGTCACGAAATGTTATGCTGTGAAAACATGAAATGATGTCATATTTATTTTTAAATAATTTTTGTTTTATAAAAAAAGATAGTGAGTAGAAGCCTCTACTTGCAATATTCAAGATGTTATGTATAAGTTATGACATAATTATCTAAATATCTAAATATTAAAATATCCTCGATGTTAATTAATGTGTAATTATCGACTTATCTCTAAATACTTTAATGTTTAAGGCTGAGATCATAATGTTGCTATCAGAGATCATTTTAGATATATTTAGAGGTTAGGATGTTATTTAAGCATAAGTGACCTACCCATAATGGTTATCACATTAGAAAGTGTCATAGTTATATTATTTAAATTGAATGAGTTTTAGATAACATTAGAAAGTATATATTAGTGTAAACTGTCCTCATTGGATAGTATATGATGATTCTTTTGATATACTAACACTAACCTTTTTGGTTTTAGTAAATGGATAGATCTTGAAGGCACTAAAGTAACAATGGATGTGAAGGAAAATGTTGTGGTTTTCTGAATAAGAAACCTAATGAAATGTGATCTATAATGAGAATTATTATGATTATTGTTAACTAACTACCTAGATTCATGATTGACCACTTAAACCATGATGTTTTTTAAGACATTGTATATGAAAAAATGAATTCCTATGTATGTTCAGGTAATCATCATAAAGATAGGTATATTCAAAAACATATGTGTCAAGGATGTGGAAAGAATCACCTAGGAAAGTGATTCAAAGTGACAAGAAGATGTTATAGATGTGGTAATTACGTTCATTAATCAATAACCTATCTTGGAAAAAGGAAGCGTTCATTTGACTCTAGGAAAGTGAAAAAGAAACTTTCTAGGTTTCAATTTAATGTTTTAAATGTGGTGTGCATGTTCATCATAAAAATAGATGTCCTCTAAAGAAGGTTTGGAAAATAGATTTGCAGGACCGTACAAATATATTTTTACCAATACCTAATTTCATTCCAATTGGGGATGAAGAAACTGACAATGACCTATGAAGGGTATGGATTATTTCATAGATGATGTTTAGACATTATTTAATCTTAAGATATGATTCATGATTTTGTCTTTAGGAATGAATTATTACAAAATAATTTAGAAAAATATTTAATGGATCATTGAGAATACTGGATGATAAAGATGTCTAAATTTTATAAATTTGAGTGTTTTGTTAGATATCTCGGTGATAAAATGTTTAAAAGTATTAATGATTTTTGGTTGATGAGAATACTTTGTAATAATTTTCTCTTATTTGTCTAACCCTTAATTTTGTTATATGAAAATTATTTTTGAGGAATAATAATATTTTCTTTTTTGGATGTAGATATAATAAACCATTTGGTTTTATATGATCCATGAATTTTAGTCAATTATAGGTTATTACTTTTTGGGATACAAAATGAAAGGTATTAGATAACATTTGAGTATAAAGAATATTATTTTTATTTTTGAGGAAATTATCTTATTATTGATAATTTTATCATAATGATATGGTTTTTCGAAAAGGAAAACCCATAGGATGGGTGATAAACCATCGAGTCTGGCATGTCCATGGGAATTTAACCCACAACCAAAGGATTACCAGGGGGCATCACCTAGCACTGACCTACATGAAGTCCCTTGTTAGTATTATTTATTCATTTTAGATTAATGGTTTTATGGATCTAGAATAAATTTATCTTTGGAACATATGGAAATCATTATTTTAGGAAAATGATTTGTTTATTAAGTGATAAATGACATTTTGGAAGATGTTTTCCCATTTAGAAACACTATATGCATAAGGAAAATAGAATATTATGAGATTTAATTTGAGGAGTAATGGTTGAATTTCATTTTGGTTGAATATATGATATTATTTTTTATATGTGGTAATTTATGTTATTTATGGAAATGATTAACCTATCATAGGGAATATGTGATTTGGTTAATTACTTTTTAGTATGAGATTTTAAGAGTGGTTGATGTTATTTAGAGATTAATGTTATGATTTATCATTGGAAGACTATGTAATCAAATCCTTCTGAATTTTTGATTTCAAACTATGTATTTATTTTTTTGAAGAATTTTAAGTAAAACGATTTATTTAATGGTCTTTGTTTTAGTTTGGGTATTGTTTTTTGAATTTTTTTATTAAGAGTTGTATTTATTTCTAAAAATGATTATCCTTTTTTGGGATTATCTAATATTGAACTAACCATTTTGGTTTTTGTTAATGTCTAAAGATAAGGGAAATAAATAGTTCATATTTTTTTGGATTATGTGATTTTATAGAAGTTCATTTTAGCACTTCAGGTGAGACCAAGTCATATTTAATACTCGTCATTTGGAGGAAATACGAGTTTCTTTTATAAATTTGTTAAAGGATAAAACTCTACTTGAAAAGTAAGCAAATATACATATGTTCTTAGTCAATCACATAATAAATTCAATATATCTATGAAAAGGAACTTAAAAAATAAATGTTTTCAATTCACGTTTTTTACTTGGTAATCAATGACCATTTAACCCATCACGAGTTTACGGTTTTTTGGTAGTTAACTTTCACCATATCATGTTTTCTATCACTCTCCATCAGAACTTTATAGTTTTTTTTCTCTTCTATATACAAGGTTTCAAACATGGAATAGTAGAATGTCTTATCATGGGTGAAATTTGTACTTCAAATTCATTATTTTAAAGTGGACGTTTTATTGACTCATTTTACGATGTCGTATTTGATTGAATTTTCTAACCCCAATTTAAAATAATGTGGACACAATTTTCAAAAGGGGGGAAGGATATAACATACAAAGTAATTATATAATAATAATTTTTCATATCTATTTATTCTAATGAATTAAACTGCAGTTTTAATGTAGTGGAGATTCTATCTTCGATGGCATACCCGACACACAACAATGGGTTTCTCCGAAAACATATTTTGCACCCAACTTTGATTTATATGGAAAAATAATATTATATTATCATTAATTTAAATGGTAGGTAATTCCTAGCCATTGTATTTGAAGAAATTACCATGACTAACTAAAATATGATTATACATGTTTTTTGAATATTTTTAAATTTATCCAATAAATTTTAGAGGTATGAAATGAGAATAAAATCAATTTTAAACAAAAAATACTCTAATATTTTTAAAAGAGAGATTAAGGCCTTTGAGGGAGAACCCTTTTTAAATCTATTTTTTATATCTTTATTTGTTATATTTTAAAAAATAAACTTCTTATTTTGAATCAAAACATAAAAATATAGTTTTGGTTAGTTTTTTGATTTTTTTTTGATAAAGGTCATTTTTCAATGAATAGTGAATAATACTGCATTTTACGTCAAAACTATCTTTTCAAATAATTTAATTATATGGTTATATTATATTTTTAATTGTTTTTAAAGTGTAATTATATTATGTTTTTTAAATTTTAGTCCAATGATTCTAATTGGATGTAATTTCACTTTTAAATTGTATATAAACAATATGTTAATCATTTCATATTTTTTAATTCTTAAAACCCGCTTTCACGTTTTGAAAACGAGAATTAATTTTACATTAATTTCATAAAATTTTTTGTTTTTGAATTTTTAAAAATGGATTCAATATTTGGAATCCTTAGATCCATATTATTTTAGTAGTTTAATTTTATTTTTGTACATTATGAATAACAACTTAAAAATTAATTTTATTTACCATGGTTAAAGGGTAAATTAGGTAAATAGGGGTAAAGATAATATTACAATAATATAAATTTACCAAAAAACAAGTCCTAAACTAATTTTATGTGTCCTGGTAGACCAAATAAGCCCTTTGGACGAACTTCTGTCATTTGGGAGCCACTTGTTAGTGAAAATGACATTTAATTACTTTTTATTTAAAGTTAAAGGAAATATAACAAAAGCATGTATCATTTTAATAATGAAATTTTAATATGGGGTTATACAAAAGATTAATTTTACTATAAATTGTCATTATAAATATAAAAATATTTCCTACATCATTATATTTTATTTATAATTTTTATACATCAAATAAATATATTTATTTACGACATAATGATGATTGAGTGATTATCTTGATAATTAATGATTTTAATAAATAAAATTAAAAATATTAAAATATATTTATTTTGAAACTTTTTATACCAAAAAATAATTTTAGGGATGTGTATGACTTGTTATCGTTGAATTAATGAAGTTTATTTTTGAAGGAATCAAGTTTTTATGGATTTTTTAAAACCCCTGATATGAATAATATAAAAATTGAAATAAATGAATTTTTAAGACAAATACTATTTTATTAAATGATATAATAATCCAAAAAAATAATATTCGAAAAAAATGACCTATATAATGTTGAAAATGTAATTAATTAACCCCTTGAGGTTCTATTTTCATTTTATTGTAACTATATTAACCATATAGTCTGAATATACAAGATGACATGGTAAGAGTTAAATTATGTGACTATGTGTTAAAGCTAAAAGATATGGTGAAATTTAAAACCAAAATGTGTCTAAAAACTATTTTTCGAGAGGATTTGGAACTATCCTCATCCTATATTATAATTAAATGACTTTATGACTTTCATAAATCGAAATTCAGTTTATAATAAAATAATCTTTCAAGATATTCCTAAAGTACCCCTACTCCCTATTATAAAAGGCCACCACCTCTAAACCTTACTCACACCTCTCAAGCCCCTTGTATCCTCAAAACTATACTCCAATATGTTCCCAAAATACCTAACTTCATATTTAGTATCATTAATGCGGGAATAAAGAATTTCAAGAAATCCTTTTATCTTAAATCTAAAGGAGTTATCTGATTTTAGGTAATGTCTTCTCTCAAGCTTCATTCATTTATTTTCCCTTATCCCACCACCTAAAATCAATTTAATCAATTATTTTTTAGCAAGAGATGTATCTTAAATATACTAGGATTTTTTATTCAATTTATTCAACGTACACTCACACACACCTCTATCTAATGGATTTAGAACATACTGTTTTGGTGGATGACCGACTACTTCCTCACGAAATGATTATTGTTCAATTATCTCTTAACGCCTCTCATGGGGGACATTGTGATTGAAATGTAATTACATATAATAAATATTATATTTATATTTTCCCTATCCTTCTGTAATTATTATTTACAACATACATTTTTTCATTCTATAATGTGTAAATACGATAATTTAATTTCAGGAAGTGCAGACTACAGCCCCCTAAAAGTGATTTGATTTGTTCGTATTATACATGGAACGTATAAATGATGGAGTTAATGAACCTATGTAACATATATAATATATATTTTATAATGGATTTATAATATACATATGTATCGTTTTTCTATTATATTAATATGAAAAAAATGAAAGTAACTTTCATGCGTTCGTACGACCTACCATCTCCATGAACTATACATTTCATTTATTACCTCTAAGTAATAATGATTATTATAAATACATACACACATATATGTATATATATGATATTCATGTGTTATTAAAGTCATTAATATCATCCAAGAGATGATGTACTTTTGACTACATGTACAACTTACATCAAAACAACTTCATTTTCTACTCATGTACCGAATATCGACAAAATGTCCGATATGAACATAAATAATTATGTAATTTTTTTAATGTAAAAATAAGTTAAATAAATTTCATAATAAAATTTAAAAGGTTCCGAAGAAATTATAAATTAACTTAAGTTTATTATTCAGCAAATTAAACAATGAACGAGGAAATTCCGACACAATGTAAGGGAACTTCTTAACCCAATTTACATTATTTGGGCTGATCATATAATTCTTGAATATTTCGTTCTAAGATTATGTGAGAAATTTTTTTTATTTCCAATCATTTATTTAGAAATTATTTGTGTGTACTTATATTCAATACACAAAATCAATCTATTTTATTTACACACTGATCTTTTTAAGGGACTTCATCTCAACATCCTTTGACGAAGGAATGTTTTGATAATATAAAATTCCTTCTTTTACACAGTTTTGAATAAAATCCTTTGAATTTTAATTTCATTCAAAGAGAATATTTTATGTAAGAAGAATTTTAATAAATTATAAAAGGATTTCTTTAATAGATGCGGTGAAAATTACCTCACTGTCACCGTAATCTTTATTTGGCCTCCCCTATAAGCCTAACTTTTTCTAAAAGGAAACAAATTACCTTATTCTCTTTTTGGGTGTTTTGGTATTGAAAATGGATTTTGAAATGGATTGAATATTTAAATATCTTGTAATTATTTCTTGTGATTGGAAATTAAATATTATTAGTGGAATGTTGAAATTTGAAAATGTTTTATGTGATATTATTATATAATGATACTTGAACATTTGACAGGTGGTTACATGATAAACCAATGATAGGTGGTTACGTGATACACCAAATGAATGGTGGTTCAATTATAAACCAAGGATGTGTGGTTACATTATAAATTTCAATGCATTTGGTATGGAAGTCAGCCATATTTATATTCAGTTTAATTAAATCTGTAGAAGTCGACCGTATGGTTATTCCATTTAAGTATGTTTATGTCCCATGTTTCCATTATATGTTATAGGTTGCATTCTATGGGCTTGTGGTAATATTTGGTTATAGTTAGGGTATTAAATGAGCTTATATCCAGTTATGTATATTTACCACTTCTTAAAGGTGAAAAGTATTACATTATAATAATGTATTCATGGTTTTCATGTTATCTAATTACTAATAGTTTTCTTTATTTATGTATCCCTTACTGAACATTTTATGCTCATCCTATGTTTTGAAAAAAAAAATTATAGGACATAAAGAAGAATAGAGGCCTAGACAGGATCAAGGAATTGTTATGCTGTTAAAACATGAAAGTACGTCATATTTCATTTTAAAGAGTTTTTGTTTTAGAAAAAAAAGGATTATGAGTAGAAGTGTATACTTGTAATATTCAAGATGTTATGTATAATTTATGAATTAATTATCTAAATCTCTACATATTAGAAGATAATAGATGTGAATTAATGTCTAATTATCAACTTATCTCTAGATAAGGTAATGTTTAAGGCTATGGACTTATACCGATAAGGAACTATATTAACCTAGTAGAACATATCGGGAGACTATCAGCGTGATCCTTTCTACAATTAATGGCTGAAAATGCATGCCTTCATCTCGCCCTATTTTTTTAAAAGCTCAAACAGTGACCCAAGCCAACATCATCAGAGGAAACATCCTTATTTTAACCACATCTCACAACCTAACCTAGTCCACAACTCGAGACCCAACAACCTTTGTTCATTTTCAAACATCTAAAAATCACAATGGAAACATACTCTTCATTTTAATGAACTCAACTTGTCATCATCCAAGCTAGATCCAACTACCAAAACTGATAAACCATGATGGATCCTACCCGACCCCATCAGCCCTGAACCATTGGTTACGTTATTATCTGACTACTTACCCACTATGGTTCTTCCCAAAATAAGATTTATCCCTTCACAATGATTTTCCTGGTATTAAGCACACACATAATTGAAAAATATAATAAAATAACCTCAAATCAACTTCCATAACATACCCAATGTGATTTCAATCTCACTACACCCAAAAATCCACAAGGAACCCATCAAATGGTGGAATTCATACCTTATATAATAACCTCCTAGATTGGACACCTCCATTGTACATACTCATTTAAGGGTAATTAGTTCTTCTTCAGAAATAATTCACCTTATAAAAACATTTTTATCCTTACAACGTTTACCATGGTTAGCTTATAGCCACCACATTGGTTCTTTATTTCTGAGCTCACCCAGGCCATCCCTGGTCGACTCACTCCATTGATTCCTGACATCCACTATTAGAACACTGCCACTCTATCTGTCCATGAATCTTTTTTTAGTCAAGGAATTCCACCCTTATCAGCACACACCTACCGATGTCATCCCCAATGTTTGGTAAAACCCCAATATCATGACATTTCCTACTCCTCAAACTTTCTTCATTCTCTACAACACTCCTCAACAAATCTCTGACATGACCTCTCTGATTACCTCAGAACTATACCGATCCCAAATATGTCATTCATGTCAATCAAATATCTCATCCAAGGCCAACCTAGCTTCCCTAAAGGTATCCTAACATGAACTAAAATGGTTTCTCATTTTATTCTTGAGTCCACCACATCCACTTCCTAGATTTATCCACAAATGCATGACTTAACACCACCCAGTACTCCATATCAGATTCTAACAATGACACCCATGACATATGTTAACATCTTGTCCATCCTGAGGACATCTCCCATAACTAGTAGAGGGTATAATATAACACCATATGTATATTTCACATATAACTCTCCTTGAGAGAATCCTCCAATAGGCCCATTCCCATTCAAAAAAAAATTAGGTAGCTAAAAATAAATCCATAGATCTCATAGAATAACTAATGTGATATTAATGTATTGTTCATGATCATAATAGGATAAAATTATGCTAGGAAGTCATCGACGAACAACACCACACCTATAAACCACTTACGTAACATCTTACCAAAGAGACACCTCAATATTATGAAGGTCTCAGTATTCCCTACTCGCCAACGTCTCACCAATACTAAAACACAAAAACTCAGATGTAATTTCTAACAAACTCACTATTACCATTCAACCTTCTTCTAAGAAGTCAGGACCCAACATTACTTTTGGAACCATTATGATCACACTGATCAATGTTTTCTTGCATGGTCCCTCTAATCATAGAAGATACGAAATGATCTATTCCACAGATCTAAAACCAACTTGTTTCTTACACTACCAGTGCCTCTCCACATTGATTACTTGGAGTACATGTGCGCTTATGTCTAACCAACTTTGTAACATCTCCCAATGGCATCATTCATCTCAAACATGTTCCCATAACTCATTATTCATTAGGACAATCGAGGTATTTCACTCTACTATAACCATACAAAAAACCCAACCCTATCTCAATCGAACCATGCATAATAAAATCTAGGACCATACATCCACTCACATAGTTGATCATGTCACTTGACCCATTAGCTTCATCAGACCATGGGATTTCTCACTATCCCATGAAATAAAAAAACCACTTATATAGACAACACTATTGTGTTAACAACCTCACCTAGGGTGTCCTCCAAAACAAAAGCACCAATCCATGGATTGTTGACCCTTTACTTGCCTATCCTGAACTATCATTTAATTTCACATCTAACTCCATAAAATCTATAGTGTCAGGTCACCAAATGATATTTTCCTTCATAAATATCCTTGCAATCAAATATAAGAACCCAATTGTTTTGATTAAGTGAGAGAAAGGAATATTTATTCACTTTTTTAAATCTCAATGGCATCCACTATGCATTGATTTTATCTTTGATCCAACCACATGTGCTTGGTATTCGAAGGCACCAACAACACTAGACTGACCCTCTCGAGGCTACCCTCAATTTCTCAAGATTAAAGACTCATAGCCAAAACTCAATCCACATCTCCTGAAACCATTAACTTTTCTACATAGCCATATTTGTTAATATTACACTAGGAAACATGATCTGTGTGTGACTACCATGGTCTGTATGTCTATAAATGAAACAAAAACGCAAAAACACCATAAACACGACAGAACTCTCTCCTAGGTCATAATCAAGAGTCAAATGATACCATCTCCCCAAACTAGATCAAAACAAAACAAAGGTCACTGGATTTGTCTAATCCAAACACAAAAATCCTTAAAAAACAGTTTCTCATGACTCTCATCCTACTAATTTCCAAACATAGTCTGTCTAACACACTAAATAACCATTTACTATAGATCCCAGACCCATGGTACTCACACACATACACTATCACCATGAGTTGAACACCCACTCAAGGGTCCAAAATCTTACAAAAAAGATATAAATCTAAAAAATACACCATGTTCACATTAAAACACATCATCTCACAAATTCATGGTCACAACCTAAGAAATGAAATAATAAGAAACATCCCATTTACCAGTATTCCTATCCCATCATATTCTCACATCCCATTATATGAGGCCTCAAAACTATGACACTCTCTCTAACCAAACCACCCGTACACATGGTCAACAACCAAACCATGTGACAACCACCACTGGTGTCGCTAAAAGTTCCATTGTTCTCCCATTTCACCTATTAATTAGATTCTACCATTGAAACACTTGATTTCAATTTTCATAACATTTCATTTTCAAAATCCAATAATTTACACATTCAAAACCCATTTTTATCCCATAATTTCATAAAAAATATCAAATTTATTCAAAATCACATTATAAAACATTTATTTTTCCAAACCCAAGGATTTATGTTTCTTAAATCCCTTTAATCCAACTTTTAAACACCTATAATTTTATTAAATTTCACTTTTTACACTAATTTGGTTTTTCATCAGGTAATTAAAAAGTAAATCAATGGAAACATATCGATGACCGTTCTACCATATGTGCCTACCATGATGCATGAACTCACACACCCACTATTGTCATATTGGTCCAAGAGATAAAACCTCATATATCAATAAAATAACATCCATGAGTTCCACCGAAGTTGGAAATATCAACAAACTATAAAAGAAAAAAATAGATCGTCATTTCCCACCCATGGAAAAATGGGGTGTCCCTTGTATGTGGGGTTATAAGCACCCAGTCACAAGTTTATTACCAAGACTGGAAATTATCATAGTCTCATATCTACCATTACCTTATAGTACGATAAAAGACAACCTTCTATAAATCACATTTAAAAGTACCCAACCAAGAACCCAATATCAATGGTGGCCCGATCCGAGTCATCACATGACCTCAGCCTCACCTCCCTGTATTCCAAAGGCTATGAATGTCTAAAGAGAATCATAGGGAGACTATACCCACTTATCCTAATGATGGAAAAACAATTAACCTCAACAAAAAAATTACCTATCGAAACAATAAATGGAAAACATGAAATAAGAACAGATATGTAACCAAGTAAATATGCTATAAATATTTTTGGTGAATACACTACATGACATGTAGTAATACGATATAAACCAATAAAAAAACTCTAAAATGACTCTAAAACTGAACCTGAGTCCCATCCTGGTCATGAACTCACATGCTCCAACCAAATATCACATATAAGAACTAAACACCAGGACCCTGTCTTGAACATGTAACAAAAACAAGTAGCGTCTGTTAAGGTACCGAAGTTCCATGGAAGCCTGAGAAAGGTGTGAGTACAACGTAATATACCACCACCGATGGTGTATATAGCAATATCTCATCCATTAAATAGTGTATAAAAATGATCAAGAGAAATAATCAAACAAGTAAACAAATAAATTATTTAAGAGTGAATCTAAGATCCATTTTATCTATTAAGTCTTATAGGGTCAACCAATCAACTAAATAACTTATGTCACACTTGGAGTCTATGATAGGGATAAATGGGTTATAGAAACTTTTATCCACAATGGGTTTTTACTAATTACACCCTATTACATTACAATTTGTTTAAAATATTCACTTGATCATTCTCATTGTTTGTCTCATGTGTTAGGAATTTAAACAAGTTACACTATAGTTTAATCTAGAAAATTACCATGACTAGTAGAATAAGTAAAGATCCATATATCACTAGGGATAATAATTTCATAAATAATACACCACACTTACCTTGTAACCTCATTCCAGGTAGTCTCATCAATCACATCGCACTAAACATAAATCGTAGTCCAGACTGTCTTATCTAAGGAAACCATTAGGGGCCTAGAGTATCCGTCCGACTCCCAAACCTGTGTATTCTAGGGCTGGGGTTTAGTGCCTTAGTGTAACTTGACCCATGGGAGGAGCCTCAGTCCATTATCCCACACCAAAAATCCTTACAAACATGATCATTCATCCAGTTACCACATATACCATATCACACACCAACATATTCAACACACATTACATTTATAATTCAAATTTCATGTTTCATTCAACACATAAATCATCTTCATGCCTTAACCCATTAATACATTTACCATTTTCATTTTATAACCCATTATCATTTTACCAAACACTCCATTATTTCAGGTTTTCAATTGTACATAATTAACATTAATCTCATTTATAAAACTTTTCACATTTACCAACCTAAATCGTAACTATTAAATAAATGAATCATTATACCTATCACTCCCTTATACCATGCGATATAATATACAAATTCATTATTTAGTTTATTTCATAACCATGTTAACTTGTTAATATAATCTTCATGGGTCCTATCTCACTAACCCATAGGTCAATTCAGTGATGATGGTCCCAACTGACATTTGAAAACACATCATGCTAGAAAACAAAATTCAATTTATTTATTTAAAATCATATTGAAGACAATCATTAAAACCTGAGGTTTACTATTAAAAACCCAACAAATTCCTCAGGAAATTTATTCCCATTTAACCCATCATAAACAACGAATAAAACATTTTTATAAAAAGTAAACATTTCCCATATTTCAAAAATCCTTTGAAATTTCTTAAGAAACCCATATTTTGAATCACATTGATCTCAACACTCCCATTCAAAAGATTACTCAATTAAAAAAACATTTTTCATTAAAAAAATATATAATAAGTTCAAATCCATAATATAAAAAATTAAAACCAATTCAAAACCTCTTGAGCATTTACAAAATCCATCTTATAATCATTTCATTTAACCCATAAAACTTACCCACACACTAATAAATTTTTTTACCACCCATTCAACCTCATTATACCCCTATCACATGTTTACTAAATTATGAAATAATTATCAATGGTTCTACATACCCCATGGGTAGTCCTAGGTTCGATCTTACATCATCAATAAACCAAACATGATCTAATAAGGGTCTCACACATCAATATAAGGTCTAAATCAAATTCATTAACCAAATACATCTAAACGTAACATGAAAGTGAAAAAGAAAAAATACATACCAATGTAACACATCAATACTCTAGTAAAAATATCTAATACCACCTACCAAATGATCAAAGAAGATTAATATCTGAAACACACACCTTGATTTGAACTCAATAATAATTAAAGACTCAATTAAGAATATACTGAAAATGTGAGGTTTTTAGGGATTAATAATAAGGGGATATTTTATAAAAAACCTAATCTAGAAAACTGAGTAAGGAGGAGTGTTAAACTCACCAAGTAGTTTGATTCCCACCAAAACAAATTCTAAATACCGATGAATTGAAGGATAATCACCCTTTGAGGAGGGGGAAGCTGGTTCATTACACGTACTATAGGGTTTTGAATGGGGTGAAAAATTATGGATGAAAGAAATAGGATAGTGAGGGGAAAACTAAAAATTCCAACCTTTTAAGGGTAAAAATATTTGGGCACAAGGTTTTCCAATCCATGCAACACCCATGTTTCTGCCTCTATCTAAGAGGGTCCAAGCTACACATTTTCTTGGGGGGGCCTATATCGTTTGAAAAAGCATGTGGTAACCATGTACCAGCCTCTGTCTGAAAGGGTTCCTAGGCCACATGATTTCCTGGGAAAGACACATGGTTTGTTCAAAAAATTAAATATTCATTTTTATATAAATTCTATCCACATTTCATTTCCAATACCCTTGTAACATTCCCAATATTCCCCATAAACCCAAGAACCACTTCATTAACAAAAAGAAAGGAAGTTTAATGAAAATTTAAATAATGACCTGAATTCTAGAAAGGTCGGGATCATAAAATTGAGAAAAATAATGTATTTATATTTAATATTATATTTTTTTATTTTTGGTTAAAAATAATTACCTAAAATGCTTAAAAAACATAGATGTAGTCATTATTCAACTAATTGAAAATTGAAATAAATGAACTTTAAAAAATTAAAATTAATATATTTGGCAATAATTAATTTGATAAAAACACTAATAGTAAAATATATATTTTTTGGGATTTATTAAATGTTTTCTAGTTTAATTTCATTTATTTCCTTCATTATTTATTTTATCTCAATGTTATTTTCAGTTCAATTACAACAATAGAATATATATTTTTTTTATTTTCTTTCATGGTATTTTTAATGAATATAGATTTTTAAGAGACTATAGCTTTATTTATTTCCCAATTATAGTCATCTATTTTATGTTCTTTTAGAATACCTTTAAAAAAATAATTCTCTATGGAATATATATATCCTTAATCTATAATGATATGAAATAAAAAATAATTACCTCTTTATGTGTTTTCTTCAATTTATATACTTTATTATATTATAGTTGAATTAAAATTTCATAAAAAAAATATTTAATAGAAGAAAAAAATTAACTGTTAAATAAGGATAAAAAATTATCTGTCATATCATTAAAAATAAAATATAATAAATAAAATTTAAATTAAAATATATAATTTATTGGAAAAGATATTTAATTTTTTTAAAAGTAATCTACGATGTTACATGTATAATGTTTTTGTAGAGGTTTGGAGGTTTGGTTGAATAATAATTTAAAATAAAGTGGTCACCATCACCTGATAAAGGCTCTCAATGTCAGGACCTGTCCCCCGGGGCCCGTGTTGTGATTACCCCAAGCCTGCCTTCCATAGGCCAGGGGATGACGACTAGCACTGAAGGTGTATTCCCTAAAATTGGGAAGGAATTGCCTTTAACACCTGTAAACTCACGCAACCATGCACACAAAAAGATACGAACATGAGTAAAATGAACAGTAAAAGGAGTGTGCACAATAAGTAAAAGGTGCTAGAATATAATCCCAACTGGAATTTACAAGAAAACTGGAACGTACAAGTAAACTGAGAAACTTCTGTGAACACTCGCAAATGATCCAACCTGATGGGTGGGTATAGCTCTCGAATGGTCATCTCTTCGGTATGCCTCGTCTAATGTCCACCTCCTAGCTACCTCCAATCCTGGTACCCTCTTACTCAGTCAGCGCTATCCATCTTCTGCACCAAACACAATAAGGTGGTGGTGTAGTCTATGTAGGCGTGAGTATAACGATACTTAGTAGGGACCCCGAGACCCTCAAAGGTCTCACAAAATCCACAAAGGATAAACCACAAATCATGTAAACTACTAAAAATCCTTCTTAGGTATATGCCCATACATATACATAAGCTATCATGTAAACCCGTCTCAACACAAGTCCCAAACCATAGCCAAATTACAACTGTTCCACGAAGGAATAAATACCACCAAGGTAACCGTCATGAAGGAAAGTACCACAAAGGTACTCCATAGAATAGAATACTAGAAGATATCACTATTAAGGTAAGTACAACAATGGTATGCCACATAGAATAATAACGCAAAGGTATCACCACGAAGGTTAGTACCACAAAGGTACATCACACAGAAGATTACCATAAAGGTAAAGACTCATCCCACACTAGGTATAACATAGGTATGATAGTCATGATGATTATATGTAACTACTGAATCATATTACTCTTTTAAGAGGCAGAACCATGAAGGATCCTAAATCATCTCCAGACCCATATAGGATCCTAGTACATCATCGGATCCACATAGGATCCTAGTACAGCATCAGACCCACAAAGGATCCAATTACATCGTCATACCAACATAGGATCCTAGTACAATAGACCCACGAAGAATCCTAGAGTAGTCTCGCATGGATTCCTATAGTGGATTCATTTGGGACCCTAAATCACATACCCACAACGGATCCCAAAACACATACCCACATAGGATCTGTTTCTCATGATACAACCAGCTACAGGTTTCCCGCACTAAGATCACTTGATTCCCGAAGGGTCCACTCCTAAATCCACATGTCGAAATCTCCAACATCCATGATGTTCCATAATGAAGTATCCCAAAGGACCTCTATGTAAAAGGGGTCTCAACGCAATAGATGGTGCATCAATCTGACGCCCGGTCTGTTTTTATTGTCCTTTTAGTCCCGTGGGCCTAGTTGGATTCGTGCTCGATCCAAAAGGACCGTCTCGCTTCATTGTTTATGGAACCACAGACGGTTCATCAAATGGACACTCCTAGCTCAAGATATGGCTGAAAGATAGAAAAGCTTGTACTTATTCTGGGTCCGGTCTGACCCAGTCACAACTCAAAATAAGGGAATAAGTGGGGGTACCGAGCACATATTTCACTACTAAAACTAAGGGAATAAGTGGGGGTACTAAGAATGTATTTGAGCCTCCCGCTCCGATGTGCTCTCCCAGAGGTTCCCATGCTGCCAGCGAACGCGCACCAAAGGTATCGATCACCATCAAAGGGCCCGCTCCCATCGATCCTCAATCTCCACTGGAATCTCGGTAAATGTAACCCTATCATCGATTTCTATCCTACCGTGGTCGATGATGTGAGATTGGTCATGCACGTATCTCCTCAGCTAGGATATGTGGAAGACATCGTGCACCTGGTTCAACTGAGGGTGAAATTCTAGGTAGTAAGCCACATCGCCAACTCTACTGAGGACCTGAAAGGGTCCGATGAATCTAGTAGATAACTAGCGGCACTGGCCAAATCTCCAGAAACCTCATCGGGGTGAGACCCATAGGAAGAAGGGATCACCATCCTCGTACTCCATAAGTCTCCATCTCATGTCAACATAATACTTTTTTCTGATCTGTGTTATCTTCATCCGCTATTGGATGATCCACAACTTCTCTGTGGTAGCATGTACCATCTCTGGTTCCATGAGTGCTGACTCCCAAGGGTCAGTCCAGCACAAAGGCGATCTGCAAGGTCGGTTGTACAATGCCTCGAAAGGAGTCATCCCAATGGTAGAGTGATAGCTATTGTTATAGAAAACTCCACCAAGGTCAAGTGATCCTACCAGCTACAACTAAAGTAGAGGATACAAGGACATAACATTTCCTCAAGGGTCTGAATGGTCCGCTCAGTTTGGCCATCCGTCTGAGGATGGAAGGCGGTGCTCAAATGAATTTGCATCCTGAAAGCCTCCTAAAATCCATTCCATAACCAAAAAGTGAAATGTGCATAAAAATAGAGGACAATCATCGAGGGTACTCCATGTAGCCGCAAAGTATCATGAACATAGAGGTGTCTGAAACTCTCTACTGAACCCTACACTCTGATAGTTAGGAAGTGGGATGACTTGGTGAGTCAGTCGATGATCACCCATATAGAATCATGAAACCTGGATGTACATGGATATCCTATCACAAAGTTCATAGATATAACATCCCACTTCCACTTTGGGTCCTCTAAAGGCTGAACTAAGCCTACTGGTACTTGATGCTCTGCCTCACTTGCTGACAAGTGAGGCACCAAGAGACAAACTCTGCTTCTACTTTCATCATTCCCAGCCACCAGTGCTGTCGTCAGAGGTCCTGGTACCACTCCTGGACGTACCGCTATAGGGGATCTGTGGAATTCCCTCATCATATACTCACGAAGAGACACTAGAACAATGGTACGACCTCTATAGAGGATGACATTGTCCACAACATAAAATAATACATTAGGTGTCTGTCTTGTAGATATCTAAGCATGTCAAGCCTCATAGTCAGTGTCCCCACGTTGCGCCTCCTTGTCTCACTGAAGAAATGGGGGAGTGACTGTAAGATACTGAAGAAAAACTACTCCATCTCGATCCACAAAGGATATCTTCAAAAAAGCCAGCTGCTCCATCACCTCACCTAACAGCTGTATAACAAATCTCATGCTGAGTGTATCCCCTACAACATTCCGCTTCCCAGGTGTATAGACTATCTTGAAGTCATAGTCCTAGAGGAACTCAAGCCAACTTCCCTATCGAAGGTTCATTTCCATTTGAGGGAAGATATACTTGAGACTCTTGTGATCAGAGTAGACTGTAAAATGTTCTCCCATCCAGTAATGTCACAACATCTTCAAGGTGAAGACTACTGCTATTAACTCCCTTTCATTTGTACCGTAGTTCTGCTAATGTTGTCTTAGATCTCAAGAACCATACATGATCACTACATGCTTCTGCATTAGGACACATCTGAGCCCGGTTCCTAATGCGTCGCAGTAGACTATGTACCCAAATCCCTCCTCCGGATTCCTCAAGATGGGGGCACTAGTCCCCCTCTGCCTCAGCTTCTAAGAACTCTGCTTGCATCTCTCTGACCACACGAAGGTTTTCCTCTTATTTATCAACACTGATAAAGGTGTTGTAACTCTAGAGAAATCTGGCACAAACCTCCAGTAGTATCTAGCCAAACCTAGAAAACTCCGTACCTCTTTCACACTCCAGGGTGGCTCCCAAGAAAGTACCACCTCAATCTTCGTAGGATCCACCGCAACTCGAGCCTCCATGCTGACATGTCCCATAAAGTGAACATCTCTAATCTAGAACTAGAACTTCGATATCATAACATAAAGCTAGTGCTCTTGGAGTGTGTCCAAAACTACTTGAGAATGATAGGAATGCTCCTCCTCTGTTGGTGAGTGTATAGGGATGTCATCAATGGAGACCAGCACAAAGCGATCAAGATATGGCTGAATGATCATGTTCATGAGTCCCATAACACTAATGGACTGTTGTTCACACCGAATGGCATAAACATGAACTTGTAATGGCCTTACCGACATGTGAAAGCCTTCTTCTACACATCCTCATCTCGTACTCTATGCTGTTGATAACCTGACCTAAGGTCTATCTTTGAGAACCACCGTGATCCCTTCTGCTGATCAATGTGGTCATCAATACTTGGGGTTGGGTACTTGTTCTTCACGGTCACCTGGTTCAGGCACCGATAGTCAACAAAATTTCTAAAACTCTCATCTGCCTTCTTGGAGAACAAAATTTGGGTTGCCCAAGGATAAACACTGGGTTAGATGAATCCCTTCCCCTATAAGTCCTCCAGCTATACCTGCAGCGCACAAAGCTCCACGGGAGCCATCTAATACACAGGTGTAGATATCAGTGTTGTCCTAGGGTACAAGTCAATGTAAAATTACACATCTCTATGAGGAGGTAGACTACGAACATCATCAAGAAAAAAATTTTCATACATGTCCACCACTACAGTATTGCTCAGACACTTCACATCAACCGCTTCAAGGGTAAGACCAGACAACTGATGAATGATCGACTTTACTCTCCTCCTAGTAACTCCATCCTATGCTGCAAAGGCTCCCCTATTGCTGGTGAATGTAAACATGGTCCCATCCATGCAGACACAGAACACTTTCTACCAACTACAGTCAATCCGAGTATGGACTATAGATAACCAGTCCAAGCCCATGATGACATCGTAAGGCCACAACACCACTACTAGGAGTTCCCATTCGAAGCTCTCACCTCCTAGAGTAAGCTTAAACTTCTGTCACCAGTGTGTAATCATTGAATCCTCTCCCGTAGGAGTCTCTAGCCGTAATGATCGATCCATCGACTCTATCAGAACCACCGAGCTCTGAAAAATAAACGTGGAAATAAAAGAATGACTAGAACCTCAGTCTATAAGTACTATATCTAAGGTGGATTAGACACAGATCGTACCTTGTATAATCTCCAAAGTGTCGTGGTCATATGCCTCAGCTACCTGGAGCTATGCTCGCCCCTGTCCACCTGCTCCCTGTGGTCGGTGTGGACCACCTAGTGGTGGTGGCGGTAACACCTAGAATCGTCACCCATCGCCAGCTGCATGACCATCTCCTCTTCCATGTATGCCTACTCCCTATGGACCACATCGATCGAACCTATGTCACTTCCTGGTCAGTCCTTCGACCGTCTGTTGATCACTTGTATGGAGGGTCAGATAGTCATGGGCCATGTGACCCTGCCCGCCGCATGTGTAACACTGCCTGCTCATCGCATGACCAGCTCTGTCTCTAGTTCCCCGCACAACTGACCCTGAATCCTATGGTCGTCCACCTATAGGTCTGGTCCTCTTTGTCCTCTGTGACATCTATCTGCTTCCAGCTTCAGAAGACACCACTATGTGATGCCCGGTGGTGGATCTCACTGCTGGCAATTGCTCAGCAAGAAAACTCTCCACTAAGAAGGCTTGCTCTAACACCCCCTCCTACATCGAGATGTAGAGAGAAATCATCAAAACCCAAATCTACGGCACAAGTCCTTGATCGAAGGTCCGTGCCCTGAAGAATGGGCCCTGGACCACATCAGTGGAGTAGCATAAGAGTTTGGTGAACCTCACTGAGTACAGAGCCATAGTCATGATGCCCTGCTGCCGATGAAAAATCTCCAGAATGCACACTGTACGAAGGGTTAGTGGAAAAAATTTGCCTGAAATATGCTTTCAACGTCTGCCCAGAGATGTTTCACCTCATCGTGAACCTGAAGCATCAAGCTCCACCATCTTCATGCTACTTCCTATAGAATATTGGTGGTCAGGATCACCATGAGATCAACTGATTCCCCTACCAATCAGAAGACTCTCACAGCGGCCTCTAGCCAATCCTCAGCTGCCTGTGGGTCCATCTCTCCCCTAAACCTGGGTGGCCTCTCGGATTAGAACATGTGCAACGCGCTCAAGAGGCATCCACCCTCTATTTCTCAGGATGGTGGAATTGGTGGCCCGATTGGTAATGATACCGCTGGTGCCTCCACTAGTGCCTCTACTGGTAACGGGCCCTCCACTGAGGCCTCGTCACTCGGTGGGCTATCATTGTGTACTATACTCGCAACCCTAGCTGGATGTCTGCATGGAGGCATCCTGAAAAGAAAGAGGTGTGGTATGGTCAATAAGTTATACCTGGTGAGCTGACTAAAATATATCACAATAAATACTCTTCTAAACACAGACACAATCAGTGTTTTCGTGCACTGATTCAGAAATCAGAAGTCAGGGTCTTGGTGTATGGATACATCGACCGCTGCATCAACACTGGACTCCCTGAACAGATAACCATACTCATAACACTTAACACTATTGCTGTTAAAAGATCGTTGTCCAATATTCTATGGTAGAACCGACTCCTATTATACCAATTTTTCACGACCCGTCCCTGGGGCCCATGTTGTGACTACCCCAAGCCCACCTTCCGTAGGCCAGGGGAGGACAACTAGCCCTGAAGGCATATTCCCCAAAACTGGGAAGACATTGCCTTTAAAACATATAAACTCACGCAACCAATCACACACCAAGAAATGAATATGAGTAAACTTAATAGTAAACCGATTGTGTACAGTATGTTAAAGGAGCCAGAATACAAACCCAATTGGAAAGTACAAGAAAACTGGAAAGTATAAGTAAACTGAGAAGCTCTTGTGAACACCCGCCAAGGATCCTACCTGAAGGGTAGGTACACCACTCGAATGGTCGTATCTATTGTATGCCTCGTCTAAGGTCCACTTATGAGCTATCTCTTGTCCGGGTACCCTCATCCTCAGTCAGCGATGTCCATCATCGGCACCAAACCCAACAAGGAGCTGGCGTTGCTCGAGTAGGGGTGAGGATAATGATACTCAGTAGGGACCCAGAGACCCTCAAAGGTCTCACAAAATCCACAATGGATAAAACAAAAAGAATGTAAACAACTGACAACCCTTCTTAGGTATATACCCATCTATATACATAAGTTATCATGTAAACCCATCTCAACACAAGGACCAAACCTTAGCCAATGTACAACTGTTCCACGAAGGAAATAATACCACAAAGGTAACCACCATGAAGGTACATACTAAAAGGTATGCCACATAGAATAATACCACATGATATCACCATGAAGGTAAGTACCACCAAGGTATACCACACAGAAGAATACGACAAAGGTATCACCACAAAGGTAAGTACCACAAAGGTATGCCACACAAAAGATTACCACAAAGGTAAAGACTTAGCTCATATCACGTATAACATAGGTATTGTAGTAAATATGATTAGATGTAACTACTAGATCACATTAATCCATTAAGAGGCATACCCACGAAGGATCCTAAATCATCATCGTACCCACATAGGATCCTAGTACATCATCATACCCACATAGGATCCTAGTACAGCAACAAACCCACATAGGACCCATGTACATCATCAGACCCACATAGGATCCTAGAACAACAAAACCATGAAGGATCCAAGAGTAGTCCCTTATGGATTCCTAGAGAAGATCCTGGTAAGACCCTCAATCACAAGCACAAAAAGGATCCCAAAGCATAGACCAACATATGATCCCTTTCTCATGTTACAGCTAGCTACAGGGTCCCTGCATGAAGCTCTCTTTATTCCGGGAGGGTCCTCTCCTCAAGTCAAAAATCTAAATCTCCAAATTCCACTAAGTCCAATGAATAAGTATCCAAATGGACCACTATGTAAAAGGGGTCTCAACGTAATTGACGGTGCTTCAATTAGATGCCCAGTTTGTATGTTATTGGCCATTTATCCCAAGGGCCTGGTTAGATTCGTGCTTGATCCAACCCAACCATACCACAACTTTATCCAAATATCAAGTGGGGAGTACCAAAATGATATTCTCTCTCAAAGGTTTCTAGAAACATATATGGTTTGTCAAACGGATGCTCTTAGCTGAAGTTATGGTTGATAGAACAAATAGGTCATAGATGGTTTGGGTCCGATCCAACTCGGGCAGACCGAATCGGCCCGACCCGGCCCGGTTCGGGTCAACCCCGCCTGAAGGGTCCGGCTCGGCATGCCGACATGACCTGGACCATGGGGTCTAGCCCGGTCTATGTTGCGGCCCTGCATACTGGGCAGCCCGCGCTGGGTGGCCCGTGGCATGAAGGAAAGCGGTGCAGCGGCAAGAGGTGCGGCGACCCCCAGGGTTGCGGCTCGTGTTGCGACAACCCTCAATGTAGCGGCCCGCTGTGCGACATCCCACCATGGTAGGTCGGATGGCCGACCCCTCCTCCACATGGCGCATTCGTGTGACGTAGCTCCCATGGCGGCCAGCTTTACCGACCGGCCTTTTTTTCGCTGCTGCGGCACAAGGCTGTGACTTCTGCACGGCAGACGACATAGACACGCTCTACCATCCTCTTCATGCGGCTGGCCTCTACTGGCCGCTGCCCTTGTTTCGCCGTGGCTGACAGGACGATGCCCTTTCTCGCCAGGGTGGTCGTGATGCCGCCTTTATCACGGTCGACCATGGTGCTGGCCGCTGCTCTCAAGTACTACTGGTGCCAATCACCGGCACTGGTCACTATCCTCCTCCACTTTGAAGATCCCGTCAAAAACCATAAGGTTGCAGAGAGGTCGGGCCATGTTTTTTTGTCCCACACCATCCAGGTTAGGGTGGTAGAAATCAGCTAAATAAATCTAGAATCATGATGAATGTCAAGAATTATTAAGTGGGTATTCAAACAACAAACCCTACATTTTCATTCGTTGGAGGAGGTCACGAGATAGATGATGAAGTCAGTGATGTCGGCATTTCCTTGATCATCGGTTCATTCGTCATTAGAGAAAAGTTCGATGACGTCGAAGAGTTCATCTTCATTCTCCAAGTCTCTCCCCAAATCCCCTGCCAATGTTTTCCACCCCCAAAAGAAAAAGGATCCAACATAATGTGTTAAGTTTATTAATTTAACATTTAAAGTTGTCTCATTAATTTAAGTCAGTTTGGATTAATTAATGTAGGGGAGTTGAGAGGGTTTTTCCCACATTAATGAAGTGTTCGTGTGGTTCAACCATTGATTTCCAAATTGAGAGGATTAAAGATCTCGTGGTTCCCACCTCCATAAATCAACATGTGGATTCTAAAATAAAAATTAAAATGAATTTTTTTTTATTTTTTTTCTTCCATGAAAATCAACAAAATTAACTTTCACCCTCGACCAACTACGGTCAAGGTGAAAGTCTCCTTAAGTGAAAATCGGAGTTGTGAGTTCAATAGTGTCCTCAAATTTCAATTCCATGCACCGGTTCGAATGTTACAAAAACCTGATCGCACGTTTCCTGAAAGTACCCTAAAAAAAGATCATAAATTCATTCAGGGAACACAGGGCCTCAGAATCATGCACCGTCAATTTTCATTGTCTCATAAAATTACAATATAATTGAAAATGAATTACATAAAATTTCCAGGTATTTACACACTAGTTATAGAATAATAGTGGAAGTGAATGGGTTGGTCCAGATGGAACACCGACTAATCATTGGATTGATATGAAGTACCTAGTGTCCCCAAGTATATTATGTTTATCTTGATGGTAGAATGATTTTTTACCTTAATTTTTTAACACATTAGGATTCTCCCCTTAAACCATTTAATTCCAATCCACTAAGTACCCTCTTTGGGATGTCACTTCACATTTGTTTTTTTATTTCTTTTATATTATAAAATACTTGGTAAACATAGTGGTTTTAGCTAAACAAACCGAGGTAATCCTTCACCATCCCTTTCATCCTTCCTCTTCCATTTTTCATTTCAAAAGTTATACCTTATAGTTTGGGAGATTAAATTAATTCTAACAATGGAATAATAAAATTCCATCATAACAGTGGGGTTTCCACATGGCCTAGTTGGTGGAGTATGAGAAGGATTGTTTGCATACTGTTCATCAATGTTTTGTGGAGGTGAGATATTAAATAGTCTATTTTTAGGATTTATATAATTTTGGTTGAAACTATTGGGTTCTTTTTTCATGTAAATCATGTATATTTAATAATTTACTAAAAATGTACATTTTATTGATATTTGGAATGGTTTTATTAATTATTCATTAATATTTATTTATGAAAATTCATTTGTTGATTTGATTAGTTATGGATTGTGGTTTATAAATTATATAATTTTTTATTAATGATTATTTTAGATTGATGAAATTGGATTTTTTTATAGTAGGTTGTATCGACCCATTATGTCATTTGTCTATTTTTTATTTTCATATTACTGTAATTGATTAACAAATCATATAAAAATATTAAATATTTATTTTTGAAATATATAAATGGGGGATTTTCATAAATATTTTTATATATGAAATCAAGTGGTTTATATGGAAGACTATATTAAATTAGGAATTTATAGATAAAGTATTTAATTTTATTCATATAGTATTAAGATAGAAAAAAAATACATAATTCTTATTATATTTCTGTCAGTTTATCATATCCTAAGAGTCATCACACAGTCATTGATACCTTTATAGTATTTTAATTTGGTCTATTAATTATGTTATTATTTATTCCATTTTATTTATATTCCTTTAGTTTCTGAGTTTTTATTATACTTATGGGTTTTTCCTGAAAACAATCCTTTTTTTATGAATGGGGACTAAGGGTTAGGTTTTAACATATAAAGTGACTCTGGGGAATAGATTGGTTTTCGATATATGGAGATCTTACAAATATTTATCCTCATTAATATAATAGGTATTTATTATCACTCATTTGATTAGGATTTATAACATTATCAATTCTAATTGATAGTAATGTTACACGTAGATTGAGTGTCCATTATCATTGTGACTTTCTTTTTTCTCATTTCAGTTCTGTTTTAACTAAAGTGTTCTCGATCTGGGTTTCTTTCTTTCTTTGGTTGTTTCATAATGATATTTTTGATGTGGTACATTTAAATTTTAATATATTAATATATTTAATGTTCTTATAAATTTTTAATTTGGTTTATAGGACATGTTTACATAAGATGTGTGTGATTTCATGGTTATAGGTTAATGTTATTGGTGATGTTTCATGTTATGAGACATGGTATAGTATGTTAATATCTTTTACTTCATTTTCATTTTAGTGTCTTTGTGGACGGATTATTTAAATTTAATGGTAAAATTTTTCTTAAATAAATTATTTCTATTGATGGTATACTATCATTAAAATCTAAATATTTTATAACATCCATGTGTTACTCCAGTAATTCATTATTTTCATTTCATGGTCTTGTTTGTTTATGATTTACCACTAGTATTTATTAAGAGTGAATGTTTTGGTTGATAGTTATTCCATGTAAGTGCAATTTGGGTACTCTATCATGTTTTGATTATTTCAATTAAAATAATTTATATTTATATGGTTTTAATATTTGTTTTTCATAATTAGAATATTTAAAGTTTACTATTTGGGATAGTTTCTAATATTATGTCTAACTACATATCTTTTCATACTAAATTTAAAGATGTAATTATTTATTATTTTTTATCTTAAGATGAAATTAAAATTAAATAATAATATGCATGTAGTGAGGGGAGTGTTGTTATTTTATATTAAATAGTAGGTATCAAAATACACAATTTTCTCTCCTTATTTTGTGGATACAATTTTGGTTTGTGTACACTATATTACAAGGTGAAATAAATTTTCATGTTTTTTATTTTGAAATAATACCTCCCAATGGTTACTCCATGTTCCACCTCTACAAACTGTTTCTAGGAATTCATTGTCAGTTTATTGGTGTGAAATTATTTTTAAGAACATTATACTCAATAGAAACATGGTATATATTCACTTCCAAAATATATTATAGGATTAAATCCGCATTTTTTTATTATCTTCTAAGACCATATGAGACCAGCTTCTTAATAAGAGGTCTAAATATATATCATCTAAAAATTCATAACATAAAAAATAAATAACTTTGGATTAGAATAATTAAACATTTGAACTATAATTTCTTTAGTTTGTCTTCTCATTAAATGACATGATATTTAAATAAAACAACATCTTTATAATCTATCTTTGAAAATAATTATATTTTTGAATTACTCACCTCCAATATCTTCATTTATTTTTTTTGAAATAAAAGAAAACGATGTTATTCACCCTATTCCATAGCATCCATAGCATTATTATTAATTTAAAAAAATATCTAAACTATATTTCATTGATTTGGATCAAACCTGATTAATATTATGTTATCATATAATCATAATTTTAATAAAAATTTAATTATATTCAAGCATTCTCATTCATGTCGATTCCATATCCACAAACTCAATCAATATCTTTCATATTTAAATTAAAAACGAGATATTTTATTTTTATAGATATTTATTCAATATGGTTTTGAATGTCAATCATCCGGAAATAACCATGTCTAGATAAGACTTCACCTCTAAAAACATTGAAATCCTAAACTCTTAATAAAAAAAATCATCTATTTTTAAATTCAATTTTGAACATGTCACAAACCACCATAATATAAATTTCTCTAGATTTTGTAAAATCTATATCCATATGAAACAACTACTTTTGTGAATTACTCTAAACTTTTTCTAATTTCTTACCAAACCCATAAAATACAATAAAAAAAACAATTTAGTCAATATTATTTTATTCTAAACCTCCCTTTTTTCTAGTATGTCATTTTGGATATGGATTTATCAAAATAGTACGATATGTTTGAAATATTCAATCATAAAAAAATTGTTATTAATCCTTTCAGGAGGTTACTATGAATTAAACAATGTCTTAATGATTTTCAATGTCCTATTTTTTCATTTCATATGTGAGGACCATGATAACGGTTCTTCCTCAAAATAGACCACTCTATATTTTTTAGACCATTTGATTTCAAGGACTACAAACAATATTTTGGGGTTCAATGTAGTAAAAATTAAACATACACTCACACGATATATGAACCATCATATTTAATCATAAGTGAGCATTATTTTACTCAATCATGGAATTTTGAATCTCAAGGTTAATCATTCACCAATAGTATATTCCTCGACATTAATATTAAAATCCATAATGAAACTATAAATTTATCACACACCACTAATTTGCTTAAAATTTAATCTCATACAACCATTTTAATATTCAAGTTAATCTTACACAAAATTTAAAAAATTATTACTGATATTAAATGAATTTCATTTCAGTGTGCTCCAATGAGATGTAGAATTATTCATGTTTATTCATTATGAAGTAGTGGTGTTTTTTTATAAAATACCATTATGGTTTATACTAATAAATCATTGTAATATTGTCTTGCACACACTAAAATTATCTCAACTATATTGAATTCCTTATAGTCAGATCTTCCAAAGAATAGACTAGAATTGGGATGTTATTCTTTTCCGAATTTATTCTATCCATGTCCATGTAAATCATAGATTCACACACTCCTACCAATGATATGTCATGCAAAAATAAATAATATTACCTTAGAACAATAGCCTTTAAAGATAGATCCATCACTATTCATGTGGAACATATATTATATATCCTTGATATAGAAATATATCAAGTTATACATTTAATTTACTTCACAATTACCTCAATATAGTAAGTAATGAGACTTCAATGATTTCATACCAGATTATAAGTGTTAAGGAATGATTTTTTAGAGACACTTTATTTGTTATTTTTTCATGTTTAAGGTGTTGGGGAGTGTTTAAGGGTATCACTATGATATAAAGAAATCTTTTTAGCTATAATTTCAATAAGTATATTGCATTAAAATATCATGGGGTTCTTTATATGATAAAGGTGATTATACGGACGTTTGTTTAATCATATATATGGGTGGTGATTCTATGAAAATAGTCATTTCAATGTGATTCGTTTTATGTTGAATTGTTTTTGGTCTACCATTTATGGGACTATTGTAATATGGTTTATCCTTTACATAATCATCTCAACCTTGGGTTGATAAGGTTTTATTTATTTTTTTATACACTATTATGTGATTCCTATAATTTCAAAAAATTTCATTTGTTATCATTTATTGAAATAATTACCTGTTTTGAGAAAAGGGAAAACCAATTTGGAGTCTTTCTCTATGATTCTTTGATATAGCCATCGTTGCACCAAATATTATTCATCAAGAACCACCTAATTTCCACTCATTTTCTCCTTTATACATCAAAACACATTTGTGTATATAATAATTTTGTGGTGGTTCTAGGATTCCATGACAAATTTCTTGTATCTTCCTTCATGTTGTGTTTCTTTGATTCAGGGTATCTATTTTTTATCAATATCATTTAAATTATTATTTTCTCTTCTAATGAGGTCATTTAAATGGGGTTTATTGGTTTTGGTGGTATTTAATGGAGTTTTTGTATTATCATGTTGATGGTTATAGGTATGTTTTGGTTCACAATGACTATTCAAGATATTTTGTTCAAATTTCATCATCTCACTCTTTATAAAAAATCATCAAAGTTGTGCTTCAATGTATGGTATTTTCATATTGTCTTTTATAATAATGTATGAAAGTGGAAATAACACACTTTTGTTTTAATTGGGAGGGGAGATAAAATTGACCTAAAAGGTAATGAACATGAATTTTAAGAGAAGGAGTGGGGAAGGTTGTGAAGAAAATTTCATTATGTTATTTTTCATGCTATTGATCATATGATATTTCATACATTGTGTGGTAGTAGATTTTTGTATTTTTATAATTATTTTTGTTTTATCTTATTGTTTATAAATGGTTATGAGACATAAATATGGGGATGAATTATTTTTATATATGAGGAATTGATCATTTTAATTGATTTCTTATAGAGTTGATTAATATAGATGAAACATTAGGTGACTATATTAGAGAATTTGAATTCAATTCTATTTTTGAAGTTTATTTTTTTACTTCTAGGATAACATGTTTAATAATTGATTAAAATGAATATAATTGTTTAATTATAACATCTATAATAGGAACGAAAGTGCTGATATCTAGAAGTGAAAATTTGGGGGAGTTTGTTCTGGTATTATGTTTGATTACGTTAGATTGTTATCATATGATGATTTAGTTGTTATTATCAATATTATAGCTATTAGAATATTAATATGCTTTTTATGAATAAATAAATCATGGTATATTTGGTTTTTGAAGGGTTAGGGATACTTATGATGTTTCAATAGAGGTTATTTGATGTATATTAAGTTGGAATTGTGTTTTTTATGATGAATAGTGATGTCCTTGATCTGGTATCAATTGGTATAATATGATGATAGTGATCTTGTGATAGAGGTATTGTTTTTCATTGTGAATATTCATTAACTATAATTAGGTATGTTATATTTAATCCAAAATATTTAATGAAAATTACATAAAGAAAAAATTAATGGTACGAGGTTATAATGTCTTAATAATGACGTAATGGATGATTTGATAATTAATCTAATGAATTAGTTAACAATAAATTGAATATAATATTAATCGATATAGATATATTAACATGAATAAGTGGTGATTAGTTTATATGTTGTATTTGAAATAATAATGTTCCGTGAATTTACTCACATGGAATAGCTAGGTTAATATGTTAATGTGGATTAATTTAATATAGGTTGGTTAATAATGTTAATGTGATAACTAATGAAATATGAAATTGTTTGTGATATTTTTTGTTCCTAGAATTTATATATCTTAATTTTGTGTGTATATTTGTAATCATATTTTTCATGTAGTGAAGATAGTATTATTGTATAGTCATATCATTAATTAGTAAACCTTAGATTGGTTTCTGAGCTATGATATGTTTATTATAGTTTTGTAATTTATTATGCTATATCAACAATGTTGGGCAACGTGACTGACACCCATATAAGTTTATGGGTTTCTTTTTTCAATCCAAATATCTTGTTTATATAGTTTACTAGGGGATAACTACTACCCCATCCCCCCTCCCTATTATAGACATAGTATTTCATATATACAAATGTGGTTCGTGAAGAATTATGCTTATGGTATATGGATATTAATCGAAAATAGTGGATTATAATTATAGCACATGTATGCGTGGGGTATATAATGTCTTATGGTTTTTCTATTTATACATGTATAGACAATAATGACATTTAATTATTATATATTTATGTATTCAAGAGATGGAACTACTTAAGTTGAATATAAAATATATAGAGGTTGTAATGGATCTATGTAATTATGTGTGATGATATGGATGGAATGGTGATGTTATTCAATTTAGACTAATGTGGATATGATTCTGGGGATGTGGTAATGTTGTGGTATCTGGTTATGTTGTTTATAGAGGGGGAATGAGAACCATGACAGGTGATGTATGAGTTTTGGTTTACTTTTTTAGTTGGAAATTGGTGGCGGGGTATCACTCTAAATATAAATCATTTCGATGACATGTCACTCATATTTCTATGTGATATTTGGAATGTGATATTTGGATATGATGAAAATTTAGTTGACATGGGTTTGGTAATGGGTTTGTTAGGATATTTATTCATTGGAGAATTTTTTTTCTTGTTCCACATTTATACGAGGCATTTTAATGAGGATAATACTATGTATATTTTTATGATGACCTATATATATATATATGTGTGTGTGTGTGTGTGTGTATTTGTGTGTGTGTGTTTTCTAAGTCACCATATGGGAGTTGGTGAGTTGGATATAATTTAATAGCTCACAAAGGTTGTTTTTATCAGTCATTGATTTTTATGTTTATATTGTAGGATTTTGGATTATGGGCTTTCTATTTTAAAATTATTTGTTATGTATAATATTGTATGCACGATTAGGATGGATTATTTATTATATTTTTGAGATTATTAGTGGTTATTTTTATATGTCTATGAATTATGTGTGAAATTACACCTATATATGTGTGTTCATTAAACTCGGTTCTAGCCTCCAACCTATATCCTATTGGAGGTGGGTTTCAAGGGAGATCATTGTGTTCACTAACTTCAAAGGAGGGATTCATATGGAGGGAGGTAGTGATAAAGTTATATAGAATATTTTTTTAATTAAGATAATGTTTGTATCTAGGTACTAGTGATGGTTTCCTTAGATTAGCTGTGATACAATATCAGGTAAACATAGTACATGATGTGGATAAGGGTGACCGACTTGGACACAAGTTATTAAACCCCCCTTATGATTTTATCAATGGATATTATGGATTCAAAATGTTTACGGTGAAGGGAATCCACATGTTGGGTAAGGACTTAGGGAACAATCACGAATCATAATTGTTTCACCTTTAGTTGATATGGATAGAAAAAGTTGAAATTAATTACATTATCTTAATAATTGATTATTTTTTTGTGGTGGAATCCAAATAATCGTGTTTTATTTTAGTGATGGAATATAGATTATATCCCCATGATGTTTGAGAAAATTATGTGCAACATGATGTTCATGTTTATAATGATATTTCATTGATGATGAGGATGATGCTTTAAGGATGAAATTGCTTGAGTTTTCTACAAGATCCCACTGATGTATTTGGAATTGTTTTTCTATCAAGAGAACAAGATGTGGTTAATATAGATAGAGATCACTTTCACGTTTATCCATTCTTTTAAGAAGCACTAGATTATATGGGACATATAGTTTCTTCATGGAGTTACTCATTAGTGGTGGATTTTATTTCTTGGTTATCTTGTAGAATAAAAAGTATTATGGTATGAGATTAGAAATGTTTCTCTGTAATAGATCCTTCCATACACTATAATGGTGACATGATGGAAGGGATTTCTTTCTCTCTAGTAGGCGAACTCCATTTAGTGGGAGTATGGGAAATTTTTTAGGAGTTCATTCAGTATGACTTAAATTTCATATTGAATGAGGAAAATATAACATGAAATTTTTAGGTGGAGTTTCCTCCAATGATTCAGTATCATGTCACCACATTCATAATATTGAAATTAATCATATTGATAGTGAGGAATAGGGCATAAAGAAGATATAGGCTCTGACCATATCACCATGAGATTTGATCCATCAAGACCTCCAAAGGAGAAGATATATGTATTGGGGTTCTCAATTGTATAGTTTTTAAATTTTTAAGCTAGTTAATACTCAGTCTCAACTTCCCATATCTCACTAAAACTGATCAAGAAGTTCTTGAACCTCTATTAAAACACATGAATATTTTTTCTTATGGATTCATGGACATCAAAACCATTTATGTATGACCCACATTTCCTATTATAATGGAATCAGTGACTCATTAAATCTAAAAAACCTAATTAATTTTTGGCACACCAGACATAGGGCATGAAAAAATGGAATTAAAAATACTCCTCATTTAGAACAATTGATGAACATGGACATCTTTACAAAATCAATTTTTTTATCATTCACTATTTCTTTTCACTTATTATATTTTTTTTAATTTTAAATTAATTTAAATAAGAAATGATAACAATGGTTATTATTTTGGTTTAAAAAATTATAAAATAATATCAAATGTGGAAAAGAAAAAGCAATAGTTAATAAGAAAATCAAATGATTCCAAGTCCACAGTGGATTCCTTCATTGTTATATATTTTTTTACATAAATACATTTTGTTAAGAAAATTAATATATTTCACCAAATACTCCCCTTTTCTCAAATTTTGTGGAAATAAATGCACATTGGAGATCTCCCCAACATATCTATCCCCACATACTCCACACTGAAAGGGTAGTGATCCCATAAATCAAGAATATACACCTTTCAAGAATTTAACTCCATCACAGGTCATTAATTAATTATCTTCTCAAAATCTAATTTTTTATTTAGCTATTCAATAGAAGGGAAAAGTGTTATTGAAGTAAGATAGTATGTTAAACCTTCTAGAGGTAAAATTTGAAAATTACCTACCCAGACCATTTCAATATCACTACCCACAACAAAGTTGAATAATAACCTTAATTAAATTAATGAATAGGAATTAATAACACCACATGTTTCCCTAGAATCAATACCCTTTATCACATATACTTTAATGAGGAGTTACTAATGATCATGGTGGGAGAAACCTATGAAGAAAGAGGGTGATTGTGAATATTAATTAGCTAATATATAAATATTATATGAAAGAAATTATAGAAAATAATATTGAAGTGAAACCCAACTCTATATTTAGTTAGAGACTGAAAATTCACCCCACTCTTTCCAATGTGAAAATTAATCAAATTAAATTGGAAATATTATTGAAATTTACAGTTTATATAATTCATTCTATAAAATATTTTTCAAGTATTCCCTTTCTCTAAAATTATTTGAAACTTGAACTGTTATTTTTAACTGATTATTTTAATTAAATATCACGTGAGATCATTTTTTCAAATTCTCTGTCAAATAAAATATATAAAAATATATTTTTGGCAGGAAAAGGGATTCCATGAAATTTCTTTCATTTATATTTTTTTATGTCCTCCATGTTTTAGGACGATAAATCTCATGGTCTCAAAATAATATTTTTGTTGAATTCCAATATTTTCAAACTAATTCATGCATGTTTCATAGTGGTGTTTTCTCCTACTCATAGGTTAAATAATATTCTCCATCGATTCAGAACCCTTCTCTATTAATATATTGGTTATATATTTTATATTCTTCTAATAAGATATATCTAAAATGAGTATGTTGGTTACAATTATCTTTGTAAAAATTATTATATATCTATCTGGGAGTCCGACATATTGTAACATGTCACATAAATACCCCTCAGCCTCATCTCTTTGGGAATGTAAAATACATTTTTTATCAAGAAATTGAATATTAAGAATCATAATGATGTTTTGGAATGAATATTACGTATTATAAGAAACTCAACAACTTTTATATTATTGGAATATTATATTGTATTACTTATCATCCTCAATTATTTTATGAAAAATCCATTATCCATATGTAGATTGTGAATCTTTGGAGTCACCTTTACATATAATGCACACTTTACACTTTTATTTGACATATCCTCACTATTTTAATACATATGATTAACTAAATTTACTTAAAATTAATCAAAACTCATTTTAATTCTTATCCAAAAAAAATTAAACAAAGAATAATTTTTTAAGAAATAAAATTCAAAAAAATTTTCCTATTAAAATTCATATCACTATTAAACCCAAAAGATAAACATGTTATAATTTTTCATTAATTATAAAAATCAAGGGGTTAAAATCCATTATTTTCAATAAAAAATATATAAAAATATATTCTCTATCAATTCCCCCAAACACAAATAATTAAATCATGGTATATCATCATGTATCATTGTAAAATTCTCATAAAAATAAAAAAATTGAAAATATTCAAACATATATCTCAAAATAAAATTTTATACACCTCTATTATCAAATTCAACTCCTTTTATTTTCCATTCTAACATTCATATATGGAATTATGAAAATACATGGAAATTTTTTGTTTCACTATAAGATTATAAAACATCCAATTTATCTACATTACATGAGAAGTGAAATTTATTTAATCTAGATATAATTTTTATGGAAATATCAATGGTTAAGAGTTGGTGGGTTGAATTTTGAAAACTCAATGGATGAGAAGAAGAATTGTTACCCTTTAGAAATATTTTCTCAATATTTAATTGAAATCTTAGAAAACAATTCACTCAATCCCATTTTAAAAATGTGACACTAATATCCCATTTTTTTTGAAATGGGCCATGAGTCGTGACTATGTGTAATAATAAAAAAAATCATCAACAATCTTGGTTTTCACCACCTTTTTAAATATATTTTCTCAAGGAGGATGAAATGATAGATTAATTTAATAAATAAATGATGATTGATTTCCTTTTCAAGATTAGTGTAATGTTCCTCAAAATTAAGAATAATTAATAATTCAACATAATATCAACCTTTTCTATATTAATGTTTTCATGATTATTTTCTATGATAAAAGGATAGAAATAATGAAATTATTTTAAAAATTACCCATGATTTATTTTTCTTTTTTTTGTTGACAAGGAAGTGAAATGAATCTTTAATGTAGTTTCATTTAGTGTGAAGTGTAGAGCCCCTAGTTAGATTGATGACAAAGTGGATGGATGGGGGTGAATTTTTGGATTAATTTTTAAAAAATAATTCCTTTGAATTCAACCTATTAAACATTTTATGGTTCTCTATACACTTGGTGATATATCACAATCTCACTTCATATGCAGAAATAATAAGAGAGTACATGTGATACAGGTTTTTCAAGGTTCAACATAAAGACCTACTACATTAAATGTTGGTTATTCCACAAAAAATTTAGTATTTAATAAAAAATAATTTAATAAAAATATTCATTATCAATAGATTTAATTCCCATTCATTCATCTCCACCTTAATGAATTTTTCCTCGGGCACTAACCAAGAGACTTCATTTTCTACTTGCTCCAACGAGAAGACTTCTACTCCACCTAGCTCCAATATAAATTATTCACTTTATTTAAGTCACGATTGACTATAGTATGATATTTGATCATAATTTATGGGATTACAGTATTTTATTATCCTATTTTCTTTCTCAAGAACATTATAAATGATGATCTCGAGACTCCTTCCGGATTTGGTTTAATTGAGATTCTCTTCAATCATTGAATGATCGAGAACACAATTTTCTTCTTATTAAAAATTATTCAATATTAAAATACATTCTATCATCAGTAATAAAATGTATCAGGATATGAAAAGAATATATCATTGTTATATATACATTTTCATCACACACATGCACATATTTATACAAAAAAAATGTTCATGGGATCTCTGTAATTACATGATTTTATATAAATTATTTAAATACATATTTAAATATGTTATGGAATAAATAAATTTATTCCTAATATAAATAAAAATACCCACTAGTTATTAGGTATTATATTTATCATATTAAATACCTTATAAACTGTGGTTATTTATTTTATACTTATTTAAAATACTTGAATGAACTGTTGGATATCCTTCATGAAATGCATCAAAAATACATGTGGGGTTTGTGTATATTCTTATCACACAACATAATGGCCACCCATGAATCACCCTTTAATCATTCATGAATGAATTCAACCTATTTAAGTACCTGAAGGCTTGGGTTTCCAATTTATTCATCAGGAATAACAAATACCCCAAATCATTTTAAATACATGAAGATTTCAGATCTTCATAATATATGTGGATTATGCACTATTTTAATATTTGGGGCATCTAAGCACATGAAAAATTCAAATTTTAATGACTCGAGATCTTTAATCAAATTCATGCATGAATATCTCATAAACTAGAATATCGTACACACCATTTTTGAAGATTTCCTGACACTATCACCCATTTTCAATTCGATCTACTACATGAAAGTGTTGTTTCAAGCATGTCCACTCATATTTGATGTGTCTAATGTATTTATCATATAAAATTTTTATTTGAAGTATCAAATTAAATAGGATATAATTATGGTTCATTTTTATTCTATTCATGCACAACCGTGCATGAATATCGGGTGAAATGTGTGCTTTGATATTGAATTATTCTCAGGATGTCGAATCGGACTTATTGAATATGGAAGTGGACTTGGTTAAATTCAATGATTATCAACCATGACTTTCATGGATCATTAATGGAGGAAGAATCTTTTTCTGTAGATGCCTTCATTCACAAATGAAGGAGTAAAACCCCCGCTTGAATTAAATGGTACAGACTGACTTGATCAGATGGAGGGGAAAATGTTCAAAACATTTTATGTGGATGAACTATAGATATTAGATCATTTCCCACAACACTTTTCCCATATTATATACTTTACATTACAAAAAATTACTCGTTGATATTGGTTCAAGTTGTAAAATGGAGATTATCATCTATAGCCACTTTCTCCCATTCCTCAAGGCCCGCGCCTCACCTGCATGGACCACAGACACCATATGGCCCCAATATATCCCATATGAACCTTATAAATAGGCATGATTCACTGAGAATATACACAACACACCAACTCTTTATCCTCCATGCCGCCTCATTTGACAGTCTCTCTTATTGGGTAAATCATTAGGTCCCCTAGGAGTGGTGAGGGTTTGCTTTGGTGGCTTGTGTAGTCGAATATTTTTTTTATAGACCCAGAATTTTAAATAATGTATAGAAGTATCTAGGTATATAATCGATATATTAAATACATAATAAAACATTTAATATCTCATTAAAAAATCTCCATGAGAAAAATATTGGAATATATTTTTTAGTGGCCTTCAATTAAATCATCCCTGATTCTTCATCATGATTTTTTTTGGGCTTCACTTTATGTATAAAATGGGAAAAATACATATAACATATGTTTAACATTCATGATCACTTAACAAATCATCACATTTAATTGATGGAAAATTTCCAAGGATGAAATCCAATTATATTTCTTTAATCTATAAAAAATTTCTATGCATCACTACTTCATCTTTATCACACCAATCATATGATGGCACATCCTTGACAATAAATGAAACACTGGTCCCAATAATCATCCCATTTTTTAGACTAATATATCTTCACATATTTAAAAGTAAATATTTACACATTCAATTTACCACCAATGAAAATAAAATGAAAACTATAAGTGGGGTATTCCCATCTCATTTTTATATCTAAAAAAATGTAATCCTCGATTTTAATATTACATTCCTGAAAAATTATTAGATAGGGATGATTTCAAACTAATCTATTAGAAAATTCGTTTTATTTAAATAACTCAAACTATTCTTGTTAAAACCTAGTTTATAAAAAAAGATAGATACAACGAGGGTTTCATATGCTATCCATAATCAAACATACCTGTGAAATCATGTTCTAAATTTACAAATTCTATTATAGGGTTTGGAAAAAACCAAATTTAACAATGAAATTCTAAATCTTACCCACACAAAAAATAATAATAAAATTTCAAGAAAAAAGGATATAGCCCCCTCGTCTAAAGATTTCATCCATCAAGAACAACATATTAATTAACATGATTAATAAAATTATGAAAAGGGTTGAAAGTGTGATTAGCATTCATTGACCTTCAATTTTCAATATGAACCATGGTTTTTTAGATTCATTGGTAAGGTTTATATAACATAAGGGGTGGAAGCCTTCATCATCAAGGAAATTGATGATGTCTATGATGTGAAAAAAACCTCCTTCAATTGACTAAAGGTATCATAAAAAGCATAAAATAATTGGGAAGAAGGAGGAACCATTTTTTCATCAGGTTTAATATTCAGGATAAGAAATTCCTCTCAACCTCGTCCATTAATTTCTGCAAAATTTTGTTGACTTCTCATGAACATTGTGTGGAATTTTTTTTGACCTCAATTTTAGAATATCCCTTTAATATATGAGAGTTTCTATCACTTTTCTTATATTTTCTACTTCATTTAGATTTTATCCCCCTTTTTCGAGTCTCTATATGAATTTCATAAATTGAATTGTTCTTCTAACACTCCAATTCATTATTCACCAATTTCTATCAGTACCAAAAAAACTAATGAGCCATATTATCTTTTGTTGTGGTGTGGCCTAATTAGTTTTTACATATTTTAAACCTTTATATTTTATAGTGGAACCACCATCATTTGGGACACTTCTTTGGGAAAAAATCATAATTATTCATTAAATATACACCCTTTATATGGTGGGATTATCATAGATTTTTCCCATCCATAATCTCCTAGAATTGTTTTAAAACCATTGCCAACAAATTAAGTACTATAATAATACAATATAGGATCTGAGTTTTGGGTACCCTTTTTTCTATGTGGAATATTCCATTGATTGGAGGATGATCTCATACTCATTTTATTCAATGATAATTATTATAAACTTGAATGAAATCATCTCTTTATTGATAAATTTGGGATGTTTCAACTTATAATGACATTATATTCTTCAATTTTACCTCTTAATCTCTTCACACCATGTTGAGTGAGTTATGTTTATTCACAAATGAACTTATCTTTTTTGCTAAATTATTTTTTCTTCCTTAATTGTTCTTTATCCATTTTTACGACTCATGAAAATAATTTTCAAGATATTTTATCTTTTAACTTAATCTTATATTTTAGAAGCTTTGATAACCATAGATAATTTGTGAAATTTTTCAATTGAAGGGAAACCCTCATCACATTAAATCCCAAATAATACATTGTCACTAACATTTCATTGCAATTTTTCAATTTCTTTATCATATATTTCATTTTAATGATATATTGTTTGAAATTTTTCTTTCACATATTTTTGAGAGTGCTAGATATACTAACCTTTTTTCTAATTTATTTTCCATGGAATTAAATTATTCTTCAAGATTTAATTTTTTCTTTTGAAGGGACTTGAATCCTACAAAAATAAAATATAAAACGAATTTTTTAATTTATAGAAATTTTCATTGAATTTAATAGGATGATTCCTACATGATACATCATTATAACAGATTGAGTAGGATTCAACAGAAGAATCATAAATAAAAAAATTATCGCATGTTGTACCTTTCAGATTACTTTCAACTAGAGATGAATTTCCATTTACAATAAGATTATTTTTTAAATTCCAAGCTTGATTTAATTTTATATTCTTCCATGTCTTGGTAGAAATATCCATCTGATGTAGCCCATTCATTCCACTAATTTTTAACTCTATAAAGACTCACTTCCATCTTTATATTTGACCTAACCTCTTATACCACTTCCTTCATGATGTTCATCTCATATACACAAGGGGTTTAATTATCATCTACTCGCATGTAATCAGGATCACCTACGACTCACCCATAATGAATTATTTTATTCATGTGAATTATTTAATTTCCCTAATAATTGTTTTTCCTATTTCTTCATATAGTATAAAAAATACAATGAATCAATTTGAATACCTGAAGTTTTTAGGTATTATTTAATCACTTCATCTATGCCCTTTTGGATATCCATGGCCTTTTATCACATGAAATATTCACATTTCAAAGAATTTGTCTCTAAAAAAATTCTTACTTGTATATCTCTTGCATTGTAATCTCATAAAAACCCTATTTGAATATTTCAAACAAATTAGATGCACTTTTTTCGGTCAACATGGATGAAATTGTAACAGCATGCATGTCCAATCATGATAGATATACCTCATCTATTTATCAAATTATTTTTTCATCCAAAGACTCAAATTCATTGAGAAATAAATATGGATTAGGATCCTTCAATTCATCCATGGAAGTGCTAGAAAATCATTTGAAACATGTGCTGGGATCAAATCTGGATCTCAAGATGTCGAATTCACAATATTGAGTGTGTAAGAGGCCCAAATCATATCTAAGGATTATCAATCATGATTTTATCAGACCATCAATTCTGGAAGAACAAGTTGCTACACATTAACTCGATCAAGAATGGAGGATGATGGTCCTCTCTTGAATCGAATGATCCCGGATGAAGTGATCAAACAATGAAAAAATGTGTATATAGTTTTATATAGATAAACAGTGGTCATGGTGTCATGTCCCATGTCACTATTTCTTGAATTCATCATCATTATTTATTACAAAATGCATACCACTACTGGATCAATTTACCAATGGGGGATCAACTCCCATTCACACTATCACCCATGTCTCACAGACTACACCTCACCTAGATGTCCCATTAGAACCCTACTATCATAATGTATTCCATGCATTCCTCGTACATGTGTGTTCTCTTGTGGGCCAATACATGGAAAAATACCTTCTTATCTACTATGTGGCCTCTATTGGAAGGCTCTCCAATGGGGTAGACCCTTATGTCCCATAAGAGTGGTTGAGGGATAAACATGGTTACTTGTGTGGTTGGCCCTAATTTTTTTAGTCATCCATTATAAATAATAAATCGAAGTATCTAATTATAGAACTTATATTATTAACCCATTACCAATCATCTCAATTTAACTTCAAAAAATCATCAGGAAAAAATAAATGATATGTTTTTGAATTTATTCAATTAAATAGTCATCAAATATATTTCATTCAATTATTTTGTGAATGGTATTAAATTGATGAATCTAATGTAGAAAATCGTAAGAAAATGTGTTAGAAATTTTAGATCTTTTCAAGATTCATTACATTTAATTCATGGATAATTTTCTATGCCTAAAATTCAATGCCATTTTATGAATTCATAACAATTTTCCCAGAATCACTACTATATTCTTATCTCACCAAACACATATTGACACATAATTGATAGAAAAAGAAACAATGGTACTAACATGAAGTGTCTATATTTTCATGGATGAAATAGATTTGAATCCAATATTGATGATTCAAGAAAATTTTTTTTTAATCAACATTTGAAAATCCAGCAATTACTTTTCTATGTACAAGTTGTCATAAACTATTAATGAGTCAATTTTTATCTACATAGTAGTAATATCAGTTTTCTTAAGATTCATTCACAATTTTGTATAATTAATCTATAAAATTGATTATTCACTGTGTATGATTCAATTATTCACCATCATATGAGTCATGTGGAACGTACATACAATTCATTAGAAAAAAATGAAAAATTAATTTCTATGTATGAGTGATTATAATATGTGTATGAGTCATCTAAAATCTCCTAATGAATCAATTATGGTTATGTATGACTCATCACCTATTTTGTACTAGTCATAAAAAACATTATAGGAGTAGTTGGTGTTTTCATATGGGATTCTCATTGTTTTAGTGATAAATGGTTGTGTAAAATTCGACAAAATGACAATGTATGATTCACCCCGTTGCATATTTTTCTCAAAATATTTGAACAGAAAGGGAAAAAATATAATATATATTATTAGTCAATAAATTTTATTAATAATGTGGACAAATATGAGTGTAGAAAAAATATTTGGCACAATTAATCTATATGAAAGAAATATTTTATTATTTTATGATAGATTAATGATGATTTTATGGGGCTGATATACTCCACACACACCATGTCATGGATGAATGGAGGTGGAGACACAGTGGTTGTAGTAGTGTGTCAAACATGTTTTTTAATACATTCTTTGGAAAAATATTTACAGACCTAATCATCACAACTATTTTAACTGATTTTTTTGGGTATTTATAATGGATATAATCTTATTTTTGACCAGGTAAGTCTCACATTTGATTATGGTCATATTTTATCATAAGGAAATATAATAAAATACTAAACATATAAAAAATATATAATGGGATAAATACTTCTAAAAATAAGATTAATATCTCTTGAGAAGAGTTGAGAAGATTGTATTTTGGAAAATATTTTAGAGGTAAAAGGAGAGAATGTTTTCATAGGAGACATTCTAAAAATATATAGAATTCCCATGAGTTTCATAATTAGAGATTCTTTATAGAAATAAGATGAATGAGAGAAAGTGTTTTTTTAAAATGTTCACCCTGGAATGCTCTTTTAATTCTCTTCAAACAATAGAAAGTTAATCATATTGAAACACCACCATCAATGTAACTATATTCTCATTTAATGGAGGTTGATAGAAAATAAAATTCATTATGTATTTTTTCCCTATGTATTATAGTGTTGTGATATTTCATTTGTTTCTCATTGTGAAATAGAAAGGTATGTACAAACACTATAAATTTGTTACGAAAAAGCATAAAGTTTTTGAGATTTTGGTGTTGTGGAATATTTAAATCCCTAATCCTTTAATTTCCATATTCTATTGAACCATATAAATACCATGCACCTCTTGTTTATTGACTATAAATATTTTATAATGAATATTAGTGAGATAAGTGTTCCCTATACAAACTAGAAAAGATCATGGAAAATGGAAATTTAAATATGTATATAGGTTGATTTACCCACCCCCCTTATGGGGCTTAATCCTTGTTTAAGGACAACATATTACATTAGAGATGTTGTTATTTGAGAAATCCTTTCTCTAAAAAATTTTTCAGAAATAATTTTCAATCATAAAAGAAGCACATTTTTAAAATGAAAAACTAAATGTAATGGAATGACTAAATGAAACAATATTTTTGGTCATTAGGGAAAGATATGTATATATTAAATATTCATTGAATCTCATACATTAAAGAATTCTGTTTTTTATAAGGGAAACATCATAAGGGTTTTGTTTTCATATCTAATTTGATCACAACATAAGGGGACCTTTAGTCACCATCAACCAGATAAATGTGTATTGTTATAAAATATATTACAATGTATATGAAGCTCATATATATATATTTTTAATGTGTTATAAATATCTAAAAGGACAATTATTAGGTTATATGGAATAAATATGAATATATGACGATGATCCCACATGAGATAGTAGATTTATTATTTGATATTGTGAAAAGTTTTATGTAATATATGAATGGACTAGGCGACATCGAAGAAAATATCAATATTATCATATGAATCATGGGAATTTTACATCCACATTTCTACATGAAATTATTATTTTTTGAAAACAAAAATCCAAAGGAAGTGAAATTTAATGGACTCTATAGTACTATTGTGTCTTAGGAAAAGTTGAAAAATTGTAATGGTAGTTATCTAAAATAACATTATCAGGAGATATAATTCAAGGATACAATCAAACTCACATTAAACTAATAATGTAAGGATGGAGAAATTAAAGAGATGATAAAATTTTTTATCCTCATATAGTAGAAGATAAAAAAGGAAAATTCAAGGGAAATATACCACTCTATAGCTTTCAATGTATAATTTTTTTAATCTTTCTTCTATTTATCATGAATATTTTTGCAGATGATGATGGGGAAGAAGAACAAGTAATGAATCCCTTTAATGTAAAAAATAGTAAAACCAAACAACATGAATTATTTATGTAAAGGAAAATTTTATCTTCTGAATATGAGGTATTGGAATAAATAGAAGTGAAGGAGGTTGAGGATAATAGTTACCTCTATGAATTTTTTCTTTTGGTAGTTATAGAAAATCTATATGTGGAGAAAAAATTGATTATGATTCTATACACGAGGTAAAAGTTGACCTCATTGATAAAAAATAGGATTACCTCTAATAAATTGTTATCTATATTTGTAAAAAACAAGATAACGTTGTTTCTCATGAATCTAATCTCTATATCTAGAAATAAAAAGGGTGGATGATATGAAATAAAATAAAATATTGAAATAAATATTCTAAATTTTTTGGAAACTACATAGATTTAGTTGATATTAGGTGAAAAAATAAATAATATCTTCAAATTATTAGTGTTATTACATTAAAAGTTAAGGATAATTCAAAAATAATGGATAGAACTATAGTTAAAGTCATTAAATTATGTTAGAAATGTGATAAATGAGATAAAATTACCATTCATAGATTTATATCAAGGTTTTGGAGAGTATCGACCACATTGGAAGTACATGGGGTGTCAAATGATGAATGTATTACTATCCCACACGTCTAGTTATTTAGAGAAGAATAAAAATATATTTTAGGAATTTACTATAATAAAAAATAAATTATTTTTGAAGAGAAACATCAAATACTAACACCCAAGAAAAAATTTAGTTCGATGATCTAAAAAAGGATTAATCTATTTTTTCTCTTCATAAAATAAAGATATAAAAATACACACCATTTTCTATGTTATTATTTTAGAATCATAGAAAACACACATAAAGTTACTTCCATATAGAAAATTCAATTTTTAGATCAAGAGAATAAATATATGACTATAATTCCATATAATCAATTATATTTTAATGGTTATTTCTTTTTTTTATGAATATTTTGGAAACCAAATAGTGATTTATCCATCAGGACTACCGAGTGGTGTGTCAAAGGAGACCAAAATAAGGAGTACCCAAAAATAGGAAATATCATATTTATGATGAAAAATAATAATATATATAAAACCTCATAAGATGAAGAGGAATCCATAGAATTTAGTGTTTTAAAATATGATTTACTATATAAGTATGTGAAACAACATGCATGGATAAAAAAGGAATGATCTGAGAAGGCAAACATTATGAAATAGTCTTAAGAGAGACTAATAGTTCTATAAAATAGATACTAGATTGAGGTTTAAATCCTGAATTATTGTTAATAAATACCCTTTATAGGTATATAATATAAACATTATGGGTTTGTTTGATTTTACAATAATCATAGGATAAAAATAATTGGATTTAGGAAGGCCAAGACTATTTTAATGGACTTGAGGATCAAATATATCTTGTTTGAAGAAGGTGTTATTCACAACTTACTCAGGGTAAGACAACTATGTGACTCATGTTATGTGGTAAAATTCAACAAAGATTATTTTATCATAAATGGAATATATGGAACTACATTATTCAAGGGAAGGATTATAAAATGAAATCTATATATCATCATTGGATTAGAGGAATGATATATGTTATCCATGGAGGATGAAAGTATATTTTTTCATATGATGATTAGCCAATTAAGGCATAAATCTTTTATAGACTATTCAAAAAGTTAATAAGGTTGATACATTTCCACACATTCATGGGATGACACACACATTACAACTTTTTTCAAACAGAGGATTTTGTAAAAAAAAAATATACAATCCAAATGAGAAGAAGTCAACGAGACTGGTTGATCTAGTGAATGTGGATGTATAAAGGCTGATGAAACCCAAATCAAAAAATGTAAAAATTTATTATCTATCTTTCATTGATGAATATATTTGTATGTAATTGATAATGGTCATTGCACTCAAATTTGATAGTTCCTACCGCATCACTCATTACATCAGAATGGAAGAGAAAATGATTAGGATGAAAATTACATGATTCAAGGTAAATAATCATTCAAAATTTGGAAATAATAATTTGGAATAATTCCATTAAAATCATGTAATATGAGATCAATGTTTTCCCCAAGGACTCCCTAAAAAAGTGATGTTGTTTTAAGAAAGACCCATATTATCAATAATATGACTTACACAAATATCATAAAACATTTACTAGAGAATTTTTGAAGGTGGATACTCATACATAAGTAAACATATCCAAAATAGAGATATTGTATCTAATAATTTGAATACCCTTTATGATATTTTTTAGAAGAACCCAATTCTCATGTAATTTTGAGTCTTTTAAAGTAAATTTCTTATTCCAAAAAGGTAGAATCATGGAGAGTTAAAAGATCATGTGGATGAATTGATTTTAAATAAATACAAATGTTAGATTAAGTCATACTAAATATAGAAAAAATTATTAGAAAAATTATATAAATTCAATATGTAATGGTTGTTGAGAACAAGCTGATTTTTCAATCTACAGAGAATATTATCGAAGAAAACAATGAATAAACTAAGGAAGAATGTGTTGTGGAAGTGACTAGATCAGGTGGAAAACTCAATGATATATTAGACATAGAGGAATACATTCAAATTGATGAAAATATAATAGGGTAATTAGATATGAATTAAGAAGGAATATGGGTATAAATTAGTAATAAAAACTATTTTAGTCACCATGATTCTCTAGTTCAAACATGAAGTATGAGGGCTAATGAAAAATATTTTCTCTCTCAATTAGAGCGTAAAATTTTTGAGGAGGTGGATAGAGATTATATTTAGGTCATGAATACATGAATGACATGACCAAATTAAAAATTACGGAACCTGTAAATTCATTCCTAGGTTTAAAGTCCATAATTTCATTAGAACCAAGTAGTTGTTAGAGAATAATCTAAATGAATATAAAAATGTGGCATATAAAAAAGTATGTCTAGTGTGTAAAGGGTATTCAAAATTAAAGGCATATATGTGGATGAAACATTTTTAGTCATGTACCAGAATGAGGATATATGATTTTTTGGATATATTAGTAATAATATGCTTCAAATTGTGTCAAATTTATGAAAAAATAGTATTATTTAAATAATTTAAGAAATTGGATGCTAATAAAGGAAACTATATGGGGTTTTCATTTAAAATGATGAAAATAATTTTTTATGTTTGTTGAAATACAAGTATGAACTAAATAAAGGATTGCGGTCTTAATACTCTCAACCAGATCAAAAAATAAAGTATCTTTAGTTATATAGAGGTGGAGTGGGTCAAAATATATTAAAAAAATAAAATATATCAATGAAATTTTTTTCTTACTTATATGGATGACATCGTTTTAGGAGGATTGGGTGTCATACAATAAAAGATACTTCCAAATGACCTCTGGTGAGAGTTCCATATGTCTACCATTAGTGAGATTAAAATATTCCTTGGACTATAGGAAGATTTTGGAAAGGATTTCAAATTAATTGCAAAAAAATACGAAAGCAATGATTAAATGTTTCAATATGTAAGATTTGATTCCAATTACAACTTCATCCACTAAATGAATGAAATTTTAAAAAGCTAAATATGAAAAGGTTGTTAATATCCTAAAATATAAGAAAAAATTGGGATATGTGGATACTAAATGGATAGAATTACCAGATAATAAGAATCCATTTCATTTTTGTTTTATACTAATTATATTTATAAGAAAATTAAATAAAATAATAAATGGGATGCAAGAACACCAGGAATTCCAAATTGATCAAATTCCTTAGTTATCTCTCCTTCTATGAGGATTTATGAAAGCTATTGGGTTGAGAAACACATTACGAAAAGGAGATAAATAGAAAATAAATTAGCTACTATATTATCATATTTTGAAAGAAATTAAAGTAAAAAAGGGGAAAATTAAAAATTAATATACTAATGGTTAGAGACCAAAATCTAAAACAACTACTTCCAAAAGGGGTAATAAAACAATTTAATTAAGCAAAATTATGGAAATTTAACATTGACATGTTTCCTCTCATAATAGTTTTTTATCATTTTATTTGTTTAATATTTTTCAAAAATAAACTAATAATATTCAAACAATTAATTAATTCAAATATCGTTTATGATTTTTTTCCTTCACCTTGATATATAAAAGATATAGAAATATCTTTTTGATTGAGAAGAGATGCCATTATATTTCAGTCATTCACAGTTCATTTCAATTATTAAACTTATGAAGATGAAAAATATCACAACCTCAATACAGTATTCATGAATATTATAAAGACAATAAAATTGTTTGAAGCACGTTTAGTGGTTGTTTGAACTACTGTGAATAGGTTAAATCATTCCCTTCACTAGTTCAAATCCCATCAATGTGATGGTATTAGATGGATTTTTATTATTATTCTTATCATATTTATCCTCTATGAGTATCATAGATGAAATATTCTAAGTGAAATGTCTTACATAGATGCACTAGTGTTTAAATTAATCTTATATACAATATGAGAACAACTCTTCCTTATCCCAATGAAAAAGGAAAGAACCTTATGTATAAAAAAATTTAATATTATGCATCATCTAGATGTTGTGAATTGAATCATATGTATCATATAGAACTTGAATCCTTCTATATCTTTGGAAAAGTATGGGTTAGTACATATTGACCTTATTTTTTCAATAGGAATGGTGTATTCATTATGTGTAAGGTGTATCTATATAGTTACATTTAGTTATCATGAATAATTTCCCCTCGCATCTGATGTATCCTCTCTATGCAAATACATAAGATTAAATGTTTTTACCATAAACTTAAAAAAACCATTTTATGTCTCAATAAATTTTCACATAGGTGATAATTATTATTTAATAAATAAAATAAACAAATTAGGAAACTTTTAAATGAAGATAAATATTAAATCGATAAACTAAATATATGATAATATTTATTTTATTATGTAATTCAATGGGGTCAAACAAATTATTTAAAATAAAATATATATTATAATTTCTACTCTATTTATCACTCCACATTTAAATATTTCCTTATCAGGTAATCACTATATATCCTTATCAAATTGATATAAAATTTATTAATAAGGGAACTTCCAATGCCTTTTTATAATTTTTTAATAATACATCCATTACCATATTATGTTAACTAATTTTCACTCCTTACATTTAAATTCAATTTATCATCTGAATCCATTCTTGAGCTAATCACACCATATTTTACATGTATAATGACCCATACATTCGATACATGATTATTACTTCAGAATTGAAGCATACTTATTACAACATATAACAAAACCATGGTAGGACCGTATAGGTTTATTGTCTTTTGAAACTGGGAAACATAAACAACTGGTTCATAAATCATCTACATTGTCTCCCACTTACTTCATCATACCTAGAGTCTCTTTTGGGAATGTCCTACTTAATACCCTTATTCTTGACTTGGGAAAAAGAAAAAATACAAAAGAGTGAGCTCAAATGCTCAGTAAGGGTAAACAAAACAAATACTAATCATATCATAATCATAAGAACATAACATTTTGAATATCTTAACCTTCAAAAGAGATCATAATATCATAACATGGGATATAACATAGTAGTGAAATTTAATCCCAATAATCATAACATAAAACATGAAACTTTGTGGCATACACACATAATCATATAAAATCATTTCATTTGAGTCAATACTCATTGCCAAGACTATCATAGCGGACAAAGTCCATTACTGAACCGAGTTCACTCCCCGTTCCAGTCCTGTACCACTGAACCAAATTAACATTCCATTCCATACATGTTTATCTCATGAGATATAAATCATTACCCAATTCATTGGAGGGAGATATAGGTCCCACCCATCTCATAGTGAAACCATTCTTATGTGCGTCACAAAAATCATAAATCATACATCATAACATAACCCATGTAGTAAAAATGGGATTCTTAAACATCATGACATCATAATACAATTCTTATACGATAAAGGACTTCATAAAAATAATTCCATCACAACATAATCAAATCAATGTAATAATAGGGATAGAAACAGAACCCTATATTATCTTAGATGGAAAATAATTTTGATAAAACACTTGAACTCCATTATTGAGGAAAATATCCTTTCTACTTTAAAAACATTTTTTTTCTTAAAATGTTATAACATTTTAAACTAAAAGAAGTTAATTTAAAATAAACATTAAAATTTTTAAAGGAAGATTCACGGAAATAATGTTATATGGAATAATAAAAATCCATTAATGTTGTATAAGTTAAAAAAACATTCCTCTCATACTTTGGCCGAAAAAGTCAAAACGTATCTCGTACTAAAAATAAAAAAAGATTCCTTTCATATCTTTTACTAAAAATTCACCAATTGGTAAAATTGTATTTAAAAAATTATAGGAGGATATAAATAATATTACATATTGAGGAAACATTGATGTGGATGATAAATATTCCCCAGTAAATTCTAAAGTATAAACAATCTCGGATAAAAATTAGATTGCGAGATTTTCCCTTACCATAGGTCTGATATGCTTCGTACATATCTGAACCTCCTGTATAATGATTTAAATAATTTCATTAACTTATTACAGAATCATATTTATTGTTATGATATCATACATGGTCATATTCTTATCTTCTTATTAGTAATAATTCATTGATACTTGTTATTCGGGTGTTCATTGCTTTATATTCTTACGCATGCCTTGTCGAATTAATTATTTTTACTGTTTTTAGGTTATAGATAACTTATTTACATAATTTTATTAGTGTAATATATATCTTATTTATTCATTCAATTAATTTATATAATCATTTTTCAATGAATATCATGTAGAACGAGTCAAATCACATCGTAGGGACGGTAGACCGTACGAACGCACAAGTGATGATATCATTCCCATAACTATTGAATGGTATTGTAGTGGAATATGGAATGTTTCAGAATTAGTATCATGTTATAATAATAATATATAGTCACTTTTACAACATTATACCCATATATGTAAAGTGGTGGTGGAAAACATATTACACCACGACGTGGAGATGACATTTCGAACGTACGCACGCGCTGTGATTTCATTTTCTGTAGGATGGATAGAAGTTAAAATAGGGTTGTTTCGTATTTATAATAACATATCAGTTTATGAGTGATAATTATGTTATTAATTTATGATGAAACAAATAAATAAGAAGAAGTAGAAGAAGAAAAAAAAGGAAATAATCGGTAAAGGATTTTACCTCTTCTTTGACACACCTCTTCATAACCTCCTCTTAGGGAACTAAAGTTGGTCTTTGAAGAAGACCAGGACCTCTAGTATGTTTATAGGGAAATGGATAAGAGAAATTGGCTGGGTTTTGCCGAGATTGAAGGCTCAATGACGTGTGAGGAGGAGAGGGAGGAGGTTCCCTTTTATTAGGGAGGAGAGGGGCACCTTTGGAATTATATGAAATATTTACTTATAATAAATTCCAACATGACTCAAATACTACGATTAGATGATATAGGGTAGTTATCTCATCAAAAAACAAAATTTAGACATGTTGGGAATTTATTTTAAACATTATCAACTCGATTTATCGTTATATAATCTATTTAATTTTATTTGTGGTAATAATATTCTAAATTTTAATTCATTATAAATAATTACTTATATGTTGTGAATTTTCAATAATTTTATACATTCTTACCTTTTAGACCAGATAAATTTTAATTTATAAATTTTAAATATTATTCTGATTTTTAAACAATTTTATAATATGTAATTTTTATAAAATAACAGTAGTGTCAATTTTGACACTATTAATTTATTTGAATTTAAATAAACTATACACAGAATATATGTTTAAAATAAAAGTTTAATAGATTCATAACATGTCATATTAATCTAGAAAATTAGTGAAACACATTAAATAGTTCGTATAATATTTATTTTAATACTTTTAAAATAATTTATTTGATAATTCAATCAATAAAATAATTTCAACATCCCTATTGTGTCATAAATAATGATAATTTTTTAATACCTAAAAATTATAAATAAATTCGTATGATGTAGATAATTTTATTATATTTTTGGATACTATTCATGTTTGATGTTTCATGAGGTTTATCACTAAATTAAAATTATTATACTTATAAGATTTAAGAGAGTGACATGTTGTCCCTTTCTTTGGTTTTAATAATAATTAAATTATTTTAATGGTAAAAAGTGCATAAAATTAATTTATTATGACCCTTAAGTGATACGGGTTGACTTTTATTCATCAAATATAATTTTGGCAGATGTTAGGATAATTTTATAATCTTATTTTTACCATTAATTACCAGATTTACCTTTAAGTGCAGTAAATAAAAATTACCGTAGACACTATTCATAATATCAAAAAAATAAAATAAACATATTAACATAATTTGGACCCACTTACTACAAATACAGAATCTATTTGTTAATGTTCAAAACACAGAAGTTGCATTAATTAATTTAAAATTAATCTCGTTGTTAAGAAAACATATTTTAAAATTTAAAACATTGCCAAAGATTGTAATGTTTTTTCTGATGAATTCAATGTAAAATTAATGGTAAAGACATAAATTATATTAAATAGTAAAAATATATTCTATTTATACTTTAAAAACATTCAATATTATTATTTAACCATATAAATTATTGCGGTGAAAAAAGTTGTTTTTAATTAAAATATAGCATGTTTTTACTATTCATTAAAATATGGAAGTTATCAGAATAATATGAAAAATTTATCCAAAGTAAATTTTTATATCCTGATTCCAAAGAAGAATTTTATTTTGTCAAATTGATCTTATAAACATGAATAACTATATTTAAAGTTAGTGCGCCATTAAAAGGCGGCAAAACTGCATTTTTTTAAAAATACTTATTTTACCCGAAAAATTTATTTTCTTCACATATAATGTTTTAGAAAATGTGTAAGATGAATAATAATGTTATAAAATTGAAAATGTAGTTAATAATACTCATAAAATCTAGTCCATAATAATATTATAACAATATATCATTTTTTAGTGAAACTCAATATTGTGCACAACACACTCTATCAAGGAAGGTTGCTCTTGTGTATAACACAAGCCAAGCTAGTGTTGTGTATAGTGAAAGATTCCATTTATGTTGTGTATAAAATAAGACATAAAAAAATATTTCTCATAAAAAATCAGGGTGTTACATTCTACCCCCCTTAAAATGAATTTCGCCCTCGAAATTCATCACTTCGTAACAAACAGATGAGGATACCTCTCCCTCATTATATCCTCAAGCTCCGATGTAGCTTTTTCTAATTGGTGGTTTCTCCATAAAACTTTCACCAAGCGAGTGGCCTTGTTCCGTAAAACTTTTTCACTACAATCCAGAATCTCTATCGGTTTTTCTTCATAAGAATGATCTTGCCCCAGCGGTATAAATTCTGAGCTTCGTACATGTGAAAGATCGGGTATATACTTTCTCAGGAGAGATACATGGAACACATCATGAACATGAGAGAGATTCGGTGGAAGCGCCAATTGGTAAGATACCTTCCCAACACAATCCAGTATTTTAAAAAGATCGATATACCTAGGGCTCAACTTTCCCTTCTTACCAAATCTGATTACTCTCTTCCATGGAGATATTCGAAAGAACACTTTATCACCCACTTCAAACTCTGTCTTTTCTTCCATTGTCAGCATAACTTTTTTGTCAACTCTGAGCTTCTCTTATGTGTTTCTGAATATATCTGACATTTTCTGCCATCTCATCGACAAGATCAGGTCCTAATAGCTTTCTTTCCCCAACTTCATCCCAGCAAGTTGGAGTTCTGCATTTCTTTCCATAGACTGCTTCATAAGGAGCCATCTGAATACTGGAGTGAAAGCTATTATTATAAGAAAATTCCACCAAAGGTAGGTGTTGATCCCAATGACCTTTGAAATACATAGATCAAGATCTTAACATGTCTTCTAGAGTTTGAATTGTTCTCTCATACTGACCATCTGTCTGAGGATGATAAGGAGTTCTGAAACTCAACTCTATATCTAGAGTATGCTGAAGACTTCTCCAGAACATTGAGGTAAACCTCGGATCCCGATCAGATATAATGGAAAGAGGAACTCCATGAAATCTTACCACTTTACATATATCCTGGAAAGCTGATCTAGAGAGATATCTTCTCTAATAGCTATGAAGTGTGCCGACTTCGTAAGATGATCAACTATGACCCAGATGGTATTATTGCCTTTGAATGTTTTAGGAAGTCTGGTGAAAATGTCCATAGTGATGTTTTTCCCATTTCCATTCATGTATGGGTAATTGTTGTAACATCCCCTTAGACTTCTGCCTCTTAGCTTTAACTTGCTGACAATCCAAGCATCGAGAGACATGTTTGACAACATCTCTTTTCATGCCATCCCACTAGAATTACACTTTCAGGTCCTTATACATCTTGTGCTTCTAGGATGAAAAGAGAATGGAGAACTATGAGCCTTATCCAGTATATCCTTCTTTAATTCTGGGATGGGAGGAACAAAAACCCAATTCCTGAACCATATTATTTCATCACAATCAATGTGATATTCAGGAACATTTCTCACCTTCTTTTTTTAATCTACATATTCTTTATGTTCCTCTTTAATATTCATATGTATAGATGGTTGAACATTCATTTGGGAAAGATAATATTTTTAACCTTCCTTTATAATTCCAAGATCCATCTTTTTTAAATCCATAAATATTGGAGCTTTTGTGATCCACATCATGGATAAGCTAGCATGGTCTTGTCGACTTAATGCATCTGCCACCTTGTTTTCTTTCCCAGGGTGATAATTAATTGAGAAGTCGTAATCCTTAATCAACTCCAACCATCTTATTTGGCACATATTCATCTCCTTTTGTGTGAAAATATACTTTAAACTTTTATGATCAGTATAAATATCGCACCTTTCACCATAAAGGTAATGCCTCCAAATCATTAACGCCAAGATTACCACAACTAACTCCAAATCATGAGTTGGGTAATTATGCTCATTGATTTTCAACTGTCGTGAGGTATAAGCTATCACCATATCATTTTACACGAGAAAACACCCCAATCCATTCTTGGATTCATCACTATAGATCAAAAACCTTTCTCTACTACAAGGCAGTGTGAGCACAGGTGCACTAGATAACATTTGTTTTAACTCCTGGAAATTTTCTTCACAAACCTCTATCCAAACGAACTTAACTCATTTTCAAGTCAACCTGGTGAGTGGATTAGATAACCTTGAAAAATATTTTACAAAAAGTTGATAATATCCAGCCATGCCAAGAAAATATTGGATCTCATTTACTGTTGTTGGTCTCGAATATCTTTTGATGTCCTCTGTTTTTGTTGGATCTACAGATATCCTCTCTTTTGAGAATATGTGACCCAGAAATGAATCTTTTTGAATCCAAAATTCACACTTGGTAAATTTGGCATAAAGCTTCTCCATTTTTATGGACTTTAATACAATTATCAAGTGATCTTCATGTTCTTCCTTGTTATTTGAATGGACAAGAATATATTCTTTGAATACTACCAAAAACTGATCAAGATAGTCTCTAAATACTCTATTCATTAGACCCATGAAGATAGATGGGGAATTAGTAAGACCAAATGGTATCACTATAAATTCATAGTTTCCATACCTAGTACGGAAAGTCACCTTTGGTATATTCTCCCTTTTGACCCTTGATTGATGATAACCAGAACAGAGATCAATCTTGGAAAAGTATTGAGCTCTATGTATTTGGTCAAATAATTAATCAATGCGTGGGATAGGGTATTTGTTCTTGATAGTGATCTTGTTAAGTTCTCGATAATCAATGAAGAGTATCATTTATCCATCTTTCTTCTTAACAAACAGAACAGGTGCTCCCCAAGGTGAATCACTAGGGAGTATGAATCCTTAATCAAGATTCTCTTGGAGTTGATTCTTCAATTCCTGCAACTCAATTGAGGACATTCTATAAGGTGTATTTGAAATAGGCATAGCACCTGGTATGACTTCTATTGAAAACTCAACTTCACGATTTGGTGGAACACCTGGAAAATCCTCTAGAAAGACATCATCAAACTCCTATACAACGAGAATATTCTTAATGGTGAGTTTCTCGCCAACCATTTGAGATGAATAACCTTCATTTAGTGGAATCAAGACCCATAAAATGGAAAAATTTCCAATGGAAGGTTATGTTCATCCTTGCATTGATAGATGGTCATAGATAGATCAGGAATATTAAATGTGATTTCCCTTATTTGGAAATTGATATGAGATACGTATAAAGAAAGCCAATCCATGCCATGAATCATATCAAACTCCACTATAGGAAGGACCACAAGATTTGCAGGAAGCACATTCCTACAAACTTCAATAGGAGAAGAATTGTAAACTTTTGATGCTACCGTTGTGCCATTAGAAGTTGTCACACCTAACTCAACATCTAATTGTTGTGGTAATATGACGATACCCTTAGAAAATTTTTCAGAAATAAATGAGTGGGTGGATCCGGAATCAAATAAAACTTTTTCTATTTAGAGTGGATGGTAAGTGTACCTTTCACCACTTCTTTATCGTACACCACATTGCTGATTGTAATTACATGTGACTTTCCAATGTCTTTGGCCTTAAGAGTTTTTTGACATCGATCATCATCTACAAACCTTGGATTTGGGCATTGATTGGCATAATGCCCCATCTCCTTGCACTTGAAACATTGAAGTATTGGAGGTGCATTCTTTGTATCCCTTTATTTATTCGCATCATTAGACATCTTCTTCCCATTATTTTGACATTAGATTTCCCTCAATGTTTCTTTCCACAATTTGAGCATAAAGGAAAACTCATCTTTTTTTCAGTGTGGTCTTTAGATTTTCCTTTGAATTCCATTGTCCTATTCTTATCACACCCATATGATTGATGGGTTAGTCCAATATCCATCTCAACCTTGAGAGCACATCGAAAAATTTCATCGTAGCTATTGAAGTACCTTATGGCTAACGCCCTTTGAAGACTTGGTTTTATGCCACTAAAGAATCGATTGATCTTACTCTCAGATTGGATAATAATTCCTGAAGCGTACCTTGCAAGTCTTGTAAATTTTCTTTGTAGGTACCAACCGATTCATCATCCTTTTGCTTCATTTCAAGAAACACCTTCTCCATCTTTGTTCGAAGAATACGAGGGAAGTACTTATTGAAAAATATGTTCTTGAACATGTCACATTCCATGGACTCAATTTCATCTCTTTGCCTCATATTCTTGATAAGATTCTACTATTGATCAGCTTCACCTTCCAAAAGATACACTGCTAAGATGACTTTGTCATGTTCAGAACATTATAGAACAGAAAATATCTTTTCAGTGGTACTGATCCATTATACAAACTCTAATGGATCAGAAGACCCACTGAATAAAGGTGGATGCTACCTCATGAAGGATTTAACAGAATGTTGCTCCTTCCTTTTCTCGTTTGGAAGTCCCACATGATTCATAGCTTGAGAAAGTTGTGTGGTCATGGCTACAATATTTTTCATTTCAGCTCCCATAACATTTGGTTTCTCAAGGGGACAATCATTTCATTTTCCATCACATTCAGCATTAACACGGTTCCATCGGGTACCAGCCATTGTCTAAAACCAAGAAGCATGGTGTGAGAAACACTAATTACAATTGGAAAACCACATAATCAGTAATAAAATTTCACACATTAGGTCTTATCATAGGTTATTCATGACCATTTCTGAAATACTGATATTATGTTTTATTCTCAGACATGTCCTTAGGGTTCATACTAAGGCTTGAACATCCTAGTTTCCAAAGGTTGACTATATCTTTCCTCTGATACAAACTATAACGACCCACACTTAGATACATGGTTATTAATTCAGGATTGAAGAATACTTATTACAAAATATAAAAAAACCATGGTAATACCGTAAATGTATAGTGTCTTTAGAAACTAGGAATCATAAACAACTGGTTCATAAATCATCTATATTGTCTCCCACTTATTTCATCATATCTAGAGTCCCTTTTGGGCATATCCTACTAAATACCCTTCTTTCTGACCTGGGGAAAAGAAAACACACAAAAGGGTGAGATTAAATGGTGATTAAGGGTAAACAAAAGAAATATCAATCATATCATATTCATAAGAACATAACATTTTGAACATCTTAACCTGCAAAAGAGATCATAATATCATAACATGGGAAAAATTATAGTAGTGAAATGTAATCCCAATAATCATAACATAAAACATGAAACTTTGTGGCATAAACATATAATCATAGAAAATCATTTCATTTTAGTCAATACTCAATGACAAGACTATCATAGCGGACAAAGTCCATTACTAAACTGAGTTCACACCTCGTTCTAGTCATGTATCATTGAACCAGATTAACCTGCCATTACAGCCATGTCTATCTCATGAGATATAAATCTTTACCCATTTCATTGGAGGGTGATATAGGTCCCACCCATCTCATATGAAACCATTCTTATGTGTTCCACAAAATCATAAATCATACATAATAGCATAACCCATGTAATAAAAATTGGATTCTTAAACATCGTGACATCATAAAACAATTCATATAAGACAATGGACTTCATAAAAATAATTCCATCACAGTATAATCAAATCAATGTAATAATAGGGATAGAAAAAAAACCCTATAATATCTTAGATGGAAAATAATTTTGATAAAACAGTTGAACTCCATTCTTGAGGAAAATATCCTTTCTACTTCAAAAACATTTTTCCTTTCTTAACATGTCATAAAATTTTAAAATAAAAGAAATTAATTAAAAAAAACTGAAAATTTGTAATAGAATATTCATGGAAATAATGTTCTATGGAATCATAAAAATTCATTCATGTTGTATATGTTAAATAAACATTCCTCTCGTACTTTGGCTGAAAAAGTCAAAAAGTATCTCGTACTGAAAATGACAAAAGATTCATGTCATATATTTTACTAAAAATTAACCAATGGGTAAAATTGGAATTAACCAATTTTAGGAGGATAGAAATAATATTACATATTGAGGAAACATGGATGTGGATGATAAATATTCCCTAGTAAATTCTAGAGTATAAACAATCTCAGATAAAAACGAGATTGCGAGATTTTCCCTTACCTTAGGTCTGATATGCTTCGTACGTATATGAACTTCTTGTATAATGATTTAAATAAAGTCATTGACTTATTAATGAATCATATTCATCGTTATGGTATTATACATGGTCATATGTTTCTCCTCTTATAAGTAATATTTCATTGATACTTGTTATTCGGGTGTTCATTACTTTATGTTCTTACGCATGTCTTGTCAAATAAATTCTTATTCCTATTTTTAGGTTATAAATACCTTATTTAAATAATGTTATTACTATAATATATATCATATTTATTCATTCAATTCATTTATTTAATCATTATTCAATGAAGATCATGTAGAATGAGTTGCATCACATCGTAGAGATGGTAGGCCGTACGTATGCACGACCGATGATATCTTTCCCATAACTATTGAATGGTATTGGAGTGGAAGATGGAATGTCCCATAATTAGTATCATGTTATAATAATCATATATAGTTATTCTTTACATCATTATACCCATCCATGTAAGGTGGTTGTGGAAAACAGATTACACCACGGCGTGGAGACGGTATTCTGTACGTACGCACGCACGATGATTTCATTTTCCATTGGATGGATAGAAGGTGAAACAGGGTTGTTTCATATTTATAATAAAATATCAGTATATGAGTGATACTGATGTTATTAAATTATTTTTAAACAAATAAATAAGAAGATTTATAATATGAAATAAAATGGAATGAATCGGTAAAGGATATTACCTATTCATTGACACGCCTCTTCTTAACCTCTTCATAGGGCACTAAAGTTGGTCTTTGAAAAATACCAGAACCTCTAGTATGTTTCTAGAGAAGTGGAGAAGATAAATTGGTAGGGTTTGGCTGATCTTGAAGGCTCAAAGTGGTGTGAGTAAAAGAGGGAGGAGGTTCCATTTTATTAGGGAGGAGAGGGGCACCATTGAAATTATAAGAAATATTAATTTATAATAAATTCCAGCCCCACATAAAAACAACCAAAAACGACTAAAATACAAATATTAGATTATATAGGGTTGTAATCTCATAGACCAATAAAATTTAGATAGGTTGGGAAATTAATTTAAACATTATCAACTTTATTTATCCTTATATAATCTATTTAATTTTATTTTTCGTAATAATATTCTAAATTTTAAATCATTATAAATAAATACTTATATATTGTGAATTGTCTATAATTGTATAATTTATTAAATTCTAGACCATATTAATTTTAATTCATAATTTTTAAATATTTTTGTAATTTTTAAACAATTTTATAATTTGTAATTTTTATAAAATTACAATAGTGTCAATTTTGACACTATTCATTTATTTGAATTTAAATAAGATATAAACACAGGATATGTTCAAAATAAATGATTTAATAGATTCATAACATGTCATATTTATCAAGAAAATTATTGGATAACATTAAATAGTTCATATAATATTTATTTTAATACATTTAAAATCATTTATTTTATAATTCAATCAATAAAATAATTTCAACATCACCATTGTGTCATAATTAATGATAATTATTTAACCCCTAACAATTATTAATAAATTCACATGATGTAGATAATTTTATTAGATTTCTGGAGACTATTCATGTTCGATGTTTCATGAAAATTATCACTAAATTAAAATTATTAAAATTATAAGATTTAAGAGAGTGACATGTTGTCACTTTATTTGGTTCTTAAAATAATTAAATTATTTTAATGTTAAAAAGTACATAAAATGAATTTAGTCAGACCCTTAGGTGATAACGGTCTAATTTTAGTCATCCAATAGAATTTTAGCATGTGTTAGACAATTTTATAATCTTATTTTTACCCTTAATTACCCGATTTACCTTTAACTACAGTAAATAAAAAATACCGTAGATACTATTCATAATAACAAAAAAATAAAAGTAAAATATTAACATAATTTGGACCCACTTAATCCTAATATGGAATCTAGTTTTTTAAAATTCAATACACAGAAGTTGCAGTAATTAATTTAAAATTAATCCCATCGTTAAGAAAACAGGTTTTAAAAGTTAAAACATTGCCAAAGATTGAAATGTTTTTACCTATGAATTCAATGTAAAATTAATGGTAATGCAATAAATTATATTAAATGGTAAAAATATATTCTATTTATACTTTAAAACCATTAAATATTATAATTTATCGATATAATTTATTGCGATGAAAAAAGTTGTTTTTAATTAAAATAGAGCGTGTTTATACTATTCATTAAAATATGGATGTTATCAGAATAATATGAAACATTTATCAAAAGTAAATTTTTATATCCTGATTCCAAAGAATAATTTTATTTTTTCATATTGAACTTATAAACATGTGGAAAACTAGATTTAATGTTGGTGCTCCATCAATAGACGGCAAAACTGCATTTTTTTAAAAATACTTATTTTACCTGAAAAATTTATTTTGTTCACATACCATGTTTTATAAAATGTGTAAGATTAATAACAATGTTATAAAATTCAATATTTAGTTAATACTATTCATAAAGGCTAGTCCATAATAATAATATAACAATATATTGTTGTTTAGTGAAACTCGATATTGCGTACAACACACGCTATCGAGGTAGGTTACTCTTGCGTATAATGCAGGCCAAGCTAGTGTTGTGTGTAGTGAGAAATTCCTTTGACGTTGCGTATAAAATAATACATAGAAAAATATATTTCTCATAAAATATCAGGGAGTTACAATATGGATATTTAAAAATATGTTCACTCAAGAAAAATATAATATGGAATTTTTCACATACTTCAAAAATATATGTGTCATTATAAGCTTATAAAAATTATTATTTATCCATGTTGTAATATGTGTCAAATTTCTTAAATCCTGAGGTATTTTTCTATGAAATATCACTGTATAAGGGTTAGTGGGTTGAATTTCTAAACTCAAGGGATAAAATTTGTAATTATTAAAATTTAAAATATAATGCTTCAATATTAAATTGAAATCAAGGATAATTCCTCACTAAATTCCTTTGACAAACCAAGATACCAAGATACTCCTCCTTGAAATGTTCCACAGTTCATGAATATAAATTACTAGATGTGGAGATGTTTTATTTTGTGATGGTCTACTACAAAACAGTAATGTCTCTGAATGATGAGTCTAATATACCCAAAATAATCTTCCTAAATATTCATAGGTCATTAAAATTTATTAGTATAAGTTTCATCTTGTTCAATATCATGTCTATGGGTGAAATCATCCCCTTCACTTGTTCAAAATAATATATTGTGAGTATCTTGGATGGATTATTCTTCTTTTCCTCAGCATATTTATCTTCTATGAGTTGATTGGATCAAATTTTCTAAGTTAAAAACCTCATTTAGATGGTTCAGAGTCTGAATTAATCTCATTTATTATATAAAAAATCTTTTTTCTCATACCCACATCAAATTTAAGTAGCTTACATACCATCAAATTGAATATTACGTATCAGATGGATTCTATAAAATAAATATTACCCATTCCATGGATTTTATCTCCTTCTATCATAAAGGAAAAGTATGAGACCTTATGTATCACACACATATCATATAAGGAAAATACATTATCCTTACATATAATGTACACCCACCATTTTACCATTAGATATATTGTATAAATCTCACATGATTCGTATGTATCCTCCATCTGCTTATATGAAATATTAACTGACTTTCATTGAAAATTAATGAAAGCCCATATTTAGTGTAAGTTATCAAAATGTATTCCTAAAATAAATATCTAAGAAATAAAATTAAAAAATAGGATATTTTATATTAATATCAATATTATCCTTATAAACACAATATGATATAATTTTATTTAAATAAGAAATTTAATGGGACTAATTTATTTATTTAAAATGAAATATATATTAAACAATTCCCTTTGTAAGGATTCCCTTCCTAAGACATCACTAGTAGAAGTAGCATTATGGATTTTGAGGTTTTAGATATTAGTGGAGAGATGAAGAATATAGAATAAATCCTTATGATGCCCCTCTTTTTATGGGATAAAATTATGAGCATTATATAGGTGGTGGTCATAATTAGGTTTTGATTGGTAGATATGGCCATGTTCAGCTGAATCCCAAAACATTTTCTATACCTTGCGGGCCACACATCATAAGAGGTACCGTATTATTTTCATCTATTATTTTTTTGGTTCTATAAACTCCATTTTATCAATTACAATGGTTATATTTCTTGGTTATAATATAGTGATTCTTCTAGTGCCCTTGGTGCTAACTATGCCAATTAGAGCTTAGTCTAGCTTTCTTGATGTCTCTGGTGATTTTGAGTTAGTGTTGGGGAAATATCATTCCTTTGTGTACTTCATAAATTTATAGAAATAACCATTTGATTTCATCCTTGGAATGAATAGTTTTAATTTGGTGTAGGATATTTTCAATTGCATCTAGACAGTATGGTTTTCTATGATATTTAAGGAAAATGTTTTGTGTTTTCCAATGAGAAAGAGTAATTGATGTATTATTGTCATGTTGAGCCTCTCTATTCCATGTTGGTGGATTTTATGTTTAGATCAGTAGTGGTTCTAGTGGTGGTTTTCCTAGTGGATGTGTATGAATTATCTAATTTCTTTCTGAATGATGTTTTGATACAACCACTAACCACGAATGCAAAAATGTGATCATGATAGTGTTATATCTCGAAGACTATCTGAATTTGATGTCCCATTATTGGATCTTTTCTTTTGAGTTATCGGAGTTATCGAATAAATTATAAGATCTTTTGCATAATGGTTTACTTCGACCCAATGTTTTACCAGGGAGTGATATAATGTTGTCCATGAAGAAGCCATATAGTTTTCTTTTAGTACATATCATTACTATCTGTTGAATTTGTTGAAGGTTAGAAAACACTATTCAATTCAAATTATTTATTGTTTATTCGATCATTTTAAGGGAACATTCTTGATCTCAAAGATCAATTAATGATCAAGGTATCATCAGATTACGGTGAAGGATGATGATAAATGGAAGACTATCATCCTATTTCATTATACACACTACATAATTTTAATAATTTTTTAGGTTTCAAGAATACTCCAACCATATTCATGTGATGTTGGAATTTATATATTTTGAGTGTTTAAATTGTTTTGTAGTCATGTTTATTGAAAACATTCTTATGTATATTAATTCAATAAAAAACTATACTGAGAATTTGAGTGTTATTTCAGAGGCTATTTCATATCCTTAACATTGTGGGATGAAATATAATTTTACTTCTATTGAATGAGAGGTTTATTTTATATGAAAAATTGAAACCTAGTGGGGATTAGTTATGAAACATAAAATTATTGACGTGGTTATTTATTAGGTGACAGCCATGAATGTTGTAGATGTTCAGAGTTTCCTTGGCCTTATAGGATACTATAGAAGGTTTATGGATGATATTTTTCAGATTTGACTAGATTTTCCACCTTTATGTGGAGGGACTACGACTTTATTTTGTTAGAATACTACCATGATGATTTTGAGTACCTAATATAGAAACAAATTAGTGTGGGTGTTCTTCATCCTCCAGTGCAAGGTGTAATGACTGAGGAATTTTATGCTAGTTCAACTCTTGAAATGGGTTTTATTTTGATGAAGTTGCATGTGGTCATATCCTATGGGTGTGGGAAGTTAAGACCTAATGAACATATCTTTTCCTCCCATGATATTGAGCCACACAAAATTTTGTTCTGCATCATGTTAAAGTAGAACAATCTCATTAGTAGACACCTTAAGACAATTATAGAATATAGTGTCTTGAGTTATATTTTCTCTCATCATGATTTGAAATAGAATCCTTCATGGTAATTGGGTTTGTTGAATTATTATGACATTGATATATTATATAGACTATATAATGGGCATTTATTAGTTAATATGAAGAGTACGAAGTCTCATGGTGATGCATTTTTTACATATTGGGATGTTTTGAGATTAATGGGGGATCCTTTATGAGTACATCATAATATAGTAGAATTCAATGGTAGAGGGTTATTCTTCAGATGATGGTGAAAAAAAATTAGTGTATTAGTTATAGGATTCTTAGTTGTGAATTTATATGGTTAATGATTAGAAAGATCATGTTTTCTATACAAATTCATTTTAGGGTTGTGATGAGATTTTTCAGTATTGGGTGTTGTTTCATGGAATGATTTTCATTCCATTGAAGTTGTTTGAGGATAATATTTGTGTGTTTTATAGTATTTCTATAATAGTCTCACATTGTTTCACCATTATGTAACATACCTTGGAAAATTTGTTTTTAGTGGATATGGTTGAAATAATTCGTAGTTGATTTTATTTTTTGGTGTTTGGTCATATATATGGCAATGGTTGAAGATCATGTTCCCATTGTATTTCCTCAACCATTGGGTGTTCCATGATTTATGTGGGGGACATCTTGATGGACATCATTACTAGTTTGTAATGAACATTGAGTAGATAAAATATTAACTGGGTGGTTTTTTATTTTTTAATGAATTCATCTCACAGAATTATGTTTAGGGAGTTATGAAAAATCAATTATTTATTGATGTTTCATTTAGAAGTTATTTATTACTTTTATATATTATAAGGATGATCATTATCGATTATGATTTTCTTTTTACCTTTTCAGTATGAAAGGTTATCTAAATTGATTTTGGATATCGGTAATTCCATAAATCTACATTCTACCTTCAAATAAATGGTATGATGGAGTGGACTATACAGTCATTAGAGGGAATGTTGTGTAAAGGTTCACTAGATTTTGGAGGTTGGTGGGATTATATCATACCATTATCAATGAATTGTTATAATAGTAGTTGTCACTCAATAATTATTACTTATCTTTTAAAAGTATAATATTTATAACCTTTTAGATCATCGTAGTAACAAACCAAGGATATTGTCGTAGTGATATTAGAGATTATTGATGTAGATTATGATAGTGATGGTATATGTCAATGAATTGTAGGAGAAGTCTTCTCAGGGCCATTAGATTACTTATGTTGATTATATGAGTACCCCTTCATATATGAATATTTTGATTATAGGATTTTTATAGTTTATAATTATTAGGGTTAATCCATATTTGGTCATTCTTATTATATTTATCCTATAATAATTATATTATTAATGGTTTTGGAGTATATTAGTGGGATCTCATATCAGCTGTCACTTTTTCCTATAATAGATTAGATCCACGATGTTTTTTATGAAGCACGATTTCTTCTTTGTCATCATGATTACTCTGATATAATTAACTATGAAATATTGGATTTTTAAAGTGATATGTTCATGGATATTCATATTGGAATTTACGACCATTAGGAGAAGGTGTGGAATAATAATTTTATTCCCCTGAATCTTATGGTAACATAGTGGCTTCGAAAAGTGTACATGGGAATGCGAGTCATAAATTATTGCTCAGTAACCTTTGTTGTTCCATGTTTGATTTTGTTAAGGTAATTTTATTGATGTTGTGTTTGTGTGATTGATGTATTTATTTTTTTTATTAACCATACTATCGATTTTCTTTTTTTTCTTTCCTTTTGGTTTTCAGGATGTGATTTTTTGATTGAATGATTCACAATTAAAATGTATCTTATGGGATTTTGGTTATGTAGTTTTTTTTTCATTTCATGGGGTTGGTTTTGATAACAATGTAGATAATCAACTGAGATGGATATAATGAAAAGGAATGAATTTTATAGGGAAATGACATTGTTTTTTATGTTATGAATGTTTCTACGAGTGTTTAGAGGTATCCAGGAGGGAGTGAGTGGGTTTTTTAGATATAATTGTAGAAAATAGATGACATTGAGGCTTCTTGATACTCATTATATAGTAAAGGGTCTTATCATATTTTTTATTTAATTTACATAATGATTGTTTCATCATGATGGTAGGAGTTGTGTTATGAGGGCTCAAATGCTAAAATTCCAATTTTCTCCATTCCCAGGACTGTTGCACCAAGGTGTCAGAGATAAATTATTATATTGGTCTTGTTTCGATTACATTTCATGGAAAAATATGAAAATAAAACCTATATTTCATGTTTTTGGGCATAGTGGGGGGATTTTTATTATTACACCATAATAAAATTTATTTTAATCGACTAAATTTGTTATTGATTGTGGGAAAGTGGGAAACCGCATGGGAGTGTTTTACTGTGAATATCAGACCCTTTAATCCCTTCATCACGATACACTTTATCACATTATGAATCTTTATCCCAATAATTTAATTCTAAATTTATTGTTCTAATCAGATTAATCATCATTACTCCCATTACTCTTGATCCATATGTGGTTATTGGGGTGTTTATTTGTGTTCAAAGTCATATATGGTCATTTCCTTCGCCCTTTCTCCCTATGGAATTCCACTTTCAATACAAGGTATCTCTTTTCTATCTTTCTCTTTATACTATACCATTTTATCTTCATGTAATTCTATATTAGTTAATTATTGTTGCTTTTGGTAGTAATTTATTTTTTTTATTTTTGGAATGATGTTTATAGGTTGTTGTGGGTCCCTCTAAAGGATTATTATTTGGGTTTCCATCATTCTTTTTCATTCCCTTATATAAAAATCAACTAATATTTTTTTAAGTTCGGGGATTTAAAATTTAGGTTTTTTGTAATGTGTGGATAAAAAATAATCACTATTGGGTATTCATTATTTAATATAAGGAAATTCATGTAAGAAGATAAAAAAGTATAATGTTGTGGTAATGGAAGGGGAAGGTTTTGAAACACATTTGACTATTTAATTTTTCAAGATATTTAATGTATAGTTTTTCTAAAAGTCTATTTTTGTTATTTTAATTGATTTTATAGTTATTTTTTTAGTTATCTTATTTAGAATTGGTTTCATAAAATAATTATTGTTAATGAAGATAATTTTAAACAATGAATTAATAATTGTTAATGATAACTAATAATATTGTTTAATATAGATGAAACATGAGTTAAACTTATTAGAGAATTATTATTTACTTTAATTATTATAGTTTATTTATGGGTACTATTGTGGTTATGACATGGTTAATAATTGGGTAATTTTTTAATAATTGATTATTAATGAATGATTGTAATGTAAGAGAAGTGTTAAAATATTAAAATTTTATTGCGGTGAGGTTTATGATTTGTTTATGTTTTATTATTATAGTTTGATATTAAATACTTCAATAGTTTTAATTATACAAAATGCGACCATTAATATATCCTGAACCTTTTCTTAATAAAATGAATAATTTTGTAATTGGTCTTTTGGGACGGGGTTGGGATATTTATGATGTTGTTTTGGAGGTGATTTTTTGTGAAAGATTGTGGAATGGGGTTGTTGATAATGAGTATTACAAGGAATGATGTGTTGGAGACTAGTATGATATAGAAGTAGTGATCTTGATATTTTGAGAAGGTTTGTTGGTGTGTCATTACATTTTATAGAAGTAGTTATTTCATAATAACACATTATTATAGAATGAAAATTACATAATGATTAAATTGATGGGAAGGTGTTATGATAACTTATTTTTTAATAAATTGTAAATTATTTAAAAAATAAATGAATAAATGAATAAATTATTAATAGAATGGAATATGATGGGATAATTATATATGAATATGAAGAATTGTGGATTATCTTATATTTTTTATTTTTTGAAATAATTTGCAATGAAGGAACACATATAAACAAGTAAGTTAGGTTACATCAAGTGTCTTAGTTAAAGGTAACTTGGTTTATAATCCAAATGTAATAATTATTGAAATAAGAAATTATTGATGATATTTTTTTGGCTAGAAGTGATGTATGTTCACTGTCTATTATGTTTTTGATGCATAGTTTTTGTGACATGATAATTGTCTTGGCTTAGATTATTAACATTATGTATTTAACTTCAGATGAGGTTGTGTGATATGATATATTCATTATAGATTTATTATTTATTATGCTCCACCACTAGTTTCTTCTAACATGATTGACACCCATACAAGGTTCTGTATTCTTGGTTTATTTTCAAACATCTTGGTTGTAGAGGTTATAGATGATTGACTACCCACTTACCGACTCTTCCATATAGAGTTTTTATATTACATGTAAATTTTCTAGTTATGATAACTCTAGGTTATTTTAGAATAATATAAATTTTTTTAATGGATTATAGTTTTTTAAGAAGTGTATATGAATATATAATGTCTTTGGAATCTATTACATATATTTTTATAATTCATAATGGATTATGACTTTGATATGTGTATATATTTAGGGGATGTAATGGATAAAGGTGTTATATATATATATATGCTGTAATAGATAAACATTATGATTCTTGATGGTGTGTATGTGATGATGACAAGGTTGGGTATATATAGATGTGGATATTATTGTGTAGAAGTTCTTGAGATGTGGTATGTAGTGATTTGTTTTATGGTGGGTAAGAGAGAACAAGGATGTGTGAGGTATGAGCTCTGGAAACTAGTTCAGCGTGAATGTTTTTGTAGGGTACATTTATTATTATATTATATTTTAGTTCCACGTAACTTATATTCCTATGAAAATGTTATTTGGGTGACTTGGTGGGGATGGAAACATAGTTGACCTGGTTTATGTAACTAGTTTATTTCACTACTTATTCATTGTGGTTTACTTTTTCTTCATCATCATTTTCATGGTAGGTTTTTAGAAGGATCCTAAAAATTATACTTTTTTTCTCACCAGTTTTTATATGTTTATGTCCACATGAGAGATTTGGTGAATATGATAGTTTTTACTAGCTTAAGGTGGTTTTCAATATCAACTAGTGATCATAGTGTTTTTACTATTGGTGTTTTAATTAATGATTTTCTCCTTTTGATTTTTCAACTATGTGTAGAATTTCTTGATTGATTGAGATGTTTTATTTATTATATTATGTTATATGTTGGTTGTTATTATTATATTCCAATGAATTTCAAGGGTTGTTCCTACTATATATATGTATTATACCATCTAAGACAGTTTCTAGAATGTGTCTTGTTTCTTATTTCACTGTCTACCGTGGGGGGTTTTTTATTGGAGGAGAGTCATGAAATAGGACATTATTAGTATATATCACAAGATATCTATAAGAATAATTCTCCACTTTCGATAATTTTATATTCATCCTCACCTAAAAATTAATCAATATTAACTAATATGATATATTTTCTATAACCTATAGTTTCAATACCCTCTATTTTTTGAAATTTTTATTAATTATGACATAAATCAATCTCAATAATAATAATCTAGATATATCCAAGGGAATTTTTTTATTTATGGTGAATTATTTTTTCTCACATGGGAAAAAAAATTAAAATTAAATTTTATCTATATTTTTTTCATCATTCTTTATTTTTAAATAACTTACATGGGTATATATTCCTCAAATATTATACTCCATTTCCAAAAAACTATTACATTATATTTAGAGAAACTAAGAAACTATAATAACATATACTTCAAGGATGAAAATATTCCATACTCGATTAACATTTTTCATGATATATATATTTAGAGAGTTTGAATTATCCATTTATTATAAATTTATTTCACATACTTTATCTAATTTAATGATTTATGCTTAAAACATAAAGTTTTGTGTATTTAAACCAGTTATTGGATATCTTATACTCAAATTTATACATTTTTTCCAAAACATTATATCTATGGCCCACTTATGGAACTTTAATATTCACTACACAAAAATTCCACAGTTTTGAGACCACATGCTTTGTAATTAATGGAACTATCAAAACATATCAAAAAAGTTTATATATTTTACTTTTATGCTGAGAATATATTTCAAATATATATCAAATATCAACTATATTACATTAATAGAGTCTCCACTTTATATAGAGTCAATAAAAAATCCACTAAAACCACTGAGTTGGAACATTGTATGGGAAATATGAATATATCTTAATGACATCAATGTTTCGCAGTCCAATCACTTCCTTCCATAAACATATGAAACATGATATTTTAATATCTTTTAATATTTCATCCTTTGATATCTACTACACATAAGAATAAAGTTTTGTGAATATCTAATAAATCAAAAATATTTGATTCATATCATATGATATAAATTTGCAACATAATTTATCGTTATTTATAGTGTATATTCATATTCAATATAATTATTATCATCCTAAGAATAATTTACTCAAAATCTCTTTGAATTAATTCTTTTATTGACATAAAGTATATAATTGATTTATATTGTGTAATACACCTTTCAGTAGCATGTAGTATCCTAAAAATATAAGATGATACCACATTTTTAGAAAAAATAAAAATATAACATGAACTCCTTGATGAACATTACTGTTTGTCAATCAAGATGAAATCTATTCTATAAAGTGTCTGAACAACATGGTGTGTCACTAATACCACTCATTGATCTCCATATTTTTTAGTTTTTATATTTCATAATCAGAATAGTCTATAAAAACAATTTAATTTCATATTTGTCCATATATCACATTAACTTGTACATCACCATATATAATTCCATATTCAAAAAGATATTATATAAATTCTTAAAATTATGCATCAATACTAGTTATAATTGTTATAACACTTCTATTTGAAGTATATAACTGGATATGTCACCACATTTTATGTATTCAACTCATTTCAATGCACTGACCCCAAGGATCATATATCACCCTTCAAAATTTTATACTCCAAAATTATTTATAGTATATATGTATATAGGGAGAGGGGTACATCCTGACATCCTTTAGTAGAGAAATGTGTTTGGTTATGGTGTAACAACCCTTTTCCTCCAACTTACGTCCAAAAATTCATAGTGGTTCTTATTTTTGTGATAATTATTAAAAAAAATTAAATATATTATCATTGGAATGGTCCTTCTTTATTGTCTGGGTATTCATCTCCATTATGAGACTAGTCAAAATTGTGTATGTTTTTCTTCATTTGGTTTATCATTACTCTGTCATTTTTCGTGCTTTTTTAATCATAGGAGGGGTATTACACCATTCTTCTCCTCTTTCCTCATGTTATGGGTTGGTTAACAACTTAAGAATGTGTTTTTATTTTATGTCATTATATCCACTAGAACATTAAAAAAGTTGTTTTTTCATGGAAAATATTTATTCAATAATCCATCATTCTTTTGTTTAACTAGAGAAAATTACTTCTTCATTCACTATATTTATTTCCATTAGATATATAATGGACACTATTGGTAAGAAATAATTACTACTTAATGAACCCATCATTACATTCCATCATCACTTACATTTAACATGATGCTGCTACATTTCAATATAATAAATTCCTATTTGATTCACTCATGGATTCCCCATAACATATGAGCAAGATATTTCCTCTTCAAATCTCAAATAATTAAATTTTTTAGAACCTTAACATATGTATATGGTTAGTAATAATAAAACATTTCGTCATTAAATTACACATCCTGTATCATTTTCTCAATTGAGATGATGTACTATATTTCTCTACATTATTGAGTTCCATATCTTCCAAACCCATATCCATGGTCTGTCACACAACTCAATAGTAGAAGTACATTGATACCACCATTATTTAAACACTACCACATTCTGATTTTCCTTGAATAGTTCCTGAAATATTTTTATAGATTATCTTCTTAGTAGAATACACAGGGAAGAGTCTTTAAATTATCTTCCTCTTTTAAGGACAACAATTACTTTTTTATCTCGTTGAGACTGAAATATTATTTTTGATGATGATCAAACATTTCATTATTCAATGAGAAATAATTTATTATATATTTTATATTATCAACAGTATGTGAATTAAGAATAGTAAACAATAGTTTTAGATCATTCTCAATGGCCATATAATATTCCGATTCGTGTGTAGCATTTTTGAGTAGGTTAACATTCCCAATCATCATTGATGAAATACATGTAAAACATTATTTCAAGGATTTCTATTTCATCTCCAACATATTTTCCTCTAAAAAATATTTTATGGAAATGTAATCAGATCAATGAATAATGTCATATTAATTAACCTTCTCATGCAAGGATTAGGTCTTATCTTGATTCCCGCAAGAGGATCTACCAAAATTCAGAACTAGAATTACTTTAAAATTCTTACATTAAATAATCAATTTGAAAAAACTTATGGGGGATCCATCTCTTAATATTTTCATAACATTTTATTAATATCCTTTATAACAGATTTATCAAAATAGTGGATCACTAACATTAATAGATGTTTCCATATTCTATAGGATTTATTATTATGTTTTATTCTTATTTCCAATTTAAATAATGTATTATTAATTTCATTTTTTGATAATATAATAATATCATTTAATATATGGATTTTCTATAAATATCCTCCTTATTTCTATATATAAAGAATTTTGTACCATAATGAGAGGTTTTCTTATATACCTCATTAGTCATCAATATAGCTAAGACTATTTTAGTTTTTGTGTCATAAAATACTATAATATAAATTATTAAATTATCATCATGATATATATATTCCAAAATATTGACACAACAAGCAAGTAGATAAAAATAATTCATTTCACCTACCTATTAAATATGAGAAATTAAAATATGTTTATTATCACTGATTTCATATGAAAAATTAATTTGAAAATTGATAAAAAAAATTAACTCCAATGTAGAACCTTTATACTATGATATAAAATTTTAGGACTTGAAAAATATGACATATTTCCAAATATACTATGAGGGTAGGGAAGTACTGAATTAAGGTGTTTCCAAATTAAAAAAATATCTCTAACCCTCATCGATGTATAATATTTCCCATCATTATAATGATATCTATTTAATCAATTTCAACATTGATCTCACTCATGCTGAATTTATATTATAGCTAAAAAATGTGATGTAAATGAAAATAAATTATTTTAGTTGATTCAGAAAAATTGTGATATATATAAAGTGATATGTTGGTATATCAATATACAATGTCAACTCACTATCTTTTGTAGATAAATTTTTTGTTAATGGTAAATCGATGCCAAAAAACACATTATTTAACATAGAAAATAAAAATGTTGGGAATCGTTAATTCCACTATAGCTCTTATGATAACATTCATATCACTACACTAATTTTTCAAGGCCATATAGGATCCAAATAATTATTATAGAGATGAATCTATATCATCTAAAAAACCATAGTCATATAAATATATAACTCTAAATGTTATTAATTTCATACAATAATTAACATGTTCTGTATTCTAATCCATTAATTTCTAGATATGTAATAAAAAATTATCTTTAGAATCCTTCCTCAAAAACAAATATCATAGAGAATTTTTCCCTGATTGGATATCCCTTTATTCTTGTAAAAAAATACTATAATAATTCCATTAAAACTCTTCCATAAATTCCATTATAATTTTTATAAAGGATTCCAAAATATCTAAAACATCGATCAATGATAAGGATAAATCCTCATCTATACCATGGTAGAAGACTATCCAAACTGCACCATAATTTTAAATTTTGGTAAAAAATCACATTCATGTTTATTAAATATCTATAATCCATATTTATGTATTATAGGATAATATTTTAAACAGGATAATGTTTATTTGACAAAATATTTATTCCCATTGATATTTACATTCAGTCACCACAACATAACAATTCCTAACCCAATCATTATCACAAGAGCATAAAATATTATTCTTTTAGATGAAACTGCTTTTGTTATGGAATCTAGTATAACATATTCCTATTCATTAATTGAAAATATTTAACTCATTAATAAGAATTCATTCATTTTATGAAAAATAAGCTCATTCCCCCTTTTTATGTTTATCATACATGAAGACCATTCTATTCATATCTTTCGTAAACCTGTATTCTATTTTGGTTAAGAATGATGTAATGTAATATGAAATGTTTTATTAAAACCACCATGAAATAATTGATCTCTAGATCATCATGAACACACCACAACTTACCTTATGTCCTGATGAACTTCAATATGCCATTTTTCCTTTTGTGCATGATAACCATAGTCATATAACTTTTTAAAATGTCTCAGTCCCCATTTATCTTTATCTTAGTTAATTTTCCTGACTTTAACCACTAGTGTGTCATGGGATATGTAAAACATCCCATTTCAGGAAAATTACTCATAAATATTGATATAAGTCCTTAATTTAATTTAAAATTTTTAGTTAATTGTCAAATTTAATCTTTTGTGGGCCTAATTTTACCCATACGTGACTCATCGATTCACTAAGTTAATCATATGCAGTTGTTCAGCATTTAAATTAATATTAAATCTCCAGATGTAACTATAAAATAATATTATGAAACTCATTTTCCTTTTTTTCATCATATGTATCCTTTTGAATCATCATTTCTATCTTATAAAGACTTTGAAAATGTATTATTAATATTATAATAATTTCTTTTCAGCATGGTATAATGTGTTGAAATGTGGTACCTCCTAATTTATTCTTTTGTAGTGGAATTTAATTACTATATATGACATTTACATAACATTTTCCTTCTTCATGGTATGATCATCCTTACAAAACCATTATTTTTATAGCCTAGTCAACTCTCTATGTTCATCCCAAACCTAGAATATGTGGCACCATAATGGGTGTGGTGATTTCATCCTTCATCAAAATTATTCCATTCAATTCCAAATGATTCATTGTAGGATCGTTCCTCTTATAATGATATAACATTATAGAATAAATAATATGACCACATAACAATATTCTTAAAATCCATATAAATATTCTTTTAATAAATCACCATATTCTTTAACCTTAATATGTAGAGATATCAATATATTCTTTTACCTCTGATCAGAACTATCTCTATGTTGTCATTATGGCGACTTCAATGCTTCAACACCAAATTTTCTATATTCTCATCATATATCACCAGATTACCATGTAAAAAATTACCAACTTTAATTATTATTACCATCATCTTTATATAGAAAATCCACCTCCATTAATATAAAAACAATCCAACCTAAAACATTGGTTACAAAAATTCATAGTTATTAACATAATTTATGTACTTTTTATAGAAATTTATTTTTTTAATATATAAATATTATGGTAAATATTTTAATTTTTTTTAATTTTTATTTACATAAATCTAATTTAGTTTCCCTAAGAAGAGTTAAATTTTATTTCTAAATGAAAATTTAAAAATTGTGCATAAATTTGGATGTTTCATTGAAAATCCAGTTTTAATCCATTAATATAAACTCTATGGTTTTTGTAAAAAAAGTTTTGATGAACATATATTGAAATTTAATATCATGAAAATATTCCTCACATTATGAGACATAAAAATCTTTTGATCAATCCTTTATAGATCCAACGTTTTGTGGGATAGAATCAACAATAACTTCAAAGATAAATTTAAAAAAACATCATAGAAACCACCTCACCATTTGAGCCATAAATTATTTATAGAGACTTATATTTGGCTGAAATTTGGATAGAAAATAATATAATTCAATTTTAATAGATCATTATTCTAGATAAAATTTATTTTTGTCAATGTATATAGCTTATCCTACCAGTATAATTTGGAGTAAATTAATTTCTCAAATTTATCAATTCAAACTTTTATCAATTAATAATAGTATCCTCTCTTCAACTCTATAAATTTATATTTATGTAATTTAGAGTTGGTTTTCTGTGAATTAGGATATTCATGTTCAAGGAGAAGATTATTACCTCCATTTATCTAATCACGGGAAGAGAGATATCTCATGAGTTAAGGATATCATCTATAATTCCTCATTTTTATTATGTATATTATAGCATCATCCATTATAAAAAAATTATATGTTTCTATTACATTAAATTTGTTTTATTTTAATTTTATTTTTTCTTCCATCAATTATTTTTACCACATAGTAGGATCATAAATATAATTGGTTCTATCCCTCTCAAATTCTATGTGATTTAATCTTATTTATGCGACAACTCTTCCACCCATGAAAGTGTAGTTATTTTTGATATCTTTTTAAATTTCATCTTCATTAATGTTATTTTTTTAATACAAACTCGCACTGTAATACATAAAAATATAGTAGATGTGTTTCTATTAAATTTATAATGTATTCTTGTGTTAAACACTTTGCATTCATGTTCAAGGATTTGTTAATTGTGAATTAAAATATTAAATGATAAAATTGAATACATCGGGATTGGTCTGTAATATTCAACTCCAAAACCTAAACTCAATTTATTCTCATATGAAATTTTTATTTTTTACCAAATGAAACACAGTCTCTATGTAATCACTTGAATAAAAATTAATGGATGGTTCTACGATCTCATGTTCCAAAGTTATTCTAAGGTTTAAATCATTCATCATAGTAGTTGTTTCAATTTCAATTGGGTATAGAGGTTAATTTTTCAATGGAATATTATAAAGTTATTTATAGTTAAAATTTTAATAAATAATAAAAAATTAAATTGGAATATTTAGATTTATTAAACCTTTTCATTTTATATTCTAAAAAAATTCTTCTCCTCACATATTTCTTCTAATTTTATAACACCTCTAACAAAATTTACAACATTATTAGGATTTTGATTCATTTACATTATTTTCTTAGTACCAGTAATTTTTTTTATATGTACTACCCCCAATAGAGAATGAATTTTATAAAGAACATTATTGTACCTACACACAAATAAATGACACATCATTTTGGGGGTGCCCATAATGATGCACTTTAAATTGGTTTCATTGATGATCATAGAATTATTTTATCAAATGAATTATAGGTATTCTTTTTATGTCATTATTTTATTCTCTTTATATTTTTACTAATTCCACAATACATTTGATTTATTTTTTACAACATCTATAAAACATTATTCTCATGATATTATTGTCCTCATTTCTAAATTTCCTTTTTTCCATAATTTATCACATAATTTTTTCCCAAGGATATATTTCACCACGACCTTGGATTAGAAATTGTCTTAAGAATGAAATGAGATTGTATTCTTACATGGGAAAGGGAATCATTCTTCAAAATTGGGAATTCATCCATTCTATGTACATTTAAATTGAATGACCATTTGAATCTTACTTGAATCTAGATATCTTGGATTAAAATAATAAAATTGAACATGATAAAAATAATAATTAATTGGTTGTACTTGACATCAATTATCAACTATCTTTTATTTCACAACCAAGTATTGAATCTTTATTTGAATTAAAATTCAGATAGAAAGACCTTCATGAAAAAAAACCCTTGAATCTCTAGCAAAGACCGAAAACAAAAGCAAAAATTGTTTATTGTGGTCACTAAACCATGAAACTATTGAATAAATCTAAAGACCAAATTTAATTAAGAACATTACTATTATAAATTGATGGATATAAAAAAGGTTGTATGTGTTATTAAAAATCAAATGATGTAAAATGATTGAATAATTTGAAGAGTCTCTTATTGTAGAGGATTTTCCATCATCAAGGACTACATATAATAATAATTAGATTTATGTTTCTAGAAATAAAAATGAGTTTCATTTTAAGGGAATTTTGAGTGGTCAAATGTTTTTGTTAATGTTTTCCTGATCACCATATTAATGATCCCTCCACCTATAGTACTTCTATGATGGTCAAGAAGCTATAGATCAGATCATTGTGGATTCTTTAGAAGAATGATCATTAAATGAAAAAATCATGATGGCCACTAAATAAATGATTGAAAATATTGAATAAAGTTATCCCTATGTTAGTGATTGAGGTACACATTTTATAAGAGAAGTACATTGGGTAATATAGTCTTCAACTTAAATTATTTTGACTGATAAGAAGTTATATGAGTTAACTAAAATAGTTACATAGATAGATTATGATCAAAATACTTCCTAGCCTAATTCTATTAAGCCGTATGGAATCTAAAAAAATTAAAATCATTTTAATTGTTTCTCACAACATTATGAGATGAAGGAATGTTCTATTATGTTCAGTGGGAGACCATATTAGCAGTAATAGAATCCTATCAATAAAAAATATGTTACCCTTGTAATAATATGTAATACAAGATAAAAAATCATCTGAGACTATGCTTTGGTACATAGAACTATACAAGGGACTCTTTTTAATATAATATCTAAAATAATCATCTTTTCTAATAAAATTTTTTAGAACTCTAAAAGATTTTTTTTCTACAGCATAAATAATCCAACCGCATCGGTAGTCTCATGAAAAGGTAGATTCCAACACTAATGATTTGTTAAAATAAATTATTCGTAATAAATTTAATGAATGAGTGAGTCAATTCTTGAATTTTAGAGAGATTAAGACCAAAATGTCATATATTTTCAATTATCTTTATAAAATGGTTATGATGAACTCTAAACATCATTACTTTTAAACTAATAGAAATTATAAGATGAATGGATATGGCATCACATCTTAGAGTGGGAAGCTAATAGTTATGGGATAAGATATAAGTTTTCTATTAGGTTTTACTCTATCAAATTAGAGAAACAATTTAATCTCAATTGTTGAGAAACCAATGGATAAATAAAATGCTATGAAAGGGATAAATGTGGTACCTACCAAATCCATTTCATTTAAAAATAGATTTTTAAAATCCCAGAAGGATGTAATTGAAATATTAATGTGAGTTGAGATAAATTCCCCCACCTCTTTTGGGTATTATGTAAATCCAATTGAATGAAAAATTCTTAAATATTTATTTTACAATTAAAAGATGGATAAAGAGAAATAACAATATCAACCATAGAAGTAATGTGATATAAAATATCATTCCATTCACAAACTAACCCACTAGGGCCCGACTAGGCTGCGATAAGCCAAAAATAACACCCCAAGCATACCTTTAATAAGCCAAGGGAGAGAAAATTGCACCGAGTAAGCATATCCCAAACATTGAAGGTCTTGATGTAATATAACTACATAAGTACATGAATATAAATAACGTTTCTTAATAAAGGGAGGTAAAAAAATAATAATATAAATACATTTATATCATATATACCAAATTAGAGTATACCAAGAATTATAACAAAATGTTGAAAGGGCCAAATGTAGGCCCAGCAAAAATGGAAAAGATCCCAAAATTGGTAACAAAATCGTGGAAGCTTCCCAAAAAAAATTCTTAGATCCATCTAGGGTTCGTCTAGAATAACTACTCTACATTTAATATCAACCTACTTTTGGTTCACATAGGACTCCAGTGGAAGGGTTTTCCTCGACATATGGCATGAAATGTGTGGGAAGATCCAATGCAGGCATGAGTATAAACATACCCAATCTGAAATCCAAAATTACCAAACATGAAGCATCGAGAGAGTAGTCATCTACTAACTTGGAAACTACATATATACAAATATCAGACAATACAATAATAGATAAAACCTAGATATTCTCAAGATAGACAATATGTATCAATATGAGGTAATGACCTCACTACAAGCCTATGATTCTACTACAGGATCAAAGATAGAACTCCCCTAGGAGAACTCCAGAGAAGATACTTTCCATACATGATGGAAATACTATGAGTGGTATCACTCATTAGGTCTTACTATAATTATATCACTCATCTCAAAGATCACACTCATGTGTTCTCATAATGAAGAATCATGAAATAAGCTGGATGTGCCCATCTAATAAAACACTGAATCATACTAAAACTCATTGGAGGATCATATATGTTGATACATAGATATATGATTATACTAAAGGCCATGGGGTATGTTGAACACTATTTGGAAAACCCCGCTAAGGAGGGGATCATACCCCTATGTATCTTGGTAACAATGATTCCAAAAACTACACCTAAGGTGGAATGATATAAGAGCACACTTCCTGCCTCATAGAGGTATTATTTAACTCCATTTGAGAATAATTCCATAGATGGGATCACATACAAGGGCATATAAATGATTCCTCATAGTAACACCCGGATGATGGACCAAGGAAATACACCCGAGAGAAATATGTCCTTGATGGAAAGTGGTACAAATCATGTAACAATAATCATTTCACTACTCATTTCTTGTACTCACATGAAATGGAATTCTCCCAAATACATGGCATATTCCAAGGAGTGTACGATATATCGATGATGGGTCAGCACATGGGGTTTCATTTGGTCTTGACCACCAAATATAGATAATATACATTTACAGAAGGATTTCCCTTACACACTATCCATTTCCATTAACTTTTGATATATAAATATTATTTCCCATGTTGCATGAGGTGTTAAGGCTAGTCCCACAATCTTTGTTTCACATCTAACCAATACTGAATATATTTTTAAATACAAGTAATGTTCCCTGAAAAAGACAAAGTTTGTGGAAACACAGTCTTTTTGGTATGTACTCTCTGTAAATGTTGAGCCATCGAGGTTACTTGGTGTTTGATCCCACCACATAGTGTGTGGTGTCACATGACCTCCTAAGAATTTTCTCCATGTACATGCCAAGGTGGATGGCTATGGATCACATGGAATTTAGGCCCACCTAAGATATGTGATATTTATCTCTAACAAGAAACCTTGGGAAACACATAGAGGAAACTACATGGAATGTGTTCTTGAACTAAATGCCTAATAATTAGTATTACTCAAAAAAACTCCTTCCTGATCCATGGGGCTTTCTTTAACCACTGCTACCATCGATCATTTCATAAAATATCATCATAAATATGATATATAGGTTGACTGTACCGGCCTTGTAAACACTATCTAGATTCTATCCATCCAAAACTGTTTATAATGCATTACTATAGCAACACATCACTCATATACTTGAACTACAAGACATATCCTCCAGTAAAACACCCAATTGATCCTCCACCATCTTTATACTGTCGAATCACACCACTAATACCAAAAACACCCCAAATAAATGATCTATTTTGATAGGGAATATTTTTTAAACAACCCTTTTTCATGTATTTACTGAATCATCATCCAGAAAAAAATACCGGTGATGAATGTGTGATGAATGGTGGTAGAGTTTCAAGAGACAAAACAAGATCAAATTACCTCGTCCATTGTTTGTGTTTTCCTCAACATTCTATAACTATAATGATGAATGGAGAGATATAATCAATTATAATCAATTCCAAAATGATAGAAGATAAACCTAAACACATAAATCAATGGTTGACCCATGAATGAAGTTTTTTTGAGGTCTGATTCACGTTAGAATGGGGATAAAAATGGGGACAAATCCAATCAAAAATACCCTAACTGAAGTTTCAATTGATCACCAATGAAGAATGATTGCACATCACATTCATTGATGAGATCCATGAACTGATTCAATGAATAAAATCCTCATGGTACTCTAATCGTTGATCTATGATACTACAACCATCCACTAACACACTGTCTAATAGAGTTATCCATCCACGCCCTCTCTCTATATCCCTAAGGTCACATGACTAACCCTATGATCATACCATAACTAGGATTAAATACGATTTAATTAGGAAATATCAATTAAATAAAAATAATTTATTAATCAACCCATGGATACATTTAATCGAAAAACCAAACACACAAAAAGGCTATGTCACACCTTTGGTAAAACCCATATTCAATATTTAATGGTGGTCAATAATCTCTCTTCCAATTTTTTTAAGATTTATTACATTATTTTTTAAAAACATATCACATGTTATAGAATTTTTTAATAATTTTAAAATATTTGTACCAAGGCTCTCCAGGCCCCAGAATTCTGTGCCGACTCCTTGATCAACTCTAGAAATATTCATAGAAAATATTCAAAGCCTTACATTAGAAAATTTTAGTTTTTATATTCTCCCCACCGTCATGTATGTTCATAAAAAAATGGAAAAACTATTCACAGTTGAAAATATTGAGGTCTAAAATATGTTTACCACCCCTAGGATATCCCTTTAATGTTCATGTCCTATCAAAAAATACACACCCAAGGGAAAAATATTCCAATGATGTGTTACAATTTTCAAGTTCTCAAGACCACCTGGAACCTCAAAAATGTTACTATATCATCCATATCAAGCTAACCTCATTCAATATCAAGTATTGAGTTGTGTAGATGTTTCCTCAGTCAGGGAATCTAAAAAATAATGCACCTACATTAACTACAGTCATAGGGTCAAGCAGAACACCACCTCGCTAACTATATTCGGTAAATATAAAAATGTCTTACGAAACCAAGAGATATCCTCTCATCCTAGCCAAATTTCCATAATTCGTAATTTGGGTAGACCTATCAGAACACATGGATTCCTCATATAACACCAATATCCTCCATAGTTCAATAAAAAAATTCATAAAATGGTTTTGGGTAGTCCTCATAAACCCATGAATGAGTTGCATAATTCAAAATCATTGCTAGCACTAACTCTATTACCAAAAGCATAGTCTCTAACTTGCCCCGTCCAATACAATGATGACCCTTAGGGTCTAACATACATGGCCTCAAATGGTCCTACACTGATGGTGGAGTGGTGTCTATTATGATAAATAACTCCCCTTGAGGTATATTATCCTCTTAGCTATATCCCATAAAAAATTGCAAATCGGAAGCAAGATCACCAGAACTTGGATGGTTCACATTACCTGGCCATCTATGTAACTGAAAGAGACCCCTAATCCTAGATCCAGTGAAAAAATATAAACACTAGATTTCCATATTTAATGCAAGTAAATGTGACCCAATATTTTTCCATCAAAATCATACAACACTAAAAGGAAATATTGGATCACATATACTAAGAAAATATGTTTTCTTATATAACTATTACATCATTTTAACGATAAAAAACATAATGTGATTACAAATATCGGATGTACTAGTTTAGTGTCTTGGGGAAACTAGGATCATACATAACATCTACATAATAAATAATAAACATTTATTTAAATACTTATTCTTTATACATTGAAAATATATTATTCACTTTACTATATGTAATCACCTAAGGTTATGCATCAATGAGAGGGGTGAGATAAAGGTACATGAATCAACATAGAATGGGTGAGAATAATCATAAAATAAAAAAAATTAGATAAATATAAAAAATATGAAGGAAATAGGTGACAGTGGAACTAAATGTGGAAATGCATACAAATGATACATCGTGTATTAGTGGTTGAATACGACACACAATTGTGACCAAAGATAGAGTCATGTTAACAAATAACATATGTGCATAATCATAATATCATCATTGGGAAAACAATAAAGCATCGTGTACATACAGAATAAACATTTTATCATGTGATACATCACATTACCCAATTTATTGGAGGCCTACATAATTTAGGCCCCACCCATCACATCATAATATTTACATAATCATTCATTCCATATAGAATGTCCTACTATCAATGTAATGAATTAACCCATGGAAAGGAATGGGATTCTTAAGGATTTGATTAATAATGATATCATGAATAAAAATTGGTCTCCCATGTGAAAAAGGGGAAATCATATTTGGTATAAGAATCATTACTCAAGAGTAAAGAAGAAACAATAAAATAGATGTAAAAGATATTTTTTTTGAAAAACGATTTCTATTAGAAAATCTTCAAAATTTTCATTGAATCAAGTAGGAAACATGTATATCCCAGAAAAAGGTAAGATTAAAAAAACTATATTTACTCAAAATTAGTGCAGTATTCCAATCATAGATTTAATGAAAGAGGGATGACCCAATGAAAATTAGTTGGGTTCGAGAACCCCTTTACCCTAATTATTTTCTTGTTTTGTCCCTTTTCCACGAGTGAATAATATAATTATATTTATTAAAACATTGACCTAGAACTAAATTATTGTAATTTATAAAAATATTCATCAAAATTAATCATCAAATTATATTTCTTAATTTACTGTTGATGAAATAGAATCTTTTTTATATCACGTTTTTCTTAAAAAATTCATGTTTCACTTTGATTACAATATTTTTAGTCAAAGTGATTTATAGAAAAGTATGCTTAACTAAATAAGTAGATAATACATATAATTAATTAATTAATTAATTAATTATATAATATTTTTAATATCCATACATGAATGTTTTTATACGAATTGTCTTGGAAATGTCTCCATATGTGGTTAACCAACTTTAAAGAGACATTGTCAAGAGAGTGAGAAATAAAAGTATAAAATTTAAATTTTTCATAATTTTGATAATTATAGTAGGTTAGAATAATTAATATAATTTTAAATTACAATGTAATTAATTTTATAGTATATGTTTTCTAGAGGAATTGGTAAAAATTATATAGATAATAATAAATGAGGGGAGAGTAAATAGATAATTACACTCTCCTCGGTGTAGCTTCTCTTGTGAGACACTATAGCTCCGCTGATGATTGGAGTTGAATTACACCAAAATGTACCTAATTATTATAATGGGTTTGAGGTTTCTGATTTGGGTAGATCGTGATATTTTGAATGGGTGGGAGGAGTGGTTTTCTATGGGAAGGGATAAGGGTTATTTATACTTGATGAGAATGATATTTTTAGAATAAAATATTGAATAGAATATTATATCCATGTTAAACCTTTTAATATAGTTTTTGACATTATAAACAACATTATAATTTAATAAAAAAAAATTTAGAATTTTTTTTCAATTCATAAATCAAATTCATTAATTTAATCAAATGAAAAGGTATAAAAATGACAAAATGATATTTTAATTCATTACATTAGATATTTAAGATTGTACTTTTTAGGTTTGGAAATTATGTTTATCATATTTTAATGACTCATTTATGTAATAAAATATATCATTCTAAAACCTCAAGTTATAAAAACTATTATTTTATTATTACATCATGTATGATTAATTTATGATAAATCGATTTTGGGAAAAGCTGTATTTTTTCAATTCACCATAAAATCGATGCATTTAATAAAATTTTAAAAAATAATCGTAGGATTATTTTTACATGCCATTTTTAGAAATGATATTAATTTTAGCAAAATAAAATTTTAAAATATATGATTTTTATTTATAACATTAAAATTATATTCTTTACTGAATTCATTAAAATATAGTTTCAATAAAATTTGATTATATTTTACATGAGTTATTTAATCATGATACTTATTTTTTGGAATAATATATTTTATATTCACATAAATTAATTATAATAAATATTATTTATCAAAATTTATAGTTTCGAGGTTAAATATGTATTCTAACAGTTAGGTTACTTTTCCCACCTTTCATGTTATTATTATAATGGTCACATTACTATTTCAATAGTCACATTACTTCATATTTATATAAGAAAATTATTTCATTAAATATTCAACTGAATTCCTCTCGATGTTCTATATTTATTTATTCAATAATATTGATTGGTTAAATAACATTTTTTATATAGTTCTGGGAATTGGGGTGATGATTCTAGAAGAATTTGGTGATCCATATTTTCCCATTTTCCCTTTTCTAATTAAGTTTGTTTTCAAATAGTAATTTTGGGAACTTTAATTGATCTCTTTGCTGATTAATGAAATATAGTTTGGTAATGATTTTTTTAGTTTATTTATAATACTGTATAGTATATTATAAAACATATATATATAAATGGAAAATTACTATTTAATAAGTCTGGGTTATTTCATTCTCCCCCCATTTATAAATTTCAATCATAAAATTTCAACATGTATTCTCAGTTTAGAATAGATGAGGGTATTTATATTTCATTGTTTCCTCTAATTCACATGTATCATATTCATACTTATTATTCCTTCCCAACACTTTGACATATTTTTTTTTCTTTTTTCATAGAAGTTATTCTATAGGGTCTAAAATTTGCACCAAGTATGTACTTTATCATCAAATATATGTGGAACACATAATGAACTTGAGCTATACCTGGTGGAAGTGCAAGAAAATAGGCCATTTAATCCATACAATCAATGATCAAAAATGGGACAATGTACATTAGGCTAATCATCCCTTTCTTTCCAAACTACATGACTCTCTTCCATGACTATATTCAATGGAAAACTCGGTAACCCACATTCAACATGAAGTACCTTCACCGGTTACCAGCATAGCTCTTTTTATAACAATGAGTATCTTTGTATATTATTGGATTGATTGAACCGTCTCTATCATATTCTTCACAATATCAGGTCCATGTAGATTTTTTTACCCATCATGATCCTAAAAAGTCAGAGATCTATATCGCTTACCATACATAGCCTCATAGGGATCTATTTGAATACTTGTGTAAAAGATTCTATTTTATGAGATCCCAACCAATGGGATATTTTGATCCCATATTCATCTAAATTCCACAAAGCATGATCATAGAATGTCATATAACATTTGAATAGTTTTTTTTCAGATTTTCCGTTGTGCTTGGGGTGATTGGCCATGATAAAATTAAATTCATTACTCAAGGAATGTTGAGGGCTTCATTATATTATAGAGGTTATCATGGATAATGATCAAATAATTTCGAAAATGGGAACCAATAATTCCTCACTACTTACTTCACATACATCTTGTAAATATTTTCAAGAGAAAAATATTCTCAAATAGTAGTAATGTAGGTAGTCTTAGTGAACCAACCAATAACAACCCATATCACATTGTTTCAATTCGATGTTTGTAAGAAACTAGTGACAATGTCTACAGTGAGATTCTACAATTTATAAATCGGCATAAGAAATGGTTACATCATCCCTTTATAATTATGTTTCTCTGATTTAACATGCAGCTATACTAAACACCTTGAAATATTATCTGTAATCTTTTTGTTCATGTTGTCCCACCAGATGTTCCCTAAAAGATTATAGTACATCTTCGTACTTCTATGATGGATCGAGAAATGTGATCTTTGCATATTATAAAATTGATCATTCTTTATCTCAAGAAATGAAGGCATAAAACCCTTATTCCAAATCGAATCAAACCATAATCATTGATTTGTAACTCATGTATCTTCTCTTATTTCACCTATTTCGATTTCTTTTTAATCTCTAGATCACCCCTTTGTGCCTCCTTTATCTTATCAAGGATATATAATTGTGAAATCATTTTTGAATAGTAATAGGCATTCCCTATCATTTTTATTTAAAAATTCCATCCGTAGAATATCCATGAAGATTAGGTATTTCTCAATCCACATATTTGATAGAGTAGAAGGATATTTTCTACTAAGAGAATAAACTACCTTGTTAACCTTTTCCAAGTAGTAGTGGTTAGAGAAATCATAGTACTTGATTAGGTATGACCATCTTATTTTACATATGTGAATAAATACATTACACTATTTTTATCAGTATATATATCTTACTTTTCCCTGTAGAGGTCGTGATACCAAATATTTAGTGAGAAGATTATAGATTTTAGCTTTAGATCATGATTCATGTAGTTATTATCATAGATATTCAACTGTTATGAGGCATATGATATCACTTTATCGTTCTACATGAGTACATATCCTGATCCTATCTTTGAAGAATCCATGTATATTTGAAAACCTTTTCCACTTATTGGTAGTGTGGGTACATGTGTAGTGATTAAGATCTTGTTGATCTTCTTGGATCTTTCCTCACATTCTTCCCTTCATGTATACTTTTCCCCTTTCTATGTTAACATTTTTAGTAAGCTAGACAATCATGAGAAATTTCATAAAAAAAATTAGTACAAAATTAAATAAATAAAATTATGGATTTCCATGAAACTAGTGAATCTATGCCATTCCACAATTGTGGTTGAATTTAAAAGTTCTACAGATATTCCCCCACTTGTCATCACATGCCTAAAAGAATGCATATTGATGCATCCAAAAGTCACACATAGAGAACATAGCTTATATTTTCTCCTTCTTTAACGTCTCTAACACAATCCTTATATTCTCTTATTATTCCTCTTTTCTATTAGAGTAAATTAGAATGATATCAATAAACACTAAATTTTTTAGAGGTAGTCTCTAATGACCTTATTCATCAAATTAACGAAGTTTACATGGTAATTAGTATGTTATAAGGACATCACTCTGAACTCATAGTTCCCATACCTTTAACGGAAAGATGTCTTTCGAATATATTACTTATTCAAATTCATTTGATTATCTATAGAATTATGATACACCTTTTATAAGTTTTGAGATCCTCATAGTTTATCAAATAATTCATCAATCCTAGGAAGAAGAAACTTTTTCTTTATGGTGATCTTGAGCTCCTGATAGTCAATAAAATTCCTCATTGATCCATCATTTTTCTTTACAGAGAGCACTGGTGCACCCCTAGGTGATGTGCTAGTGTGTATGAACCCTTTCTCCATATGCTCTTATAGCCACATCTTTAACTATTGTAGTTCAATTATGGCCATCCTATTGGGTCATTTTGAGATTGGAGTGGCTATGGGTTTGAGGTCTATTGGGATCTTTAACTCACAAGCTGAAAAAAGTCTAGGTATCTATTTGGGAAATAAATCAATTCATTCCCTAAATTTGGGAATTTTTCCCAAGTTGATAACATCCTTCAAATTATCCATTTGGTAAAGGTATTATTAAAAATAAGTTAACATAACCCACGGTATTGTTGCATTTTTTAATGTATATTATTGATATTCATTTCATTTTTAGGGGAACATGGGGTTGTTCAGAATATAAAAATATATTTCATATTCCCAGTAGTTGATGTGTGTATAAATAATGAGATCTAATCCTTGACTACTATTGTGTAATATTCCAAAAAGGTATGTGTTATGATATTCACTGGATATATCATCCCATAGATGGTTACATCAAAAGATTCCAACACATGGGTTTTACTGATTATAAATTCATTTAGTTTTATATATACCACTGCTTCAAAGTATCAGGGATTTGATTCAATAGTTCTGGAAAACTTGTTCGATTTAAATGAATTCATAGAATTAGAATCAAATAATTGTTTTTCCATTATTGAGTGAATATGAAGTGTAAAATGTACATCTATTTTTCACTACCCACCTCAACATTAATTATGGTATATGATTTAATTTTCTTAATTGTCTTTAGTGGTTTCTAACACCGATTACCTTCAAGTACCCATAGTTTAGAACACTATCTTTCATAATGACCTTGCTCTATAATGTTTAATAATTGATCCATGAGTATGACATTATAAGGTCCCTTCACGTAATCCATCATATTGGTTGAAATCTTCATGTATCTTTGACATTCTTGTTCTTGGTGGAATTCTCCCCCACACTTGATGTATTTACCTATCCCTTTGAGGAAATTCCCAAGATGTTTCTTCAAACATTATTGACTTGTGGGTTGTTGGATCCTCTTTAATCATTTTAATTTGACTTACTATCTTGAAAATCTATTCTCCTATTCTTATCTCGATAACCATGAGACAATTTTGGAACTCCATCTCTACTTTGACAGAATATAGAACTACTTCTTAAGAACTCCCAATGTCTCGGATAGCTAGTGACTTTTCAAGGTGTGGTTTTAATACTCTAAAGAATCTAAATATTTTACAATCATTTTTGATACAAAACCATAGGTGAATCTTTAAAGCCTTGTGATGTTTTCCTCATAATCTGTGAATGATTTTCTATCCTTTTGATCAAGGTCAATTAATTCAGTTTTTATATTTTTTTAAAGAGTTCATGGAAAATACTTTGAAAGAAATATTTTTTGTAAATTTTTACAACTATATATACCATATTTAATATATCCACTTGGTGTTATTTAACAAATCTTCCATTGATCAAATTCTCCATCAAAATAATAAATAGACATACTCATCTTCTCTTTCTTATTTAAATTAATCCCAAAAAAATCTTCCGTATTCTGTTAACCGACTCTTCCATAAAAAGTGGATCATAAGTTCTACTAAAAATTAGTGGCCATTACCACATAATAGAATCTATGTCTATTTGATACATCATATGTTAATGTGGATCTTCCACATGGTTAAAGTTATTATTCCTAGCCTCAGACTATTGGGATCAATTTCCATGATTTTTTTGAGTTCCAAACCCCTTGTAATTGGGTATGTCATTTGAAAAATTAGAGCATTGTCCCTCACATGGGTTGATGGGATGATTTCAACTAGTTCCAACCATTTTATAAAATAGAAAAGTATTAAAAAAATATAAGTCAACAAATAATGAATAATTTATTCTTTTACACAATTAACACTACTGTAATATCTAATGGGATCCCATTATTTAGCATATTTATTAAAAAATATCCATGTATGTATACAAATACTTAGTCTTATCCTAAGGATTTTCACTACTATTTTTTAATCCTAATTCCAAAATTAAGAAAAACTTGTTAAGATACTAACTATAACGAGCATACATTTTCATACATGACAATTAGATCATTTTAATGATAAAAAAATAATTGAATTACCGATCTAGGATGTACTTTTTTTATTGTCTTGGGAAAATTAGTCTCATACATAACATATACATATGAACACATAAGAATTTATTTAAATAATTATTCTTTCTCCTTATAGAATCTCATATTATATTAATTATAGGTAATCACCTAAAGATATATATTAATTAAATGAGTGAGATAAAATCCTTGAAAGATGATGAATAAGGAACATGAATCAATATATCAAGGGTGGGCATAACCATTAAATCATAAGAATGGGATCGACATCAACGTCATCAAGGAAACATGTGATAATGGAATGGAATGCGGAAATTCATAAAAATGAAACATCATGTATTAGTGGTCAAATAAAACACATAGTTGTGAAAAAAGATAGTGTCATGTCAATTCATAACATATGTTCATAATCGTAACATAATAATTGTGAAAAAATATATCATCATGGTCACACATAATACAAATTACCGTAGGATGTACAACACATTATCCAATGCACTGGAGTTTGATATTATTCTAGGTCAACCTATCACATCATAATATTTACATAATCATTCATTGCAAATAGAAAGTATTGAAATGATAGTAATGAATTAACCCTTGAAATGGAATGGGCTTTGTAATGATTTTTTCACTTGTTATTTCATATGTAAAACTGGGGTTACCAAATGAAAATTGGGGAATTTTTTTTTGAATAATAAAAATCATTCTTAAGTGAATAAGAATCCACTAATGAGAGGTCAAGGATGTTTTTTAGAAAGAATAGTTTTTTTAAGAAAATAATTGTATTTTTAAAAGAATCAATTAGTAAAAATTTATTTCCTAGAAAATAAAATGGAAGAATAATAAAATGGTGTTTAAGGATCATTATAGGACTTTTCATACAATATATTTTGTGAAAGAGGGATAAAAAAATGAAAAGGACTTGAGTTCAAGAATCCCCTTACCTTATTTCTCACCTTATTTCATCACTTTTTGTTTTCCTAAATAATATACATATATTTATTAAAACAATGAACCAGAAGTAAATTATCTAAATTTTAAAAAAATTATAATTTATAATCATTTTATTATAATTTTTAATTTAGTTTTATGAAATTAATGTGTTTTGATATAATTTTTTCATAAAAAACATCTAGGTTCTCTTTAATTTCTCTAAATTTTTTTCAATTAATTTATAGAAATAAATAAAAGAAAATAAAAGAAAATAATATGATTAATTAGTAATGTATATATTATATATAATTAGTTATATCCATCCATGATGGTGGTTATAATAATTGTCTTGGAAATTTCTTCACTGGTGGTTAACAGACCTTTATTGGGACGTTGTTGAAAGATTGAGAAAGGGAAGTATGGTATTTATATATTTCAAAATAAGATAACTAAAGTAGGTTAAAATAATTAATATAATGTTAAATTAATTCATAATTAATTTTACGGTATATTTTTGTTAAAAGAATTGTGAAGAAGAATAAAGAGAAGAATAAAATATGGACGAGTAAATAGAGACACACTCTCTCATCAGTGTAGCTTCTCTTGTATGACACTATAACTCCATTGGTGATTGTATTTTAATTTCTCTAGAATGTCCCTATGTATTATAATGGTATTTAAAGGGAATATATTTTCATATCTTGGGCCCTATAATGGCTGGGTGGACTGGTTTTCTAAGGGAATGGAGAGGGGTAATTTATACACAAGGAGAGGGGAATTTTCAGAATAAAATATTGAATGAAATATTATATCAAATTTAAACCATATAATGTTTATTTTTTTAACATTATAAACCATATTTTAATTAAATAACATAATTTTAAAACTTTTTCCCACATTATTATTTTAATTCATTAGTTCAATCAAAAGGAATTGTGGATAAATGAGAAAATTATATTTTAATATAATACATTAGATGTTTAGGATATTGACAGTAATTTTTTTTTGTTTTAAAATTTAGTTTATAATATATTAGAGACTCATTTATGAAATAAAATTTATCATGGGTGAACCTCATGTTTAAGAAAGGATTATGTCATTATTAACTAATGAATGATGTAATTTTATAAAAATAAATTTATAACACAGGTAATTTTTATTTTTAATTTAAAAATTATGAATTCTAGGAAATGCATTAAAATATAGTTTATTAAAAATGGTCTTATAATTTCTTTGAATTTTTAAATCATGATATTTACTTTATTATATTTATAAATTTTATAATCACATAAATTATTCATGATAAATATTATTTACATCACAATTTATTATTTTTGGGTAAAATTACTATTCCAATGATCATGTTACTATTCCCAATGACGAAGTTACTATTCCCATGGTCACAATCCTACACCAATGGTTGAATTACTTCCTAAATATACCACACCATTATTTAATTCAATATTCAATTCAATTCCTCTCATGGTTCTTGCATTCCAATATCTATAATTTTGATTCTTTTACAAACTTTTTATCTTTTTTATAGTTTTCGAAGTGGGGGAGTTGATTCTAGTAGATTAGGGAGATACATATTTTCCAATTTTAGATTTATTTATTTTATATATTTTTTTTTTGTAATTTTGATGCCTGTATTTTTAATTGGTTTCATTACTAATAAAAGTATTAGTGTTCATTAATGAAATAAATTTTATTCGGTTTCATTATGTATAATACTATGTAGTATATTATAACACTATTTTTTAAGTGAAATATACCATTTATAAACTATTCGTTATTACAAAATATATACCCATGGACCTTATAGGATTATATTTGTAAATAATTTAAAAAATATTAACAATTTGGGTTCATAAATTACTAGTTCATAAAGATCCCCATCATCTCCCACAATATTGAGATATGAATATTTCATGTAAATACTTCAACATATCCCATAAAAATAAACACATATGAAATAATTCAAAACATAAATCATTTATTACCATTCTTTATAACCTATGGAAAGCTACCAAATGAAAATTTTGTGATCAAGTGATAAGTATGGGTAAACAAGGGTGACATAAATGATCATACAAGGATAGCATGATAATAAGGGAATAATAACACAACAATAATGATTTTAAACCATAAAATTAATATCAATGATCCAAATGTTAAGAAATGTGGATTTTATTGGTAGTACACTAGACACGTGTCATAAAATAATCAATAGAAATGGTCCATGAGAGTAAATAATTATTTTTAGACATAGAATTATTGCATACATCGAAGCATAATAAATATTTTTTCAAATCAATATACCATGACATTCACAAAATATTAGTATAGAGACAAAAAAAACACGTGCCTCCTTTAGGTCAGGGATAAAATCTCATGTACCCACTTTTGGGTATGGATATAACCTCATGTGTTTGCTCTTTTGGGCTTAAGATATCATCTCAAGTACCTTTTGAGCGCATATAACATTAATCATTTCCCAATGCATTGGAGGGAGACATAGGACCCAACCATAATAGGATGAAAATCATATATATGTGTGCCAAAATATAAAAAACATCATATTTTAACGCATGAAAATAGACGGGATTCACAAAAAAATTCATTCTAGAATAACTCATGGAAAATAAATAATCTTTATAAACATTGTATCATCTTATTAATAAAACATAATGATAATGAATAAATATGGTATAATTTTATCATTTCTCTAAAAAATATTATTTAACAACCATGTATTTCTTCTAATATGGAAAATGATTTTAAAATATTACTTAAATCAATTATTGTGGAAAAAACCCCTTCGATTTTAAAATAATTTATTTTTTAATGAAGTGTACTTGGAAGATAGGAAAATATTTTTTGTGATAAAAATCATGTAAACATGAAAATGAATATCCAAATAAATTATTATTACTAACTTCATGAAAATTTTCTCATTCCGTATATGTTAAAGAAGATATCCATAAATTGTTTTTGGAAAATTAACAAAGTGGCTTGTTTGGAAAATTGAAAAAATATTTCATTCAAAACATTTTTAAAGAAATCATGAATGAGTAACATTTTATTTTGAGAAATAATTATAGAATTTTATGAAAATTTAAACTTTTTTAGAGAAAATTTAGATATGGATGAAAAATATATCTGATCAATATAAAAATAATATTGGGTTTCCTTTTAAATAATTTCTTTCCCTCATTCAAGTAAAAAAGAGTGGAAAAGTGAAAAGAAAATATGAAATATAATTAAATGAGTAAAATTTAAAAATATTTTAATAATAATGAATAAATATATATTCAATTTAATTACCTCAATGGGTAACTATATACACACCATTAAAATAAAGAGATTCATATTACCATATAAGTCTTAATAGATTTGATTTTGAGATGAAATATCTTACCTTGAGTGTAACATCCCATGTTAATAAGGAATAAGGCACTTTTCATATTTATTAATATTTGTTAATTAAATATTAATTTTACTTTAAAGGGGACACTATGTTCGATGGTGTACCCGATATGCAACAACGGGTTTCTTTGAAATCTTACGTTGCACACTAATAATATATTATTATTATTTACATGGTATTTAATGCCTAGCCATTTTACATGTAGGAATAAATATAACTATATAATATATGATTATATATATTTGTTAAATGTTTTTACAATTATTCAATAAATGTTAAAGGCTTAAAATGTGAATGAATCTAATTTTAGGAATAATTTTCTTTGAAAGATCGATTTACTGCCTTTCAAAGGAGAACCCCCTATAAATCTACACATTGTCATTATTATATGTTTTATTTGAAAAAATAAAATTATTCTTTATAATTGGGACATCAAAATGAACTTTGGATAAAATTTTGGTATTTTTCTCATAATATTCATTTTTTTAATGAATAGTGAAAAATACTGTATTTTAATTGAAATCTGTCTTTTAATCTAATTTATTTATATTGTTAGATTATATTTTTAATTTATTTTAAAGTGTAATTAGAATATATTTTTACCATTTAATCTAATTTTTTTCATTGGATGTAATTTAATTTCGAAATTGGACATAAACAAGTGTTAATATTTTGATAGTTATTATTTCTTTAAAACACGCTATTTGTTTTCACAGTAGGAATTAATTTTAAATTATTTTATTCCACTTATTTTTTTTTGAATTTAGAAAAATGGATTAAATCTTTCAAATCAGTATGTCCAAATTGTGTAAATAGATAACTCTTATTTTTAGACATTTTAAATATTTACTTCTGTAAATATTTTATTTACCATGATTAATGGGTAAATATAATAAATAAGGGTAAAATATAATATTATAATAACATTAAATTACCATAAAATTTGTTCTAATACTATTTTCTAATACATATCAAACCATGGGGACCCTTGGGTCAGATTTGGGACCCCATGGAGCTACATGGGAGTAATAATGACACTTTATATTAATTAATTTAAAGTAAAGACAAAAATGACATAAACAAGTATATTTGTGTAAACAAATTTTTACATGGGGTTATATAAATAATATTTAAACTATGAATATTATTTTTAAATATGAAAATATTTCCTACATCTTGGTATTTTTTTATAATTGTTTGACATCAAATAAATTAAATTATTTATTACACAATAATGATACAATATTTACCTCATTAATAAATGATTCAAATAAATATGATTATAATTATTAAAACAACATCCAAAAACAGTACAATTATTATTGGATTATTTTATTTCTACCATGATTTATCTTATAATTTATTTTAATGATTATTTGACCTTTTGAAACAGAATATGAGTTTAAAATAAAATAATTGTTTAAAACATTCTTAAAGAGCCCCTCCTCTCCCATATAAAAATCCCTCACATCTAACTCATTAATCAAACATATAAAGACATTGGATTGTATAAAATCTGATCCAATAATCCCCCAAGATCTCTATCATCATCCAATATTCCATAACGTAGATAGAGAGCACTTCAAGAAACCATTTTGGTTCAAACCAAATGGTGTTACCCGATTTAAAGGTAACATCTTCTCTTAGGTTCTTTTGTTTTATTTTACTTATCCAACCCCTAAAATCATTTTATTATTTTAATTTATAAAAAAAAAATTATCCAAAATATTCTATGATGTTTTTATGAGAAGGATTCAAACTACACTTACACACACCTCTATCTAATTGGTGAAGAACATACTATTTCTGTGGATGGAAAACTAACGCCTCACGAAGCGATGATTGTTCAATTATGTCATACCGCCTCTCATGGTGGAAATTATGAAGAAAATATATTTATATATGATATATATTATGTTTTTTCTCTATATTTTTCTATAATTTTTATTTACAAACATTCCTTTATGCCTTCAAATATGTGTAAACACAATAATTTCATTTGAGGAAGTGCCGACTACCGCCCCCTCAAGGTGATATGATTCGTTCTTGAAATACATGGAGCATATAAAGATGGAGTTAGTGAAATTATGTAACATATATATCATATGATATTATAATTTAATTATAATATACCTATGTATCATTATGTTTTCATTCCATTATATATTAAATAGAAATGAAAGAAGCGTTTATGCGTACGTATGGCTTACCGTCTCCCTGAATGGTGTATTTCATTTATTATCTCCAAATGTTATGTAGTAATATATATATATATATATATATATACTGGATATATATGATATATATGATATCTAAATCATTAATATCATTTTGGATAAAAGGAAGTTTTGACCACATTGACAAATTTTAATTATAACAAGCTCATTTTTAACTCAAATTCTGAACATCAAAAAAATGTAGTATATGAACTCAAATAATTAACTAAGTATTATTTCAAGGTAATGGGTGATATAATAGTAATAATAAATATTATAAAGGTTATTAATCATGTTGAAATTAACTTACGTTTATTATTTAGGAAGAACAAGGATCATATGAGTCAAGTTGGACACGGGGTAAGAGATTTCTTATCTCACTTTTAATTATGTGAGATTTCCATTGTTCACCACTTATTTATTGTATGTGGTGTATTGTGTACTGCCATATCATGATTCTATTAATATTCATGTAATTATTTGATTCATTTGGTGGTTATTAACTTTTCTCATACGACTCGATTTATTACAACGTGGTAAGTGTTTTTCATCCCACTTTTTATTCCCTTGAAATTCATGCTATATTAGCCACTATTTCCTATTGTGTGGTGGATGTACTTCCCATGATTGTATTCTTTGTGTAATATAATTTAATTTATGGTTATTTACATATTCATTGTGTGATCTTTCTTTCATGGGGTGTATGTTTCGTATATTACCAATTCGGTAAAGGAACCTTTCACCCACATCTTTTTAAAAGACATCTTTTTGTTATGTATTTTAATTTACATATTATTATGTTGTGATATGTTATTTTATATCCTTATTTATGTAAATTTTATGTCCAAGTGATGATATATCCTTTTTCTCTCATCAGCTCATTTTTTTGAATTTTAAAGTGACGTCGTTAGGTTGTCAAATTTCGGTAAGAAAACTTCTTAACCCAATATTAATTTTTGGGATAAACATATAATTCATGATTACGTCAGGCTATGAATACGTGTGAATAACCTCGTAAAGTTTTACACATAATATCCACTAATATTGGGTTTATTTATATTTTTCACACATAATTATATAATTCATTTATCCTTAATATAAGGATACCTTCCTAATAAGGGATTTCGTCTCAATTTACATTTCCATTGAGACTTCATAGTTGATATGCACCAATTCACTCTTATATAGTGTATATAATATCCTTTTGAATATTATATCATGAATAAAATTATTGTCATGATATTATTTTTTATGATTAAATTTTATTCCTTGATTATTTTTATTCTAGGGTCTTACATTTAGTTAAAAACTCTAATAAAAATGTCATTTTAAATGTTTTAAAGGTTTATTCTTATAAATCGTTCACATTAATGTCTATGTTTTAAAAATGGGTTTTAGGATATATTCATATGGACATGAAGGCTTTGAAATTGAAATTTAGTTCAAAAGCTTCAAAGTGGTATGGGACACTTTGATTCAAAAATCTCATTATTTAAAATTTTAAATTGTTTTGAAAATGGTTTGATAAAAGCATTGATTTTGTCAATATTTCGAAATGATATATTATGATTGCAATATGGAAATGTTATATTTTACATTATGTTTGTTTTATGGGTTAGGAATATGTTATTTCTAATTGGAATTGCTTACATATATGGGTGGTTTCATGATAAACCAAGGGAGGGTGAGCCCAAGATAGCTCTCCAATGCATTGGGTAATGTCACAGAGGTAAACGTAAATGTTTCTCCTAATAGATTTAGGGAATATACTGTGATGGGTATTCAAAATGTGACTCCTTCAGTAGTTTTGATAGCTACAATGTATGTATGTTATTTATTCCATACATTACCTTTATGATTTATGATTTCTATGTATTGATCATAAATCTTATGATTTCATGATGTATGTTATAATTGAAAAGTATGGTTTTATTGTTTTTTATTTATTGATGGGATAATGTTTTAATTCCATATTTTATATGCCTTACTATGGTTTTTATTCTCATCCCATGTTTTGGGAATGTTTTCCCCAGGACTTAATGATGAAAATGGTCAAGGATGGGATCAAGAAAAAGTTATGTTTTCTAAAACATGCAACTAGGGGTGACTCTCTTTTCAAGAGTTTTTATTTTATAAAAAAATGGATACTAGGTAGAATTGTCTACATGTAATATTCATATTGTTATGTAAATGTTATGAACAAATTCTCTAAAACTCTAAAACGAAAAATATCCTCAATGTGAATTATCTATTTAATTCAATATTATTTAATTTTTAAGGTCGGGTGCTTATAGTTGGTATCAGAGGTTGGTCTAGACAACTTTAGGGATTATGAGTTTTTGTTAAACACATGGTTTATACGTATATCTATTATTTCAGTTAAATCATTGTTTTATAACTTTTTACAGATCAAGGAAAGTTAGTTACATATGGAAGGAGGAGGATCTCAAATGAAATTCCTATATCGTCTTGATTACTTACTTGCAATAATTATTGCAAAGTCGTGTTCATATTATTGTGATTAGTTTTCTAACATACAAATCACTTGCAAGAAATTATTTTAGATATCAAACACCTCCACTATACTCTGATATCATCAGGGATCATGGGTTGCATTTAGTCAAATCCTATTTTCAAAATATTCACATATTTTCCTGAAAGGTAAAAAGTTTCAAGGAATTTTCAAATATTTTACCTTATCACATGATTTTGAAGCATATTATGATTTTTTAAAAGGTTCTAAAGAAGGATAACCTTTAGCAACATATTTATATTTTCTTTTACAATATTTTCTCTCATCACATACATATGGTATTTTAAAAGAACCATTAATTTAAAGTTTCAACTCAAATTCGGTCCGACTGTTTTATAGAAATAATGTTTTATCAGATGTTTTGAAATTATATATCATACATGATTATTTTCCAAAATTTTTTTCTTTAAATACTCATATGACCCAGGTTGTACAAGGTGTATTTGGATGAAGGATGAATTTTTTTTTGAATTATATCTAAATTATTGTTGCAATGTATGGACCTTATAAGTATGTGAACAAGATGATGATGAAACCAAATGGATACCATGATCAAGGTATGATGTTCTTTGTTTTTGGGGATCGTTTTATTGAATAATATGGTGGTGAAATAAGACTTTACTAGTTAAGATATTGAGATCATAATGAATTGGGATGAAAATGAGAGGAATAAGGAAACCATTGAGGTTAAAATATGTTAGAGTTATTTTTTATTTTTATAATAAGGAAAACTCACAGGTCGTTTGACAACCTATCACGTCGGACAAAGCTGCGGGAATCGAACCCACTACCAAAGTGATATTGGGATTTATCGACTACCACTAGACTATGTGAAGTCCCTGGTAAGTATGACTTATTCTTTTTAGTTAAATGATTTTATATAACAAGAATAAGTTGATTTTGGGAACTTATTTTTTATCAAATGGATATACTTAGTATAGAAAATGATTTAGTGATTAAGTGATTACAGTTGTTATGGAAGATGTTCGTTCTTTTGAGGAAACACTATAAGTCTAAAGATGATAGAATACATTGGGATTTCAATTGTGGAATAATTGTTGAAATTTTAGTTTGGAAGAATCTATGTTTTTATTGTGGAAATATAGTGATTTGGGTTATTTATGGAAAGGATTATCCTATCATAGAAATATGTGATTTGGTTAATTGTGATTCTGTATGAGACTTTAAGAGTAGTATATGTTTTTGGAGTAAAATGTTAATATTTTCTATGGAAGACTATGAGATTAAATCCTTCGGATTTTTGGGTTTAAATCTTAGTTTGGATTATTTTGAAGAATTTTAAAGACAATTATGTATTGAATGGTCTTTCTTGAACATTGGGTACTTTTTGTTGAATTTTGGAGATTAAGAGTAGTATTTTTTGAATAAAGTATTATCCTTTTTTGGGGATTATATGTTCTAGTACTAACCATTTTGGTTTTAGTTGATATCTAAAGAAAGGAGAAATATATAATTCATCATTTGTGGATTATGGGACTCTCTAGATAAAGATTCTTCTGCTTTTGATGTTACCAAGTCTTTTTGAATTCTCATTGCTTGGAGAAATGATTGGTTTTTGGTAGAATCTTATTGAAGGATGAAACTCTACTTGATGGTAAGTATATTTCATTATATTCTAATTATATGTAGTAAATGAATTCCTCAAAATTATAAAAAGGAACATAAATGAAAAACATATTTGTATTATGTTTCCTACTAGGTAATCAAAGACCGATTAACACATCATAATTTTGTGATTTTTTGGTGGTTAACGTTCTTCTAATCATGTTCTCTATCACTCTCTATCATAACATGACCATTTGATCTCACGTCCATATCAATGTTTTACTATATGTAATCCTAGTATCGGTTATATCGGGTTACCTTTCAACTTCTCTTTCTTTCTTTTAAAGTGATAGTTTTACTGACTCTTTTCGGATGTGAGACTTTTAATGATGTTTCCAAGCCAAGCTTTAAAATTGCGAGGATGCAATTCCTAATAGGGGGAAGGATGTAACAACCCAGATAAATATGGAATAAGACACTCTTCATATTTATTAATATTTGTGAATTAAATATTAATTTTACCTTAATGGGGATGCTATTTTCAATGGCTTACCTGATACGCAACAATCATTTTCTTTGAAATCTTATGGTGCACACTAATACTATAATATTATTATTTTAAATGGTATTTCACACATACCTGTTTTATTGGCCTAAACAAATAAAACTAACTAAAATATGATTATATTTTTTTAAAATGTTTTTACAATTATCCAAAAAATGTTATAGGCTTAAAATGGGAATGAATTTAATTTTAGGCATAATTTTCTTGAAAAGGTAGATTTCTTGCCTTTAAATTGAGAACCCTCTTTAAATCTAGTTTTTGTAATTATTATATGTTCAATTTGAAAAAATAAAATAATTATTTATAATCGGTACATTAAAATTTACTTTGGATAAAATTTTGGTATTTTTCTGATAAATTTCATTTTTTAATGAATAATGAAAATACTGTATTTGAATTCAAATATGGCTTTTTATATAATTTATTTATATGGTTAGATTATATTTTTAATTGGTTTTATTGTGAAATTACAATTAATTTTTACCATTTAATCTAATCATAGTAATTTTAAGTAATTCTATTTTCAAATTGGACATAAACAAGTGGAAATCGTTTTATAGTTATTATTTCATAAAAACACGCTATTTTTTTGGATAGCGGTAAATAATTTAAAAATAATTTCTGCCACTTCTGTGTTTCGAATTTAGAAAAATGGATTCCATATTTGGAATTTGTACGTCCAAATTGTGTAAATAGGTATCTTTTATTTTTATACATTTTAAATATTTACTTTAGTAAATATTTAATTTACCCTGATTAAAGAGTAAATATAATAAATAATAGTAAAATATAAGATTATAATAATATTAAATTACCCTAACATGTGTCCTAATCCTTTTGGATGATACATATCCAACCATGGGGATCATGGGGTCGAATTTTGGACCCCATTGAGCCACATGGGAGTAATAATGACACTTTATATTAATTAATTTAAAGTAAAGACAAAAATGACAAAAAAGAATATTTTAGTAAATAAATTTTTACGTGGGGTTATATAAGTTATATTTTTTAATATAAAAATTATTTAGAAATATAAAAAACATTCAAACATCATGGTTTATATTATAATTTTTGGACATCAAATAAATTAAATTATTTATGACACAATAATGATACAATATTTACCTCATTAAAAAATGATTTAAATAAATATGATTATAAATATTAAAACAATATCCAAACCAATACAATTATTATTGGATTATTTTATTTCTACCATGATTAATCTAGACATTGATTTTAATAATTATTTGACCTTTTGAAACTGAATATGAGTTAAAAATAAAATAATTGTTTCAAACATTCTTAAAGAGCCCCTTATCTCCCATATAAAAATCCCTCACTTGTAAATCATTACTCACACTAATCAAGACTTTGAATTGTACAAAATCTGATCCAATAAGCACCCAATATTTCTCTATTCCTACTAGAAGACTTAACTGAGGTAGAAAGGACTTCAAGAAACCCTTTTGGTTCAAACCATATGGTGTTATCAGATTTAAAGGTAACATCTTCTCTTAAGATCTTTTGTTTTCTTTTACTTCTCCAACAACTAAAATCTTATATTATTTTATATTATAACAACACTAGTATCCTCAATATACTATGATGTTTTTATGAGAAGTATTCTAACTCCACTTTCACACACCTCCATCTAATGGGTGAAGAACATACTGTTTCTGTGGATGACAAACTAAAGCCTCACGAAGCGATTATTGTTCAATTATCTCCTATGGCCTCTAATGGAGGACATTATGATGAAAATATATTTATATATGATATATATTATGTTTCAATTTTATATATTCTTCTGTAATTTTTATTTACAAACATACCTTTATGCCTTCCAATATTTGTAAACACGATAATTTCATTTGGGGAAGTGCAGACTAGCGCCCCCTCCAGGTGATATAATTCATTCTTGACATACATGGAACACATAAAGATGGAGTTAATAAAATTATGTAACATATATATCATATTATATTAACTGGAATTATAATATACCAATGTATCATTATGTTTTCATTCCATTAAATACTAAATAGAAATGAATGTAGCGTTCATTCGTACGTACGTCTTACCATCTCCATGAATGGTGCATTTCATTTCTTATCTCCAAATGTTATGTACTATTATAAATATATATATATATATATAATGGATATATATGATATATATTATATATAAATCATTAATATCATTTTGGAGAAAATTTGTTTTTGACCACATGGACAAATTGTATTTATAACAAGTTGATTTATAAATCAAATTACGAACATCAACAAAATGTACAATATGAACTCAAATAATTAACTAACTTTTATTGTAAGGTAATAAGTGATATAAAAGAAATAATAAAGATTAAAAAATTTATTATTCGATTAGAAATTAACTTAGGTTTATTATTCGGGAATAACAAGGATCATTGGAGTCATGTTAGACATGAGGTAAGGGATTTCTTATCTCACTTTTAATTCTTTGAGATTTCCATTGTTCACCACTTATTTATTTCATGTGGTGTATTGTGTTCTGCCATATCAGGATTCTATTAATATTCATGGTATTATGTGATTCATTTTTTTGTTATTTACTTTTCTCATACGACTCGTTTGATTACAATGTGGTAAGGGTTTTTCATCTCACTTTTTCTTCCTGGGAGATTCATGCTATATTAGCCACTATTTCCTTTTGTGTGGTGGATGTACTGACCCAGATTTTATTATTTGTGTAATATAATTTAATTTATGTGTATTTACATATTCATTGTGTGATCTTTCATTAATGGTGTGTATGTTTCATAAGTTATCAAATTGGTAAGGGAACCTTTCACCCTCCTCTTTTTATAAGACTTCATTTTGTTATGTCTTTTAATTAACACCTATTTATGTTGGGATGTGTTATTCTATATCATTATTGATTGAAATTTTATGTCCAAGTGATGAGATATCCTTTTCTATCTCATCAACTTATTTTCTGAATTTTTAAGTGGCACTGTTAGGCTGTCAAATTTCTGTAAGAAAACTTCCTAACCCAATTTCAATATTTGGGTTAAGCATCTACTTCTTGATTATGTCGTGATATGAATATGTATGAATATCCTCTGATTTTTTACACATAATATCCACATATAATGGGTGTATTTATATTTTTCACACATAATTATGTAATTGATTTATCTTTAATCTAAGGATACCTTATTCATAAGGGATTTCATCTCAATTTTCATTTCCATTGAGAGTTCATTGTTTATATGCACCAAATAACTCTTATATGGGGTATTAAATATCCTTTGGAATATTATATCATGAATACCTTTATTCTCATGATATTATTAAGTTATGATTAAATGTTACCCCTCAATTATTTGTATTCTAGGGTCTCCCATTTTGTTAAAAACTCTTTTACTAAAATATCATTATAAATATTTTAAAGGTTTATTCTTCTAAGTATTTCACATTAATATCCCTGTTTTAAAAATGGTTTTAAAGATTTATTCATATGTAAATGAATGTTTTGAATTTATAATTTATTTCAAAACCATCAAAGTTGTGTAGGACACTTTGATTCAAAATCTATTTATTTAATATTTTAAATGGTTTTGAAAATGTCTTGATAAATTCGTTGATTTTGTCACTATTTTGAAATGATATAATATGATTTTAATGTGGAAATGTTATCTTTACGTTATTTTTTTAATGTATAATGAATATTTTTTGGCCATTGGGAATTTCTTACGTTTATGGGTGGTTTCGTGATAAACCTAGGTTGGGAGAGCCCACGATAGATCTCCAATGAATAGGGTAACGTGACAGAGGTAAACGTAAATATTTCTCCCAAGAGATTTAGGGAATGTGCTGTGATGGGTATTCCAAATGTGAATCCCTCTATAGTTGTGATAGCTAAAATATTGTATGTTATTTATTCCGTAAGTTACTTTTATGATTTTTTATTTCTATGTGTTGTTCATAAATCTTAATATTTCATGAGGTATGTGATGATTGAAAATAATGGTTTCATTGTTTTGTATTTATTGATGGGCTAATGTTTTCATTCCGTATTTTATATCCCTTACTGAGCTTTTTATGCTCATCCCATGTTTTTGAAATGTTTTCGCCAGGACATAATGATGAATAAGGGTCAAGGATGGGATCAAGGAAAAGTAATGCCGTCAAAAACATGGAACTAGACGTGACTCTTTTTTCAAGAGTTTTTATTTTATGGAAAAATGGATACTGAGTATAATTATATACATTTAATATTCATGTTGTTATTTAAATGTTATGGCCTAATTATCTAAGACACTAAACCTGAAGAGATCCTCAAACCGAATTATCCATTTAAATAAAGATTATGTAATGTTTAAGGACACGTCCTTATAGTTGGTATTGGAGGATGGTTTAGACAACTTTTGGTATTAGGAGTTTTTGTTAAGCACATGGTTAGTACCTATGTTTATTATTTCAGTTAAATCATGGTTTTATATCTTTTTTCAGATCAAGGAATGTTAGTTACAGATGGAAGAAGGAGGATCTCAAATGACATTTCTATCTCTTCCTGGTGACTTACATGCAATAATTATTGCAAAATCATGTTCGGATGATTGGGAAACATTTTCTAACATACAACTCACTTGAAAGAAATTATTTGAGATATCAAAAACCTCCAATATACCCCGATATCATCGTGGATCATGGGTTGTATTTAATCAAATCCTATTTTTTCAATGTTCAAATATGTTCATGAAATTTGAATATATTCAAGTAATTTTCAAATATAATACCTTTTCACAAGATTTGGAAGCTTATTATGATTTTGAAAAAAGTGCTGAAGAAGGAGACCCTTAAGAAACCTATTTATATTTTTTTTGACAATACAGTCTCTCATCACATACCTATGGTTTAACACCCCAAGCTTCTACGGTACGCTTCTCTTTGAATAATGTGATAGCGTGTGTTGTACGCAACACCGAGTTCTAACACACCATAACTAATCAAACTAGCCGTTATGAATAGTAATACCTACTTTTTGAAATCATATATATTTTATATTTCAAAATGGACTTCATTTTTGGATTCGGAATATTGAAATTAGCCTAGGGTGAAATTTTGGTACTTTTCGGATAACTTTTATAGATAAATTATGAATTTGAGTGGTTTTAAAGTATATTTAGAATATATTTTTACCATTCAATTTAATGTTTGTCATTGGACATAATTTTACAATTAAACCGAACATAAACAAGTGTCAATCTTTTGATAGTTATTATCTCTTAAAAACACGCTTTTTGTTTTGACAGCGGGAATTAATTTTAAATTAATTTCTGCCACTTCTGTGTTTTGAATTTAGAAAAATGGATTCCATATTTGGAATCAGGATGTTCAAATTTTGTAAATAGGTAACTTTTATTTTTAGACATTTTGAATAATTACTGCGGTAAATATTTTATTTACCATGGTTAAGGGTAAATCCGGTAAATAAGGGTTAAAAAATAATATTATAATAATACTAAATTACCCTAAAACGTGTCTTAATCCTATTGGTTGATACATGGTCGACCATGGGCATCTTTGGGTCTATTTTGGGACCCCATGGATCCACTTGTAAGTGATAATGACACATTATATTAATAAAGTTAAAATAAAAATAAAAATGGCATAAGCTTACATCTTTTAGAAGAACAATTTTTACATAGGGTTATACATGTTGGATTTTCGATTATAAATATTCATTAGAAATCTAAAAAGATTTAATACATAATGATATTTTATTTATAATTTTTAGACATCAAATAATTTAAATTATTAATGACACAATAATGATGCAATGTTTACCTCATTAATAAATCATTTAAATAAATAAGATTATAATGATTAAAATATTATCTAAAACCTGTCCAATTCTTATTGTTTGATGTTATTTAGAATATTAGTCATATTATCTTCGACCTCAATGATTTTTGGACCATTATAAACCGAATATAATTATATTATAAAGTAATACTTTCACTCTTTCCTAAAGAACCCCTCTTCTCCCTTATAAAGGGAGACCACTTCTACTCATTCCTCACACCACTCAAGCCACTTGGCTCGTCCAAACTCTGCCCAACTAAGCTCCCCACATCCCTCTCCTCCTCCTTGAAGCTTCCCCTTAGGCATAAATCATTTCAAGAAGTCCTTTGGTTCCAACCAAAGTGAGTTACCTAAATTAAAGGTAACGATTTCTCTTAAATTATTTTCCTTTATTTTGCTTCTCCAACCCCCAAACTCTTTTTATTTCCTTTCTTTTGTAACAACACCAGTATCCTCAATATACTAGGATGTTGTTATAAGAATGATTCAATCTACACATACACACAACTCCATCTAATGGATGATGAACATAATTTTTCTGTGGATGGCAAACTAACGCCTCACGAAACGATGATTGTTCAAATACATCTTACCGCCTCTAATGGTGGCCATTATGATGGCACTGTAATTAAATATGATATTAATGATATATATTTTATATATAAGATTCTGTAATTCCATTTTATTTCATACCATTATTCGTTTCATGTTGTATATACATACGATAATTTCATTTGAGGAAGTGCGGACTACCGCCCCCTTAAAATGATATGACTCGTTCATACCACACATGGAACGTATAAAGGATGGTGTTAATGAATGTAAGTAACATATATAAAATATTATATTATACTGGAATAGTAATATACCTATGTATCATTTGGATTCAATTCTTTTAAAATAAAAATTAAATGGAAGTAGCGTTCGTGCGTACGTACGGACTACCGTCTCCACGAACGCGGTGAGATCCATCCTCCATCATATCCATTCAAGTCTTATTCTCATTTTAGGGTTAAAAATAATGTTAATATCATTCTGATTATGAATAAGATTTAATCTATCCATTACAAACATGTCTTACGTATCCAAACATTTAAGAAGAACGAATCGATTATCACCTGAAACGACGATAATACTAAGATATTATTAATAAAGCAATGTTAAAAGATCATATATGATATCATATTAATGTATATGATTCTTGTATAATTTAATAAAAATTATTTCACCATTATACAGGATGTTAACCAACCCCAACAAAGGAAAATTACAAGGTAAGGGTTATTTCACAATCTCTTCATTATCCGAGGTTGTTTATACGTAATAATCTACTGGGATATCTTTATCATCCACATCCATGTTTCTTAAAAATGTATTTCAAAACATTTTTACTATTTACAAGAATATGGGTTAAAGTCATTTATACCCTTGTTTGACTTTTTATAAGAGGTTTATAAAGGAATCTTTCCGTCGTTTTCAAAACAAGGTCCTTTTTAACCTTTTCGACAGAATTGAGGTAAGAATGTTTTTTTTAACTTATACGGCGGGTGCGGTTATTTTACGCCGTTATAAAATCCTCAAAGCTTCCCTTACAAGCTTATAAGAATATTTTCAAAGAAAATGTTTTATTTTATATGGATCATAAATTATTTCAAAATAAAAGGAGATATTTCTTTAAAAAGAATTTTGATTTCATCTATGTCAACATCCTTTGATGGATTTTAAGATTATTTGAAGTTGATTTACTATGATACAAAACTTCTATATTGTATTGAAGGTTTTGTGATATGTTTGACTGTGGATGTGCTATTTTTATACGATTCATAGTTTATGGTGAAAGTATTGACATTTCGTATGCTAGTTTTAATACGAATGTTTATGTTATGTTTAAACCTTTTCATATGGGAATGCATTGGACTTAATATGTGACGGGTGGAGCCTGCTATAGCTCCTCGATGCATCGGTAGGTCTCATGAGACAAACTAGTGTCTTGGCATAAGGCCTTGACAAAATCTTATTTGTAGTCTTGGCACGAGGCCTTGGCTATGTGGTTATGATAGTCTGGCATTATGCATTCCAACATTATGAAAGTGGTTATTGATTTTTTCATGTGATTATTCGATTAGTAGAATATCCATGTGAATAAGTAAATGGCATTATTTCATTTTATTTATGTCATACCATGTTGAAAGTTCATGTTTAAAAGGCTTTTGTTTTAGTTATACATTGCGTTAAATGTTTATTCTTATTGATGAAAGTTTCCGCTATATTGTTATCCTTACTGGGCATTTGAGCTCACCCCTTTTCTATGTTTTATTTTTCCCAGGAAGTGAAGATGTAAGTTATGAATGACCTGCAGGGATATTATGAGGGGATTATAGTGTGGACTGTGGAAACATTATGTTGTTGTAGTAGTTTTTCATTTTATGATGTAATGTAAAACTTATGAATATATCTAGTGTTTACAAGGCTACTAAACCAATCGGTCTTTCGAGATTTGATCTTTCTTGTGATCATGCCAATGTTACGAAGTAATGCACCGACTCTGGGTAACTGGGGTCGGGGCGTTACATATGGTATTTTAAAAGGACCATTAATTGAATTTTTCAACTCAAATTTGGTATGACTGTTCCATAGAAATCAGGTTTTATCAGATGTTTTGAAATTATATTTCATACATGATTATTTACCAAAACTATTTTTCAGGGAACACCCATATGACCCAGGTTGTAAAAAGTTTATTTGGATGATAGAATAAAATTATTTTGAAGAATATCTAAATCATCTTTTCAATGCACGGTCATTGTACCTACATGAATAAGATGACGATGAAACCAAATAGACACCATGATCAAGGTATGATGTTCTTCATTTTGGGGATCATTTTATTTTATCATATGGTGGTGAAATAAGACATCAAGAATTAATATGTTGAGATCATAATGAATTGTGATGAAATTGAGAGGTATAAGGAAACCATTGAGGTTAAAACATTTTAGTGTAATTTTTGAGGTTTACAAAAAGGAAAAATCATAGACCGTGTGACAATCCATCGTGTCGGACAAAGCTGTGGGAATCAAACCCATAACCAAAGTGTGATTGGGATTTATCGACTACCACTAGACTACATGAAGTCCCTGGTTAGTATGACTTATTCTTTTTAGTTAAATGATTTTATGGAATAAGAATATGTTGACTTTTGGAACTTATTTTTTATCAAATGGATATACTCTGTATAGAAAAAATGATTTACTCATTTAGTGAATAAGGTTGTTGTGGAAGAAGTTCTCTCTTTGGAGGTAGCACTATATTCCTAAGGAAGATAGAATACTATGCAATTTCAAATGTGGAATAATGGTTGAAATTTTGATTTGGAAGAATCTATGTTTTTATTATGGACATATATTGATTTGGGTTATTTATGGAAAGGATTATCCTATCATAAAAAAATGTGATTTGGTTAATTATGATTCAATATGAGACTTTATGAGTATTCTATGTTTTTGGAGTTAAATGCTATGATTTACTATAAAAGACTATGATATTAAATCCTTGTGATATTTGGATTTCAAACTTAGTTTGGATTATTTTGATGAATTTTAATGACAATTATGTAATGAATGGTCTTTCTGGATCATTAGGTACTTTTTGTTGAATTTTTGAGATTAAGAGTAGTATTTAAAAAAAGGATTATCCTTTTTGGGGATTATATCATCTCATACTAAACATTTTGGTTTTAGTTGATGTCTAAAGATAAGAGAAATATATAGTTCATATTTTTTGGATTATGTGATTCTCTAGAAGATGATTCTTGTGCTTTTGATGTGACCAAGTCTTTTTGAATGCTCATTGCTTGGAGAAATGATTAGTTTTTGGTAGTATGTTATTGAATGAGAAAGTGTACTTGAAGGTAAGTATATTTCATTATGTTTTTATTATATATAGTAAATGAATTCCTCCAAATTATGAAAAGTAACGTAAGACAAAAAAAAATTTGGTTTACGTTTCCTACTAGGCAATCAAAGATTGTTTAACACATCATAAGTTTGTGATTTTATAGTGGTTATCTTTCTCTTAATCATGTTTTGTATCACTCTCCATCATAACATGACCGTTTGTTCTCTCTTTTATATCCATGTTTTCTTATATGGAATTCTAGTATGGGTTATCTTAGGTGGCCTTTGAAGTTCACTTTCTTTCTATTAAAGTGATAGTTTTACTAATACTTTTCCGATGTGGGACATTAAATGAAGTTTCCAAGAACAGTTTTAAAATTGCGAGGACACAATTCCAAAAAGGGGGAAGGATGTAACATCCCAGATAAATAATGAATAATAAGATTTTCGTATTTATTAATAATTATGAATTAAATATTAATTTTACTTTAATGGTGATGGTATGTTCGATAGAGTACCCGATATTCAACAATAGGTTTCATTGAAATCTAACATTGCACACTAATAATATAATTTTATTATTTTAAATATTAGTTAATGACTAGCCGTTGTATTGGCAGAAATGAATAGAACAAGCTAAAAAATGATTATATATATTTGTTAAATGTTTTTACAGCTATCCAAAAAATGCTTGGGAATTAAAATGTGAATGAATCTATGTTTAGGCATAATTTTATTTAAAAGGTCGATTTACCACCTTTTAATGGTGAACCATCATTAAATATAGTTTTTTTCATTATTATATGTTCTATTTGAAAAAATAAAATACTTATTTAGAATCAGTACATCAAAATTTACGTTGGATAATATTCAGGTATTTTTCTAATAAAATTCATTTTTTAATGAATAGTAAAAATACAGTATTTTAATTCAAATCTGCCTTTTTATCAAATTTATTTATATGGTTAGATTGTATTTTTATTTGTTTTAAATTGTTTTTAGAATTTATTATTACTATTTAATCTAATTTTGGTCATTATAAGTAATTTTATTTTGTAATTGGACATAAACAAATGTCAATCTTTTGATAGTTATTATTTCTTAAAAAGACACTATTTGTTTTGGAAGCAGGAATTAATTTTTATTTAATTTATACCAATTAGATGTTTTGAATTAAGAAAAATGGATTCCATATTTGGAATTAGTAGTTGAAAATTGTGTAAATAGGTATCATTTATTTTTAGAAATTTTAAATATTTACTTTAGTAAATATTTTATTTACAATGATTAAAGGGTAAATATAAAAAATAAGGGTAAAATATAATATTATAGTAGTATTAAATTACTTTAACATGTGTCATAATCCTATTGGATGATACATATCTGACCATGGGGATCCTTGGGTCGAATTTAGGACCCCATGTAGCCACATGAGAGTAATAATGAAACTTTATATTAATTAATTTAAAGTGATGAAAAAAATGACCTAAACAATTATATTTTAGTAAATAAATTTTTACATGTGGTTATAAAAGTTATCTTTTCGACTATAAATATTATTTGGAAATCTAAAAAGCTTTTATATATCATGGTAGTTTTTTTATAATTTTTGTACATGAAATAAATTTACATATTTATGACACAATAAAGATACAATATTTACCTAATTAATAAATGATTTATATAAATATAATTATAAATATTAAAACAATATACAAAAATAGTCCAATTATTATTGGATTATTTTATTTCTACCATGAATCATCATAAAATTTATTTTAACAATTAGTTGACCTTTTGAAACAGAAGATGAGTTTAAAATAAAATAATTGTTTCAAACATTCCTAAGAGCCCCTTCTATCCCATATAAAAGCCCTCACTTATAACTCATTAATCACACTTTTCAAGCCTTTGGATCACACAAATTCTACTCCAATAAGCTCCCAAGACCCCTATATTCATCCTAGAAGCCTTACCTTATGAAGAAATAACTTCAAGAAACCCTTTTGGTTCAAACCAAATGGTGTTACCTGATTTAAAGGTAACATCTTCTCTTAAGTTCTTTAGTTTTATTTTACTTCTCCAACCCCTAAAACTTTTTATTATTTTCTTTTATAACAACACCATTATTTTCAAAATACTAAGATATTGTTATGAGAAGTATTCTATCTAAACATACACACACCACCATCGAATGCATGAAGAACATACTTTTTCTGCGGATGGAAAACTAACACCTCAGGAAGTGATGATTGTTCAATTATCTCCTACCGCCTCTCATGGTGGCCATTAAAACAAAACTATATTTATATATGATTTATATTATGTTTTTTATTCCTATATTCTTCTGTACTTTTTATTTACAAACATGCCTTTATGCCTTCCAATATGCGTAAACACGATAATTTCATTTGAGGTAGTACAGACTAGTGCCCCCTCAAGGTGATATGATTCATTCTAGACATACATGGAACATATAAAGATGGAGTTATTAAAATTATGTAACACATATATCATATGATATTATAATATAATTATAATATACCTATTTATAATTAAGTTTTCATTCCATTAAATCTTAAAAATAAATGAAAGTAGTGTTCATGCGTACGTACGACTTACCGTCTCCATGAACGGTGCTTTTCATTTCTAATATCCAAATGTTATGTACTATTATATATATATATATATATATTGGATTTATATAATATATATGATATTTAAATCATTAATATCATTTTGGATAAAATGGACTACTGACCACATGGACAAATTGTAATTATAACAAGTTCATTTTTAACTCAAATTTCGAACATCGACAAAATTTCTGATAAGAACTCAAATAAATTACTAACTATTATTGAAAGGTAATAAGTGATATAAAAGTAATAATAAACATTAAAAATGTTATGAATCAATTGGATATTAATTTAAGTATATTATTCAAGAAGAACAAGGATCATACGAGTCAAGTTGGACACGAGGTAATGGATTTCTTATCTCACTTTTAATTCCATGAGATTTCCATTGTTCACCACTTATTTATTTAATATGGTGTATTTTGTACTTCCATATCATGATTATATTTTTATTCATGGTATTTTTTGTTTCATTTGGTTGTTATTAAATTTTCTTATATGAATCAATTGATTACAACGTGGTAAGGGTTTTACATCTCACTTTTCATTCTGGGGAGATTCATTATATTTTAGCCACTATTTCTTTTTGTGTGGTGGATGAACTTCCCATGATTTTATTAAATGTGTAATATACTTTAATTTATGGTTTTTTACATATTCATTGTGTGATATTTATTTCATGGGGTGTATGTATTGTATGTTACCAAATCAGTAAGGGAACCTTTCACCCTCCTCATTTTATAAGACTTCATTTTGTTATGTCTTTTAATTTACGTCTTATTATGTTAGGATATGTTCTTCTATATCCTTATGGATTTAAATTTTATGTCCATGCATTGAGATATCCTTTTCACTCTCATCAACTTATTTTCGGAATGTCAATGTGATTTTGTTAGGCTGTCAAATTTCTGTAAGAAAACTTCTTAACCCAATTTTAAATTTTAGGGTTTAACATCTACTAATTCATTATGTCATTCTATGAATATATGTAAATAACATCTTATTTTTTTAAAATTAATATCCACTTATATTGGGTGTGATTTTATTTTACACCCATAAATATTTAATTGATTTATCCATAATCTAATGATACCATCTTTATAATGGATTTAGTCTCAATTTACATTTCCATTAAGACTTAATTTTTGATATGAAGCAATTCACTCTTATATGGTGTATATACTGTCCATTGGTATATTATATCATTAATACCTTTATGCTCATGATATTATTTTGTTCTGATTAAATGTTATTCCTCTATTATTTGTATTCTAGGGTCTCTTATTTTGTTAAAAACTCTTCAACAAAAATATCATTTTAAAATTTTTAATGGTTTATTCTTCTAAATCCTTCACATTAATGTACATGTTTTAAAATGGTTATAAGGATTTATTCATATGGAAATTATTGTTTTGAAATTGAAATTAATTTCAAAATCTTCAAAGTGGTATGAGACACTTTGACTAAAAAATCTCTTTATATAATATTTTAGAGGGTTTTGAAAATGGTTTGATAGATGCGTGGATTTTTTTCAATATTTTTAAATCATATATTTTGATTAAAATGTATAGATTTTATCATTAAAATATATTTGTTTTTTGGGTTATGAATATGTTATAGCTATTGGACATTTCCTACGTATATGGGTGGTTCTGTGATAATTTAATTGCAGGTGAGCCCGAGATAGGTCTCCAATGCATTGGGTAACTTGACAGGGGTAAAAGTAAATGTTTCTCTAAAGAGATTTAGGGAATATACTATGATGGGCTAATGTTTTCATTCCTTATAATATATATCATAGTAATATTAAAATATTGTAATTTATATCATTCATGTGATGTTGCGATGAACAAAATCACATCTCTTCTTAGAGGAGGTAGTCCACATGTACGCCCAAACGTCCTTATAACATTTTTGTGTAAAAAATGGAAATAAGATAAATCATATAATACTTATTTTGAATAATAATTATGGAATGAATATAATATATATAAATTAATTACATCAATATAACCAATCTAGACATATGGATGTGAAAAATTTATTACATCAGTTTGTGATGCGGTAGTGCTTTTACACACGAATGATGAATGTATTTCCCATTTGATGGATATTGGAGATGTATATAGGTTATGAGAATAAAATAAAAACTTATAATTAAATGGGTGAAACAAGTTATATTAATGTATCATAGTTTACGATTATTTGGATGAGGTTGAAGAAGAAACACGACTAAAATATGTAGTTGAAAACTGTACCTCTTCTTTGGTAAAACTCTTTTTCATAATGACTTATGACCTTCAAAATTTATTTTTTAATAAAAATAATTCCTATATAATGAGCAAATTAATTATATTAAGGTATTTGGTATGGTAATGGAAAAACCGGGGTTTCGAGTGTGAAGTAATGAGATAAAGAGGTTTCCCTTTTATAAGAGAGGGGAGGGGACTATAGGAATTTCTATAAATATTAAATTAATATAAATTAATATTAAATTAAAATAAGTAAAAATATCATTTATTTAATTTTATAATGATTATGGGTTTAAAAAATCTCATAAAATAATTTTTTGATAATTTTGTGAAATGTTTTTATGCTAATCCTTGGTTTTAACCCCTCATTAACCCTTTTAAACATAATGTGACAACATGGTTTTTTACCCATTAAGGGAAATCATAATTACAATAAATGAAAAAATGTTACATAAATTGAACATGGATGATATAATAAACAATATTATAACCATTTTTCTAAATATAATAGTTTTTTTTAATTTCATATCTTTTAATAATATATTATTTATGATAAAATATCAATAATCCCACTTTTTAGTAGTATTCATTACATTAAGATTAATAACATCAATCTAATACATAAAATTCAACCCAATTATTTTAAAACATCCCACAAATTTCGTGGTTGTCTATAGAATTCATGAATCACAATAATTATCTCAAACTACTATACATTAAATATTTTTGTTTGAATTTAATTTATTTTCCATTAATTAAACAATTGATGCGTCAACATTGTGAAATAATTTAATGAAATTATTTCTTTAATAAAAATTAAAAAATAATTATCTAGATTAATATAAACAGTTTATATTTTTAAACAATTTTTTTTATATATCCCTTGAATAACCCCAATTTAAAAATTTTATAGTTATTAAAAACAAGAGTGTGGCAAATTTGAATTTTAGGGAAATAAAATATTATGAAGGACATAATCTCATCCAAATGGAAAGAAAATTATATATAATCTAACATTGAAATAATATGGATGAAATTTACTCATCCAATAAAACTAAGTCAGGTTTTATTTTTTTATTTAATCCATTTCATTTATTTTTAACTTTAATTACTCGATTTACCCATTATCATTGTAAAAATAATTTATAAGATTACTACTTATATTGACCAAAGAAAAGGTAAATATTTAAAAAATTTAAACATCGTAATATTACATATTTATTAAATTTATCTAAATTAAAAACTCATGAATTTCGTAATTTATTTTAAAATTGAAACTGGAGAAATGCATTGAAAAATGATTTTTCAAAAAAAAAACATTCCTTTTAAATATAATATGTTTTTATGGAAAATTAATGTATACAATTAATTTAAAAAACTAGAAATAAATAATTATAAATAAAAATGAAAATATTATATTTTAAAACTAATAAAAAAAGAATTTTTATTTATAAACAATTCAATATGAAATAAAGTTGTCAACAAAATCAGTATGTTTCATTATTATATGAAAAATTAATCTTTTTAGAAAATTTTAAAAAACATAAACAAAGATAATTCTTATATTATGAATTAAAAAATTAATTTTATTTTCTTAAATAAAGTTTCCAAAATTTCCAAAAAATAATTATAATATTATCATATCTAAAGCAATAAAAACTATTTTTAATGAAAACATATTTTTAAGGAATTAAATAAATTTACAAAAAAATTAGTTTCTTATTTTTTATGATTTAAATAATAAAGTTTTAATTATATTAAAAATTATATATATTTAAAAAAAAAAGATTATCCCACCAATTTAATGGCTATGTTATAAGGGTTATATACTAATGTTTCATGGTTCCATTATGATTATTGTTACATATTTTTTTATGTTATAGAACGTATTTGTTCATTTCAAAATATAGGGATATTATATAACCCCTTAACAAATTGTGAGATTTTAATTTTAACTCAGTCTCAGAAACATGGGGTTTTATGTTTCAAAATACCTTTTTTTTAAGTGATGAAATGAACCGGTTTCCCAGTTCATGTCATCAGGGGAATTTATTAAAATCAAAATTTTGCAGTACAAGCATGAAGTGTAATTTGTTTACACCATTAGGGATTTAAAAATAGAACATTGGAAATCCTGCAAAATAAAGAAAAACAAAGATACATATCTGTCGAGATGAAATCCTTCAAAGTGTAGTGGTATCCATCCTCCATAAGAGTGCATAAAACTTTCAAAAATAGCCATCCATGTTTTCCAGAGTGCAAGAAAAATGAAGATGAATCTGTCATTCAATTCAAATAGAATCCAACATAAGCATTGATCCATCCATCCAAATTCTTCACATCAAGCATAAAAGAAAACCAGCCTGATTGAAGCTTCTAAAAATACTTCAATGAAGCAGACTGAAATGACCATTCAAAATCACCAGAGTGAAGCTAAAACACAAAACCTCATATTCCATAAATACCCCTCCAAACTAGTCTAGAGGTAGAGGTTAAATGCACAGTAATAAAAATCCAAACAACCAAATTTAGATCAGTCCAGATGTAGTCTTAAAGCATAGAGAAGACAACCTTCAAACAGATTCACATTCAGACAAGAGATCCCCAAACCTCAATTTAAACATAGAGAATGGTTGAATGTAGAAACCAAAACAATACTTCAAACATCCATCATCAATCAATGTCGAAACATCAAGAGAGTTACATCATTAAGATTTCAGAAAATAGATTTCAAATAGCCTAAAAAATAAAGCCAATCCAATGTGACTAGACTAGAACAGAAGAAAAATGGAAGCAAGTAGAGTTGAAATAGGACATAGAAGTTACATCAAAGCAAAACCAATTTAGAAATCCACTGAACAGATCTGATCCAGGTCCAACAGAGAGAAAAAATTAATGGGCAGATTAAGTTCTAAACCATTTCATCCAAAGGAAAGATTAAAAAATGCGCAAAGAAGGATGAGACATAGATATGAGACACAGACTCAAATTCATCAAAAAAATCCTCAACATTCAGGTCCAGGATGAATGTGCATGTAATCTTAGTCACATTCCAACAATTATAATCCCAGAGAAAACAAAATAGAACTTTTCATGATGGAGAGTACTGACAGAAGAAAATGTAGCACAAGAAAAACTAAAGAGAGAGAAAAGTAGGAGTATTAGTCTTTAAAAGCATAATAGAGATCATTGCCATGGATTCCATTTGATGTCGAAATTTGGATTCTTGTTGAATTCCTCAAAAGAAAAGATGAACATTCTTTTCCGGAGATCCAGATAAGTGTCAGCGCTCATGTCACCATCTTTGTATTTTCTAAAAGAAATTCTATCATTCTCGTCTATCCCCGAGTCTACATCTTTTGGGAAGTAAAAATTTTCTTCCATTACATAAGCATCTCTAAAAGAAGGTTCATTCTCATCATCCTCACTGGAGGAGGATTCTGAATCCGTTGCTTCAAACTTAGACACCAATTAGGTTGGAACAGGCTGTGGAGGGATGATGTTTTCATCTTTGACCTGGGCAGCTAGGGATCTTGTGATAATTGTTCTTTCAGTTTTCGAGTGGTCCTTACCCTTTTTTGCTTGTCTATAGTTTGGAGTGACAAAACCATCTGAGTTAACCATCAGTTTCATTCCTTTTTAGACCTTGATTTCAGAAACTCTTCCTCCAGCTAAAAAGATTTATCATGTTCATCATGAATGGATTCATCTGAATCAGATTGAACCTCTTTATCTCCTCCTAGTTTATTGATATTGGTCTTTGTACTAGGAATTTAAGCACAGGTTTTGACCTCATCCTTTTGCATAACTGGTAGGGAGATGGAGGCATCATAAGGATTCTGGGTGACTTTGTTACCAAAAATTGTTAATGGTTGGGTGGTTTTGGGTTTATCATTCTCTATCCAAATTGATTTGTATTTGGGGATGGGAGGTGGTATCCTATTTTTCTCCTCACACTCAGCATGATGATTTCCAATTCTATAGCACTTTTTACAAAAAACAGGAACCTTTTCAAAAAAAAACTTCCTGGACAAAACCAATTGAGCCATTTTCTAACCAAAATCTAGAAGGAAGTGACTGATAGATGTCAACATCAGTACACACTCGATCCACTGATAGTCGAGACATGTTATTCATGTAAAAAATCAAGTTTAATTGGGTGACCAAATAAACTAGCAATAGAGAAGAGTACTTTCTGCTTGAAAAAATGAAGTTGGAGTCTTGGGAAGCCCAAAAAATAGGGACAATAGGTAGTTAGAAGTCTACACAGAAGTTAGGTTTCCATTTAATGACCTTTATATTACAGCCTCTGAAGCTCCAAAAACCCCTCGCCCAAAGTCGTTAATAGTCGTTTTCAGAGGAAAAGACCAAAAGAAAATGTAATGAGTTCAGGAGACCAACATAAAAGTTTTCAAAACTTATGTTCTCAAGGGTTTTCCACAGAAAAAATAAGGAGGGTCTGCGGTTGCAAAATGATCCAACGAAGACAATGCACCAATCCGAAGAAAGAATCTGTAACTCCTCATCCATGAATGAAATCGCTGATAGTCTGCGATGATGGAATTTCATTGGTTCAACACGCTCAGGGGCAATCGATTCTTTTCTGGGGATTCGACCTGCGATGACATCAGCAAAGTATTGAGAGTCTTTGTGCCTTATTTGATCTAAATTAGGGTTTTTCCATTGTTCACCAGAGGGAGGGTTCTCCAGCGTGCTCCGTTCCATCCTCAAAATCCTCCCTTCTACGTTTCAAAATACCTTTATTAAAAACCTGATTCATAAAAATAATCTACAGAACATGAACTTTAAAACAGTGAAAAGATAATTATGAAAGTCATAGAAAATAAAAAATTCTTCATTTCAATTTAGGAATACATTAGTGTTAATAGAACACATGGATATATAAGAGAAGACTAACTCCCAAACACTGATAGAGAGTTATTGAGAATATGGACTTGAGAATGTTAACCATTACAAAACTAGAAATATATTATTGGATAAAAGGCAATTGATTTCTCAATAATAAATGTAAATCGATAAATTTTTTGTTTTATGGTCCTTTTCCCATTGTTGAGTAATTAATTTACTACATAGTCTAATAACTTGAGGAAATATATTTACTATACATGAATTATTTCATCTTTTAATCAATTTCCAACACAATATCATTTTTTTTCTTAACGGTGATTATTCAAGAGGATTTTTTCTTGCCTCTAGCACTGAAACCAACTTATAATTGATAACATAATTCCACGATTAGTTAAATATGTTGAGTCAATAAGGTTTTCCTTATGACTTTTCCATTCCTTTATATTTTGAAAATCACAAACACCTTATCTTAAGGCAAATCTCTTTTTATCCCTTGTTTCATTTTATTGAGGAAAATTTCCTTATGCAAGAAAATTTATCCTTACATTACTTTCATTGTTCAATCACATTTTTTTTTCTAAGTGTAAAATTCTGATTATAACTAAAAACCTCAGAATCGTATAATACTTTGATATGAAGCATTCTGATTAAAACTCTGAATTCTGGACTCTGAACTTCTATGAGTTCGACTCTAAACACCTAGGAGTTTGACTTTGAACTTCTATGAGTTCGACTCCAATCTTCTATGAATTTGACTCAAAACTTCTACAAGTTCAAATCTGAACTTCTATGAGTTTGAATCCAAACTTCTATCAGTTCAACTCCGAACTTCTATGAGTTCGACTCCGAACTTCTATGAGTTTGACTCCGAACTTCTATGAGTTCGACTCCGAACTTCTATGAGTTTGACTCCTAACTTCTATGGGTTAGACTCCGAACATCTATGAGTTCAACTCCGAATTTATACTAGTTCGACTCCAAACTCCGTAAGTTCAAGTTCCAAATTCTTGTGAATCGAGACTCCGAATTTCCTTGAAATTCAGACTCCGGGATTCTATATAATTTTGGTTCCGAATTCCTTCAAAAAATAATCCAAATATCTCATTATTATAGACACTGAATTCTATTTTTAGTTAGACTATGGTTTTTCATACTTTTCTTACATTCTGAACATTTATTTACCTTTATTCCAAACTTCAATTTTACTTATGGTTACACTTATACTAATATAAAACGATGTCATTCCTTCGATAATCAACTAACCATTGGTTTAGTGACACATGTACAAGTCCCTCTAAAATTCAAGGAGAAATATGAACGTTGGAGGAGGGAGTCAATCGTTGGACCTTTGTAGATAAATATGATCTCATTTGAAAAGAAACTAAAACACTATACAACATATTTGACGTTGGTGCTTACATGCTGTTGAAGTTATTTCTAGAGAGAGAGGCTCTTATCAACTCTCAAAGATTCTTTCTAAAAGTTTGAACAGCTTGTTCAAACTTTTCCTTGTGCAGACTTGCTTTGTACGACTCTGATTGTTGCTGATTACAATCAGGGGATTACGGGGATAGGAAGACAGAGGTTCTGACTACATGATAGTTGAGGTCTTGCAGGGATAGAAAGACAGATACCGATCTTCAGATTGAGGGCTTACCCTGGTGTAAAAATGACATACTTTCTTGAAAGTATAAATCAAGGGACCTCTTATCTAGGGTTGTTGGATACCCTTCTCTTTGAGTTAAAAGCGTTATTGTTTGTTACTTTTAGTTTTTACAACTTTGTTTTACAACTACATTTTGTATTGTTAATGAAATTATAACTTTCTCATACTTACTTACTTGTACTCTGATTTATTTAGATTCTATACGCTTTAAGGTAGAATCGTAGTTGGTGTAGACTTTTGTTATGTTTCATTTCCTGAATCACTTTTCCGGAATCAAGAATGTCTTTAGAACATTGAGTTGTTGTGAATTTTGGTTATGAAAATTTTCCTAAGGGATTATTTTAAACTACAATTCACCCCATCTTGTATTTGATCATCTTATACTTATATATTCGATCCTACATTTGGTATTATAGAGTATATCATACTCACATACCATCTAACAATTGTTATCAAAGAAATTGCTTCTATATAAATTAATCTCACGATTAGATTTAGAAGTTTTTTTCCCTCATAATTCTCAGAATTGAACATTTAGATTCATATTTCTAGATTTATAATATTTGGAATCTATTTTTTTCAGAATCATATTTCAGATTCAATTTTTTCTTAGAGATACAATTTTTCATGCTTAGAATATTTTCTCTAGTTCACAGACTTATACTTATAACAATTTTGTGTGCCAAAGTTTTTCTTAAAGATGGAAGGTTTAAATGTTGGTTCTATTGACAACCTAAATCCTCCTAGACCAAAAATTGTTTATGGTAATGATTACGAATATTGGAGATATTGTGTGAAGACTTTCATTATCAATACTGGGGTAGATAACATTGTCATGCTTGCTGGAGGATATAAAATTCATGACAAGGAAGTTAGTACCTTCACTAATCAAGAAAATAATGAATACCAACTCAACTATAAGGTATGCATTACTTTGCTTTGTTCAATGACTAGGAAAATATAGAGCCAAATTTATTTTTTTGAAGTAGCTAACTGTATATGGAAGAAACTTGAAGTTACACATTTTGTCAAGTCTAATGTGTTTGAGACTAGAATATCCATGCACATTGCTGAGTATCATGGTATTAATTTTCCTTATAGAGAACCAATTTGTAGGGTGCAACAAAGATTAATGACTATCGTGAATAGCTTACAAAAAATGGGAGATAAAAAGGTCTAGATGATGAAGCCCTTTTTGACAAGATCATAGATATTATTCCCAATGAGTGGGAATCAAAGAGAACTGTTATCGATGAAAACAAAAAGGTTTCTCAAATTTCTCTTGATGAACTATTTGGAACTCATCATCAACATGAAAATAGAATGAAGAGAGATGATGAAAACATTAAGAAGAAGAATGGGAATGGCAGTGTTTCTTTTACAACAACTTCAAATCACATGAAAGCTAAGACCCTTGAGAGAGTTACTAGATCAAAATATAAGAAGTTTATTATCCAATCTAAATCTAGTGAGAGTGAAGTCTCAGAAAATGAGTTAGATAATATTGCTTGAAGGATGAACAAGATAGCTAGATAGATAAATTTCCTAACCATGTATAATAAGAAGGAAAGGAAAGATAAGAAAGATTCAGAGGTCACATGCTATGAATTCAATAGAGCTGGACACATAAGACCAGATTGTCCTTTTCTCAAGAATAAAGAAAGAAAAGAGAGGCATTCTGAAAGGAATATGAAGAAGTGTTACAAACCTAATGCTAAGAAAGTTATGAAAGCTAATGGCACCTGGAGTGCCAGTGGTGGTGACTCTTCAGAAGAATCATCAGATTATGAATCTTTAGGACAGAAGAATATTGGTCTAATAGCTATAATACCAATTGAAAATCATTTCTTTAGGACAGAAGTGTCTTCTTCTGATGAAGAAATTTCATTACCCACCTATGAAAAAGTCTCTAGGTTTGCTGAACTTATTAAGGTTGAGAACTCAAAACTCATGAAAAATCTTGATAAGGCTAATTCTAGGAATACAACTCTTACAAAGGAAATCTCTGATCTTTTTAATGATCTTGATAAGAAAAATGATAATTTTGAATGTATTTTAAATAATCTAGAGGAAGAAAAAAATGAGAAGAATAAACTTTCTAAAGAACTAGAAAAATTAATTTCTAAAAAAATGTTTTTGAGCCGAACTCTAGCTCAAAATCAAATTTTTTTGAAGACAAGAACTTAGTTATTAAACTCAAATCCAAAATATTTTCCTTGAGGAAGTGTTTTTCAAACTGTACCCTAGGTAAGGAAAATTATGATAAAATGTATTCACAAATCCGACTTCAAAGGAATACTTCTGGTTTTGGTTACACTAGTTCTAAATTGATTTTTAGTAAATTCTACTTTGTTCCTCAAAGTGCCCCTTTCTTTACTAATTTTCAGTGTGGTGGTCACTGGGAAAATAATTTTTCCTCAAACAAAACCCAATCTTTAGGATTTCATAAGGCATATTTTTCTAAGAAGATGTGGGTACCCAAAATTTTTATTTCTAAAATTTCTGGATCAAATCAAGTCTTGATTTAGAAAATATATCTTTTTCATATTTTCAAGAAAATAGGAAAAGTACCAAAAGAAAAACATGGTACATGGATAGTGGATGTTCCCAGCATATGACGGGTAACAAAAACTATTTGGAAAAGATTATCAAGACGAAAGGAGGAAAAGTTTCTTTTGGAGATAATTATCAGGGAGAAATTATTGGTATAGGTAACATTGTTCTTCTTGGAAAGTCTTTGATTTCAAATGTTTTATTTGTTAAATGTCTTAAGAACAACCTCATTAGAATAAGTTAGTTATGTAATGAATGATACCTTGTAGTTTTTGGAATGATGAATGCATAGTCCACAATTCGAAGGAAGGATTTATTCTCTCGGCATATAGGCAAGAGAATGTATACACTTTAAACATGGAATGCCTTAGGATCCAATACTTACCTTGCCTTAGTGCAATGGAAGATCATTCTTGGTTGTGGCATAGAGGGTTATTACACTGTAACCTTAAGAACCTATGCAAACATTCTAAGAAAGGTTTGGTTAAGGATCAACCAGATCTTATATTAGATTCTTAAAAAGTTTTTGACCCTTGTCAATATGGAAAGAAACATAAATCAAGTTATAAATCAATCGGTTAAGTCTCAACAACAGATGCACTATAGATGGTGCATATGGATCTTTTTGGTCCTACACAAACTGGAAGCATTGGGTGAAAATATTAGGTATTTTTTTTGGTTGATGATTACACTAGATTTTCATGGGTCATTTTTTCTAGCAAACAAGTCTAAAGATTTTTCTTATTTCAAATGATTTAGAGCCCAAGTCAAAAATGTGAAAAACCTTCCATTGAAAACAATTCATAGTGATCATAGAGGAAAATTTGAAAATTTTGATTTTGAAACTTTTTTTAGTAGAAAAGGTATTACTCACAACTTTTCACCACCAAAAACACCTCAAAAAGATAGAGTCGTTGAAATAAGAAATATAATTCTTCAAGAAATAACTATAATGATGTTGAGTGGGTATTCTGTAGCCAATCATTTTTGGACTGAAGCTGTAAGTACTGCTTGTTATACTATAAATCGAGTTTTGATTAGACATTTTCTTAATAAAACACCTTATGAGTTATAGAATGGTAGAAAACCTAAACTTTCCTACTTTATGTTTTTTGGATGCAAAGTATTCATTATGAATACTAAAGATAATCTACAAATATTTGCACTAAATATAATGAAGAAATATTTTTAGGCTACTCCACAACTTCTAAGGCATATATAGTTTTTAACAAAAACACTTGTACTATTGAAGAAACAGTACATGTCAAATTTGATGAAACTGATCCTTTTGTTTTTGAAGAACCTCAACCTCCATCCTTGGATGTGTTTTCAAAAACTGATTATCAACCTATGATAGAAAAATACTTTTGATAAGGAAAATGTTCAAGAAGATGCTTCTGAAACATTTATCACATAATATTTCCTACCCCATGTAGATGAACAGGTTCTTCAAAACCCAAATCAGTCGTTTCGTAAGAATTATCCCAGTGATAGTATCATTGGTGATGTCAATCAACTTGTAAGGACTAGAAGTTCCTTATGAAATGAATTATAACATCTAGAATTCCCTTCCCAAGTAGAACCAAAAATCACCAATGAAGCTTTAGGTGATGATGATTAGATAAAAGCCATGTAAGATGAACTAAATGAATTCAAAAGGAATAAGGTCTGGACCATGGTTGAAAGACCTAAGGAAACGTATTTAATTGGAGTAAAATGGGTCTTCAGAAATAAGTGTGAGGAAAATGGAGTCATCATTTTGGAATAAACCTAGATTGGATGCTGAAGTCTATAATCAACAAGAAGGAATAGACTATGAAGAAACCTATGCTCCAGTTGCTATACTTGAATCTATTCATATTTTACATGCCTTTGCTGGTTTTTCAATTTCAATATTTTTCAAATGTATGTGAAATGTGCTTTCCTTAATGGTTATGTTCAAGAGGAAGTTTTTGTTGAACAACCTCGTGTCTTTGAAGACACAAAACATCCTGATCATGTTTTTAGACTTACCAAAGCATTGTATGGCCTTAAAAAATCCCCACGAGCTTGGTATGATAGACTTACATGATTTTTGTTTCAAAATAACTATGTTAAGGGAAATACAGATCAAACCCTTTTTATAAATAAAATATAATAAAAATGTTTTGATTGTTCAAGTTTATGTTCATGAAATTATATTTGGTTCAAATCAGCAATCTCTAACTGATTCTTTTTCGGATCTAATGAAATATGAGTTTGAAATGGGTATGATGAGTGGGTTAACATTTTTCCATGGATTTCAAATTTCTCAAAAACCAGAAGGAACTTATATATCTTCACATAAGTATATTAAATATCTTCTTAAAAATTATGGATATGACAACACTAAAAGTATTAGTACTCCCATTGGTACCTCAAACACACTTGATCTTGATGAAGCCGGGAAACCAGTAGATCAAACATCTTTTAGAGGTATGATAGGAAGCTTACTATACAAGAAATCTAGTCATCCAGACTTGATGTTTTTAGTATGCTTATGTTCTAGAAATGAATCCAATCCTAAGTAATCTCATTTAAAGGTAGTAAAAAAGAATTTTTTTCTACTTAAAGGGAACCATGGATCTTGGACTATTCAATACTTATGGAAATGTTTTTATCTTAAGATGTTTTTCAGATGCTGACTTTGGTGAATGTAGAATGCATAGAAAGAGTACATCTAGAACTTTTCATTTCGTAGGAGATTCATTTGTTTCTTGGTCTTGCAAGAAGTATAATTCTCTAGCACTATCCACTGCTGAAGCTGAATATGTAGCAGCTGGAAGTTGTTGTGCTCATGTTTTGTGGATGAAACACACACTCACAAGATATGTTATTAGTTTCACCAAAACAAAAATTTTGTGTGATAATTCAACTTCCATTGAACTCAGTATACACCCTACACATCAATCTCGTGAAAAACACATAGATATTAGGCATCAATTCCTTAGGGATCACACACTTAATGGAGATATCATTGTTCAATTTATCGGAACACAAGATCAACTTATTGACATTTTCACAAAATCATTATCCTCTGATAGATTTGAATATATTAAGTAGAAGTTAGGAATGATTATCATAAGGTAGTTTTCCTTGATTAAATCTCTATAAAACCAATATCTTTATAGTAATAAACTCCTTTTAATAGGGGGAGTACATATGTTATGACCTTTTTCAAATTTTTTATAATGATGTTTTCTAAGTCTTTCGTAATGGAGTTTTTCATGTTTCTTGAAATAAACGTTTTTGAAATTTTCAAAATGGAATTTTTCACAATAATTTTTTTTCGTAATGACAATTTTTGTAATAGAAATTTATGTAATGAGAATTTTCTTTTATTTTTCGTAATCATGTTTTTTTAGAATCTAATGGCCTTCAAGAAAAAAATTCCTCAATACAAATAATTCTCCTGACAATCCGAAAGGTATGATTCTTTCTTGAGTTTTCGAAATATTTTTTCACCTGCTGTTACTTTATTTTGTTTTAAAAAATTTATCAGATTCAAGTTTCCTTAAATCTGACTGTTTTCTTTTAAAACTTCAAAAGATTGGATTCAACCAATTTTTTTTCCTTCCGGATACTTTTATAACTGTCAGATCAGATCTGAAGAATTCTCAACCGTTATATTGGTTTTGGAAGATGAATGTTCACTTCCATCGCTTATATAAAGGAACCCCGATGGTTGTCCCACATCTGTTATCAAGATCTTGCTTCTCGAATCTATGCCTCTAAAAAAACTCGTTCCAAATACTTCAGAACTACTCCAGTCTGAAAGTCAGAAGAAGCCCAAGAAATGTCTACTAAGCCGATTTTGGAGTGGCTAATCTATAGGGAAATGTTGGTGCATCCGAATTTTCTCAATAATTATGATTCTATCATTTCCAATAACATAAAGCTCAATATATGAAAAAGTATAGCTATTTCAAAGTTGTCATCTCAAGATGTAGTTTATCCAGATCTTCTTATAGAATTATACGAGTTAGTGTGCTTCTTTAAGGAAGATGAAGGTGAGAGGATTTCATTGAAAGCCTATGGAAAAACCTACAAACTCTCTTACACCAAGGATACAAGCTTGGTGGGCTTATTATACGAAGGTGAAGCCAAATTTTGTTCACACAAGCTGCGGTATGTTCAGGAATGTTTCAACATGGTGAAGGCTATGGAATGCCTTGGGCTCAAAGATGAAAAACCCGCAATGATTTCCCATCTATCTACCAACAAACAGATTCTAAAATTATGGTCACATGGTCTCATTGTTCCAAGAAGGGGTGATAAGGATACCCTTAAGAAGAGTGATATGTAAAACATAGATTTTTTGGTAAATCTAAGGAAGGTGAACTTCCTGAACCACATCCCCATCACGGTTGAGAATATCATGAATGTCAATCTTAGAGCTCAAATAATTATGTATCCAACATTGCCTTCTAATCTGATAGTTCAGTGCCTATAATCCTTCAAAATTTTGTGCAGCTCAAAGTGCAGGAATTGTAAGGTGATGCTAATTAGTGATGACACCATAAAGAAGATGAAAATTAGTTTTTCAAAACAGACATGTGATTTCTATGATCTTCCAGAGTAGGAGGTATAATCTCTTCTGAAAAATGTAGAGAAAGCTGAACCATCCAAAAAGGCCGGCATGAAAAGGAAGTTGAGAGAAGTGAAAAATGAAGGTAAAACTCCTAAGTCTAAGGAAGTTGAATCTGCACCTCATAAAACCAAGAATCAAAAAGAATATTCATATGAGGTTGTTGAAAAATGGAGGGAAGATAAGGAAAAGTGGAAAGAAGGGGAGCCACAGCTTGGCTTGGACCCTATAGAGGCAAAGTCAATGAAAGAGAAAACTGCTGAAGAGCTAGAAAATCAAGCCATGGAAAAGAAGATGAAGAAGAAGATGTCTGAGGCAAAAATCGTGCAATCCCTTCTGAGGGATACTGAGGTTGCATCTGAAATGATTCTGATGCTGATGTCTTTTTTAGTGGAACCTTTACCTGAAACCATGTGGAAAAACTTCTTCCCTCTGGAAAAACTCAAATATTAGTATGTTGAAAAGGAATCTGTGGAAGAAGTTTAGGAAGCTCTAATCTCTGAAAAGATAGAGGATTTTTTAAAGATAGTTGAAGAGTATCAAGAAAAGGAATGTTCTTACTAGAAGTCTTCACTCCGGACTTCTCAAGCCGGATCCTCAAAATTGGCTACAACCGTAGATGAAGAGAAGGGTGAAGAGGAAGTGAACAAGCCATCTGATGAAGAATGTCATAATCATGACTTTATCCATCTATAAGATATTGAGGCTGGGGCGGAGAAAGAAATGTTTGATGAAGATAAGATTGAGCAATTATCTGACAGTGAGCATGAATCTCCAAAAGAAGAGGCCATTCCAAGAACCATTAAGGGTATGAAAGTTCTTATTGACACCCCAACGAAAGATATCATTAGGAGGAAGCAAGTTGGAGGCTCTTCTAAAAGGAAACTGGTGGAAATAGAAGACGAATAATGTCGTAGAAAATTGTGTAATTCAGAGTTATCTGCATTAGGACATGATTTTGTGGTTGAGTCCTTGAAGAAATTGGTAGATACAATTCTGATCATTCCTACAATAGACTCCAGATGCCAGATGCTTCAGCACATCATGAGTCAACAGTCAGAATCTCTATCCATGGTGATGGATAAATGTTTAAAGATTGAGGCATATCAAAAAAAATTTATTATCAACTATGAGGTCCACAGAAAGTCTTGCAGCAAAATAACTCTATGGTCTAAGAAGATTGTTGAAGAAATGAAAGAGCATGATTAGTTCCAACTAGATGTTAAGGAGGCTTTCGGTACTAAGGATGCCAAAATGAAAAATCTTTCAGACAGTTTTCAAGAAAAGATGATCCAAGAGAAAAATACCCAGATTCAAGATAACAAATATCTAAATGGAATGCTGAATTATGTTTCTCAAGGTTTGAAATCAGAAAGAGATCTCCATACCGATATGGGAGAGAAGATAGTGATGCAAGAGGAGTTTCTAAAGGCTCGGGCAGAAGCCCTGAAGGCTCATGAAGATAGAATCACATCCTTAGAAAATCAAGCCGAGGAGGATCATAATGAGCTCAAAAAGATGAAGAAAATTGTGACGATGCTCTTTCCCAAAGAAAAGGAAACAAAATAGACTCAATATCATATTTTTTTGCATTTGATTTTCCTTGTAAAATTATTCCAATTATAATAGAATTGTGGTTGATTATTTTGGTTGGTTATCTTTACTAATATCTCAGGTAACATATTTCTTTTCCATTCCATCAAACTCTTTTTGAAATCACAAAGGAGGAGAAGGAAAAAGAACTCAAAAAGGAAGAAGTAAAAAACTAAAGGAGACAAGGAAAAATTTTAATATGTAAAAGAGGTATCCTTAAGTATGGGGGAGTTAATCTAAGGAAGATTTTTTCATTACACGAAATTTCTGTACTAATAAAAAATCCCATTCAACAAAATCCAGAATACGATCCTTAGAGTTCAAAAGCCTAAGGGGGAGTTATTCATATTCATCACTGTCCAAATGTAAAGGGAGATAAGTTTTAATTTTTCAAATTCTTTTTATTCTTTTTTTGTAAGTATGTTTTTTCTTTCCAAAAGGGGGAGATTGTTGAGTCAATAAGGTTTTCCATATGACTTTTCCATTCCTTCATGTTTTGAAAATCACAAACACCTTATCTTAAGGAAAATCTCTTTTTACCCTTTGTTTTATTTTCTTAAGGAAATTTTACTTCCCCAAGGAAATTTATCCTTAAATTGCTTTCATTGTTCAATCACATTTTTTTCTAAGTGTAAAATTTGGATTATAACTAAAAACCTCAGAATCGTATAATACTTAGATATGAAGAATTTTGAATAAAATTCTGAATTTTGGACTCCGAACTTCTATGAGTTTCACTTCGAACTTCTATGAGTTCGACTACGAACTTCTATGTGTTTGACTCTGAAATTCTATTAGTTCGACTCTCAAATTCTACTAGTTCGACTTCAAACTTCTATGAGTTGACTCCGAACATCTATGAGTTTGTCTCCTAACTTATATGAGTTTGACTCTGAACTTCATTGAGTTCGACTCTGAAATTTTAAGAGTTCGACTCTGAACTACTACTAGTTCGACTCCGAACTTCTAGGAGTTCGACTCCGAACATCTATGAGTTCGACTATGAACATCTATGAGTTCGACTCCAAACTTCTATGAGTTTGACTCTGAACTTCAACTTGTTTGACTCTGAACTCTGTAAGTTTAGGTTCCAGATTCTTGTGAATCCAGACTCTGAATTTCCTTGAAATTCATACTCTGGAATTCTATAGAAGTCATGTTCCGAATTCCTTCAAAATAGAATCTGAATATCACTTTATTATAGACTCTAAATTCTATTTTTAGTTATACTACAGACTTTAATACTTTGATTACATTCCTAACTTTTATTTACTTTCATTCTGAACATCATTTTTACTTATTCTTACACTTGTTCGAATATAAAACAATATTGTGCCTTTAGTTATTAACTAACCATTGGTTAAGTGACACATGTACAGATCCCTCTTAAATTCAAGGAGAAATATGACTGCTGGAGGAGGGAGCCGACCATTGGAGCTTCACCTTTAAATATGAGATCATTTGAAAAGAAGCTAGAACACTAGACAACATCTTTGACATTGGTGCTTACATGTTAATGAGTGATTTATAGAGAGATAGAGGCTCTTATCAACTCTCAAAGAATCATGTAGAAACTTTGAATAGATTGTTCAAACTTTTCCTTGTACAAACTTGCTTCGTGCGACTCCGATTGTTGCTAATTAAAATTAGGGGCTTCTGGGGATAGGAAGACAGAGTTTTCGACTACCTGATAGTTGAGGGATTGTAGGGATAGCAAGATAGATACCGATCTTTGGATTGAGGGCTAACCCTGGTGTGGGTATGAAAAACTTTATTGAATGTATAAATTAAGGGACCTCTTATCCAGGGCTATTGGATACCCTTCTTTTTGGGTTAAAAGAGTTATTGTTTGTTAGTTGTATTTTTTACTACTTTGTTTTACCGCTGGATTTTCTATTGTTAAGGAAAGTATAAATTTGTTATACTTCCATACTTGTACTCTGATTTAGTTAGATTCTATATGCTTTAAGGTGGAATCATAGTTGGTGAAAATTTTTGTTATGTTTCATTTATGGAATCAATTTTCCTAAATCAATCAAGTCTTTATAACTTTGAGGTGTTGTGAATTTTGGTTATGTAAAATTTCATAGGGATTTTTTTAAAGTAAAATTCACCCCCACATGTATTTGAGCATCTCATACTTATATATTCGATCCTACATTTGGTATTATAGAGTATATTATACTCACATACCATATAACAATTGGTATCAAAATAATTGGTCCCATATGAATTAATCTCACGATTAGATTCAGAAGTTTTTTTCCCTCATAATTATCAGAATTAAAAATTCAGATTCATATTTCCGGATTCATACATTTCAAAATCTATTTTTTTCAGAATCATAGTTTTGATTCACATTTTTCTTAGAGATACAATTTTTCTTACTTAGAATATTTTCTCTTATTTATAGACATATACTTCTAACAAGTTTTTGTGACAAAGCTTTTATTAAGGATTGATGGTTTAAATGTGGGTTCTATCCACAACCTAAATCCTTCTGGACAACTAATTTTTATTGGTATTGATTATGAATATTGGAGAGATTTTTTGAATACTTTCATTATCAATACTGGGGTAGATAACTTTTTCACGCTTACCGGAGGATATAAAATTCTTGACAAGGATGTTAGTGCCTTAACTAATCAATAAAATCATGAATACCAACTCAACTATAAGGTACGCAATACTTTTCTTTGTTCAATGACTAGGAATATATATTTCCAATTTTCTTCTTGTGAAGAAGCAAACTGTACATGGAAGAAACTTGATGTTACACATTTTGGCACGTCTAAAGTGATTGAGACTAGAAGATCCATGCTTAGAGCTGAGTATCATGGTTTTAATTTTTCTGATGGAGAACCAATTTGTAATGTCGAACAAAGATTCATGACTATCTTTAATAGCTTACAATCAATGGGAGAGAAAGGTATATATGATGAAGCCCTTGTTGACAAGATCATAAATATTATGCCCAATGAGTGGGAATCAAATAGAACTATTATCAATGAAAATAGAAAGGTTACTAAAATTTATCTTGATGATCTATTTGGAACTCTTTTTCAACATGAGACTAGAATGAAGAGAGATGCTGACAACATAAAGAAGAAGAATGGGAATGGTAGTTTTGCTTTTACTACAACTTCAAATCACATGAATGATAAGACTCCTGAGAGAGTTACTAGATCCAAATCTAAGAAGGTTATTATCCAATCCAAATCTAGTGAGAGTGAAGTCTCAGAAAAAGAGTTAGCTAATCTTGCTCGAAGGATGAACAAGATAGATGGATAGGGAAATTTCAAAACCAAATAAAAGAAGAAGGAAATTAAAGATAAGGAAGATTCAGAGGTCACATGATATGAATTCAAGAGAGCTGGACACATATGAATGGATTATCCTTTGCTCAAGAATAATGAAAGAGAAGAGAGGCATTCTGATAGAATTTGGATGAAGTTTTACCAAGATAAAGCTAAGAAAGTTCTGAAAGCTAATAACACCTGAAGTGCAAGTGGGGGTGACTCTTCAGAAGAATCATTAGATAATGAATCTTCAGAACATAAGAATTTTGGTCTTATAGCCAGACTACCAATTGAATATCATTTCTTTATGGCTATGGTACATAATGATAAATCCATGACCAATGTTTCTCTAAATGCTAATGATACTAAATATTATAGCTCTTTTGATTAAGAATCTTCTTATGATGATGAAAATACTTTACCCACCTTTGAAGAATCTTCTAGGTTTGCTGAACTTCTTGAGGTTGAGAACACAAAACTCATGAAAAACCTTGATAAAGAAATTCTGGGAATTCTACTCCTACTGAGGAAATATCAGATCATTCTAAAGATCTTGATAAGAAAAATATTTATTTTGAATGTATTTCAAAAAATATTAAGGATGTAAATTTTAAGAAGAATAAACTTTCTAAAGATCTAGGGAAATTAATTTCTAAGAAAAATGTTTTCGGGCCTAACTCTAGCACAAAATAAAATGATTTTGAAGACAAGAACTTAGTTAACAAACTCAATTCTGAAATATTTTCCTTGAGGAAGTTTTTTTTTGAATTTAACCTAGGTAAGGATAATTTTGATAAAAAGTATTCAAAAATCCGACCTCGAAGGAATAATTCGAGTTTTGGTTACACTAGTTCTAAACCAATTTTTAGTAACAACTACTTTGTTCCTCAAAATGCCCCTTTCAGTACTCAATGTCAGTGTGGTGGTCATTGGACAAAGAATTGTTCCTTAAAGAAAACCCAATATTTAGGATTACATAAGGGTTATTTTTCTAAGAAGATATGGGTACCCAAAATTTTCTTTATGAATTTTCCAGATCCAAGCAAGTCTGGATTCCAAATGTCTAAATTTTTCAGAATTTCAAAACAAAATAACGAAAGTACCAACAACAAAAACATGGTACATGGATAGTGGATGTTCTCTACATATGACTGGTAACAAAAACTATTTAGAAAATATTATCAAGACGAACGGAGGAAAAGTAACATTAGGTGATAATTCTTTGGGAGAAATTATTGGTATATGTAACATTTTTATTCTTGTAAATTATTTGATTTCAAATGTTTTATTTGTTAGAGGTCATAAGCACAACCTCAATAACATAAGTTAGTTATGTGATGAAGGTTGCCTAGTGAATTTTAGGAATAATGAATGCATAGTACTAAATTCCATGGAAGAATTTATTCTCTCTGCCCATAGGCAAGAGAATGTATACACATTGAACTTAGAAGACCTTAGGAGCCAAGACGTACCTTTCCATAGTGCAATGGAAGATCATTCTTGGTTGTGGCATAGAAGGTTAGGACATTGTAACCTTAGGAACCTATGAAGACATTCTAAGAAAGGTTTAGTTAAGGATCTACCGGAGGTAATATTTGATTCTTCAAAAGTTTGTGACCCTTTTCAATATGGAAAGAAACATAAATCACGTTTTAAATCAATCGGTGAAGTCTCAACAACTGATGCACTATAGTTGGGGCATATGGATCTTTTTGGTCCTACAAAAACTGGAAGCATTGGGGGGAAAATATTATGTATTTGTTTTGGTTGATGATTACACTAGATTTACATGGGTATTTTTTCCTAGAAAATAAGTCTGAAGCCTTTTCTTATTTCAAAAGTTTTAGTGCCCATGTCCAAAATGAGAAAAACCTTCCATTGAAAACTATTCATAGTGATCAAGGAGGAAAATTTCATAATTCTGAATTTTAAACTTTTTGTAGTAGAAAATGTATTACTCACAAATTTTCAGCACCAAGAACACCTCAACAGAATGGAGTTGTTGAAATAAGAAATAGAATTCTTCAGGAAATAACTAGAACCATGTTGAGTGAGTATTATATAGCCAAACATTTTTTTGATGAAGCTGTATGTACTTATTGTTATACTATAAATTGAGTTTTGATTAGACCGTTTATTAAAAAACACTTTATGAGTTATGGAATGGTACAAAACCTAGACTTTCCTACTTTAAGGTTTTGGTTACAAAGTATTCATTCTGAATACTAAAGATAATCTACACAAATTAGAACCAAAATCCGATGAAGGAATTTTCTTAGGCTACCCCAAAACTTCTAAGTCATATAGAGTTTTTAACAAAAACACAGGTACTGTTGAAGAAACAGTAAATGTAAAATTTGATGGAACTGATCCTTTTGTTTTTGAACAACCTCAAACTCCATCCTCAGATGTGTTTTCAAAAACTGATTATCAACCTATCATAGAAATTCCTTTTGATAAGGAAAATGTTCAAGAAGTTTCTTGTGAAACATTTACCCCAGAATATTTCCTACCCTATGTTGATGAACAAGTTCTTCAAAACCCAAATCAGTCATTTCTTAAGAATCATCCTAGTGATAATATCGTTGGTGATGTCAATCAACCTATAAGTACTATAAGTTCCTTAAGAAATTAATTATAACATCTAGCATTCCATTCCCAATTAGAACAAAAAAAACACTGATGAAGCTTTAGGTGATGGTGATTGGATAAAAGCAATGCAAGATGAACTAGATGAATTATAAAGGAATAAAGTTCGGACCTTGGTTGAATGACCTAAGGAAACATCTGTAATTGGAGTAAAATGGGTCTTCATAAATAAGTGTGATGAGAATGGATTCATCTTTAGGAATAAATCTTGATTGGTTGCTAAAGTCTATAATCAATAAGAAGGAATAGACAATGATGAAACCTATGCTCCAGTAGCTAGACTTGAATCTATCTGTATTTTTCTTTCCTTTTAAGAATTCTTCAATTTCAAGCTTTTTCAAATGGATGTGAAATGTTCTTTCCATAATGGTTATGTTTAAGAGGAAGTTTTTTTTGATCAACCTAATAGATTTGAAGACAAAAAACATCCTAGTCATGTTTTTAGACTTACCAAATATTTGTAAGGCCTTAAACAAGACCCAAGAGCTTGCTATGAAGGACTTATAGGATTTTTGTTTCAAAATAACTATATTATGGGAAATGCAGATCCTACCGTTTTTATAAAAATGATAAGAAAAATGTTTTGATTGTTCAAATTTATGTTGATGGCATTATATTTGGTTCAACTCACCAATCTCTAACTAATTCTTTTGCAGATCTAATGAAATATGAGATTGAAATGAGTATGATGGGTGAGTTAACATTTTTCCGTGGTTTTCAAATTACTCAAAAACCAGAAGGAACTTATATATCTCAACATAAGTATATTAAATATATTCTTAAAAATTATGGATATGAAAACACTAAAAGTATTTTTACTCCCATTGGTAAGTAAAAAACACATGATCTAGATGACACCGGGAAACTAGTAGATCAAACATCTTTTAGTGGTATGATAGGAAGCTTACTATACTTGACAGCTTATCATCCAGACTTGATGTTTTCAGTATGCTTATGTGCTAGATATCAATCCAATCCTAAGGAATCTAATTTATAGGCAGTAAAAATAATTTTACGCTACTTAAAGGGAACCATGGATCTTGGACTATTTTATACTTCTGGAAATGTTTTTATCTTAAATTTTTTTTTTCAGATACTGACTTTGGTGGATGTAGAATCGATATAAAGTGTACATCTGAAACTTTTCATTTCATAGGAGATTCATTAGTTTCTTGGTCTTGCAAAGAGAAATATTCTGTAGTACTATCCAGTGCTGAAGCTGAATATGTAGCAGCGGGAAGTTGTTGTGCTCAAGTGTTATGGATGAAACACACACTAACAGACTATGGTATGAGTTTTACCAAAACAAAAATTTTGTGTGATAATAAAAGTTCCATTTCCGTCAGTAAAAACCCTGCACATCACTGTCATGCAAAACACATAGATATTGGGCATCACTTCCTTAGGGATAACACAATGAAAGGAGATATCATTCTTCAATTTATCAGAACACAATATCAACATGTTGACATTTTCACAAAATCATTACCCTCTAATAGATTTAAATATATTAAACAGAATTTAGGAATGATTATCATAAGGTGGTTTTCCTTGATTAATTCGCTGTTAAACCAATCTTCTTACAGTAATAAACTCTTTCTCATAGACGGAGTACATCTATTATAATGTTTTTCAAATTTTTTGTAATGATTATTTTTTAAGTCTTTCGTTATGGATTTTTTCATGTTTCTTGTAATAAAGTTTTTTGAAATTTTTGGAATGGAAATATTCAGAATGAAAATTTTTGTAATGACAATTTTCATAATGTAAATTTTCGTAATGATAATTTTCTTTTCTTTTTCATAATCAAGTTCTTTTTTGAATCGAAATTCCTTCAAGAAGAATTTTCCTCAATATGAATAATTCTCCTGACAATCCAAAAGGTATGATTATTTCTTGAGTTTTCGTAATCTTTTATCACCTGCTGTTAGTTTCCTATTTTTTTGAAAAATTTCTCAGATTCTTGTTTCCTTAGATCAGAATGTTTTCTTTTAAAACCTCAAAAGATTGGATTTAACCAAATGTTTTTTCCTTACGGCTACTTTTACAACCGTCAGATCAGATCTGAAGAATTCTCAACCGTTAGATTGGTTTTGGAAGATGAAAGGGCACTTTCATAGACTATATTAAGGACCCTTGATGCTTGTCCCACATCGGTTATCAAGATCTTGTGTCTTGAAGCTATTCCGCTCTACAAAAAACTCATTCCAAATTCTTCAGAAGTACTCCTGTCCGAATGTCTGTAGAATACCAAGAAATGTCTACTATGCTGATTTCGGAGTGGCTAGTCTACAGGGAAAGGTTGGTGCATCCGAATTTTTACAATAAGTATGACTCTATCATTTCCAAGAACATAAAGCTCAATGGATGGGAATGTATAGCTATTTCAAAGGTGGTAGCTCAAGATGTAGTTTATCCATATCTTCTTATATAATTCTATAAGTCAGTGTGCTTCTTTAAGAAAGTTGATGGTGATTGGTTTTCATTCAAAGCCTATGGAAAACCCTACAAAATCTCTTACACCAAGGCTACAAGCTTGGTGGGCTTATCATATGATGGTGAAGCTGAAGTTTTCCACACAAGCTGGTGGATGTTCAGGGATGTTTCAATAAGGTGAAGGATATGGAATCCCATGGGCTCAAAGATTACAAAATAGTAAAGATTGTCCATCTATCAACCAAAAACCGGATTATAGAATTATGGGTACAAGGTCTCATTGTTCCAAGAAGGGGTGATAAGGATACCCTTAAGAAGAGTGATATTTACATCTTAGATTTTTTGGTAAATTTTAGGAAGGTGAAAAACATGAAGCACATCCTTATAACATTTGAGAATATCAATAATGGAAATCTTAGAGATCAGATCATTATGTATCTAACATTGATTTCAAAGATTATAGTTTCGTGCCTAGAATCCTTAAAAATTCCATGCAGCTCAAAGCACAGGAATTGAAAGGTGATTCTGATTAGTGATGACACCTTAAAGAGGATAAAAGTTGGTTTTTCAAAATAGACAGGCGAGTTCTATGATCTTCCAGGGGATGAGGTAGAAGCTATTCCAGAAAATGTAGAGAAAGCTAAACCATACATGAAGGCCGGCAAGAAAAGGAAGTTGAAAGAAGTGGAAACTAAAGGTAAAACTCCTAAATCTATGGAAGAATAATATGCACATCCTAAACCCATGAATCAAAAAGCTTATCCGAATGAGGTTGTTGAAAAATGGAGGGAAGATAAGGAAAAGAGGAATGAAGGGGAGGGACCGTTTGGCTTGGACCCTACAGAGGCAAAGGCATTGAAAGAGAAAACTATTGAAGTGCTAGAAAAGAAATCCAAGGAAAAGAAGCTGAAGAAGAAGTTGTTTGAGGAAGAAATTGTACAATCCCTTCTGAGGGATACTGAGGTTGCATCTGAAGAGATTCTGGTGATGAAGTATTTTTTAGTGGAACCATTACGTGAAACCCTTGGAAAAAACTTCTTCACTTTAGAAAAACTCAAAGAGAAGGATGTTGAAAAGGAAGCTGTGGAACAAGTTCAAGAAGCTCAAAGCTTGGGAAATATAGAATATTTTTTAATGATAGTTAAAGAGTATCAAGAAAAGGAAAGTTCTTCTGAGAAGTTTTCACTCCAGACTTCTCAATCCAGATCATAAAAATTGGAAACACCCGTAGATGAAGAAAAGGGTGAAGAGGAAGTGAAAAAGACATCTAAAGAAGAACATCATAATCATGAATTTATCCACCTAGAAGATATTGAGGCTGGGGATAAGAAAGAAAAGGTTGATGAAGACAAGATTGTGCAATTATCTAAGAGTGAGCGTGAATGTCCAGAAGAAGAGGCTATTCCGAGAACCAGTAAGGGTAAGAAAGGGCTTATTGACACCCCAACGAAAGATATCATTAGGAAGAATCAAGTTGGAGGCTATTATAACAGGAAGCTGGTGGAAATAGAAGAAGAAAAATATCCTAGGAAATTATCTGATTCAGATTCATATGTATTGGGACATGATTTTGTGGTTGTGTCCTTGAAGAAATTGGTAGATACAATTATGATCTTTCCTACAATAGACTCCATATTACAGATGCTTCAGCACAACATGAATCAAAAGTCAGAATCTCTGTCCATGGTGATGGATAAATGTTTGAAGATTTTGGTAGGTCATAAAACTTTTCTTATCAATTATGAGGTCCACATATAGTCTAGAAGAAAAATAACTCTATGGTATAAGAATATTGTTAAAGAAATGGATGAGCTTGATCATTTCCAACTAGATATTATGGAGGATTTCGTTAGTGAGGATGCCAAAATAGAAAAATCCTTCAGACAGTTTTCAGGATAAGCTGAACCTAGAGAAAAATACTCGGATTCAAGATGTCAAAGATCTAAATGGAAAGCTGAATTATGTTGCTCAAGGGTTGAAATCAGAATGAGATCTCCAGGCCGAGATGGAAGAGGAGATAGTGAAGGAAGAGGAGTTTCTGAAGGCTCAGGAAGAAGCCCTGAAGGCTCAAGAAGATAGAATCATAGCCTTAGAAAAGAAAGCCGAGGAGGATCAGAAAGTGCTCAAAAACACGAAGAAATTGTGAAGAATCTCTTGCCCAAGGAAAAAGAAACAAAATAGACTCAATCCGATCTTTAGTTGCATTTGATTTTCCTTATAAAAATATTCCAATTATAATATAATTATGGGTTCTTGTTTTGTTTGGTTGTCTTTACTAATATCTTAGGTACCATATTTATTTTCCATTCCTTCAAACTATTTTGGAAAATCACAAAGGGGGAGACGGAGAAAGATCTCAAAAAGGAAGAATGAAAAATCTAAAGGAGAGAAGGAAAAGTATTCATAAGTAAAAGAGGTATCCCTAAGTAAGGGGGAGTTAATCAAAGGAAGAGTTTTTCATTTCAAGAAATTTCCGTAATCAAGACAAATCCCATTCCAGAAAATCCAGAATACAATCCTTAGAGTTCCAAAGCCTAAGGGGGAGTTAGTCGTATTCATCATTGTCCATATGTAATGGGAGATAAGCTTTATGTTTTCTAAGACCTTTTATTTTTTTTCATAAGTATGTTTATGCTTTCCAAAAAGGGGAGATTTTTGATTTAATAAGGTTTTCATTATGACTTTTCAATTCCTTTATGTTTGAAAATCACAAACAGCTTATCTTATGTAAAATCTCTTTTTACACCTTGTTTCATTTTCTTAAGGAAAATTTCCTTCCCTAAGGAAACTTATCCTTATATTTCTTTCATTGCTCAATCACATTTTTTTTCTAAGTGTAAAATTTGGATTATAACTAAAAACCTCGCAATCATATAATACATAGATATGAAGCATTCTGATTAAAACTCCGAATTCTGGACTCTGAACTTCTATGAGTTCGACTCCGAACTTCAATGAGTTCGACTCCGAACTTCAATGAGTTCGACTCCGAACTTCTATGAGTTCGACTCCGAACTATAAATATTTTTACTCTGATCTTCTAGGAGTTAAACTCCGAACATCTAGGAGTTCGACTCTGAACTTCTACGAGTTCGACTCCGAACTTCTACTAGTTCGACTCCGAACTTCTACGAGTTTGAATCTGAACTTCTATGAGTTTGAATACGAACTTAGATGAGTTAAACTCTGAACTTCTACTAGTTCGACTCTGAACTTATACTAGTTAGACTCCGAACTCTGTATGTTCAGGTTCCAAATTCGTGTGAATCCAGACTCCGAATTTCCAAGAAATTCACACTTTGGAATTCTATAGAAGTCAGGTTCTGAATTCCTTCAAAACAGAATCTGAATATCTCTTTATTATAGACTCTGAATTCTATTTTTAGTTAGAATATGGACTTTCATACTTTTCTTACATTCCTAACATTTATTTACTTTCATTCGGAACTTCATTTTTAATTATCCTTTCACTTGCTCTAATATAAATGGATTTTGTGCCTTCATTTATCAACTAACCATTGGTTGAGTGAAATGTGTACTGGTCCCTGCAAAATTCAAGGACAAATATGACCGTTGGAGGAGGGATCCGACCGCTAGAGCTTCACCTATAAATAGGATCTCATTTGAAAAGAAGCTATAACACTAAACAACATCTTTGACATTGGTTCTTACATGCGGTTGAAGTGATTTCTTGAGAGAGAGAGAGAGAGAGGCTCTTATCAACTCTCAAAGCTTCGTGCAGAATGTTTGATCGACTTGTTCAATATTTTCCTTGTGCAGACTTGCTTCATTTGACTTCGATTGCTTCTGATTACAATCGAGGTCTTCTGGGGATAGGAATACAGAGGTTCCAACTACCTGATAGTTGAGGTCTTACGGGGATATCAAGACATATACCGATCTTCGGATTGAGGGATTACCCAGGTGTGGGTAAGGCAGACATTCTTGAAAGTATAAATCCAGGTACCTCTTATCCAGGGTTGTTGGATACCCTTCTCTTTGAGTTAAATGATTTATTGTTTGTTATTTATAGTTTTTACTACTTTGTTGTACCGCTGCATTTTGTATTGTTAAGGAAAGTATAACTTTCTTATACTTCCTTACATGTACTCTGATTTAGTAAGATTTTATACTCTTAAAGGTAGAATCATAGTTGGTGTAAAACTTTTGTTAAGTTTCATTTCCAAAATCACTTTTCCGGAATCAAGCAAGTCTTTAGAACTTTGAGGTGTTGTGAATTTTGGTTATGAAAATTTTCCTTAGGGATTTTTTTAAAGTACAATTCACCCCCTCTTGTATTTGAGCATCTCATACATATATATTCGATCCTACATTTTTTATTATAGAGTATATCATACTCACATACCATCTAACAAAATATATATTTTCCTACCATTATAATAAACCAAAACTAAATTGTTAGAAAAAGGTTCGGTCATTCCCAAAAATGAATAAACCATCAGTTGAGGAAAAAAATACTTCAATATTAGAAATTCACAAGTAATATAAATTATTCAACATATATTAATCTATAAATAACTATCTTAAAATGACTAATAATATTGTAAACTCTAATTGAAACCCAAAAAATCATAAGGATTAAATCTTGCAATCGTTGAATACTTTTTTACCATTAAACTAAAATAACATGAGTCACTCTGAATGTCTCTTTAAAAAAAGTAATTTCCCAAACAACATAATCTCAACAGTATTATAATCCATTATATAAATAAATTGAATAAAAAATTCATATTTATATCATTAATGATTAAAAAATATAATTTAATATTTTTTCTAGAAATAAAATATTTTAATATTCCACTTTGCTTAATCATATATGTTTCTCAAATTAGTGATTTGTTCCCAAAATATCATTAATCACATAATCACAAAATCACTTTAAATATCACTTTTATATAATCATATGTTAACAAAATGAACATAAATTTTATCTATAATATTTTTTTAGATAATGAAAACAAGATCATACTAAACAATATATCATGTTTGAGAGAAGAATGTGATCCACCCTTATTTCCAGATTAGTTTGGGATTAGTCATTAAGGCCTTATTGAAAGTAACGGGTTGTCTCTCGACCTACAATTTTTTCTATTTTTGTAAAACTATAATAATACAATCCTTTTAATATTCCCAGAAATGCGATCCAAGTCCTATAAAATAAACATAAAATATTAAACATTCAAGAAATGTTTTAACATTAATGGTTATCTCAAACCCTTATGTTTTCATCCCAAAATATAATAACACATAATTACCTCAAAATAAAATATCATATAAACACTAAAGGTTATCCATCCATTTAAACCTATGGAAAAAATTAATAGATCATTCTTCCACAAATCACCTTTTTTCTAATGATAAACTGATGGGTAGAATCCACCTCAACCAAGAAAACATCTTCCAATATCTCTTTTAGTCACCTTAAAATCACATCACTTAAAACTTCTAAATTTTTTTTCAAAAACATTGACCTTATAATCAACCATAAACATGTAAACCAAAGATGGAATACATAAATAATATGAAAAATTATCAAGAAACATCTTAATCACTAATGTTATCTAAAACTTGTTCGAATATCAACTATAAATGTGTGACTCATTTAATCCTAGATTTGTTGTTAAAAAAGAAAACATTACATTTCTCGATTTGATTATAATCAATGTGACCCATTATTTTCCATCCAAAAAATACAACAAAAAATGAAACTTTTTGCTAAGTTACATTCCCAAGTACACGTTAGGATTTTTTTTCAATAATTAGTAAAAAACATTAAACAATTTGGATTTATAAACAAATAGTTCATAGAGGTCAACATCGTCACATAATATAAATAGGTTATTATATTCCATGTCGATTATTAAAAATATGCCGTTAAATTCATTAAATATGAGACCTCTACAAAAATAAATTTAACACCATTCTTTATAATCTGAGGAAATAAATCATATGAAAAGGTGTTCTTAAATTCTCAATAAGGGTAATCAAGGAAGATAACAATGATCACATAAGTGTAACAAGGTTATGAGGGTATAAAAACAAGATATTAATAATTGACAACCATACCATACAAATCAAATATCATAATACTAGGTCATCTAATGAATCATGGTAGTTCATTCAACAAGAATCAGAAAACAATAAAACAACATGGGCCATGAGATCATATCATTGGATAAAGATATAAAATCGTGGCATTCACATATGCCTAAAAATATTATTTCATGGTTATCCGCCAATAAATTCCTAAAATATTATACATTAGATAACTAATCATGTACCTAATTCAGGCTTGGAATAACCCATCATGTACTCTCTCCCAGGCTTGGCATAACTTTCTGTGTACCCTCTTGTAGCATATGGATAACATCATGTGTATCCATTGGGATTATATTAAACAATCATATCCAAATTCATTGGAGGGAGATAGAGTCCCACCCATAAATTAATGAAAATAATTCATTTTTTTTTAAATTTCATAAAACATTAAACATATCAGAACCCATGAAAATAAATGGGGTTCATTAATATTTCACCATATCATAACTCAGGGAAATGAAATAGGTATAATAAAAATTATATTATTATATTCATTAACCAATAAGAGAAAGACTAAATATGGTATCATTGGATAATATTCCTAATAAATGTTATGTAACCTCATAGGATTTCATATTAGTAGGAAAATGACTTTAAGATATCACTTGAAACTTTTCTTGTGGAAAATACCCTTTCCATTTTAAAATCACATATTTTAAAAATAATATGAAATTATGAAGGAAACCAATTTTATTGAAAGTAAACATGTAAAATTGTAATGGTATCTTCAAATAATATATTTATCATATCCATGAGAAAATTTTATAATTCTATAAATGTAAAAAAATATTTGGGACATACTTTTTTCAGAAAAGTCACAATCTAAATCCATTGTAAAATGACATAAAGATTCCATTCAAACCTTTGTGTAAAAAGTAAAACATGGGTAAAAATGTATTTTAAAAACTAATTGATGAAGTGTAAACAATTTTGAATTTTCTTTTGAAGAAATATGGATATAGAATAAAAATATATATCATTAAATGTGAAATAAGATATTTTTTACTATTAACCATTTCTTTTCCCGATTTAAGTACCAACGAGAAGAAAAGTTTGAAGAAGATATGAAAAATACTTAAAAGAGTGAAACCAAAATTAAAACTAATCATAATTACCAAATATATATTCATGATAAATACATAATATGGTTATTATATACACCATATAAAAATAAACAGGTGAATAATTCAAAATATATATCAACAGAGTGAAAATTTAGAATAAATCTCTTACCTTGAGTATGACTGGTCATGTATGTTATACATCTTCCTGAATAAAAAATATAGGACAATTATTTAATTTATTAAATATTTATTTGATTTATTTTATTCCCTTTATATCTCTTATAAATATGTTATAACAATTAATTAATCATTTATGTTTATTTTACATGTCTTAGTGATATCTGGTACATGAGTCCAAAATGACTTTGTTAGGTGAAATATGGTTAATGTGGCCATTATTTATTTATATAAAAATTTATAATTGTGAAATAATTTTAATTTATATATATAAAGTAAAAATTGTAAATCCAATAATTAAATATGGTTATGAAAATGAAACACATTTCAATCAGGGTGTTAGTAAGCCATACATATTCATGAGTGACGTTTCCATTTTCCAAAAATCATTCTTGAAAGAAGATAAGTATTATTTCACAATTAAATAATTATAATAATATAATATAATATATATTAATTATTTAAATGATATAAAATCCTTCTATAATGATAAATTTTCCATTAATATCAAATATAAAATTAATTAAAACATTATAATCAGTATTTATAGATGGTTATGGGAAACAATTACAACGGTTCGCAATGCGATAGTTCACTATACACACGCACAATGAATGTATTTCCCATTTGATGGATATTAGAGATGGATTTAGATTATTCCATTAAAAGAAATTTAATATTAGTATATAGTGGATAGTGGTTTTTAATTTGATCATTGTTTAAGATGATTTTATGCTGTTGAATAATAAATAAAACTCCAACATATAGTTAAAATATATACATCTTCTTTGAAAACACTCCATTTCATAACACCCTAAGACCTATAATATTTTTATTATTACAAAAATTTTGCCCATATAATTAGAGGATGTATTGTAGAACGTATTTAGGTATGTTAATTTTTGAAAATAGTTTTTTAGTTGTAATTTTAAAAAAATAAGATGATGATCCCTTTTATAAGATAGGGAAGGGTAACTATTATATTTTCTATAAATATTATACTACTATAAATTAATATTCCATTCCAAATGGTTCAAAAATATTTATTTATATTATTTAATTCTTATGGGTCTAAATACTCCCATAAACTAAAAAATATATTTGTTCCAACTATATATTTAGCCTTATCTTTTGATTCTAACCCCTCTTTAACCCTTTTAAAATATAGATTGAAAATAAGGATTTTTAGACATTAAGGGTCATGATAATCACTTTATAAGAAAAAAAACTCACAAGTGGAACATTTTTTATATCATAAATCATATTATAATTGATTTTATTAATATAATATAGTTTTTAATTTTATATCATCAAATTAGAATATTATTTATTATAAAATATCAATAATATCTATTTTTAGTTACATTACTCAGTTTTACATTAATATTATCAAAATAACACATAAAATTAAAATAAACTATTTTAACATATAATAAAATATTCATTTTCATATATAAAAATCTTGGATAAAATCAATTATCTCAAATTTTAGTAATTCTATTTGTTTAATATCATTTTTTGTGCTTCCCATAGATTTAATAATTACATTGTCAGTAGTGTGCAAGCATGTAAAAACATTATTTCACTACAAAAAATTGAAATAAATAACCATGATTAATATTAACCTATTATATATAAAAAATATAGGTATAGTTAAACATATACTATAGATAATCCCATTTCTAAAATAATATAGTTATTAAAAACTAGAGTGTGACATGTGTGAATTTTTTTTAAAATAAAACATTATAAAGGTAATAATCTCATCCAAAGGGTAATAAAAGACATATAATCCAATAATGGATGAGTATACATAAAAAATACTCAGAAAATAACATTATGTCAAGTGTTAGGGTCATTTTATAAATATTATAATTTTATTTTTAACATTAATTACTTGATTTACACTTTACTATAGTAAAAAATATTACTAATGATACAATTCTATTTTAAAAAAAATAAAAGGAACCATTTTAATATAATTGAACCACATATTTTAATATAAGGAATATCTTTTTAATAATTTAAAACACATAAATTTCATAATTTAATTTAATATCAAACTAGAAAAACAAAATGAAAATCGATTTTTCAAGATAATATACTTTTTAAATATAAAATGTTTATACATTAAACTCTTGTATAAAATTCTTTTAAAACCCAAAATTGGTTAATTATAAATAAAATGAACAAATTATATTTTAAAACTAATAAAATAATTTTAATATAGACATAAAAATACTTTAAAATATAATATAATTTTCAATTAATAAATAGTATTGTTCACTATTCAATGAAAAATCAATACTTTCACAAAAATTCTTAAAACTTCATCTTAATATAATATTAATATTTTCAATTAAAAAATTATGTTCATTTATTCACATCAATTTTCTAAATTTTTTAAAATATAATTATAAAATTTACAATAAAAAGAAAGAAAACCAGTTTTTATAGGAAAATATTTTTGAAGAATAAAATTACTTTAATAAAAATATTGGGTGATTATTTATTAATATATAATCAACACATTTTTGATGATAATAATATATATATATAATTAAATAATTAATTACATAATTGAATTTAATTTCTAGGATACAATTTTTTTGTATTATAATATTTCATTTTTCAGTTATGCTCCAAGTTGCGCATTTTGTATGCTATCAATCTTATTAGACATTTTTAAAATATTAGAATTTAAAATTCCCCCACTTAGTTATCTTCATGTTCAAAATTTAATCTTGGTATTGATAACCAATTGATTTAATTTTCAAATTACCTTTTTTGAAAAGCTAAATCGTAAAAAGTGTCAGTACAACTTCTACTTAAAAGACAGAAAAAAGAAGAACAACAGTCATTTGAGAAAACACAAAATAGGGTTATATATTCAATGGAATTTTTATAATGTGAAAACATGGATATAGAATATAAAACTAACCTCTATGGTTTTATAGAAAGTGATATAGAACATGGTCATGATAATTTTAACCTCCACAAAACCATGCACCTGTGATTGGTTAAAAGGCAACTCATTTATTCATAATAAATATAAACTGATACTGTTTTTGTTTTAAGAACATTTTCCTATAGTTGAGGAATTCCATTACTGTATAGTCTAGAAAAAATACATATAAAACTTAAATCAAAATAAAAATTTCATCCTTTATTCAATTTCCACCACAATATCATATTTTGTTTCAAATGATGAATATTCAATATGAATTATTCTTACCTCAAGCACAGAAATCATAATTTAATAGATCACGTAATTCCCAAAAATGAAAAATATTTATTTCTCGTTTATTTATGCATTAAACAAAACTAAAATTATCCAAAAAACATATTAATATTCTCAAAATGAATAATCCTTCAAATGAAAAAATAAATTTAATATCATAAATTCAACAGTAATACAAAAGATTCAACTTAGTTTATCGGAAGAATAATAATCATATAATTCATCAAAATATTTAATAATAATACTGAAACCCAATAATCCGGTATATTTGATTACATATTCTTCCAATATATATTTAACATTTATCATCAAATTACTTCAATCACTCTTAATTTCGTATTAAAAAAATTTAATTACCCAAATAACATAATCATGAAGATATGATAATCATTTCTTCAAATAACCTGAATCACCATAATGAAAAATTAAAATCATTTATTCTTTTAAAATATAATTCAATATTTATTACTTAAAGAAAATTCTTTAATATACTATTTACCTAAATCAGATATAGTTCCCAAAGTGTTACACATTTTCTAAAATATCATTAATCATGTAATCACCAAATCACATTCAATCACATGGTTATCTAAACATATCTTATTAAAAATAATATAACTTTTATCTTTCATATGGATTAAATAAAGGGAAACAATTTCATAAAAACCAATAAACCATGTAGGTTAGTGGTAGTCGATGTGCCACTCTCCCCCTTTGTTTGTGGGTTCAATCGTAGAGGCCTTTTCGGATGCAATGAGTTGTCACCCGACATGCTGGTTATACATTTTGTAATATTATAATAAAATAATCTTTATATCATTACTATTAATGTGATAAGAATCCCCCAAAATAACTTTTAAATATTCAAAATTAAAGAAGTGTTTTAATATAATAATTTATATTAGACCTTAAATTTTTTACCCCAAATTTTAATAACCCATAATTACCTAAAAATTAATGATCATATAAACCCAAAAGGTTATCCATGCCTCTATACATTTTTACACAAAATGAAATGATAATTATTTCTATAATAACCTTTTTCAAATGATTAACTTATGGTTTATATAGCTTTCCTCCGAATAAAGACTACTAAAAATTCTTCTACAACCATATACTCTCATCTCCTAAAACCTTAAAAAGGGGTATCAAAAATACTGAAATTATAATCATCCTTAAACTAGTAAACCATAGAATTAATCCATATCTTTTAAGTGAACCCTCCATGAAACATACTAAAAATTAGTTTTATATAAAATATTCTATGACACTAAACGTGTAGCTTGAGACCCATACTCCGGAATCTAGTGCTAAAAACATAATATTTAAATTTCTAGATTTAATACTGATAAATGTCACTCAATTTTCTTTCTTCCAAAAATTACAACATAAAAATGAAATATTTGATCACTTACCTACCCATGGAACGTTTTATGTTTAAATATTTAGATAATTATGACAAACTATTAACAATTTTGGTTCATAAATAAAAAGTTAAAAAAGATAAACATCATCTCCCATTATACCTAGCTTCTCATATTCCATGTAAAGTCTTCATAATCTACCATAAACTTAATTATATATGAAACAACTCTAAACACAACTCATTTTTCATTACTCTTCATGACATGGGTAATGAAAACACAATAAATGGGTGGGATTTGATTCTCAGTAAGGGTAAACATGAGAGATATAAATGATCACAAAATAATTACAAGATCATAAGGGTATAATCCCATTATATTGACAACTGAAAACCACAACCTTTATTTAAAATGTCATGATCTTGGATAATAAAACGAATATTGGTGGTTCATAAGACGTGAATAATAAAATAATCAATGAAAATGGGATATTATAATATAACATTTGTATAGTACATAGAATTGTGAAATGCACATAAACATTTAAAATCTTCTGTCTTGGATATCCAAAACTATATTTAATAAAATATTAGGGTTTTGATAACCACTCATGTACCTTCTTCTAGATTGGGATACCTTCTAGTGTACCCTATTTAATTAAAGGGATAACCATTCGTATACTATATTTTAGACATGGGGTAACATCCTGTCTGGAATTTAAGCTCACATAACAGTAATCCTTTCCCAATGCATTGGAGGGAGATAAATTTACAAATTATCACATAATGAAAATCATACCAATTTTTTCGTTAATATAATATGGGTTTCGTAAATATTTTATCATATCATAACTCATAAAAATTGGTATTTATAAACATTGGGTCATTATATTCACAAAATATCCAAATAAAGAATAAATATTTTATAATTAGATAATATCCCTAGTAAACCTTCTATAATATAAATGGATTTAATATTAGATGGAAAATTATTTTAAAATATCACATGAAATTATTCTTTTAGAAAATAACCCTTCCATTTTAAAATAACTTATTTTTTTTTAAAAAAAACTGGGTAGTTGCAAAGGAAACCAATGTATTTGAAATAAACCACATAAATTTGTAAAGGAAGAATCAGATAATATATTAGTCTGGATCTCTAGAAATGATGATCATGTTTTATATGTTTAAAAAATATTTCTCCATAATTACGTTGGAAATGTCAAAAAGTACTTTATTTTTTAAATGAAAAAAATTTTAATCTCAAACTATTTTGTAAAAAGTTAAACATATGTAAAACATTTCATATTATGAATCATTGATTATGTGTAAAAAATGAAAAAATGTTAATGTAAATATACATATGGATGGACAATATATCTGATCAAAATAGAAATAAGTTGATTTTTATTGTAAACATTTCTATACCGAATTCAAGTTCCAAATAGGGGAAAAGATGGAACAAAATATGGAAACTCTTTAAATGTATAAAGTATAAATTAACATTACTCATAATTAATAATAAAATATTCAAGTTAAATACCTCAATGTTTTAGTTCATACACTAAATAAAAATAAAGAGGATCATATTATCAAATATGTCTCTACCGGGTGGAAATTGAGATTAAATCCCTTAACTCGAGATGATGAATATTGTACATTATTTATCTTCCGAAATAATACAATTACATCAATTATTCAATTTATTATGAATGTTTATAAAATTAGTTTTATTTTTATCTCAGTAATTTCCAAATTATAAAAATTACTTAATCATTTATGTTTATGCCAAACGTTTACTAATATTTGGTACCTTAGTACAAAATGTTTTTGTGCGATTGACTATGGTAAAAGGGGAAATTATTACATACTATTCAGAATATTATTCATCACATAATATTCATTTTTATACATCAGGTATACTTTTAAATCTACCAATAATATTTGGTTATAAAAAATGAACTATGATACAATCATGATGATGGTAGGCCATACCTACACATGAGTACTGTTTCCATTTCTCAATGATCATTATGAAAAATGGGAAGCCATATTTTATATTTAAATAATTATAATAATATCATATATATATATATAATATTAATTCATAAAATAAACTTATTTATGTCATCCATGTGATGTGGTGATGAGAAACAAATCGCCTCTAAAAGTTTTAGTATTCCAAAATGTATGGTATCAGGAATGATAGTATGGACTCTTAAATAATTTGGGAAGGTATTGGAAAAACCAAATGGGTTTTAACATGTGAATGTATGAGGAGAATAGTGCCATTTTTATAATATAGGGGAGGGTCACAATTGTTATTTTTTAAAATATTATATAAACAAAAATTAATATTCATTTCCAAATGGTTCATGACAAATTTTTTTAAACGTTAGCATGAGTATCAGTTTAAATCAACTAATAAAATATAAATTAGATAATTCTAGACAATGATTATATAGTTATATTTTTCAAACACCTCATTAACACGTTTTAATCTTATCGTGACAACAAGGGTTTTAACTCTTTTAGGGTTCTGATAATTATTATAAATGGAATAGTGTACTATTAATGGACTATATTTGATATTATAAACCATTACCCAATAACAATTCCTAAGATATCCTTTGAATAATTTTATATCATTTAATAACTTCTTATGTATTTTAAATTATCAATAATGTCAATTTTTAGAATTATTCATTACATTAACTCAAATAATACCATGATAACACTTAAAATTAAAAAAAATTTAAAACATCCCGAACATGTATTCTTAAAAAATAAAATTCATGGATCACGTTAACCACAACAATATTTTACACTATTATTATTATTAATTTCATTTATTTCTTTTATCTGTTTATTAAATAATTATTGTGTCAGTGATGTGCAAGAATTTAGGTTTACTAGTTATTCAATAAAAATATAAAATACATTTCCATGATTAAGATAAAATTTTTTTATTTTAATAAAAATTTATATTCAAACTTATCCTCTAGATAAACCCATTTGAAAAAATTATTATAATTATTAAAAACAAGAGATGGATATATTTGACGTCTCACAAACTATTAGATTATAAAGATCATAATCTCTTCCAAATAGTTATAAAATTAAATATAAAATAATTCTAGATTACTATTATTGAGATAAATTCATAAAATGTTTTTAAAGTGTTAGGGTCATTTTAAAACAATTATTATATTATTTTCAACTTTAATTACAATGTTTACCCTTTACCGTGGTTAAAAAATTACTACGACTACTACAAATATTGAAAAAAATAAAGGGTCCTATTTATTAAAAATTTATCTTTAAATTATTAATATGGAACCCATTTTAAAAAATTTAAATCAAATAAATTTATGTATTTAATTTAAAATAAAATTTATAAAATACAACAAAAATCATTTTTAAGTAAAATTTCCTCTTTTAATATAAAATGTGTTTACAATAAATTCAAGTATACAATTCAATTAAAAAACCATAATTGTATAATTATAAATACAAATGAACATATAAATTTTAAAACTAATTCAAAATAGAATTTTATTTATACATACACCCAAACAAAATAAAATTTTAAAAATGGTATTTTTCACTATTCATGGAAAATTCAAACTTTTCAGAAAATTATAAAACATTCATCCTAAGATAATTTTAAAATTAAAAATTTTTAAAAAGAGTTTATTTATATAAATATTTTAAAATTTCCACAAATTGATTATAATATTCACTCATAAAAATTTAGAAAACCCATTTGGGAAGATAATATATTTTTGAAGAATAAAACGACTTTACTATAAAATTGTGTTATTATTTTCTAAATAATAATAAATAAACATTTGTTGATTAAAAAAATAATATATATTTAAAAATTTGGTGATTCCATCAAATTTTTTGTATTTTTTTATAAAAGTCATATAATAATATTTTTCAGTTAGATTATTCTCATTGTTGCTTATTTAGTATGTTATAGAACCTATTATTTCTTTTTAAAATAATGGGATATAAAATCATATAGGTGTAGAAAAACTATAATAAACTCACATTGAGTCTCAATGGACTCCCTAACACACTTCATAATTATGATTTTAATCAAGAATCATGGTCCAAAACGTTCATAAAGGGGACTGCATGATGCAAGACAACTTATCACATGGAAAAGAGGATAAAGAACTCCAATAAGATTCTCCTCAGGTTGTTAGAAAGTGGGATAATGTGGTGAGTTTTTCTGTGATCCCTCGGTATCTTATTTGGACTCTAACACATCTAGGAAGTACAATCACAAGAAAACTAATGATACCACCCTATTTTAACATTCATTTGGGAATCTCAACCTCTACCTACTGGAAGGTGAGAAAATAAGATTTAGACTTAGAAAAATGTTACAACACCTTTAGAATCCAAACATAATACACAAGGATCTTGATTCATCATCATGAATCTGGGATATAACGATAATGAAAAGTGTGAAATCTCTTTTTAACTTCCTTTAATTTTAAAAATGGTATCACTATCCTTACTCAATCAAGAACGATGTTCTCCCTAACTCTACAAAATCCATCAAGAACATTTCTTATGGATATAGGGTCATATAAGAACTCACAATTGTTATCCATATGTTGTGCCTCCCTTATATGCTAAATTAGTAGAGAGGTAACAAACATGAATTTGAGATATTATTCATTGTCCTCACCCTCAAGGGAAAAAGATTAAGAGGCCCACTAAACTACCACCTTTATCAACAACAGTGAATGTAAAAAAATCACTTTGAGCATATGATAATAGGAACATGTTTTTTGGTGGCTCTCAAGGTAGAACTGACTCAATAATTGATGGGTCCACTTTCACTCCCATGTTTGACAAGACAAAACATAAGTAGTGGAACTCTTGAATTCAAAACTGATACTTCGAGAGCTCCCTATAATGCTGGCACTCACATTGAATTTTTAAAACTATCCACAAGTTTATTTTGTGATCCACTTATTCAATCAAGTTAAATATGATGTTATTGAAGAAAATATCCATGAACTGATCCAAGAAGTGTTTTAATGACCCAGTTCATAAATTTCTTAAACATCACTAGGGAATCCAACATTATTAGAGGTATCAAATTAAGCTCAAAGAAACCACAAAGGAATAATAAATACACCTTTCGTGCATCATCATATCAAACATGGAGTTGGTGATAACTTTTGCTAAGGTATCACATTGAGAATAACTTCTCCCCTAACCACATGTCTATGTAATCATTGATTCTCTTTGGTGGATTCTCCTCTATGAGTCTCATGGTTCATGTGATGTTAGTCCACGCTTAACCTCAAGTTCACTTCTAACATCAAAGTGAAACAAATCAAGCTATCAAGGTGAACACATTGGTCTTTAGGAATCCCTACCTCTATATATCCTATAATTACATCTTCATCTCTTGCTGATATATTGGGTAAACCGATATTCTAGTGAAAATTTTAACCATCCCCGAGAGTAGGTCCATGTCAAAAAAGAAAAATTTAATATCATGATGAGCCTGAAAAAAAATAAATGGAGAATCCTTTAAACTATTCCAACACCACATGAAATTTAATGACCATAGTATTCATTGATACATGGGTCATAAAATCTAATTGATAATAAATAATCTTTATCCTATCACACCTGAGATCATCATACTTTTCAGGGGGTTCCTTCAAAATTTAGAAGTAAAATTTAATCCCAAAACTAAGAATCACTACAAACCTCAGTGGAAATTTAAAAATTATAATGGGTAGTGGAAAACTAGTCCATAGTGAGAAATTCATTATAGGTTCTGAATACCACTAATGAAATATTCTGTATGATTCTCTCTCTCCTACTAGAGTAATGTCACACTATCAGTATAAGGGTTTTACCATCAAACCTCTCTATAGGATCTTCTAACAACAAGGATCAAGATAAAAAGGCTATGTTGTTATTGATAGGTCTCAAACACAGGTTATTTCATGGAAATTTGTCTTATGAGTCTATGCTAACACTGGAGTTGGATGGGTAAAGACACATGTCGTACCCCATGCCACCAAAAATGTTTCTGGGTTACACGCTTCTAGTGAATTAAGATATCCTTTACCTATCCAATATGTTCATCATAACTGGGGATCCCTCAAAAATCCAACCACATCAAACTACCCCAAACACAAAAGTTTATGGAACACATCCTCCACAAGTCTACATTATCCACTTTGGGTGTTAGTCACTCGCCCGCACAAATTTTTATCATATCACATGAATGAGTATCAGTGTGGTAAGCATCTATCATCCTTGAATCCCTAAATTCATGTTGATAATCATCAAAAAATTGATCTACGGATTCCTTATGCCACCCTGTTTAAGTCTCTCTATCAAGGACACAATAAATAGAGGCTTAATTAAAGTAATACATTTTTATTACAGTCTTCTATTAGTCCTCTACCACCGGAGATGAATGTATATCTCACCATGAATCGTGTGAGATATATAAAATAGTAATGGTGGGTCAGTATTCTTATGAGAATCTTCCTAAACCACTAAATTTGGGTTTGTATACTTTTTAATTGGTCGAGAAATACCTCCCTATCAACCTAAAAGAGCCACCTCTTACAAAGATCCATAAATATAAGCCTCATTTAAATGATTATCATAACCATGATCCCATTACTAAATCATATTTAACTATCATTATATAATCATTCATTTATAGTTAAGAAACACCATGGTCAAAATAGAATATCTATGTAGCTGACTTAAGTAGGAAATGTAAAGCAAAACTCATTATTATATGATTCATGGAAAAATTAATGTATTGTAACAAGTTTCTACATATGTCGAGTAAATGAATAGGTTATCAGAGTCTTGGTAAATGGATATGTCAATCACCGCACCAACACTAGGGATCCCCTACATGAAATATGAACATGAGACACTTTAAAAGAGATTCACTAGTTCTCAAACAAAGACTCACTATTATAATATCTATAAACACCATTCATAATAAAACCATTATGATACCACTCAATTACGGCCCAAAACACCATGGCCCTATTGGCTGGTGGTAAGTAGAGAATGAAACCTCATAATGAAATATAATAGGCTAGTGGATATCCATTAGCATTGATTAAGTATAAAACACGAATGGGAAGTGTTAGCCCAAATTACTTATACACTTGTACCAATATACATACAATAGTATAAGGAAGAAAGGTAAACAAACCATACAATAAATGAATTCATATTATCTATCATTTATTATTATATGAAAATTTGTGCAAAAAAAGATGAATGGTCTAAATAGAATCCCACAAAAATGGGAAAAGATTCCAAATTGCTGATAACAAGGGTGACACTACCCAAAATAAGATCATGGATATATATGAGGGTTTTCTAGAATAAATAATCTTAAACTAAGATCCATATTCTCTTAGACAATATAAGACTCAAATGAAATTTTTTTTTCTGCGTAAGAAATAAAATGTATGGGAAGATCATATTCAGGGATGTATATAAACATACCTAGTAGGACACCCAAAAATTACCAAACAAAAATTATCTAGAGAGTTATTATCTTATGACTATGAAAGTATATCATTCAGGATTTGAGACATAATAATAAAAATAAGTACCAAGGTATTTTCACAAAAGACATTAAGTTTCATGTTGAGGTCATAACCTCACTATTAGTATAGGGTTCAACTAGATGGTTAATGTTAATAATCATTAAGGAGAACTGACACCATGATCCTTCCTATCCTTGATGGAACACATCTGAGAGAACTCACTCATTAGGACTTCTTAAACTAATAGAAATAATCTGATAAATAACACTCTTTTATTCTACCCAATAAGAATCATGAATGAAACATAGATAACTCATCAAAGATACACACTCGATTGAACTACTCCTCAAGAGGAGGAAGATGTCGATACACTTATAAGGGATTATGAAAATGTCTACGGGGTGCTCCATACCCTGTCTATAATAACCAGCTAAGTAGGGGATTATATCTCCATGTATATCTCTCCTTAGGATTCTAGAAACCCCATACTGGGAGGAATGATATAGGATCACACCTTGGGCCTCATAAATGGATTCAATAACATTATCTATGACTAATCCTATAGAAGGGTTTACATCCATGACACAGAACATGATGCCTCATAGTACCCTCATGGGGATGAACTAAGGGAAAATATGCTAGAGAAATAGGTCCATGTTGTAATAGTTCAAGGTAAGTAACCAAACCTCATACTAGAGTTGAAATGATAAGAACCAGGGATCCAACCTACCTATTAAGGAGTACCCAGCATTCCCCAAATGCATACACAACAATTTTCACGAAGCTTGGAACATTCTGTTCCTCACACTCACATGCCCTAGATTTCTCAAAAGTATCTAACATATCCATTGGGATACATGATGTGTAGATGTTAGGATGAAATTTATCATTCTTCCTAGTATATATTTTATAATATGGTCAGTTTATATGTAATTATTCTATTCTAGAGTACACTTATATGTCTGACTGCTTTCATAGTATACTATGTGTTTCCAACACCACAATGAATGTAGGGTCCAAGCTTGCACTTACTGTGTTCTATTTTCCCAAGTCTTCATTCTTTTTGAAGTACATGGAGTCTTCCAATCCACACAATATTTTTAGGGAAACACAGCCTCCTAGTATTTTTCTCCCTATACACACTAAGACGTCTAGGTTACATGGAATGTGATCCCACCAAATGACATGTGGGGTAACATGGCAACATAGTTGGGTATTTCTTTTGCACACTGAGCTAGCCATCTAAGGGTCATAAGATGTGTGGAACCAAAATATGGCATCTGATATTTATCTCCATGTTGAAACCATATCCACTAAAGAAAGGATACTACAATTATTCAATTCTAGAACTATACTCTTTGTAGTTTAGATTTATCCAGAAACCCCTACCTTTAAAAATTATCTTACCCATGATGCCACTAACACAGATTTCACCATGAAAATAACCATGGAATTTTAATCTAGGTTAACCATGGATTCTTAGTCATTGGTGTCAATATTACTTCCACCTGAAACTAATCGCAATATATTCTTGTAGAATTGTGATGATTTCATACCTAAAATGTGAGATAAAACTAGTAATCCAAAAACCAATCTATCCTCCATAATTTTTTTATCGTCAATCACTCTGCTAATCATAAACCCTTAATTGTAGTAATGTTCCATTTCCCAAGATATTATTTTCACAATAATACATTACTATGTATTTATCGAAAGAACAACCAAAGAAAATACATGTGATTAATGCAAGATGAATGGTGGATGGAAAACCAAAAACACAACAAGTGGAACGAACCTCAACCAATATTTGGGTTAGCCTTAATATATTTTAATTATAATTATGAATGAATAATTATAATCAATTAACATCAATTTACAATGAAATAAAGATAAATCCAAACTTTTTAATCAATGGTTGACATAAAAATTAAATTATTAGTAGGTTTGGTTTGTGTTTGAATGGGGATAATGAAACGCGGATAAGTCCACATAAAAATGGCATTCCTCAAGTTTGGATCAATAAATTTTGAACAATGATTCCAGGTCACTATCATTGGCGATATCCATAAACTCTTTCCATGATGATGATTTTCATGGTACTCTGATCATCGATCCATGATCTCATGGCATCAACCAATATAGTTTCCACCAATGCCCTCCATCGAATAACTCTCTCCACGTCATTGAGTTTAGGAAAGTTACCATATGATTTTAGAATAATTGTGAATAAATAGGATATAATTTGGTAATTGAGATTTAATAAATAAAAGAAGTATTTATATATTAATCGTCCCATGATTAAACATAATCCAAACACCTGACGTTCACAAATATTATATCATACATTTAGAAAAACATATATTTTAGAATTAACGGAAGTCTGATAAATCCAATTTAAGTATTGTTCAAGAGTTATTCAATTGTTTCTAAAAAACATCTCATGCATTATACAATACATTTAATATTTTTAATTTCATTGCACTAAGGCTCTCCGGACTCTAGAATTCTATACTGAATTTATCCCCAACTCTGAAAAAATTCCTATAAATTTATCCAGACTATTATATTTTAAAAATAGAGTCTTTATAACACTGAAATTTCTTATTCCTAAAATTTTAAGGTCCTTCAGGGATTCACTATACTTGTGACCATATTAGATTTTTATTAATCTAATAACTACATGTAATTTGTTTACCTACATTAATTTCATTCCTTACTTTGTTTTATATTCTTTATCGGATGGGGAGACGAATTTAATTAGAGAGGTAGTAAAATAGGGAAATATTTCCATGATCAACCAACTTTGATTTTATAAGAATTTAGTTTTTGGGAATATTATCATTCTTGTGATTTTTTATGAGTTAGATATAGAGGATGACATGGTTAATTCTAATTTCCACATCATTATTGGTAAGATATTCCTAAAACTTCTATAACTATCATTATTATCCGTAAGGGTGCATTTTCAATGTTCTTAATAAATGAGATCATATGAATTAATATTTTTGACTCATCTAATATTTATTAATTTAATATTTATTTTCAATTTTTACAAAATGGGATAATTCCATATTGATAAAGATCTTTTTTATTAGGCTTGTTTTGTTTCACAAAGTATCCTTATTCTCATTCTTCATGATCTATCATATAATAGATTCAATTTGGACTTTATTTTATATTATTATTTTAAGAATGAAAAATCTAATTATGAAAAGTTTTTGTGTGTGGATTTGATGAATAATTTATGGATTTTGATAAGGTAAATGGTTTCTAATATTCATTTATAACATATCACAGTTCGTAATGTATTTCCATCAATATAGCAAAAACTAAAATTGAAACTCAATCCATTCTCCCCACATTTTAAATATTCATAATTGTTAAATGATGAAATATTTCTTATTATTAATATTAATAATATCAATATTGAAAAATAAATATATATTTAAAGGACAATAATAGTTAATTGGGTTTTACTTAGAAGACATACCATACACTATCCCTCATATTTTTATGCATATGATTTTTTTGGAGGATGGGTCTAAAATTGATAAGAAAATATAAAGGATAACTATCCCACATCATTTAGAAGAGGTAAATAACTAGGTTTAAAATGTACTTAAAGAATGTATCATTCATCCCATATCTGATTGAGTGTTTGTTTTATAATAGTTTTACTAAATAAAACTTATTCCACTATTGTAAAAATAAAAATTATAAGTAAATTATAATTAATGTGTGGGTGAGTTTGAAATTATTATAGAAATATGGGTCATTTACCCTTTTATTTATAGGTTATATTCTTAAGAAGATTTTGGGTAAGACACACTTTTACTTCTTGTTGAATTTATATATATAGTTTTAATTTTATATTACTTTGGAGAACCCGTAATAGAAAACTTTTTCATCCTTGTTTGGTACTTTATCTTATTGATGAATGAAAATTGGAAATTGTAACATCCCATGTACCTTCCATAGATACATGGTGTGTGACTTTGATAATTGACTTGATACATGCATAATGGTATTTGTGGATGAATTTTTTATATATCACTCATCATTTGATCAATCACTCCCTTAGAAATTTTTTTCATCAATGTTTTGAACAAAATATTCTTTAAATTTTTGAGAAATGTAATTTTAGGGTAGAGTAGAAAATTTTCCTTTTTTATGTAGTGTCACATCATATAATATATATTGATAAATCTAAGGTACATATTATTTAATTAATTTACCTTATTAGACTTGTGCATGATGTTAGATCATTCCTTGGACATGCTGGTTTCTGTCAACGCTTCAATAAATCTTTTGTTAAGATCAATATATCTTTATCAATATTTACTAGAAATTATAATAAATTCCTTATTTTATGATTATTTTAGGGTAATAAGTAATTATATTAAGTATAATCGTAACACCTTACTAATAATTTAGCACATATAATGGGATCTCCCATTTGAGATTGTGTATAAGGTTTCAAGATTTTTAGTTTGAGAGATCATATCACATAGCACTAAGGAACATCGACCCATGATTGGATATGCCTCCAATGAATTTTATTTACAAAAAGAACATCAAGAAAATAAAAAATATATTTTTTAATATTAAATTTTCTTAAAATAAATTTTGTTTCTATTTAATGTTCTCTAATTTAATTGTTTTTTATGAACATGTATCCTTATTTGACTACTTGATGAAGTTATATGTGGTGATTAGTATAATCTATTATCGATTCCTTGTTCAAGATTTGTATATTGAGATAAAGGAAATATATAGATCAGAGGACATGTTAGTGGACAACATGAGTAGGATTACTCTTATTACACCCCAGATTTTATTTTTCTTATTTATTTTGGTTTATCATTTTTTTTCTTTGTATTTAATCATGATTCATGGGTGTTTTGGATCAAAATTTGGTGTCATGGAGTGTTTTCATCCATTTCATGTTTTTTATTAATTGTTAAGGTGAAGATAAGTGACCTCATGATGATGAGTATATTTTTATTTCATTTTCATATTTCACAAATAGGGTTTCATGGGTTGCATATAGTTTGATTCAATCCTTTAGGCACCTTGGTGTAAACATGTGAGTATCTGGGTGTCCCTAGATGAGGGTTCACAGCATGATCATAGTTAGTCCATGAAATTTTAGGAGTGTGTCTTTGGATCTCTAATTTTGGACAAAACCAAACTATATAACTAGTGCATGGTTTCCCAAACCATGAGTCCAAAACATGTGGTCACACTACAATTCCTTCAAGGGGGGAAAATTTGGAACATGATTTTCAAAACCTAGTTGTATAAAAGTGTGTAGTGCCCATATTATTTAAAAATTCTATATTACCATTCAACACATATTTGTTTTTATCGCCAAAATAACCTCTTATCTTACCTCTTTATCTTGTGTAATGTAAGAGAGGCATCTCCCATATTCTCTACATCTTAAACCTCCTTTAAAGGATGATTGTACGTGATTTATTCAGGTTTTGGGGTGATTTCGGGAAGGTAATATCTTCCTCTCTTATTCCTCTACCTACTTCTCATGTTTTCTTCATGGATTCACTTCTCCGATGGAATTTAAACATTAGGGATAATTTTTCTTTAGGTTCAAATTGGTTTTTTTTTCTTCTCAAGATCATCTTATGGGGTTCTTTCCACTTTGGGACCTTGTGGAGTTGTTTTGGGTTACCATTGTCAAAGAGATATGATTTTGAGTTTGGTTCCTTGATGCACTAGACATTGAATTTAAAGAAGCACTAACTGTTTTCCTTTTTCTCAATGTTTTTTGTAAAAAATAGTGGAGTAGAATTCATAGAATAAATTTTTAGTATGAAATTAACTGAATTTATCCGTATATATCATTACAAGGATTTTTTATGCTTCTTAGGACAAGTCCCCAATAAAATGCATGAATGACCTTTATAAGTGATTTATAGTCTCTAAATTAATATGTTAAATTTTTTAATGTGTTTTTATTTACAAAAGGATGTTTGGGTTTCTGAAATGTGATTAAAAATTGTTTTTGAATTTACTAAGGATGTGTTTGATTCTTTTGGAAATGGGTTTTCACCCAAAGGTTGTGTGAGGAAAGTTTGGAACTTTTAAAATCGGGTTTCATTAGAAATCATTCCTTTTGGTATTTAACTTTCATTGTGTAGGATAAAAGAAAATGGTGATCATTGGAACGATAAATACCTTGTTAATTGAATTTTTTAAGGTTAGGGGATTATTCCCTTGGTTGATCGGGGGTGGTTCTCGGCCCTGTTGATTGTTTGTTGCTCTTTGGATCACCTAAACATTAGAAATTAGATGGGAAACAAGCATAGCTATCATAAAATCTATGAATTTTTTTTCTCTCTCATTTAGGATTATACTTTTTCTAGTGGCCCCTTTGTATGGATAAACATTTCATTGGGGGTGTTTACCATCATTTAGTCCATGTATGGTGTGACCATGTGTGATGCATGTTTGATTACATCATGTGCACCAACCTGATGGATTAGGCTATAATATGTTCTAGACCTTCCCATAAACTCCAAGGTAATACCATATACACTGGAACTACATTATCTACAACATATAATTATCATGTTTCATCTAGGATGGTTACCTGATTATTGCTTCCCATAACCCTCTGCAAATTATTACATATGTTGTTTTTTCTAGTTGACATTTATCCCTTATAATATAAAATATTTATATTTCTTAAATTCTGTTATGAAATGTGTTTTTAATGGTTAATAACACTCCCCCTATACCTCCTATGAATCCTTTCATTAATAACAGTAAAACATCTCTTTTATGAAAATAATATTTAAAATAAAGAGGGAAATTCACAATGTATTTTTTAAAAAGAAATGTACGAAAAACAAATGATTATATAAAAATTTCATGATTTTGGTAGATTAATATTTTATTTGAAGGAAATTTATAGGGAATATTTAATTTTTTCATGCCTTATGAGTTATAATACTCAAGCCTATGAGTTCATTCTTTTTTATCTTAGGTGTAGCTTCCAGGTTGGCCTAGATCAATGTGGGTGATGTTATTTTTGGATATTGGAGAGTTACCCATGGGGTCACATGGAAATTTAGTAGTTATTAGGATTATTTTTGTTTTATTTTCACTTATGTCTTGTTGTCCTCATTGTTTGTTTTTTTATTGGGTTATTCGTTTATTTTTCCCATCGTTTGTTTATTTATTTTGGTTGAAATCGTTTCCATTGATTCTCATTGAATCCATTTCTTTTTATCGCCACTCTAGAGATATTGAAAACATGCTTATAGGATGTCATGGGCCGGCTTGAGTGGTTGGTTTGGGGTCCACCCGGGCTGGTTCATGAATAAATGGTATCAGTGAATGGGATATTTATAGGTCCTAGTTTTTGATAACTACATTGTAAATTAGGATTCCATTGTAGATAGAGAAGAACAATCATAACATGTGTTATAGGTTTGAGGAGGTTTCTGGATAACAATTCTATTGAGAACCATTTTATTACAATCGAGATTTCGGTTTTAGTTTTTCATTTAGATTATTTTGTACATTATTTTCATGGTTTTGGTTTTTGGTTTTTTAGTTAAATTACCATTTTTATCAATTATGAGTTTTTTCAACTTGAAGAAATAAACTTCAGTTGTGTGAGTGGTTTTTAGGGGCCTCTCAGGGTCTTAAAATCCATATGAAGCTTGAGGAATTGGTACTAAATAATTCCCAGTGTGGTGGTGTTATTGGAATATGGTCACCAATCACAAGGACAAGTCACCCACTGGCTATAGCCCCCCAGTGAATTTATTTTTGGTATTTGTAATTTAAAAATTATTTTGAATTTTTTTTTCAGATTATAAAACAGGTATTTCAAATTATTTTTTTTCCAAAAATACAAAAATTACTTCAAAACTATGTAAAAAATTTATAGAAAAATGTTTCTTAGTAAAAATAATTTTAAATTTATTTTGATCATATGATATTTGAAGAAGTGAGGATTATTTAAATATAAGAATGGATTTTAAGGGGAAATGGTTAGATTTCCTGAAAACTTTTATGGGATTGTTTTAGAAAGGAAATTATTTTGGTTGTGTAGTTGAGAAATGGTTTTTGAAGTTGTATTTAGTATTCCTTTTTAAAAAAGTTATTTGGGTAAATTTTTTGAGTTTGTTTTTTATTTCTAGTGTTTATTTGTGTAGAGTCCTTGATTGTGACTGAGTTTTAATTTAGATTTTGTTTCCATTTTTTTTAATGTATGTCCCAGAAAAATATTTTTTTAAATATGAGTTAAGAATATGGGTGGTTTAGTATTTGAGGAACCTACAGTTAATCAATATAATGGCTTCCTACTTGAGTTTAAAAATATGAACCTTCTCTCCTATATTCTAAAACAGATCCTTTATAGAAGAATAGTGGAAGAGAAATGATTAAAGTATATTCAAAATCATTTGGTTTCTTTTGTCTATAAAGGTTAGGTTCATTACCACTATGTTCAAGACTCTATGTTTGTGGTGGTGGAAGTCGGTTATTATATCCATGATTTGAGAATACCTATCCTAGAAATTCTTCATGGACTATTTCACAATAAATTACTTCTTTGAGGCTGTAGAGGTGGAATGGGCGATGCATATGTTATACCTTTATCAATGGGATGGATCCGTGTTGGAATTTTTTCATCATTTTTCAATTCAAGATTCATATCTCTAAATGTTTTTTAGCAATGGTTATCTCAAAGACCTACATTTTGAGACTATGCCTCATCATTTTCTATAGTTGAGGGTGTTGAAATTTAGTCTAACCTTCATTTAATATGTGATGAGGAAAGAGGTTCCCGTTGAGTTTGTGTTAAAGGGGGTGATTGAGGAAGCCGATCTTCCATCAGTTTCTGCATGAGGTTATGGGAATTCCAGTAAAGATATGGTAAATAGTACTAATGTTGGTTATGGTTGTTGTGGAATTTAGATGTATTCTGGTATTTCATCAATATTTTCATGGAATATTACCCTAGTGTGTCATCAATGAGGTTGGAAAAGTCACAAGAAGCCTTTGTGTCCATGTTATCAGAATACCTTTCATGCCTAGGGTATTGAATACATCTCTATAAATTTTGTAGGGGTCTCACTTGAAAGAATAGAGGATCCATATCCATTATAATGGTGAATTTAGTAGCTCAATATGATAACTTTATCACTAGTTTATATTTTTTGAATAATTTTAGATGTAATTGGTTTTTTTCTGTGATGGTTGTTTTTTATGGTGCCTCATTTTATTTGGAATAAAAGCGGATGTGATATATATTTTGGAGAGTAATATTATAATGAAAATATCACTTGGGAGTGTTTTTAATTATGTCATCTCATAGTGAGAAGGGTGATCCTCTTTGTGTCGTGTTCCTTACATTTTTTCTTTCTGGGAATGGAGCATGGTAGTTCTATTTTGGAACATTGGTGTTTGAAAAGTTGAGTTGGTTAGGAATTTTTCTTGAATTATAATACGGTAGGGAGTTTACCAGGGCCTCTAATTTTTTTTAATAAAAACATTTTTACCTTTCCCATTATTTGATTCCCCCAGAGAATTTGTGATGGAATTAACCCATGTACTATTGGGTGTCATATTATTTGTTAACGTCTTCATTGGAATATGCTAGGATCTTAGGGAAGGTCTGATAGTTGTGGTGATAGTAAGGTGTTTGGATTGTGGCTTATGATTTTAGTCATAATTTGAGGAATGGTTTTATTCCAATGGTTATGTTATATAATTTAGATATATGTTTTTTAATTTTAGGGGTTATGGTGTCCTTCAGTTTGACGATTTAAACTGTGTGAGGGCATCCGATTTTTATTTTACTTGATTAATAGGAAAATTTGAGTATTCATGAAGGCATAAAGAATAATGGTAGGGATAATTATCACACCATAGTGTTTATTATTCTCATTTATTTTGTTTTATCATTATTTATTTTCTAATTATTCATGGGTGTTTTGAATAAAAATTTGGAGTTTTGGACTATTTACCACTATTTCCTTGTTCATGGTCATATTTAATGGGAAACTATGCAACCTTCATATGCTGAATCACTTTTCAATACATTTTCCTATAGCACGGTTTTGGTTACATGGTTAGTGCCCATTTATCTTCCCATAGAGTGGAACCAAGGATTATCTATGTGAGACTTTGTGTATCACTAGATGAAGACGCATGAATGGATCACAGTTATTCATAACTATGTGGTAAGTGCCCACATGGACCTACAATTTTTCATAGACCTAAAAAATCTTTTGGGGAATAGTTTTACAAAATGATTGGCCAAACCAAGTGGATTCCATATGAGTCTAGTATGGGGTTCATGGTTATTGCATAGTTTTCTAAACCTTGTTGGATAATCATGCACAGTGCCCAGGTTCTTTATAAATCTCAAATTACCTTTCTACCCCTCTTGGGTTTTAACCCAAAATCATTTATTTTACCCCTCCATTTCCCTATTCATCTCAATGAAGGATTCTACCTTCTTCCCCAAACCTCCATCATCCTTCCAAGGGTGACTCTATGTTCTTTATTCTTGTTTTTGGGTGATTTATTCAAGGTAATATCTTCCTCCCTTCTTCCTCTTCCTCCTTCACCCATTTTAGGTTTTATGTTTCTTTGTAGTTAAATTAATATTTTTTATTCATAAGGATTTACATGGTTTTTCATACCACTTGGGAACCTGATGAGGTTGTTTTGTGTTTCTATTGTCAAAGCGTTGGGAGTTTCAGGTCAGCATCCATATGCCTTGTCCTTCCAATTTAATGAATCAATAACTATTTGGATTTCATAAAATTTTAAAAAAAAATTAATTATATATATTTCTTATAATAATTTTTTGATATGAAATTAAGTGAATCTATCCGTGTATTGAATTGGATGGAAGTGTTTTTATGATTTTCAAGCTGATTATTCGGTAAAATGCCTGAATGTCCATTATAAGTAATTTTTTGTTTCTAAATTAATGCATCAAATGTGTGAATGTGTTTTGATTTCTAAATGGTTGTTATAAATTCTAAAATTGGTTTATAAATGGGTTTTGAATTTGTTGATGGTGTTTTTTATCCTTTTGGAAAGGTTTTATCACCCATAGGTTGTGTGTGGCCTTGTTGGGACTTTCAAAATGAGGTTCAATTATAAAAACACCTATAGCGTATTTCTCTTTCCTTGTTTGGGTTAATGGAAGTTGGAGGTCTCTAGAATTGTACAATAATTGTGAATTGATGGTAGGAATGAATGTGTATTATTCATAAGGGTGATCATGTGGTGGTGATTGGAAGTGTTTATTGATTCTTAGTCTTTGGATCACCCCATTTTAGACACCGAATGGGATCCTATCATTACTAACAGAATACCAGTGATTGTTTTTTTCACTAGTTTTGGATTATGATCTAACTAGGGGACTCTTAGTATATAAATTCTCATATTTGGGGATGTTTCCCCTCGGTTAGGCAAGGTAGGGTATGACCGACCATTGGTGAAGTTTTATTGCATCAGGCATGACAACATGATTGATTAGGTTACACTATATTATAGAATTTCTATTGAGATCATATATAGTCCCATATAAACTAACACTCAATTATCTATGGTGTATAATTAGGATGTTTTATGTATTATGTTCAATTCTGTATTTCTTACCATTTCCCTCTATGAAGTATTACCTATTTGATTTTCCTTGTGATGTTTATCCCCTGTGAAATTTAATATAGGGTTTTTGTAAAATGTTTTCAAGAATTTTTCTGGTATGTTTAATAACAATCCCCCTATACCTCAAATTTATACAATCATTAAAAATAAAAAAATATCCTTATTAAGAAAAGCATGTTTTAAATAATGATGGAATTAGACTGTGTTTTTTTCCAAAAGAAATATATAAAAAACCAATTTTTATATATTTTATTTCAAAATAACTGAAGTTGAATAATTTATTTAATGGAAATTCATAATTAATAGATTATTTGGGTATTACAAATGAGTTTTAATACTCATGACTATACATTAATTATTGTTTCTATACATAGGATTAGGTTCTATCTTGGTCTCAATATCCATGGGAATTGATGGGTTTTGGGACCAGAGAGTGACTCATGGGGTCACATGGAGATTTAGAAGTCATTGAGATTGGTTTGGGTTTATATTAAGTTATGTATTTTTCTTATGATTAGGCATTTTAATGGGATGATCATTTATTTTCCACCACTTTTTTTGGTTAATTTTTTTCCAAAATAGTTTCCATTAATTCAGTTTGATCCCCTTAATGATTTTTGACACCCTATTCTAATCCGCAAAGAGCCTTGGGGATGTCACGGGCCGGCTCCTATGACTAGTTCATGTTAACCTACTATGGTTCCTAAAAAATGGTATCAAGTAATAAGATCATTAGAGGAACTATATTTCAATGTGTTGTTAGTCATTTGGGATGTCAAGGAAGATGGATAATCACTACCAGAATATGGGGAGTAGGTATGAGGGGGTGTCTAGCCAACACTTGTAGTTCTGAACCTTAAGTTATAATTGGATATTAGAATTTATTTTTTCTTTTAAATTTTAAAAAAAATTTATTTTATTTATTGGATTTGGTTGTTGGTGTTTGGTTTAATTTGTTTTTTTAATTTAATTATATGTTTTTTATGTTTGGGGAATGAAATGGGAGTTGTATCAGGGGTTTCTGGTGAACGTTTTGGGCTTGAAAATCCATGTGGACACCAGGTATTTAGTTCAAAATAACTCTATGGGGGTGGTGGTGTGAATGTAATATGGATAATAACCCAATGGAAAAGTCACACACCAATACTAGTTATCCCCCCAATTAATTTATTTTTAGTATTCCAAATTTTAATTTTTTTTTAAAAACTTTTATTAGATAATAAAAATGGGATTTAAAATAGTTCCATGATGGTTTGGTTTTTAAAAAATTTAAATCAGTTTTTCATACCAATTTATTAAAATTGATGGTAATTTGTTTTTAAAAAATGTTACATTTGATAAAATGGTTTTTTAATCAAATGATATTTGTTGATGTGAGCATTTCTCTAAATTTATACGGGGTTTTAATCAGAAAAGATTCATATTTATTTATGTAATTCATGAGATATTTGTGAAATGAACCAGTTTAAGGGATGGTGTTTGGAAATGGTTTTTGAAGTGGAGGTTGATGACCCTTTTTGGAAATGTGTTTTGGGGAAAAATTGTGAGTTGGTTTCCTTTTATTTCTATTTCCTAGTTTTAGTGATTCCTTGTTAGTGAGTTTGTTTTAATGTAGTTTTCTCAGTGTTATTTAGTGTACACCCAAAAAAAATATTTGATTGAAATTTAAGGTACAACTATTAGTGGTTCACCTTTAAAGGACCCACCATTTGATCAATCTAAAGGATTCCTAGAAGAGTTTGGGACGTTGAACCCTCCTCCCTTTTAGGTTCAAACGAATCCTTTAGAGGTAGAAGAGTTGATGAAATATATTTAAAGGATTGTTGACATCCTTGAGTTCCCAATGTAACTAACGTTTTGGTTCACTACGTTTATATTCATTGGACTAACATAGAGGTGGTAGAAGTATTTCATTTGGACCAAGCTTTGATAATTCATCTCTATGGAGTTCTTCAAAGCCACATTCATTTGATAGTACTTATTTGAGGCTGTGAAGGAGGTGAGGATGATAAATATGTTCTTCCTTCAATATGGTGATGGATCGTTATTGGAACTCATTCACTGTTTTGCGTATCTAGTTCCATATATCTTGAATTAATCCAAGTAATAGTCTCTAAAAGCGATGAATTTTGAGAAAATCATTAATCATGATATGCAGTTGTGGGTGTCTAAATTTGGTCTACCTTTTTTTTGGTATGGTGAGGAAATATGTTTTGGGTTAGGATGTGTTAGTAGGGGTTCTTGAGGTATCCAACCAACACTTAGCCTCTAGAAGTGCTTAGGGGAATTCTAGAAAAGGGATGGGAAATCAGACTAAAGTTCATTGTGATGTTGGTTTAATTAAGTATCCTTCTAATATTTCTCCAATTAATTATTTTCATATGACCCTATTCTATCATCAATATAAAAAGATGGTTCATAACAATCCTTAAAGTGTATGTTCTTTAAACACCTATCACTCCTATGGGTGTTTAGTCAATCTATATAAAATCTATAAGGGTGTAACTATGAAGAATAATGTAGCCATATCCACTCCCTCAAATAATCATTTGGATCAATCATATGAATGTTGACCTGGTGTGGGTTCTCTTTAGTGTTTTTTATGAAAATGATTCATTCAATAAAATGGTTATATCTTTTTGTGGTGCCTTTTTTTGGAATGAAAGAGGATGTGGTGTAGAATTTGGGAAGCATTTTTACAAGGAAAAAAATCCTTTGGCAGTGTTGTTAATTTCATCATCTCAAAGTGGTAAGTGTGTTCCGATGTGTGGTGTCTTCCTATCATTTTGTTCTTTTTGGGAATTATTTGTGGCTATTCTATTTTTGGATTTTTTTGTGTATGATGGGAGGTGTAGGTTGGTCATTCGAATAGAATTCTATTTTAGTGGGGGAGTCCACCATGGTCTCATAACATTGTATATTCAAATCCTTTATTTTAAGCATTTCACTTTTTCATTGTTTTCACTTAAGAAGGTTTTAATTGGTTATCCCATATCCTCATGAGTATCAAATGTGGATTTTCCATTATCCTTTGGAATACGTGGGGCTCTTGGAGAAGGCCTGATATTAGTTGGGATGCTAATGAGTATGGATTGGTATTTTTTTCATTGTTTGATGAATGGTTTGAGTCTAGTGGTTTATTTTAGGATCAAGATATAGGTTTCTTCTTTGTTGTGGTCAGGTTGTCCTTTATTTTGATAGGTTGAATCATTTGAGAGTGTGAGCCTTTTTGTTTGACACGATAAAAACATTTTCTTTTTGGGAGAAGAAATTGTATTTGTGGGGAGAATATTTTCACAATGATTTTTAAGTTTATCCTTTGTTTTGGTTTGACATTTCACCTTTTTATTTTATCTTGAGTCTTTGGTAATTTGGATTAAAATTTGCTGTTTTAGGCTATTTTTACTTTTTTTCATGGTGTATGTTCATAGTTGAGGGGAAACCATGATACCTTTTGATGTTGGGTCTCTTTTCAGTGCATTTTCCTCTTATACAATTATGATTGCATGAAGTATGAATGGTTAAATTCAATACAATCAAAACATAGGTGTAACCTCATGTTCATTGGGTGTCCCTAGATAAGGGTGCATGGATGGAGCACATTTAGCCTAAACTATTCGATAAGCATGCATTCAGATCTCTAATTTTTTACAGAACCAAACCAAATGGTTAGACCGTAGATTCCCAAATCATGAAGATAAAACATGTGGTTTCCCTTTGAATCTAATAAGGGTTGCATGGTTGGGGCACATGTTTTCAAAAATGTGCGACCTAACCCTGCATTGTGCTTATATTCATTAAAAATTAAAATTATCTTTAGACCACTATCATTTTAAACCCAAAATTACCTCTTATACCCCTCATTTGTCTCATGGACACAAGGGAGACCTCTTCCTTCATTCCCATACCTCACACACTTCCATGGGTGCTTCCAAGTGATTTCATATAGTTTTAGGTTGATTTATTCATGGTAATATCTTCCCCTATTCTTCTTCCATCTAAATCTCCTATTTTCTTCTTCGATTATATTCTCAATTTGTTCCTCCACTCTAGGATTCATGTTTTTTTCATTTAAATTGGGGGTTTTTTATATTCGTATGACTCTCCTTTGAAGTTATTTCCTCTTTACATCCTTATGGGGTTGTTTTGGTTTGTCTTTTTTCAGAACATCATGAGTTTGAGGCAGGTTCCCTAATAAATTGGACATTGAATTTATAGAATCATTGATTGTTTTCTTTTGAAACCATTTTTTGTAAAAATTAGTGATATATAATTATTTAAACATATTTTTATATGTAATGAAGTTTATTTCTCATTTTAAAAAATTGTATGGAATTTTTTTATTAAGATTCACATTCCATTTGTTCAATAAAATGTTTGGTGGACTTTTATAAATGATTTATGGTTTCTAAATTAATGTTTGTTCTTTTAAAATGTATTTTGGTTTATAAATAGTGTTATGGGTTTCTAAAATGGGTTTTTAAATGGTTCATGGTTTTATAAATGGCGTTTTTGATCCTTTCAGAAATGGAGTTTCACCTGATGTTGGAGTGAGGTCCATTTGGATCTTTTTAAGTAGGTCTTATTTTAAAAACAAATATCATTTGGGTACTTTTATAGACTTATTTGGGTTAATGGAAATGGATGGTCCTTGGTATTGATCTTCCCATTTGAATTGATGTATATAAAGAAACTGTATTATTCCTTAGGGATATCCCTGGGTGGTTCTTAGATGTGTTGATTATTTGTTCCATTTTAAATCACCCAAATGTTAGATACTGCATGTGAACGTAGAATAGATAGCGGAATATCAATGAACGATTTCAACACTATTTTAGGATTATTATCTATCTATTGTCCACTTAATATGGAGGCATATTTCATTTGGTATGTTTCCCCTTAGTTAGGATTGGTAGGGCATGACAAAGCATGAGGGATATTTGATTGCATTCGGTGTTCCAAAAGGATGACTCAGGTTATAGTATTTTCTAGAATTCCCTTGATCTCCAATGTGCTCCCATTTACGGTAGAAATAGATTATCTATAGTTAATAATTAGGGTGTATCATCTACTATAGTTACATGAGTATTTTTTCCATTCTTCTATGAAGTGTATCACCCCTTTTTTCCATGTTGACATTTATCCCCGATTAAATTAAATGTACTGTTATTTATAATTTTTTTCGGGAAATATTTTTTTGAAAGATTACTAAAAAACACATTCATCCTCTCATTTCCCATTTCTTTAAAAGTACACAAACATATATTTATAAGAGAATATTATTTTATATAATAAGGGAAATAGACTACGTATTTTTTCTAAAATAAATACATGAAAGACCTATGTTCATATATTTTATTTCAAAATAGATGTATATGAATATTTTTTTTAAAGGGTATTTATAGGGAATATATTATTTTGCCATTCCAACCATGTTTTAATACACAAACCTATACATTCATTTTTTATTTTGGCTTCAGGTGCATGTTCTAACTTGGTATCAATCACCGTGGGTGATGTTGGATTTTGGGATTGGAGAGTGACCCATGTGGTCACAAAGACATTTAACAGTCATCAGTTTGGGATTGGATTGTTTTTATATTATGACTTTTTTTTCATTGGTTATATTATTTTATATTGGTTTTCTCTATTATTTTCTTCTGTTATTGTTTATTTATTTTAATTGAAATCATTTCCATTGATTCTTGTTAATACCCTCCGGGTTTTTGGACTTGCCATGGAAATTAGTAATGAACTTCATGGATGTTTTGGGATAGCTCGGGTGATTGATTTGGGATTTAAATATGTTTTTTTGAAAAATATCATATAATAATATGTCCCCTTATATGAGGTTCCACTTTGGGAATAATTTACCGAGGAGTGGGTTTCTGCACTCTAAAATTTTCCACATGATATAAAAATTTGGTAAACTATATTGTAACCTTTTAAAACCTAGAAAATATTATAAATCACCAAGGTAAAAAAGAATTATTTATTCTTGGTACTATTTTTGTGACGACACATACCTCTATAATATTTCTAGCTTATAAATCATTAGGAGATGCAAGTATTCAAATATCTTTGTGTCTGGTTTGAATTTATACAATACACTTATCTTTTGGAAGAAACATTAGCTCCCAAATGAAACTTTGAAATGTCATATTCTATATATTTTTTTATCTAATATTATTCCCTGATGCACATCTTTTTTTCCCAATTCATGTTCACATTTCTATTATCATTTCTAAGAAACATGTTAAAGAAGTAGACTATACCATTCTATGAAATTTTTATGTATACATAATTGATTTTATGGGTTCATTTCCAATATCATTTTTCATTAGGAACATTATTATAACTATTTAATATATTAAAAAAATGGGTAGGGGCCAACTCCATAAGAAATTATGAATCTCATGTTGTAGTAGCTTCTTCCACAACATTGATTTTTTAAAATATGAATCCAAAAGGTAATCATCAATCACTAAGGGTCACACATTCTAAAAAAATATTTTCCCTACCTTTGGGCATTTGGAGAGATACCAATTATTATAACAACATAAGATAAAAAAATATTTATTTAGATGTTTCAAATTATCAATTGAAATAGATATTGGAGAAAACTGTATAGATAAATAGAAACTATTGGTGGAAGAACATGGAGATTGAACATTAGTCATATAAGATTTAATTCGTATATCTCATTGATAGATCCCATTAACATATTATATTTGATAATTTCTTTCGTCACCCCATGGATTTATAATGTTTAGTGTATTGGATGGTAAAAAAATACAACTGGGATTTAAGAAAAACTAGTAAATAGTAAAAGTTTCAACTTTAAGGTCTTGAAATCATTTGAATGAAATAATTTTAAAAATCAAGTATTTATAAATAAATATCCAAAAAACACTTAATAAGATGATCCAGAAGTGGGAGATTCGTATACAAGAAAATCAATCATCTATAGTTCATACATAATGCTAATTCCCAGTAGGTTTCATTTTATATGATTATTCCCTTATATTGTATCACATTATTTTTATTATGATGTAGTTGGAATCACGTTAGATTCCATAGGATATAAATTCATAGTCAATGTATAGAGCTTTATGTATGACTTCATGGGACCACCGAGATTTAATTAATTATATCTCACTCAATGATCCTGTAGTCAATTTAACATGTTTGGTTTAATTCCAAAAATGATTTTTGGGCACATTACTCAATATGATAATTTTTCATATTTTGATGCTATAAATTTTAAATGATTTTAAATATATTTCTATTTTGTTAAATTTAATATTTAAATATTTATATAAAATTTTACTATTTAATAATTCAAACTCACGAGGGAATGAAAAAAATAAAACTTCCAGTACTAATAATTACATTGAACCAACATTTCATATTCTTTTCTAATACCCTTATATTTTTGAGAGAACATGATACTTAATTTAGAAACTATTACTTTTATTCAGTCTCCATAAAAAAAATATAATTTCATGATGTGTGTTGAAATGATTGAGGGGTATTTTTAATTCCATCTAACACAATCGAGACCCATATTTCCATTTATCCTCCTTAAGATCCGTTATAATCCATATGATGACTTATAGGTTAAAGAATATTTCATTATATTATTCCCTTCAATCCTTACTCACTTTACATTTAGTGCTTATAATTGAAGATATTGGGGGGTATGATCTGTATATATCCATATGTTCATATATAATATAAGAATGAAATTATAGCTATGTTCATTTGGTTTTAGTAATGTTAAAATTTAGTAGCCATTAATCATTATTTTATTTTTTCCCTTTTATATTCAAAAAATTATAAAAAATTTATATTGAAAAAAGAAAAGGTGTTAGAAACACAATTTAGAGAATAAATAAGATATATTCACAGTTGTATCGATTATTTTAACTTTTGAATCAACTATAATGGGAAGTAGACATAATGGGTAATTTCTCCTAATATTGAATTTGGTGAGGTATATTTTGTTGTGTGATATTTATATTAATCAAGAATTGAACATTCTTTGAAGAATCCTCATTGAGGCATTATTGTTAACATAATTAACAACCAATCATTAAATCATATAATGATCCTTGTTAGAGATCTCATTATTGACATTCAATTAAGAATTTGTTTTATAGAAATTAGAATATATTCAATAAATAGGTGATGTTATATATTTCATTATTGAATAAAACATTCTAAAATGTTTCTCATAATTTAAGAGTGATATATATTTTTTCTATGATATGTCACAAATGGATCATGGATGTTAATAAAATTTTAATTTTTTTTAAATTGGTGATAAAAGATGCTGGGAAATATTTTCAAACATTAGAATCATGAAAAATCATATGACTTGAATATTTAGAAAATATTTCACTCTTGATTCTTTTATCTTCGATAGTGTATTTAATTTTCCAAATCGATTTTACGAGGGAGTGAAAAAGTTCATGGATGGGGAGATGCTGAAAAATATTATTTTGAATATGATATTGATAAAAAATGATATAATTTATCTAGAGAGATTTAAAAAATTTAATTGAATAAAAATTTGGATTTAATGAAACAATTTAGAATATTCAATGAAATTCCAGTTTAAACCCACTAATTTTTTGTTTAGTAGTTTTTTGGTATAAATTATTTTAAATAGTGCATATATAACTCATTTTTAATGATATTATTCGTCAATTTATGGACTAAAATGTTCACTTGAACCATCATTGGTGGATCTTATGGTTGATGTGAGGGAATGGTACATTAAGTCAAATATGGTCTAGACTCATCAATAGAGACATTGGCATAATATTTCATCCATAACTTCATCAAATAGGTGTTTATTGGGATCGTATATCGAGAAAATATTGACAAGTTTTTTTTAAATAGGTAAATATTTCTTATATATAGCTTTTTAATGAATATAGTCATCCAAATAGAGTAATTTGGGGTAAATTATTTTCTCGATTTTCCCCATTACCACGTGAAAATCATGTAATACTATCCTACCCTCCACTATAAAAATGTGTATTTTTTAAATTTAAATTGGGTTATCCGTGAATTATAGGATTTACAAAATAATGAATGTGACTTATCTATGCATCCCTAAGAGTTAGAATTGGGTATCTCTTGAAGCGATGATATCTTCTATGATTCCATATTCATATTCTTCATGTTGTACCTTTCATTTCTTATAACAAAACAAATATTTTCTATATATTACAATAATTATTTGATTTTTTTTAATTTAATAAATCTATTTATATTATACAATAATATCAAAAACATTATCAGGTGTATCCTAATCAAATCCTTTGGGTATTAACATTGTTTTTTTAATGAATCCTCTACTCATGATAGAGTATTTTTCCTTACTATTGAATCTAATTATCACCTACTTTAATGATATTTTAATCCACAAACTCAATATAATTTATATAAATATAATATATGAGTTGGGTTTCAATTTCAAAAGTATTCAAATGATAGAGACTTTACAGACGAATCAAGTCGGATAGATTTGTATAGTTTAATTATAATTAAAAAACACAATTTATTATCATTTATATTATATATTTCATCCCAATTTAACCAATTATTAGAAGTTTTAAATTTAATAGAATTCATGGTAGGGTGATACAATTTCAAATTATAATGTTTTCCTAAGGATTAATTCCCATTCTTTGTGTTTTTATGTATATTTCATAAGGGTTTAGTAGTTGATGAATTTTTGGATTATAATTTAATGAATTTTAAGTAAATGGATAATGATTAATATATAATTGAAATATTGGATTTATATTGATTATTATTAATTATATATATTTTTTTAAAAAAAATAACCTTCTTTATAAATACACTTTTTATTCTTGTTACAGACCAAAAAAACCCCTCATTGCCACAAACCATCCCCTAGTAACCATGTCGTGACTATCCAAAGCATGCCTTCCATAGGCCAGAAGATGGAGACTAGCACCAAATAGAAATATCCCAAAAGGGTAGGTATTTTACTTTATACCTATACACATGCACAAAGCACAAACTGTGGAAAGGAAAACACTAAATAAATCGTAACTGTCACAAGAAAACTAATGTTAGTACAATATAGACAAAAAGTCAATTGGCTAGAATACAACCCCAAAAAATGATAACTGTATATAAAGAAATTAAAAGTTCTCTGATAAGTTATTTTCTTAAAACCCCACATGAAGGAAAGTGTAGAGTAGATTTTTGATTCCATATTGGTATGACCCACCTTCCTGATCTCACTAGGAAATGACTGGTCCTAGGCCACTGATTACTCCAAAAAGGCATCGTTCATCTGGTAAAGGCATGAAACATGCGGGTGAAGGTTGTATAGGGGTGAGTATCACAATACTCAGTCGGGACCCCAATTCAAAAAGGAGAGATCACAAATAATAACCACTACAAAAATCCCAAAGCATGATCACAATGCAAGACAATTCACACTTGGTACAACTCAAGGTATATAAAGTCTGATTATAATTTGTAGAGATGATTTATATTTTTCAACTGAGGGACTCATCCCTAATTATTCAAAGAGGTATACTCATATGTAGAACCACTATGGACTATTGTTTTCTACACCACAGAGGTCGCTCATCTGAGGGACCACTAAGGTCGCTTGTCTGGATGACAACTATGGTCCCTTGTATGGATGACCATTGAGGTCACTCATTTAGCGGATGATTGAGGTCTCTCATCTGGCGGACCACAAAGGTCACTACTCTAGGGTACCACTGAGGTTGCTCGTCTTGCTGATCACTAAGGTTCCTCATCTGGAAGACCACTAAGGACGCTCGTCTGGCTGACCACTGAGGTCGCTTGTCTGGCGGACCACTGAGGTCCCTCATCTGGCAGACCAATGAGGTCACTCAGCTGTTGAACAACTAAGGTATTCCATACATATCCTTCAGGTCACAACCATTCATAGGATTCCCACTATCTAGTGCACTTAATTCTGGGAAAATATACTCCTAAATCCATCAGTCATATATCGAATATCATAGAATCTGAATTAGAGTCTTTCCAAAGGACATCCTCATCCCTAGGGTCCCAACCTTCAGTCATCACACCAAAAAGACAATATGTTTGAGAGTTATGGATGTTTGACCTGGGGGAGTGGCAGGGTGTGGTTCTGGTCTGACCCAGCCTTTTGGGTTCTCCCTGTAACAACTCTGCCCGGTCTGGCCCGATGGGCCACAGTTCTGGTTCACTGTTGTCCTGGCCGACCCGACCGGGGTTGACCCGTTAGCTTCAGCCTGGCCAGCGTCAAGGAGGGTTAGTGGACATCACCTAGGACATAGCAGTTGCCACCATGTACCCTTTTTGAAACACAATCAGCTGTTGTCGGTTGCCAAAGTGTCACACCCATGGCTTTGAACTGTGAGACTGGGTCAATTCCACAGTCTCTTCCATGTGGAATGTCGCATGGACGAAACTGCTTCTTCCACAATGGCGCAATGCCTATGCCACCTGGAACGCAGCTGGTGCCTGTCCCACCTGAATCATAGATGCATCCTCTGCTACCTAGAAGGCGGCCGCATCCTCACCATTCCGACATGTGACTGCCACCTCTGCCACTCGACATATGGCTGCTGTCGCGTGCCACCACCTGTGTCGGCGCACCAGGGGATTTTGTTCGTGGGCCATCAAATTCATTCTAGTGGATTGTTTTCAAATTTGATAGTTATTATGGGTACCCTGGTATTCCCTCTTCAATTTTGTGTGCTCATAACTTCTTTTTGATTCCTTCCTCCATAAAGCGCTCGATTGACTGTATCTCATGTCCCACTTCGAGGCACCCATTGTCGTCATCATTGCACCAGCTTCACACCATGTCCTTCTACGATCCATGAATATCAGAACATTTCATGACTAGGTGAACACACAATGATCATTAATTCATATCCTCACAGATAATGAAAAATGAGGAGAGATAGAGAGAGAGAGATAAATGTAATCACAAAGAACACCAAAATTGAACAACCCAACCATTGTTCATTTCAGCCCGGGATTGTTCCAGTTAGCGGGATAATAAAGAATAAGGTTATAAATCACAAAATTTAATCACGGAATCAACCTAAATGTTTTATTCCCCATCCCTAAAAACCTTGAGTATCCACGGATTATCTTTTTAGAGATTTCATCCATGTTCTTCTTTTAGATGGGAGGATGGGGGAAAACAATTCACTACGAATTTGAACCCCTACTAGGTTGGAGTTCAATTTCTGGAAGAATCCATGACAGAAGGCAATCCTTCCCCAAATTACCTCAATCCTTGATTGAGGAAGAGATCTCTCAAATAGTGGGGGATGTTCTCAATTTCATTTTCAATCATCGCTCATCCATCTATATTCATCAAAGGATATCCTCCATAGATCCAGAGCATTTCTCCCTTTTCAATGATGCACCCCTAGTTAAAACATTAAAGGAGGGACACATTTTCATTAACATTGTGTTCTAGTGTCATTATGTTGGTTCATTAATAAGGTTCATTAATGAGATTAATTGTCGGCTCATCGCTGCACCATAGTGCTGATGTGCCTCTTCTTAATTATGAAAGAAACAAAAAAAAATAATCATTTGAAGTTATTTTATTTTTTCTTCTAAAATGTTTGAAAAACTATCTTTCACCATTGACCCATACTGATTGTGGTTATGCTCATCCTAAGGGAAACACACCCCCATGAGCTCAACAGTAGTCTTGGATCTCAAATCCGAGATACCATTTAGGAGTTATAAGTATTTTTAAATTAAATAATCATAACTTAATTATTTTATTTATGGCCAAAAACTACTTTCCATTGTTTATCCACACCGATCAATGAATGGTCATTTCTAAGAGAATATCAATGCACTGAGTTCAATGGTGTCCTAGAATTGTTTATCCAAAAACTAGTTTGAAAGTTAGGAAATCATTTTCTCGCATTTATTTAATAAAAACAAGAAAATTTAATAAAATATTCTCTGACAAATTTAGGACTCAAAATTACCTCCCGTCTCACATCATGGTCTCAAAATAATCCAATTTATTTTTTTTTTAAAAATTACATGGAATTTATGGTGTGTTAAATTACTCCCCCCATTAAGGCTTTACATCCCCGTAATAAAAAACAATGTATAATCAAATATATGGGGGTACTTACCATTAATCTGAGCCTCCTACTCCAATGTCCTCTCCTAGAGATTCTCGCGCTACCTATGAACACACACCGGTGGAACTGACCATCCAAAAAGGATCCTCTTTTGTCAATCCTCTATTGTCCAATGGGTACTTCACGAATATCTCCCAGTTATCAAATATCTATATCACCATGGTCGATGACATGATAATTTTCATTCACATGTCTCTTTAGCTAGGATAAATGGAAAACGTCATGCACCTTCTATAATTGCGACTGTAGAGAAAAGCAGTACACCACCTCGCCAAGTCTGCACAGTATCCGGAAAGGTCTGATGAACCTTAGAGATAACATTCCACCACTACCAAATCTCTTTATCCCTCAACATGGAGAGATTCATAGGGATTCATGGTCCCCCTCCTGGAACTACAAGGGTCTCCGTCACCTATCACCATAGGACATCTGTCAGCTATGTGTAGTCTTCATCTACTCTCGGATGACCTGCATCTTTTCAGTGGTAGCCTATACCATCTATGGAACCACGTGTGATGACTCCACTGGGTATATCTAGCATAACGATGACCTACATGGTCATCTATATAATTCCCCGAATGGTTCCATACTGAATGTGGAGTGGTAGTTTTTGATTTACGCAAACTCCACCAGTGGTAGGTGGTCCACTTAACTGCGACCAAAATCAAGGACACAAGCACAAATCATGTATTATGAAGTTTTTATGGTTCTCTCTTTCTGACCATAATTCATTTGGTGAAAGGCTATTCTAGATTGCAGAAGAGTTACAAAATTCCCCAACAATACCTTCCACAACTAGGATGTAAAGAGTGCATCACAATATATGACTATTATAAATGGGACTCCGGGGAGTTGAACTATCTCTTTCTCGTACAGGCGTCCCAATATCTCTACAGAACCCTGCTCTCAAATGGGCAGGGAGTGGGCCGACTTTTTTAGTTGTTCTAATATTACCCAAATGGTATAATTACCCCTGGACGTACGTGGTATGCACGCCAGGAATTCCATCGATATTCAATCCCAATTCCACTCTAGTACCTCGAGGGGTTGTGTCAAACCTACTAGAACATGGTGCTCCACCTTCACCCAATTAATAGTGAGGCATCTTGAGACCAGCTCTTATACTACCTTCTTCATCCTCAACCACCAGTACTGAAATAAAAGGTCCTGTTACATCTTCTACACACTTGGATGTACCACCACAGGGGATGCATGGAAGTATCTCAACCCTTCCTCTAATAACATCAATGGTACTATGGTTATTCCTGTAAAAATGATGATGTGCTCCCCACCATTCAAATATTTATTAGGGGAATAAACTATGGACATCCGGGCATATGTAGTCTCATAGATAACATCTCTGAGATGTGCCTCCCTGACTCACTATAATAGTGGAAGGACAACTACCATCGAATGAAGATAAGATCCATCACCACTATCCACAAGTGATATCATAAGTGAGACCAACTGCTCTGAGGCCTCATTCAATATCTTTGAACTCGACCTCCTACTAAGAACATCTACCACCACATTCCCATTCCTAATATTATTGACTATCTCTAAGTAATAGTCCTAGAGAAACTCTATCTAATGTCACAGTCTCAAATTCCGACCCTTCTGAGATAAGATATACATGAAAATATTGTTCTCAGAGTAGATGATGAATTGTTCACCCATAAGTTAGTGTTTCCAAATATTTAGTGTGAAGAATAACTCATCCAAATGAAGGTCATGAGTCTCATAGTTATGATTAATCGGTCTCAACTGTTGTTATCCATAAGCAATCATTACTTTCCCTTGTATTAGGACACAACCAAGCTTGGTTCCAAATGCGTCAAAGTACACCACATTGTCGATGCCCTCATATAGAAATCTCCATATAAGAGCACTTTTCAAGATCTTCCTCAGCTAATGAAATCTCTTCTAGCATCCTTATGTCCAAACAATGGGTTTCCCCTTCTACGTCAATTCCTTCATGGGTCCTGTTACTCTGGAGAAGTTGGGTAGAAACCTTTGACAATACCCATACATCCCGAGGAAACTCCACACCATGTAATGCTCTTGGGTTGTTCATAAGCAAGCACTGCCTCAATCATTGATGGGTCCAACAAGATCCCAACATCTGATATGACACATCCCATGAATTGGACCCTTCATATTCAGAACTAAATCTTCTAAATATTGCTGTATTGTTTGTTCTCTCAGAGTGCACACAAAACATAATTAAGCTTATTTCATGCTCCCCCTTGAACACAGAATACCCTAAGGTTTCATCAATGAAGTCCAGAACAAACTGATATAATTACAGTTGTAATATATTGTTCAGGATTCACATGTACATTACTGGGGAGTTCTTCATGCCCAATGTCATCACTATGTACTCGTATTGATTGTAGAGACATCTGAAATCCATCTTCAGGTTGTCCTCATCCTTTACTCGAATCTGGTGATATCCTGATATGAGGTCTATCTTTATGAAAAATGTCACTCCGATCATATAATGGAAGAGGTTATCAATCCTCTGTAGAGGATACATTTTGTTCATGGATACCTACTTCAGGCATAGAAGTCCACACAAAACCTCAAACTTCCATCTGCCTTTTTGGAAAACAGCACTGGTGATACCTGTGGTGAAATGTTAGGCCTTACAAACCACATCCTAGGAAAGTACTCCAAATGTACTCCGAGATCCCGGAGCTCTATGGGAGACATCTGATATGAAGGTGTAGATATCAGTGTCTTCCCAATGTATAGATCAATGTAGAAGTCTACCTCTCTCTGAGGAGGAAGTCCAAGAACATCATCGGGAAAGATATCCTTGTACTCTTCTACCACTATTGGAATATATGGAATCATCTATTCCATTGTACCGAGTGTCATGCTATCAAACTATTGAGTGATCAGCTGCACCATCATACATGAGTGTCCATATTACGCTTCTCCACTATCCTTTTTTTGGATAAAGGAAAACCTGGTCCTATCTCAACAGACACACTACACCATGTGCTTAAAATAGTAGATCTGGGCATGAACTATGGATGACCATTCCATACCAAGGATTACATCATAAGGTGTCAATTCTAATACTAAGAGATCACAGTAGAAGCACTCGCCTCCAATAGTAAGATAACACTGTTGGCACTAGTGTGTGTTCACTGAATCCCCTTCCGTTGGAGTCTCTAATCATAAGGATCGAGCCAATGGCTTGATTGCAATCTCCACGCATCAAAAAAGGTATATGTAAAGGATGGATTGGTTGGAATTTGTGTCTATAAAAACTGTAGCTTACGTGGATAGGACACAGATCGTAACTCTAATTAACTATGGGGAACCATGGTTATAGGTCACCATCGCCCGAAGATGGCCTCGCCCCTATCCACCAGTTCGTGAAGCCCATATTGGACCACCTGTGGGTGGTGGTTCTAGAACCTCAAACCTACATCCACTTCCTTCGAATATACCTGCTCCGCCGCCATGTTGGCCTCCTTTTGGACCACCTCACTCAAACCTCTACCGCTGCGTTGGTGGCCTTTCGACTATCTGGTTATCTTCTGTACGGCTGGTTGGTTAGTCACGAGCCATGTGATCGTTCTCACCACATGCATAGCATAATTTTCTCCCATGAAGACTCCATCAACCCTAAGATCCTATTAATGATAACCCTGAGTCCTAGGGTTGTCCTCTGAAAGGTCTGGCTAGTTTGGGCTTCTGCGTTATCTGTTGGATACCGACTACTGATGACTCGACCACCTATCTCTTGGTGGTAGCTCCCACCGTCGGTGCCTACTAAAAGAGGAATATCTCTACTATTAGATATTTCTCTTGCACCATAGCCTTTGTAGATATGTTTAGGGAAATCATTGATACCCTGATCTCTTGTCGGAGTCCCTTATTAAAGGTATGGGCCCTGAAGAAAGCGTCCCACACCATATCCGTAGAGTAATAAGAAAGGTCTTTGAACCTCGTAGAGTAATCAGACACTATTATGTTTCTTAACTGTAAGTGAAGAATCTCCTATATGCATTATGAGCACAATTTCATTGGAAGATATCCTCCATGAAAATTCACTCGATGTCAGACCAGGTGAGGGTATCCTCCTAGTGAGTCTGGATGGTCAAATTACACCATCTCTCCACTGATCCCAACAGAAGGCTTGCTGCTAGAATGTTCATTTGGTCATGTGGCATACTCAATAGGCCAAATAATTTCAGAATTGCCTACCACCAATCCTCAGCAACCTATGGATCTGTATCCCCCCTAAACATGGGAGTTCACTGTCGCTAAAACTTGTGTAAGTAACTAAGACTACGTGCATCCTCTACCGGTACCACCAGTTGTAACTACTGACCAATGGGTGGTGAAATCAATGGGACACCACCTGAAGGTTCTATCATAAGAAATATTTCATGTACCAATGCCTCATCACTCTTTGGACAATCCTTGTTTCCTCACACTAGAATCATAGCTGGCCGGCTATGTGGGGGGATCCTAAAAGATATTAAGATGGACCACTGTCAATAGACTATACCTATTGAGCGGACTCTGAATCAATAATATCTTGAGAGAACACTCAATGACACATGAAACTAGTGTTTTCATGTACAAAGATAGAAAATAGAATTCAGGGTCCTAGTGTGTGTATACGTCAGCTACCGCACCAACACTGGACTCCATGGCCTGTAAGCCAAACTCGAAACACTTAACACGGTCGCACACTAAAAATTTACAAACTCTTAGATCTTATGGTAGAACCAACCTGCCAATGATACCACTTTTTCATGAACCATCCTCTAGGGCCCGTGTCATGACTACCCCAATCCCTCCTTCCATTGGCCTAAGGCTGGAGAGTAGCACCGAATAGGAATATCCCCAAAAGTAAAGGCATTTTCCTTTAAACCTATACACACACAACAAGAAAAAATTGCACGAAGGTAAAAAATAAGTAAATGGCAACAGTCCCAAGAAAAATATTGGGAGAACAATACAAACTAAAAGTAAAGGGGCCAGAATACAAACCCAACAAATCAAAAATCTAAACAAAGAGAGTAAAAGGTCTCTGATGATCTGTCTACTGAAAACCCCACATGATGTGTAAGTGTAGAGTAGCTACTGAAAGCTGTAGAGCTATTTCCATCCTTCATGACCTCATTGGGCACTTTCTAATCCTAGGCCATCATGTCCTTTGTCAAGGAATTAGTTGTCTGTACAAGATACGACATGCACGGGAAAAGTCCGTGAAGGGGTGAGTAACACAATACTTTGAAGGGAATCCAATCCATAATGGAAATAACAGAAAGAATAACCATAAATGAAAACCCCAAATCATGATCACAAAGAAAGACAACTCACACTAGGTACAACTCAAGGTATAGAAATTACTATTATGAATCATAGAGCTAATTCATCTTATAATACTGAGAGAATCATTCGTGAAGACTCACTGAGGTCTGGTCATCTTTTAGACCACTAAGGGATTCTTGGAAGGTATACTAATAAGGTTTCTTGACTGGATGACCTCTGAGGTCACTCATTTGGATGATCACTGAGGTCGCTCGTCTGGAAGACCACTAAGGTCGCTCGTCAGGCAGACCATTGAGGTTGCTCATCTGGAGGACCACTTAGGTTGCTTGTCTAGATGAAAAATGATTTCCCTCTTCTATTAGACCACTGAGGCCACTCATCTGGCTGACCACTAAGGTCCCTCATCTGGCAGACCACTGAGGTCACTCGTCTTGCTGACCAGTTAGGTCGCTCATTTGGGGGACCACAAAGGTCGCTCATCTGGTCGACCAATGAGGACACTCATCTAGTAGACTAGTGAGGTCACTTTTATGTATGACCACTTAGGTCACTCTTCTAATTAACCAATAAGGTACACTCATCATATTCTTTGGGTCATAGCCAGTTGTAGGTTTCCCTCTTTCCCGTGCACATGATTCTAGGAAAATATAATCCTCAATTGATTGGTCATATCTAGAATATTATGGACTCTAATATATAGTATTATCAAAGGACCTTGTCATCACAAGGGTCCCAAACCTATAGAAAACACATCAATCAGACACTTCAGTTGAGAGTTACAGATGTTTGAGCGAAAAAGGGGGGTCAATTGGGCCCGGGCCCAGTCTGACCTGATCTGACTGACGAACACCAAGCCAACCCAATTAGACCAACCCATACCATCCATTTGGGATTGCCCAAGACTTAATAGGTCCTATTAAACCCAATTTCCAATAGTTATGGCCCTTCTGGATGGGCTTGACCCGCTGGCTTTAACCCCGACTGAATCACAATGGGCCGATGGCACTCACCCAAGACGCGGATGCTACCGCCGTGTCCCACATTCTGATGCACAGTCGGCCCGTTCTATCCATCAAATCAAAACACCTGCGACATTGTTCTAGTTCATTATGTCAGCACTGTGCCCAAGGCCATAACCTCCTTCACATAAATATCCACATGGATGCGACTGTCGCTGCCGCCGTGACGCACAACCTATGCCACCGGCACCAGCGTGATTGGGGATTTTTTTGTAGTCTAATGGATTCACTCTGATGGTCAGTTTTCAAGTCTAGAAAATGTTTCAAATCCCTTGGTATGACCATATCATTGATGTGGTCTTGTAAAATCATTTTGATTCCTTCTGCCATAAAGTGCTCGATTGACATTACCTCACGCACCAGTTCAATCCACTCATCGTCGTCGTCGTCACAACACATTCAAGCCATGTACATCTAAGATCCTTTATTATCAGATCGTTACAATACATGGTGATCAGGGAATGATCATTTTTTCATATCCTTTATGATAATTGATAAGGTTATTATGTGGTGGTCGAGCAGTCTGGGACTTGCAAGGCTAAGTTGTTTTGGGCTTCTCTGCTCACCTCAGCCATGGGTTTGCATTGCAGGACGAAGCCAGAGCAATGTTATAGGTCTTCATGCTTTTCCACAAGAAGGAAATTGTTATCTTAGAGGTGGAAACAGACTCGAAAATCCATTATAACGTTTTTCAAGGCCTTTACCAACTCTGTGGTGGATTTCCTATATCATAAGATAAGGCATGAAGATGATCAATAACAGCATCAAAGTGAGACACTCTTGGAGGGAGGGGAATAGTGTTTTAGATCACCTAGTTTCACAGGAGTTCACTAGATCTGATCAGGTATGCCTCTACAATGTGCACAATTTGAATCTCGATGGTCTTAAACTAATTATTGGGTATTCCCTCATCCTTCATTATTTTAGACCTCCTTCGGCACTTCCCCTTCTCGGGGGGGGGGGGGGGGGGTTGCTTATTTCTGGTATTTGACTTTTTCTCAATAAAAAAATGAATGATGATGAGGAGAGATAGATAGAGAGATAGAGGGGATAACAAATAACACCCAAATTGAACAACATAGACTTTATTCGTGGCAGCCCAAGATTGTTACAAATAGAGGGATTATAAAGTATAAGGTTATAAATCAATATGACCCAACATCATCCAGCAAATATTATTCCCCATCCCCACAAATATTAATCACCCACATATTAACTTGTTAGATATTTTATTCTCATTCATAATTTAGAGTGGAGGATGGTGGGAAATCAATTAACTAATGATTTAAACCCCTACCTGGTTGGAGTTCGATTGTAGGACTAATCCGTCACTGAAGGTGATTTTTCCATGAAGGTCCTTAGTCAATCGTTAGGGAATAAATCTATCAACGTAGAGTGGGAAGTGCTCAACACCATTGTCAATCATCACTCATCAATAGTTAATGGTATTCCTCTAGATATCCAGAGCGTTTCTCCCCTTTCAATGATGCACCCCTCGTTAAAAAACTAAAGGAGGTAATGCCTTTCTATTACAAAGGAATTGCATCATAATTATGATTATTCATTAATGAGGTTCATTAATGAGATTTATTGTTGCCTCATCGCAACACCATAGTGTTTAAGTGCCACTACTTAACAACGATGGAATCAAAAATAATAATATTTTATGTTATTTTATTTTTTTCTTCTAATTTTTTTGAAGAAATAACTTTCACCCTTGACCTGCACCGGTTCAGGTTAAGATCTCCTTAAGGGAGACACACCCCCAATAGCTCAGCGGTACTCTCATATTTCCAATCTAAGTTACCATTTAAGAGTTATAAGGATTTTTAATTAAAAAAATTTTACTTAATTTTTTATGTCCAAAAAATAATTTCCTTTATTTGATCATGGTGGCCAATGTTAGGCTATTTATAGGTGAATCTCGATGCTATGAGTTCAATGGTGTCCTATGATTTTCGATCCGGGCACTAGTTTGAATGTTAGAAAAACCCACCCACATGATTATTTAACAAACCTCAAAAAATTCTAAAAATATGCTCAAGTGACTTCGGGCATTATAACTAAATACTGTCTCAGAGCCTAGTCTCGAAATAATCCCATTTAATTTAAAAAAACAATACATCGAATTTCTGGGGTATTACATTCCTTATTATATTTTTATATATTTTATATTTTTTTATTAATAACTATAACTAATTTTTAAGTACTTATTATTTGAGAGGATGAGAGTGGTCGTCCCATATAAAAAAATAAGTACCATGAACTATACATTATTAGGGATAACCCACAATTATTTTCTTCTCATATTTCATGCATATACTTATATATTTAATCTAGCAGTTGAGAGCTACGATGTTGGATAAAATGTCATCCTACTCACACCCTTCATTTTAGATTAAGTGGATATATTATTTTACTTATTGTATGTTAGGTACTTATGATTATGATTTTAGACATATATATTCTTTATTTCTTAAGGTTTTGGTTACTACACCCTCATCCAAACTAATATGATTTTTTCCTAATGTTTCAAAATATATATTTTTTCTTCCATGAATTTCATATCCTATAATGAATATAACTCATTCCCTCAAACCCTGTTATATGGGTCAAGAAGATAATTAAACCGAAAACATATAGAATGCATCATACTCCTTCACTTAAGAGATAATATCCATGTTTTAATCCACCAATCTAAACTTTTTAATGATCTCAAAGGGCCTATACCACATCAATAACATAATTTTTATAACAATATTCTGTTTTAATCTATGAGTAAAGAAAACAACATTATATAAAATAAATTTCAATGAAAGAATTCATAACCTCACCATATTTTCTACAAAAGACCATACCAATTCAAAATAAAAACAAATAAGAATACTCATGTATAGTTAATGGATAAACATAATTTTGAATTCTCTAGTGATCATCATCCTATTTGATCAAATTATCCACAAATTGAAATTATGTAGTATCATAAAAATGTTTTATCAATATATTCATTTATTTTTAATGAATTTTTTTAACAAGCCTTCCTTATAGAATACAACTATCCAATAGCATATATGATACAAAACACCGAGCCAAAACGATCCACAAAATATTATTAATTAAATATGGTAATTAGAACCTAGGTGCTAAACTAGCGGGAATGGATAAAATTATCTGAAGAATGAAATATATTTAACATTCTTAATGATTTAAAAATAATCTATTAACAATTATAAGATGTGTACACATTTTTTTAGTAAATTTATTTTATGCTTCTCAAATACGTTTCTTATAAAACGTTTACTATCATTCTGTGTGACACAATATTATAATTAATTTCTAGAAATTATATAAATTAAATTTTATAAAATAATATCATATTTTAATATCATCATATCGAAGCTATAATTGGGTTATTTTTTGGGATTTTTCAAAATATATTCATTTTCTAGTGAATAGTGAATAATACTTATTTTTATAAAAAATGTAATTTAATTGAAAGAATTTTCAAATATTCACATTAATATAGTTTTTTTAAGTAATGTTAGTTATCTTATATTATTAATATCCATTTTTTGAATCATTTTTAAAATTAATTTTGAAATAAAAATATTTTTATGTATAAATATGTTTTCTTCTAGAAAAAAATATTTTTTAAAAAAGTGGTTTCATCGTGTTTTTTTAACATATTTATAAAAAATAGTTTATTCCACTTATAGGTATTGAGTATTAAAAAAATTTATTCCCTATTTTTAATCAATAGGATATAATTTGGAAAATAGGAACCATTTATTATTTAGAATTGAGAATAATATCCACGGTAAAATTTATCACCACACTAAAGTGTAAATGATTTTTATCTTGGACAAAAATAATTTATAAGGCCATATGTTTCATCATAATTACTATTGGAATAATTTAATTCAACACCAATCAACTTAGGCCCAAAATGGACTATTTTAATGGAAACTTGTCCATGAAATTGACCCTTATAATATTTAATTCAATAAAGATAAAAAATGCCAGTCTCTTAGTTTTAAATACCTATTATGTGTCCACAAATGGAAGAAAGAAAGTTATTAACGAATATAAATTTAATTTTTTATGAAATTTAAAATTATATTAATAATTATAATGCATTTATAATTTTTAGTAGTTATATATTTGTCTTAAATGCATTCACAATGTAAATACAATATTTTTCAATTAATAAGAAACTAAATTAAATGATTTTAAAAAAATACTATAAGTGATATAATTTGAGAAATTCATTGTGTTCCAGGAATTTTCATATATTGATATGATATATTATATATTTTTAAATGAATTATGTTAGAAATAAAATGTTTTCATGAGTATTTAATGTCAAATTAAATGAATAGTGTAAAAATTGACATTAATGATAAGTTATCGAAATAATATATTATTAATTATTTAAAAATAATTAGAATATTTAAAAAGGAAAAGGGGGTACTATATGGTTTAAAACTTCATCCATTTTACACATATGAGTAAATAGTCACATTATATGTAAAATTATAGCCCTCTAAGGGTGAAAAATATGTTATTACAGTTAATGTTAAAATAAGTCAGGTAAGGGGATGAACCAGAATATAAGGTTTAAACCGCCACCATAACTAATACATATAACACTAGTTAATGATATTTTAACTATATCCTACCCATAGATCAAATAAAACTCCTTTTGAAGGCATTTTGGGATAAATAAATACTTTATTTTAATTTACTCTGTTATAAAATTCCAAAATATCCCATCTACTCAACTATAAAAGGAAATATTTCTTTAACATAGTTACACCACATTAAGAAAATTAGATAGACTAATATATACCCATTACAATTAGGAACATTCTTATGAATGTTCTGGATTTTTTCCCTCTATAAAATGCATACCCAATATTTTTTAAGAAATGATCTAAAAGAGGTCTCCCAAAGAATAGGTAATTGTTTTACCTGACATTTTCAATCAATTTAATCGTATATCTCTTATAAATATGTGTTATTTATAATAAAATAAAAAATTCATTTTGTAAAATATGATTTAATTTAATTATAATTATGAAATCTATTTTACCCATCTTCTTAGTCATCAACTGGGATGTGAATGTTTTGCTAGCATGTTTGTACAACTTAGCATCTCCACATAGTGATGCTATTAATTTTTCATCACCATCATTGATGGATGGATTCTATTATGGGTTTAAAATTTATATATAAAATTAATTACATAATTATAACTCTTTGATAAAAATATTATATCTACCTTCTTAACATAAAACTACTGAGAAATGATAACGCCACTCGTGCATATGTGTGAACTGCCACCTTCACAAAGAAATGGGACTAATTTTTTATTTCATAAATGGAATGGTATTTAGGATAGATTTGATTAGTATATATGATTTAAATCATTTAATATTATTTCTTAAATGGTGAATTTTTATTTAACTATCTTTTTTTCATCCATCAAAAAATGGAAACAACATCCATGCATACGAAGTCCTACTATTTCTATGATGGTGTAATTTAATTTACATATCTATATTTTATGGGTTATAATAAATATTTATTTAATGATTATATATTATATTTTTCATTATTAAAATTCTTTCAATTATTTAACCTTTTTAAATGTAAATAAAAAGAAACTACTAAACTAAACAATACAATAAAAACAAAAAATTTATTACTCAAAACAATTACTTTTAACAATGAATTATTACGAAATGGGTGATAAAAATTATAAGTCACAAATGGTATGATATATATTATTATTGTTCTAAAATATATTTATAATAAATAATTAAATATTATATAGTAGGTTCATATATATACAAATGGAAATTATACATAAGTTATGGTTTTATTTCACAATTTCATCATTATATGGGATAATTAATGTTTATGTCCCCGATGGAGGAATATGTTTCTTCCATATCCACTATGTAATTGAAATTTTTTAAATAATATTTAAATTATTCTCCCAAAAAAAATTAATGTCATTTTTACCAATTTTTTACTTTTTATAAAATTGTTGGAAAGGAATCGACATATTGTTTTTCGAATTAGCTACTTTTTATCCTTTTAACAACAATGTAAAATGAATGATTTCTTATCTTATATATCCTAAATTACTTTTACAATGATCTTTTTAATGTAATTTTATCTGTTTCAACATCCATTGTTGAATATTATTCTTTACTAAGTTTATTCTCTTATGATACCTTCTACCCTATTTTATTCTATAATTTATGATCAGTTTTTCTAAGGATGTACTATTTTGATACCATTCTCTATATTACTCTAGATAGTTTATGATTATGTATATTGATTCAGGTACTTATTAACATTCCATATGGTTAATTCGAAATAAATTATTATGTTGATTATGTTTCACCCCTTTAAATTGAGTAATGAATTATACACATTATGTGACAGTGAGGCCCTATATATCCCTTTTATACATCTTTGGGTATCATGAGGCATATTAGTTTGTTTATTAGTTGAGGCATTACCCATGTATGTATGTTTTCTTGGAATGAGGCTTGGATGATATTTTTTTGATGTCTAGAATTATTTATTTCCCCATTATGAGATTTTCAATTTTATTCCCATGTTATTATATTATTAGTTATGATATCTATTTCTATATTTCAAGAGCACGTGATTATTTTTATGAGATTATTTTATCATTATTTAGTCTGCCAAATTATTAGTCATAGTTATGTTAATGATTATATGAAATTTATTTACATATATTTATATTTCCATATTTTTATACTTTATTTATTCATGTTATGTTCTACTTTACACATAACCTTACTGAGAATCAGAGATCACCCCTTTCTGATGTTTACTTTTCCCATGGATGCCAGTAAATATTTTATGACTGAAATGAAGGGATATGCTAAATGGAATAATGGTGTAGTCAATGAAAAATCCATGTTGTGTTATGTTTTATAATTTAATGAAATATTCAACTATTAATATTGTTTGACAAGACTAATAAACTATTATTTCATTGGGTATGTGATTAATTGTATCTAGGGAAAATTTCACAAATTAACCATAGACAATGGGAAAGTAATGTAAGGGTATTTATAGTTAGCATATGATAATGTTTACAAGAATCCATGGGAACTAGATATTAGAAAACATAGTTTATTTAACATAACTATATGTAATAATTTGAGAATATTCCAAATAAAACCAAGATTATTATTTTGTGATTAGTTATACGTAAATATTTTATTTTTGTAAAGTGTTTCACTAGATTATAAATTATACATTAGAATTCATAATCTAATATAGTGTATTATTTTTTTTACAAATGGCTCCTATAAGAAGGAATTAAATCTGTATCAATCTACATAATATGTATAGGGATACCCCTCATAGTTTTGATAATAAATATAGAGTTGGAGATACACCAATATTGGTAAAAAAATATTATAATATTCGGATAGCTTTTCTCGGTTATGACCAATAACCATTCCCATATAGAGGCGTTTGGTGATCCAAAACATGGTGTAACAATGTTATAATATTTCATGCATCATCAACCTCAAACATTTAATGAAACTACAAAACCATTGGTAGATGAACAAAGGGTATGTTCCATATAAAATATATTTCTCTCTTTGGTAAGTAATAAATGTGAGAATATTATTGTGGATGTTTATAATCACTAAGGGGATGATGATAAATGGTGTTCATTGATTCAAAGAACTAAGGTATAAGAAGAAATAACAAACACTAAGTGGAAGTATTTGAAGCTAATATTCTTGGAAAAATATATTCATCATGAATAATGAGTGGATATGGAGAGAAAGTTATTTAATTTAAGTCAAAATAAATGTAAAAATATTTTAAGGTTAAATCTAAAATTAAAAGGTTATCATGTTACACCACAAACTATGTTCATAATCCAAAGAGAAATATTGGCCACTTATTTGATGGTATTAATCAACCATTCAAAGGAAACTTGTAACCCAAACATTTTCCTCATATGAGAATATAGTATCATGTGATATTAGATAGAAAATAAAATTTCCATGTCTTAGAGCCTCTATCGGAAGAAATAAAAGAATATAACAAGATAAAAATGGATAATGGGAATAAAGAAAATATGGTATTTACCACATGTTATAATTGTGTAAATAAGTAACCTAGTACTTGCTTGAATAAAATGGGTGTTTGATTCAGGTGTGGAGAGAAATACCACCATGATTTTGATTAAATGGGTAAGAAATTACCACTAATGTTTAGTGTTTTCACTATAATAATATGGGGCACTATGAAAATTTATTCCCTAAGATATAATGTAATATACCTTATAATAGTTGGGATAAAGGTCAAATTTATTCTATTACTACTATTTAAGTGGGATGATATAGGTGATTATGTATTTTTAATCAATAATTATGTTGTTGAATTATTTTTTATCAATAAAATTTTAATTATAAGAATCATGAAAATTATAAGGATTGTACTAATGAAGTAAGGATATTTTGGGTGGAAATGATAAATAATTAAATTGATTAGTGGTAACACTATATTTTTGGATAATGTATGAATAAGGGAAATATAACCCTTAATGTGTTCTTATGTGGAGATAATAGTTTTAGTTAGGAAAAAGGGAATATTGACACTTAAAAAGTTATTGGGGTTTTATATTTTACATTGAAAATGGTTAGTGATTTGATATAGAAGTAACTTATAGTGGTGGTTATTATAGTTTTGATATATGGGGATATATAGAATAAGAGATGAGTTAATGGTGATTCATGTTATTCGTATATGTGATCAAGGTATTCACAATTTTTGGATTGAGACATTTGAACTACTTTTTTGTCTAGAGATAAAATTTTAATAAAATTATTGGATTTTAAATTTTTTCGGTAATATTTTGGAGGAGTATTATGGTTATAAACTTATGGAATTAATTAAGTTGAAGTTTTTATATTATTATATTTGTTTAATTTATAATGTATAAAATTGGATAAGCGATGAAAAATATTTTGAATTTAGTAAATATTTATATGCTAAAGGAACTAGTTATGTACTTTATGATTAGTTAAATTTTCATTAAGCCTAAAAGTAGAGTATTTATTTATCTGTAATATCAAATCCTAGTGTATGTGAAGAAGGGTGAATTGATCGAAGCACAACCAAAAGATGAGATTTTAATTATGTCGAAGAATGAAATAAAGTAAGTTTACATTATTGTGAGATTTATTTGGATTTTTATAGAGTAACTTATATCTTGAAATATGATATCAAAATAAAAAGATTACCTTTTTAATTTTCTTACTGATAAAAAATGGTCTTTTAACCTACTACAGGTTTTTAGATTTTTATGGTAAAATTTCTCATCAACATATTCACAATAATTATCTATACATACTTATGTTTAATTTTCCTCTTCAATATCCATATATTAAATTCCCAATGATTTTATACTGTTATCAATCCTTTTTTTGAAGTGACCTTAATATTTCCATTCACATTTTTTTGAAGATAATGTTGTATTAACAATTTTTACAATGTTAGTTTTCTACCAAGTTATTTTCTATTTTAAAAAACATTCTTTCCAAAACATTTTAAAATAGTGTGAGTGTAATTTAATTTAGGTGAGGTAATTTAACACCCGGATATCTCAAAATAACATTATGATCAATATCATATACGACCTACAACATCGAGCCTAAATGAACCTGAAAATATTATTATTTAAACATGTTAGTTATAACCTAGATGACAAATTGGTTTCCCTTAAAGTATTAAATGAAATATGAATTTTTAAAAAAGTTCCAATAGAAGGATAATAATTTATTAATTATTAGTAAATAATTATTCAATTTTTTGTAATGTTAATTAATACATAATACTTACTTTGCTTCGAAAATATTTTTTATTCATATTTTTTATAAAGTATATTAATTAGTATTTGGAAATTATATATATTTTATTTTTATAAAAATAATACAGTATTTTTAATCATAATTTGAAAATTATCTTAGGTTTATTTTTTTGGATTTTTCTAAAATTATTGACTTTCCATTGAATAATAAATATTATTAATTTTTATAGAAAATTTTATTTTTGTTGAAAGAATTTATAATTTTTCATTTTATTTTAAAATGGTTTAAAAGAATAATTACCTCTATTAAATTAATAAAATAAAATTAGGTTCATTGGAATCATATATATTATATAATTTAGTATAAAAACATTTTTTACATAGAATTTCTATTTTCTAAAGAAAAAAAATTGTATTTGTATAAAACAACAATTTTGTGGAGTTTTCTGCACTATTTTTTTAAAATAAATGTATTGAAATTATATGTTTTAAATTTAAAAAAATTTATTCAATATTTGGAATCATAAAGGTAAAAATTGGTAAATATGACCATTTTATCTGTAAGGATTATTAATTGTAACCATATATGATTTATCAACTCAGTAATGTGCAAATCCGGGAAATTTAGGTTAAAAATAAGTTACAAGTCTATAATTGTCCATTATGATTCTTATTGGATGAATCTAATTCTATCCTTATCACCAAAATATATAAATTTACTTGTTTAATGGATAAAGTTCCATTAAAATTACCCCTATAATATTTAAATCAATGAAATTAACAAACATCCACTCTTTTATTTTTAAATATATATTCTGAGTCCACATAGGCAAAAAATAAAGTTATGAATGGATATAAATTAGAATTTTTCAAAAATTATATTATATTCATAATGATAATTTAGTTATAATTTTCAGTAAATATATAATTATATTAAATTCTTTTTCTAGGTTAATACAAAATTTATTTAATAAATACAAAAAATAAATGATTTTAAAAATATTAAAAGTTATATAATATGAGTTATTTAGAGTTTCAGACAATTTTCATAGATAAATATGACATTTTATTTATTTTTAAATGAATTATATAAGAAATATATCTTTTCAGGATGTATTTAAAGTCCAATTAATTAAATAGTATCAAAATTGAAATTAATGATAACTTATCAAAATAATATTTCATTACATTATATAAAAATAAATATAAACATGAAAAAGGATTTAGGGGGTAATATATGATCTAGATTCTACCTATTCCTGACTTATTAGTCAATGGACACATATATGTAAAATTATAACTCATTAAGAGTGAAAGATACGTTGTTGTGGTTAATGTTAAAATTGCTTAATTATGGAGTTAAACCAAATGATAAGGTTTAAAACACAAAAACAATAAGTAAATTTTTTATTAGAGGATAAAACTTTAACCATTTCCATCCATAGTTTCTAATACATAGACACTTGGATTCATTTTGTCTAGATAATAACTTTATTACAGTTTAATATTTTATGAAATTCCAAAAGAGGCCCTGAAAATAATTACAATATGGCATGTCTTCCTTCACATCATTACACCACATTGAGAAACATTTAATAACCATGATCCAGAAATTAATCATTTATAAATACTTATCTAAGTTCTATATTTTTGGGTCTTCATAAAATACAAACCCTAGGTTCCAAAAGAAATGATATAATATAGGTATCCTAAAGAATATGCAATTTTACTCTTTCAATTTATTTCAACTTCTACCTCCTTTAAATATATGGTATTCATCATAAAATAATAACTTTTGTATAAATTTTTTTATAAAGTGTTATTATTATTAAACCACAATTAATCACCTCCTTTTCCATCGAATGCGATGTGAAATTATTTCTCACGCGTGCATTAGATATACCATCTCTAAGAAACAATACAATTCATTTTTCATCACTATTTGTTTGGATGATTAATATGATTTATTTAATGTATATATTTGATCATAATGACATAATTATAAATTTATAATGATAATATCTTATCTAAATTATTTACCTCCAATATTCTGCAAAGCAATGTTTTTGCTCGTGCATACGTGGGGAGGACCACCTCCACAAATCAATGTTGTTCGTTTTTGAATTATATTTTACATGGATGGTAAGAAAGATTAATTTTTTTAATATATATGATTTATATTATGTAATAATTATTATTTAATGAATTATTTTTATTTTAAAATATTATTTTCCATCTGTTAAAAAATTTAAAAAGTGTTTATTCATAGGTACAACCTTTCATCTCTATGAACGACGTATTTCATTTTCAATATCCAATATTAATGGAATACTCTATAAAAATATATAATTAAAATATATTATATTTATATCATTTTTTAAATTATTTATATGATTTGTCTTTGATAAACCAAAAATCAATATATCTATCAAATCAAATCATTTAAGAAAAATGAAGTAGTTATTACGTGAAATAGTTGTTATTGACAATGAATTGTTAAGAAGGGTGATAAAAGATAAAAATTAAGTCATAAATGGTTTTATACATAATATTATGGTTCTAAAAATTTTATATAACATATATATATATATATATATATATATATATATTGGAGGTCCAAAAATGTACAAACGAAATCAGACATGATGTAAGGGTTTATTTCATAATCTCATCGTTATTAAAAATTATTTATTTTAAAGTCACCGTTGGAGGAATATTTTTTTAATATATATATTATAAAAAAAAATATTTAAATAATATTTATATTACTATTAATTTATATAATATTATATTTTTACTCATTTTATACTTTTCTAAATATGGTTTAAAATGTATTTTCTTATCGTTTTCTAAATGAGGTACTTTTCATACATTTTATAACAGAGTGATTATAATGTTTTTTAACCTATATTAAATATTTTTATAACAATCATGAATATATGTTATTTGAAGCATCATTTATATGTTTTCAATATTCTTTTCAAAGATAATGTATTCCCCTATATTTGTGATATCCATATAAAAAGGGTATTTTACACAAGAATTATCCATAGATGTTTTTAATGTATTTACATATATGTCAACATCCACTATTTAATATTATTATTTAATGAGGTATTTATCTTATGATACCATATAATATAATTTAATTAATGGTTTATTCTTTATTTATCCTGTGATTCAAAAATATTATACCATTCAATATATTATACCGGATGGTTTATGATTATGTATATTTAATAGTGTAATTATATCATTTCATATTCTTGTTCCAATATGAATTTCATTGTTGATTAGGTTTGAATGCCTTCATTAGAGGAATTAATTGGAAATAGTTATTGATGATTAGGACTTGATATATCTCCTCAATGCAATAGTAGGTCTCATGGTACAAAATAATTTGTGTATTTGCTGAGATTGTATCCATTTTAGTAAGATGTATTCGAACAAGGCATCGATGGTATGTTTTTTATGTCCCTAATTATTCATTTTTTCCGTATTATATACATTAATTTACTAAATCATGATTATTTTATTATTTATTATATCAATGGATATGTTTCAAGATCAAGTGATTATTTATATGAAATTATTTTATCATTATTTATTAACCCCGCATTATTTTTCATGATTATGTTTTTTATTAAATGGAATTTTCTATTAGATATTTACCTTTCCATATTTTTAATAACTTATTTATTCATTTTAAATTCTTATTTTTGTATAACCTTACTGATAATCAGAACTCACCCATATCGTATGTTTATATTCCCTAAGGATGTCAGTATGTGTATTCTGATCGATATTTAAGGATATACTAAAAGTAATAATGGTGTACTCAAATAAAATACTATTTTGTGTTTTATTTTCATGTATAATGTAATAGTAAACTATATATCTAGTTTTAAAGGATTTATAAACCATTTGATCCTTTGGGATTTTATTTCATGTATCTAGTTCCTATGTAATAATGTTATCACGAACTCTTGGTACTGGGGTCAGGGTATTTACATATACATAAAATGTTTACCCTGCCTTATGGATTATTCCTCAAAGGGAAGTCATTTTATCTACCAAAATAGATTTCATATATTATTATATAGTGATACCAGTGAATTTTTATTTATAGGAAAATAAAAATTAATTCTGACTCTAGTAAATCATCTTTCTCTACTATACCTTCCATTTTCATTCAACAACATTTTGCCTCATAGTCATAGTGAATTCATAATATCTAAAAACTATTTTTTATCATCTTATCAAAAATTAAGAGTCTCCAAATAACCGTAAAATTATTTCTCATTATTTCGTATAGGTATGTGGTTTCAGATAACACCTATAAAGTTGAAATATAGAAATGTAAACTATAAAACCATGTATAGGTATCCAATATTGTCCAATAATTCATCCACTTGAGGATAAAAAATACCAAACATAAAGTCGAAAAGTTCATAGATATGAATATGACATAAAACAATCAATATTATAATTGAATAAGACAGATAATCATGAAATAATCCCCTATTGAGACTCAAACAAATCTTCTTTTTGATTAATGGATCATCAGGAAAACAATATCAATATTTCAAAAAGAAAAATATCATTCCATATTAACCCATGGTAATAGGTTATACATCTCTTCCAAATATGATCATTCATAATGACATTATAGTGGTTTGTTAACATATTGTCTTAACATCATGTTGTAATAATCCTACCTAAATTTACTCATCTCTACCTCAAATTGAGTGTTATATGACCTGAAGAACACCTCCACATATGTTAGAGGCTACCGACTAGAATTATATTTCTTAGGTGTTACCATGGGAAGAATTTACCCTAATGTTGTATTAAAATAAAAACATAAAATATCCATAAAATAAATAATAATAAATATATTTAACAAAAACAATCAATCCATAAAAAATGAAATGTTGAATCACAAAGTCAAATTTCACAACTGATCACTCACTTGGGAAATCACATATACAAAAAAAAATAATAGAAACACATATAGGGTATAGTACCATCCTTATGCTTATTCCCATTTATCTACTAAATCTTGAAAAGATATCTTAAAGAATGATTCCATCCTTGGTTTCATCCCAACGTAAAAATATAAATAATGTGTTCTTATCAGACACCCGAGTGCGATGGATGCCCAGGAGGGGTGTGAATACCACTCAGTAGGCCACCACCTATATTGTCTCTAACATTATCAAAAAATTAGTGCATTAGAATTTTATTTTATGATAATAAAAATATAGATATTTAAATTCTATTATATAATCGTCATAGGTCATATGGTTTTATGGTGACCCTTAAGGTCGACCATACCTACTTTATCTTGTGTAGGAGTGTCTCTAAGCATGTAACTTAAGAATTAGGGGGATACAAGTGAAATATCAATTTCAAATGAATATAAATGAATGAGTATATATGATCACTCATTGGGAAAAGTGATCTATTTTCTTTATCTCATATATACAAGTCTCAAGCGAGAAAGAGACCCACACAAAAATTTCCAGAATAGGGTAATCAGGGGGGAAGAATGAACCCTATTAAAATATCATACAAATAATCTCTTAGGGGAAAGGGTCCCACCCATATGATCTCACTAAAAATAGTAATGGGTAAATATCACCCCCACCTAAATCATAGAAACATTGTTCATGAGAGTAAAGTGGACCACCCACTAATATTAGGAATAACACACCTAGGGGATGCGATGTCCACATAACAATCCCATACAACAAAATTCATGGGTGAAAATAATTCTACCCAGTGATATCAATATTAACAAACCTGTGGGACGTACGACCTTCCCAATAATATAATATAACTAAATAAACTTGGTAAATCCAGTGAACTCAAAGATCTCATGAATAAAAAATATGAGGGAACTTAAATATAATGTATAATATCATATAAAATATTATAGGGGATAGAGAGGACCTTTTTATGTATTTATAATAAATCTAGTGGATAATTGGTCAGCCTAGTAATGTCTCATATAAATATATGGGAGAAAAGTACCTTCCCAGGAGATATCTCTTGTATACATCTGGGGGAAAAGAAACCAAAAAATGTAACATCATATATAAATATATTCATTAATTTAGTGTCCCCCAAATGAACATAACACATAATTACTAGGTCATCCAATGAATATTGAAATGTATTTTTCAACCATATCTATACGAGGATACAACAATACTGGTCTGTAGAGACCCAAATCTTTATGTACATGGACATTACATTACTTTTGGGGAATACTTAATACATGAAAAAAACAGACTCTCAAAGATCGTATTAGTTTAGTGTCTTTGGAAACTTAGAACGTAATCTTCTAATCATGGTGAAAGATCTTCAACATCTCCCATAACAATCTTCCAATTTTGGTTTTCTTACCTAAAACCTTTCTTTATATCCCGGGGAAAAGAAAACATAAAAAGGTTGAGCTCAAATGCTCATTATGGGTAAACATAGAGAACATAAAACAATCCATAAACATTTGAATGCAAAAACGTGAACATAAAATATAAACATCAAAATCTTGAGCAAAGACAAAAATCTTGGAAGTACGTAAGGAATATATCATAATGGACCATCAATCATGATAAAACTGCATGGGAATAAATCATGTGATTTTGGAAACCATTAAGCACGTGTTATGATTTCCATAGTAGCCAAGGCATTATTGCCATGACCATCTTAGTGGACAAAGTCCCTTTCTGAATCGATATCACTCCTCGTTTCAATCCTATAACTCTGAACCAGATTAACTTACTGTTCCTGCCATGTCTATCTCATGAAATATAAATCTTTACCCATTTCATTAGAAGGAGATATAGATCCCACCCATCTCATAATGAAATCATTCTTACTTGTTCCACAAAATAAACATAAATCATTCATCATAACCCAAAGAATAATATGGGTTTCATAAACATCATCCCATCATAAAATAATCCATATAAAACAAATGGATATCATTTCATCAAGATAATAATCAATCCATGTAAATAATAGATACTTTATACTTGAAACATAATCATACAAAATAATGTCATCTTAGATGGAAAATAGTTTTGATAAAACACTTGAAATGAATTCTTGATAAAAATATCCTTTTTTTCAAAATCATTTTCTTGTCACAAAATACCATGCAATTTTAAAAGAAAATAATTTTGTTGAAAATAATCATGAAATCATTTGTTGGAAGATTCATGAAAATGAGGCTTTATGAAACCGTAAAAATCCGTTCATGTCGTATAAGTTAAAAAATATTCTTCTCGTACTTTTTCCGGAAAACTCAAAAAGTACCTCATATGGTAAACAAAAGAAATATTCCTTAAAAACTATGTAGTAAAATTAAAAAATGGGTGAAAAGGAATTTAAACATACATGAACCTATTTTTAGAAAACAGGGTCATGGATGATAAATATAACCCCGGTAAATACTAATCAATAAACAATCTCGGAGAAAAACGACATTGGAAAATGTATCCCTTACCTTATGTATGATATGATCCGTATGTATCAGAACCTCATGTATAATGATTTTAATAATGTCATTTAATTATTACAGAATCATATTCATTGTTATGATATCATATATAGTATACTTATGACTTTATATTACCCGTTATTTTGTAAATTCTATATAAAAGAAGTGATTTGGGGAAAATCGTTTCATTTATTGTACGTGCTTCGACTTGTTGTTCTTAATATTATTACTTATATCCTGATTTAATTAATTCCAGAATGTAAAAAATTATTTATATATAATATATATTCAGAATACACATATATATATGATAGATAGATAAATGGAATGAAATACACCGTTCATGGAGACGGTAGACCGTACGTACACATGAACGCTGATTTCATTTCCTTATTGAATTGAATGGAATTAAGTAGATGACATAAATATCTATATACATAAATCTAGTATCATTATTAAGTCGTATATTTCATTATTATTCATTATATATAATTTATAATCATTCATGAATTGTTAACATGGAGAATGAATCTCATCGTGTTGTGGAGATGGTAGTCCGTACGTACGCACGAGAGATGATATCATTCTCATGATCGTGGAATTGTATTTTAGTGTATGTATGATATTTTAGAATCAATATCACTTTACAATAATCATATATAGTTATTTATTTACACCATTATACCCATCCATGTAAGGTGGTGGTTGAAAACAGATTACTCCACGGCGCGGAAATGATATTCTATACGCACGCACACGCATTGATTTCGTTTTCTATAGGATGGATAGAAGGTGAAATAGGGTTGTTTCATATTTATAATAACATATCAGTATATAAGTAATACTGATGTTATTAATTTATAAATATACAACTAAAGAAGAAGAAGTAGAAGAATAATGAAACTTGAGAGAATCGGAAGAATAGATTACCTCTTCTTCGAGGAACCTCCTTTAAGCTACCTCTTAAGGAAGTAGAGTTGGACTTCTGGGAAGACCAGAACCTCCAGAATGTTTCCAGGGAAGGGGAGAAGATAAATGGGCAGGTTTTTTCCGAGCTACAAGGCTCAAAATGGTGTGAATAGAAGAGGGAAGGGGTTCCCTTTTTATAAGAGAGGAGAGGGGCACCTTTAGTAACCTAAGAAATATTAATTTATAATAAATTCAACCTCACTTAAAAACCTCCAAAAATGACTCCAATCCGAATATTAGATAAGATAGGGTTGTAATATCATCAACCAATAAAATTTAGACATGTTGGAAATTTATTTTAAACATTATCAACTTGATTTATCCTTATTTAATATATTTAATTTTATTTGTGGTAATAAGATTCTAATTTTAAAATTGTTATAAATAATTACTTATGTATTTTTAATTGTCCATAATTGGATAATTTATGACCTTTTAGAACATAGAAATTTCAATTTATAATTTTTAAATGTTTTTGTGATTTTTAAACAATTTTATAATATGTTATTTTTATAAAATAACAATACTGTCAATTTTGACACTATTAATTTATTTTAATTTAAATAAAATCCAACCATATTTCATTTAAACATTGTGTGTGTATATATATATACTCATTGTTGCATGAAATAACTTCTATCAAACGAAAATGAAATTGTGTGTAACACGATCCAAGATTAGTGTTGTGTATACTGCAAGCTAATACGATGTTGTGTATAGAACAAACTGATTTTCGTGTCGCGTAGAACACAAGAAATCAATGAAATTAAAAATAGTAATTCTCATAAAATCTTGGGTTTTTACATTCTACCCCCCTTAAAATGAATTCCTCCCTTGAGATTCGTCGGGGTTATAAATTTTTTACTACTTGAAATTTTCTTTAATAGAAACTCATATCGTAAAAAAGAATACTAAAGCTTAATTTTAAAAACTAATATATGAAATGTCATGGTTACCCAAATCAACTTATCCCTGGGTTTCCACATAGGAGAACATAGGTGAAAACATGGATATGTAAGAGAAATTTATCCATCAAGGTCTGATAGAGAGTGGTAGAGAACATGGCTATGAAAAATCCAACAATCACAAATCCATAAATTTGTGATGATCTAAGGTACCATCTGATTCATCGTATATGAGGACACTATGACAACATTTTTTGTTTTAAAGATCATTTCCCTAATGTTGAAGAATTTGAATTAGAATAAATACTTACTTTATTTCGGTACAATCTCACTGTTGTTCATGCCTTGAACAATTTCAACTTTATCTCTTAAAGAAATGAAGTTGAATTTTTCATTCTTGAAGTGTTAGCAGATCATATGATAGAATGATGGGTCATTCCATATGTCTCAAACAAAAGGTTAACAAAAGTTATAAGTCCATCTTATGGTGAGATTAATCATATATGGATCCAAAAATGAACTTATACTTCATCTATCATAGCTATTAATAAAATAAAACTAGTTTCTACTAACCAGGGACTTCCTATAGGATAGTGGTATGAAATAAAGGCATGTCGCACTTCGGTTGTGGGTTCGATTCCCACATCCTTCTTCGATACGACGAGTTGTCGCCCGTCCTGCAAGTTTTCCTTTTTCAAAAACTACACTATTATAACATTACAGAAATAATTTCGAAAAAAAGTTCTATCCTTAAACAATACCATCTGATGTCCGAAATAACCCTTTCCAATCTTTAGACTAATCCAAAATACTTCTGTCCCAGCTCATAGTATAAAGAAAACAATTATTAGAAATGTCATCTACCGAGCATGTTAATATCATCATTTATCCCTGATATATCTTGTTGGTCACATTCCAATCATTTGAATACCTTCATCATGTATTCTCATGAGAAATGAATACCCATTGAACCATAGTGAAAAAATGAATGTTGTCAAAAGTTAACTCTTTCAACATACCAAATTACCAAAATTTCTATATACTCAAAACATGATATAACTTTGTCCTTATACCAGTCATGAGCTCATTAATACTATCAAACATCACATTATCTCCTTATCCTTTCATTATGCACATATCATCTACCTTCCAAAAATATTTCAATAACCTCTCATGGTTACAGGTACCATTCATTATATACATTAAAAACTCAAGCAAAGGAAACAGTGTAAAAATTCTTATATTTTTCTTTATTCCATAGTACCATACATTATTCTTGATAAACATTCAATCAGTACACTACCTTCTTAAACCACTGAATTAGATTCAACATTTCTTTCATATCATATATCATTTATAGTGTCTTCATCATCAACAACATAAATACTACCCATATGTCCATGCTGATTCTCTTCATAAGATTTTCCCTTAGGGAATTGGTCTACATAATGCCCATACATTCCACATTTAAAACATTTAACCATTGTTGATGTTGTAGAAATACCATTATCCTTGTCCATGGTGTTAATTGAACCTTTTCCGTTACAATTACTAGCTTTGTGTCCTTCTTTTCCACACCCAAATCATCTTCCAGTTCCTTTAAAACATTCTCCCTGATGCCTCTTCCCACATGGTTTACATGAGGGGAATTGAACTTTCTTTCCTCTATGATCATCATGAAACTCCATCATTCTCTTATTATCTGTGTTGGGATACTTATCAAAGTTGAGATTATTTAGCATATTATGAGATTTCTGATTAGACATAATAACAATGTTTGGACTTTCAGATAAAATTTCATTTGGTTTCTCATGAAGAATATCATTCCATTGTCCATCATATACTCCATTATCATGAATCTTCCTGTTTCCAGCCATTTTCTAAAACCCAAAAATAATCGTGTGCGTGGAAAAAATCATGCAAGGAAATAGCATAATAATGGGGGAGTATGTTCAATATATAACAACTTATGTTTAATTCTAATATCATTACCGTAATTCTAGGACTATAACCTATACGTATACTTAACCTTGGAGACATCCCTAGACATACCTTAGAAATATCTCTTGGGATCTCCCTAAAGTTCTCACATCTTTCTTTCCAAAGGTTAACTAAAACTTCTCTCTGATACCAACTGTAGAGACCCAAAGCATGACATTCATGGACATTACATTACTTTTTCGTCTTACTTAATACATGAAAAAAATAGACGCCCAAAGATCATATTAGTTTAGTGTCTTTGTAAACTTGGAACGTAATCTTCTAATCATGATGAAGGATCTTCCACATCTCCCATAAAGATCTTCCCCTTTTCGTTTTCTTACCTAAAACATTTCTTTATATCCTTGGGGAAAATAAAACATAAAAAGGGCGAGCTCAAATGCTCAATAAGGGTAAAAAAAGAGAATATAAAACAATCCATAAACATTTGAATGCAAAAACATGAACATAAAATCTAAACATCAAAATATTGAGCAAAGACATAAATCATTAAAGTACGTAAGGAATATATCATAATTGATCATCAATCATGATAAAATATCACGGGAATAAAGAATGTAATTGTCGCAACCATTAATCACATATTATGATTTCCATAGTAGCCAAGGCATTACTGCCATGACCATCTTAGTGGACAAAGTCCCTTTCTGGATCGAGTTCACTTCTCGTTTTAGTCCTATAACACTGAACCAGATTAACTTACAGTTCCATCCATGTCTATCTCATGAGATATAAATCTTTACCCAATTAATTGGAGGGAGATATATGTCCCACCCATCTCATAATTAAATCATTATTACTTGTGCCACAAAATAAACATAAATCATACATCATAACCCAATGAATAAAATGGGTTTCATAAACATCATCCCATCATAACATAATCCATATAAAACAAATGGATATAATTTCATCAAGAGATGAATTGAACCATATAAATAATAGATACTTTTTTCTTGAAACATAATCATACTAAATAATGTCATCTTAGATGGAAAATAGTTTTGATAAAATACTTGAAATGAATTCTTGAGGAAAATATCCTTTCTTTTTCCAAATTATTTTCTTTTCAGAAAATGCCGTGAAATTTTAAAAGAAAAGTATTTTGTTGAAAATAATCATGAAATATTTTGGAGAAAGCTTCATGAAAATGCGGCTTTATGAAACCATAAAAATCCTTTCATGTCGTGTAAGTTAAAAAATGATTCTTCTCGTACTTTTTCCGGAAAAGTCAAAAAGTACCTCATATGGTAAACAAAAGAAATATTCCTTAAAAACCAAGTAGTAAAAGTAATAAATGGGTGAAAAGGACATTAAAAATACATGAAACCATTTTTAGACAATAGGAGGATGGATGATAAATATAACCCCAGTAAATACTTATCAATAAACAATCTCAGATAAAAACGAGATTGGAAAAGTTATCCCTTACCTTATGTCCGATATGCTTCGTATGAATCCGAACAACCTGTATAATGATTTAAATAATTTAATTGAGTTATTAAAGAATCATATTCATTGTTATGATATCATATATGGTTTACTTATGACTTTATATTACCCGTTCTTTTGTAAATTCGATGTAAAAGAAGTGATTTGGGTAAAATCGTTTCATTTATTGTACGTGTTTCGACTTGTTGTTCTTGATATTATTAATTATATCCTGATGTAATTAATTTCAGAATGTAAATAATGATTTATATATAATATATAATCATCATATACATATATATACGATAGATCGATAAATGGAATGAAGTACACCGTTCATGGAGATGGTAGGTCGTACGTACGCATGAACGATGTTTTCGTTTCCATATTGAATTGAATGGAATTAAGTAGATGACATACATATATATATACATAAATCCAGTATTAGTATTATGTCATATATTTCATTATTATTCATTATATATACTTTATAATTATTCATGAATGGTTAACATGAAGAATGAATCTCATCGCGTCGTGGAGACGGTAGTCCGTACGTCCGCACGAGCGATGATATCATTATCATGATCGTGGAATTGTATTGAAGTTTATGTATGATATTTATGAGTCAATACCACTTTACAATAATCATATATAGTTATTTATTTACACCATTATACCCATCCATGTTAGGTGGTGGTCGAAAACAAATTACACCACGGCGTGGAGACGGTATTCCGTACTTACGCACGCGCGGTGATTTCATTTTCTATAGGATGGATATAAGGTGAAATAGGGATATTTCATATTTATAATAAATTATAAGTATATAAGTAATACTGATGTTATTAATTTATAATTATACATTTAAAGAAGAATATGTATAATAAAAAAGAAACTTGAGAGAATCGGAAGAAGAGATTGCCTCTTCTACGACGCACCTCCTTTATGATTCCACTTAAGGAAGTAGAGTTGGAATTTTGAGAAGACCAAAACCTCCTGAATGTTGATAGGGAAGTGGAGAAGATATATGGTCAGGGTTTGGCTGAGCTTTAAGACTCAAAATTGTGCGAAGAGAATAGGGAAAGGGGTTCCCTTTTTATAAGGGAGGAGAGGGGCACCTTTGGTAACCTAAGAAATATTAATTTATAATAAATTAAACCTCACCTAAAAACCGAAACAAATGACTATAATATTCTGATTAGATGAGATAGGGTTGTAATCTTATCAATCAATAAAATTTAGAGATGTTGTAAATTTATTTTCAACATTTTCAACTTGATTTATCCTTACTTAATCTATTTAATTTTATTTGTGGTAATAAGATTCGAATTTTTAAATTGTTATAAATAATTACATATGTGTTGTGAATTTTCCATAATTCGATAATTTATGACCTTTTCGACCATAAAATTTTAAATTTAAAACTTTTAAACATTTTTGTGATATTTAAACAATTTTATTATATGTTATTTTTATAAAATTACAATAGTTTCAATTTTGACACTATTCATATATTTTAATTTAAATAAAATCCAACCATATTCAATTTATAAATTGTGTGTGTATATATATATACACCCAATGTTGTGTACAATAACTTCTATCAAAAGAACTTGAAATTGTGTGTAACACGATCCATGATAAGTATTGTGTATACTGCAAGCTAATACGGTGTTGCGTATAGAACAAACTAATTTTGGTGTCGCGTACAACACAAGACATCAATGAAATTGAAAATAATTATTCTCATAAAATCATGGGTTGTTACATGGTCATTATTTCTACCCTCGCCATGGTTAACATAAACCTACGAAAAACTCTGAGGTCCCATGGGACACACCATAGCTTGAAAACCATACATTGTATCATCTATATCATTAGAAAATATTAATTAAAATAATAACTCTCACATAAAATTTAATATGATAAATTTATTGTGATCATATTTCACCCTCACATGCCTCATAGGATGACCACAACAATATCACTCTATAGTGATGGATTATTTTCCATGTCACTTCATGAGTCATTTGTTGGTCCACTCACACCCAATGTAGAGAAAATCATTGCTAGGATATACCCACCCAAGTTATTAAATAATATTGACTAAATAATACTCAGCCAATTCTCTTAGTTAATTATCCCAAGGATCAAAGTCATCTCAAGTCCCACATATCATATCTTCGGGATCTATAGTGACATCTGAGGCTGACCGCAACTAGTCTATCATTGCTTTCAACTTAGGGGATTTGAGGGAACATATTCTAAGGACCATTGTGATAATTCCATTAATTTAATTTTAACCCATATGGGGTCCATTTGTCTTATATAATATTTTTATAATAAAGACCTCAACCATCATCGACCGATGTATCAAGATAATTTACAAAGTTATTTCATGGACTGTAAAACATTTTGAATTTATGTGGTGTAAATAAACTATTTAAGTTAATTTATATATATCTTCTATAATTTTTGGTTGGTGAGACCATATTAAACATTCAAATTTCATAATGCATAAATCTTAGGGGGTATTTAGGGATAACCTACAACAATTAAAGATTTATTCTGCTTTAAATTATTATCAAACCCTCTATGAAGCTCATCCTCACCTATGAAACAACCATACATCAAAATGAGGTTGTAACTCCATCCACTATCATTTATCAATTAAAAATATAATTTATCTCATTTTAAAGAAGATTTTCATAAATTATATCTAGTTAATATTCAATAAATCATGCACAATGTTTTTTTATTGTCTCATCCATGAGTAAAGTGGTACACACCACCCCTAGCATTTATTTGTATCTTTATCATGAAATGCTAAAATCATTCATTTAAATAAATCAATCAATGTTAAAATAACTACAATAACACTAAATATTAAAATGAAGTGATGTACCTATTTGAATTCACGAAAAACCATGTATAACCATCCTCTCAACTAAACTGACATGACCATTTACAAAAGATTTTCTAGGGTCTTTAGACAACATTTCACTTTATTATATTCTAAATGATCATATAGGGTTATATTTTTAAAAAATTAGGTCATATATCACAAAAAACAAACACCTAAATTACAAAGTGGATACTTTTACCTTGTATATATTTTCCCATAATATAAAACTTTTTAAATGAATCATTTTTTCTTTTAATGACTAGTATTCATGACCTTTATTACCCATCCTTAAACCATATGAATGATATTTTTAAATTTTTTATGAGAACAAAAAGTATTTTGAGGGAAGTAAACTAAAAAAAAAATTAACTGTTTAAGTAATGTATACATATAAAAAATTATCTTTTTCAAAAAATATTTGGGATAAAAATAAACAATTCAGAACTCAATAAACCATATTTACTACACAAATATTTTCCGGAAACATTTCATAAGAAATATTGGAAGAAATATAAAAGTCATAATTTTTTCCTTCAAGTTACCAAACACACATGAAATAATTTTCACATAGACATACACTCCACCCATAAGAATCTGTATATTCTTTCATTTAAACATAACATCATTAGAGCAAGTTAATAAGCCATAATATTTCTAAAAGAATCATTGAAATCATTGAAAAATCATGTTAGTAACTTGGTAATTTTATTTAAATTACTCTTAGAAATATAATAACCAATATTGTAAAATTCCATACCCAATGTATTAGGGAGTTATCATGGACCCACCTGTCCCAGGTCTATAATGGAACCACCATTTTTCATTGATAACAGAACCACATTTCCTTGTTTTATAATACAACCATCCATCGTCATAAAAATTAAAATTAACTATAATATAATCATAAATCATAAATCTTTCAATTTTCAATATAAAATGCATGAAAATATTCTTTCTATCCATTAAAATACATTTCTAAATATTGAAATTTCCATTCAATTTTAATACCCTTGTGAAAATTACTAGAATATAAGGGGAGTTATTCTTCAAAGAAAATATGGAACATTATAAAGTAATTAAAACGTAACAGAAAAATTATAATGGTTGAAAAATTCAACATCATAATATACGTTAAAAATAGAACATTCCTTTTTTCTTTTTTAAATAAATTCAAAAAAATTGGTATAAAATATGTAAAATGATTCATTTTTAATGGAATTGAAAAAAAAATAAAAAATATAACTAAAATTTCCTTGGTATTTTATTGATATATATATATATATATAGAAATCCCTAAAAATAATTTTAAAATTATGTACATGGAAGAATTGTTTTCAAAAAATAACTCTTTAATATATTTAAAAATAAAATTACAATGGAAAGTTTCACATAGATAAATCCTTTAAAATAATCCATTTTATGAAATTATAAATAAAGTAAATTATAGAAAAAAATAAAATTAGAATAAATTATCGATTAAATAAAAATATTCATGATATATTTATAAGAAAATGGACATAGAAAAAACATATTTATAATGGAAACATTAAAAAATTATTTTTGATACAATGTCCCTTACCTTGACATGGAATCATCATTTACGTTCTTTATAAACCTAGATAAAAAAATTAAGATAATTTTTTAATTTTTTAAGAACCTTTTTAAAGATGATTATTAATTTTTACATGTCATAATCAATTACCTAATCAATTAAGTTAATGTATGACATTTTGACGCTATTCAGCTCATACATTCAAAAGGACTTTGGTTGGTTGCCTATGGTCCAAGAATCCATTTTTTAATCATATCAAAAATAATATCCTGAAATTATTATTAAATTTATACATAATTTATTATTTTAAAACTAACTATGATATATGGTTATAAAACATTAACAACGTTAAAATCACGAAGAATGTAGGTTGTAAATAAGAAAGAGTAACTTTTCCCATTTGAATGATCTTTGTGGAAAATGGTAATAATTATTTTATATTTAAATAATTATAATAATCTCATAAATAAAAATATTCTTTATTTAAAAACACTTATATATTTTATCATGTGATTTCATTATGAAAAACAAATCAGGTAATTTTTGGGCGGTGGAAATTAAATCAAACTCACGTAAGAAATTTTTATTTTTTATTGAATAGAATTTAAAGAATATAAATTATATATTATCTTTTAACAATGAAAAAAAAAATCTTTGATATCATATATATATTTATATATATTAAATCATTTACTAAAATTAGCAGTAAGAAGAGGTGATGGAAAAAGATTACATCGGTCTGTAAGGTGGTAATCCACTGTAAACACGAACAATGATTATGTTTTCCATTTGATTGAAGTGGATATTGATATAGGTTATTCCATTAACAGAGTAATTACTTGTTGTATAGAATAGACAATATTTATTATTCCTTAATGTTTGAAGAAATCTGGAAGGGGGTATAAAATGAAATAATATAAAAACACTTTATTAGGTACTAAATTGCTCTTCTGAAAACCTCTTATGGTTTAAAGAAAAATATTTTCATGGATCGATTAATGAAAAATGTACTCATGGTAATGGGGAGGGATTCACATAAGGACAATGGTCAATAATTGGATGATTGATTTTTTTAATTTATTAATATTAGAGTGGTGGATAGGCCCTTGTTTAGAAGCATGGAGGGGGACTCATGGAATTTCTTGATGTACAAAAACTATATATATTAAGTTTTACTGTAAAATGGATAAAATGGATAAGATTAGAATCTAAGATGAATTCGAGTCCAAATCGTCTCATACAATAAAAATATGAAAAATTATAGGTGATGTATTCACCCTTTTCCTTTTAATTTAACCTGTGTTAACCCTTTTTGACATTTTCAGAGTATTAACACTTTTACACTTTAGGGGAGAAAAAATTCAATATAAAATGGTAAAAAAATCATAAATGGGACATTATTGATTCTATAAACCATATCCAATTTCAATTTTTGATGAAATTATTTTTATAAATTCTAAATAATTTAACAAATCCTTATTTCATATAAAATATCATTAATGTCAATTTCCACACTATTCATTAAATTTGACTTCAAAAGTAGAATGAAAATAAATAAATTTTAATATAAACCATTCAAACACCCTAATTGTTTTTATAATTTTCTAAAAAAATTGATAACACATTAATTAATTAAAATTATATTATTTTTAATATTTTTTATGTAATATGTTTTTTCCTTTTAATTTAAAAAATAATATGTCAGCCTTGCGTAAGAGTTTAAGTTAATTATATAATTAATAAACCATGAAAACAATTTACCATAATAAAAATAAGTTCATTGTTATCAAAATTAAAATTATTATTTATTCATAGCATTCTCTTGTCCCTTTGAGAACACATAAGAGATATTTAAAAGCATGATCATGACATTTCATCTTTTTCTTTACATAAAATTTTATTTATATAAACTTTCTTTAAACATTATCCCATAGATAACTGTATTTTGAGAATAATGATAAAATTTATAAATTACATCATCCAATAATATTAAATATTAAAATTGGTGGCTTTATCAATTAGTTTTAACATAACATGAACTAATTTACACTTTTACCATGTTGAAGGATTTTTACTATTTTTAATATTCATTTTGAAAAAAAAAATTGTTGAACATATTAAATAATATAAAATTTTATTACTCAAAATATTTAATCTACTTTACCAAAATAAATCTCTATAATATAATGAACTTTATTTTATAATTAGCCTCTATCGTGTGATAAAAAACTGTATTCCGAAAAAAATAATTGTTTACTCTAAAATAATTTTTATAACAAGATAATGTATAATATAAATTCCTATGTAATTTAATAGATTATTTATAGTTCATGAATAATTATATTAAATTAGGATGAAATTGAAAATAATATGGTATTTTTTTAATGCAAATAAATGATATTTTTACAAAACATTGTATTTTATTAGTATTCATTGAAAAATGAATATTTTCTATAAAATCAAAAATATCATATTAGAAAATTTTTTAAATGATGAAGGGATAACTTAAATTTATTTTTTAAAATTTAAAACTCTATAACTTTCAATTCAATTTTTTAAACAAAATCATATATGAAAATAGTTAAATAAACTAGTTCCCTTATTCAATAAAATTAATTAATATTATTATAATAAAGAAAATTTAATTCATGAATACTATTGAATATGAGAAATATTTATTCCATAATTACCTAGTGTTATTCATTGTAAATCATTTTATATAATCCATGAAAAATCCCCTTGTTTTCGAGATGATTCTATCATGCTTCTGTGGGATCGATAACCCAGACCTAGTAATGTCACAAGAAATCAATAGTGGGTAAAAGGGGAAGAAATCAAGGAATAATCAAAAAAATATGTTAGATTTATGTTAGGAAAGATCTAAAATCCAATACAACATAATATTGATAATTATCTAGTGATAACTATCATGGAACATGTGAGATTATCATGGGCCTGATATGGGATGTAACATTGATATCCATTATGATTTAAAAACCATTAAATAATATTAAATATCATATTAATATATTTTTATAAAAACTAACCATCATACATAATGTTTTTAAAACCATATGCGGGGTTTTTTCATTACAGAAAATCCATACATAACAGTCCATCTATACATATGTTTTTTATTTTATGTATAGGATTTTTAATTTAATAAGTACAAATTTTCATTAAAAAACATACATAAATTGTTATTTTTACCTAGAAATAATACATTCAAGCAATTTCTCACATATTTGGTTTGGAAAAATTGAAAAAATACAATTTTATACAATGAATAGTATATTTTTAAATATTTATGGTTTTTATCTTGATAAAAAATCCACACATAAAATATTTTTTCCAAAAATAAAATATTTTAATTATGTAGAGATATTACCTTTAGAATAAATACAATACATAACATATTCTATGAGGAATAATTCAGTAGGTATAATAATTATTTATATGTACTATATTTCTCATATTCAATAATAAAAAATTCTCATTTTACACTCATGTACAATATTTTTAGATAATACATAAGAATTTCGAATTAATTAAAACCTCTTGTGTAACATATTTGTTCAATATGTGATATATATTTCTTAAATATGATATTATCATTAAGAATATTTCAATAAATAATATAATTTTAAAACCATTATAAAATTTTTATTCAATATATAATATAATTTTCCGACATGTGATATATCCCTAAATAAATTTCAAAACATAAGATATTTTTAGTACATGAATAAGATATTTTATGATATATAATATATTTTAGAAGAAATTATATTTGGGACATATTTCCCTTGAAAATATTTTATACTTCACATATCTTTATTTGTATTATTTTTTCTTAAAGAACAATATCCATAAATAACATATCATTCAGGATTGAGATATATTCCCTTGTGAAAATTTGATACGTACGAAAGTTTCCTTATAAAATATGTTATATGTAATGTATTTCCAATACATTTGAAATTATCCTAATATTAATATCCAATATATTAGATAATTCCATTATGTAAGTTATTTTTCTTAGAAATGGTTTTTATAAGTAAAATAATTTCAATACTTAAGATAACATCTTTAGAAAAATATCTAATAATTAATATATTTTCCAGACTCTAAATATTTTCCTTTTATTGAAATCAATTCATAAGTTATTTTTATTACATTTTTAATTTCCATGAAAAAACATCCATAAATAACACAATTATTCCATACATAATATAGTTCCCATATTTAATATATTTTCTTACCTTATGTATGACATTTATCTTAGGTAAATATCTATACATAACCTTATTTAATCCTTGTGTAATAATTTTTTAATATTTGAAAAATTTATTACATCTATTATTTTATTCAATAAATAATATATTTTTTGATTTTGTAGATAATTGATCCTACTCACTATGATAAATAATATATTTAACTTAGCTGCAATTTAATACACAATATATTACTTCCCTGTATAATATATTTTTCCTAAGTATAGTTTTTCCCCAAGATAAAAAACAATATGTAATAATTTTTTTCATGTGTAACATATTTTTCGTCAAATGTGACAACTAATTTCATTACCATGATATGTGTAAGGTTTTATACTTTGGAAGAATTTTGAAGAACAGTCAAAACAAATAATTACCCAAACCATTCTAAAATCTTCAAATTGACCTCAACACATACAGATCCCCATAAATCCCATTATATTATGAAAAATAGAATTTATAATATCGTTGATCCTGTAAAACTTCTCAGTACTCGATTCCTAACCAATTTATCGTCTCCCACTCCCATACTGGATCTAAATTCATATTTAAAAAAACATGATCCATTATAAAGACCATTATCTCACATTCACCCAAGAACTTGAGGGTTTTAATAGCCCTCGAAAAATATCCACAAACATTAACCAAAGGAGTTCAAATTCAAATAAATCATATATGATTCCAAATTCTCTAGAAAACCACCTCTCAAGGACTATAAATTCATAAATTCAAACTTCCCTAAATTTTATGATCATGTAATGGGGTGATCCATTAAAAACCACTATCCATAAAAATTATTTTCCTGGAGAAGTCTCAAAATGAATCTTCCATGAAATATTGAAACTATTGAATCCTGTTTCATGGTTGAAAATATATATTCTCTACAAATTATGGTCATTATAATACCACACAAACATCAAATCCTCTAAATAAAATCACATTAGCATTCACATTAAGGTGACAATTATATCAACAAGTTCTAAACTGATGGCCCTCTATTAATATAATATTTGATTTCTAAATTAATTAATGTCACACTCATCAATTGGTGTTATAGGTCAATACTATTTTATCACTCAGTCAACATCAATATCAGGAATTACCCACTTAGTCTCATCAAAATATAAGGTGTCACACCCAAGGCGTCATCCATTAAAAAAGTTATTTACGTATTGAACAAGTCTACATGCTAACTATTAGAATCAACATTTCCATAGACCTAGTCACAAACATTCCTATCCATGTAACACAATTGATCTCTTTTTCCATATTTAGTGTCTTCTATTTACATTTTTTACCAAAAATCCACAATTTACATTGACTCATAACCAAACCAAGTTATTTACTATTTACCAAACATGACTTGGTTGCTTGCATCTTTTCACCACTTAAAACACCACTACCACATCCCCGTAGGGCCACTAGGTTTCTTTCTTATAATTTACTATAAACCTCTCAAAACAAATACCTTGTTCTTAGATAACCAATTTTATCCTCCCTATAATAAAACTATCTTTAATCATATCTTCAAGTGAAAAGTTGAATGATTCTAATAATAATGATTTTTCGCTACCCCGAAGATATTCTCATATATCCCATTTACCCCTACCATGACATAGGGTCGAATCAGTTTTACCAAGGTACTCTAATATATCTATGAGGTTTTTTCTCCCCTCATGGGGTGAATCTCTCATTCTCATCAAAATTTCATTAATCAATTCCCACAAAAAAACATCTCAAAAACATAAACTTTGTTAGCCATTTTATGTTATATAAAATCATACAACCCTTCATTTTACACCTCATAAAACTACCCATGTCCATCCTTATAACAGTTCTCAATGACTCCCATTACTAAAATAGGACACCCTCAAGCATATGTGCACCTTAGTTACACCTTGATATAACATACAACACATACCATATCTAGTCATTCACATCAATATTAGGATCTCAGGACTAATACCATGTTTACTATCCACACCCCATGATTTTCAAAGACATCAAAATAAATGCAATATATTTTACTTCATGGTCATAATATCCTAGGAATCACCATTAATATATCTCATACAAGATATCACCACCCATTATTGTATCTCAAATCTAGAATCATCTATAATTTCCCTCTTTTTGTACATATTTTAAGGGTTTTTATATATGTTATCATTGAATATTTATTGATTTAATATGATCAAACACTATAAATTTATTGGTTTTTGTATTTTTAAAATTGAGCCACCATTTTGGTGAAATTATGAATAACATGAAGAAAAATGTGGATTTGTGAGAAGATACGGATGCTTTACACCATTGTGTGATGCAACACTATGTGACACCAAAATAATGAGGATGAAGTTGAGGTGGAATAATTGAGCCAAAATAATTTCACACGACGTTTCAATGTTCACCCCACAACTAGATTCAAGATGAATACTAAGGGATACTATAAAGCAACACCCAATCCAAGAACCAAAATCCTTGAGCTCAGAACATGGAGGAAAATTATAAAATTAAAGGCATTTAATGATTCATGACTAGAATTTATATTTATGGTCTGAATGTATCAAGACGTACTTAAACTAAAATTCATGGTGAAACTTCATAAAATGAGTCCAATTATTGACATGTACTTAACCATATGTAACCCTTATAAACATGGTGTTAACCTTATTCAAGAAATTCACAATGAAAATTCAATATCCATAATGTGAAATATAAAAGACATAATGAATATAGGATATGTGATGCTCGTTCATTCCTTTAAGAACATTTTCACACTATGATAATTTGGGTAAAATAAGTTTTAAATATATATCCAGACCATTCATGTCGTGAAACCTATATTCACATTTTGAACTCATATCCAATAATAAATTTATTGATTTTATATTTCTTATTTTTAAGGGAATTAACACCAGTTTAACTGATGAACTATAGGGGAATATGGTATGCTTATTAATATAGGATTCCAATTAAGGGAAGAGAGAATTATAGGAGAAAAAAGTTTTACCACGGGGATCCTACCACTAGGGTTCTAACCTAGAGAACATTTTTCATAGTGAGGTTTTTATACATACATTCATTTTTTCTATTTCTCTATAACAATTAATGAATCAATGTTTTATTCTCTCCTTATCTACCAAAGTTTTCTCTCATATTCTCTCTCCCATGGTTCACGGTATAATAATCACTTGATACCACTTCATGACTGTATTAGTGGCGGAACATTGCAGTACTGTAGCAACGCGGGTACTGTAGCAGTACTATTCATAGAATGGGCTTTGGGCCTAAAACAATGGACCTACAGGTCATGTCATGGGCTAAATGCCCACTGGGCCTTCAGGATATGTAATGAGTCTCCCTCTACCCAGTTAAAGAGGTCTTTGCTTTGCTTTAATAAAAAAACGATGCTTTGGCCCCAACCTTTAAAAAAATTGAGTTGGGTTGTTTTTCTATATTTTCAATCTGGAGGTAATACATTCTAGTTGGTTTAATTCATCAGACTAAGAGGATCGTGATTCAATGTAGTATTCATAAAACATAACGTATTTATTTCAAAAATATTAATGTTAGTGAAACAATGAGTTACAATTTCACTATGATTGAATTTTGATTTACTTTAGATAATCCAACCATAGAAACCAGAGTCTCTCTTTATCTCACTCTATCAATCTATTATTTATTTAATTTCCTTCTATTTACATCTTAGTTATATAATTTAAAATATTGAAGTTAGTCATTTAAATCGTTAAATTTGGATGAGCCAACATTTGATAAAGAGTTTTTGGTAAACATACCTATTCCATGTGGTATAATCCTTGTATATCCCCTATGATATGCCCTTATATCTTTTGTGTTTCAAGATAATATAAATTTATAAAAATATTTTTCTTGATGATTTAAAAACATCATTATGATGCATCAGTATACCCATGATTCTCATCTCGAAGTCACTCCCAAGATTGGGTTAAGCCCTATCTTGGTTTACCCTCATACATCATGACTCATTTAGTAAAATTACAAGACATGATTCTATTATTTAATTATGATACCTTACTAAAAAATATCCATATTCAAATATCAAGGTCACATAGTTCTAAAACATATTCCATAAAAACATTTCATATAGTCTGAAACTCACTGAGTTTCTCCAAAACTCCCATAGAAGATATTATAAAGAATCAGTTGTACTAAAACAACCACTTTAGGGTCCTCATACAGACACACAAACACACAAACACTTATATGGGGTCTCTTAATCAAGAAAACTACCCAATTTCAGGCATAAATCCCCTATGAGAATCATTAAATCATAATACCCCTTAAAGATCAAGATCTCATACATGTTCATATATAAAATTATGTTAAATTTTGTTAATATGTATTAAGTAGCTCATAAATATGGTTTAGTTAAATGAAATATCATTCCCATATTTTATAGGAAACCAATTTATGATTTACGAGTGATATATCATTACCAACGACATTGAAATTGATGATAAATTGATCAGTATGGTTATGTAGAATTATACCAAGTCGCTATTTGGTTAAAATACCATAGGGTTAATTTTGACATAATAAGTAATGAAGCCCCATATTATCACAGGAAAAAGTGTCACAACCTTCTATAAGGGGTTTTGTCACCACGATATCCAATACCTATTATGAACCATTGAAATTCATTATACATCCTTTCTTAGAGGGAATTGATAGTTTTAATCAAGGAAGATCCCACATGGGATCCACATGACATTACATGAGAAGATAATATTATGCTTTAATTGAGTAAAATTGTGCCGAAATGTTATAGAGTAAAACACATTGTACATTATTTTTTACAGAAGGAAAATTTGAAGCCTCTGTCATTGGTGAAATCTTTCAAGCATAAGCACTTAAATTCCAGTGAATCATACATACTTAAGATGATACAAGTGTGGAATCCCCAATTCAATGGGTCATGATCTAAAATCATAAATATCAATCTCAAGTTAAAATTTCATACTTGAATAAATATCACAATCATAAAAACGAAACTAGAAAAATTTATCCAAAATACATATTAATGTTAATTTTTCCTCATATAGGTTCTGACCAAGAACATGACCTAAAATCTATCCCATGTATGAGGAAGTCATATATATGATTTCATATAACCCAAATATAAAAAAATAAATAAATATACTATAACAACACCATATAATTCTCAGACTTGTGTTCACTAATAAGTGTTCATATTAATGAGGTATATGACCTCAGAAATGCATCCCCGTATGCCAAATATTGTAGACTTACATAAAGGGAATAGGGTGATACTTTTGGGATAAAAAACCCATACATCAAATTCATGATTCATTATATAAATAACATCAAAACATCCATAATAATAATAATTAAATTACACATTATCAATAAACAATAATCAAGCTTTAAAAAATGAAATATTGATGTATACAATTATATATCCGAATTTAACACCGATTAGACCAACCACATATACAAATAAACAAAATAAAAAAAATAAAATGAGGTTCTAATACAACTCCCATGCCTTAATTTATTCAACTCATAACTCTGTTAAAGATATCTAGCTGATTGATCTAATCCCATGCCTCTTTCCTATATTAACTTTTGAACAATGTGGTCTGCCTGTGTAACCTAGTGTTATAGATTCCCCTAGAGGGGGTGAGTTCAACTCAGTAGGCCAATTCATACAATTTCGCAAATATAACCATTAAATTATTATATTGACATGTTATATTCTTAGAATAAATTATCAAATGTGTATGGGCTATAAAAAACCCAATAGTGATTCATAGGTTAAAAGGTGACTCATATGGTTAACCATACCTTCTTTGGAATGTGTCATAGTGTCTCAAATCATGTCATATGAACATCAATGGTATACATCAATTTCTTATAAATATAAAATATATGAATATATATGTATATGAAACCACTGGGGGAAATTGGTCCACCGTGATCATCTTAAAAATCCAAATCTCAATCGAGAAAGTAGCCAAACATAGAATCTCTATAATAACATAATCTGTAAGAATAGTGCCTCCCAAAAAAATAGTGTATAATAAATCAGGTGGGGGTAAGAAATCCAACCTATATAATATTATAAGATGTTCATGGGGTTAAATAAAATCACCACCCATATCTTAGAATAAAATTTACAAGAGGGAACAATTACCCACTCGACATTCTCATTAATAAGTCTCCCAAGGGAAGTGTGGTATTTGATAATATCACATAAAAATAAATGATGGAAAGAGGTCCACTTTGAGTTATAATATATAAAAAACTTCAAGATGTTCATCCCACCACGTAATATCACATAATGAAACACATGACGGAAAATCATCAAACTCAATGATTTCATAAAGAACACACTTAGAAGAATTGTTTCATGGCTGGGAATCTCATATAAAAAAGCATCGGGGAAAGGAGGCCCAACTTATGCTCTCATTTAATATATAGGGGAGAATATGACCTCTTAGTAATTTCTAATATAATCATCTTTGGGAAGAAGAATCCCTCTCTAGAAACATCTTATACAAACATTTATGGAGTGAAGTGGATTTCATAGTAAACAAATCATATAAAAATCCTAATCACATGGGTGACCACCCATTGAACCTAAAAAATAATTGAATGTTTAGAAAATAAATAGAAAAATATATTATTTTAACCTCAGTGTCAATTTTTAATTTAATAAAATTCCATTTAAAATATGTGATGAAAAATATATCTACATATATATGATATTCTACTTTGGTAAAATATCTATATATATATAATTCTTCTTGATTATGATATTTACCTTTTGAAAATTTAGGTATTTGACAAACATCCCTTAAAAAATATGTGATACCTAATATATTTTAAATACAAATGATATCATCCTTAGGAAAATATAAAATATGTAAAATAATTCCAATACATTAGATATTTTCCTTAGCAATGTTTTTTATATGTATCAAGATTTCAATATTTAAGATAATTTAATTCATGAAATATATTATATGTAATATATTATCAAAAAATATTATATTTTACTTCAATGTATATCAATACATATGATATATTTTATAAATATATTATTTTACATGGGTAAAAAATATATATGTAACATAATTTTTTCATGTTTAATATATTACCCAAACGTAGTATACTTTCCTTTGAAAAAATTCAACACCAAATATATTTTCTCTTCAAATATATTAAGTTTTCCTTAGGAAAATTTCAATTTATAAAATAAATTAATGTATACAGAATATATTTTCAATATGTAAAAATTTAAATTACAAAAAAATCTTATGTATAATATTCTCCTTCATATGTTAACTAATTTTACATAGGTAAGATAATTTCTACTCATCCCTATGATATGTAATATATGTAACATTTATGAAATTCTGGAGATAATATATTACTTTCTAATGTAATATAATTTTCATACATAGGATTATTTACATACCTAAAACACTCTTCATAATTTTTTTCTATGCAAAACGTATTTTTCTTAATATATAACATTTATATTTAATTCCCATGAGATGAGTAAGGTTTTACAACTTAAGAAATAAATACGTTGAAAACATTAAATAACTCCCAAAATCATTCCAAACTCACCATATTGTTATTTTCTATCATTGATCCCTATACTATCATATAGTTGTTTAATGATAGAAAAAAATAAGGGATCTTAACTTAGACTACATACCAAGACTCAATTCCCAACCAGTTTTGACACTTCCACACCCCCATTGGATACAAATTATTTTTTAAATATATATCGATGATTACCCCAACTAATCTCCCACATTCTCCATTGCACCTGAGTCATTTATCAAGCCTATGATCATATAGAACAATATTACACAACAGTGTTGAAATTGTTATAATTTTTATCCGAGTCACAATTCTCAAAACACCCCCTTTGAGAAAATCAAATTAAATTTATTTTCACATTAAAAACCCAAAATGGAATGGTTCATTAAAAATATAATCTGCCCTTCACAATAGGTATGTTTAAATTAGAGAAAAACTAACATTGGGTTTGGATATAATTGTTAAAAAAACATCCCACTATATATCTCAATTTATGACTACCACAAGAATTTGTGTTCCAAGACAGTTAATCATAATAAAATTTATAGAGGTGAAATTAAAATATTTATTCACTCCCATTAAATACATACTAAACCAATTATCATGAAACCTTGAAATTTATTAACAATTTACACCATCATTATATCTATTCTAGAAACCCATATCCAACTAAATATGTATCACAAAAAATATCACTAACCATTTCAAGAGACTAAAAAACATTATACTCAAAATACATGCACTATATATATAATGAAACCTATAAAAAATATCATAAATCATGATATATTTAAGAACTAAGGCTCAAATCTTCTTGAAATAATTTGAACACCAAATTTTTAGCAGAATATTCTCATCATTTTAGTGAAAAAGATCATATTCCCAATGTGTCATCCAACCCTAAATAAAATTCATTATGAAATAATTACAATCACTTAAAAATTATTTAAAGTCATATATGTATCATCATTGATCTCATCACTCACCATTCTCAAAAATAAAAATATTATAGGAATTTATTACCCTAAAACACATGAAAATATGAAATAAAAGAGGTCCCCAAAATAAAATAATGAGAAAATAATAATCCCTTAAAATGAATACAAAAAAATGTAAAATATGTTCTAACTACCAATGGAAATAACAAGAGACCACATTTACCTCTAAAATATTTCCCAAAGGATAGATTAAAAAATCTCACCAATTATAGTTATTCGTGTCCCTGATATTAGAATAATCTATTATATGGTATTGGGAACATTCCCCTCATACCTAGGACCATATACAATATCATCATAATCCTCTGATCAATAATGGGTGGTAATCTAGTAGGTCCATACCCAAGCATTCTCAACTCATGAATTCACATTGAAGTTTAAAAAATGAATAGTTCCAAATTTAAAATAATATAAAAGTATTGAAATTTTCATAGTGTATCATAGAGATAATTTGGAAACATTTCATTTCAATTTTTGGAAATATATATCATTATATGGTTCCCTTATTATAAGGTGTTATTTTCATATAGCATGGACAACCCATTATATAATTCTTTTAGAATCATCTGAATATTATATAATGAATTCTTTATGTACCTGATCATGATAGAAGATAATTAGAGTGCCTCTATAAGAATGTATTTCCCACCACAACTTATATGGAGTTGAAAAGGTTTTTATTTATAACTCCTAAACTACTATAATTATTAACAATGTTTTTAAATAAAATAACCAAAACCTAATATGTTCTAGTCTCTAAAATCCAAAAAGATATCATCCAAATTCTATAATATCACTATGACAAGAACTATCCCTACAATTAATTCTTCGTAGGCCAATGATGAGAACCGAATTTCCACCGTAAGCAGATCCACAATAGGACATGAGTCAATAAATAGAATTCATTTTAAAAAAAGAAATTAAAATTTTAGGAATTTCCCTATAAGGATCACTATAAAATTATTTTTTAAAAGTAATAAACCTAATAATGATCAATATAACAAAATTAATCAACATCTGATGAAACTAATAAATTAAGGGTTTTTGAAAAATAACATAAAATATGAGTTAAATAAAATTCGTGAAAAAACCACATACATTCCTAAAAATCAAATAAACCCACTTTAAATTTGTATTATATAGAAATATAATCATACCCCAAACATTAATGAACAAAAAAAGAAACATAGTTAACAATACCCAAATTACCATATAATTTTTATCTAAAAACATGTATATATAACAAAGGGTGATTATACTCAATCAGACCTATCTGATAGTAACCAAAAAAGGTAATAATATAAATTCATAATAATGATATAAAAAATTATAATATATATTTGTGAGAAAACCACCCAATACCACCAAAGGATAATATAAATAATTTATTAAATATCAAACTATCATATCCAAAAATCCTCATAAGAACTATACACATTAAAGTTCATATGACTGACATATTAGAGTATTTCATTACAATTAATTCCAAAAAGGAACTCCCTAAATAGAAAAATATTAATTTTATAACAAATAACATCAAGCATAGAAATGGAACTTTCATTATAACACCCACTAACTAGTACCCACATCCCAAATAAAAAATTCATACAACTATCCCAGGATCAAAACTACCCATTATCAATATTTATCTATATAATAAATCCACCACATTTATACTAAATAATACCTTATATGATCTGGTAGGAAATGCCATTTTTTTAAGCCACGCCTTAATTTAAAAAATCTATATGGTTCTCATGCCACTTAGAAAATATTAAGGGAGTCCTTTGGCTATTAGAAGATTAAAACATCCCCTGTCAATAGTTTAAAGATTTAAATAAAATTGTATTGAGATATTACTCAATATAATCTCAGATATCATTCCATATTTCTCAAACTGCCAAAGGATATCACCCTTTCTCTCAAATATATTATCCAGAATTGAAATCCTTATTCAAAATATTTTTCACTGGATTTTTAATGGATTTTTTCCATGAAAATCCTTACAATATCATCACCATTATCTAAAGGTTTCCATGGTTACCAATGATTATCTATAGGGTTATCAAAAAACATAATTATAAGGGATGGGATTCATGATCCCAACTAAGATCAAGGGGTAAATAATATTGATCTCTCGAGTAGAGGTCTAGAGATATAGTTAATGATATCAATAAATCAGTGAAATCCTGAGAAATTTTGTTATATCTTATTTAATTGATCACATTGAATCACTTTTAAATGATTTATATACACTCATTAATTCGATTTGATCAATTCTTTTATTAAATTACTTCAATATTATCTTTAATAACACTCTTCAAATTTATCAACTATTACCCAATTGATTTATCCCTTTATTATTTGGTTTATTTTTAATTTTTTTTAATTATAATTAAACCCATACCATCATAATTAATTATTTTTCTAAACAATAAGAGGTTTCAAAGTCATTTTTTTTATTTTTCTCAAAAAATATTGTTTATAACGTTTTCATTCAATTGTTTTTCAAATATTAATTAATTTCAATGTTTGATTATTTTGTGGAATCTATTTCTTATTCATTAAATACTATATTCTTGTAACCAATTATTTATTATGAAAAAAATAAATGTAAAACTTTTTTAGGAGTTCTTGTTATCCCATTCTGGAAATGGGAATGAAAGAATATATTCAAAGTGATGATTCAAAAGATAAATAGTATGATCAAGATTTTTATGATTTTTAATATAAAAGAGATGAAATGAATTACTTATATTGAGGTATTGATAGAAATAAAATCAATCATATTTTTTCTTGAATAATAAATTATGATATATTTTAAATTATTAGAAGTCACACACAAATGAACAAATAAAGTAAAAGGAAATATCTTTGATATGTATAATCAGTCATTCAAATGTTTCTCTATGCATCAAAACGAATATATTATGATAATGTTTATGATATTTAAGAAACTTTTGAATGGTATAATTTCATATATGGTTATTAATCAATAAAAATAATTACAAATAAGATCATTAGGTTTTACCCAACTTTTAGGCTCTAAAGTTCATAGCAATAAAAAATAAAAGAATGCATAGAAGTTGGTAATCAAATAACTCATCATTTTTCTAATGAAAATTAATGTAATTATGGTTTGACAAGTGCAAAAATATTCCAATGAAGTCCATGATATAATGATAACCATAAACTTCAAAGATACTAATAAATATTCTTCTAGAGGTGAAAATATAGGCTATGATCATCTCTCAAAGTAAATGAATAATTTCCTCAAGAATAAGAAATTCTACAACTATTCCAAGAAGATTAGTTAAAAAATAACCATAGGATTGATTCTATGGATATAAGAAAGAAAGGTTATATACAGATAAAATTTCCTATCCACAAAAAAATATTGACTAAAATAAATAAGGACAGGGGGATTTGAAAGTAAAATTGTGAAATGAAATTGATGATTCCAGGGATTAAAATTACTCATCCAATTAAGGTGAATATTGTCTCATGATCCTTATTGAACATGTTGAAAGAATACATTGAGTTTAGTGCCTCTTTTCTTATTTATTTCTAATATTCATATTCATCTCATAATCTTTATTATTATTCTTATTTTATTCTTGTCTTGGATCCACTATTAATTTTATTTTTGTAGAACTAAAATATTATGATACTCAAATTGAAAACGGATTTCATAAAAATGATTCTTTATATAATGAAATTGAAAATAAAATAAAATAAATTTATTTAATAAAGGGATCAAGAACAATAAGATAATAATATTATCTTAAAATAAATATAATATTTATCCATGAAAGTTGAAAATCAAGTTGATGTTAACAATCTTGATTCCACCATTCATGAACACAAATTTTCCCTATCTAAATTGACTGATAGGTAATAAAATTTAAATAAAAGTTTGAGTAAGGAATTGAATTAAATAGTGTAGATTTATTTTATCTAATAATGATATATCCTCAAGAAATACAATGAAAACAACATTTGTTAATTTATTTTTTCAAGATACTTTGTTTAATTATTACAAAAGAAATAGTTCTTTAATTAAGATTATGATTGCGAGAATGCATGATATGGGAGTCTAAATCCAATTAATCTTTATTCCAATATCATTAAATTATAATTTCATTATAAAAAAGGATTTATTCCTGAATAATTATTTTGTAACATAAATGTACCCAATTTCATTTGGGATCTAAAACCATTTTTCATTAAACATTGTAGGAAAATTTTATTGAGAGAAAAGAAAATGTAGTACTATGGTACCTAAATAGTGCTCTATCTAGACACATGTGTGGAAACCTCTCCAAATTCAATCAAATAAATAAAATTCAAGTTTTTCATGTCACATATGGTGATTAATCTATAGATAAGATAAGAAGTTAACATTACATTAATTCTTCAAACTTAAATTTTATAATTTTTTTTATTTTCCAATGAATTGAAAAAATATTGTAGGAATTATTTAAATTTTTATAGTATATTTAAGATGAAATTAGAAAATTATTTTTAAAATGCTTCTATATAAAAATTAAAAATATTATTTTCCACTTATTAACTAAAAAATGTTTATAAAATTAATTTAAAATATAATACTATCCAAAATTGAATTTTTTTGGTGTGTATGTTAGAAAGTCGTTGATTTAGAATAAGAACTATAATTATTGTAGAACATACTCACTCATCAAACATGACCATTATCAATAAGTAAAAGATCCTCCCAAATCAAATTTCAAATATTATAAGGTTTTTGAAGCATTCCCATATATAAATAAACTTAAATAATCTTTTAAATATAAAAAATAAATTCCTAACGGATATGATCTTGAATTAATCCATATATATATTTTTAGACCCACTAAAAATAAATGAATGGGACAAAAATCATATACTCTCATAACATTTTATGAAAATACAATATTCATATGAGAATTTTTATTTTCTCAAAATAGTTAATCTTGTAAATTCTATATTAATATTTATAAAAAATGTGAAAATGAAAAGGATTTTGTGTTCTTTCAATTAGATATGATGATGAATGAGAATTTTTAAGCATGGAATTTGATGGTTAATGTTCTTTTGAAAAATATAATCCTTATTTTTCGGCTCCTCAAACCCCTCAACAAAATGGAGTAATAGAGATGTGAAATCAATATATCTAGGAAATCAATTAAACTCTTTTAAATGAACATAATTTAATAAAATATATTTGGGCCGAGGATTTTATTACATCAAGATATATCATTAATCAAAATCTCATAATACATTTTCTTAAAATTAATCCTTAAAAACATTCTATTAATAAAAATCCTAAATTGGAATTTTTATAGGGAATTGAAAGGAAATTTTTTATTTTAAAAAAGAAACAAAATATTGGACAATTTGATTATTAATATGATAAATTTATCATTCGCGGGTTCTATAACTCATTCCAAGCACAACCATTATAAAAAAAATGTTTAAAAAGAGTGAAGAATAAATTAATTTTTTATGAAGAGTAATGGTATTTTTTTTCTAAAAATGTTTCTGAAAAACATTTTTAAATAGAACCTTTAAAAACTGAAGTGTTTGAAACAAAATAATAATAAAATTTAAATTATTTTCCAAAATATTTTAAAAAATCTATAGACCATCACCAAGGAAATTACATTAGATATATATTATCATGAACTCATAATCATTGATCGATCTTAAATGTGTTTAATCACTAGGCCCTTGTCTCTCACCTTGTTCCAGAGAAACATAAATATGTTCCTAAAAATGATAATTAGGTTTTTTACATGAAATAGGAAACAAATAAATTCAATCTAATTATGTATGTTCTCATAGAGAAACACATAGTAATCATCTTTTTGTAGGATCTAAATTGGTTTTTATAAATAATATTGAAATATTTGCTAATATCAATAAAAATAAATCTATTCTATTGGATAAAAATTATAACTAATATGAAATAATAAAAAATATTGAAACCATTGAGCCCATCACTCATCCATAATCTATTAGAATATGGATCACATTTGTTTCTGAAATTTATTTCATGCTCTTTCAAATGAATATTAAAATTCCTTCTAAAATGGATGAATTTTAAATAATTTTTTATGCTACAACTATCTTCTTTTGAAAATCCCCATTTTGAATTTCTATTTTTAAATTAATAAAATCCTTTTATTTTTTAAAATGACCCCCATTGGATTGGTATAAAAATCTTTAAAATCATTATTTATAAAATTGTTTTAAAATGTAAAAATTTGATTCAACCCATTTACTAAAACACATATCAATTGATTTTTTATTTTTTAAATTTCACATTGATGATATGATTTTCAAATGAACTAATGAATCTCCTTATTTTGTATTTTTTGATTTAATTGAAAATTAATTTGAAATGTGATTTTTCATTGAACTCAAATTCTTTCTCTTTTTTAGAATTTCTCATTGAAATTACTGTATCTTTAAAAACAATTCATAATGTACAAAATGAAATTCAAAAATTATTTTTAATTAATAATTCTAAGGAAATTCGAAATCCCATTAGTAAAATATGTACGTTTATGATGGATGTAGCTGGTAAACTAGTTTATAATATGATTTATAGAAGTATGATTGAATGTCTAATTTACCTTAATATTATTCAGCCTGATATCTTCTTAATTGTTTTCTTTTATTCCCATATTCAATCAAATCAAAAAAAATGTCATTTTTAATCTTTTAAATTAATTTTTTAATATTTAAAAAAAATTAAATGTAATGGTTTGTTTTATCCAAATTGAACATATTTTGAATTAAATTACGTTTTTATGTTGAATTTTGAGTATTCATACAAGGTATTAGAATCACTAGTGGAGCATTCCATCTTTAAGGAACATCCCTTATGTTATTGATTAGTAATACATAGAACTCATTTTCTCATTCTACAACTAAAGATGAATACATATCAGCTATGAGTTTTTATTCTTAAATAATTTAAATATAACATTAACTCTTTTACATAATGATTATATTTTACGACATACATACTAATAACTACAATATTAATGCCATAAATATTACCAAAAATCCTATTCACAACTCTTTCACAAACAACAGCTATTTAGTACAAAATTTCTTAAGAGATCACTACCAAAATGGTGACATCATATTGGAATTTATAAATATCGAATATCTTATCGTAGATAGTTTCAAAAATATTCAAGCACATAATCATTTAAAATTCATTAATGTTTAATTAATAATGGTTTTATTATGACATCGTTTCAATTGAACAATGGTGGTCTTGAGTTATCCTTTCTAAAAAGTTGATCTTGATTTAAATTATTTTTTTATAAAATCCTATTTTTGTTCTTTTTTCTTCAAATTTAGTTATATATTTATATTATCATGTCTATGATCCCTTTATCTAACGTTTGATATCATTTTATGGGTGAATCATCTCTTGTATTTATGAAATTTTCTTTATGAGAGATATTTTATCAAAATAAATTATTTATTTATATTAAATGTGTTTTCTCTTATTTTAAAAACATCAAAAACATATTTCAATATCAAATAATCATATTTTAGAATATTTATATTGTGATATAAAAAACTAATTTTGGTACCTCTCATTTTTAAATCCATTTATAATTTTTTAAAAACCAATAAATGTTTTTACTATCAATAAAATTTGTATCTCTCTTTAAAAAAGATTAATTATCAGTAAAAATTGATCATATATACCTATAGACCTTACTATTCTTGTCAATTGTCCATGAAAAAATATAAAATGGAAGTTTCTTTAGATATATGGTTGAAAATAAAGACAACTTATTTATCAAGAACTTTTCAATGAAGAAATAAATAAATAGAGGTAAAATCATTCCCTGAGTAAAAATTGTGCTATATAAAAGCAATGTACCAATTTCATTTTCTATTATCAATATCTTTATTCTATTCCATTATTTGTTATTTTTATCTCTTATTATTCCTTTATTTTCCACACGTTTTATCTTTTTACATTTATCTATTTTTTTTCTCTTCATTTTTTAACACCCCTCTCTCTCATAGTCCTACTATTTGGTGAGTTGAGAAGTTAAAAAGTGTTTTTATTTTATTCTCATCTATGTTTCACTCTTGTTTTCTATTTATATACTCTTATACTTCCCTCTCTCTATCATTAATAATTTTATTTAGAGTGTTTGGATGATAATATTTGATTTCAAAATCGCTTTGTACTTTTAAAAAATCTCTATCAAAACATTCTTTTTCAAAAATATTCTTGATTTTTTCAAAATATTATTATTATTATTTTCAAAATATTACACCCCATTAATTTATATTTTATTAAAAAAATTAATAAAAATTTCTTTTCTAGTTAGTAATTATTTTAAAAATATGGAGTTATTATTTTCTAAAAAATGGTGAATTTACCGAAAAATATATAATATTCGTTTTTCTATCATGATGTTTTATTATTCTATAATAGGGGAGTTATCCATTTTATATTTTAATATCATTTATTTTTGATCTATTCTTCAATTATTATTTAGTATTATGTCTCTATGATCATAAAAACGAGGTATATTGGTGTTCATCTCTCTTAAATGATTAGACATATCCATATTCATTCATAAATAAATTTTACAAATATTTGATGAACCATATAAAAAACTAATTAGATTGTAGGCATGCATGGATGAATATGAGGGTGTGTAGGATGCACCGGTTATATGGTTCATAGCACTTCTGAGACGATTCAAAGCACCGACATACCTATTCGATGGTATAATAATATCATTTTTTTCACAAAACCAACTGATCGCCCAGTGGAGTTTCACCATCTCCCAAACGATGAAGGTGGTAGTGAAGACTTCCAAAATAAGTCATGTGGCTAATTAGTGGAGGTGTAATGGCTAGCCGATGGAGGATTTCTAGTTTTAGGTATCCCTTGGATATAATTCTACTCCAAGGATTCTACTATTGTTGAACAAGTATCTCCATCAATCATTAATTATATTCAAGTTGAAAAAATGTTGTCTTCCTAGGATTCATTATACAATATTTATTCCAGAAGTTTCAAGAACCTCTCGGAGCCTATAAAATGAGTCCCTCATCCTCAAGAAAGATTATATCTTACTCACATCATTGGAACGATTCCAAATCACTAGATTACTCCAGATAATATAAAAGAACAATCATCATTTAAAAATATTTCATTTTAGATCACCCTTTATTTGAATCATATCATAAAAAATTTTCATCATTCTTTATAATATTTGTGAGGGGCTATGTATGAGGATTTCACGAAGAAAAAAATCTCCATCTCATTACTATTCTATAATTGGTTCCCTGTTTACCAGCAATGCGCGATGAGGTTCTCACTAACCAAAATTATGAGGGATATGATTTTTCCACATAATGATCTATGAATTAATAATATTGACCATTCATGTCAAGTGGTGTATATGTAGGGTTATACTCCAATCTATTCATGATCACCTTATCAATTGTGTTTTCACTTTTGTTTACTTTATTGAATTACATCTCTTTCTATTAATTCTCAAAGTTTCATTAATTTAATTCGATCATTTGTATGGTTAATTTACTTTATTAGTTTCATTATTAACTAGATTCAAATTTATTAATTATCACTCAATAAATTTCTCACATTATTCATTTTTTCATTTTAATATTATTAAAAAAGGTAAATCCATACCCCTTCCCCAATTACATATTTCTTTTTCTAATAGGTGGATAATAGCCAAGTGGTTCAATAAAATTTATAGGTTTACAATGGATTATAAAAGGGGTCAGATGTTGAAAAGGTATTTAGGAATGGTATAATGACAATCATCGGGATTTCAATATTGTAGGAAATGGGATCGAGGGGAGGAGGGAACTATTAGTTCTATATTGAAACCATATGATTATCGGTATCAAGCACAATTGGTGGGATTTTTGAATGGGGGATTCCATACCATAATATTGATCATGGGTGGAGTTGTTACTATAGAGAAAAAGTGTGATCGGGGATTAATAATATGGGTGTCAGGATCATATATGTATCGTAGAGGTGCACAAGGTTTCACAGAACTATGGGTGACCACAAAAATTCGAGATAGTTTTGTTTAATCATTGAGACTATAAAATGGTGATATATGATATCCATCACCATCTAAATATTGTTATATTTTCTTAATGTATAAATTAAGGACTAGATTTACTGTCTTGACCATTTAATATTTTCTCAAAATATCTATTGCGACTCTTCAATAAAATCCCAATTTTTTTTCCACACCAACTATTTATATATGTTATAAATGTTTTATGAGCATTTATACATTCTAGTATGTATATATATATATCTTCAAAATATATACCTAAAGTATACAATACTAATAAATTTCTTTTGAATATATATATATATATATATATATATACGTATTATAAAAACAATTATATTTAATATATTAAATATATATATGGGTGTGTGATTTGTAAATAAAAACATTAAAGTACATGTTCTGTTAATATACACATACACATGATTATGTTATGCACTAAATAATTTATAAATTATTTACATATTTTTCATTTATATAAATTTCACGAAAAAATATATAAGAAAAAATTATCTTTAAATGAAATCATAAATATAATGTATGTAAATATGGATGCTTATTTTCCATTCAAAAAATACATAAAAATATATAATGAGATAAAAAATAAAAAAATATCTTTTCACATAAGTTAATGGTATTTTCATCAATGAAAATTTACATGTCTGACGAGTAAGTAAAATAAGTCTATTTTATACCATATATTTTTATAAATAAACAAATATAGAAAAATCATGTATTTTTATATAAAAACCAAAACATAAAATGCTTATTTTTTCATATTTTTCATGAATAAGTACTAATAAATAATGTATAAAACATGTTTTGGTTATATAAAAATTATTTTCTTGAAATATAATATTAAAATTTAAAATATATATATTAATGATTTATTTTAATGTCATAATACTTTTTAATTTAATAAATTAATAATAATAATAATAATAAAACATTATGTTACTTTTATTAATATTTTTATAACCTGTTTAGGTATAAAAATGTAATAAAGATAATAATATAACATATGTCATGAAACTAAAAATAAAAATAAAATTGTTAAAATTGTTTACTTAAGAAATAGATAATCAATTAATAAAAGAGGGAAAAAAAGTAAAATATAGTACATGTTACTTAACAAAAAACAGAACAATAAATTATTTAAAAACATTGTATTTATTACATAATATCACTATTAAATAAATAATATTTCATAAAATATGTAGTTTCAATAAAAGAATATGTTCAAAGTCTTTATTTATTAAATGACAACTTGGTGATGTAATATGTGTTTTATATGATGCAACAGATGTTACATGGATATTATAACACATTTTAAAGAAAATATTTAATAAAGTAAAACATAAGGTCATTAAATTTTCAATATATAACATTTGGGGAGAATGGAACTTATACATAGTTTATTATTATTATTTTCTGATTTTTTTAGGATTATTTTAATTCTTCATATTATTGAATGGTATATAAATTTTCTTATTTATTAATATATGCTGCCTATATGATATGAGTGAAATGATAATCAACCCATTATAGTTAGGATTTATATGTCATCTCTTAATGCCTAATTTTAATTTGTTCATATACATAGTTACAATTGATTTGAACTATTGATAAGTATTATTAGTGAATTATTAAAGTTGATAATTGAGAATGAGGACATACATGGCTCAATGAGTTTTTTAAATAGAAGTGATATTTTATAGTTAAAAAAATAATATATTTTTTAAAATAGATTATTCTAGTATAGAACATTACCATTCTATAAGGAATATATTGAATTTATTATATTGAATATGAGTGTTCATGTGAAATTAGAGTGCATGAATTAAGATACTCAAAGTAAAGATAATAAAAATAATTACTTATAATGACATATCAGATGTTTTTTATTTATGGGAAAGACCATTGTATCATGTTTAGATTAAAGTGCATGGGATTTTTAAATAAGTATATAATCTATCTTAATTAAGCATGAAATAATAATAAAAACTAAAATATATCTATATATTGTGTTTTATTTTATTTTGTAAAAAGAATCATGTTTCCAAGGAACACACCATTATTTAGAAAAATTTATCTGGCATGAAAAATAAAATACAACATGGTAAATGAATTATGTAGTGTTTTGAATCAATTCTAATGAAGAAGAATTTTCTCATCGACATGGGATACTGAACATATCATCTATTTAATAATTTTTATTGAAGAATGATGAAAAAATTGTTCTTAAACAATACAATATAAGAAACATACTGTGATTAGAAGCTGGGTTTAAGATGATGTAGGACAATAACCCATATTTGATATGAACATATGTGGGTACGTATTTTTGGTGATATTTCAAGATATTGAAATGATATGTTTTGGGGATATATAGAATCACAATTTCATGTGTTTCATTGGATTTTTTATGGGAAACCATCATTAAATATTGAAAACTAACATCCTATGTTATTTTTAATATTTTTACATTTTATAGATATCAGAATTCCTTTAAATATTGAATGTTCCATTATTTTATTAGAGATATTTGGATAAACCTACATAGCTTTTATTGATGAATTAAATAATAATTTCACCACCATTAAAAGATGAGGAGATATAAGTACATGTACAAGACATAGTAGTAAAAAAATATATATAAATTGAGAGACTACTACCATGATAAAAATAAGAGTGTTTATCATGATAAATAATGAATAAAACGTAAAAAACATGTATATGAAATTCCATAAAAAATTGAGACACGTGATCTCTCTTAGAAAATTTTATTTTAAAGAACAAAATAGATCTATTCTGTAGATTCATATTGAATATCTATTTAGCGAAATTAATTTTTCAATCACGAACATAGACACACTTTTATTTTGAAAATGTATTAATGTTTGGAGATCTTAGAGAACCTATTTATAATAATTGTAAAAAAATGGGGTTATTTTTATTATTATTGTAATAGAATTTTAACTATGTAATTCCCTTATTGTAAAGTTTGAGTAAAGAGTGGAATGTGAGAGTCTCCCATGGAATGTTGTGTGTCATCAATACCATCATTGTTAAGGTATTTCCCCTGGCATTGATTTCCCTTTCCTTAACTCAACTATAATATCTCTATAATTTATTTTTACTCACCAATATATTATTATTTCTACTATAATTTGATATTTCTCATGAAATTTAACAATGTAAAATAGTTATAAAATGATTTGTTTATTTTTATTATCATATATTAATTTATGGTCCTTGTAATCAATACAAAATTAGTTAAAACCATGATTAAGGGTCTTATAAATTATAAGTAATCATATTTTTATAAGATTACTGATAACCTTATTAACTAATATCTCAATATACATATGGGGGATTGAGAATTTGAAGAACAAATATGTTTTCATTTGACATGTTTTCATACCCTAATACACTTCCACTCTCATGGTACATTCTCTCGTCAGACTAAAATAATAATTAGATTAAATGATGGTAATTATAACTATATTACCCAATATATAATCCTTTTGAACTACAACATCTAAATGTGAAGCATTGAATAACTCTCTTCTATAAGGATTCATGCATTTTTAGAGCTACCTAATTAGAGGCGAAAATGATCTGTCCTAAAACCTTCCATGGGATGTGGAATTGATCCTAAAAAGTAAAACTTTATCTCAAATAGAGTTCTATAATACGTAAGACTTGTTTCATCTTGAAGATAAATATTTGGAATTAGATAGTGGTTTTTCATATATGTTTTTTTTGGTATTTTTAATTTCATTACATTTTAGATTCAATGTTAATATCTATTGGATTTTCTTCTCTAGATATTATTATCATTACATGATAGAAAAAATTGAAATATATAAAACTATCAAACTAAACATATATTCTATACACTATAAATATATTTATGGATATATTATGGTGTATATAAATTATGTAAACAACAACTAAGAAGAAAGTTTGTATGGTTTGTATTTATTATTTTGTGATTTTAGTTTATAAAAATAATTTGTTGGAATATATATGGAATCTAAATTTTATAAAGATAATATATTAACCATTGATTTAGGGTATACAAAAATCTTAAGAAGGATGTTTTTCAATGATTAAAATGTATAGATTTGGGCCTTCAAGATGTATATAATCAAAAAATATGTTATCACATTTAAAGATATCATCTCAAAGGAGTAATTTGGGAAGTTATAATTATGGATAAATGAGATTCCCTACATGATATAAATTTAGATCAAAGGAGATATATATTTGGAATCGAAACTCATATAACTGAATATGAATGTTGAACATTTGTTGATAATGTAAATTATAAACTCTATAAGATTGATCATATGAGTTCTCAATTTCAGGGGAAAGGGAATAATATCTAAAAACATAAGGAACACTCAATGTATGATAATCATTATGTATTTGGGGTTTGACATTGTGGTAAGCACCCTGTAATCTTACATGAAAAATGGGGGTTCAAAACCCATTGGGAAAATGTTACATTAGTTGTAATATAAGATAAGTGGCACTATAGTAGTGGCGGGTACTGTAGCGATGGAGGATACTGTATCAGTATTATTCATAGAGTGGGCCTTGGACCAAAAATTCAGGCCTAAGTGCTATGTAATGGGATCCTATACCATTGGGCATTCTACCAAAATATATATGATGTAATAAAGCAGACGGTTGGGTGAGTTATTCCTTGGGGGGCTATGACCTGGCATTGAGGGAAGTGTGTGTGTGATGTGTGTGTGTTTGATGTAACTGTACACCCATGATCCTAATACAATACAATATTATAATCATTATGGTAATCCAAAAAATGATAAAAAATAGTTTTTGATAAAGTATGTTTTGTATTTTATACATGGTAAATATATATATTGAATTAAAGCAATCAAAGGAAATGTATCATTTATTATAAAAAATATCAATGAATGTATAATGATTCATAGACCACATAAAAAGTTAAAATTATTCTTAGTTATAAAAAGTCCTCATCCAATCATGATATAATAATTATATGATTGATCATAAGAAAATAAAAGTGAGACCTTTAACAATGTGAATATAAAAGAGGTGACCAAATAGAATGGAAATTATAAAGACTTTAACATTAAGTAATTAGAAAATACATGATATCAAATGAGAATTTTATAGAAAGAATATATTTTATTTTTGAATAGATGAAAAAATTTAAATATTTCTCTCATGAAGAATTGGAATAAATTTCTATTGTAGAAGTTGATTTAATGTTTTAAAATTTTCATAATTAATTTCAAAAAATATGCATAGGTATTATTCAAATAATTCACCCAATTTTGAAAAAGTATTTGAAGTAAAAAATAATATACATTCTAGTTTTTAAAATTAATGAAAAATTCTTAAGGATAGGAGAGTCTTATAGAGATGAAACAATTAAAGTAATGATTACTTTTACTAGGGGATATTAAAAAAGTGACACCCAATCAGAATATATAGACAATTTATTTAATAATAAAGGATTTATAATATCATATGAAGTTAAAATCAATTTATAATGTAAAATAGGTAGTATCTGATGACCAATAATCTGCATAATATTTAGGAATCCAAAGGAATCCCATCCCCATAATAGTTTTAATTGATAAAACTGTTGTTGAAGTTTCATGATATTACTGAAACAGATGTGGGGTGTGGGGTGTGGTTTGTGATAGATTTACATATTAATAAAAATTAAAATGCATGAATATAAATTTTAGGATGTATATCTGTAATAACCCGGATCTTTATTTCAGGTACATTTTTCCATTTCCTAGTGTTTTTGAGAAAAAAGGAGTTTCTGGAAATTATTGAAGTACACGTCGTGTACTTTCTGAGTACACAATCTGTACTACCTTTCCATGCCAGGATATGTTCTGGACGTGTCCGGGCCACACACACGGTGTGTAGGGGTGATGTGGAGTCCACTTAAAGCAGAGTAAAAAAATTAGAGTACATGCCATGTACTCAAGAAGTACACGCCGTTTATTTTCTTTTTTTCATTAAATGGACCGAGGTCGCACCTAATCGACAGAATCGTCATCTTCTAGGCCACATTGGATCAAGAGACATCGTACGACTATTAAACTTCTATGAATCCCAGAGCCTTCAACTTTTCTCCGAATCAACCATTGTCGATTGCGTTGGAACCACAGCGGCAAGCTCTTCCTTCCCCTAGTGCCTCGTTTTCCAATTCCTCCTCTTTCTTGAGTTTTCGTGGGTTGAAAGTTTTATGCGTTTCCATATATCTATTCCGTTCTAAGGAGAATCATGCTTCGTGGTTCAAGTATATCGATCTCCTAGGATTGAGGTAGGTTTTTTGTGCCGTAACTTTTGATTTCTTTGGGGTTTATGTGCAAATTCCACCAATACCCATGAACGGGGTAGTTCTTGTTCACCTTTTTTCCCTTGTAGTTATTCCTGCCTTGCTTTCATGCTTGTTTAGAGTTAAATTTATCATGTTTGTGGATAATATTCATGCTTGGATGTTTTTCCCATGCTTTGTTCTTGTTTCACCCTTTGGGTTTCTTTAGCCTTTGGCCGTTGTACCTGTTTCCATGACTTGTGATCATAGGAAGGAATGATGTTGTTAACATGCTTGTTGCTCTGTAGACTGTTTAGACAAGTATATCTATAGGTGTACTTTGGTTATCCAAGTAGCTCTATAGGTGTACGTCGGCCTTATAACATTAATATACACTAACTTGCATAGGACAGTGAGAACCCGGGGCTATAGACTAAAAGGGATAGACCGAGTGAGCTCCCCAGAGAGTACTAGGTATTAAAGACCATACGAGGATAGACCGAGTGAGCTTCCTAAATGAGTCTTGGACATTATAAACTATAGGGGATAGACCGAGTGAGCTTCCTAGAGAGTCTTAGTTATTTATAGACTACAAGAGGGTAGACTGAATGAGCTTCCTCAGAGAGTATTTACCTTGTTTGAATGCCTTTAAAACCTTCACAGGCTATAGGAGGAATTGAACAAGTGAGCTTCCTTTGGTAGTCTGTGGTATACCTGAGGCAATTGAAGGATTTACTGAGTGAGCTTCTTCAGAGAGTCTCTAGACCTTGGGGCCAAGAGGGTTAGACCGCGTGATCTCCCTCATAGTGTCTATGACTACCCTAAACTATAAGCGGAATTGACTGAGTGAGCTTCCCCAGAGAGTCTTATAATTTCGTATGACCAAACCAGAGGGCTTAGGCTTAGTGCCCTGCCCAGAGGGTTGTGGTACTTCTTGGATAGGTCCAGAGGGGATGGCTGTGAGTACTTCCCAGAGGGTTTCCTGTTTGTGTTAGCTATTGCTTCACTGTTGATTGTTGTTCTTTGAACTTATCACTGCTATATATCATCCTATTTACTGCTTACTGATTACTACCTGTTGTTGCTGCTACTGTTTATGACGTATTGTACTATTACCTGTCATATAGTCAGTGACTGTTAGGCACATATCTTCGGGTGGTTTCCTCCTGATATTTAGTCTCACACACTGTTTGGGTCATGGTTTTGGGCCAAAATAGGCTATGTTGTTGCAGGTATATAAAATGGAAATCACCCTTCGACTTCTGGTACATGATTGCTTTGGACCAAGAGATCATGGGACCAAGCTTTGGCTTGCGATGCTGAGGAGTTGTTTACATTCTTTTGTACTTGTTTTGGTACTGTTATATTTTTCAGCATTGTGATGTGTTTGGCTGCATTCCTAGATATGTATCATGCATAATTAAATTTATTTACATATGTGCTCCATGTTTTTTTTTGTTTTAGTCGTCTGATGTTTATTATTTTTGGTTATTTATTTCTTCTGCTATTGCATGTCTATTTTCTTCCACTGTGTACTCTGCCAATGTGGGAATAGTTTCCCCACTATCACACCCAAGGCCCTCGCTACTAGTCAGCAGCCTCTGGGATTTGAGGAAATGCAATTGAGGCCATGTGACCAACCAGGTACGGGGTGCCTCTGGGTCGAGTATCTTCAGTCTTTTGACTTTGAGCGTGCCTATATTCCATGAAAGGGAAACACAGCGGTTGATGGGTTAAGCAGGAGAACTCAGATTCAGGTAGTTCATGAGGCCAGTAGTGAGTGACATCTTATGGCTCTGTTATCTGAGATGCACATGGAGGTGCATGACAGATAGGGACCGGCTTTCCTATCTTCTGTAGTTGTTACCTCTTCTCTTCTTATCGGGTACGAATGAGGAAGGTATCAGACTCGGAAGGCTTAGTCCTACAAGGGAGTGTGTCATGAGAGGAGCCTCTTCTAGGATGGTTAGTGGCCGAGGATGAGGAATTGCGTTTCCAGGGACGTGTATGGGTGCCTGCGGACATACACGAGGCGTGGATGCGAGATTTTCATTCATCATTTTGGGTAGTTCATCCTGGCATCACTATGATGTATCGTGATATACACCACCAGTACATGTGGCCAGGAATGAAGAGATATGTTACTGGTTTTTTCATGAGATGTTCTACTTGCTAGTAGCTGAAAGCAGAGAATCAGTGACCAGCATGGCATTTACAGCAGTTACCCATTCCCGAGTGGAAGTGGAACGATGTCACGATGGACTTCATGAACGAGTTACCAAGGTCACCTAGAGGGAGTGATGATGTCCAGGTTTTCATCGACAGACTTACGAAGGTTTCTCACTTCTTTCCAATCAGTGAGACCTTCATCGTTGATGAGATGGGACAATTGTACATCCGAGAGATTGTATGTCTACATGGAGTCCCACAATCCATTTTTTCAGATAGGGATGCGCTCTTTACTTCTCGGTTCTGGAAGGGACTTCAGAAGGTTTTAGGTACACAGGTACATTTGAGTACAACATACCATCCCCAAACAGATGGTCAGTCCGAGCGTACGATCCAGGTGCTTGTGGATGTGCTCTGAGCTTGCATTCTAGACTTTGGAGGTTCTTGTGAGAAGCATATACCTCTTGTGTAGTTTGCCGATAACAACAGTTTCTATGTGACTATTCAGATGGCACCTTATTATGCTTTGTACGGTAGGTCATGACGATCACCATTATACTGGATGGAGGCAGGAGAGGAAGCTTTTGTGGGACCTCGTCTTGTTCATGAGACCTCAGAGAAGATAGATTTGATTCAGAAGAGGATGGATACAGAACACTCTTGGAATAAGTTTTATGTTGATCAGCGGAGACAACCTCTGGAATTCAAGGTCGGGGATCAGGTTTTTCTCCATGTCGCACCGACGTTGAGACACAAAAGGGTTCAATGATAGGGTAAGCATTCACTGTGGTAAGTTGGGACGTATGAGGTGTTTGAGAGAGTTGGTCTGGTTGCCTATCAGTTTCAGTTACCTCAGAGGTATCGGGATATGAATGACGTCTTCCACGTTCATCAGCTCTGACGTTACTTTTCAGACCCGTCTCATGTCTTTCAACCCGAGGAGGATGAGCATGAAGCAGATGCGTCATTTCAGGAGCATCCCATCCATATTTTCGATCATGGTACAAGGGTTCTTCGTGGCCGGTCTGTTCCACTAGTACAGGTGCAATGGTAGCACAAGCGAGTGCAGGATGAGACTTGGGAGAGGGAGGTCGATGTACGATCGCAGTGGCCGAAGTTGTTCAGGGTTTCTTCCTCTACGCCTCGCTAGGGAAATTTGGGGATGAATTTCTTTAAGGGGGGAAGTTTTTAAGAACCCAGATCTTCGTTTCAGGTATGCTTTTCCTTTTCTGGATGTTTTTGAGAAAAGAGGAGTTTCTGGAAATTTTTTATGTACACGCCATGTACTTTCAGAGTAAACGCCTTGTACTCCCCTGTCACACCAGGCCGTGTGTTGTCCGTATCCGGGCCACACACACTGTGTGTAGGGTTGAAGTGGAGGCCGCTTAATATGGAGTACGGAAAAGTAGAGTACATGTCGTGTACTCAAGAAGTACACACCGTGTATTTTTTTTTTTCATTAAACAGGCCGGGGTCACGCCTAATCATCTGAATCATCTTCTTCTAGGTCACATTCCACCGAGAGACGTCGTACGCCCACAGAACTTCTATAAATCCCCGAGCCTCCATACATTCTCCGAATCGACCGCTGTCGATTGTGTTTGAACCTCAGGGGTAAGCTCTTCCTTACCCTAGAGCCTTGTTTCTAATTCCTCCACTTTCTGGAGTTTTCGTGGGTTGAACATTTCATGCGTTTTCATAGATCAACACCATTCTAAGGATAATAAAGCTTCATGGTTCAAGTATATCAATCTCTTAGGATCAAGGTAGGTTCTTTGTTCCTTAACATTCGATGTCTTTGAGTTTTATGTGCAGATTCCACCAATACCCATGAACGGGGTATTGCATGTTTACCTTTTTTCAAATTTTAGTTATTCCTGCCTTGCTTAAATTCTTGTGTAGATGTAAATTGATCATGATTGTGGATAATTGTTGTTCTTGGATGTTTTTCCCATGCTTTGTTCTTGTTAAACCCTTTGGGTCTCTTTAGCCTTTGGTCGTTGTACCTGTTTCCATTCCTTGTGATCATAGGACAGAATGATGGTGTTAACATGCTTGTTGATCTGTAGTCTGTTTAGCCAAGTAGCTCTATAGGTGTAATTTGGTTATCCAAGTAGCTCTATAGGTGTACTTCGACCTTATAGCGTTAAAATTCACTGAATGGCACGGGGCCATTAGAACCCGGTGCTATAGACTATAAGGGATAAACTGAGTGAGCTTCCCATAGAGTCTTAGATATTAAATAACATACAGGGATAGACCGAGTGAGCTTCCTCAGAGAGTCTTGAACATTATAGACTACAGGGGATAGACTGAGTAAGCTTCCCAGAGAGTCTTAGTTATTTATAGACTACAGGAGGGTAGACCGAGTGAGCTTCCTCGGAGATTCTTTACCTTGTTTGAATGCCATTAAAACCTTCCCAGGCTAGAGGAGGAACTGACCAACTGAGCATACTTAGAGAGTCTGTGGTATACCTGAGGCTATAGGAGGATTGACCGAGTGAGCTTCCTCAAAGAGTCTCCAGACCTTGGGTCCAAGAGGGTTAGACTGCATCATCTCCCTCAGAGTATCCTTAAATACCCTATACTATAAGGTGAATTGACCGTGTGAGCTTCCCCATAGAGTCTTATAATTTTGTATAACCAAACCGGAGTGGTTAGGCTGAGTTCACTTACGAGAGGGTTGTGGTACTTATTGGGTAGGACTAGAGGGGATGGCTGCGAGTAATTCCCAGAGGGTTTCCAGTTTGTGTTAGCTGTTGTTTCACTGCTGCTTGTTGTTCTGTGAACTGATCACTATTTTATATCATCCTATTTACTGCTTACTGATTACTTCCTGTTGTTTCTGCTACTGTTTATGGCTTACTATACTGTTACATGCCATATGCTCACTGATTGTTTGGCACAGATCATCGGGTGGTTGCCTACTGGGATTTAGTCTCACACCCTATTTGGGTCATTCATTTGGGCCCAAACAGACTATGTTGTTGCAGGTATAGACAAGGGAAAGCACCCTTCAACTTCTGGTACTTAATTTCATTGGATCAGGAGAGAATGGGACCAAGATTTGGCTTGCGATGCTGAGGAGATATTTACTTTCTTTTATAATTGTTTTGGTAATATTTCATTTTCCAGCATTGTGACTTGTTTGGCTACTTTCCTAGATATGTATCATTCATCATTTCATTTATATATATATGTGATCCAGATGTTTTCTGTTTTAGTCTTCCTCTATTCATTATTTTTGGTTATTTACTACTTCAACTATTGCATGTTTATTTACTTCTTCTGTGTACTCTGCCAATGAGAGAATAGTTTCCCCACTGTCACACCCAAGGCCCTCACTGCTAGTCGGTAGCCTCTAGCGTTTGGGGAAATGCGCTTGAGGCCATGTGACCAACCGGGTACGGGGCGTCTCTGGGTGGCTTCTGGAACCATGAGGTTACAATATCCTATTTTTTTATTAAATATTAAAAATAAAACTATTTCCAAAACAAATTTCAAGTGATTTGATTCCCACTCAAGGTTATGGTTATAATTACTCAATGTTATAAACATTATTTTGATTATCTAATACCTAACATGATCTGTGAGGCCTGGGTTGTCAAGTTTAATCATTTGGGTGTCAGAATTAATAATTTTTATCCCATGAATGCCACAGAGTAAATCAATTAGATTTTTTATGAATCTCTTTATAGATTGAGAGGATTTTAAAGAGAGATCTCTCATTTCCTTGTCAATAAATGAAGGTGGTCTATGGTGTCAAAACCCAATAGACCAATATTGATGACATTTTTATCAAGGGATTTAAAACTAGTGAACTATAAAATGATCATTACTCGTTTTTCTTACTCCCAAATAGAACCCGATAATGTTGATAGTTATTTAATTTATCATTAAATTTCTTTTATTTACCTAATATATAAATAATATTTCCATTAGTTAATATATATTTAACACAAAAATTCATAAAAATATAATTTATTAAGAGATAAAATTTTATAAATTAAAGTTAATAAATCATCTAATTAAAAATTTAGATGGTCTTGGGAAATTAGATTTGTCCAAAAATTACCTAATAAATAAATATCCCCTTGTTTATTTACTGAAACAACTTGTGAGTTTGTATATGATAAACAAAATTCCAAATCGATTAATTCCCAAAAAAAAATTCATTGGATTGAAATTTGGTCACCATAAACTGAATAAATACCATTATTCAAGGTAATATTGATTGTATTTCATCAAATCAAATTCGATATAATTTAAGGAGCATCTAGATATAGTAAGTGTGAGACCATCTGGGTCACTTTTTTAATATCACTGACTAAAAATCGTAGACCAATAGTGGAATCTAAAAATACATCACAACACATATAAATAAATAGAAAATTCATGGAAATGAAAACATTCCCATGATGTATATGTATGTAATATTAACCCTTTATCAAAAGAGACATCCTAAAAGAGGATCTATACACGATTTATCATCCATTAATTATTTATCTATCTTTTTTACATATTGAAATTATCTTTTTTGTGATATCCATGGACATGAGATTACATAAGGAAAAAATATCTCAATTAAATTTCAATTGATATCTTCTTCTATAACATTCAATGGAAAAATGATTTCTTGAATATTCAATTAATTTTATATCTCTCGAGGCACACCCAACACAAGCAACAAAACCAATAGAAAATATTTCATTATTTTTACTAAGCAATGTTATATGTAATTCATGATATACCATAATAATGATCTAATGTATAAGCACCAATCCACATGTTGACAGATATGAATTTTACTAAAAAAATATTATATAGAATTTCTATTGGTGGGTATGTCCTCAAAATTTCCTCTCTTTTATATCAGTATGTTTGAACTGCATGATAAGAATTCCAAATTCATTTAGGTACCTAGCACATGACAATTTGAAATAGTCATATTCCTTTTAGAAAAATTTATTTAGACCATAGGAAATAACATTAAGAATATTGTTAGGAAATACCTAGTTTCCCATTGGAGTATAAACATCAATTGTCTATCGATTTAAAATAGAATTTTTAGTATATTATTTCATATAGTACACATAATAATAAAAAATATAAAATAATAATTTAAAAAATGAATATATTAAAATAAATGCAAGAGGTTAAATAATAAAATTCATATAAATAGAGTTTTTTCTTGTTCATCGGCCATAAAAATTTACCACTTAGACTAAAGCCAACTTTAAAATATATCACTAGTTATCTGTCTCATAATAATCAACCATATACAAATGTATACATATATTACATGTTTCTACCATAATTACCTCTATATATTCTTTTCTGACAATGAAATCATACCCTTTAGTAAATCCACTCTATATTTGAACCCTTTGAATTATATGGTATAAGTATTAGTGTGTTTTGGTCTCTATGAAAAGAACTAATACTATACAATTATCAGAAATGATCATATATTAATTTTTTTACATTGTATGGAAATGATTTTATTCAATCAATTTTTATTATATATGGTAAATTATTACATATTTAGTTTATAGGTGATTTTTTTGACTATATTGAAAATCTGGTGAAAATCTATTTTTCTAGTGATTTTGATATTACTCTGTATTAAATTTATTTAATTATAATACAACTTAATTTAATTTTTCATTATTCACGGGTCATGTGAAAAACGATGACTACATTTCAAATAATTTTTACATTGTTTGTTCATGGGATGAAAATATGAAGAATTGGTGGAGGAATGGGATATGTAAGGGTATTCAATCCATAAATAAGATATACAATATGGGATATGTAATAGTCCATTAACCTACAACTAAAATTAAATATTTGTGATACCCTTTCCATAAATTAGAGTTAGTAACTTTATATTTCATGTATACTAGAAACTTAGGATACTTTATAAGAGTGAAATCTATGGAATTCAAGTAACATAAATGTTTCCTTGAGGACTAATCAATATATTATGGTGAATTCCATTCTTATAAGGATGAAACAACTGATACATAATAATTAAAAATTATATTTAAGGGTTTATTATGAGAATACTTATGTTTTTTCTTTTCAAATGCAGTGATTACATCTAAATAAAATTTGATACCTAAAAGTCCACTTCATATGAAATGGCATATGTAAAGTATCTTTAATTTACTAACAACAGAACAATTACTCATCACATGGGAATTAAATAACTCCAAACTCTCATCCTATGTGGAAGTTGATATAGGGAAAATAGAAAAAGAATATCAAGGAACTAAAACTCAAAAAGATAAAGTAATCCAAAGAAAATTGATCAATTGGAATGTTCCTACTACTTACTCTATTATATTTATACTCTGTGAAAATGATGTTCCCAGGTTTTTATAATTTATATAAATTTTCTTCTCTAATTCAATTATTTGAATACCTTTCCTCTTAGATCAGAGAAATGATGATAGTTTATAGTTATCATTGATTTAAATTTTTTGAAATTTTATTTCATTAATTTTTAATTATAGCCTTAAGACTCCCTACCTACTCTCATTTTATTAATGTACCTTCACTATGATATCCAATAATCCAGATAGCAGAGAATTAAACAAAGGGTTGTCTTATTGGAGGAACAAAATGATAAACACGAGTCATTGTTCATTAATTTTATATGTTCCTTATCTACTTTGGGTTCCTACAAGGTTGATAAGTTATTAGTAATTATGATAATGTGTCCTCAATATGGTCATCTTATGATTAAATTATTATTTTTCAATATTTTCCATTTTGACACTTGATTATCTAAGAATATGATAGAGGTATGGTGGTTAATTACTAAATGGTTGTTATTTCAAAACAATAATGTGGACAATAATAATATATTGATTTCATATCCCTTTAATTTTCCAAAATATTATGAGGTGTCTGTACAATTTTATTATAAATTTGTTAGTGATCTATATAATAACATATATTTGTAGAGGAGGATGAATACATTTATAGTGGAGTGTGATCATTGAGTATGTAAGATAATTTCTAAGAGGAAATGAAGGCCCAGTCATAGTTATTCACAAGGGAGTATTTCCATTCTCCCAACTTAATTATTTTTTCATCTTGTGTATGTTTATTTATTTTATTTTTTCATTACATCACAGAAAACCATCCATTTCGTTTAAATTTTTAAATAAATAAATTTACAAAAATATTTATAAGGTGTTTATAACTTCGAGTGATACAGTATTGGATAATTGAGAGATTACAATGGAAAGACACTATGTTTCACTAGGAAAAAATATAAGTTATTTATTACAACCCTTAAATAGTTTTTTCAAAATTCTGAAATATTTCTGAGTATTATAGTTTATCAATTTCTATTTATCCTAGTAAATATATATTCCTTTATATTGTTTTCATAATTTTTTATAAAAGCAATGATTCTATCCAAGATGTATTTTTTCTCATATTATCTTAATAAATGGACTAACTACTCTATGGTGAAATTCTAAAAAGTACATATCCATTGAATATGAAAATTTAATTAACATGGGAAATATTTGAAGGAGATAATGAAACAAATGAATCCACTCAATGAACTCCTCCAAAAATCAAGAAGATAGTATATGGGGAAATATTAATATTGGTAAGTGGATGAAGAGGTCTCCCATACATATTTTTAATATATAATAATTTTAGGAGACCTAGAGGGAACTACAAGAAGATTAAATATTACACCCCACCAAATAATTATTAAAATGGATCACTGAAGAATATTTACCAACTATTACACACATACGACTACAAAAACATTGGACACATATTTGAGTAACTTTGTAGATGTTTATTGGTAACCCAATTATCACATTTTTTGAAGATAAAAAATCAAAAAAACATTATCAATATCGAAAATAAAATAAATTAGACACCATTAAGGAAGTGAAGTTTCTAGAAATGTTGGATAATATTTACTACTTGACTCCATTTATGACACTATCCCTCCATAGGCACCGAGAAAAGTATATGAATTTGTAGCTGAGGCAATAGAGGGAGCCTATTTAATAATGTATTCATTTTTATCAAATTTTATTGAAAATTAATTATTTACTAAATCCTAATACTATAAATTTATATAATCATTAAAAAAATTATTTTATTAGAGAGTGATGTAGAATAGGAATAAGCTCTTGTATAGTAACAAATGAATCTCCATAAATATATAAAAGATTTTCCTATTATAGATGTATTACAAGTGAGTTTTAATGATGGTATAGAGTTACTAGAAAACCAACATAAGGTGATTTTAATATTTATTCATAGTGTTTTAAATTCATTGAATATTTATATTAATTGTAATCCCTATGATAATAATTTTGATGCAAAACCACATGATAAATCCCAATAAGATTAAGAGATTGATGAAGAAATTTTCAAGTGGTGGAGGACCCTCACCAACCACCACCCCCATAATGAAAAATTTATATCAATTTTCAATGGGTTTATTTACAACTAAATGATTAAGGGGCCTTCATGTCAATTGAGAACTTATTATTAATAGAAGAAAAAAATATGGTGCTGGAAAACACAAAAACTAAATCCTCTAATATATTAGGAATAATAAATGAATCTACCTCCATAGGTTTACTCAAAACTAAGTACCCATTTGGCGGTTAAACCAATATATATCATTTTTCCCTTCAATAATTCTAATTTACATTATTTTTTTCTATAAATTCATCTGTGCAGTTTTTTATCTTATAGGTTTATATAATTCAGGATAATCTAGAAGATTAACTGAGGACAACACTACCCAATAAACACCATTCAATATCTATTTGTAATCTTAAATATATTCAATGATACCTCCATAATGTATGTTAATGTTAAATTTCAAAAAAATATTCAAATAATGTAGTTATCGTCTATGTTTTTTTAGAGTTTTTACAAACAATCTTGAGAGTTACATGTTTTGTTTTATATATTATTTTTTAATGTTTTTTGGAAATATTTTGTGGAACCAAATAACTTTAAAAAAGTAAAATCATCATAGTATGTTTCTTAAAACATATTTATTTGAAAATTTTGAGAATTTATATGATTACAAACTTAGATTTTATTCCTTGATTTCTAGCATGAGTCTTTAAGGTTGTTTGATCAATTATAAAACCCATGTGCACAAGTTCAATAAATTGAGTATCATTACCAACATGGGAGGGGTTTAAAAAATATTCATATCAAATTTTATATCCAATTTTTATTAGTGTCTTCAAGCATGTAATGAAATTTCATGATTCTTGTGTTTCACATTTTTCAAAAAAATTTATGTTAATGAATTCGTTAAAAAATGATAGAGATATATTTTTAATAGCCCTATTTGAAATATCAACTTAGTTTGAGATTAAAATTCAATATGAATATTATTAGAAGACACCAATATTCCACAAAAAACCTTCTAGGTGTCCACATTATAATCAAGTTATCTCTAAATACCCTACACATTAGAAATTTTCATGAATATATAATAAACACATTTTAGGGGAATTGCTGTTTTGAGAGTACTATGGTGGTAAATTTTAATTTTTGGGATGATTATTTACCTTTACCATAATTTTTTGGTCAAGAGAGTTTACATATATTTTTTAATATAGTTCAAATATCATTCACTCTATAAACATGTTGATTTTGAAAAAAAACAATACAATTAAAATATTTTTATTTATAAATAAATTAAAACAATGGAAAAGGGCGAATAATAATTTACTATTATACACTTTTATGTGGAACTCGATTAGATTGATGTGTTGGTTATAATAATCATTTGAATAGGATTCTATGAGGAGTATTTAATGAGTTTTTATCATGATTAATCATGCATTGTTCTTCAAATATTCAAACCACATTATTTTACCTCGATTTTTTAATGTTAGATCATATGAAAACATACCCATAGAACAACGCATGTCAATACCTCATGCTACTTTAATTCTTACAACTCAATGATATATAGAGGTTAGAGTTCAATAAGTCTATAAAAAACATGAATTAGATTGAGATTGAGAAACACTTTGTGAAAAAATACCTGAGTGAAGGGGATGTTATTTTTGTGAATGTTGGTAAAAAATAAAAAGGAAATTAGTAGAAGATATAATATATTTTTATAGACATTGAGTAATTATGTAATGAAAATTTATATTGTAAGCATGATATTAACATGTATAAAAGAACTGGAATATTTTTTAATTGATTTATTCAAAACCTTGACTTGACTCTGCTAATAGATGATTTCCTTGGATTGTAATTTTATGGGTGAGGGAAATGAGAGAGAAATAGATTAATTATTTTCTTATCTATAATTAAATAATTTATTTTAAATTATTTTTTATAATGAAATGTAAATTATTAAATATTTATTTTGAATATGAATTTCGGACTTTATGGAAAACATAACATAATGTTTTATTGCTAGTGATTTATTACTATAATGTTATTCAATGACTATATGATTATAGTTATTGATATTTTTTTCATGAATCACATGTTATGTGGAAAACCATATATTTGAGTAAACTAATGTGTATATATTTTTTTGGTTTTGGGAATAAATATATAAAAAATTACTATGATAAGTTTATTTTGTAGATCATATATAAGTGTTACTATTTGGGATACATTAGATTCCATGACTTTAATATTTTAATAGAAGTTCCAAGATCCGCTTAACATATATAAGAGTTGATCAGTTCATATGTAAGGGTTATTAGACTCTTTTCCTAATATTTAAGAGTTACCTCCATACCTAATGAGAGATATAAAGGTTACTCATCAACACAAGTGAGATATATGGGAGAATATCTTTATCAGAGGGAAGAACCACATTTTTTGTAATATTTGAAAAACTACGTATTGTATTTTCCACTTCAATTTAAAGAGAATGCGTAAGGGTCATCTAAACTTATATAAGTATTAAATTGATTTAAAGGTTGATACATGAAGTTTTAATTCATATAATAATGAATACAAAATGTTATTTTACAATAAAGTTATTAGATAAATTCAATTTTACATAATAAAAAATAGTTTCAAAACACTATCACCATATAAATGGGGATACTAAGAAAACGTGTGAAGAATATTTTCAATATAATTCTAATTAAGATGAATGAATTCAAAGAAAATGGTTAGTAATTTTAAGAGATAATGGGAACATCAACAGTTTAAAGGTTTCTTTGTTTTATCTTTTTAGTAATTTTATTTCATAAAATGTTAGTTGATGTTCCCATTATCTCTCAAATCTTGTTTTATTTTTTTTACTTTCACCAAGATTTCTAATATTATTTATGTTAAATGATTAACCAAATGGATTTCATTAGGGGGATAATTGGGATACGAATGTGACTTCTTTCTCATTCCTATTTAATGCCTTTTATCTACTTAGGGTTATTATCATCTTGATCCATTATGGGGAACACTAATAGTGTGTCCTCCTAAAAATTATCTTAGGGTTAACTGATTCTCTTAAATCAAGTTTCACTCCAGTCACATAATCATTGGGGTATACGATGGATATTCAATTGTTAAGGGATGAATTATAGTGCATGTATTACAGAAATATGGGTTAAGGGATTCTCCCTTTTGAGGATACCTAAGGATTTCGATAAATTGAGGAGATGTGTGTATATTGTTCTTCTATATTGTAAGGTACATTATATATTAAAAAATGGTTAGAATATGAAGATTAAACATATGATAGAGTGTGATCATTAGGTGCGTAAGATATTAGTGAAGTGGTGATGAGGGTTCACTCAAGGTAAATCTCCTAGGAATATTTCCATCCTCATAAATACAATTCTAATAGATCCTTCATATGTATGTTTATTTTTTTATTCATTCCATTACACCAAATTTTTTGTTTTTGTTTTCTAATATTAAAAAAACAAAATTATTTATCATGTTCATATAATAGTGATTAATCTTTAATATGCTCATTGAGAGATGGCCCTAGTTAGAAACTACGATAAACTAGAAAAATATAAATGTTATTTTTTTCGGGCCTATCATAGGTGTGTCAGTCATCCCATAAAAATGTGATATGCTAGGAACTATGTTTTACTACACTAATATCCATAAAATATATCATATTTAAAAACATATATAGGTATATTCAATGTTAAAATATATATATATTTTATAGTAATTAATAACACATTTTACTTTGAGAACATCTTTCTCAATACCAGCAGTTATAATATTAGATCAAATTTATTTGTTAATAGACTATAATTTGTATATTAACATATTATACATTTTTTATCCTCTATGTATTAAATAAAATTATCATGTACACATTTAAGGATAGATTTAACTTCCTACCATTATATATCTACAATGTTATCTTGATATATTCCACTATTATTAAGGCATAGAAAACATGAATCCAAAAACACAACATGTAATTCTTTAAAGATCTATACATTGAGTTGCATGGGATTATATTCATTTTTTCATTTCATCCTATGTTTTAGGGAAAATAAATTTTAAGTAATATATGACATGTGCCATGGGTGGAACACTCTCTTGGATTATTTTGTATCTTATTATTTAATACATTCTGAACATATGTAATATGAGTTATTCTATATATATCATTAGATATATATCATTTTATCTTGATCCATAGAACATTGGATACTACTTTAATTCATTGAAGGGGAACCATTTTTTCAAACAAGTCTTAACAAAATATAATACATGTAGCGATTTTTCATATATAACATGTAAAACTATGGGACTAATACATACCTTCTGTATACATAATGTTTGATTTATAGAAAAACTAAATTATAATATAAACATATCAAAATGATTATTCCAGGATATATTTCTTAATTATATCCACCAATGAATGCTTCTATATTACATGGATTATTGTAAATATTTTATCTGATTGACCCTCCATGTTTTATTATATATACACATTATCGAGGGTTCCTTTTATTAATTTGGTTCAAAATCCACATTCCAAAACATATAATTATGATATGTTAATATTTAATATTTTATTTCAGGAAAAGTGTTTTAGAATTTCAACAAAAAATATTTTCTCTTTCTGGATGATAAAAAAACCACAGACATATATATATTTATATCTTAAGGATATTATATAGTATTTTTATCTCTGAAACATTTCATTTATAGGGGTATAATAAATAATGTTCTTATTTAAATTATTATTCACAATTACCTTTATTAAAATCATGCATACATCGATTATTTTATTAAAATCTTTTATGCCTTTATATAAATATTTTCCTTCTCTCGACTACAAAAATTCCTTTATAAGAAATTTTATTAGTACTATTTTATTATTAAATTTAAATAATTTAGAAATATACAATTAATGTCTCTTGATGATGCTTTATAAAATATGTTATCTCTAATAAATACATTTCATCCTTATGCTCTAGTTTTTTATAATATAGGATTCTTCCCATATAATAATACATATGGGATTCTATTTATCACAACCCCAAATTTACATTTATGTTCATATACTTGTTATATCATATGTTCCCTTGAGTTTGATGAGGCTCAAAATGTGGAATTGTGTCCAATTTTTACATGTTACAATGTTTCTTCATAGTTTTATAAACCATACAGGTATATAGTATGGATTGGGGATCGCATTGTGAGGTAGTCAACACTTCATTACCTATCAACCTCCACCCAATCAACAATTCTCTAAGGATGGGAAAGATGTAGCTATGACCCCTCTCTTCCCGGTTGGGGTGGCAGCTCTTCCTCACTAAGCTCCCCAATATAATCATCATTCTTTATCCCATTCTATATCACTAATGAAATTCCCCATTTAAAAATGATTTATATTATCCCTATGGTTTCACTTTTTTTCATAGCCTCGCCTCAGCTGACACATTAAACCAAATAGTTTTTAAAGACTTCAAACCATCACAATCATACCATGGTTGTGTGATTTTGGAAACAACGACCTTCAATTGAAATCATCGACATGTTCATGTCTACCTATTACAGTCTATAGAAATGGTAATTGGTTGTTATACCTTATAATCGATACATGATGATACACATTTCTTCATTGGAAGATCAGAATATCTCTTTGTCCAGAGGTCCTTGATTCATCAACAAGTGGTTCATTTATCACTTTCGATGGTACTATGAGTTTCACCAGAATTATTATGTTCCTTCTATTGTGGTGTGTTGATGCTTCCCTGAACTACCTATACCTTTCCAAAATACACATATTCGTTGTATTCTTGAAACAATGGTTGGTCAATTTGAAATTAATGATTGATGGACTAATGTTTTTTGACACCAAATTCCTCCATGAATATTTACTGTGGTTGATGTTACAAGGCCTCTGGTGGAATGGATATAGATTTTGTTCAAAGAAGAAATTTTTTGGAGGAAACACGTTTCTTTGAGTCTAGGACCGAATGCTACTCATATTTCAAATGGATATGGAGTCATCAATATGAACGTCATTGAGATTGCAAGATTAGATACATGCATGTCTCATTTTTGAGTCTGGAGTTTAGGATGAAGGTCATAGTGTCCCCCATAGAGAACATGAATTGGTCACTAAAGGTACCCTATTAGATTGAAGAAAGAAATAATACCTCTAAACCTAAGGATTTGGATTCATTCGATCATCTAACACTAGATTTTGGAGAACACTGGACATTTATGAGGGACTCGTCTAGATAAGGAGAATTTGACGTTGTGTATGGAATTTCCTCTATGCAGCCTAGTTTTTACATACCATATTCCTTACCTCATGAGGACCCTTTAGTTATTATAGTAGAACCACTCATGGGGAATCGATCCACGTTGTAATCCATGGAGAGTCATCAGGCTTCAAGGTCCAGAAGAATTCCATCCAAAGAGCATAACAAGGGGGTAAGGAGAGGCTAGTGAGTAGGAATAGTCCTAGATAGATTAGTTTACATATAAATCTAAAAATCCTTTTTGAAAGGATGAATGTGGAATGGATAGGGAATGACCACATGGGTTATGATCAAACAATGTATCCATGAATATTTTAAGAAAATGAGTCTCTAGATATGCTCGATACCAATATGCCTTCAGTAAAAAAAATCCCATAGGTGTTCATTTTGAGGTAGGTTATGATGGAGAGATAAATATCACGTTCTCAATTGACATAATGGATAGAAAATTCCATATAGAACTTTACATAGAATGGTAAAAAGGTAGGGAAGGTGAATTGAGATACATAGTGATGTCTTGTGGTTATGGGAAAGAAGAATAATGGTCGAAACATTATTCAGAGCATCCGAGGCAGATAGAAACATGATCGGCCAGTAGAACCGAAGTTATGTTTTTTGTAACAATGACCCATACTCAGAAAAGTAATATATCTTCCGCACTAAAATATAGAAATCAAAGGCCAAGATTAGTGAACTTATGAATAAAGGGAAGGGAGGTATCAACAGGAATATGGAAGGGTATAATGAAGAAGGAAAATAAAATGGTAAAGGGAAACACCTTTAACTTATTCTTCATTAACATAAGTAAATGTATACATAGTTAATATAGAATCAGTATTCGAAGGAGGAGATGGAAATAATATTTTAAAAACAATTTTGAGTCAATTTTAATGAGGAGAAAAGTTCTTGGATCAAAAACAAAATAGAATTATGGCATACTAGATCAATGAAAGGAAGATTAATGCATTGGAATATACAATGACATGGGAAATGCTAGAAAAACGTTTGGAATAAATAGTTATAAATGAACTGAAAACGATTGTACATGGCCTTCATTGTGGGATATAGAAGTTTAGAGATTCTATTAATTTTAGTCTTGTTTTTAATTACATTATTTTTACTAATGAGTTTAATGGATCTCGATGAAGAACTGGAACGGTTTCCCACGTTTTCCTAAAAATTTATTTTGGAAGAAAATTTTAATCTTCAGTCAGTCTAGCATGTGGATCTCGGATGTTTTGAGTCTAGTAAAGATATCATGATTTATACATAGTTTTTTAAATGGGTAGAAATATTTGAAACCATCTTATATGCTTCTATTTTGGATTTTTATATTGGTTTTATGGGGGGATTTACCCTTCAACATCCCTCACTCAAAGACGGAATAATGGAGGCTTATTATCCAAGAACAACATCCTAAATCAAGGGTTTTGGATTGATTTATGCATGGATTATCATGTTGAGCCTCTCCTATTATCTTATTCCTACATTCCTCTTACACTACATTATTTTTTTTATACTTTTCATTCTTCTTACATTCATTAATAGCCATTGTGGTAGAAACTTATGTCTTAGGCTGGCCTAAATTTTTTTTAATATCTTGGTTATGTTGATGTCCTCTTATTTAAGAATCTTGAATTTTTCAGGGAAGGAGACATGATTTATACATATTTTGTTAGTTGGTTCTATGAAATTTAATTTCTTTGGAATTCCATTTTTTCATGGGATTTTAAAATTAGTTTTTGAATTTTAATTCTTTTTTATATGTTCTTGTATTATAGAAGTTGAATTGATAATATTATGATTGTGTTTTCAATCATGTGAATGTTTTCCATATGCTCTCGCTTCCCTTCTCAACGATGCAGTAGGTCATGGCCATAATGTCGCCGCCCCACATCGGTTCTCTACGACCAAGGAGGGGGGTTGATCCTCCTTCAATTTCACTTCCTTACCATAACTCCAGCTTCTACCCCTCCACTGAATAGTCAACCCTACCTCACTTTCCTTTAACTGATGTTATCCCTAAGGTCCAATCTTTCACATATGGAGTTATCTCGGTCCTTCTTTCATCCTTGGAGTCCATGGATGCTTCAACGCTCTTGAAGCTCAGTTGGGTGGCCTGATTTAGTAAGAAACATCCACCCCTTTATGCTTTTGGAATGTTTCTTCACTCCTCTTGGAATCTGCTGGACCGTTTGATTGTTGGTATTCTAGATCCGTTGAATACTCAAATCTGTTTCTCGATCGATGAAGACCTAGTTTGTGCATTGGATTATACTCTACGATGTATGGAGGGTCTCTGTTTTCCCCCATTTATTGGTCCTTCGACATCTATATGATGCGAGATTCTCCAGTCTTTAAACTCTAGATTTTTTTTCCTGTAAACCTTTTACCTTTCCAGAATTTGTTTATTGTTTAGTTGACTAGAAAAATGTTAGGGTGCTACCTATTCTCAGATTCTATTACTAATGTTGTTTTCTATCCAATGTCTCTGAGGATCTATATTGAAGTTGATGTGTCGAAGGGCCCTATGGACTACATTATCATCGATATTAAAGGTGAACTCCTCGAGCACTAGAAGTTATACTATTAAACCTATACTAATTATTGTGGCATCTATGGTTGTATTAGGAACATGGCTTCAGTATTCTAGGGAGGGTTTAGTTTTATCCAAGAACAACCCTTGAAGGAGGGGTGGTTTTGATTTTGGAAAGGCACATTCGATCCACTATAGGGAGTATAACCTTGTATCCTCAACACCGGTGACTATTCCTCTCTCTAATTAACACTAGATGATTGATGCTACTAAGAACACCATTTTCAAGGCAGGGAAGAGGGGGTCTAACACAACAGTTGCAGAGAACTTCGGGAACCAGAAGTAGGACCTACCTGTCACTAATGGGGTGAAAAATACTTCAGGGCCTAAGAAAGAATGTATTATGGGAAGCCAGAATGCTTCAGAAGGGTCTGTGCAGGAGGTTGTAGATCAAACAGGACAAGGTTTAGGTTCCAATACATAGGTTTCAGGGGACTCTTTAGGAGCTATTGGTCCAATTTTTATGGGTGTGGCGGGTCTAAATATGTGCACCTATGCTATGAAAGTGTGTGCTGGTAATAGCCACAACTCAAAAGGGGGATTCAGTATACTAGAAAGAGTAAGGATAAAGAGGTAATAGAGTGGGATCAGACCTTATATGGTAAAATAAGGCCTCTAAATTATAAATAGGAAACCAACCCGAGGAGGACCTCGTCCTGTCTAAACTTAAACAACTGGTTTAAAAGTTTGAGTAATGGGGGAGAGTTTGAAGGAAATCCCAATTATCCCTATGAGACCATGTCTAATGAATTTGGAAACTCCTCATATGGTAATGGAATGGAAAGGGCTAGCAAAGGTATGCACAATCAAAAAAGGAAGAAGGCGAATAAAGAAAATAGAGACCCATGGAGCTGCATTGTCTCTAAAAAGCTTAAACCAGTGGGGTGTAAAGATTACTCCTACCTCCCTATAACGATGGAGACCCGTTCAACCAAAAAATAGGGGAAACTCAAAGAGCACGGGATCCTACCAGTGGTATGAGAGGATGTTCAATATGGTGATGTAATATAGCCCCAAGAGTAGGAGGATTAATCATCAAAGGAAGAGGACCAACATGATGAGATGAACATGTAATATGAGGAGGTAATGTCAGTGGTAGAGGATACCATTCCCCATGGACAACGCTGTGTGGAAGCCCCCCCCCCCCCGACGGATTAAAAGGCCTAAAGGTTATTGAGGTGGTTAAGAAGATGGAATAGCTCATGCATTCTGGTGAATTAATGTAGGAAGAATATCTAGTGATCAATGATACAAGGGAGATATTGATCAAATAATAGGAAGATTAATCCAAGTGGAAATTACCAGAGAGCAAGCCGATTGTATTGACAAGAATTTACACAAACTAGTATGAGGTTTTAACGTGGAAAAGATTAGAAAATATGAGTATATGAGAGATTGGGATTATCTATCATCACATTATGAAGATATTCTGAAGGCCAATCCAGACTACCAGGTTAGTTCCTTTCTCTGCAATCTTTTTATGGAAGGAGAATCCATTCCCCTTGGAATTGTGTTTAATAAGTCAGTTGTATCCTTTAATGCTTGATTTGTTCTATCTGTGAGGGTTCTCAATTTCCCATTAAATGTGTTGGAAAAATAAAAAATGTTAATTTAGAGTGTAGTGTTTTCAAGAATTAACAAAAAAAAATTAGTGGATTCATGTAATATTCAATAAAAAAGTATTTTAATGAACTTTATGTGTTAGTAAATATTCTTTAGAGTTTTTTTATGATATTTGGTAAATAATTTGAGGTTTTAGACTTCCTCATATTTATAACTGATTTATTATATAATATTTTTTGGAGTGAAGTATTTTTTTTGGATATAAGGAGAACTTTTATTGGGATTATTACTTATATTTAGTATTTTCTTTTTTTATATATGTGTATTATATAATTTCCATAATATTTTTAAGTGCTTCAACTAATTTTCAGTCCTTACTATGAAATCATTTCCATTTTAATTCATGGTTTGGGTTCCCATTTATATAAATAGATATTTCGAATCATAAAATTTCTTCTAAATGATTTTAAATAGTATCTTCCTTGTTTTCAAAAATAATGTATTAAAACTAGTGGCCCGTTATTAAAAAATTAAAGTAACTTTATTATTTAAATAATGGATGAGGTACTAAGGTTTAGATGTAATTCTCTACAAAGATGCATGGATTGATCAACTTTTTAATTATGTTTCATCCAATATTTGTGATCATGTGAAATATATTGGTTCCATGTAGAAAATGATTTATTTTGATAAAAATGAGTTTTTTAGTAAAGTAGTTACTGTAGAGGAGGTAAGGGTCTCTTTAATATATCATTGACATTTTTGTGATTATTTTATTATTGATACTCAAATATGATTAATTGATCCCGTGAAACCATAGGAGCCCCTGTAAGGATTTATAAGAAATTTACAACTTTCTATAGTATTAATTATACATCAAAATACTATCTAAAAATGATGAGATATGAAATGGGTGTCACTTTATAGAGTTTCCTTTTCCACTACGTATTGAGATTTCCTACATATATTTTGAGTAGTTAGTTATCATTGGTCTGGCCATTTAGATATTATAGGAGCCTACGTAGCCTTGACCACAATTTCATAGGGCCACTCTGATGATTTTGTTCACATTCGGTTTTCCTATGTTATTGTTGGAGATTTTTATAATTGATTATCATCATTTATTTGGTTACTAATTTTTCTTTTTAAATTCTTTTATTTATTTTCCTTTATAAAAGGAAACTATTTTGGGATATTTTATTTCTATGTGGAATGGTTATGTATCTTTTATCCATGGGTTTATATTATGTGTATATTTTGTTTATTGAGTTTTAAACATATATCGTAAACATAAATCAAGGTTAAAAATGTTTTTTTAAATGAGTTGATAGATTTGGAATTTAAATTATGTTTTTTATCTGATGCAATATTAATTCCATTTCTATTATTTCTTTAGAAATGGTTTTGAGTGAATTTAGAGAAGTTAGTGGCTTTACATAAATATAAAATTTTATTTATGATTTAAAAAAGTAGAATATTGGGGTCTTTCCCTATGGGTTGGTTTTAATAAAGAGTTTCAACCAATATAACCTTGATGAACAATATATTCAAACAAAAATTTAAATACTGACTTGTAAACTGAATTACACAAAATATTTTTTTGTGTCACTCTATTGGATTTATTTATGTCACACCCAAAAAACACAAACTAGTTTTATGTTGTTCATATAACATATAAAGATTTATAGGTTGTACTCTAGTGTAGATAATGTTCACTGGTTTTCCATTTGTGTGGTGTCCTAAGATATGGAGGTGGCCTCAGGTGTTAAGGTGATGATTTTTTGGAAGATCAAGTTAGTTATTCACTCATTGATGTTTATGTATCATTCAATTTTTCATATTCCATTATTTTGGGTTCTTTAATTTTGTACCCATTATATATCTTGATTTATGTTTTCTATCAAATATTGGTTCTGTTTGAATATTTTTATTATGTTGGATTTCTAGAAGAATTTGACAATGTGATTAAATATAATTGGGAGAAATCATTCCATTTTGGTTTTTATTCACACCCTTGGAACAATATTTTAGATTGTGGGGATCAAGAAATCCCTTCAGTCCTTATCGCAAGAATACTGGGGTGACACCTCAAGTTGAAATTTGTTGGTTTAAGAAACCATTTTTTCCTTAGTGGGATGACCTGATGAAGTATTTATGATTCTATATTTAATTATTATTATTAAATATATTATGGTGTAATTCTTATTACTACTCATTTATTTTCCATTAAAATTTTGGATATCAACCAAAAATTTTGAGGATAATCGATCATCTAATGGTTAAGATATTTTCAACATCTATCTGATTTTTTTATTTCCATTATTACTAATATACTTATACTCTTCCCTTTTATATTCCTTATGTATTTTTATGAAAAAACAGTTTTTTCTTAATCATATTAACATATACACATCTAAAAATTCTATCAACAAACACAATGGAATTTGAGAATCTAGCCTTAGTTTTGACTTGAAATGGAAAATATAAACCTTGGAATAAAATTAAAAAATATATGTGGTTCAGTCACCTTTATTTATTAAATAATCCATAATATATTGAATTTTCATAGAACACTGACATATATCAATGTTTTTAGTTCAAAAGAGTATATCTAACAATCATGATATTACCTTTATCAAATGTTTATAGTTCAAATGACTAAATAAAAAAAGTTTCTATATATTTTTAAATGAGAAATATGGTTTGGAATTCATCAGTAATAACTAAAGTAAGAATTATTGAATCTTGAATATTTATATATATGATATTATATAGATGTGATATTACATAACATAAAATAAAATTTTTATATACATGAAAAACATTTTTACTAATATTATGAAAATAATTATAGTAATACAATACAAGAATAAATCCAATTATGAGTATGAGATTATTATAATCATTAGAAATGTATAATGTCTTGATCCATTAGAAAAATAAAGGGAAATCCCTCTCAGGAAATTTTCCAAAAACTTCTTTCTTCTGGTACTTAAATAATTATTTGTTTGATAAAATTAGTATCTAATACACTAGATAATAAAAATGAAATATAAAATGAATAATATACCTAATGTATGTTGTGACCCTTAATTTTTCTTTACTTCCTCACAATTTTTTTTAAAAATTAACACTTTCTCTAAGAAAAGAATACGGATCTATGAGAATTTCTCGCCCACATATTATTTGTCTTTTTGTAGTATATTGTGTAGGTTCTTCATATTTTGGGCTTCTAATTAACCTATTCACCTTTAGCTCATTATTTTTTGTTATAAGAACTAAAGATATATCATATCCATGTCATTATTGTAATTCATAATTAGATACAAAACATATGCAATAACAATCTCTCTATTATTAATTTTATAATTTGGAAAAAATATAGAAATTCATGGACCTTAACAAATTTATTGATTAGAAGTATTTATGATATATCATATTAATATATATAAGTATATATCATGTAATTGGACATACATTAGTAGAAATAGAGGCTTTTCCCTTAAGGTTTTAACATCACTTTTTTAAACCGATGATAATTGTTCCTATGTTTCAATTTTAATATCACTTTTATATAGAATTGAAGTTAAAAGTGATTTCATAGACCTTTTAGCATTGATTTTATAATAAATCAATGTTAAAATTCATTAAAATAAATTTAAATATTATTTTCAACCAATGATATAAGTGATTTATAAACTGATCCTCTAAAACCGTCATTTTTTTTTGCATTAAGACCAGTTCTCTCAATCCATGATGAAACCCAAAAACCCTCTATATCCCTTTATCTTCTCTTATAATATATTATCATCTTATTTTCACATTTTTCCTCAATAATCCATACATCAACCTTCTTTTATGATCATATAGATATTATGGTTAAAGGGAAACTTTATTATTGATTTTTTTGTGGTTTTTTCTACATTAGATTTTCACTCGTTTTCTTTAATGTTGCAGTGTTAACCATATTGCCACCAATATTGAGTGGGTTCATTAGAATTCAAGATCCATTTTTCATTATCAACCTCCAATGTTTTTATATAATTATTTTATTTTGAAGAAAACTAAATTAACTATTAGTTATAAATTTGATTCATCCATTTAATTAATTTGATTATATGTTTTAAATTAAAAAATTTAAAATTAAAATTAGTTCAATGTTACTTTTTTTTATGATTATAAAATTTTTAACTCTTTAATTTTATTTTTCGTTACTGTTTATTTATATAAATAATTTTATTTATAAATATTTTATCATTGTAATCTATTGATGATTGAAATCAATTTTTTCTTCAATTATTATCAATTATAAATGTTTTTTCAATATAATTACTTTCTATTTATTGTATATTATCGTAAAAAAAATTTGATTTCAGAATAAATTTTAAAGAAAAAATTATTTATAAAAATAAAGGCTTGTATAAATTATTTCTGTTTATAAATACTTAATGAATTTTATTTAAATTTTCGAGGATATTTTTTTGATAATTATGTTTACTTTTTTGTTATGATCAAATAGTTATCAATAGTTGATTTTATTATTATATGTTTTTAAAGGTAAAATATATCTATTTGTTAATATTATTAATTTATTAGATGTTTGAATATATCCACCTTATATATTGTGATATTAGGTAATTAATCGATAATAATTGGATAAATTTATAAAGAACTACAAATGAATATGTAAAATGAGGTTATGGTTTCGTGGAATTTTCACAATGAAATCATAAAAAACATTTGATTTTTAGTCCATGTGTAAAGTGTTTTAATATTAAAACATTAAATTCCATAGGAATCAAGGATCATCTCATTTTATAGGGTTTTATATATAATTATACATGATGGATCTATCATGGTGAAATTAAAAAGTGTTCAATATCAAATGTTGATGTAAAAATTCAGCATTAGAAATAGGATCATATTTTAGAATTATTGCATATGGATTTGATCCATAAAAATATAAATTTTTGAAAGATTAAAAGGAAATTAGGAGAAACCACCATTCGTATATTTCACTAAAAAAATTCTTATCACATGTTTCAAGATTAGTTAACTTTAAAGGTATAATTTGGTGGAGTGATAATAGTTTTTTTTAATTGATTGAACTTTCAAAGGAGTTGTACTGTGAAGGAAAAAAGCATCCAGATTCGAATCATGATTCGTAGAAAATATTATTCCCAATGTGATTAGGGTATAAAAAGATACATGTTTTCCCCCATTGATTTTTTTTATTGGAATGATCATGAATGTTTATGAAAATGTCATAAATTTGGGACACCATGATATGAGATGGATGAAAAGATCAACTCTAAATAATTCCAATGTATTGAAATAAATCCTCCAACTAACATAATTTAGTAACATCAAATATTTCCTTATTTGAAATATCTATTTTACATATAAAATTACTCAGAAATTATAGTATGGAACACTAATGAGAAAATATTTGATGGAATCTTATGTCACTGTAATGATTAACCCTAGTAAAATATATTTAATAAAGAAAATCCTATTTTTTGGAAGTGAAGATAAAAATATAAAAACGGGATAGTGAATATATGGAATGGATTTATATCAAAGACTTAGTAGATAATATAGTTCATGGCATATTTTTTTGTTAGTTTACTACATTTACAAACAAATATTTATGAAGAAAAAATATGTTATGTTGATCTTTATGCTTTCTACAAAAAAACATTGAAATGATATTGATGTGTATCTTTAACCATTTTTTGATGAATTATTTTATCAATGGGATATATTTTTTTTTTGGGTTTTTTATTCCTAAAAAATACTAATTTTATTTATGAGCTAGAATAATGGTCACTATAAAAGTCATTAATATATATATTGAAACTCACCTAGATAGAGTTTAAATGGACATAAATCCTGTCATATTTGTGAACAAGATACTTTATATTTTCAATTTCAGAATGGAAGAAATATAGTGAAAATGGGACCTTTATTCTTTTTGAATTGATATTCATTTTCATATATTAAAAAAATTCATTTACTGGTTTATAGGAATATTATGTTCCCTCATAACCTATTCCAGCAGAAGAATAATATGAAATGGTGAAAAAATATTGAGTTCACAATTAGAAAAAATGATATTATGAACATAAAAAATATGGATGAAATGTCTATCTTTTGGAACTACAGTATTAGATATTTTTTAACATAAAACAAATCATTAAAGTTATAGTTGTTGAGGAAAAAACTTGTGAATGTTTGATTATACCTTTTTTTACAAATATTGAAATGAAAACAAGGCATATAACTTTCTATATTGGACCTGATGACTATGGGAATAGGTTTGGACTTAGGTCCCACTATGGATAGAAGTTGAACTAATTTATATTCTTCTTGTCTCACATTATGCAAGTGTTCGAAGATTACTTTTTATTAGTGTCTATAAGGCATTAATATACCCTATAGATATTAATGAGTAGTAAAAAATTTAGTATCATTTATGTATTATAAATTAATAGGTAGGAAATATCATGACATTCATATATTGATTAAATAATATTTGTGTTTCACTACATGTAATTTTTCTAAAATAATTCATACATACACTCCTTAAGTAATGTTATTTTTCCAAATCCATTTTAAAAAATTTCATTTATGAAAAATTTTTAGATGTATTGGAGAAGGATTTTTTTCTCATAATTTTCCAACTACAAATATATTTCCCACCAAATTTTTTTGATATAATTGTTCATGTATGGATTCAGTTGGTTCATAAGATAAGAATATGTGGGATGGTTTGTTTATTTTGAATATATCCTTTTGAAAGACATAAGACAATTTTGAAGAGATATGTTAAAAATAATCATTGAAAAAAGGCCTTTATTGATAAAAATAGTAATCAGAAGATCGGACTATGTTTTGTAATGATTATCTTTATGAAATAGAGTATATTAGTCTTCATATATCTCATTATTTGACATTTTACAGTGGAGGTAGAGGAATTCATGTCTTAAAGTTATTGTTTAGTCCATGTGATCAAGTTATGTAAGAACATTTGTAAATTTTGAACAACATAGATGATGTTAAATAATATATATATCCAATCATATTTCTCGATTATTGTTATTATATCTGAAAGGAAATGATAGTTGGTTGATGAATGATCCTAAAAAAGGCATTTGTATCATGTTTCAAAGAGAAATACGACACAAATTTATCTATATGTGAAACATTAAAACATTTTAAATGGGGAATGTCTCTTGATGTGATCACATGGAATAGTTTTTCTATTAGTGGTCACACATTTTAAAAACAAAATTAATATGGAAACAGTAATATTCAAAAAATGTGGGTAATAATCCACATAGATGCACTTCATTTTTTTATGTGAAAAACAAAAAAACTGAATTTAAAAATCAATGAAATATTTTGACGATCTTGAGGATATATGGTAAATTGATTTTTCTAAATTTCTATCAATAATATCTTAGACTAACTGGGTTAATTGTAAAAGTGGTGGAAAACATGATGATTGTGGATTTACACTCGTTGATTTGTAAATATTTAGTTGAAAAAAGGAGCCTTCTATATGTTGACACATGAAATGAATATATATTATGTTATCGATCCAACAAATAACCAGTTGTTTGTTATATTTTAAGGGAAGAATTCATTTTGGTAATGTGGAAGATGGTGTTGTTCTGGATTTCTTGAGATGTTTCTTCATATATTATTAGATTTCTAAATGATAACAATCGCTTAAATATTGACATAGTCCATGCTGTATGAAATGATCATCCTAAAATAATATTGGAAAACTCTAATTCAATCTCATAATTATTCATGTAAATAATTGCATTTTTTTATTTTTTAACTTTACACTTGTAAAAAATGTATTTTAAAAAAATAGATGTTTAATTTCTAAAATATGTATTATTTACATGAGTTTTTTTAAAAATATTATATTCAAATGTTGTGGTTAAATATATTTAAATTTCAAAAATTGATGTACCATATCATGTTATGGTTAATTTATGAATATGAATTTTTTTATAAGTATAATATTTAAATTATAAAGGGATAGCATTATCATAATTTTTGAGTAAATATTTAAATTAAATATTTTCAGTTACTTATTTTTTTATTAATAATCATGAAATCATTATTATTATTTTTGAAACATACACATGTGTGCCACTATTTTATTTTAATTTCATATTATTTAATTCATTATTTATTAATATTTACTTTTCCAATAATATAAAGGTACACATAATTTCATTACATTCATCTATTTCAATGACAGACAAAGAGGCATATGATCATTCTTTGAGGGACATGTCTATTTTCTGATATTATTAAATATCAGATAAAAAATTATGTTAATGAAACTGAAGATTTAATTTATAAAAATTATTTATCAGACTATGGTTGCACGATATATGGTGGAGTCTTCCTCTTCTTTTATTGATAAACTGATTCTATGATATGGTGGATGTGAGTTTATGCATTTACTGAAACTTTCACTATCTCATGTAGAGAATATTATTCATATCAATTTTGATAATAATAATAACCCAACCGGACTAAATTTTATGTAGTTGTCATGTTATATTTCCAAGAAGATCCACTATTGGATTATGATTTTATATCCTTATTTAATTTTCAGTGATAAGATGATGAAAGAGTTGCAGTGGTAGTTTTTTGGTATAATATCTTTATTTATTTATTTTTTTCTCATTATTCATGAATTATAGATTTTTTATAATAAATATCTAATGTATTAAATTATAGATAAAATTATACTTTCAAGAATATAAATAATTTAATAAAATATTTCTATCATTATCAGTGGTTCTCTGGATAATTTTGAAAACAAAATTGACAATAAAACTATGTTTTTTGTGATGTTTTAGAATAAATATACATGAATAAAGTATGGGTTTTTTAAAGTAGTGACATGGTCACAATTTATTTATTGGTGACATGATGATTCCTTTAGGGTGTGATAATTATTTTATTTTGTAAAATTTATTATATATTAGTAGATGAATTATAAATGACAATTCCTCGGTTTTTAAACACGGTTAAACCAAAATATTTTTTAAAATTTTTAATGTTTATGAATGGGATGAATTTAAAATTGGGATTTTGGATGATTTTTCACAAGATGGGGCCATTTAATGTGTTTATATTTAGCTTCGGTAAATGCTTGAATAGTTTCTCATGTGGATCGAAGGGTTTTATGAGCATCAGATCCATAAATATAGTCTGAAATATAGGTTTCAGTTTTATTTGCATGGGTGTCACACCGTTAGTCAATCCTGGTGGGTCAGACCATGTGGCTTGTTAAAGGTGAGATAGAGGCATTCACACAGGCTTCGCATGGTTAGTCAAACTCTGTGGGATAGCTGTGCATGGAAAAATAGGTGTCCATAAGCGGACACATGTTCTACACACGGTATGTTAGACAATGCATGTCAACACATGTGTCTTACCATGTTTTGTGTTTTGGGTAAAATTATTTAATTAAAATCCAGGATGGGAGGGAATTAATTTGTAAAGACTCAGAATTTCCATGTAATTTTTTTAAAATATATAGGAATTTTACTGGTCTGTGAAATATGACGACGCGTGATTCTGATGGTTGGAGTGGCAGGAATGAATTTTTGATGTTTTGTTCGTGTACGATCAGTAAACATATGAGCAGGTTTTTATAACATTTGAACCGGTGAAAGAAATTGAAATCTGTGGGCACAGTTGAACTCGCAGTGCCAATTTTCAATTAAGGATACTTTCACCTCGACAGCAGATGGACGAGAGAGAAAGTTAGTATTTGGGTTTTTTGGGGATATAATAAAATAAAATAAACTTCATTTTATTTTATTTTGAGCTTCCATGTGGATATTTAAGGTGGGGTTCATCGGAACTAAACCTCCATGCAGAATTTGGAAGTGGGGATCCCCAGACCTCAACCACCATGGGAGGTTAAGGTGGTGGGGACCACCCAAAACATAACCTCTCATGAGAGGTTATAGTGGTGGGGACCACATCGGATGAAACCCCCCTTTAATTGGGAGAAACCCTATAGTCCCACAATTAATGAGGGAGAGCCTCTTGACCTCCTCCACCTTAATTGTGCCAATGCACATAACTTTAATCTTGCCAACGAACTGCATCGTTTGCACCAGTGTAAATTAATTGTCTTTCACCTTTTTAAATTAAGTAACAGCGTCGCTGGAATTTAGGAAGGTTCCTAATAAATGAACCGTCATAAATTCCAACGATCATTACCTACCTTCCCCCTCTCATATATATATTGAACTTGGGAGGAGGATTTGGGATGGCTTCACCAAGTGACGAAGCGCTGGTAATGTGACATGATGCCAAACACTTGGAGGATTACGCTCTCCAAAGAAGAACATGTTCTTCCACGAAGAACACTGGTGAGGAGAATCTTCTACTTTTTCCTCAAAATCACCTTGTGGAGGCAACCAACGTGGGATGTCTCAACGAACGACCTTCTCTCCTCATCATCGTTAATGAACCGATGCACGAGCTAGGGATTGGAGGTGTGTAGCTGATGCAACGAATAACGACAACTCTGTATTATTCCCCACAACTCTGTCGACGAACAACGAACAAGGAAAGAGGTTATTATTGAATTCTGGAATATTTTGATTATTATCCTCGTTTTTTGGGTCGTGATTAAAATTGAGTCACTGGCTACCACTCTAAATGGGCAGGGTGTGGGCCAAACTAACATGGACCGACCCCTCCAACGATCTACTATGGTGTACTTCATGATGGAGAAGGACGACAACCTATCTGGAGGAGCACAAGAACGGCGTCTGACACCCCCGCCAACCTTGACAAAGGCATTGGCGCACGGCACCGCTCTGCGGCACCACCGCCCACCGCGCCCTCATGGAAGCCCCGACCAAGCCGCTTGCACCCTTGTTGTATCCCCCGAACAAGCCACACATGGCCTCCGCGCACCCTGTTTCTCCACCGTCCGTGGGCCCCACCAACCCTGTGCACCCTACGGCTCTGCCGTCTGGGCGCCCCACACGCCCCGCGCCCCTGCCGGCCGAACCAGCCCGACGGCTTCCCGAGCCGCCCCTTGCGTGCCCGCCTGCCGGCTCCCAGCCTCCCGCGCCCCTCGCGGCGCCCCGGCCGACCAGGCGTCCCACACCCCTCGGGCCGCCCCAGGTGAGCCGACCTCCCATGCCCCTTGCGGCGCCCCTGCCGAACCGGACCCAGCAACAGGGCTGATCCGCCCCAAGTCGCACCCCCTCGCGGCACACTCCTGGACAAACCACCCTCACGACATCCTCCAGGCTGAGATACCCCCTCTTGGTGCCCTCCGGGCCGAACCACCCTTGCGCTGACCCGCAACCGATCTGTGCCCTCGCGGCCAGTTTGCGTCCGCATGGCTCTCTACGGCCCCTTGAGGTCTGCTGGGCTGGGCTGAGTGTGCCGGGAAAAACACAACAAGTGTTCCCACACAACGGGCTGGGCCAGGCCCAACGGGTCATGCTGGGATGAACTGAACCGGGTCGGCCCAGGAAAGGTAGGTCCATGTCGGTCCGACCGGGTAGGACCAGACCCGGGCCCACTACGACCCTTTACTTTCTTTTGGCCATATCTTTGGCACCAAATGTCAATTTGACGAACCACTAGCGGCGCAGGTAATCTTGAAGCATGGTGGTCCCCTTGAGTATACCCCACTGTAGTGTGGGGTATAGTTGTGAAATTGTCCATTTGGATAATGCATGAATCCAATCGGTCCCCTAAGACTAAATGGCTAATAACTTACAGATCATACGACTTATTGACGCACCGTCAGTTTGCGTTGAGACCCCTACGATGTGGATGACCTTTGGGATTCTTCTTTGTGGTAATTTTTGGCAGTTACATCATCGACCGGTAGCTTGTAGAGAGGATCTTCCGGAGACGAGCGAGCATTTGTGCGGGAACCTAGTAGCTGACTGAGACTTGACGATCATTGACCGTTAGACTCAGAGTGACTCGACTAGCCTAATGGAAAGAACCTAGTTGTCGTGGCAGACCCACGGTGGAGGAGTGCCTGTTTGTGGAGGAAGACCCGCGGAACTCGACAGGAGGAGTACCTCTTTAGGCTATGAGGGGGAGCGCCTTGTTGTGGCGGCAGACGCATGGTGGGTAGCGCCTCTGTGTGACACATCAGGCCCATGATATTCAATAGGAGGAGTACCTCACCAGTCCAGGGTTAGTGGGGCGCACCTTTATGTGATGTGGCATGCTCATTGTACTCGATAGAGGGTGAGTTCACATGTAGAAGAGGGTTCCGAATGTTTTTACCCCTAGAATGAATCCCAGTTTGAGCTGAGACTGTAACTTTTGTGTTTTCCTCATGATTGAGATCGATTACATGATAACATAGGTATATGTATGGTCATAAACCTAAGTGGGGTTATATGTTGATTTCATACTTTTTGGTTTATCCTCGTGGTATTTTGTGAGTCCATGAGGGTCTTGGGTCCCTAATAAGTATTGTTATACTCACCCCTACATAGGCTATACCCGCACCTTGTTTTTTTGGATTCATACGACAGACATCGCAGATTGAGGCTGAGAATACCAGGACTAGATGGTACACGGAGGTGGATCTTATGAAGAGTCGGTATATGGAGGAGACTAACAGACGTGGAGTGCTGAGGAGCCTATATATCCCTACGATTCAGGTTGGAATCCCAGAGGATGACCCAAGAACTATTTTTCCTTTCTTTAGTTTTACTTGTACTTCATGTTCCTTGTACTTTACATTTGGGCTTGTTTTTCCATCCCCTTTTACTTTACAACACTCTTTTTTTATAAATTTTACTTTGTGTTTTGTTTCCAGTTGTGTGCATTGTTGTGTGAATTTACAAGTTATAAAGGCAACACCTTCCCAGTTTTAGGGAATTATTCCTTTGGTGCTAGTCGGAAACCCCTGGCCTATGGAAGGTGGGCTTGGGGTAGTCATGACACAAGCCCTGGGGGACGAGTTGTGACAAATTAGTATTAGAGGAGTCGGTTCTACCACAGAACATAGGAATCTGATATTTTCAGGGAAGCAATATTGTTATGTGTATTGAGTGTGGTTCTCAGTTCAGGGAGTCTAATGTTGGTGTGGCGGCCAACATATCCATACACCACGACCCTGACTTCTAATTTCTGACTTAGTGCATGAAAACACTGATTGCCCGTGTGTTTTCAAAAGTTTTCTTTATGTCAGCTCAACCAGATTAGCTCACCAGGTTTAAACTTTTGACCATGTCGTATCTGTTTCTTTCAGGATTCCTCCCCGTAGACCGCTGGATAGAGTTCTGAGATTTGTAAGCTTATATAGCCCACAAAGAGATGAGGCCTCAGTGTAGGGCCGTTTTCTAGCAGAGGCACCAGCTGTACCACTCCCCATTGGGAAACTGATGCCAGTATCTCTAGACGTAGACGGCGCACGCCACATGCACATGTTGCACAAGTTCCAGCGCTATAGGTAACTCAGGTTTAGGGGATAGATGGACCCACTGGCAGCTGAGGATTGGTTGGAGGCTGCAGTGAGAGTCTTCCGACTGGTAGGGACACCAGCTGACCTCATGGAGATACTTGCTGCTAGCGTACTATAGGAATTAGCATGAAGATGGTGGAGCTTGATGATCCTGGATCATGATGATATGATGCTTCTCTGGGTAGACTTTCAGAGCCTGTTTCAGGCAGAGTTTTTCCCAACAACTCTTTGTGCAGTGCACATTCAGGAGCAACTTCATCTATAGCAGGGCATCATGACTGTAGCTCAGTACTCAATGAGGATAAAATCAATCTCATGCTATTCCAATAATATGGTGTGAGACACATTCTTAGAGACCAGACCTTCGATTAAGTACTCAACAGAAGATCAGATCTCCGATGATCTCACTCAGCATCCTGACACAGAAATGGGTGTTAGAGAGAGCCCTCATAGTGGAGAGTTTCCTTACTGAGTAGTCTCCAGCAGTGTGATCCACCACCAGTCGACAGGTAATAGAGTCTTCTATAGCTGGCATTAGAAAAATGTCACAGATGTCCAAGAGGTCCATACCTATAGGTGGACGACCACATGACTCAGGATCAGTTGTGCAGGGCACCCGAAGCGGAGACAGAAATACCAGGAGCAGGGAGTGTTACTCATGTGGCGGGCAGGGTCACATGGCTCGTGACTGTCCGACCTGCTAATTGGATGATCAGCAGACGGTTGAAGTTCATCTCAGGTAGAGACATAGATTCGATCGAGGCACTCAGAAGGGAGAAGGCGGACATGGCAGAGGAGATGGTCATGCAACTGGTAGTGGGCGATGTTTCAAGGTGTTACCACCACTACCACCAAGAGGTCCATGCAAACCGCAGGGTGCTGGTGGACAGGGGAGAGCTCAGCTCCAGGAAGCTGAGGCTTATGATCATGGTGCTCCAGAGATGATTTGAGGTACGATCTGTGTCTACTCCTCCTTAGATGTAGTACTTATAAACACAGGTTCCAGTCACTCTTTCATTGTCACTACCCTTATTCAGAGCTTGGAGATTCTGACGAAGCCGTTGGATCACTTCATATATGTAGAGATTAATACGGGATAATATTCAACGATTAAACATGGGTGCCGGTAGTGTGAGCTTACTCTAGGAGGCGAGAGCCTCGGCTGGGATCTCCTAGTAGCAGCGTCGAGGCCTTACATTATCATCTTGGGTATGGACTATTTATCTATAGTCTATGCTTATTAAGACTGTATTAGGTGCAATGTGTGGTGTGTCCGCATGGATGAGACTATTTTTACCTTCACCGGCGATAAGGGAGCCTTTGCATCACAGGACAGACTTACTCGGAGGAGGGTGTAGCCAATCACTCATCAGTTGGATTGCCTTACCCTCATAGTAGTTGATGTAGAGAGTCCAAGCTATCCTGTATTGGTGGACCAGTACATAGATGTTTTCCTTGATGATGACCCTGGTCGAACTCCTCATAGAGAGGTGGAATTTTGCATTTACTTGTACCCCGGGATGGCATCGATATCTACACCATCATATTAGATGGCTCCCGGTAATCATCGCGAGCTGCAGGTACAACTAGAGGACTTGTAGGGGAATGGATCCATCTAGCCTAGTGTTTATCAATGGGAAGCCCCGATTCTTTACGCCAAGAATATGTATGGGAGAATGAGGGTTTTTTTGACTATAGAAGACTCAACCGGGAGACTATGATGAACCTGTACCAACTCCTAGGCATTGGCGACCACTTTGATCAGTTTAAGGGAGCACGGTGGTTTATAAGATAGACCTCATATTAAGCTATCACCAGATCAGAGTTCAAGATGATAATGTGCAGAAGACGGACTTCAGATGTCGGTACGACCATTATGAGTTCTTGGTTATGCCATTCAGCGTAACCAATGCTCTAGCAGTGTTCATGGGGCTCATGAACATGATCTTTCAACCATACCATGACCTCTTTGTCATAGTCTTCATCAACGACATTCTGATCTACTCGACTAATAATGAGGATCATGCCTACCATTTGCGGGTAGTACTAGACACACTCCAAGAGCACCAGCTTTATGGTATGCTCTCGAAGTGCCAGTTCTAGATCTGAGAGGTTCACTTCCTGGGGCATGTCATATCAGAGGCTAGAGTTGTATTAGATCCAGTGAAGATTGAAACAATACTTTCTTGGGAGGCACCCAAGAGTGTGACATAGGTACGGTGTTTCATGGGTTTGGCTGGATACTACTAGAGATTTGTGATAGATTTCTCCAGAGTTGTAGCACCACTATCATCCTTGAAAAGTATTGGGCAACCCTTCGTGTGGACGAAGCGATGCCAGCAGAGCTTCCAGGAGCTGAGTCAGAGGCTGACTTGTGCTCCTAACTTTATGCATCCAGAGGAAGTCATATGGTACGTAGTCTACTGCAACGCATCAAGGATCAGACTCGAATGTGTCCTGATGTAGGAGCAAGCAGTGATCACTTATGTTTCATGACAACTAAGACAACATGAGTAGAACTATTCTACCCATAACCTAGATTTAGTAGCACTGGTCTTTGTCTTGATGATTGGATGACACTATATGATGGGCGAGCGTTTTACCATGTACTCTGATAACAAGATTCTCAGGTATATCTTCTCTTGGGACCTGAACCTGAGGGAGCGACATTGGCTTGAGTTTCTCCAGTACTATGACTTAGAGATATTCTATACTCCTGGGAAGGGGGACATTGTTGCAGATGCACTCAGCAGGAGATCTGGTATACAACTACTAGGTGAGGTGACAGAGCAGCTGTCCGCTTTGCAGATATCCCTTGTGGATAGAGATGGAGCAACTTTTCTTCATTCTCTTACAGTCACTCCCCCACTTCGTCCACGAGTCAGAGAGGGAAATAGTGGGGACACTAACTGCGAGACACGACGTGCTCAGATATCCACAGGACATGCACCTAATGGATTTTTTGAAGATGGGGAGCATGTCATCTTTTTCAGAGTACGTACCACGGTACCGGTGTCACTTTTGGAGGAAGTGTTGAGGGAGTTCCACACATCCCCTCTAGAGGTACATCAAGGAGTGGAAAAGATGTACCAGGACCTCCGATGATAGCACTGGTTTCTAAGAATGAAGAAGTCAGTTGCAGAGTTAGTATCTCGGTGCCTCACTTGTCAGCAAGTGAAGGTGAAGCACCAGGTACCAGCAGGCTTGGTTCAGCCTTTAGAGGTCCCAGAGTGGAAGTGGAATGGGATATCCATGGACTTCATGATAGGAAATCCATGTACACCCAGGGGACATTACTTGTTTTGGGTGATCGTTGACCGACTCACCAAGTCGGACCAATTTCTACTGATCAGAGAGAAAGGTTAAGTAGGGAGCTTGGGACGCCTCTATGTGCAATAGATTGTGCGGCTACAGGGAGTGCCTTAGACGATTGTCTCTGATCATGACACACTATTTACTTCCCGACTATTGATGGTGTTGTAAGAGGATTTCGAGATAATGCTTCGTTTTTGCACCGCCTTCCATCCTCAGAATGATGGCCAGATCGAGCAGACCATTCAGACCCTCTAGGACATGCTGTGTTCTTGTGTCCTTGACTTCAGTCATATCTAGGAGTATCACTTACCTTTGATGGAGTTTGTATACAACAATAGTTATCACTCCACCATTGGTATGTCACCTTTTGAGGCATTATATGGGTGACTATGTAGATCACCATTGTGCTGGACTGATCTATGGGAGTCAACACTAATGGGAACAAAGATGGTACATGATACCATAGAGAAGTTGCAGATCATCGAGGAGTGGATGAAGATTGCACAAAGCACAAAGAATTAATATGCTAACAAGGGATAGAGACCTCTGTAGATCTAGAATGGCGACCACGTCTTTCTATGGGTCTTACCCCAATGAGGTCTATGGTGATTTGGCTAAGGCAGAAAGTTATCCTTGAGATTAATCGGTCCCTTTCAGGTCCTAAACCGAGTTCGCAAGGTGGCTTACCGCTTAGCTCTTCCACATCAGTTGCTCCGAGTTCACGACATCATCCACATTTCCCAGATGAGGAGATACGTACATGAAACTTTTCACATCATCGACCATGGAGAGCTGGACATCAATGATGGGGTTACTTTTACAGAGTTTCTAGTAGAGATTGAGGTTTGACAAGAGCAGATCCTTCGTGGACGGTCAATACCTCTAGTTCACGTTTTCTAGCAGCACGTGAACCTCCCGGAGCGCACATGGGAGTGAGAGGCTAAGATTCGTGATCATAACCCCAACTTGTTTACCTAGTTATGTTGTGGCTTATGTGGAAATAGATCCCTAAGGTGGGGAAAATGTAAAGACCCCAAATTTACAAGTAATATTTTTTAAATATATGGAAATTTTATGAGTCCTTGAAACATGAAGGCACATGATTCTATTGCCCGGAATGAATTTCTAATGTTTTTTTAGGTACCTTTAGTAAATTTATGAGTGGGTTTTTATAACATTTCAACTGGTGCTCAGAATTGAAATCTGAGGGCACCGTTGAACTCGTAATGCCAGTTTTCTCTTAAGGAGACTTTCACCTCGACGACAGATGGACGAGGACAAAAGTTAGTTTTTTGGTTTTTTCGTGGAAATTATAAAATAAAATAAACATCATCTTATTTTATTTTCAGCTTCCATGTGGATATTTTAGTTGGGGTCCCCTGGAAATGAACCTCCATGTGGTAGTTAGAAGTGGTGACCACCGGAACTTAACATCTTACGAGAGGTTAATATAGTGACCCAGCCTTTTCATACTTTACTATTACATCAATACAAAGATAAACAACATAATAGTATTACACATGGAGGATCCAAAGGTTTAGTGTCTTGGGAAAACTAGGACCACACATAAAAAATACAACATCAACCATAAACATTTATTTAATATCTTCTTCACTAGCTTCTTAGTGGAACTTGTCCTCTCCTTAGTACATGTAGCCACCTGAGGATATAAATCAAAAGGGGTTAGCTAAAAGCCCATTAATAGGATATATAAGAACAATATATCATGGGGTGAGCATAATCATGACATATGAAGAATATCATGAACATGATAGGAGCATAAATAATAAACATGAAATGTGGGAATGCATAAAAATGAAACATCATGTCTTAGTGGTTAACTACCACACATACTTGTGAAAAAATCTAGAATCTTGTTCACACATCATTTCACATTTACTCATGAGATTCATCACTTTACCCATTTCATTTGAGTATTATATAATTCCAGGCACACCCGTCACATTTAAACATTCCTATTGCGCTATATAATTCTGGGCGCACCCGTCACATAATAACATTATCATTATCATGCTTGCCACATAGAACACATATCAAACATGTAAATAAATAACCCATGGAAATAAATAGGTTTCATCTCATAATAACACATTCATAAGCTTTTGGTTCCCAAAAGAAAGAGGGAACAACAAACTTGATACAAGAACAATCAACCTTGAATGAGAGGTAAAAGGTGAGATCTTGAAAGAAGAGTTCTTTTGGAAAACATTTAGATGGGCATAAAAACGAGTGACAAACATGTATATCCCAGAAAAGTAAATTGAATGATGAAAAAATTATCTTTGAGGAGTAACCATATCAAAATGGAGTGAACGAGGGAGAACCCGAAGGAAGAAAATTGGGTTTGAGATTTCCCCTTACCTTGTACCCGAATGCCTCCTTCTCCTTAATGTCCTTTATAATGAAATTATATTCTTTAATTAGAAATTACAGAACCTTTTATACATTAATAGGGTTCATTCTGGTTTCATTATTTCATATTATGTTCCTTTGGATGACATATAGAGTTTAAAAACATTGATCGGGGATATTCTTTTTCATGGTTTTCTTGAGCGGTCCACTGGTATTCTTAAATTGATGTTTGGGTAGATCATGGGTAAACATCCAGAACTGATGTTACATGTTATTAATGATATTACAGAAGCTTTAATGATTTTATAATGAGTTATGTTAGATCCATGTGGATGAATCATTAGATTAGAATTAAATGAAGACTATTTGGGTTAATTTGAGCGGTTTTTGGATCACAACGAACTCGTTTTAACTTTTAACTTAGTAATTTGGACATAGGTTATTTATAGAACATAAAATAGAACATAATAAATATAAAATATTCTGGTTCAACCATAAAAATGGTTTCATGACCAGATCTTAAGGTAGAAATGGAAAAGAGAGCATGTCATTTTTGAAGGTGATAAATTAACACCTCATGAACAACGTTCTCTTAAATAAAATAAACGAAAGAGAGAAAGGGGGTGGGGTGATATAATATACCATCATAATTACATTATATGTATAATGCTGGAGTTACAAAACAATTTGGATAAATATAGTTGGAGAGAGATCAAGAAAGGAACTTGAACATGAAAGGAAATTAAAGGAGAAGAGGGAGAGAAATTACCTCTAGAATCTTCCTCTTGAAATCCTACTTAAGGAAGATAGGCTTGGTCATTTGATGATACCAGAAGCTTTTGGACGTGGGGGAGGGTCTAGGGAAGGTGTTTGGGCAGTGTTTAGAGAAGGCTTGTAGCTTGAGAGGTGTGAGGAAAAGAGGGAGTGAAGGGTGGCTTTTGTAGTGGAGGGGAGAGGGGTTTACTTAATATAAAATTGATTAGTTTATTAATTTCACCTAAGACAAGGAATAGTGAGTCTTCGATGACTAAGAATAGTAATTTTATAATGTAATACCGAACCAAGTGGGCTTACATAAGCAGAACATCATCGGTGACTCAATTAATACATTATTTAGCATTTATTGTGAATTATCAGATTCAACTATTTATCAAAAATTCATGTATCTCAGAAAAATCTCCAAAATTTACCCAAACAATTTTTCGGCGTATAGAATACAAAAAGGAAGTCCATTTTTCAAAAATAATTTTCTAAATATTATTAATTTAATATTTAATTAAAATCATGATTTACTTAAAAAACAGTTTTAATGTTAAAACTAATTTTATAGTTCTTTCAAAAATTACGTAGGGTCTTATAAAATTATCTAAAAACTATTAGTCATTGATTCAATAATTTAAGAATACATTTTAGGGAATAAATATTCTTTTAAATTCATTAATTAATTATTTATGACTTATAAAACACCAAAAACGTTCACGAAGGTCAAATTGTCACTTTCTAAGATGTCTAAATTTTATTTAATTATTCATAGGTAATGTTCCTCTTGTTTACTATTCATAAGGGTCTTGTTACTATTCATAAGGGTAGGTTACTATTCATAAGGTTAGGTTACTATTCACCAAAAATTATTTTTGTTCCATTAGACTCCAAAAACCATCTTGAACACAACCGTGTATGTCGGATTTTTAAAATCCCAACCATAGGGGTGAAACAATTATGTTTTAATGTCACTAATCACTTAGTAGTTAATTATTTTGTGTTTTTATGACATAAATATAAGATGGTAATTTTCCTTTAAAAAACATTGGGTCGTTACATTCTTCCCCCTTAGGAAATTTCACCCCCAAAATTTCACTTTACAAAAACAGGTGAGGGAACTTCCCCTTCATTACCTCTTCTGGTTCCCAAGTTGCTTCCTCAAACTAATGGTTCCTCCACAACACTTTGACAAGGCTGGTTTTCTTATTGCGTAGAACTTTATCACTTCGGTCCAAAATATTTACCGGCTACTTCTCATAGGAGAGATCATCTTCCAGCTGTACCACCTCTGAGTTTAGTACATGTGAGGGGTCTGGTATGTACTTCCTCCGTAGTGATACATGAAACACATATTTAACTTGAACCATATTCAGTGGAAATGCTAGATGATAGGCCACAACTCCTATACAGTCAAGGATCTCAAATGGTCCAATGTACCTTTGGCTTTTCTTCCCTTTCTTCCCAAATCACATGACTCTCTTCCATGGAGATATTCAAAGGATTACTTTATCTCCAACGTCGAACTCCAAGTCCCTTCGACGATTGTCAGCATGACTCTTTTGCCGACTTTGAGCAGCATTGATGTGTTTCTAGATGACTTGAACCTTCTCTGTCATCTCCTGCACAAGATCGGGTCCCAGTAGCTTTCCGTTTCCAACTTCATCCCAACAGGTTGGAGTTCTACATCGCTTCCCATAAAGAGCTTCATAAGGAGCCATCTGAATACTCGAGTGGAAGCTATTGATGTATGAGAACTCAACCAATAGGAGGTGTTGATCCCATCCACCTTTTAATTCTAGAGAGCATGCTCTTAGCATATCTTCGAGAATCTGAATAGTCCTTTCAGACTGGCCTTCGGTTTGGGGGTGATAGGTCGTGCTGAAATTTAATTCAGTACTCAAAGCATATTGAAGGCTCCTCCAGAACTGATATGTGAACCTTGGATCACGGTCAGAGACAACCGAGAGTGGAACACCGAGCAATCTCACTACTTCACATATATCCTCGCAAGTTGTTCAAGTGAGAGGTCTTCATGAATAGCGATAAAATGGGCAGTTTTGGTGAGTTGATCAACCACAACCCATATCGCATTATTTCCTCTTAACGTCTTCGGGAGACCCATTAAAAAGTCCATAGTAACATTTTCCCATTTCCACATGGGTATAGGAAATGGCTACATCATACCTTTGGACTTTTGTCGCTCAGCTTTAACTTGCTAACATACCAAGCACCTTGATATATATTCTGCAATCTCCTTCTTTATGTTATCCCACCAGAAGTGTTCTTAGAGATCACGGTACATCTTGGTACTCCCAGGATGGATAGAGAATGTCGAGCAATGTGCACTATCCAATAGCTCATTCTTTATCCCAGGTGATGAAGGCACACAAAGCCGCGTTCCAAACCGAATCACACCATCATCGTCGATATGGAACTCTTGCAGCTTCCCTTCCTTTACTGCATTCACCCTCTTTTGTATCTCCACAACATCCCTTTGTGCTTCCTTAATCTTCTCTTGGATGGATGGTTGCGCAATCATTTGGGAAAGGTAGGATGTATCCCCTGCCATTATGATTCCCAAATCCATCCTTTGCATATCCAAGAAGATAGGGTCTTTCTCAATCCTCAAAATGGATAGAGTAGCAGGTTCTTTCCTGCTTAGAGCATCAGCGACCTTGTTCGCCTTTCCAGGATGAGAGTGAATAGAGAAATTGTAATCCTTGATTAGCTCTAACCATCTCCTTTGACGCATGTTGAGATCCTTTTGTGTGAATATATACTTTAGGCTCCTGTGGTCAGTGTATATGTCACACTTCTCGCCATAAAGGTAGTGCCGCCTGATTTTCAAGGCAAAAATCACGGTTTCCAGCTCTAGATCATGCGTCGGGTAGTTCTGCTCTTTGATCTTCAACTATCGTGAGGCGTAGGCTATCACATTATCATTTTTCACGAGTACACAACCCAAGCCTTTCTTTGAAGCATCGCTTTATATCACAAAACTTTCTCCACTTTTCGGTAGTGTGAGTACAGGTGCAGTGATCAGCCTTCCCTTTAGCTCCTTGAAGCTTCCCTCACATTCATCCGTCCAGACATACTTTACTCCTTTCCTTGTTAACATAGTTAGCGGGCTTGGAAATCGTGAGAATTTTCTCACAAAACGTCGATAATACCCAGCTAATCCAAGAAAACTACGGATTTCTGTGACACTAGAGGGCCTGGGCCATTCCTCAATCGCCTTTGTCTTTGAAGGATCCACAGAAATTTCTTCTCTTGTCATCACATGTCCCAAAAACGTGACTTGATTCATCCAAAAGTCACACTTGTTGAACTTGGCGTACAACTTCTCCTTTCTCAATGTCGCCAACACAAGTCTTAGATGTTCTTCATGTTCCTCCTTACACTTGGAGTAGATGAGAATATCATCAATAAAACTACCACAAATTTGTCTAGGTAATGCCTAAAGACTCTATTCATCAAATCCATGATGATTGCAGGGGAATTAGTAAGTCCAAAGGGCATCACCAAAAACTCATAGTGCCCATACCTTGTACGGAAGGATGTCTTCTGTATATCTTCCTTCTTCACCTTTACCTGATGATATCCAGAACGAAGATCCACCTTTGAGAAGTATTGGGATCCTCTTAACCGATCGAACATGTCATCAATACTTGGGAGAGGATACTTGTTCTTTATGGTGATCTTGTTGAATTCTCTATAATCAATACACAGCCGCATGGTTCTATCCTTCTTCTTCACAAAGAGCACCGGTGCACCCCAAGGTGATGCACTAGGGTGTATGAACCCTTTTTCCAAATTCTTTTTTAGCTGCTTCTTTAACTACTCCAGTTCGATAGGAGCCATCCTATAGGGTCACTTTGAGATAGGAGTAGCTCTAGGTATGAGTTCAATTGAGAACTCTACCTCACGATCCAGGTGAATTCCGGGTAACTCTTCAGGAAATACATCACTGTATTCCCTCACGATGGGAATTTCCTCAAGGTTGGCACATTCCTTTGAATCAATCATTTGGGCGAGGTATGCTTCTTCACAGGGAATCAACACCCACACCATTGAAGGATTTTTCAAAGGATATTCATGATCTTCCTTGTATTTTTAGAGGAGCATGGGATGGTTCAGAATATGAAAATATATTTCCTTTTCCCGACAGTTCATATGTGCTCTATATAACAAGAGCCAATCCATTCCCATTATCACGTCGAATTCCACCAAGGGAAGTATTACAAAATTTGCCAAAGGAATCTTCCTGCATACGTCAACAGGAGAAGAGTCAAACACTTGGGTTGCAATGATTTCACTGCTTGGTGTTTTTACAGATATCTCTACTTCAAGGTTTCGGGGCTTCGATTCTATAGTTCTAGCAAGCATGAATGATATAAAGGAATGCGTAGAACCATAATCAAATAAGACTTTTGCCATTGTTGAGTGAATAGGAAGTGTACCTTGTGCGACTTCATTATCATGTTCCACCTCCGCAGTAGTGATGGCATAAGACTTCCCTTGTTCCTTTGGCTTTGGTGGTTGTGGGCGCTGATTACCCTCAAGAGCTCAAGGTTTAGTGCATTGGTTTGAATAGTTCCCTTGCTCCCTACAGTTGTAGCATTGAACCACGAGTGGTTCTCTTCATTCATCGACTACATTATCCTTCCTTTTCATGTATTTTAGATAGTCGTAAGAAAGTTTTCCTTCTCTCCCACACTTGAAGCATTTCCCCATCCCTTTGAGGCAGTTCCCATGGTGCAACTTCCCACATTTTTGGCATGTGGGTCATTGTGTTTTCATCCCACCTTTATCACTAGATCCACCATCTTGAAACTCCATATTTCTTTTCTTATCACCATATCCATGTGACCATTCTCCAAACTCCATATCCACTTTGAGAGCACACTGAACAACTTCTTCATTACTCCCAAAGTCCCGAATTGCAAGAGCCTTTCGAAGATGTGGTTTTAATCCACTAAAGAATCTATCAATTTTTCTATCATTGTTGATAACAAAACCTGAAGCATACCTTGCGAGCCTTGTGAAATTTTCTTCATAAGTTGTGAAAGAATATCCTTCTTTTTGCTTGATCTCTATGAATTCTCTCTCCATCTTCGTGCGAAGAGTTCTTGGGAAGTACTTATTAAGAAACATTATCTTAAAGTCTTCTCATTCCATCTCTTCAATTTCCTCCCTTGTCTTGGTGTTCTTAATCAAATCACACCATTGATCAGCTTCTCCATCTAGATGATAAATGGATAGTGTCACCTTCTCCATCTCGTAACAGTGAAGAACAGAAAATATCTTCTCCATGGAGTTGACCCACTGTTCCGCAACTAGTGGATCAGAAGATCCACAAAACGACAGTGGTCGTTGCCGCATAAGACATTTGATAGCTAGTTTCTCCCTCTTTGGTGAAGGAGGATGTTCCGCATTATTATGGTTATTATTCATAACCCGAGATAATTGGGTAAGCATCACCATAAAATTCTGAACTCCACCACCAAAATCATTGGGGATGTCGTTCGGGCAATCATTGCATTGGCCCTCACAAGAGTTGTTGGTCTAATTTCTCCTGGTTCCCAACATTTTCTAAAATAGAAAAGGTTAGAACAAAACATAAGTAAAAAATTCATGAATAACTTATTCCTTTAAACAATTATACCAAAAACATAACATATGGGTTCCCTAGGTAAATATTCTAGTGTATGTTTTTGTACTTATTCTTATGCTAGATGCTTTCTCTAGGGTTTACTAATCCTAATTCCCAAATTAACTAAATCTTTCCACTGATACCAACTATAAGGACCCGACATTTTCTTACAATACTATTACATCATTAAAAATATAAACAAAATAATAGCATTACACATGGAGTATCCAAAGGTTTAGTGTCTTGGGAGAACTAGGACCACACATAACAAATACAACATTAACCATAAACATTTATTTAATTTCTTCTTCACTAAATTCTTAGTGGCACTTATCCTCTCCTTAGAACATGTAGCCACCTGAGGATATAAATCAAAAGGGGTGAGATGAAATCCCAGTAAAAGGATAGATACGAACAATATAGCATGGGGTGAGCATAATCATGACATAAGAAGAAGATCATGAACATGAGAGGAGCATAAATAATAAACTTGAAATGTGGCAATGCATAAAAATGAAACATCATGTCTTATTCGTTAACTACCACACATACTTGTGAACAAAGCTAGAATCTTGTTCACACATCATTTCACATTTACTCATGAGATTCACCACTTTACCCAATGCATTGGATCAATATACAATTCCAGGCGCATCCGTCGCATTTAAACATTCATATTGCGCTATATAATTCTGGGCGCACCTGTCACATCATAACATTATCATTATCATGATTGCCACATAGAACACATATCAAACATGTACATAAATAACCCACGGAAAGGAATATGTTTCATCTCATAATAACACATTCATAAGCTCTGGGTTCCCAAAAGAATGAGGGAACGACATACTTGATACAAGAATGATCAACCTTGAATGAGAGGTAAAAGGTGAGATCTTGAAAGAAGAGTTCCTTTGGAAAACATTTTGATGGACATAAAAACCAGTGAAAACATGTATATCCCAGAAAAGTAAAGTGAATGATGAAAAAATGATCTTTGAGGAGTAACCATATCAAAATGGAGTGAAAGAGGGAGAACCCGAAGGAAGAAAATTGGGTTCGAGATTTCCCCTTACCTTGTAATCGAAAGCCTCCTTCTCTTTAATGTCCTGTATAATGACATTATATTCATTAATTAGAAATTCCAGAAACTTTTATACATTAATATGGTTCATTCTATTTTCCTTATTTCATATTATGTTCCTTTGGATGACTTATAGAGTTTAAAAACATTGGTCGGGGATGTTCGTTTTCATGGTTTTCTTGAGCGGTCCACTTGTATTCTTAAATTGATGGTTGGGAAGATCATGGGTAAACATCCAGAACTGATGCTACATGTTAGTAATTATATTACAGAAGATTGAATGATTTTATAATGAGTTATGTTAGATCCATGTGGACAAATCATTAGATAAGAATTAAATGAAGATTATTTGGGTTAATTTGAGCGGTTTTTGGAACACAACGAACTTGTTTTAACATTTAACTTAGTGATTTGGACATAGGTTATTTACAGAACATAAAATAGAACATAATAAATATAAAATATTCTAGTTCAACTATAAAAATGGTTTCATGACCAGATCTGAAGGTAGAAATGGAAAAAGAGAGCATGTCGTTTTTAAAGGTGATAAATTAACACCTCATGAAAAATGTTCTCTTAAATAAAATTAAAGGAAGAGAGAAAGAAGGTGGGGTGATATAATATACCATCATAATTAAAGTATATTTATAATACTGGAGTTACAAAACAATTTGGATAAATATAGGTGGGGAGAGATCAAGAAAGGGACTTGAACATGAAAGGAAATTAAAGGAGAAGAGGGAGAGAAATTACCTCTAGGATCTTCCTCTTGAGATCCTCCTTAAGGAAGATAGGCTTGGTATTTTGTTGATACCAGCAGATTTTGGATGTGGGGGGAGGGCCTAGGGAAGGTGTTTAGGCTGAGTTTAGAGAAGGATTGGAGCTTGAGAGGTGTGAGGAAAAGAGGGAGTGAAGGGTGGCTTTTATAGTGGAGGGGAGAGGGGTTTACGTAATATAAAATTGATTAGTTTATTAATTTCACCTAAGACAAGGAATAGTGAGTCTTGGATGACTAATAATAGTAATTTTATAATGTAATCCCGAACCAAGTGGGCTTACATCAGCAGAACATCATCGGTGACTCAATTAATACATTATTTAGCATTTATTGTAAATTATCAGATTCCACTATTCATCAAAAATTCAAGTATCTCATAAAAATATCAAAAATTTACCCCAACCATTTTTCGACGTGTATAATACAAAAATGAAGTCCATTTTTCAAAAATAATTTTCTAAATATTATTAATTTAATATTTAATTAAAATCATAATTTACTTAAAAAAACAGTTTTATGATTAAAACTAATTTTATAGTTCTTTCAAAAATTACGTAGGGTCTTATAAAATTATCTAAAAACTATTAGTCAATGATTCAATAATTTATGAATACATTTTAGGGAATAAATATTCTTTTAAATTAACTAATTTATTATTTATGACTTACAAAACACCAAAAACGTTAACTAAGGTCAAATTGTCACTTTTTAAGTTGTCTAAATTTTATTTTATTATTCATAGGTAATGTTCCTCTTATTTACTATTCATAAGGGTCATGTTACTATTCATAAGGGTATGTTACTATTCATAATGGTAGGTTACTATTCACCAAAAATTATTTTTTTCCATTAGACTCCAAAAACCATCTTGAACACAACCTTGTTTGTTGGATTTTTAAAATTCCAACCATAGGGGTGAAAAAATTATGATTAAAGGTCACCTATCACTTAGTAGTTCATTATTTTCTGTTTTTATGACATAAATATAAGAAGGTAATTTTCCATTGAAATACTTTGAGTCGTTACAGTTAATGTGGTGGGGACCCCCAAACCATAACTTCTGATGAGAGGTTATGGTGGTGGGGACCACCCAGCATGAATCCCCCCCTTTAATTTGGAGAAACCCTCAACTCCCAAAATTAATGAGGGAGAGCCTCATGGCCTCCTCCACCTTAATTGTGCCAACACACATTCCTTTAATCTTTCCAATGCACCGCATCATTTTCACAAGCATAATTTAATTGGCTTTCCCCTTCTTAAATTAAGTAACAACGTCGCTGGAATTTAAGAAGGTTCCTAATAAATGAACCATCATAAAATCCAACGATTGTTACCTACCATCCCACTTTCCTATATATAGAGAGCTTGGGGGAGGATTTGAGATGGCTTCACTAAACGACTAAGCGTTAGTAATGTGACGCGAATCCCAAAACTTGTTGGATTATGCTCTCCAACGAAGAACATGTTCTTCCATGAAGAATGCTGGCGAGGAGCGTCTTCGACTTCTTCCTCAAGAAGCACCTTGAGGTGGAAACCGACGTGGGACTTCTTCAACGACTGACCTTTCCTTCTCATTAATGTCAATGAACCAATGCACAAGCTCGGTATTGGAGGTATGTGGCGGATGCGACGAATGACGAAAACTCCACAGTCTTCCCCACAACTCCATCAATGAACAACGAACAAGGTAGGGGTTATTATTGAATTCTTGATTATTTTGATTATTATCTTCATTTTTTGGTTCATGATTAAAGTTGAGCTGCTTGCTACCACTCTAAACGCGGAGGGTGTAGGAAAAACTAACATGTCCCAAACCCTCTGCTGATCTCCTTTGGTGTTTTTCGTGATGGAGAAGCACAACAACCTACGTGGAGGAACATAAGAACGACGGCTGACACCACCGCCGACCGCAACAAATGCAACAACGCAGGCCACTGTTCCGCAACACTACCGCCTTGCCACGCCCTTGCGGCTTCCCCATCCGAGCTGTCCGCACCCTCATGGTAGCCCCTGACCATGCCACCCGCAAGCTCAGCGTGCCCCGCGCACCCCATGCCTCCACCACCCACGTGCCTCACGCTCCCCATGGCTCCGTCGTCCATGCGCCCTCTGCCGCTGCCGGGTGAACCGCCCTGCCGGCTTCCCGAGCCACCCCGGCCATGCTAGCCTGCCGGCTCCCAGCCTCCTGCGCCCCTTGTGGCACCCCGAACAAACCGGAACTGACCTCCGGACCGAGCCGCCCCGATCTGCGCTCCCTTGCGGTGCCCTCCGGGCCGAACCGCCCTCACGGGGACCTCCGGGCCGAGCCGCCCCCTCGCGGAGCCCTCCAGGCCGAACCTCCCTTACGCTGACCTGCGACCGGTTCGCGCCCTCACAGCTGGTCCGTGTCCTCACGGCTCTCCGCGGCCCCTCGCGGCCGGTTGGGCCAGGCCCAGGGGGCCGGGCCGAACACAACTGGGTGACCCACCCAATAGCCCAGGCTAGACCCAACGGGTTAAGCCTGGTTGACATGAACCGGGTCATCCTAGATGAGGTCGGGCCTGGTTAGTCTAGACCCCAGCCCACTATGTCCCTTTACTTCCTTTTTGACATATCTTTGGCACCGGACGTTCGTTTGACGAACCATCAGTGGCGCTGGTAATCACGGAGTTTGGAGGTTGACCGCGTTGTCATGACACGTCAAATTGATTATGATATTAAGGTTGATTTATAGTCTAGGATAGACCCTAGGTCATCTCTCAAGGAGCGTTGGTGGGATCAGAGTGTGCGTTTTTAATAAGAAGTGCTAAAAGACGGGTGGCTTTAAAATAGTTTAAAGAAAATGAATTGATTTAAAGTGTTTAATAGTTGATAAAAAGTGGTGTTTTAGAATTAATAAATAAAAGGGTTAATTGTGAGTTCACTACACACATTTAGATTCATAATTCTTGGAGATTAATTTATGGTTGGAGTAATTATTTGGTTGAAATTAATTGGAAACCCGATTAATTCCTAAGACATTATTTCATTGCTTAAAGAACCAAACATTGACATAACAATCGTATTGTCATGGTCTCGAAATTATTCATGGAATAAGAGCTTCCAAAGTAAATTGAAATCTCAAGAAAGTGGGTAAGAAAAGGATTCTTGTGTTATCCAATCGGAACAACACAAGTCACACACTCAAAACCTCACACTGATCGGTTAGAAATTAAGAGCATCTCATCCGCACGCATCAAAACAAGAATTAAAATATGAAATTATGTAGGATACATGGAAAGAAATGTTTTAACACCCAAATTAATCCAAACCAATATCTAATATATTCATTGGAACATCCATGACATGTGTGTAGATCCCTCACAATGAACGCCCACTGTTTAGCTCGACATCAGGTGGATGAGGAAGCTCGGGTGGAACTCCTTCTTCATTGTTGATCCCCCTATGAGGATAGAGGCCTCCAGAACCACCAAGGTGATTAGTAGACTCCTCTAAGACTCCGAATTTGCATCAATTCACTCTTTGGGCGAACATGTAAATGGGGATCCCAAGGTGTCATTTTGTAGGAAAATTGGAAGGATTTTTTAGGCACACAGATTTCATCAATCCAATTGTACCACGCGTTTCTTCCTTCAGATAGCCTAATATCACTTTGGAGAAAATATTAAAGTTGTATCCCTGCCTATTAAATATCTCCACCAAAAGGTTCGAAGCATTTGGAAAATGAAATCTCAAGATATTGATAAAATATAGAACACCGTATTTGAATTGGTCCATATTCGGTGGCTTGGACAGATCAGTTCAGATGGGCCCCATAGAAACCTAATCAGGCTTGGGTTCCTTAATATGAAATGTAAGGTATTAAATTTTGGACAAGGACACAATATTTCAGCCCATTTGGATGCAGTAAATTCGTGTACTATTCAAAACAGTGGACAGATGTCCATGGATCCATGCAATTTTGGCCCATTTTTCTTCCACTTCATCAATGTCCCTCCAAATCACCTCCACCTACATTGAAATAATTAAAACAAGTAACATTGACGATTATAATGTTTATTAACATTAATTAAATGATTCAAACATAAATTGAAATTTATTATTATATTTTGAACATTCATTACAAAACTAGTTTAAAACAGTGGTGTAATGGTGGAATAAAACATTGAATTGTGGTTCGATCACACCCCCACACCTAAAAATTTTCACTCTTGGGAAAAGTCACATATCACAATAAAAAATTTAATATATAAATATTTCCAACATCATGAAGATTTAGCATTTGAGGAAATTTTAATTCACCAAAGTAATGTGATCAATGCACGAACCGCACCAAGGAGTTCTTCCTAATGAAAATGGGAAAAGATGTCTCATAAATCAAATCAAAATAAAATTCAAAGAGATTTATGACACCAACATGAGAAAGGAATTAAAAAGTCAACCATTACACTAATTCTCCATGTGTGTATTTGAAAACCATTCCATGCTATTCTTTCCACTTTCTATCATATAAATATAATTTATTTTAACATTATTCAGCTTTAAATGATTTTTTACTGAACCTGTCCTACATCCATTGCAATAATATTTCAAGACGCACTCATTTAACCATTCCCAGAAGTCAAACCATAATAACTCGGCCTAGATATCCCAATATGTTGCACATTTCATCTATCAACCCTTGTTTGATCTCCTCACGAAACAAATTTCAATAGTTATAACAAGATCAAAGTTGAGTAGGAGGGGTTTTTGACCTTCCCAAGACACAGTAATTTTTTTTGATTTTTTGATTTTTTGATTTTTGAGGGCATACAATAGTCGAATATTTGGTACACACGCATAGGTCAATCTAGTACAGTAATGAAACAGATCAGATAAGGAACGAACGTATGGAAATATCATTTAAAGGTGAAAAACATTGACCCAATATATATTTACCTTATATTAAGTAAGAAATATTCATAGTTTGTGGTTTGGTGCAAATATTTGCAGAGATATTAGTGACACAGTTTTCCCAAAACTACTCACACAAGGGGAATCAATCATCTCAAATGTTTCACAGTGATAAAACCATTTATATCATTGAAAGAAAACCAATTCAGTAAAAATCACTTCCTGATGTTTAATTCATATAGACACTCTTTTTCACCATTCATTATGGTATTATTACTGTCCACACTTTATGGCCATCGAATCATGGAACTATGAAATTTTTTATGGGTAAAAAAATGAAAATACCATAAAGAAGGCGAAAAGAGAAGAAAGAAGAATGAAAATGGAAAACCTAATGAACAAAAAAGATAAGAAAAAGTGAAAATACCTTAAAAAAGGTGAAATAATAAAAAGAAAATGATGAAAATTCGTATCTAACCCAAAAATGTACCCACCCACCCCCCCCCCCCACACCTAGAATGTACAGTGTCCTCACTCTAAGAATAGAGGGTGTGGAAAGGAAGGATAAAACATGGTGGTTTTCATTCCTAGATTGCTTCTTGAACATGGAGTTCCTCCCTCGGGGACTCCGGAATGGATTCATGGAAGTGCTTCAGCCGCTTCCCATTGACAGTGAATGTTTGCTTGGTTTCTTCATTTTGAACCTGGACAACACCAAATGAAGAGACATTAGTAACAGTGTATGGTCCAAACCAGTGGGAACAAAGCTTACTAGGATGCAACTTCAGTCCTTAATTATAAAGGAGGACCTTCTACCCAATATGGAACTGACGATGAAGGATAATATGGTCATGGGCGGCCTTGGTTCCCACCTTATAAATCTTTGAGTTTTTATATGCATCTCTTCTCATTTCCTCTAGCTCTTGAATCTGAAACTTCCTTTAATCACCTACACCTTAATGATTAGAATTGCATTGTTTGATGGACCAGTAGGCCCGGTGCTCAATCTTAATAGGTAGGTGACAACTCTTTCCAAACACAAGACGATAGGGTGACATTCCAATGGGAGTTTTGAAAGCAGTATGGTAGGCCCATAATGAATCATCAAGTCGAAGACTCCAATATTTTCTATTGGATTGGATCGTTTTTTAAAGAATTTGTTTTACCTCTCTATTTGACACCTCAGATTGACCATTGGTCTGTGGATGATATGCAGTAGAAACTCGATGACCGACCCCATACCTACGCAAAAGTGATTTCATTGTTTGGTTGTAGAAATGAGAACTCTATTCACTGATGATGAACCTAGGTAATCCAATCCTACAAAAGATCTGAGTTCTCAAAAATTATATAACTACCTTAGAATCATAAGTCCTTGTTTCCCATGCCTCTACCCATTTTCAAACATTATCAACTTCCAGAAGAATGTACATGTTTCCAAAGGAATTTGGAAATGGCCCCATAAAGTCAATACCCCAAACAAAAAAAATATCATGAAAGAGCAAAGGTTTTTGTGTCATTTAATTTATTTTAGAGACATTCCCCATTATTTGATAGCGAGGACAAGAATTACAAAAATCATGGGCATCCAAAAAAAAATTGGCCAAAAGAGACCAGAATCAAGGACCTTGCGAGCAGTCCGTTGGGGACCAAAGTGCACCCCAGAAGCAAGAGTGTGGAAGAATATAAGGACAGAATGAAACTCGCTATCGGGAACACAACTCTTAAGGACCTGATCACTACATGTGCGCCAAAGGTAGGGGTCATCCCAAATGTACCAACGAGACTCATGTTTTAGATGAGTGGCTTGGTTTTTGTTGAAATCAGTAGGAATGGAAGATGCAACCAAATAATTTACAATTTCAGCATACCAGGGAATAACATCTTGAAGTTTGTAAAATTGCTCATAAGGAAACATGTCATTAATGGGAATACATGGGGATGAGACAATGTATGAGGATGGGAGTATCCTATTGATATGGTCTGCCACCACATTCTCTGCTCCTTTATTATCTCTAATTTCAAGATTGAATTCTTTAAGGAGAAGAATCCAACGAATGAGACGTGGTTTGGCTTCCAGTTTCTTTAGGTGATACCAGAGGGCCGCGTGGTCTGAGAAAATGAATACTTTGGACCCTAGAAGATACGACGTGAATTTATCCACAGCAAACACAAAGGAAGGAAATTCTTTTTCAGTGGTGGTGTAGTTTTCTTGGGTAGGGTCCAAAGTACATGAGGCATAGGCAATGACATGTGGATCTCGATCGACCCTTTGTGATAAGACTTCCCCTACTGCATAGATAGAGGCATCACACATGGGATCAAATGGTAAATCCCATAGTGGTGGTTGGATTACCAGGGGTGATGTGAGACTCCATTTTAATTTATTAAAAGCTTCTTTTCATTCTTTTTCAAAAACAAAATCTTTTTCTTTTTGGTGTAAGCGAGAGAGGGGAAGTGAAATCTTACTAAAATCACGAATGAAACGATGGTAAAATCCAACATGACATTGGAAGGACCGCACATCACGAACATTTTTAGGGAACGGTAGGAAAGAAATGACATCCACCTTAGATTTATCTACTTGGATACAAGCCCCAGAAATGACATGTCCCAAAACTATACCTAGTTGCACCATGAAATGGCATTTATCATAATTTAATACAATATTCTTTTCAATACAACGTTGTAGGATGGAACCAAGACTACTTAAACATTCATCAAAATAGGATCCATAAATAGTAAAATCATCCATGAAAACATCCATCCAATTCTCCAGGTAATCCGAAAAAAATACTAACCATACATCGCTGGAAAGTACCCGGAGAATTGCATAGGCCAAATGGAATCCTTCTATAGGCAAATGTGCCAATGGGGCAAGTGAAGGTTGTCTTTTCCTGATCCTCGGGGGAAATATGAATCTGAAAGTATCCAGAATACCAATCATGAAAACAGTAATGGGACTTCCCCACTAGCCTCTCTAGTATTTTTTCAATGAATTGCAATGGTAAATGGTCCTTCCTAGTGTATTGGTTTAGTCGGTGATAATCTATACAGACATGCCAACTATTCTACACACGAGTTGGAACCAATTCATTTTTTTCATTTTTTATTACCGTTAGGCCAGTTGTTTTAGGAACAACTTGAACGGGACTGACCCATTGGCTGTCAGAGATGGGGTAAATGATTCTAGTAGCAAATAATTTTGTTACTTCCTTTTTAACTACTTTTAAGAGGTTTGGGTTCAGTCGACCTTGTTCCTGCCTCACTGGTTTAGCCTCATCAGTTAATAAATTATGATGTGTACAAAGTGATGGGCTAATACGATGAATTTCTTCAAGTGTCTTTTCCAATGCTTGTTTATGCTCCCTCAAAAGTTCAAGCAGTCGCAATTCATGCTCCAGAGGGAGTGAACTAGAAATGATGATGGGGAACTTGTTTCCATTCTCAAGATATGAATATTTTAAATCTTGAGGCAGTATCTTTAGTTCCAATTCAGGTGGATTTTGGATTGATTGGAGTGTGTGTGAAAGTGAGAGGTCACTAATCTCATCTAACTGCTCAATGGTATCATCCTCAAATGAGGAATTAGCTTTTCCATGTGTAGCAGTATCGTCGATGGTCATGTGATCCTCTGTGAACAAGAAATTATCAATTAATAAACATGCGTGACAATTTTCTAGACCACTACAACAATCAACACATGATTCATTTCAAATAATTTCAATCAAAGAGGAAAATTCAGAAAGGGGATTAGGGGAAACAAATGAAGTGATTTTAGGGGAAGGGAGTATATCAATTGAATTTACCGGGAGAGAGGAATTTTCTTCTGAGGGGTGCTTCATGGCATCAAGGATGTTTAAATGGACTATGTCACCACCAAATTCCATAGATAATGTACCATTACGGACATTAATTATGGATTTGGCGGTTTTTAAGAAAGGTCTCCCCAATATAAATGGGGAGTGTCCATTCATCCTATCATCTTCCATTTTTAGCACATAAAAACCAGCATGAAATATGAAATTTTGAACCCTCACAAGAACATCCTATAACACACCAGAAGGGTGTGCCATACTCTGATTTTCTAGTTGAACAAATATTCTTGTTGGCTTTAGTTTACCGACCTGCAAAGAAGAGTATATGGAGTGAGGCATCAAATTAATAGAAGAACCCAAATCAAGCATAGCATTAGAAAAAGAATACTCCCCTATTGTACATGGAATTGAGAATACTCCAAGATCATTGAACTTGGTGGGAAGCGATGGTTGTATGAATGCTGAGACATTCTTCCCCAAACTTACCTTCTCATCACCATGAAGTCTCCTTCGATGTGTACACATATCCTTTAGAAACTTAGCATAACGTGGAATTTTCTTCACGGCATCAATCAATGGAATGTTAACCTGCACTTTTCTGAAAGTCTCCATGCTTTTTTTATCATGTTTTGTTTCCTTTTGTTTCCTTGGTTGGGTGGATCTTTGGGGAAATGGAAGTGGAAGGCTTGGGCTTGGTAACTCGTCAATAGACACACTCTTTCCTTTGGTAGGACTTCTCTCAAGACAAGGTTCCACCTCATTTGACCCTTTTTCAGTGGTTGGGATAATGGTTTCCTTAGGAGAGGATGACTCTAATGGAGGGTTCATTTGGATTTTAAGTTGAGTTACACTCATAATGGTGATGGCACAAACATTTCCCTTATCCCTAGGGTTGACAAGTGGTTGAGATGGTAGTTTACCTAACCCATGGATTTGGATTTCACCCACTGAGTTAGCTAGTTGGAATAATTGGGTTTTGAGGTCTTGTATGGCTGCTTGGGTGGTTTGTTGGAACTGAAGATTATTGGAAGCCATTTATTTCATCATATCTTCTGGGCTAGGCTTGGGTTTTGGAGGGGGTTTTTGGAAAGGCCTTTGGGGTGGTTGAAAATTTCTAGGTGGTGGTGGTTGATGACTACTTTGTCGTGGTTGGTTCCATGGTTGATGAGGCTGGTTTGAATACCCCCTTTCCTATAGGCTTGGGTGACTTTCCACCCAGGGTTGGATGGATAGTAAGGTTCTTGCCTAATCGGTTGGTTATAGGGGCGTCCTGGGAATATTGCCTCACTACTCTCAGAAGTTTCACTCAATTGGGGGCATTGGTCAGAATAGTGGGTATCAGAAGATAATATACCACAATGTATGGGAGGAGGAGATTGTAATTTCCCTTGGGAAAGATAAAATTTTCATATAAGGGTACTTACCTCTACAAACTTTGTGTCAACCTTCTTCTCGAATTCAGTACATTGCACCTCATGGACACCTCGAATGGGTACGCTGGACCTTGAACGGAATTATTGAGTGTTTTGTGCCATGGTCTCAATTAGGTACCTTGCAGCGATTGGGGTTTTATCCACTAGTGCGCCACCTGCAGCAGCATCAATCATGTTATGATATATTGGAAATAAACCTTCATAAATATATTGTATTAAAATTTGATCGCTTATTTGGTGGTGTGGAAAACTTGAACATTATCTATTAAAGTGTTCTCAATATTTATGAAGGGGTTCTCCTTGATATTGTCTTATCAAACATATTTCTTTCCTTATTTTTGTAGTGTGAGAGGCTGGGAAGTACTTTTCAAGAAAAAAATGTATCATGTCCTCCCAACCTCGAATAGGTGTATTAACATAATACAACCAATCATTAGGTGTGTCTTCTAATGAAAATGGAAATGCCCTAATTTTTACTTGTTCTTCATCCACATTATTAGGTTTTAATGTTTAACACACAGTATGAAATTATTTAAAATTCCTATGTGGATCTTCTCCAGGCAGTCCATGAAATCTTGGTAATAAATGAATTAAACCATATTTTAGTTCCAAATTGGGTGCCTCACCTGGTAATTGAATGTAAGTTGGTCGGATATCAACATCCGGCGAGGTTAGTTCTTTTAGTATTCTATTATTTTAATCCATGTTATACAAGTTATGTTTATTTTTAACTTTGGTTTCAGAATATGAAGAAGGATGAAGAAGAATTTTATGATGTGATGTCTTCTCCTTCAAAGTGTTGTCTTGTGTGTCTTGGTTTCGTTGATGTAAGATCCTCTCTGGTTCGGGTTCGAAAGTTTGTAGGTCTCCCAGAGTAGAACGCATCATACAAAGAACCTACATAATAAATAAATTAGAACACAAAAATAAATTCAAAGGTAGAAGATAAAGCAAACAAATATTCACAAAAATTACAAAACTTTTATAAAAAACACGCACAAAAAAACCAAAGCGCTCCCCGGAAACGGCGCCAAAATATGACTGTGTTGACATGACATGTCAAATTGATTATGATTTTAAGGTTTATCTATAGTCTAGGGTAGACCCTAGGAATCTCTCAAGGAGCGTTGCTGGGTTCAGAGTGTGTGTTTTTAATAAGAAGTTCTAAAAGAGGGGTGGCTTTAAAAAAGTTTAAAGAAAATGAATTTATTTAAAGAGATTAATAGTTGATAAAAAGTGGTGTTATATAATTATGAGATAAAAGGGTTGATTTTGAGTTCACTACACACTTTCAAGTTCATCAATATTGGAGATTAATTTAAGGTTGGAGTAATTCTTTGCTTGCAATTAATTAGAATCCCTATTAATTCCTAAGCCATTATTTCATTGCTTAAAGAACCAAACATTGACATAAAAATCGTATTGTCAAGGTATAGAACTTATGCATGGAATAAGAGCTTCCAAATAAGATTTAAATCTCATGAAAGTGGGTAAGAAAAGGATTCTTGTGTTATCCAATCACAATAACACAAGTCACGCACTCAAAATCTCACACTGATCGGTTAGAAATTAAGAGCATCTCATCCGCACACATCAAAACAAGAATTAAAATATGCAAGTATGTAAGATACATGGAAAGAAATGTTTTAACACCCAAATCACTCCAAAATAGTAGCTAATATATGCATTGGAACTCCCTTGACATGTGTGTAGCTCCCTCACAATGAACGTCCACCGTTAAGCTCGACATCGAGTGGATGAGGAAGCTCGAGTGGAACTCCATCTTCATTGTTGATCCCCCTATGAGGATAGGGGCCTCCAAAACCTCCCAGGTGATTAGGAAACTCCTCTAGGACTCCAAATTTGCAGCACTTCACTCCTTGTCCAAACATGCAAATGAGGAGCCCAAGGTGTCATTTTATATGAAAATTAGAAGGTGGTTTTAGGCACACAGATTTCATCAATCCACTTGTACCATGCGTTTCGTCCTTCAGACAGCCTTATCTCACTTTGGAGAAAATAACAAAGTTGTATCCCTACCTCTTGACTATCTCCACCGAATATTTTCCACCATTTGGAGAAATATAGCTCTAGATATTGATAAAATACAGAACACCGCATTTGACTTGGTCCATATTCAGTGGCTTGGACAGATCATTTTGGATGGGCCCCATAGAAGCCGAATCCGGATTGGGTTCCTTAATATGAAATATATCCTATTAAATTTTGGAGAAGCCAACAAATTTTAGCCCATTTGAATGCAAGTATTTTTTGTACTATTCAAAAAAGTGGACATACGTCCATGGATCCATGCAATTTTGGCCAAGTTTTCTTCTACTTCTCCAAGGGCCCTCCAAATCACCTCCACCTACATTGAAATAATAAAAACAAGTAACATTTACCATTATAATTTTGATTAAAATTAATTAAATGATTCAATCATAAAGTGAAATTTATTATTATATTTCGAATATTCATTACAAAACTAGTTTCAAACAGCGGTGTAAGGGTGGAATAAAATAGTGAATCGTGGTACGATCAGCGGTCCCATTGAACATACCCCAAAGGAGTTTGGGGTATAGTTGAGATGACATTAGGTAGGATCATGAACAAATCCAACCAAGCTATCAAGACTAAATGACTAATAACTGACAGACCGTGCGTTCGATTGACACGTCGTCAGCTGCATTGAGACCCTTATAAAATGGCGAACTTTTAGCATTCTTTTGCGTGGGACTTCGCGGAAGTTAGATCATATAACAGTAGCTTATGGAGAGGATCTTCCGGAGATGAGCAAGCATTTGTATGGGAACCTAGATGTTGGATAATATTTGATGACTGTTGATCGTTTGACTCAGAGTGACTCAACTAGCCCAGTGGGGAGCACCTCGTTGTGACGGCAGACCCATGTTAGAGGAGTTCCTCGTTATGGCATAAGACCAGCGGTACTCAACATGAGAAGTACCTCTATAGGCTATGAGGGGGTGCCCCTAGTTGTGGCGGTAGACCCACAATGGGGAGCACCTATGTGTGACGCATCAGATCCATGGTACTCGATAGAAGAAGTACCTCAGAAGTCCAATGTTAGTGGGAAGTGCCTCTCTGTGATGCGGCAGGCCCAGTGTACTTGATAGAGGAGGAGGTCTCCAGCAGCAGATGGTTCAAAATGTTTTTACCCCTAGAATAAATCCCAGTTTGAGCTGAGTCAGTAACATTTGTGTTTTCCTCATGACTGAGATGAATTACATGATAACATAGGTATATGTATAGGAATATACCTAAGTTGGGTTATCTGTTGATTTTATACTTTTTGGTTTATCCTTGTTGGATTTGGTGAGACCTTGAGGGTCTCGGGGTCCCTACTAAGTATCGTTATACTCACCCTTTTATGGGGTATTGTCGCACCCTGTTGTGTTGGATGCAGACAACAGACTGTGCTGATTGAGGCTAAGAGTACCAAGACAGGACAATACCCTTACATGGACCTTACGACGAGTCGGTACACTGAGCATACTGGCGGATGTGGAGTGTTGAGGAGGTTATCTGTACCTACCCTTCATATACGAATCCCATAGGATGACCCAACAACTGTTTTTCCTTTCTTCAGTTGTACTTGTAATTCCAGTTCCTTGTACTTTACTATTGGGATTGTATTTCTGGACCCTTTTACTTTTCAAAACTCTTTTGTTATATTGTTTACATAGGGTTTTGTATTCATTTGTGTGATATTTTATGTCAGTTTACATGTTATAAATAAAATGCCTTCCCATTTTTAGGGAATTACGCCTTTGGTGCTAGTCTCTAGCCCCTAGCCTATGGATGGTAGGCTTAGGGTAGTCACGGCACGAGCCCCGAGGGACAGTTCATGAGATAATTATATGTTATTAAATGGGGGTTTTATATAATTAAATTCAAGGTTAAGTGAAATTAAATTAACTGAAGCGAAATGGGGGTTTTTATTTAATTAAATTAATTTTCATATAATTTAACTATATAATGATCAGTTGGATAATTTATTTAATTAAATTTGGTTGAAATGAATTTAATTAAATGATGTGTTTAAATGGGGAGTTGGGGTTTATCAAGGAGGTGTAATTTTAAATTTTAATAATAATAATATGATGGTTATTATTATCATCATTAATATTATACTAATCATATATTTTAAATAGGGTTTTCATTTATTTTGAGAGAGGAAAAAAGGGGGAGGCGCACAACCTGGGTGAGGTGCAACTCTCCCTCTCTACACCCCATGGGTGGTGCACCACCCATCTTATAGCTCCCACACCAAGAAACTATTTAATTTTAGTTCCTTTATGAAATTCATCTGTCTCAGTGAGATGAGTCGGTATCTTTTGTTTTGTTCTTCACATCACTTATTTTGGCTCTCCATTTCTTGATCTCTATGAGGTCAAAACCCAATATTCAAGTTTAGTTTTTTCTCTATTTATTTCTATTTTAAGAGGTGAGAATATGTAAGAGGACATATTGGTCTATATTTTGATGGCCGATGTAGAAGATGAAGTGGGTCAGCTCATATTAGTTTACCTCTATCAAGTTCGGTTAAGGCTAAATACCTGCTAATTATTTTCTCCCCCATTGAATTAGTTTTTTTATGGTTTATGTGAGTTGTGGTTAATTGTTTGAGTGTGTGTTGGTCCTCGTCTCACTAACTGTGGTTGTAGGTTATTATTATATGGTGTGTTGATAAGTATCAAGTGCACGTTCACTTTTGTTGAAATTCATTCACCTGAGCAGATTTTGGTTTGAGTTTTAAAGGATTGACTTAGTGAATTCCTTTAGGTAGGGTTATCAACATTTCCTAATAAATAAAATACATTTTTTTGATTTACTGCATTTCATAAAGTTGAATGAAATTTTAGAATAATTTGGTTATTGGTGGGAGGAGATATTTAATTGTGAATTAATTTTATGATTTGAGGTTGTAATTGAGATAATTAATCAAGGGATTAATAATGATATATTAAATTGGAATTGTTGAGATAATTAATTTTGAATTAATTATGTTCTTTGAGATGCTAATTAATCAGAGGATTAATTATGAGATATTAAAATGGATAATTTGATATAATTAAATATGAATTAATTATGTGAATTTGGATGATAATTAATTTAGGGATTAATTATGAGATATTAAATTGGAAAATTTGAGATAATTAATTATGAATTACATATGTTCTTTGAGATGATAATTAATCAATGGATTAATTATGAGATAATAAATTGGTTAAGTTGAAAGAATTAATTATGAATCAATTATCTACTTTGTGATTATAATTAATCATAGGGTTTAATTATGAAATATTAGACTAGATAAGTTGAGATAATTAATTAGGAATTAATTATTTTAATGAGATGATAATAAATCAAGCGATTAATTTATGGATATTAAATTGGTTATGTTTATATAATTAAATGGAAATTAATTGTGTATTATAGGACTATAATATAGATAATTAATTTGGGAATTAATTATGAGATATTGATTTGGACTAAGCCAAGATAATTAATTTGTGAATTAATCATGTGATATTGACATGGTTTCATTATGATAACTAATTATTGAAATAACTAGAGTAATTGTTGTAAATAGTTCATTTTTGAAATGACTAGATTACTCTTTTGTGATAAGTTAATTTTCAAATTAACTAGAGTAACTGTTATAATAGGTAATTAATTAATTAACTAGAGTAAATTTTGGGATAGTTAATTGTTGAAATAACTAGAGTTATTGTTATAATTAATTAATGGTTTAATTAACTAGAGTAATGTATTTGATTAGTTGATTTTTATGGTTACTAATAGAATTTATGGGATTAAATAGTTGGTGAATTAGTAATGTGATTGATGATGATAATTAATTGATGAATCAAATATATTGTTAAGAGGTGACTGATAACACAGGAATTAATCCAATTAATGTGGATTGTAATATGTTAATCCAAATTGTGTGAAAATAGTGAATCGTAATATGGGCATTCAGCCAATTATTGATAATGGTAACTTGTACATCCAAATGTGCGATGTGGGAATGGTAACATTGTCATTCAGCATGAGCTAAAGGGTGGTAACATGGTCATCCTAATTTTTTATGTGTGAATAGTTACATGGTCATTCTACATGAGTTAAAGGGTAATAACATGGTCATCCAAAAGTGTAATATGTGAAAGGTAACATTGTTATTCCACATGAACATAAAGGATATAAACATGATCATAAAAATTATTAAATGATGAAATGATGTTCTCAGAGTGATGGCCTCACATGGGAATAAATTGAACTCAAACATGAGTCAAATAATGTGTTAAGATATCATACGCCTTCGAATACATTGTGCTCTGACAATAGTCTAAGCAGTTTCTTAGTTATTGTATTACATAGAGAACGCTTCAGGCTCTGGCACAAAACGAATCTCTTATTGAGGTACATGTATCCATTGGAACCCTAGAGTTATGATATGATTAAATATATAATAAATGGTAAAGTTAAAAAAATATTTATGCTCGATAAATATGCTTGTAATGTTCTTGTGTAGACCCTTATTCCAGCTAAAATTTTAAGTAGGTATCACCGTTATGTATCCTTTTTGGAACACAGATGGGTAAGTTGGAAATTTATTCAGTCATATTATTTATTTGATTTATATACACACTGTTTAATGAAATTGAATTTTCTAGATTGATCTAGAAAACCGGTGGTCCCGACCTACTATGATTTATAACACACGCCCTATTCGGTCCACCATTGCAATGAGGTACCTAATTAGACTTTATCTTTTGTAATACCATGTTCTTTGCTTGTTGTTGTTTTCTTGTACTTGGGAATTTGGATCAAATGACCGAGAGGGAGCTCGGGATGCTTATGGAGATTTACCTTAGGGATTTGTGTCTTTTTTTATACAATATAAGGAACACTGTTTTGTTTACTACATTCATATATTTTTCACCATGACATACATGCATTTTCCCATCTGGCCTTGGCCGTTTTCATTATGCAGTTGACTATTTCATTATATCTTCTTCCATTGTTATATGAGTTTAGTATATTTTTCCACTATGCAATCTGAATATGAGGGTATTGTCTGCCCACTAACTATCCATAGACCCATGCTGCTAGTCGAAAGACTCTAGAGTATGTGGAGACACGCTTTAGGTCATGTGTCAACTGGTCTGACCTCCTTTTCAGGGGTAAGACTGGTCAATATTTTACAAATTGGTACTGGATCACCAGTTTTCTTGCAGTTTTCCATTTTCATTATGTTTTGGGTTGGTATATATGAAACTAAAAAAGTTTCAGAAATCAATTAATAGTTGTTCTTGGGACTGATCAACCCATGTATGGGAAATAACGTAGTAGCAGGGGATGGGACTGTATATTATACTATTTGAGGTTACAGTTGATATGATTTAACCTTGGATGACTAGTGTATTTTCCACTGATTATTGATTTTGAAAATTTTGAAAATTTTTATTGGCTATATATGGCTAGTAAGTTCTATTAAATGCATTATCTTAGTCACTTATAGATTCACATTCTATATATATAACATTCCATATAGTTTCATTAGAAGGATTCATGCTAATTTAGATTGTGTGCCTTGGGAGGGATTCCATGTTTTGATCTTCATTAGCATGCCTTATTGTATAACATGTTTAGAATATTATATGCCATTCTACATATGTTATTAACATGTTTTTCTTTTTTTCTCATTATTATTTGTGATAACATAATGTTTTGTTACTGCTTATGATAAGATGATATATATTTCTTGATGTGTAAATGGATACATTATTATGAATTTATTATTTTCATTTACTAAGGGAGGAAATGTCAATTTTAATGTGTATAGGAACCTTATAACTAGGAAAAGGGTAACTTATGTATTCGAACAATTTAAAAAGTGTCTGCCAAAGTTGAAATGTTATAAGGAAATTTAATGTGATAAATGAGATCCAAATACATGCGGTAAGGTGTATGGGTGCCCTATCGATTAGTATATGGATAGCCACGTGATTGAGCCTTGTATAACCATAGTGTGTTCAAAACTTGTTATATATGTAAAACTATTGAGTTTTGTGTAATTCATTTTTGTGGGGTTTCTTTTTGATGAACCAAGATTAGATAAATGGGACACTCTGAGGTTTCTTCTTTGTTAAAAGGTGTTTTCATGGTTAATTCCTTATTTAAAATGAAAAGATAGTGAATTGTAAATGTTAAAGAGGAATCTTTATATAGCATTCCCATTTTTCCATGGGGTGTTGTTTGAAAACTAAGTTCCTTGTTAAGGTATATTACATGGGGTTTTGTTCAAAATCATTCATTTTTAGAGGTTAAAATGAATTAATGAAATGGGTAAAATGAAAATGGGGACTTTGATCCTAGTGATTTATATTTTGCATTACCAAGAGACAGGGTAGATGCGTATTCCATGTATGGGACTATCCCATGGTAGGTAGAACCCATAGACCTTTGGATTATTTGTTTCCACTATGTGTTTTTGATGTTGGTACCATTTGAGTGTCATTGTCTGTATTATCACTTTTCTGTTTTAAAGAATGACACCCTTGTCTTGAGAGGTGTTCATTGTATCGTGCCACTATATATAAGAATTAGCATTAGGGAATGCTTCGTTTGGATGGTTAGACATGAGTCAGGCATGGTCACCCATTAAAGACATCAGTGGGTTAACTCTGGAGCAGATTTTTTGGGGGGAGTTAAGGTATGATCATCCCACTACTCAAGAGGTCTTTTGGGACGTGGGTGTTTTGACACAACAGTTAGTTTTATAAGGCCCTAGCCTTAAAAATTACATAGTCTTGAGTAATTTAAAGAATACACATTCATAATCTTTTCAAGTTTATAGTTTTAGAGAATTGGATCATAAATCATGCATTACATTACACATTTAAACAAGGTGGTTACATCAAAGACAGTATTCATTTTTCCCTCAAATGACACATATTTAAAATAAAACTTGGATTGTTTCTTGACAATTCCTTGACACTATCATCACATCATATACTTTTCCATTGACCTGTGAAAAACATTTCAAAAACATGGGATGAGCATAAAAAGCTCAGTAAGGGATATAAAAATACGGAATAAAAACATTAGTCCATGTATACATAAGAGTCAATGAAATCATACATTACCCATAAAACATAAGCACTTTAACATACCTCATGAAATTATAATATTTATGGATAATTCATAGAAATCATAAGACATAAATGTAACTTGATTCATTCATAACATTATTACGTAGGGAGTAACCATTATTACGTTTAGAATACCCATCACAGTATATTCCCTAAATCTCTTTGGAGAAACCTTAGCATTTAACTCCTTCGTGCTACCTAATGAATTGGAGATCTATATCGGGGTCACCCGCCCTTAGTTTATCACGGAACCACCCATCTTCATAAAAAATTCCCAAGAACCATAACATAATCATATCACATAAAACATGCATAATAGAAACATAACATTTCCACATTTCAATCAAAAGATATCAATAAAACACATTGATATAATAAAAACATTATCAAAACCATTTTCATTAACAAAATAAAAGAAAAGTAAAACATGGTATTTATTTTTCATTTAAAAAATTTATGTCTTGTAGAGGAAGCCGAAACTCAAATAATGGTCACGGCGACGGATAAGTCGTTGTCGCCGCATACGTAAGACAAAACATTCCTTTTTTCGTTTAGTAAAACGTTTTGCACAAAAATATTCCTTTTGAATAAAAGTAAAATTAAAAGGGGTTTATACACCTTATAAAATAAATTTGTGTATAAAATAAAATATGCCTCAATGAGAGAAGTTTGAGATGAAGTCCCTTACAAAGTCGGTATCCTTAGATTAATGATAAATCAATTACATGACTATGTGTGGAAAATATAAATACACTTAACATAAGAGGATATTAATTGTAAAACAATCGGAGGTCATCCACATATATTCATAGTACTACATAATCAAGAAGTAGAGGTTTGAACCAAAGAATTGAAATTGGGTTAAGAAGTTCCATTACAGAAATTCGACAGCCTAACGGCATCACATTAAAATTCAGAAAATGAGTTGATGAGAGAGAAAAGGGTATCTCATCACTTGGACATAATATTTATAGAAATAAGGATATATAAGAACATATCCCAACATAACAAGATGTAAATTAAATTACATAACAAAAATAAGTCTTTTAAAAAGGAGGTGGGTGAAAGAATCCCTTACCAATTTGGGTAATTTTCGAAACATACACCCCATGAAAGAAGGACCAAACAATGCTAATGTAAATACCCATAAATGAGAGTATATTACACAAAGAGTAAAATCATGGTCAGTACATACACCACTCAATTGAGATAGTGACAAATATAGCATGAATCTCATGGGAATAAAAAGTGAGATAAAAACCCCATACATCATCGTAATCAATCGAGTCGTATGACCAAAAGATAATAAAAACAATATGGATCACAGAATACCATGAATATAAATAGAATCAGGATAATATATATAAAATGTAATAACACAATACACCACATGAAAGAAATAAGTGGTGAACAATGGAAATCTCACAGAATTAAAAGTGAGATAAGATATCCCCTTACGAAAATTCACCAGCCTAACAGCACCACCTAAAATATCAAAAAATGGATTGAAGATATCAATTAGGGTCTCTCATAATATGAACATTAAAATTAATATAATAGGAATATATAATAACATACCCTAGCATAATAAATATGGGCTTAGAATAATTGACATAAAAGAGAGTACTTAAACAGAAAGAGAGAGGTAGGATCCCTTACCCCGAGTCTAACTTGTCTTGTTCGTTTCATTATATTCCTGAATAATAAACTTTCTTCAATTTATAATTTCTTAAGAAAATCCTTTAAATTTTATTATTCAATTAATATCACATATTATCATGTTATAGTAATTAGATTATTATGTTAGTTCCTATTAGTTGTTTTTTCAATGTTCGGTACATGAGTCAAAAAAGAACTTGTTTGAAAAGAATTGTACATGTAGTGATAATTACATCATCGCCAGAATAGTATTAATTATTTAAATATAATTTATATCCATTATATATTCATATAATAATCCATACAATTTTGGGATAAACAAAATGAAATGCACCGTTCATGGAAACGGTAGGTCGTACGTACGCATGAACGCTACTTTCATTTCTTTGTCATATTAATAAAATTAAAAGTAAATAAGAGATATATATATATTATAATTCAGGAATTAAATTCGTCATTTATATGTAATATATATCATATATATACATTATATATATGTACATATAATAGTACATAACATTTATAGATAACAAATGAAATGCACCGTTAATGGAGACGGTAAGCCGTCTGTACGCATGAACACTAATTTCATTTCTATTTTAGACTTTAATGGAATTAAAACATAATGATACAAAGATATATTATAATTACAATATAATGTCATATATAATATCATTAACTCAAAACTATATACATCCCACATATGGAATTTAACGATTCAAATCACTTTGACGTGGCGGTAGTCCGCACTTCCTAAAATTAAATTATCACGTTTACCCATTATGGAAACCATAATGGTATGGAATAAATGAAATATACAGAATCCTAAGAAAAACATATAAATAATATATATCATATATAAATACAGTGACTTATTAATGTCCACCATGAGAGGTGTTAAAAGAATATTGAACAATCATTGTTTCGTGAGGCAGTAATTCGGCACCCACAGAAACAGTATGTTCTTTAACCATTAGATGAAGTTGTGTGAAATTTTAGCTCGAATATTTCACATAAAAACATCCTAGTATATTTAAGGTACTGTTTGTGTTACAAAACAATGGAATAAAAAGATTTTATGGGTTTGGAGATGCAAAATAAAACAAAAGAACATAAGAGAGGACATTATCTTTAAATCGGGTAACTCTTTTTGATATGAGACAAAGGCTTACTTGGAAAGAATTATTCTCAAATTGAGGATTCTAATAGCATTCTAGGGATGTGGATATATAATATTAGCAGAGGTTGGATGAGACAAAGGCTTGAGAGGTGTGGGTATGAGGGTAGAGGTGGGGGCCTTTTATAAGAGGGAGGAGGGGCAGTCTGGAAGGTCCTGAAATGTTTCATTATTATGAAATGATTTTCGTATTTTAAAGGTCCCCAAATGATATATTTTGAGTATAAGGTTATAAGTGTTCTAAATCCAATCATAAAATAGGTTTTTGACAAGTGTAAGTTTTAGATTTTACCATATCTTTTCATTTTATTTAAATCGTTCATTAATGACGTAATCACTACATCATCAGAGAGTCATAACTAAATTTATTTATATAATGTATAAAAATTATAAAAATATATAATAATGTAGGAAATCTTTTTAGATTTCTAATTAATATTTATAGTCAAAAATATTACTTGTATAACCCCATGAAAAAATAGTTTTAGTAAAACAATACATGTTTGTGAGATTTTTATTTTTACTTTAAATAAAAAGTTATTGATGTCATTTTCTTACCCAAGTGGCTCCATGGGGTCCACAAGATGACCCATGGATTTTCTAGGTTGAAAATTACTCACCCAATAAGTCTAAGAGATTTTTCAATGTAATTTCATAATATTAAAACATTATTTTTACCTTAAATTACACTAACTACCTCTAATCGCGACTAATAAAACTCAACGGAACTATTCACCAAAAATTATTTTCATCCCATTGAACCAAATTTTACATAAAAATGACAACCATGTATGTCGGATTTATGAAATTCAAATCACAGATGTGGTAAAATTTCATTTAAATGAAAAATCTGTTTTTTAACTACCAGTTAGTGGTTTCACTATTCATCAAAAATTGATGTTTTTCAGAAAAATACAAAAAATTCATCCTATGCTATATTTGATATTCTGAGTTCAAAAATGATGTCCATTTTATAAAATTTAAAACATAGAAGTTTCATTAATTATTTTAATAATTAATTCCCGTTGTCAAAACTAATAGCGTGTTTTTAAGAAACAAAATCTATCAAAAGATTGACACTTGTTTATGTCCAATTTCAAAGTAAAATTATTTAAAATGACCACCATTTCATTAAATAGTTAAAATATATTCTAATTAAACTTTAAAACCAATTAAAAATATAATATAACCATATAAACAAATTAGTTTAAAAGGAGGTTATGAATTAAAATACAGCATTTTTCACTATTCATAAAAACTGAACTTCATTGCAAAAATACCAAAAATTGACACAAAGTAAATTTTGATGTCTGGATTCTAAAGAAGGACTTAATTTTCTCAATATGAAATATAAAATTGATATATGTATATTTAAAAAGGGCTCTCCATCAGAAGGTAGTTAATCGACTTTTTAGAGAATATTAGAATATTTATTCTTTAAATTGGATTCATTTGCATTTTAAGCCTCTATAATTTATTGGGTAATTGTTAAAATATTTAACAAACACAAATAATAATTTTGTTTTTAGTTCTGTTCAATCCCTCCATTACAACATCTAGGTGTTTACTACAATTTAAAATAATATTATTTTATTATTAGTGTACAACGTAAGATTTCAATGAAACTCTTTGTTGCGTATTGGGTACCCCATCGAGCATATCCTTCCTTTTAAATTAATATTAACATTTTATTCAAAAATATGAAAATGTAATATTATTTATTTACCTAGGGTGTTACATCCTTCTCCCCTTTTGGTAATTGCGCCCTCACAATTTTAAAATTGGGCTCAGAAACTTTATTGAAATCCCTACATCGGAAAAGGATTCAATTAAACTCTCACTTTAAAAGAAAGAAAGGGAAGTACAAAGTTCACTCGAGTTAACCCATACTAGGATTCCATGTAAGAAAACATGGATATGGAAGAGAAATAAAAGGTTCATATTCTGATGGAGTGTGAAAGAAAACATGTTTAGGAGAAAGTTAGCCTCTAGAAAATCACAAACTTGTGATGGGTTAAACGGTATTTGATTCCCCAGTAGGAAAAGTTAACAAACAATGTTTTTTTAAGTTACTTTTCATTGAGGAATTTATTTATGATCTTCAATAAAACATAATGAAACATACTTACTTTTCATGTATACTTTCAAATTTTACTAGATTTCTAACACAAACCCATATTTTCTCCAAACGATGAGTATTCAAGATGACATGTTCATTTTAATAGCTCTAAAATCAAATTCAAGAGAATCACATAATCTATAAAAGATGAAATATATATTTCCCATGTCATTAGACCATAACCAAAATCAAAATGGCCAGTACAAGATCAGATAATCCCCAAAAAGAAAAATCTTTCACAAAAAGAAAAACTACTCTTAATCTCCAAAATTTGTCCAACAAAACCCAAAGTTCATCAAAGTCCATTCAATAAACATATATCCACAAAATTATTCAAAGTAATCCAAACTATGATTTAAACCCAAATCTCCCAAGGATTTAATCACATAGTCTTCAATGATAAATCATAACATTTATCTCCAAATAACATTAGTTACTCTTAAAGTCTCATATTGAAAAGTAATTAACCTAACCACATATCCTCCATGATAGGTTAATCATTTCCATAGATAACCCAAAATAAACTTATTCCTAATCCATAAGATTATATAACTAAAATTAATTACTCATAATAACTAGGGACTTCACATAGTCCAGTGGTAGGCGATAAATGTCAGTCGCACTTTGGTTGTGGGTTTGATTCCCGCAACTTCGTCCGATATGACGGGTTGTCCCATGGTCTGCATGTTGTCCTTTTTCCAAAACGATATAATTCTTAACCTTAAGTTTATCTCATGACTTTAATTTACCATCATAACATATAACAAACCATAATTACCTCAAAAGTAAGGACCATATAAACCCTAATGGTTACCATTATAATTTTTACCTGAACTTCCACATCGAGTTGGTTATCTCATACATGATGCATTAGAGAACTCACCAAGGTTTAAGTGTTTAATCATTGCTCATGATAGTTTGTTCTTAATAACCATGAGATTTCTCATTGAATCCCCTATTTCATCCAGTCTCTTAATCAGAGAACCACCACAGTTTCCTTCAAACCCATTGTCACTTTGGTGCATGCTAGATCCATCCATTTACTAAAACCAAAAAGGTCATTGTGAGTGTATTAACAAAATCACCATGAACTAATGAGAAAGATAAAAACTAATATATACTTATCCAAGTTATCTCAAACTCATTCCAAATTCCAAAAAATAACAATGACTCTATTTAATATACTAACCATTATGGTTATACACATCTTGTCACTTATGCGTAAACAACACTCTAACATATAAAGTTATCTAAACTGACCTTTGATACCAACTATAAAGCCCCATCCTTAAACATTACATAAAATTTAGTTTTTTCAAGAATAAACATTGAGGATCTTTTCAGGATTAGAGTTTTAGAGAATTACATCATAAATCATGCATTACATTCCACATTTAAACAAGGTGGTTACATCAAAGATAGTATTGATTTTTTCCCTCAATGGAAACATATTTAAAATAAAACATGGATTGTTTCTTGACACTTCCTCGACACTATCATCACATCATGTACTTTTCCTTTGACCTGTGAATAAAATTTCAATAACTTTGGCTGAGCATAAAAAACTCAGTAAGGTATATAAAAATATGCAATGAAAACATTATTCCATGTATACATAAGAGAAAATGAAATCATACTTTACCCATAAAACATAAGCACATTAACATACCTCATGAAATCATAAGATTTATGAATAACTCATAGAAATCATAAGACATAAAGGTAACTTGAGGAATTCATAACATTCTTAGGTAGGGAGCAACCCTCATGGTTACGTTTAGAATAACCATCATAGTATTTTCCCTAAATCTCTTCAGAAAAACCTTAGCGTTTAACTCCTTCGCGTTAACCAATGAATTGGAGAGCTATATCAGGCTCACCCGCCCTTGTTTTATCGCGGAAACACCCATCTTCATAAAAAATTCTCAATAACCATAACATAATCGTATTAAATAAAACATGCATAATGGAAACATAAAATTTACACATTTCAATCACATGATATCAATACAACACATTGTTATAATAAAAACATTATGAAAACTATTTTCAGTACCTAAATAAAAGAAATGTAAAACATGGTATTTATTTTTCATTTTAAAAAGTTATGGCTTGTAGAGGAATCTGAAACTCAAATAATGGTCACGGCGGTGGAGAAGTCGTTGTCTCCGCATACATAAGACAAAACATTCATTTTGTCTTTTTATAAAATGATTCATACAAAAAGATGCTTTTGGAATAAAAGTAAAAATTAAAGGGGTTTATACAACCTATAAAAGAATGTTGTTTATAAAAAAATGTGCCTCAATGAATGGAGATTGAGATGAAGTCCCTTACAAAGTCGGTATCCTTAGATTAAGGATAAATCAATTACATGATTATGTGTGGAAAATATAAATACACCTAACATATAAGGATATTATGTGTAAAACAATCGGAGGTCATCCACACATATTCATAGTATGACATAATAAAGAAGTAGAGGTTTGACCCAAAGAATTGAAATTGGGTTAAGAAGTTCCCTTACAGAAATTCAATAGCCTAACGACATCACATTAAAATTCAGAAAACGGGTTGATGAGAGAGAAAAGGGTATCTCATCACTTGGAAATAATATTTATATAAATAAGGATATATAAGAACATATCCCAACATAACAAGATGTAAATTAAAAGACATCACAAAAAGAAGTCTTTTAAAAAATGGAGGGTGAAAGAATACCTTACCGACTTGGGTAACTTTCAAAACGTACACCCCATGAAAGAAAGACCAAAAAATGCTGATGTAAATACCCATAATTGAGAGTATATTAAACAAATATTAGAATCATAGTCAGTACATACACCACTCAACAGAGATAGTGACAAATATAGCATGAATCTCATGGGAATAAAAAGTAAGATAAAAACCACATATCTCATTGTAATCAATCGAGTATTATGACCAAAAGATAATAAACAAAATATAGATCATAGAATAACCTGAATATAAATATAATCATGATAATATATATCAAATGGAAGAACAAAATACACCACATGCAATAAATAAGTGGAGAAAAATGGAAATCCCAAGGAATTAAATGTGAGATAAGATATCCCCTTACGAAAATTCAGCAGCCTAACAGCGCCACTTAAAACATCCAAAAAAGGATTGAATATATCAATTAGTTTATCTAATAATATGAAAATAAAAACTTCAATAAGAGGAATATATAAGAACATCCCCCAACATAAGAATGTATATCATAAAATAAGTGACATAAAAGAGAGTACTTAAAAAGAAAGAGAGAGGTTTGATCCCTTACCTCGAGTCCGACTTGTCTTGATCGTGTCATTATATTACTGAATAATAAAATTTCGTCAATTTATAATTTCTTTAGAAAATAATTTAAAGTTTATTATTAAATTAATATCACATATTATCATGTTATAATAATTATATTATTATGTTAGTTCATATCAGACGTTTTTGTCTATGTTCGGTACATGAGTCAAAAATGAACTTGTTTGAAAAGAATTGTACATGTAGTTATAATTAAATCATCTCCACAATAGTATTAATGGTTTAAATATCATATATATGCAATATATATTCATTTTATACTATTCCATAACATTTGGAGAGAAAAAATATGAAATGCACCGTTCATGGAGACGGTAGGCTGTACGTACGCATGAACGGTACTTTCATTTCTTTGTTATATTAATAGAATTAAAAGTAAATGATAGATATATATATTATAATTCCAGAATGATATTCATAATTTATATGTAATATATATCATATATATACATTATATATATGTACTTATAATAGTACATAACATTTAGAGATAAGAAATGAAATGCACCGTTCATGGAGATGGTAAGCCGTATGTACGCATGAACGCTACTTTCATTTCTATTTAATAATTTAATTGAATGAGAACATAATGATACATAGTTATATTATAATTACAGTATAATATCATATATAACATCATTAACTCCATCCTTTATACATCCCACATATGGCATTTAATGATTCAAATCACTTTGAGGGGGCGGTAGTCCGCACTTCCTAAAATGAAATTATCACATTTACCAATTATGGAAACCATAAAGGTATGGCATAAATGAAAAATAAAAAATCACAAAAAAAACATAAAAATAATATATATCATATATAAATATAGTGACATCTTAATGGCCACTATGGGAGGTGTTAAAAGAAGATTGAACAATCATCGTTTCGTGAGGCAGTAATTCGCCACCCACAGAAACAGTATGTTCTTTAACCATTAGTTGGAGGTGTGTGTAACTGTAGCTCGAATAAATCTCATAAAAACATCCTAGTATATTAAATATACTGTTTTTGTTACTAAAAAAAGTAATAAAAAGAGTTTAGGGGGTTGGAGAAGCAAAATAAAACAAAAGAACAAAATAGAAGACATTACCTTTAAATCGGGTAACTCTTTTTGATTTGAACAAAAGACTTCCTTGAAAATACATCTGCCCAATGTGAGGCTTCTAGGAGTAAGAGAGGGATCTGGAAAGATAATATGAACAGAGGTTGGACGATCCAAAGGCTTGAGAGTTGTGGGTACGGGGGTAGAGGTGGGGGCCTTTTATAAGAGGGAGGAGGGGCACTCTTGGAATGTCATGAAATGTTACTTTATAATGAAATGATTTTCGGATTTTAAAGGTCCCAAAATAATATATTTTGAGGATAAGGTGATAAGGGTTCGAAATACACTCATACAATAGTTTTGTGACAAGTTTAAGTCTTATATTTTACTTTATCTATTCATTTTATTTAAATCATTCATTAATGACGTAATCACTGCATCATCATGGTGTCATAAATAAATTTATTTATTTAATGCCTAAAAATTATAAAAAAAATATAAAGATGTATGAAATTTTTTTATATTTATAATGAATATTTATAGTCAAAAATATGACTTGTATAACCCCATGTGAAAATATTTTTAGTAAAACGATACATGTTTGTGACATTTTTATTTTTACTTTAAATAAAAAGTTATTAATGTCATTTTCTTACCCAAGTGGATCCATGGGGTCCCCAAGTTTACCCATGGATTGTCTTTGTCTTCCATGACTCATACAATAAGGGTAGGACATGTGTCAAGGTAATTTCATAATATTAAAACATTATTTTTACCTTAAATCACATTACATACCTCTAATCGCGATTAATAAAACTTAAAAGTTACTATTCACCAAAAATTATTTTCATCCCATTGAACCAAATTTATCTTACTAATGACAACCATGTATGTTATATTTCTGAAATTCAAATCAAAAAAGAGATAAAATTTCATTTAAACGAAAAATCTGTTTTTTAACTACCACTTAGTGGTTTCACTATTCATCAAAAATTGATGTTTTTCAGTAAAACACCAGAAATTATTCCTAAGCTATATTTGATATTATGAATTTAAAAATTATGACCATTTTACCAAATTCAAAACATAGAAGTTGCATTAATTATTTTTATAATTAATTCCCACTGTCAAAACAAATAGCTTGTTTTTATGAAACAAAATATATCAAAAGATTGACACTTTTTTATGTCAAATTTCAAAGTGAAATTAATTCCAATGATAACCATTGAATTGAATGGTAAAAATATATTATAATTAAACTTTAAAACCAATTAAAAATATAATCTATCCATATATATAAATTAGATTAAATGGAGGTTTTGAATTAAAATACAGCATTTTTCATTATTCATAAAAAATGAACTTTATCGGAAAAATTCAAACAATTTACACAAAGTACATTTTTATGTCTTGATTCTAAAAAAGGATTTTATTTTGTCAATATAACATAAAAAATGACATAAAGTAGATTTAAAAAGGGTTCTCCATCAAAAGGCAGTTAATCGACCTTTTAAAGAATATTAGAATATTTATGCTTAAAATTGGATTCATTCGCATTTTAATCCTCTATCAGTTATTAGGTAATTGTTAAAATATTTAAAAAACATAAATAATCATTTTGTAGTTAGTTCTGTTCAATCCCGCCATTACAACAGATAGGTGTTAACTACCATTTAAAATAATATTATTTTAATATTAGTGTGCAACGTAAGATTTAAATGAAACTCGTTGTTGTGTATTGGGTACGCCCTCGAGCATAGAATTCCCTTTAAAGTAATATTAACATTTTATTCAAAAATTTAAAAATTTCATATTGTTTATTTACCTGGGGTGTTACAAGTTTCATTTTCATTTTTGTTGTGAGATGTGGATGTTGTGATCATGGTTCATGGACTTCACATGTTTGTTGAAGGTGTTTTTGATCTAGTTATCTTGTGGGTGGCTGGTATTTTCATTTTATGACATGGACCCTCCTATGGTGGGTAGTTTCGCATTGATTTTGTTGTCTGTGTCAGTGTTGACATAACATCACAACCATAATGGGTTTGGGAGTGTGCACAAACTATTGGAAACTCCATCAGTTTAGGAAGAGTTTCAGTGGTATTTTTTGTATGAAATGATGACTCAGGTGAAATTGGAATTGGTTTTTGGTTGAATATGGGTCAGCTGGTGAAGCCAAGATTTTCATAAATTGTTGACTGATGATATATTGATTGGTTTATTGTGACCTGGGATCACTCTTAGTGTTCTCATCTTTATTAGACGAGCATGTACCCTATTTTTTCCTCATCCTGAAGGCACTGAGATTGCAACGTTCACAAACATTGGTAAGGTTATAAAAGTCAATGGGCTTCGAAAATTGGTTTCTATATGTGTTATATGATGGTTTAATGGTTCTTTGGTTTATTCCTTTACACTTGTTGGGTCATGAACATTTCGAAATATACATGTGAAGGCTTGGCTAGGGAAGCTCACCAGAAGCCAGGTGAGGAATTTGGTATGATGTAGTTTTTATTGAAAATATTTTAAAGGCACATCACCAATTTAAAGGTGAGTGTGAGTATTTGGGTTGGTAATGTCATTCAAAGAAAGATCCATGGTATGGGTTTTTTTATGTTCCATGCTATTATCATTGGTGGAAAGAACTAATGAGCGTATGGTTGAGGATATTATAATGGGATTGTGTCTCTAGTTACATGGGTTTAGTTAAACACTGATGCGATGTTTTAGGATGTATTTTGAGCGAGGCCTGGGGTTTTAAAGGGATAATGTCTTTGGGCATGTGAAATTGCAAAAGATGCTTTTGGCATTTGGAAACAAAACACGATTGTTCAACGATACTTCTTGACCTCAGTGGGTTGGTTAATGTTTTTGTAGTTCCTCATGGCTTCTCAGGGATGAGATGTTTTTTAAGTTGGTATATTATAATGCATCGTGTTTTTGAACTAGGTTAAAACCTGAATTTTTTTGAACGTATTCATTTTCTGGATGGGACGATGATAAAACAAATATTCAGGATGATGTTTCATGAGTTGGGGACCATTTAATGGTTTGATGTTGGGCTTGGGTAATGTCTCGAAGTGTTTAATGGGTGACTTGATGGGTTTTTGGTGCACTGGACCTGGAAACATAGTTTGAAAAATGGTTTTCAGTGGTGTTCGCATAGGCTACGCACAGTTAGTCAAACTGTGCGTCTTAGTAATGTCAATGTAGTGGCGTTCACATGAGCTGTGCATGGTCATTCAAATCGTACATGCCAACCATGCATGATAAAATAGTTGTCTAGTAGAATATGCACAGTATATGCATGGTCTGTCATACCATGAATGTAAAACTGTGTAGCTTTCTGAGTTTTGGATTTCTGGTTAAATTATTTAATTAAATTCTAGTTTGATAGTGAAATAATTTAAGGTTGTTAAATGGAGGTTTTATCTAATTAAATTCCAGTTTAAGAGGAATTTAATTAATTGATGTGAAATGGGGGTTTTTATAAAATTAAATTACTTTTGATTGAATTATATTAAATAATGATTAGTTAGAGAATTTATTTAATTAAATCTGGTTGAAAATAATTTAAATAAATTTTATGGTTAAATGGGTAGTTGGGGTTTATCAAAGAGGTGTACTTTTAAATGGTAATGATAATAATATGATGATGATTATTATTATTATTATATTAATCAAATATTTTAATTAGGGTTTTAATATATTCTGAGAGTGGAAAAAAAGAGGGAGGCGCACAACCAGAGTGAGGCGTGACCCCCCCGCTCGACTCTCCCATGGGTGGCACACTACCCATCTCCCAGCTATAACTTCCAGTAGCTATCTTCTTCTGGTTCCATCATGAAAGTAATATGTCTCACAAAGGTGAGTCCATATAAATGTGTTTCATACTTTGTATCAATTTTTTCGTCACTTTGTCTCCCAATCTCTATGAGGTATAATGTCGAGATTCAGGTTTATTTCAGTTTCTTTGTTTCATATGCTTCTAGGTGGTGAAAAAGATGACTCGAGACCCATTGGTCTGTATTTTAATGACTTCCATTAAGGGAAAAGCAGTTGGGATCATTCTGGTTCACCACCATTAGGTTTAGGTAAGGCTAAATATCCAATAATTTGTTTTGCACAACATGAATTAGGTGCTTATAGTATATATGAGTTGTAGTTAATTGTGTGAGTGTGAATTTTTCCTCTCCGAACTAACTATGGGTTCTAGTTATTTTTATAAGGTGGGGGGTTAAATTCTAAGTGGATGTGTTATTTTGTTGACATGGGTGTATGTTAGCATATTTTAGTTTGAGATAGAAAGCATAACCTTGGCCAATTCCTTGAGGTTGGGTTCTCAACTTTTCCAAATAAATAAAATGTATTTTTTTGGATTTACTACTTTTGATAATGTGGATTGCAATGTTCAAATAAATTTTTTATTGGTGGGATCATAAAATTAATTGTGAATTAATCATATGAATTGAGGTTGTGACTATGATAACTAAACATGGGATTAATTATGAGATATTAAATCGCCGAAGTTGGGATAATTAATTATTAATTAATTATGAGCTCTGAGAAGATATTTAATTAAGTGATTAATTATGAGATACTAAATTGGCTAAGTTGAGATATTTAATAATGAAATAATTATGTTCGTTTAGATGATAAATAATTGTTGGATTAATTATGATATATTAAATTGTTTAAGTTGAGATAATTAATTATCAATTAATTATGTGATTTGAGATGATAATTAATAAAAGGTATTAATTATGAAATTTTAATTTGGTTTAGTTGAGATAATTAATTTTGAATTAATTATCTACTTTGAGATGATAATAAATCAGGGGATTAATTATGACATATTAAGTTTTTTATATTGAGATAATTAATTTTGAATTAATTATTTTGTATAAATGATAATTAATTGGAGGATTACTTATGAGATATTAAATTGGAAATGTTAAAAAAAATTAATTACGAATTAATTAAGTGTTTTGATATTATAATATAGAAAATTAATCAAGTAATTAATTCTCAGATATTTATTTAGACTAAGTCTAGATAATTAATTTTTGAATTTATTATTTGATATTGACATGGTTTCCTAGTGATAGGTTAATTTTTTAATTAACTAGATTAATTGATGGGACTAGTTAATTGTTGAATTAACTAGAGTAATTGTTATGATATAATAACAATATAAATTTCTATAGTAATTTTTATGATGGTTAATTAATGAATCAACTCGTGTAATTTTTGTGATAGTTAATTATTGAAATAACCAGAGTGATTGTTGTAATTTGTTGATTGTTGAATTATCTAGAGTAATGAATTTGATTAGTCAATTATTGAGTTAACTAATTGAATTTATGTTCTTAAATAAATGTTGAATGTGTAATGAGATTGATGATGATAATTTATTAATGAATTTATAATATTTTGAAGCGGTGAATGGTAACATGAAAATTCGGCCAATTAATGAGGATGATAAAATTTTCATCCAAAATGTGTGAAAAAAGTGAATGGTAACATGGATATTTGGACAATTATTGAGGATTAGAACATGTTCATCGAAATGTGTGATGTGTGAGCAATAACAAGGTCATTCAAAATTAGTTAAAGGGTGATAACATGGTCATCTAAAAGTGTGACCTATGAATGGTAACACAGTCATTCAACATGAATTTAAGGGATGGTAACATGGTCATCCAAATTCTTAAATAAATAAATGATGTGATCCAAGTGATGGCCTCAGATTAGAATAATTCTCACTCCATCATTAGTCAAATTAGGTGATGAGATATCATTCGCCTTTGAATAATTCATGCTCTGGCACAGGTTTGTTTTATTATCTATGTAACACTTGTAGCACCAGCATGAGACAATGCTAGTATTGAGGTACGTGTATCCATAGGAACCCGGGAGTTTCTAAATTTTTATATAGATAATAAATTGTATTGTGATAATAGATATATATGCTTGAAAAATATGCGTGTATGGTTCTTGTGAAAACTCTTATTTCGCTAAGATCCCATGCTAGTATCACTGTCTTGTGTTCTTTTTGGAACCCATTTGGGTGGATGGTTATTCATTCAATAATTTTATTTCTTTGATATATATTCACAATGTTTAATAAAATTCAATTTTCTATATTGAGCTAGAAAACGGGTGGTATTGGCCTACTATGATTTTTATCTCACACCCTATTCAGGCCGACATTGCACTGGCTTACCCGAGTAGACTTTACTTGTTATAGGACATTGGACTTTTCATGTTTTTGATTGTTTATACATGGGAGTATGGAGAAAAGGACCGGGAGGGAGCATGGGATGCACTTGGAGATCGCCCTTGGGTCTTTGAGTCTTTCCTTTATGTCTATTATAAACTGTAAAGCACGTTGTTTTGTTTAATACATTTATATATGTATAACCATGACATGAATTCATTATACAAACTGGCGTTGACCATTTTCTTTATACAATTGACTATTTCTTTATATTTACTTCCATTGTTATCTGATTTTTCTAAATATTTCTTCTATGAAATTTGTATAAGATGGTATAGTCTCCCCACTAACTATCCTTATACCATTGTTGTTAGTCGGCAGTCTCTGGTGTAAGGGGAGACACGCTTGAAGTCATGTGGAAACCGGTCGAAACACCAGTTTGAGGGCAATATGGGTCAAGACATTACAATTAGTGTATTTTTATATAACCATCCTTCTATATATCTCACTAAGATATCGATCAACATAATATATACCCTCATTCTTTACCATATGGATTGTATCATTTATTGGAGAAGAAAATGATTTCTAAAAATATTGATGCAATAAGAGATCCATATATTAGTGTTTCATAAGCGTTATAGTTTATTAAACTATCCCCACCTCACACTCACAATGAAAATTTTAAAAGGGGAAGATGTAATGAAATGAAAATTTTAGTAAAAATAAACCTAAAGAAGTAGCTAAGAAAATAATAAGAATATAAATATAATTTTCATTGAATGTTTGTATTTTATAAATTAATAACACTACTATACCATTTTAATTTATATTTATTGGATGAAATTCTGGAGAAAGGGGAGAAAAAGGCATTTACCCCTGAGGGTAGGATGGAAATTTAGGCTACATCTTTAAGAGATCTCAAACACCCAGGCCGTGAAAGAGGATATCAAGTGGGTTTCACCATAAAAAAATCTTTTTGGTCAACAAATTAGGAATTTGAATGATATATAAATAGATTATTTTAAATACATGATTAATGACCTAAATTAGCCAATGGGAGATCAAATTAAAAATGATTTACATGATATGTTTGAATGAAAAATGAGACCATCATAGCCTACACAACCTCCATAATGAGATCATTCATCTCCTCATTTGAACCCAACCTTGTAATGTGAGTTTTAATGTAATGATATTAATGTATGTATTGTAGAATATAAAATAAAAAATAATTTTGGGGATTCTATACATCATCATCTCATATAGCTGGGTCAATTAATAATATCATTATATGATACAAATGATCAAAATCTCTTAATATAATTTCATATAGAAGAGGCTAGCAGAGTTGTTGATTGTTTATGACTTTTATTATATTTTCATGGATAGTTTTTTTTCATATTCTAACATATGAGGTATGTTTTTATATATTATTTAAATTTTATTGGAGATTACTTAATTTTTTTTATATTTTTCTTATATAAGATTTTATAAAATCAAAAGAATTAGTAACAAAACAAAGTTTCAAAACAAAAATCTTATGATACATATGATATTACAAATGGGATAAATATATCTGCTTGGATTTCTTCTTTATTGGATAATATTTATGAGGTAAGAGAGTATCAACTAAGAATATTGAAAAAATATATAATGGATTATTTATTCTTGATGATCTTACCATACCTATTATATATATTTTTAAATGTATGTAAATTTATGTTTATGTTTTTTATTCTTAAAATAATTATTAATTCACATGACATAATATTTTATATATTAAATTTGGTATCAACACATAGTTCTCATTAAAAATGATATTAATTCTCTTTATGGATTTATATATCCCAAATACATTTCAACACCTATACAATATTTGAATAATGATGCTATAGTTACATATATATATATATACATATATATGACAATAGAAAATATGGAGATTAAGTGCATAGTTTTTCCATTACTTCATGGGTAATAATAATATAATTGTGATATACTATTTTTTGTAATGTAATTAATTGTGAACTTTTTATATTTTAGTGTTCAACGAATGTTAGGTGTACTCTACGCACATAAATTCACATTATACTGGGTTTTCTCTTTATTAGGTGGAGTTTATGAACCTTACAGAAAATTGTAACAAAATTATGTTTTATTCTTTATTTAAAGTTGGTTTTTATTAATTCTTATTATTTATATATGTTATGATATTTAATATATGAAAATATACATGATTGAAAAAATTACAAAGGATCACCTGTATTTAGAGAAGAAAAATAAAATAAAATACTTTATTTTTATTTTAGATATATTTTATATAAGATAATATTTATTTTTCTCTTATGTACATTTGTCGGTTTGGATTTCCAAGAAAATATTTCATAACTATGGTGTCATCATAAAAAGTTAATAATGGAATATTTTTATTATGTTTTATGATTTTTTTTTGAGATAACCACAAGAAGGATGGTGGCTAAATTTGATAACAATTTTTATATTAATTAATTAACATTTTATATCATAATATTTTATTTTTTAATTGTATAACATTCAATCTTATTTTATATTTTCAATGATTTTGAGATGTATATGATGAAATACTATTAATATCATTGGATATTATTTTGAAACTATCTTTTAGGTATTATTAAATTTAAATTACCATGTAAGTATCTTTTATTTACATTTGTAAAAATGAGTATCCAGAAAAGAACTGTATTCTTTTTTATGGTGTATCATGTTCATTTGGAAAGGATTGTTCCCTAATTTAGGTCACTATATTATTTTCACATGGTTTAATTTGTTTTAGGAACAAAAGATATATTATAATTTTTTAATAAAAATAGATTTTTTCCAGATCATGTTTTTTAAATACTAATGTGGAAACAAAATTATGTTACTTTTGATGTTATTTTTTACTAAAAAATGACATATAACCTCAATTTCCACAATGGGTTTTCTAAAAATATGATATTTAATGTTCTATAAATGTATTCAACATAAGTTTCTATATCATTTTTATTTTAAACTAATGGGAAAATGAAACATTTTTTTTTCTATATCAGTTTAATTTAAAACACTAATTTATGAATTTTGTTTCAAGGTTAGTCTTTTTAAAGACCACATCAAAACACCTCTTAATTTTAATTTCAATTAAATGTTTCGTCATAAAATTTTAAAAAACCAATATTAAAACTATTATTTTTAACATCACCTACATCCATGTGGGTAAAAAACCAAAGATAAAAACAAAAAATCCTATAATAAAACAGTTTTTCACTATTGATTTTAGATTCCATGGAATGTAATATTACACAGAGAAAGTATTATCTTATGGAATGATATATGATATCATTAAATTACCTAAAAAGTCATGATTAATGAAAATTACATATCATTATCCATTTTGATTCATATATTATGATTCATTTTATTCCCATGATTCATCAGGGAAATCACAAATCAATAGTAAATTTTTTTATATTTACCATGTAAGTAGTTTTTTATGTTTCATAAAATGAATCACATGGGCTATTAAGATAACTAAGTGTTATAATGAGTTTTACCATAATGGTATTTACCAATACATTTCATAATGTAAGACTAAATGAATAATGACTTAGATAGTGTCCTTAAGGACTATATAAATATATTTAAGGGAATGGAAATGGATTTATACATTCTATGGATTCCATTCTTCTCTGTGACTTCTCCATTCATCTATTTTCATAGTACTAACATGTAATTGTCATCATAAGGATCCCACATGAGCATTGGGTGATTCTTTCAATCGGTAGATACATCTTAGAGGTAAAACTCATTTATATGTTCTTATAAGATAGTTTTCAACCACTTTGGTTGAATAATATGAGCAATACCTATCTATAATGCCAGTTATATGTTCTTTATTTGGTTTATAGCTAATTTTAGTTTTTCATATCATGGTGACCATGGTTTAAGGTTTGAAACTATTTTGATAGATTTAGTAATTGTTATTTGATATTTCATAACCCTTTAATGTCTTTAGATACCTTTCATGCTTCTTGGTCTCAAAATTTTGTATGAAAAATAAAGAAAATTTATATCATTTTGAATTAATAGTTTTTTTTTTCATATTGAATAATTTGATTTTTTAAAATAGATATGTTTACAATATTTGATGTCATAAGATATAATACTATCATTACATATGATATATTATATCATAAGAAGAGACACAGTTGAAATCCCTCTGTTTTACATATGTCATAATGTATGTTATAGAGGGTCGTAACAAGCAATACCACCAAACTGTCTTTCACAAAACAAATCATTATATCGAATTTATGATACAAGATATATTGAAACATAATACATCCCAACTACTAAATGTGAAGACATAGATTAAATCTACCTATCATAAATTTCAATAGATAATAGGTGAACATATGACTTGTGATATAAAATATTTCCTATTTTAAAACATATACGAAAAAGATATTTTTTATAAATAAAAATTTTGAGGTGAGTAATATAGCTTATAAATCATTTATAATTTATAGGAAGAAGTATTTTTGAATAATTATTTAATTTTTAAATTGTTTATATATTAATTAATTTTTACGAGGTTATAATGTCTTATTAAATATTAATAAAAAAATTTATATATTATTGGCCATAATATTAAATTTATATATAAAATACTTTTTTAATTTAAAAGACTTATAAATTTATTATCAACTGCTTACATGAAAATTTAAAAGTTATTTATAAAAGTATTATAAAATAGAAAACAAAATGTAAAATATAAAGGATATTATATTTAATATTAATAATTATTCATCATTATTATTTTCAAATGTTAAAATTAAAATTCTTTATTTAAGGAAATTATTAAAACCATACCAAACGATCTTTTGAAAATTTATATGAATAATCATTAAATAATATTAAATAGGATATATCTTGATTATTTAACTAATTTTATTATAAAATTTTTATATTTCACTTATTATCATTTATTTATATAATTCTTTATATAAAGGATAATGTGAATGATTTTATATTAGGAATATGTATAAATGTTTTGTTTTTATTTATTTATTGAATGTTTATAGAGCATGAATAAATAATAAACAATTTATGTTTTATTATTAATAAATTGATCATAAATATTTATCTAACGCTTAATTATATTTTTTAAAATGTTGGGACCAAATCATCATTTATGATTAAAGTAAATAAATGTCCTCTTTTAACTGGGTAGAGGGAGACCAATTACATAACCCAAAGGCCTAGTAGGCTTGTAGCCCATTACATGGCCTATTAGGCCAAAAGGTTTTTCCCAAGGACCATTTTGTGAATAGTAATTCTACCAGAAAATATTTATTTATTTAAATTTATCAACTATTAGTTTAAACCATGCTTTATGAATAGATATAATCCTTGATTTTTACATAACTGAATATTCTAGTTTAAATTGTTAATCTTCTTTTGTAAATTATTATATGCCCATATATGGAGTTATAAGAATGATATGATAAATGATTTAGTTTTATTCCTCATTGGTGTCTTTTTATTGGGATAGAGGATTGAATTTAATGTTTGTATATAGTTTATAGATTGTATATAAGAAAATTATGATAGAAAAGGACTGTTGACTTTGTATTTATCAAGATTTCCATTTTGGGTATCGTTGTTCTCATGTTTTTATAACACTTATAAATGTTTTTCACTTACCTTATTCAGGGGATTCATTTGGATGTGTATTAATACAATTGGAATTTAATTTGAGTGAGTGGAAATGGTATGGGTTTCTCAAATAGTTAAACCTCAATATGGGTAATGTATATTTATTTGGAAGATAAAATAATATTTCAATCTAAATCCCAAGAATAATTCATATATTTAAAAGGTTATTTATGATATAAAATGGTGATATGTAATCCTTTTAAAAATAAAATGAATTGAAAACATTGTAAATAAAACACTTGTGAAGACCTAGATTATCCAATCATGAATATTCGTTCCAATGTATGATTCCCCTAGATCGTCTTATGAAAGTAAATAAAGTAGTAAAGGGACCCAAAATGTTAAGTGACATTTTTTGTTTTTTATTTAAGTTACACATAACTTGGAAACCATAATAGATAAGAAACCAATGAATCCTTGTCGAATTTATCCATATGAAAAATTGTGAATATATTACTTCTTTAAACCATCCAAGAATCATATCTAAGATAATATACAGTATTTTCATTTTAAAATACCAAAGTGATGAGTTTCATTCGAAAAAAGGGCCATGGCTTAATGATTTACGAATCATGGACCACTAATAGATATAATGTAAAATCCCAACATGGGTTATCATTATAGTGAAATATATATAATAATATTTTTTATTAAAGAAATGATTAATATGAAAATAATTTATTATACATATATTCATTAGATTATTGGATTAAAAATCATCAAATTTAACCTAGAGGTTGATACTGAGGGAATAAATGATTAATAGAAATAATTTCATAAGACACATTTTGTATCAAATTTGTTTTTCATAAGAAATAAGAAAATTGTGTATGTTAGAGTAACCAATTCATAAATAATGAAACATTAAGGTTGTTCGTTAGATGCTCTGGATGATTATATAAAGCAAAAATATAGAAAACCAGAATTTTCAAACATAGATATTACCTCTTAATAGTTGAATATTCATAACATTACATAACTACACACCTGAGGATTGTAATGTCATAATACCATTGGAAACATAGACATATAAAAAATAGATCTTAAGTGAACAATTTCATCTCCCAATAAGTTTTTAATAAATAGTACAATTCTTGTAAATATCATACATTATAAATTTTTTCCTAAACTAATGAAAAGAAATAAATGAATGGGTGATATCAGATTTCCATTAAGGGTAAACAAGAGAGATATATAAATATATCATGGCTATAAGGGTATAATAACTCAAGAATAAAATATGAAAACGATACCCTTCATAATAAAGGTCATAATCCAATGTCATGTCTTAAATATTATTACATCATAAGACATAAATTATAATTTAATTGAGTAACATACTCCATGAGAGGATAACACAAGCATAAGACATGGATTTTTGGCATACATATTGGCATTAAAAATAAATTCCATAATATTTGAAGGATTACCTCCTTGAATATCATAGTGGAATGGGTTCACTAACCAAAACATAATATTAGTTTAGTTTCACTCCCAATACTATCATAGTAGATATATTTCTTTACTGATCTAGGTTCACTCCCCATTCCAATCTAGTTTATCTCATGAGATACTAAACTTTACCACATGAATTGGAAGGAGATGTTGGTCCCACCCACTACAAAATTAAAATAAAACATAATTATTCCACATGATCATAAAATATTTTTAATATCATCAACTAAAATAGAAATTCATCTAATTAACATTTCATCATAACATAAAATATGTAAAATAAATAGGATTCTTAATCATTTCTTTAAATCATAACCCGTAGAAAAATAATTGGGTTTCATAATCATTTTTTCATGGTGTAACTCATAGAAGTGAAATGAGTTTAATAAACATCTTTTCATACAAAAACTAAACTATATTGGGAATGAATAACAGAGGTATCATTCGATCATATCCCAAGTAAAGTATAAGTGACATCAAAGGATTTCATCTTAAATTGAAAATGATTTTCAAATATCACCTGCAACATTTCTTATGGAATATTTATTTTCATTGAAAATCACATTTTAAAACTAAAAATTCATAATTTATTTTGGAGAAAATTAATTTTAAAACATACATTAAAACATATAAAGTAATATTAAATTAAAATAATCGATACATTTAAGTGAAAATTTGTTCAAACTACACACCTCAAAGATACCATTGCAATTTTTGGGAAATGCCAAACATGCCTTATTTTGAAGTAAACAAGAAGATAAATTTTGAAAACATTATAAAAAGATAAAAATTGTGAAATTTGTTTTAATAAATCCTTTTTGTAAATTTAGAATATTTTTCAAAACATTTTTCAAAACATTTTTCAAAAACAAGGATATAGAAGGAAAATGTTTTTCAACCATAGAGTGAAATGATGATGATTTTCCGTAAAACCACAATTTTGATCTATTTTGTACATTAAGAGAGAAAATTTTTTGGACAAAATTTATTCTCATGATATAACTAAAGGATAATAAATTTCATGAGTTTTTTAATATATGTATCATAGGATTTCATCTTCAGAAGCATAAACATAATCAATCTTGATAAACGATGAGATTATATCTTAAAACACCTACTGCTTTAGTAACATTTAATTGTAACTCCCAAGAAATAATAGAACTAAATAAATCATAAAATATTATAAGAATAAAATACTAATTATATTACACTTCAAAGAGGCAGAATATACACCTCATAAAATAATATATGTGTATAACATAACATACGTCTCAATGAAGGAGAATTAAGAACTATATTCATTTATTTAATTCTCGAAAGCATTCGTAAAAATTTAAAACTATATAATAATAATTTAAATTTTATTATAAATATATTAAATATCTGTAATTATATATATCATACCATATGTGATTTACTTATGAACTTTTATTCCCTGTTTAATAACAATTTCACTTTAAAGCCATGTTTTGGGAAATAACTGCATTGTTTTTCGGCTATGTATTGATTGTTTATTTTTGTTTCTATTAAATTGATCATTTTTATATCATAAAAATAATGTTATTAATGATTTAAATATCATATATTTTCTGTTTATATGTATTTATAATAATCTATAAAAGATAGAGATAGAAAATGAAATACACAGTTCATGGAGACAGTAGTCTGTACATACAAAAGAACGTTGTTCCATTTTCTCGACATATTACAAGAAATAGAGTTAAAAAATATATTACCATTAGGGATTAATTTTTATTTCATATATATATATATATATATAACATAATTAAATTAAAAAAATATTTATTTCCTTCAATGTAAATATGGAATGAATCACATCACTTCATGAGGTGGTAGTCCGCCGTACACTCATGCGGTGTTATCATAATCCCATAGAATGTAAATATAGAGGGTATATATGATATAATAATTAATTATGTATAATAATATCGTAAATATGATATATAATATTTTATTACATCATTATATCTGTTTTAGTTGGTGAAGATGGAAAAATGAATAACATTTGTTCGTGAGGTGATAGTCCGCAATACAGATGATCGATGATTTTGTTTCCCATCTGATGGAGGTGGAGATAAATGTAGCATAAAAAATTAAAATAATAAAATAAAATTATATGGGATATAATAATATTATTATATCATAGTAATTTAAAAATATTTTATGTTGTTGGAATAATATTTAAAACAAAAATAAATAGTTAATGCTTTACCTCTACTTTGGAGAACCTTGTTAGGTTTAACCTAAATCCATCCAAAATTTGATTTCAGAAATCTACAAGTCCAATAATATATGGGAATAAATTTAAGGAATATATTGGGGTAGTTATTGTATTAAAAACTTGTTGTAATGTTTTAAGAGGAGATGATATGGGGTGTCTTTTTATATGTGAGATGAGTGACACACTTATAATATTTGAATGGAAAATGGTGTAACCATGATTTTCAAATGGAACAAGGCCACAAAATGTAAATTTTTATAATTTTTTACATTATAAGGATGAAATATGTCTATAAAATGGCATTACAATAGTTTTTAGGTCAATATAACATATATCTTATTCGTTTAATCCACTGGTAATCCTTTTTAACCTTAACTATGGTAATTAATTTTTACAACTTTTACTATTAAAAATGATAATAATTATTTTGAAATTATTAGTAAGTATAATTTATTATAATTAAAAATATTGAATCATTTTTTTAGAATTAAATTCTATAAAATTTGAAATATGAAAATTAAAAAAAACTCATAGGAAAGCTGAGAAAATAGTTTCCAAAGAGAAAATTTTCAGAAGATTAAAAGGATTTTATATCAAAAGTCAATATGGAAATGATTATAATGAACTAAATTCGATTAATAGTTATATTATTTTTCTTATTTTTCATTTAAACCCATCATAAAAAAATTAATCTTATAAATTCCATAACTGCAAAGGATATTTTCCATAAAAACTTGTATTTTTTAAAATTAAAAAAATTGATATTTTGAGAAATATTCCAAAACATAAACCTAAGGAAATTATGTAATGATGATTTAAAAAATGATGTGGAATTTATAAAATTATTATTTTAATTTTTTCATCAATTAATTTTATTTTTGTTCAAAAACATAAATAACAAACATTAAATTTTGCAGAATATAGTGCTTTCAAAACTTATAAAAATTTTACCAAAAAAATATTTATTGTTTTATCGATATGTTTTATTTATATAATAAAATTATAAATAATATTAATAATGTCATTAAACGTGTTCATTCAATAAAATCTAGTGGATATGTACTAACAATCATGTATATATTATAATATTAATAGTATGTCTTGGTTCTCTAAAACTCGGTATTTTGTGAAATGCATGTTCAAGATTAAATTAAAATTATTCCAAAAATATATATTTCATTAAATATCCAAGTGTTTTATTCTACCCCCCTAAAAATTAATTTTTCCTTATAAATTACATCACTCTAATACAAATATATGAGGTTTATTCTTCCTCATAATATTCTAATGTTCCCCTATAGCTTCCTCAAACATATAGTTTCTCTAAAAAACATTGACAATTTGAGTTGTCTTTTTTTTGTAAATTTTTCGTTATACAATCAAATAACTCCACAAGTTGTTCCTCATAAAAAGATCCTTTTCTAGGTGTATGACATTTATGATTAGTACATGTGATGGATGAGGTATTCACTTTCTCCTGATATATACATGGAACATGCCATGAACTCGTGAGTGGTTTGGTGGATGCACTAATAAATATGATTCATTACAAAAATTTACACCTAAGGATCATTAAGTTGTAGTTCCATAGTATTCTAGGAAATGTAAACAACTAGTTCATATTTTATGTACATCATCTCCATCAAAGTTCTTTATATGTATAACCCTTATTAGAAATATTATATATATACATTTCCACATAACCTCTAAATGGGAAATAAAATAATAAGAGAGCTCGGATGCTCACAAAGGGTAACAGAGAGAGATATATAAACATAACATGATAATAAGGGCATGAAACATGAGCATTAAATATGAAATCCATACCCTTGATATAAAATTTCATAATCCTGAGTCATGGAATAAATATTAGTATATCATAAGACATGATTCAAATGTTAATAAAATAACATGATCAATGAGTTCATAACATTGGAATACGATGTGGATTTGTTTTCATTCATATAATAATCGAAATTCATTTCTGTAGTAGTTCAATGATCTCTTTGAATTTTTTTTTCGAATGGTTAAACTCAAAAAACCATCATAGTATTCCATGTTCACAACCAAGACTATAATAGTGTATAGAGTACCTTAGTGAACTAGGTTCAATGCATAATCCAATCCTATTTGTTTCATGAGATATTGGACTTTACCCAATTCATTAGAGTGAGATATATATTCCCATTTTCATTTAATTAAAATCATATATACATTTTCCACATGATCATAAAACTATTATTATATTATAAAACCTCAAAATATATGGGTTTCATAAACATTTCATCACAACAAAACCTGTGGAAAATAAATAGGCTTCGTAATCATTTAATAATTTTTTCAATGCCTAAACCATGAAAAAAGTAGGTTTCATAAAAATTTTATCATCATATAAACTGTGGAAGGGAAACAGGTTTCATAAAAATCTGGTTTGTATAAATATAAACCAAATCAACTAGTAATATGAATTTAGACATTGGATAATATCCCTATTAAAGTATAACTAATTTCAATATATGTATTTAAATATAGAAAATTATTTTTTAAGATCACTTGGATGATTTAATCTAGAAAAAAATTCACTAAATATAAACTTTTAAAACTAAATATTCATAAAAAAAATTAGAATTAATTTAAGAAAACAAAAATTAAAACTTATAAATAAATCTTCAATGAAAATAAGGTTTAGAAATTAGGAAATTTCATTCATGTAGAAAATTTTAGAAGATATATTCCTTTCAATTTTTCTATAAAAGACAAATGCACCTTGTTTTGAACTATTATCCCATTAATGAAAAGAATTAAATGAAAAATAAAATACAATGAAAATAAATAATTTTGTAATTTTTCATCTAAAAGGGGTATTATATACAACTGATAAAAGTATATACATGTATAAAATTAATTGGTGTCTCAATGGAAGAAAATTAAGACAAAAATCCATTACCTTAATTTTTGATATCCTTCGTACATATTCAAGCATCCTTTATAATGAATATAATTTTATTATACATATATTATAGAACCATAATTTTATTTATCATACCATATATTAATTACTACTTTTTTATTATCCATTTATTAACAATTCCATTTTTATGTCACCGTTCAGACAATAACTACATCGTTTTTCATGTATGTCTTTATTTGTTATTTTGGTCATTTTACAGAGATCATGGTTCAGTCACCTCAAGATCATTAATGATGATATATATATCATATATATTTATTTATAATAATCCAAAATAGTTAGATATAGCAAATGAAATATGACATTCATGATTATTGTATGCCATACATACACATGAATATTGCTTCAATTTTCTCAACGGATTGAAAGAAATCAAGGTAAAAAATATATTAGAATTTTGGAGTTATTTTTTCAACATACATATAATTTTTTTATTAAACCCATCCTTATTTCCTTCCATGAAAAGAATGAATGAATTGCATCACTTTGAAAGGATGTAGTCCGCTATACACATGAGCGATATTATCATATTCCAATCGGATGTAATGTAAGAAGGTAAACTCGTTATAAAAATTAAATAATAATAAAATAATATATATAATTTATAAACATTTAATGCATAATTATATCCTACTATGATATGTGGTGAGGTAAAAATGTATAACATTGGTTCGAAAGGTTGTAGTCCGTACACAAAATCAACGGTTTCATTTCCCATTTATTGGATGTTGTGAATTATATATTTTATTAAATGAAAATATTAAAATATTTGTATATGGGATATATTAGTGTAATTATATCATCATAATTGAAAAATATTTTAAGAAGTGATGTGAATATAAAAAACAAAAATGGATAGTTAAATACATTACCTATTCTTTAGAAAAACTCTTTATGTTTAACCTAAACACTTCATAGATTGGATTTATGATCTCTCTAAGGACTCTAGGATTTGGGGAGGTATGTAAGGAATATATGTTGTTATGAGTTTTGGATGTATATTTTTTTTAATGTTTCAGTTGAGAGGATAACGGGGGGGGGGGCATTATATAAGTTAGATCAAGGGAACAATTGTAATTCTTGAAAAACAAATTACCCATGTTTTACACATTCCAAATGGCTACAAATAGTCCATTCAGGAGAATTAGATATGTCTAAAATGAAATATGGATATAAAATTGTATTGTTTTCATAATTAAATTATAATTTTTAACAATTCTATATTTTTCATATCCCCCCTAGTAAATCAATTTTTACCTAAACAACAGAAATTATTTTTTACTGCTATTACTATTCATAATGGTAAAATTTTATTTTAACCTTATCGTATAATATAAACTATTATGATTTTAAATATTTAATACATTATTTCAAAATCATTTTAACTAATTTTAAATTTTAAATTTTAAATTTTACCCACACATGCCACGAGAAAGCAGTTTTTTGAAGAGAAAATGTTCAAGAGATTAAATTATTTATATTTAAACATTCAATAGGAAAATGATTCCATGGATCTAAATTGGATTAATATAAATATAATTGAATTATTTTTCCATTTTAACCATTTTTATACAAAAAATATCTATATATATTTATTAAATGAAAAGGAATTTTTAAAAAAAAATCCTTTGTGTTTCAATATTCATCAAAAAAATAATCTATTCAATGAAATTCAAAAAACTCATACAATACAATATTTACATGATTATTTAAAAAATTATTGTTTTCTATAAAATTATTCAACTTGATTTATAAAAAATTAATGTAAATATTATTCACAAAAAGAAGTAAATATTTTTGAGAAAAATGTTTTTTCGATAAAAATAATGACATTATAGAAAAGTTATATACTTTTTACCAATAAAAATTATTAATATAAAATAATTATATATAATATTAAAAATATCATTAATAATAATAATTACACCAAGTTTCCTTTCTATGTAATAATGCCAATTATTAATTAATAATATTAATAGTTTGTATTGGATCATTAAACTTTAGTGTTGTGTGTAACACATGTTATAGAAGAAATCAAATTTATTCAAAAAAATATTTCATAAAATCTCAGAGTGTTAAATTTAATTGATTAACGTGAGTTTTTAAAGAATTATATCCATGATGACTAAATAATCATTATTCTCTCCTCATATATTCGATATAATTGATTAGGTTTATGACTTAGGGAGAACTAACGTATTATTTAATTATTTATCTAGATTTGGATTCATTTTTGAATAATTGTTGGAATTGTTCTCATAATATGACTATGTTCAATAAATTTTTACCATATTTTATTAATCTATTTATGATTTATTTATTTTAAAAAATATATTCATAATTTAGTAGAGTATTTAAAGTAAATATGGATAAAAGTTCAAACTAAAAGAAGAAAACATAAATAGAAAATCTAACAATGTATCTTAAAATAAATGTTTATGGTCACTAAAAACATGGATAGGGGTTAAAAAGAATATGTAATAATTACTTATATTATAGAAATATTTATAATTCCTAATGTATATTGAGAATCTCTTTGGAAATTATAATTCTGTTATTTATGCTATAGAAATTAATTCGTTAATTTTGAATGGTATGTGATACCGTATGTATATCTTGTTATTATACAAGGGTTGTAATAGAATTTTTTTTTGTATTTTTCATTTAACATATGAATACAAGTGTTGTTAATTTGTGTATTTTGTTTAAAATTTAATATATCAATATCATAAATATTTTAATAAATGATGAACAATTTTTTATTGTTCCTCTTATGTTATAGGAAGTGTTAATTTTTAATAATGTTTTGAGGAGAAAAGGTGAGATAATACACATGGATTATGATTTATCAATTTTCTATAACATGTCAGGAAAAGAGATGAGGATAAACAAATTATCTAGTATGACATATTTTATCCGATATATTTGTGAAGATATATGGGATATGATCTTGTTACCCCCAATCGGAATATGATTAATAAAATAAGTTTTTATTTCTATAATATTCCTCAAAACAAATGGAATACCATATATGATATTTATATAATAGTTTATTTATTATTATACCCACTCAAAAAGTAAGTTTCCTTTCATAATATCAATAGATTTTGTGTATTTTCACATGATATTCGGAATAGAATATAATTTCTAAGTGTATAATGGTAGGATGTTTTGTCTTATATAATTAAAATTCCAAAAAATGAAAAAAAAAATTCCAATAAAAATAAAGATCTAATATAACTAAATATAATAAAATATTTTTGGTATAATGGTGATAAAAAATTTAAAGGTTCATATATATTTTCCATAACGAATTGAAAATCCATTTATATCCTAAATTAATTAGGATGTGTTGGTAAAAATAATAATAATTTAATGGTAACATTTATAACCTGGATGATATCAAGTAAATAGATTAGTGGAAAATATCAATGAATTATGATGGCGATAAACCTAAAAGAGTCCTAATAATGGAATAAAATTTATTAACATTTTTACATTTGATGTTATGTTGTAAATTTGTTTTAATAATTTTTAATGAGTTGAAAACTAGGAATATGACTCATTAGTCTCACCATAATTAAAAACATCCCCCATCAATTTTGTTACAAACTAAATGATTTTAGTGGGTGGGATTTTATCAGATAATCCAATAGGGATGTAAGGAGAATTATATAAAAATGAGATGTGGGTAATAAAACCCAAAAAACATAGTGAACATAAGACATCTCTAGTAGTCTATAATATGATATAAGAACATATGGGAGATTATATATAGAATTTTTAAGTAATATTGAGGTATTATAATAATATAAAATTTATCATGTTATAAAATATACAGGCACCACAATACCCTAATTTCATTTTTGAAACATATTTTTCATGATGTAAAAGGGAAATTAATATATAAAAGTATCGCCATGATTTATCCCATATGACTGTTCACTATTCATTATTATAGGATATGATGAATTATTAAGGATAACATGGGTATGATTTTTTATAGAGATATGAAATATTTTCATGATGAATAATTTTATTTTTATATTTCTTGATTGTAACACCGTTAGATTTTAGAATATATTTCAATTTAAATAAATCATAGGTGTTCGATAACATTCATGGCAAGAAATATAGAGCATAAAATGGACCATGAAATTTATAACATTTATGTTTAATGTTTAGAAATGAATAGGATGAACAAAATTTCGAAATATATATTGAAATAATTTCCTCAATTCAAATTTATTTATTAGTGAATAATATATAATTACACATTTTTTGTAGGGTCTTATTATTCATAAAAAATATGTTTTATTCAAAAATAGTTTTATTGTATTTTATATGTGTAAATTTTAACAAATTTCTTCCATTGGTTTTAATAAAATTGATTTTATAAAAAAATATCATTTTTAAATCATTATTTCAGTGTTATCTCATGGTGGATTTTTGGTATTTTATTAAAATGTTTTATTTTTTAGTAAATAGTTGTAAGTATTGTGTTTTTAAAGTCCTATTTTTCATTAAATTATGTAATATATTTGTAAAATTAGGTTTTATATTTAGTTTTAAAGTAAATTAAGAACAATTTAATTAGGCATAGTCTAAAAAATTCATTATAACCAAAATTATATTATATTTTATTATAAGTTCACTGTTTATATTTAAAACACATTATTCCAAAAAAAAGATCATCATTTAATTTTATGAATTTATGCTAAAATTATATTCTTCAACTTATAGTAATTTAATCCTAAAAATGGATTCTAGATTTGGAATAACTAGGTCCCAATTTGGCAAATAGTTTAATGTTATTTTTAGGCATTATGAACAATAATAATAGTAAAAGGTATCACCTCTCTAAAGGATAGATGTAACATCTAAGGTAAATAAAGAATATAAATTTTCATATTTATTAATATTTTTTAATAAAATTTTAATATCCCTTTAAAGGGAATTTTATGTTCGATGGCATACCCAATACGCAATAATGAGTTTTTTTGAAATCCTACATTGCACACTAATAATATAATAATATTATTTTAAATGGTAGTTAACACGGAGACGTTATGATGGAGGGAGTGAATAGAAATAACTAAAAAATTACTATATATGTTTGTTATATATTTTAACCATTTTCTAATAAATTATAAAGACTCAAAATGAAAATGAATTCAATTTTAAGAATAAATATTCTAATATTCTTTACAAGATTGATTAACAACCTTTTGATGGAGAAACCTTTTAAAACTAATTTTTTTTAATTTTATATGTTACATTTGAAAAAATAAAATCCTCACATAGAATAAGGACATCAAAATGTACTTTGTGTAAATTTTTGTTATTTTTCTGATAATGTTCATTTTAGTGAAAAATGTTGTATTTTAATTCAAAAGCTCATTTTAATATAATAAATTTATATGGTTAGATTATATATTTAATTGGTTTTAAAGTTTAGTTAAAATATATTTTTACCATTTAATCCAATATTGGTCATTGGAATTAATTTCACCTTGAAATTGGACATAAACAAGTGTCAATCTTTTGATAGATATTGTTAATTAAAAACACGCTACTAGATTTGACAGTGAGAATTAATTATAAAATTAATTAATTATAATTCTATGTTTTTAATTTGGTAAAATGGACATCATTTTTTAATTTGGAATATCAAATTTACTTTGGATAAAGTTTTGGTATTTTCTGACAAATGTTCATTTTTAATGAATAGTGAAAAATACTGCATTTTACTTCAAAACTGCCTTTTCATCTAATTTAATTATATGGTTAGATTTTCCTTTTAAATGGTTTTAAGGTGTAATTAAATTATGTATTTATCAATTAATACAATTTTGGTCATTGGAAGTAATTTCACTTTTCAATTGGATGTAAAAACAAGTCAATCTTTTGATAAATTCTACTTCTTAAAAACTCGTCTTTGATTGTGACAACAGGAATTATTTTTAAATTAATTACTAAAATTTATGTGTTTGGAATTTAGTAAAATGGATTCCATATTTGGAATCAGAAGGTCCAAATTATGTAATTAAGACTCTTTTTTTAACTTTATGAATAGTAACAACGATAATTATATTTAATTATCATGATTAATTAGTAATTGGGTAGTTAAGGGTAATAAAATAATATGATAATAATATAAAATGACCCCAAAATGTGTCCAAATCCTATTTTTTGAGTCATGGCCAACCATTTGAATATGTTTACGGAACATGAGGGCCCATGTAGTCACATGGGTGTGATAGTGATATTTATGACAGTATTTTTTAAAAGAAGAGAAATATAACAAAGGATTGTATATCCTAAGTAAAAAATATAAATTTTGATTACATAAATGATATCTTAGACTATAAATAGTCATTGGAAATATAAAAAGTTTCATACATCATGATATTTTTTTATAATTTTTAGAAATTAAATATTTAAATTTATTTATGACATAATGATGATGCAGTGATTACCTCGTTAATGAACTATTTAAATACAATGAAACAATAAGGTAAAATATAATAATTACACTTGTCAAAAATAAATTGGATGGGTTGATTTCGAACCATTATCACCTTATCCTAAAAATATAACATTGTGGGTCCTTTAAAATTCGAAAATCATTTTATTATAAAGTAACATTTCAAGACTTTCCGAAAGTGACCCTACTGCCTCTTATAAAAGGCCACCACCTCTACCCCATTACCCACACCTCTTAGGCCCTTGAATCATCCAAAATATTCTCATATTATCTCTCCAAATCCCTCTATCACTCATAGAATCCTCACTTTGGGTAGAAGTCATTCTGAGGAATCCATTGGCTGAAATAAAAAAGAGTAACCCGATTTAGAGGTAATGTCTTCTCTCCAGTTTCTTTCTTTTATTTTCCTTCTTGACTCACCACTACCTTCATATTATTTGATCCAATAATATCACCAGTATCCTCAATATACTATAATGTTGTTATGTTAAATATTATACCTACACTTACACACACCTTCGTCCAATGGTTAAAGATCATATTGTTTCTATGGGTGGCGAATTACTGCCTCACGAAACGATGATTGTTCAATCTTATTTTAACACCTCTCATGGTGGCCATTATGATGGAAATATATTTATATATGATATATATTATAATTATTTCCTCCCAATTATTCAGTAATTTATATTTATATCATACCTTTATGCTTTGCATGTTGTGAAAATTCGATAATTTCATATGAGGAAGTGTGGACAACCGCCCCCTCAAGTGATGTGACTCGTTCATTCCAAAGATGGAATTTATAACTAATGTAATTGAGGAACATATTTTACCTATATAAAATTTATATTATACTTTAATTATAATATATCTATGTCTCATTTAGTTTTAATGTCCATTAATATGACAAAAAATAAAAGTATCACTCATGCGTACGTACGGCCTACCATCTCCATGAACGGTACTTTTTATTTCTTATATCCAAACATTATGGAATACATATATACAGGATTTATATTATATTTAAATCATGAAAATAATTCCGGAGATGATGTACTTATAACTACATGGACAATTCTCTTCAAACAAGTATATTTTTGACTCATGTACCGAACATCGACAAAACGTATGATATGAACTCATATAATTAACTAATTATTATAACATGATAATATGTGATATGAATTGAATAATAAAAATTAAAGGAAGTCATTAAGAAATTATAAATTGACCAAGGTTTATTATTCGGGAATATAAACAAATGAACAAGACAAGTTAGACTTGAGGTGAGGTGATTTCTTATCTCACTTTTAATTCCGTGAGATTTCCATTGTTCACAAATTATTTATTGAATGTGGTGTATTTTGTACTGCCATTTTATATATATTATCATGATTCTATTTATATTCGTGTTATTCTATGATTCATTTTATTCTTATTATATCTTGGTCAAACGACTTGATTTATTACAACGAGGTAAGGGGTTTTTATCTCACTTTTTATTCTCGTGAGATTCATGATACATTTTCCACTATTTCCTTTTGTGTGGTGTATGCCTGCAAATCATTTTTTTTCCATATTTTCAGAAGCCGGTTTAAGGGTTGCCGGTACCCATTACACCATTTCACCAAATCCTTTTAACCACCTCTCCACATCCAGATGAAATACCAATTTCAAATTTCAAAATCAAATCCACCGCCAGCCTCCTCGAGTTTCGAACCAGCGTCATCTTCACGCGCCCACAATCTCTTCAAACCTGCCAACGAATCCCGCGACAGCGCTGACATGCCTCGCGCCGCGCACTGCACGTCAATCCCTCACTGCGCAACAGCCCGCACGCAAAACGAAATCCACGCGACGACTCGATCACCGTCACGCGCCACACTATCACCGGAACACCGGCGAGGAACACCGGCTCCCGTCGTCATCTGCAGCAGAAACCATCGTCGTCGTCCCCGGCGAGCTTCACCGAATCAAAAATCCCCGTCGGAGAAACCTCCCGACACCAGCACATCAACGTCTTCACCCAAATCACCAGTAGAGCAGAGAAAAGGCCTAAATCCTACACCCCCCATCTCGCAAAAAGGAATCAATCGCAAAAGATCCGCGATAAACAGCAAAACCTCCACTCCAGCAACCAACACGAACAACAAAAACCAGAGAGAGATTGTGTGGTGTATGAACTACCCATTAATGTATTATTTTTGTAATATACTTTTATTTATGGGTATTTAAATCTTCATTGTATGAACCTTCTTTTAATGGGGTTTATATTTTGAAAGTTACCCATATCAGTAAGGGAACCTTTCACTCTTCTCTTTTTAAAAGACTTTTTTTTGTTATGTGTTTTAATTTACATCTTCTAATGTTGGGATATCTTCTTATATATCATTATTTCTGTATATTTTATGACCAAGTGATGAGATACCCTTTTTATCTCTCATCAAATCATTATCATAATTTTAAATTGACGTTGTTAGGCTGTCGAATTTCTGTAAGGGAACCTCTTAACCCAATTTCCATTCTTTGGGTTAAAACTCCACTTCTTGATTATGTAGTGCTATGAATATGTGTGTATGACCTCTAATTTTTTAACACTTAATATCCACTTATATTGAGTGTATTTATATTTTTCCCACATAATTATATAATTGATTTATCCTTAATCTAAGGATATCGTCTTTGTATGGGACTTCGTCTCAATCTCCTTTCATTGAGGCATCTTTTGATTTCTACACAACTTTATTTTATATGGTGTATAAAAAAATTTAGAATTTTAATTTGATTCAAAAGGAATCTTTTTACATGAAGGGTTTTACTAAATGACAAAAGTAATGTTTTTGTCTTACGTATGCGGCGACAACGACTTCTCCACCGTCGTGACCATTATTTGAGTTTCAGCTTTCTCTAAAAGACATAACTTTTTTAAATGAAAAATAAATACCATGTTTTAATTTTCTTTTATTTTGGTATTGAAAATGTTTTTGATAATGTTTTGATTATATCAATGTGTTGTATTGATATGTTGTGATTGAAATGTGGAAATGTTATGTTTCCTTTATGCATGTTTTATTTGATACGATTATGTTATGGTTCTTGGGAAGTGTTTACGATGTTGGGTGGTTCTATGATATACTAAGGGCCGGTGAGCCCGAAATAGCTCTCCAATGCATTGGGTAACGCGAAGGAGTTAAATTCTAAGGTTTCTTTAAAGATATTTAGGGAATATACTGTGATGGTTATTCCAAATGTAACCATAAGGGTTACTCCCTTCGTAATAATGTTGTGAATACCTCAAGTTACCTTTATGTATTATGATTTCTATGAGTTATTCGTAAATCTTATGATTTCATGAGGTATGTTAAAGTTATTTTGTTTTATGAGTAAAGTATGATTTCATTGATTCTTATGTATACATGGACTGATGTTTTCTTTCCGTATTTTTATATCCCATACTAAGATTTTTATGCTCATCCCAAGTTTTTGAAATGTTTTTCACAGGTTATAAGGAATGGAAAAAGAAAGGAAGTATTCAAGAAGATTTATACCAAGAAAAGAAAGCTTGTTTTATTTAAGGATTTGAAAAATCTTTTATAGTAGAAGTGCCTACTTTGTAATATTCAAGTTGATATGTAATAGTTATGTCCTAATTCTCTAAAACTATAAACCGGAAAAGATCCTCAATGTGAATTATTCATTTAATTCAATATTATGTAATGTTTTAAGGACAGGTCCTTATAGTTGGTATCAAAGGTCAGTTTAGATAACTTTAGAGGTTAGCGTATTCTTTAATCACAAGTGACGTTTCCATAATGGCTAGGATTTTAGAAAGATTCATAGTTATTTTTATAAAGTGAATGACTTTAAGATAACATGAATAAGTATATCTTAGAATTTACCCTTATCATAAGATATTATATGATGATTTTAATGATATACTCACAGTGACCTATTTGTTTAGTAAATGGCTAGATCTATCAGGAACCAAAGTAACAGTGGGTGTGAAGAAAACTATGACGGTTTTATGAATGAGAAACTAAATGATATGGGAGATGTAATGAGAACTCTTGTGGTTATTCTCAACCAACAATCTGAATTCATGTTTGACCACCTAAATCTTACTGATTTTTATAAGGCATCATATATGCGAGAAATAAATCCCTAGAGAAGTTCAAGTAATAATTATAAAGGTAAGTATGTTCAAAAACCTATGTGTCAAAGATGTGGAAAGAATCACATAGGTAAATGTTTCAACAGGACAGAAAGATTCTATAAATGTGGAAATGAAGGTCATAAAGAAAGAATCTACCATGAAAAAAGGAAGCATCTATTTGACTCTAGGATAGGGAAAGAAGTTCTTTCTGAAGGATCAATTGAATGTTTTAAATGTGGTGTGCATGGTCATTATGAAAACACATTACCTACGAAGAAGTTTCAGGAATTGGATCACCATGATCATACAAATATTAGTTTACCAATACATAATTCCATTCCGATTGAGGATGAAGAAACTGGAAATGACCAGTGAAAGGTATGGATTATTTCTTAACATGTGTTTTACTATTATTGAATCTTAGGATATGATTCATGATTTTGTTTGTAGGAAAGAAGTATTTCAGAATAAGTTGGAAAGGAATGGTTAAGGGATCATGATGAATGTTTAATGAGTAAGAATTCAACATATAAAGGATTCCAGAGTTATGGTAGATTTTAGGACGGTGAAATGCTTAAAAGTAGTAAGGCTCATTTGATTATGGGATTACATTAGAATACTTTTTATAGTATGTGTAACCATGATGTTTGATATAGGAAAATTTAATTAAAGGAATAATTATCTTTTATTTTGTGGATATAGTTATAAATAACCATTTTGGTTTATATAATCCTTGAATTTGAGGTAATTACAGGTTAATACATTTTGGGATGAAAAAATAAATTTATTAGATAACCATTGTGGTTAAAATATGTTATGGTTATTTTTGATGAATTTATCTCTTCTTGGGAATGTTTTAAAATTATATTGTTTTTCAAAGGTACAACACGCAGACCGTGTGACAACCCATCGCGTCGGATGAAGGTACGAGAATTGAACCCACAACCAAAGTGCGACTGGTATTTATCACCTACCACTGGACTATATGAAGTCCCTAGTTACTATGACTAATTCTTTTTAGTTAGATGATCTTTTGAATTGGGAATATGTTGATTTTGGGCTATCTATGGTAATGATTAACCTATCGTGGATGATATGTGACTAGGTTAATTACTTTATAGTATGAGACTTTAAGAGTAACTGATGTTATTTGGAGATAAATATTAAGATTTACCTTGGAAGACGATGTGATTAAATCCATTAGAGATTTTTTTTCAATCTTAGTTTGGTTTACATTGATGAATTTTATGGATAGAAATTTATTTAATGGTCTTTCTTGAACCTTGGGTTCTTTTGGTTGAATTTTTTTTATTAAGAGTATTATTTCTTTTTATAAAGGATTATCCTTTTCGTGATTTTCTGATCTTGTAATAACCCTTTTGGTTTTAGTTGATGTCTAAATACAAGGGAAATATATAGTTCTCCTTTTGGGGATTATGTGATTCTCATGAAGATGATTCATGTGCTTTTGATTTGACCATGTCTTTTTGAATGCTCATCATTTAGAGAAAATGATTAGTCTTGGTATAGACTTATTAGAGGATGAAACTCTACTTGAAGGTAAGTATATTTACTTATGTTTTTATTCGATATAGTAAATGAATTCCTCAAAATGTTGAAAAGGATGTAAAATAAAAATGTTGTTGGTTCACGTTTCCTACTGGGTAATCAATTACCATTTACACACATCATACGTTTGTGATTTTTTATGGTTAACTTTCTCCTAATCATGTTTTCTATCACTCTCCATCAAAACTTGACCCATTGTTTCTCTTCTATATCCACGTTTTACTGCAAGTAATCCTATTATGGGTTAACTCGGGTGACCTTTGTACTTCTCTTTCTTTCTATTAAAGTGATATTTTTACTGCCTCTTTTCCGATGTGGGACATTCAATGAAGTTTCCAATCCCAAATTTAAAAATGCGAGGACGCAATTCCCAAAATGGGGGAAGGATGTAACATCCACGTAAACAAAGAATATGACATTTTAAAATTTATCAATATTTGTGAATAAAATGTTTATATCAATTTAAATGGAATGCTATGTTCGATGGCATACCCAATACACAACAACGAGTTTCTTTAAAATCGTATGTTGCACACTAATAATATAATTATATTATTTTAAATGGTAGTTAACTCCTAGCCATTGTGATGGCAGGAATGAACAGAACAAAATACAAAATTATTATATATGTTTGTTAAATATTTTAACAATTACCTAATAAATGATCGAGGCTTAAAATTCAAATGAATCCAATTTTAAGAATAAATATTCCAATAATCTTTAAAAGGTAGATTAACAGCCTTTTGATGGAGAACCATTTTTAAAAATATTTTTTTTTCTATTTTATATTTTATATTTGACAAAATAAAATCCTTCTTTATAATTGGGACATAAAAATGTACTTTGTGAAAATTTTTGTTATTTTTTCGATAAAGTTCATTTAAGTGAAAAATGTTGTATTTTAATTCAAAACCTTCATTTAATATAATTTATTAATATGGTTAAATTATCTTTTTAATAGGGTTTAAAGTGTATTTAAAATATTTTTTTACCATTTAATCCAGTGGTGGTCATTTGAATTAATTTCACTTTGAAATTGGACATAAACAAGTTACAATATTTTGATAGATATTGTTTCTTAAAAACACGCTATTTGTTTTGACAACGGGAATTATTTATAAAATTAATTAATGAAAGTTATATGTATCAAATTTGGTAAAATGGACATCATTTTTTAATTTGGAATATCTAATTTAATTTGGATAAATTTTTGGTATTTTCTGACAAATGATCATTTTAACAGCATATTGAAAAATAATGCATTTTACTTCAAAACATCTTTTTCATCTAATTTAATTATATAGTTAGATCATTATTTTAATTGGTTTAAAAGTGTAATTGAATTATGTTTTTATCACTAAATAAAATTTTGTTCATTGGAAGTAATTTCACTTTTCAATTCGATGTAAAAACAAATCAATATTTTGATAAATTTTACTTTTTAAAAACCCATCTTTGGTTGAGACAATATGAATTAATATTAAATTAATTACGTCAATTTCTGTATTTGGAATTTGGTAAAATGGATTCCATATTTGGAATCAAAATGTCCAAATTATGTAATTAAGACTCTTTTGTTTTTTGACATCATGAATATTAAAGACGGTAATTATCTTTAATTATCATGATTAATTAGTAATCAGGTAGTTGAGGGTAATAAAATAATATCATAATAATATAAAATGACCCCAAAATGTGTCCAAATCCTCTTTTTTGAGTCATGGCCGACCTGGGAAGCTTTTAACCAAACTTTAGGGCCCATGGAGTCACATGGGTGTGATAGTGACATTTATGACATTATTTTTTAAAAGAAGAGAAATATAACAAAGGTTTGTATATCCTAAGTAAAACAATTTTAATTTTGTTTACATAAATGATCTCTTAGACTATAAATAGTCATTATAAATATAAAAATATTTCCTACATCAAGATATTTGTTTTAAATATTTAAGACATTAAATAAATAAATTTATTTATGACACCATGATGATGCAGTGACTACCTCGTTAATGAACGATTTAAATAAAACGAAACCATAAGGTAAAGTCTAAAACATACTATTGTCAAAAACCTATTGGATGGGTGTATTTAGAACCCTTATCACCTTATCCTAGAAATATATTATTGTGGGGCCTTTAAAATCCAAAAATCATTTTATAATAAATTAACATTTCAAGACTTTCGAAAAGTGACCCTCCTCCCTTTTATAAAAGGCCTCCACCTCTACACCCTTACCCACATCTATCAAGCCCTTGGCTCGTCCAAAATATGCTCATATTATCTCTCTAAATTCCTCTTTCACTCTTAGAATCCTCATTTTGGGCAGAAATCTTACCAAGGAAGCCTTTGGCTCAAAACAAAAAGAGTTACCCGATTTAGAGGTAATGTCTTCTCTCAAGTTTCTTTCTTTTATTTTCCTTCATCACTCACCACTATATTCTTATTAATTGATCCCATAATAATACCAGTATCCTCAATATACTAGGTTGTTTTTATGATAATGATTTGACCTACACATACCCACACCTTCGTCTAATGGTTAAAGAACATACTGTTTATGTGGGTGGTGAATTACTGCCTCATGAAACGATGATTGTTCAATCATCTTTTAACTCCCCTAATGGTGGCCATTATTTTGGAACTATATTGATATATGATATATATTATATTTATTTCCTCCCAATTCTTCTTTATTTTATATTTAAAATATACCGTTATTCATTTCATGTTGTGAAAAAGTGATAATTTCATATGTGGAAGTGTGGACAACCGCCCCCTCAAGTGATGTGACTCGTTCATGCCTAACATGGAATTTATAAATAATGTAATTAATGAATTTATTTTAACTATATATCATATATATTATACAGTAATTATAAAATATCTATGTCTCATTTAGTTTTCAAGTCCATTAATATGACAAAAAAGAAAGTAGCGTTCATGCGTACGTACGACCAACCGTCTCCATGAATGGTACATTTCATTTCTTATCTCCAAAAATTATTGAATACATATATACTGGATATATATGATATTTAAATCATGAACATAATTATATAGATGATTTACTTATAACTACTTGTAAAATTCTTTTCAAATAATTTTATTTTTGACTCATGTACCAAACATCAACAAAACTTATGATATGAACTCTCATAATTAACTAATGATAATAACATGATAATATGTGATATAAATTGAATAATAAAAATTATAGGAAGTCCTTAATAAATTATAAATTTACCAAGGTTTATTATTCATTAATATAATGAAATGAACAAGACAAGTCGGACTTGAGGTTAGGGGATTTCTTATCTCACTTTTAATTCTATGAGATTTCCATTGTTCGCCAATTACTTATTGCATGTGGTGTATTGTGTACTTCAATATGATTTATATTATCATGATTCTATTTATGTTAATTGTATTTTTTGATTCATTTGGTTCTTATTATTTTTTGTCATACGACATGATTGATTACAACGAGGTAAGGGGTTTTTATCTCACTTTTTATTCCCGTGAGATTCATGCCACATTTTCCACTATTTCCTTTTGTGTGGGCTATGTACTGCCCATGATTGTATTCTTTGTGTAATCTACATTAATTTATGGGTATATAAATCTTCATTGTATCACCCTTCATTAAGGGGGCGTACGTTTCGATAGTTACCCAAATCAGTAAGGGAACCTTTCATCCTCTTCTTTTTAAAAGACTTCTTTTTGTTAAGTCTTTTAATTTATATCTTATTATGTTAGGATACGTTCTTGTATATCCATATTGTGGTAAATTTTATTTCCATTTGGTGAAATACCCTTTTTATCTCTCATCAACTCATTTTCTGAATTTTAAAGTGATGCCGTTAGGCTGTCGAATTTCTATAAGGGAACTTCTTAACCCAATTTCAATTCTTTAGGTTAAACCTCTAATTCATGATTATGTCGTGCTATGAATATGTTTGGATTACCTCTAATTGTTTTACACTTAATATCCACTTATATTGAGCATATTTATATTTTTCACACATAATTATGTAATTTATTTGTCCTTAATCTAAGGATATCGTCTTTGTACGGGACTTCGTCTCAGTCTCCTTTCATTGAGGAATCTTTTGATTTCTACGCGACATTATTTTATATGGTGTATAAACCCCTTTTGACTTTTAATTTCATTAAAAAGGAATCTTTTTTACATGAAGCATTTTATTACATGAAAAAATGAATGTTTTTGTCTTACGTATGCGGTGACAATGACTTCTCCGCCGTCATGACCATTATTTGAGTTTATACTTCCTCTACAAGCCATAACTTTTTTAAATGAAAAATAAATACCATGTTTTAATTTTCTTTTATTTTGGAATTGAAAATGGTTTTGATAATGTTTTGATTATATTAATGTGTTGTATTGATATCTTGTGATTGAAATGTGGAAATGTTATGTTTCCTTTATGCATGTTTTATGTGATACGATCATGTTATGGTTCATGGGCATTGTTTATGAAGTCGGGTGGTTCTGTGATAAACTAAGGGAGGGTGTGCCTGAGATAGATCTCTACTAAATTGGGTAACGCGAAGGAGTTAAACTTTAAGGTTTCTTTGAAGAGATTTAGGGAATATACTGTGGTGTGTTTTCCAAACGTAACTATAAGGGTTACTCCCTACATAAGAATGTTATGAGTGCCTCAAGTTACCCTTGTGTCTTATGATTTTTATGAGTTATTCATACATCTTATGATTTCATGAGGTAAGTTAAAGTGAGTATGTTTTATGAGAAAAGTATTATTTCATTTATTTTTATGTATACCTAGAATAATGGTTTCTTTCTGTATTATTATATCCCTTACTAAGCTTTTTATGCTCATACCATGTTTTAGAAATGTTTTTCACAGGTTATAAGGAAGGGTAATAGAAAGGAAGTATTCAAGAAGATTTATATCAAGAAAAGAACTCTTGTTTTATTTAAGGATTTGAAAAAAAATCAGTTATAGTAGAAGTGTCTACTTTGTAATATTCATCTTGATATGTAATAGTTATGTCCTAAATATCTAAAACACTAAACCTGAAAAGATCTTCAATGTGAATTATTCATTTAATTCAATATTATGTTATGTTTTAAGGTCGGGTCCTTATAGTAGAAAATTTTAACCTGTGTTAAAACTATATAATAAGGATTAAAAACAATTCATGAACTTGAAAATATTTCATAATATGTGTATAATTATACCAATCCGTTGATATATTAAAAAATATGGTATTATGGTTCCATTTTTCCTCAATAAATACCATTATATTATCTTACATAAAGGAAAATTCCAAACTAAAACACCATTGATTTTAAATACTATTTTATGTTCCGAAAGGGATAAAAAGATGTTATGAATGAATATTAATGTTAAATTTAAAAATTAGTAATATATTTTTAAAATGTATTTGGTTTTTCAAAAAAAATTATAGAATAATTACAATAAATTCTTTCACAATGTTAACATAATGTTCATTCTAGTAGTAAAAATACAATTAAAATGATTTCAAAATAATTAAAAGTATGATTTTTTGGATTAATTATAGTGTCAAATGGATTTTATGTATAAAAAATGTATAATTTAGGTTCAAATAGTTCATATTCTCCTTCCATACTTGTTTTGGTGTCTTTAAATTCAACATGATTCAATAGTTCATAAAAATAATGTTATAGAATTATGTTAAAAATTTATATTATTAAATGTTTTCAAAATTATGAAAATATTTCTTGACGTATGAGGGGATGAGATATGGAAAATATTTAATCCATTGACAATGTTTAAGCTAAATATTACATTATTTGTAAATTTATAACACTTTAATATTGAAAAGGTTGTTACTATTATATATGTTAAAGTTTGATAATTTAGGTGCTAAACAAAATTATAATGATTAAAATACCAAAAAACCAATCAAAATTATATTTATTTATTATATTTAGACCCTAATATAAAGTATTTTTGAAATTTTTTCCACTTTGTTGCAATATTACATTGAAAATAATTTATTATATATAAATATTTTATTTAATTCCAAGGGATTCGTTTCCTTCTCTATAAAAAGGACACAACATCTCCATTATTTTTCTCAACCACATGAGAAAAATATCTCCAAAAAAAAGAAAAAAAGTCTTAAAAAAGTTTTTATACAAGTTATCTAGGTTAGTTTCCCATTCTAATAACATCCCAAGGATCCTTGACAATATATAGAAATGTTGTTTCTCAGAGAGGAAGGAATCGTCTTAATTGATCTCATTCACTTTACTTCTTCCTTTACCTCCATAAAATGTATTATATATATTAAAATATACAAAGATAATTTTCCACAATATTTTTTTGTTATAGTTATTCTGTAATAACCATTTATGAATCTTCTTTTCATTAAATGGGAAATTAATGTATTACTCATGCATACTAGTGAACTAAATTTTCCATGTAGTGATATGACTCATTTTCTATCATCATCAGTCATGGTTGGTTATAATTATTTAACAAATATATATATATATATATATATATATATTATTTATCACATTATTATGATTCAATAAATATAAATACTATATACCTTCTTAACTTTCCTTCTGTTCGAAATATTTAACCTTCATTGTGAGTACGTATAGACTACCACCTCTACAATGTAATGCGATTCATTTTTCATTTATTCTTTACATGACTATTATAAGGATTTATTTTTAGAATATATTTTATTTCAATTATATAATAATCATTTTTTGAAGTTCAATTTTTAATTAAATTTCTTTCATTTCATATATCATAATGTTGAAATATCACTCATGTGTATCTATAGACTACACTCTCCATGAAGTGATGTAGTGTAATTTTCATCACACACACACACACACATATATATATATATATATGTATACAAAACTATGTATTATGAATTAATATGTTTAATATTTTATGAATAATATTTTTTATATGAAGAAAACATGAAAATTATGCAAGTAAATGAAGCACTGAATTGAAACACACATGAAAAAAAGACGAGTTTTCACCTAAATGATCATTTTAATAAAGAAATTATTAATTATAACATAATTGAAAATTATAAAGGAATTATAAATTATATGTCATATATGAATATGTATCTAGGATATTTTTCTAATAAAAATATATTTATTATATATTAGGTTTGAATGCGTACGAATCAAGGCAAGACATGAGGTAAGAGTTCTTCTTCTGAACATGATTTCATTGAGACATATTTGATGTAAAACACCTATTTATGGTAATAAGGTTTATATATTACCCATTTTTCATGTTATATCATGAATATTTTTATATTCATGGGATTTAATGTTATATTTGAAGTTAATTATTTCATGAGTGTTATGATTCAAAAGCTACTAAATTGGTAAGTGTTTCTCCACTCACTTTTGTTCCATTGAAATATAATCCATACTAACCTATTGTTTCTATGATGTGGGGTTTATAAATTCACTATTATATGATATATTATGAATCTAGGTATATTTTTTATACCGAAATGTTAACTAAATATTATTTCCTTAATGGTATTTAGATTTCAAATGTGCCAAAGTGGCAAAGATTTATCTCATAACCTCATTTCATTTTATGATTTTCTATACAAAATTGTTTTGAGGGAAATTATATGAATCATAACCCTTAAAACCATATATTTTATTTTACCAAGTCTTCTCTAATTTTATGATGTACTAGTACCATTTTATATTCATTGTTACCCAAAATGATAGAGAAATATTTTTTAAGAAAATATGACCATATTTTCTCTCCGGTTGATCAACATTTTTTTCCTTGTACATACTATGAAAAATAGATTTATGAATGTTCTAAAAAATACATTAAATATTTTAAAAATTCCATTTTTATACCTTTTAACTTATTTAAATTGTTTTAAAAATTTATATTTTTAAATAAATGTTTTTCTAAACAAGTCCTTTTTGACTTTTTAAAATGATTTAAAAGGAATGTTTTCTTTTTATGTGAAGTAAATTAAAAAAAATTCTCAACATACTGATTTCTATTCATATTGAAGCATAATTTACATGTTTACTTTTAGATTTTCAAGGAAAATAATATTATGAATTTTCTCGGAATATTTTGTTAAAATGTTGTAAAATTATATGGAAATTTTTTAAAGATCTCAATGAAATGATTGAATTTCATTTTAAAGTAATTTCTCATAAATATCTAATTTTTTAAAGATTTTTATACTTATTGGGTATATATTATTATAACATTATCAACTTTGTTTCTATGTATGGCTTGTGATGATATTGATTTTATGAGTATTCCATGAAACTCATTTCCTTCCCTTGGATCAGTTAAATTATAATGAAACCTTTTAGAAATCCATTTATTTTCCTTAGGTTATGATATAATGAAATGATAATATTTTTATGAAATTTGTTTCCCTAACATGGGTTATGGTATGATGATATGATCAATATATTATGATATTTTGTAAATTAAATGTTTGGAATATGATTATGTGATATGTGATATTAGAAATATATAGCCCTCCAATACTTGGGGTAATTAATGATGTATCATGAGATAATAAGGAATTGATTGTGTAGTGAACCCTATTCAGTAATGGACATTATCCATTATTATGGTCTATGGAATGAGCCTTGAATATGGAAATAATGGAATTGAGAGTGAACCCAATCCACTATGTTATCCTTGGAAATGATCTGGAACCAATGAAATGATTTTCTATGCTTATGTGTATACCACAAAATTATATCTTATGCTTATGATATTTTCTCATTGATCACGATTGGTTATTGATGATTCCACACACTTATAACTTCTGTCTTTTCTTTTAAAGAAACATGATGCATTGATTTATGATTTATGATCTTTGACTAACTTTATATTATTATTTTAGGTTATGAGCATGTTATTATAACCTTAATCTTGTCATATTCCAAATTATGATCATTGACTGATATTTATTATATTTACCAGTAATGGGCATTTGAAATCATCCCTGATTTTTCCTTTCCCCAGATTATGAAGAAGGTCATTAACTAGGGTATGTCTAATAAGATTACTATGTGGGAAGATTTTTATGGGAGATATTGAAGTTAATTGATGAAATAAGATGACTATGAATATAGTCTCCAAAGACACAAAACTGTTTTGGTTATGGGGAATGTTTTGTTATAAAATATATTGATTATTCTACAAAAATGACATAATAAATATGTATGAAATAATTATGTCACCTAAGTTGGTATCATAGTAGGGTTTATATAAATTTTAAAGATTAGGATTAGGTATCTATGTTTAAAACCTTGTGGATAAGTCTAGGTATATTATTATGTCTTACATATTTTGGAAAATTGATATTTTTTGGTTTTCTGGAAAATACATCAATTTATATATAATAAAAAGGGGGTGTGATTGTGGAACATCTGCACCTTGGTATAAAAACTATAAAATGGGAAGGCTGTGTATTAACTATGTCATCACAAGTTTAAGATTAATGGTCCTAAGATTGCACACTGGGGTTAAAACACTAGAGTAATATGCTTAGATTAATTTATATTTTCTTTTTAAACTGTATTGATGAATGAGGGGATAGAACATATGGAAGACTATGATTTGATTTTTTGACATTTGATAAACACAATTTTAATGGGTTAATATTTATATGGTTGATCATATGTTTAAAATCATTGAAATCCCTTTTGATGTTTTATGTGATAATATTTTAAAATGATTTGGGATAATTTTGGGTACATTTATAATGATAAAAAAAATTGGTTTAGTATATCTTTTAGTAGATATTTTTTTAGTAATAATGATTTTATATTTTTTTACCTATGCTTGAGGATTTTGATAACCATTAGAGATAATATGTACAATAATTTTGAGGTTATTATTGTCAATTTTGACAAATAGTTGTTATATTTTTGAAATTTTTTTTATCATTTAGACAACCATGGTATTGAAAATTGATTTGGAGACTATTTGATATTTTAAGAATTAAAATATCTTGGGAGTAATAGATTTTAATGGTTAATATAACTTGATAAAAGAAAATTGAGTCGATTTATGGATGGATGTATGATTTTATTTTGGTTTTATTATACTTCAGGTAATTTTTGGAAGATATTAACATATGTTAAGAGAATATATTATCATATTTACATTTTTTTGGTATGTGATAGTATGCGAAAATTTATTTCATTTCTGGATAAATGTAAATTTTAATCTTAGAAAAAGTGTATGATCAAATCCTTTAGGTTTTTGGGTTTTGAACATGGTGATACATATTTTACAAAAACCTCAAGGGTAACTATATTTAGGATTGTTTATATTGAATATTGGTCATTATGGTTCATCTAATAGAGATCAATGTAATATTTCATCATATGCAGATATATCTATATTGGAAAACATTTGAAACATCATTGGTTTGGGAAAATATATTGAGACGGAAATAAATGGATTGTTATTTTTTATGGATCTTATGATCTATTAAAAGTTTACTTTACTTCTCTAGGAATGAAAAATTCATCATGAATATTTGTTTCATGGAGAAACATATGAGTAGAAGTAGAAATGGATCAAATAACATCCGAATGATTGAATTATTATTACAATATGTATTAGAATAATGTATGTTTGTTATATGATATTTTATACCTTTATGGTAAATAATTTCGTAAAATAATGTAATAGTAAGATAAATATATCATGTCCTATGTGGAATGTATCACTCAGCTATCAAGGAATGATTTTTTAATAATTAGAGTCTTATAGTGATTCATACTTGGTTTTAGAAATACCTAATTAGGAAATAAAAATATTCCAATTAGTGACATAGAATTTAGTTGTCATGATATAATATAAAACATATTTTATTACTCTGCCATAATATACTGATTCATGTATGATTGAATTTTTGTCCTCACAATTTAATATGCATACCTCTCATTAATATGTTATTTTTTTACTGAAAATTATATTCCAAAAATATTAATATTAAATAATAGATGAATTACTTAGATGATCTCTCCAAGGAAGTTAGAAATGTGGTTGTGAATCATGATTTTGTGAGACATCATGACATGATGATCTGGGAACCTACAACAAAAGGTTTTCTTACATTAAAAATGTTTTAAAAAAATTAAATTTAAGTACATTTGTGTTTCTAGATAAATAATTGGATCAAAAAATGGATACGACCTTCAGGTTCATGTTGTTATGGATAATAGCTCACTTAAAAACCCCCATGGATACTAGTTGGCAATCGTTACGTATCATACTGTGCTCCAAATGAAATCATTGAAATACATAGAATGATGATGTTAATAATTATTTTATTCTATAATAGAGCTTAGTCCATCTATAAAGAAATGTTCTACATGTTTGGGGCTCCCCTTCTACCTGTCTAAACAATTGTGGACTTATTAAATTCCTATTGTGGCATAAAAATTTCAAAGTAGATGGAGAATCTACTTATGGTTTCAAATGAAGAACATATTAAATTTTTCAGCATAGTGGAAATAAAAGAAAGCACTAACATGCATGTTTTATTCTTCAGTCGGCTATTACACAAATTTTTATTGAAGTGAACGATGCAAAAAAATTCAAACCGGGTATTATGAAAACATGATTCTTGATGTTTCTATTTAAAAAATATTTGATACCGCATGTTATTTTTTCTCTCATAGAGGAACTCTAAAGATTTTTTGGAAATCAACTCCCAATAGATTGATTAAATGAAACACTAATGGTGTCTCAAGAGTGAACCCATGGAATTCTGGTTTTTCTAAAATTATTAGTGAAAATAATGGAATTGACATGAATTTCCTTTATGGACCTTGTTGTATTTCATTATCTTTGGAGGACAAAATGTTGGAACCGATCATGATAGTAAAGATGGAAAGACAGAGAAGATAGAATAATGTATGATTTCAATGCGATTTCACCACTATTGTTAAATAAATTATACATGGTTAGCCTAATATATCTTGTAATGTGACAAGTTAATGAATAAATTTTCATGCAAATTTCTCAAACATGAATCACTTCATCACACAAAACTTTTGGGAGGAAAATTATCTCAGATATGGTCTTTCAATGGAATTAGTATTTAATGAAGGCATAATGTTTTCTAATGTGTTTCCAGAATAAATAATATATCTATCAAAGAGTGATTATTGAAAAATCCCCTCATTCATATTTTTGTAATTTTTTACTTAATTTTAGTATCTTTCAATTGGGACAAGTCATTTTTATAAAAAATTGATTCTAGTATGTGATAATTAAAATTAATTGGGAGAAGTGCACTAAAGGTGGTAAAATGTAACACACAATGATTACAGAATTTATTTCAATTTTGAAAAATTATAAGTGTTCAATTGACTTATTTACATGAAGCATTGAGTGTACAAATGACTACCATATATTTTATCTCATCCCTAAAATTGTTGGGTATGAATTTTATTAAAAAAATTATGAAACATATATTGATTTTTTTAATCAATTCAAATGTATTATTTAATTCATAACTAAGAAGAGATAAAATTTTATTCCAAAGTAATTTTATGCCTTAAAAAATATTTTTACTTACAAAATGTTTTCATTGTATTCTAATTGCATATATATTCGATTTTTGGATATAATGATTTTTTTATAAATGCAATTTTAAAAAAAGATTATTTTAATTATATTTTATGAATTTATATTAAAATTTATTTCTTATACTTAGAGAAATTTTATACGAATTTTTTCAATGCTAGTAATCATGAGGCTCATTTTTGGTAAATATGACACTTTTATTTTTAGTCATTATGTATAAAAACCGTGGTAAAATTTATCACCTCTATTAAGAAAAAATGGGATAAATGATGTTATAAATATTAAATAATTTTTTAAAAAAGTCCTTGAAAGTTACAATATTAAATTTAATTTTATTAATAATACAACCCCCTTCTTATATTTGAAAATATGTTATTTTTTCCCTTTTTTTGATATAGACATTAATATGATTTTATATAATGGAAAATTTGAAAATGTCACTCATTTAGTTTTAGTGTACATTATATATTAAAATAAGGATAATAAGATGTTATGAAAGTATAAAATGTATTATTATGAATAATTTATTTATCATTTAAATGTATATTTAATTTTTATTTATGTTATAATTACAATAAATTATTACACAATGATGACACAACACTTGTGAAAAAAATAAAATAATCAAAATAAATGATTTTAAAAACCTAAAAGTAATTTTTCTTGAATTCATTACTACTTAAAAAAAATTTTATGTCTAATTATAATTTATAATTTATTTTTAATGATTCTATAATTTAATTCCATTCTTATCCTGATATATTTTACTCAAAATATGTGAATAGTTCTTAAAATTACATTAGTTGTATTTATATTAAATAATATATTTCTAAGTTATTTTAAAAATAATAATAGTCATAAAATAGTTAAATTGGGAGAGGATATGGTCTGAATATTCTCTATTTACAATTTTTTATCCAATTTTAACCATACATGTAAATTTTAAACCCTTTAGTATTGACAAAGTTGGTACAATGATTAAAGACAAAATTGTGTTTCATAAGGGATAAACATATGAATATGGTATAATTTTCTTCATATACCATTATATATTTTGTCAGTTTAAAGCATTTTATCATTAATATATCTTAACTAATAAATTCATGATACCTTGTTCAAATTTTTAATGAAAACTAATTTACTATATTAAATTTTTTTAAGTAATTCTTTGTGTTCCCTTTCCTTCACTATAAAAATACACCTCTCATCCTTATTTTTTCACACCAAAATAAGACACATATATCAACAATGTATGGAATAAAACTATTATAAACATCCTTATAAATATTTTGGTGATTTTTTATCCTTGAAAGACCATACCAATGTTCCTTTAGAATATATCCAAAATAGGTTTATCAAAGAGGAGGTAATCATCTTAACCGATAAATTTCATATTACATCTTCTTTTACATTGGTGAATTTTATCCTAATTTTATAATAAAATCAAAATAATTATATATCATATAATATAGTCTTATTATGTTTATTTAATAACATTAATCCATCTTTATTCTATCACATGGGAAATGAAAGTACTACTAGTGTGTATGTGTGGATTAACACTTCCACGAGGTGATGTGATTCAGTTTCCATCATAACAACAGATGGTTGGTTATTACGATGATTTTTTTTTAAAATATGCTATTTTTTACCTAATTATTCACCTATAAATATAATATATTATTTTTTTATCTTGATATATTTTGTAAAATGATAATGTTGACCATGGTAATGTTTTTACAACCACCTCTACAATGTAACATGATTCATTTTTAAATTTCTCATTACTAGAAATGTAATAAGGATATATTTTTAATGAATATTTATCATATTAATGATATATAATTTATTATTTTAACATTTAATATTATTTAAATTTGTTTATTCCATCCATCAAATAGATGAAACATTATATGTGTAGATATATAGACTACCTTCTCCACGAAGTGACATAGTTCATTTTCAATCAGTGAATTTTTTGAATAAGTATAAAAATGTATATAAAGATTGAATGTTATAATTATTTTAATTATTTATATTTTGGGATGATGAATCCATCACTAATGTGTATGTACTAGAACCATAGAACTATAACATGCTTGAGAAACAGACTAGTTTTCCCCTAAATATGATTTTTTATAAAGAAAATGTTAATAAAAGGAAAATTGAATATTAAAAGGGATTTTTTTTAATTTATGTATTAATGTGATTTTGGATAATATTTATAATAATAATATATTATTTATATAGTTGTTTTTAATGTGTGTGAATCAAGACGAGACTTGAGGTAATCGTTTTTTATCTCCATATTGTTTCGTAGAGATATGATTGGTGTCACACACATATTTATATTTTTGAGGTGTATCTTGTAAATATATAACCTCTTATATAACTCATATCTTTATATTAATGGTATTTTATTTTTCATTTGAATTTATTTCTTTCGTGGGGGTTATTGTTTGTGGATACCAAATATGTATGTTAAACTTGTCTAACTTGTGTTTCTGTGATGCATATGTCGTATTTAGCAATAGATTATATTATATGGTGTATATAATGACATTTGGATATGATATATAATAAATCTATTTTTATTAATGTTATTTAAGGTCTCATTTGAAATTATTTATTTAATGAATGTTATGATTCAAAAGTTATGGAGGAGGTAATGATTTATGTTAAAATATTATTTACTTATGGGATTAGATATACAAAATATTAGTTGAGGGGAATTAAGTGGATCATTAATTTTAGAAACCATATATTTTCTTATACTATGGATATTTATAAATTTTATATGAATTAATAAAATTTTTCTCTCATTTTTACTTAAAATGAAATATATTTGTTTAAAAAAAATACCCGAACATACTTCCTCATTCATCGATGAACTTTTTCTTCCATGTCCACACTCATCAAAATGTTTTATAAAATTTAATACATATAATGTAGATATTTTAATAACAAAATTGTCAATACATTTTATTTTTTCAATAAGGTATTAGAAAATAATATTTTTATGTAATTTTTTTTCTTAAAACGTTTTTTATCATTTTTAATTTGGTGTAAAAGAATTGTTTTCTTTTATTATATACAACAAAAATAAATCTTCCTTCCATCATTAATACTCGTTTATTTGATAGTTCCTTTACATATTTCCCTACTTTTCAGAATAAAAAAATATTCTAAATATCAATGGAATATTGTGTTAAAATTTTATCATAGGTAAATGATATATTTGAATGTTTTCAAAAATGGTAAGAATGATATTATAAAGGTATTTTTAATCTATGTCAACATCCATTTAGTATTTTTATACTTTATTGGGGATTTAATTTATTATACAATCCACTTTATTTCCCTAGATGTATTATAATGATTAGGAATTATGTATGACTCTATGAAACTCTGATATCATCCACGGACTACTAAAGTTATGATGAATCCTTTTTGAAACTCATTTCTTATTTAAATGTTATGAAATAATGAATTAATTAAATTTTTTTAAATCCTTTTCACTTTCCAAGGGTTATAATATGATGATATGATGAATTTTTTATTATCTTGTGGAAGACATATGTATGGAATATGATAATATAATTGGTGGGGACGTAATTTTATATCCCTTTAATGCATTGGGTAAATAATGATTTCTCATAAGAAAAAAACACTGGAATTAGGAGTTAATCATGTTAAAAAAGGTAACCTTTCCACTATGATAGTATTACCAATGAAACATGAATAAGAAAGTGATATAATGGGAAGTGAACTAAATCCACTATGATAGCCTTGGAAGTGAAACTTGACTAATGAAATTATTTTCATTAATTATGCACTTTCCATATATCTATGTATTATCACTATCATAATGTTCATATAGTTAATGATTTACTATTGGTGATTCCATTAATTTATGACTTTTGACTTTTGTAATGAAAAATCCTTAATTCATAATTTATAATTAATTATCCTGGACTAATTATTTATGATTATTATTAGTTATGATAAATTTACAATACTCTAATGCTTAGATTATTCCCACTTATGATCATTGATTTCTATATCTTATTCATAACCATGTAAAACATCTCAGATCAACCTTTATTCTATTTCATTTCCCTAGGTTATGAAGAAATTTTTTAAGTATAGTATATAGAAGAAGTTCATTTTAGGAGAATATATTTCGGGGAGAGAATGAATAAATTTAATGAAATTAGATGATTATGTATGTAGTCTCCAAAGACTCAAAGGAATTATATTTCTTGGGAATTATTTTTAGGTGATATATTGAATATTAATTTAAAATGATCTAATATATATGTACAAAATGGATGGATTGTGTTAGTGACCCACAACATATACCACATTGAGTGTGATAAATTATTTATTTGCAATGTTAAGTGTTTATATTTCATATTAAGTCCCCATATCAAATTTTGAAAACATGTATAGCATTATCTCCTTGATAATTTGAAACCATTCTTATAAAATCCTTGAGACATAGCTAATTTTTGGGTGGTTGGGTTTTCTTTTGGTCATGTTTTCAATTTAGGCTTAACCAAGATGTAATTTTTCATACCTTGTGATGTGTTTTACATTGGGACCCCTGATTGAGATAGTTTGAGAATGTTTGTGGTTATACCAGGATAATATAAATGTGACATTATTATCTACATTGATGAGGGGAATATCATGTGATTATATGAAATGTTATATATCCACCAACATGATTAGTCTACAAATAGAGAATCGAGATTACATCAGTTGGATATATGATATTGACACACTCTATGTCACATGACCTATTGATATATTGGACAAATCAATTATATTATTATACATACTAGTATATGATAAAACTTGTAGATATGATGATATAGATACATGTATTTTATATTGATCACGCCATATCCAATTATATATTGAGTTGAAATGATGCTTTTCAAAAGGCCTTTATTTGGTTACAATTATGAATTCAGGAATTTATATTATTTTCAACCCTATAATGGCTAGTGGGGTCACTATTTTTAGTTAACTAAATGGGGATTGATTGTTATAAAACATAGAGACTTGATGTAAATATTATTTAGAGATTAACCAAAAATATTTTTGGATGTATATTCATAAAGAATTTTATATGATGAGATTAAAATATAATTTTTATTAAAAATTTTAAAAAACACTAGTGGAATATTTTTAAAAAAGATTTGGATATAATTTTAAATGTTATTTTAGTTGATATAATATAAGGTGTAATGACATAATGTTTATGTGGATATAGTTCAATTCGAATATTAATGATGAGATTCTATAAGTAATTTATACATATAACACCTTTTGGGGATATCATATTAAATGATATAAATATAAGTTATATGATATAACATATTACAATTTTTGTCATATAATAAGCCGTGGTGAAGGTAATATCATAAGGCATGATATATGATAACATTCGACTACCTTAGATTATCATAATCAATTAAAAAAATATATCATATGGTATTGTAATTCATATAGTATGATTCATTTTATACTCATGATAGATGATGAAACCCAAATAGTCATAGCTGACATTAAATTATCCACCATGTAATATATCCTTTATATTTCATGAGATGAAATTCAAGGGATAGTGATATTGTCACGGATTACAAAGTGTTGTAACCACATTCTATTTACTCATAAATTTATTAATTTAAAGTAAATTCATGGTGACCCTGAGAGTATACTTAATGCCTATACAAATATTATAAGGACAATGAAATGGGATGATATATTATATTGATGGGCCTGATCAATTTTACATATCCTTACATAAATTCTATGATATAGTATAATATCTTGTTCGGATAGAGAATCACCCCAAGCATTGGGTGATTTAGCCAATTTATTGATACACATCAATGAGAAGAGTATTTCAGCTTTTCCTTAGTGAACTTTATCAATCCCTACAATCAATGTATAGAGGATGTGATTATATATATTGGAACATAGATTTTATTCATATAGTTTATATAAAATTTTTGATTTCATAACAAGGTGATGTTGGATTGATGTTTCTCATTTAATTAATTAGTTTGAATAGGTATTATTGCATCCATATAAAGAACAAATAAATAGGGTCCTAACGATGAGTGAGATAAATATGTATATAAATATTTATTTTTCTTAAATTGTATCTTTTGTTATCAATTTCTTGTCTAAATGAGTTGATTTTTGATCAATATACATCAGTGGATACCTGATTTGATAAATTTCATTAGAATAAATAATTTATATCATTATGAACATGTCTCACCCTTTCTAGCATCTTGATTAGCAAATTATTTAAATTTAGAATCATGCATATAAAACCTAACCACTATATGTTATATAAGGAAGCATCCCTTGTTAATCTCGTAGTTATTTTCCATTATATTGAAATTTTCCTTTCCCTAGATGGTCTTCAATGATAATGAATATATGGAGTTATTCCCCAATTTCAATAATAAATACTAAAAGGAGACTAAAAATTTATCTTGATATCTTTTAAAATCCATTACTAATTAAAAATTATCATTTGTCTCTAATAGTTTTTTCTATTCCAAACAACAATTGATATTGGATGTTGAATATTTATTCAATCTATAACCATAGATGGAAATGTTCCATATTTTTTATACACAAATGATTATTTGTGAATAATAATAAAATTTATTAAAATTGTATTTACACTTTACGACTATATTAACACATACCCACTTTGTTCATTGAGTGGATTCCCAATACTGAAATTTATTCAATGAAAATTTATCAAAACATGCCACAAAATTACAACCAAAATTATATAGAAATGTATCTTATTGTTAGTTGTATTATGTTATTTTGTTGGATTTGATATCAACAATGACATACCAGCAGTGGACTAATTTCATGATATTTTATTCATTTAAAACCACCCACTCTTATGGTATACATGATTTTGATAATCTGTTATCATATATAAAAAAGTAATGAAAATAATAAAGATAAAAATACAACCAAAAGTATTTTAAGTGGTTCAAGGAACTAATATCCCCTAGTCCACACCAATAACACTTTCCTTTTTGAGTTTTGTTATTTTCACTAATATAGACCTTTTTGGGGGGATATTTAGATGAGTAAATGTCAATATAAATAGGACCATAGGATCAAGATATTTTAACAAAACTCTATATTAAAAAAAATTCCACAGCCATAGTACACTCAAATCAAATAGTGCATACCATTACAGAGATAAAAATAAATTTTGATACATGTTGAACACAATTTTGTAAGAAACTACTGACAGGTGAAGAAGAAACATTTGTAGATAGAATATCATCAAAGAGTAACTATACAGGTTTTGAATATATAAATTTATACTCATAATAAAATCAAATGAGATTATTAAGAAATGACCAAGTAGTAGATAAATGAAATGTTCATCAATATATATATATATGTATTTCCAATGTACACATCTTTCCATGTGTTCTTATTTTTTATATATCCTATTTTTGAACATGGAACATCACACATTTTTTAAGACAATGGTGAATAAAAAAATACCTTTGGAAATCTAAAGTGAGAAACTCTTAAGTGTTTATTTCCTTTTTTCTTCAAATATGGTAGAGAATGAAGTATAAGGTTGTAGAAAATTGCGCCCTCATCAGATCATTCTATTAATAGATTATTTTTTTAATTTAGAACATTATTTATTTATATTAATTCCATTATGATACACATAAAATAATTTATTGAATTTATAGATGATTAAACAAAGGTATAGTGCATCCAAATCATACTATAACTCTATGGATCAAATATTAAGCCTTTATAAGATAATTTATGTGGGTAAGATAAATGTATGAAAGCATTAGTATTTTAAGATAATTCTAATGATGTATGATAAAAACCCATTATATAAATGAATTATCAGCTTATGTAAGATGAATGATGTACTAGTACATTGAATTTTTCATCACTTAAGATAATACACTTACAAAGTTTATTTTATTAATATAAATTGTGACTGCATTATTGAAATGACACCATTGAATATCAACTAGATTTATCTTTCTAAGCATGACATATTTTTACAAGACAATTCATAAATGTTTAAAGAGAATTTACTTATGTTGATAGATAATTCACTTACAATTCCAACTATAATATATGTTACTTTTATCAAAAATATAATTTATCCCAAGTTAAGAGACTATTTGTAAGAGAATATTTTAGTATAGAAGATAAATTTTGTCATGTAAGGGAAATTAATTAGGAAATTTTCCCATGGTAACTCCATTTTCTCAAATGAGTTAAAAATATAATAGATGATCCTAAAACACTTTAGAGAAAAATATTAGTTAAACCAATGTATATTTTATGGGAATAAATTTATAGACATATTAAGGATATATGGTGGAGAAACACAACCCTATCTCACAATCTTCCCCTATTTATGATCACAAATCCCAAAGACAAATAACCAAAAAAACCATACATTTATAATATTAAATTATAAAGTATAAAGGCTTCAAATAAAAGTTTTTAGTGAATATGTTTTATTATAGACATGAACATAAAAATGTAAACATTTAAAAAATAATAATTTTCCAATCATTCCAAGAGAAAAATAAGATAAATAACTATATAAATGAATTAAAATTTAAGAAATGGTCATTAGGAAATTAAAATATTATGAAAAATGCCATACAAAGAGAATATTGATAATAATAATCCTTTTAGTAGAAAATCAATAGGGTTATTTTTATTGGTGAATTCTTGATTGATTGAGTTTGGCTGAGTGGAAATAAGGTGGCAGTAAAAGGAGTAACAGAACTCTCTCCACAAATTATTTTTATAATTCATCAGATCTTAATTGACCATTAAAGATAGTTCAATCATACAAAACTATATTGAATATACTAGACTAAATTCAAATATATTCTTCCTAAACACAGACTAAGTCATATTTCTCTACAAGATAGAAAAGTATAATTAATGATGTGGAATGAGTAATAAAAGAAGATAAGTACCTTGGAGTGTTATTCTGATTCTGTTTAAAAATGTTGACTAAAGGACAAAAGATATATTTTAGTAACTATTATGCAGTATAGTGGAAATAAACAATAGCAGATCTATGAGAATACTAAATATATAATTGAAAGAGTGAATCCTTGATCATGCTTATTCTCTTCACAACATAAATTTATATAAGTCTCTAAGCATAGTAAAACCATTCCTAGATTTTCATCCAATGGTAATTATGTGGCTTTGAAAATCAGACATTAAATCATATTATTGATCAAAATATTTAATACATCCATATTATCATATGAAATATAAAAATAATTGGTTGAATGGGTTTAGGAAAATGGAATAACCTCATCATTGGAACACAAAACAAACTCTTTTATCTTATTATAATAGGGTCTCTCAGATGGTTTACAAAAAACATCATCCATAGTTGAAGAAGAGTCAGATGTATGAGATTAACCAACTAACTTGTGTGTTTTATCATTCTTATCATCCAAATAAGATAATTTATTAGAACGAGAAAATGAAATATTAATGATTCTAGTCACAATGATGATTTTTTCATTCAAGAACATTAGTGATATCACTTTTAGAGAAGATATATTTTCATGGGTGACACTTGAAATTTATTTTATAAATGTCTCTAGTTTCTTCATAGAAATCCTTGGAATACAAAGAATACCACATATAAAAAAAGATAAAATAACTTTTAGCCACTTACAAATTCTCAATAGAAATCACATCACACTACAATGAGCCAATTTCGGTAGTCAGAGATTCAAGTGCAATAGAAATAGATTATAACATCTCTTCCTTCATGAATTCTATAATTTATCATTCCATTGATTGTTTAGAAATAGGTGAACCTGGATATTCATCTAAAATTGATTGGATAAAAAATTTTATACCTTCAAAATCTATCCTGGTGATCATATGTGGTTGAGAAGTTGGTATTATTTTGAAATAATCATACACATGCACCAACATCTTATTCAAATACTCCAAATCATCCTTAGAAATTGAATTCTACTTAAGAGTATAAAATTATGATCAGAATGTTTCTATTAATTACTCAAAGGAATTAAAATTATCTAAAAACTCATCAATATTAGATATAATTTTAACACTACAATTTAATACATCATTAGTGTTCACCTCAATGTAACTATTCTTCGATTAAAACATAATAGCAGAAGTAACTACTCAATATTATTATACTTCTTGATCATCTTCTACATGTAAGGGTTGATTATGATCTCTTTTAAATTCCCTAATAGTGGATAATTGAAAATAACAATAATCTAAACATTATTTTTGTTTTAATCTTCTAAACTTACTTAAAAAAAACAAGTACCTCCATTTTAATTATCCTTTAAAATTCAGTAGGTTTTGAGGATTGTAACAAAAAATTGTTATTGTTACTATAAATATAGCCCTTTGGTATCCTTGATCATTACTGATGAAAATTATGATGGCCAAAAAATTATTTTATAGTCATATAAATTGGAAAAACATAATCTAGCATGTAATTTCATATATTCTCTTCTTCATAAACTCGAGTAGTTGTCACTTCAACTACATGTATCTAAAAATTAGCATTATTATCCCCTGATTCAACATCTCAATTAACTTCCTTACCCAATAATGTACCTTTAGGTTTAATCTCATTATATATATAACCACTCTTACTCATATTCTTCTATCAACCAGAGATACATTGCCCAAATTGTTTTCAAATGATACAAATGAAACAAATTATTCAGTTCATTCACAAACAAGGATTATTATGTAAATATTCCCATCAATTGGGGTAGGTTTCTCTTCAACACCTTCAGTAAATATAGAGATTAAAATAATATTCATAGATAAAAAATAGAATTAAAATTTTATATTTATTAGTCTATCTCCTACTTTTTTCATTGATAATGAGATATCATTGAAACACTAAAGTAAATAAAATTATTAACAATAATAAGAATTAAAGTCCATCCAAAATTATAGAATCATGTAAACATGTTCATAACATGAGAAATATACCATATAACTTTTCTCTCAATATTGTTATGGTTCTCTATCAAGTATATATAAGTATGATAAATGTTTTGGGAAAAAAAATTCTCAAACTCACTAGCTCCATGAGTGGTTTCAGATAGAATAAGCATAATATGACCATTCAATTTCATCTTATGAACCTTTAAAGACTTATTCTTCATATATATGATAATAAATAGATATTATATTCTCATTTGGTCTAACATCATAACAACATCAATATTCATTCAAAATTCAAAAAAAAATTAATACGGTTGGTAAATAAACCTTACTTTTCTACAAAAAATTTTGAAAAAAAATTTTGTTTCATCATCATGGTAACAAGGTTATCATTATCCACAAAATATTAAATCCATTCTCATAGAATTAGTTTACATATTTCATAAATAATAACTCCAATTTATTCTCATCATAAACATACTTCCATCATTGTTGATTCACATTGTATTCAACAGAATATATGTTCTGTCCAACTAGATGAAATCAAATACTTCCTTATTATATACATTACATAATTCATTTCATATTTTTTAGAAATAGCTTTTATATTATTCCAAGAAATTTATCTCTCTAATGAAAAAATAATGGATGAGAAACTAGGTTCATGGATTTTGGGGAAGACGTGTTTTGGGGTAGCAGTTTTATCTTCACAAGGATGAAAGGTTATCATGAAAAAGACTACTTTACTATCTATCTCCCTCTCTATATCTCTCTATATCTAAAATATAAAAATGTTCACGGTTGATTGATTTGAAAATTAATCATAAAAAACAAGAATCTTGTTTCTTCCTCATATATAAAAAACCGAAATGGAGACTTAGGTTCATAAAAAAACACAAGAAAAATATTCCTCTAAAATAAATAAAACTCTTTTAATTAGAATGAATTCATTCTAAAAAAATTAAATTCATATTTTATTATATTAATTCAATCAATAGACAATGAATCAGTGAAAATGTATTCTAATTTCATTTTCATTCCAATGAATTCCAATAAGATATCTCTTTTTGTGAATGATATAATAGAAATATATACCTTAAATGTATATTCATTACTCTTATATGGTTTATTATAATTTATGAAATAGTAATAGAACTTCTATTATCAAATTCAATAGTCATATGATCCAAATTAAACTGAAAATTCATTATGGTGTGTTTCATCAACAATACTTGATTACAAGAACTACATGCTATAATGTATTCAACATAAGATGTAAAAACTGCAATAATGTGTTTTTTATATGTTGGACATGAAATAAAATATTTTACTAGAAAATGATAGGTTCTTGAAGAAATATTTATATCTTTTTTACAACCACCAATATAAACATCTAAATATTATGTTAAATTGATGTTAGTTTTTTTTGGAATATTAAAAGAAAAAGAAATTATTCTTTAAAAATATCTAAACATTATTTTGATAGGGTTCGGATAGGTTTATGTTTGATTTGACTAAATACGAGAACAAAGTCATATTGAAAATATAATATACGGTCTACTTTTAGTGATAAAAAATATGATCCTAATTATTCTTCTATATAGCTTATTGTCAACTAGTTTTCCATCATCATCCATTTAAAACATACTTTTTAAAAAGTGGCTGTTTAAAACATGGAGGTGTTTAATTTAATCTTCCATTATTAAAAACATGTTTAGAAAAGAAGTTTTAACATCGATCTGATATAATTTAAAATTTATATGAGATTAATATTCTTGAAGGAAAGTAATTTCTTATAATATAGCAATAGGGGAAATGGTTCCTTTTAATTTGTTTTTTCTTCATGATTTCATTCATTAGGAACTAAAATAAAATTATATCATGTGATTACACATTAATTATCAGGTTTATTCCAAATTACCCATTTAGTTATAATCATTGTATAGTGAGAGGGCTTGTCAACTAATTCACATACCTTTTTTTCTCCTGAATTGGTTTGTATATTCATACAATGGAACAACCCAACACTCATCTTCTGAAGCTTCTTCTAATGTTTTAGGATCAATCATGGAATGAAACTGAAGAAATTACTAATATTTACTACACTTATTTTATTCATAACTATTATATTTAGATATTTTATAACTATTTTTATGATGGTTTTAAGGAATCAGGTTTTGAAGGTAGTGCACTTTTATGTTCATTAGATTCTTCCATTTAGAGACAATATTTTTAAAAATCATGTACCAAATCATCATCAATTTTATTATCAAAGTGGGGTTAATATCTCAATTAATCCATTAAATCACTCAAGTCATCAACTAGATTTTTTATGGTTTATATGATCACTTTAGAAAAAATTTACAAGAAGATATTCTTAAACTATCCTTAATGTTTTATTAAAAACAATGTAGGCTTTAATAGTAATATAATAACATTGGATGATTCCATCATCAGCCTTTGGATTTAAATTATTAGGATTGTATTTGGTATTAAATATATACACATTATATAAAAAATAATTAAATTGTCTGACTTTTTTTATATTATTACATACCCCATTGGGTATTTTATTTAAGAGAGGCCTTATTAGAACTATATAAATGACATAGAATTAAATAATAACACCTTCATCAAAGAAGTGAGTGGTAATTATATATTAACATAAAAAAGTTATAGTAATTTCACACAAATTCCAATTCCTCCTTAAAATAACTCCACACTGTTGAAGTCTTCTAGGGGAATATATGGTATGTTTAATTCCATATAATGAGAGAAATGAATTGAATACATGATTCCAAAATTCTACCCCATGGTCACTCCTCGAACTGAATTTTTTGATATTTTTATTAATTTTTATAATACTATAAAACTTGACAACGGTAGACTATGATTCACAATTAATTATTAAAAACAAATCCTATGTTTGATGAGGAAATTCATCGACAAAAAAATAATCAAAGGATTCACAACTGTTCTAACTCAAATTATTTTTTCTTTACAATCAATTAGAATTGTGACATATCCCCCATCAATTGTAGACAATATGTGAATGAATGAAAAGTATACAATCACGTGTCTTGATCTTCTGTTATCCATTTAACACTAATTACTACTATTATTATAAAATTTTTATATAAAATATATCAAAAAAGTATTTTTTTGGGTACCTATATTTTCTTAGGTCCTACAGTGTTAAAACCCAAATATTTTGGAATGAAAATCTGCTTGTTTTGTTCATAAATTCTTTCTCCAAATTTATCTTTTTTGAAATAGTGGATTTTTCAAGAAAAAATAGATTATTTTTATGATTACAAATATTTATGAAATATTTAATATTTCCTTGGTGAAAATATATAACTTTAGTTTTTCTTTTCTTCATTGTATTGGGGAATAAATAATTTATATATTTATTAGTTTTTCCCCATTATATACATTTTTCATTTATCTTACCAATGATTATATATATATATATATTATTTTCCCATTCAAAAATTAGTTGAGGAAATTTTATAATATTGCACTTAATTGTGTAATTTTTTAATTTTATCATCATGATTAGAACAAATAAAAATAGATTTATCCAATCTTGTTTCTAAATTTTTAATATTTTAATTCAAAGAAAAAATTTAAATTACAGAAGTATCATACATTTTTGTAATAATTTATTTATTATTTTTCATGATTATATATTTATCAACCAAAAAAATACAATATTCATTTAATTCATAAAATGAGAGGATTCATTTTAAAATTGATATTCTCAGTCAAAATTATAAAGGGAAATTACTATTGGCGCTTGTGCATTAAAGAGAATATAAGATTACTAATTTGAGGGTACATCATTAGATTCATAGGATTATTTATTAGTAGAATATTCAAAATCAATTTATATATACTTCATATATTTCTATTATTTTTCTTATAGTCGATCGTTTTTAAGAACTTATTTTCATACATCTTTTCTTCTTTTAGTTAAGGGAAGCCAAAATGGATATTCCAAATCTTTTAGTACCCATAGAATAATATTTCTCAGGTGTTTATATTAAAATATTTGAACATGTTGAAATATTTGTTTAGTCTCCTATTATTATAGAATTTTTTTGACAACCTGTAAATTGAGAAATATCACAATTAGAATCATAATTTTTGCTAACTTTTTCATTGGATGAGTGTGATTATCTCAGCATAAATTAATTCCATCATTTTACAACTTGAATTCTATTTAGCCTCAACTTCTATTTTTGAATTATACATCATGAGTGTGACAATAAGTTCATTTATGTTTACGTATTTAACAGTAGAAGATTTCATATGGGAGGGTAAAATTACACACTATTTGGGTGGTATAACTCGAAGAACTATAAAAGATTGATATGATTCATGAGTAATATTTACCATGGAAGAAAAACTAATTATGATTTTAGTTAGCCTTTTATTTATCTATGTGATTAACCCACCATAAATCATTAAAAAGATGTCAAACATCAATTTGGTAGATTTTTCCCTTAGATTTATTATATTATCCAGGCCCTTACAATCTATCGATATACTTTTCCACATTCCACATGTTGTATAACATAGATAAACTCAGTTAAGCTCATAGATACCAAGTACACATATTATAACATTCATGGATCTAGTGTTCCTATCATAGTTGGACTTTATTGAGGAATTCCATGTGATTGGCTCAATCTTGGGAATTTAATCGATCTTAATAGTGTTTAGGTAAAAGTTTAGACCATGAATTTTAAAATTGATAATAGTACAAGATTTCTAATATTTTTATTTTTATCTATTCGAATATGGATATCTAAACATATTCATTATAACATTGGTACCCTCAATTATTATAACTAGATCATTTAACTTCAACTTGTGATAGTTATAAAAAATATTGATGCCAATTTTTTAGTGTATAGGACTTCCACAATGAACCATTCGGGGGAATTGAGTTATTGAAAATTTATTCCCATAAAACCACCCTATATTAATCTATGAATGATTTTGTTCTTATCTTATCAGAGATAAGAAATGTAATGAAAACACAATGGGAAATATAGAACCCATATGATTTATAGGGGTTTGGGGTCCAAAGATCTGAAGTCCACTTCACCATCATTGTATCCTTTTAATTTGTTTATTTAAAATATAAAATCCCTTCATTAGGGTGTTTTATAAGTAATTTAATGTTGTAATAACATTCTAAAAAGTACCAATAATGTTGTAATTGGATCTCTATTTAAATGACATATCTCTAGTACATGTTAACTCAGAACAATTACTACATATTAATGAAAACAAAAAAATAAATATTTTTTTGTAGTTTCCACACATAGTTGAAAAGATAAACTAGGAGATAAATTGTATATAACTATAGAGATATAATTTCATCAAATAATAGATCTGGAGGCACTTCACTGAAAAGGATATACATGTGAGAATATATATAGAGATTATTAATAGGTGATCATGGAACATAGTAAGGAAATGTTTTTCAATCAATATTTTTTTATCCATTGTACACATGAATTAGTGTTTTATCTATTTTATATCACCTATTTTTGAATTTTATCTCTACATAATTGTTAATGTAATGGTTAAGAACAAAAATAATTTTTGAATTCTAAAGATACATTATATTAATTATGTGTGTAAATATTTTCTATGTATTTCTAGAATAGAGGTAATTGGTAGTAACATATAGTATCTTCGTTAGACATTTATATTCATTGATATATATAAGATTTATTAAACTGATCCTTTCATTATGTACAAGACTTATTTTTAGGATAACATAAAAGAAAGTGTTTACTTTCAAGATGACACACCAATGGTAATGATTATGTCTGAATGATCCAAAAAATATGAGGATAAAATATCAATGCTTAATAATATCATAATGTTTAAAGACTATGAATTAATGGTCCTCAAAATACAAGATTAAAATTAGTTCAGGGAATTTCAAAAAAAAGTTTTCATGGACGGATGTGGGTTTCAGCCAGAAAATCAAAGTCCACAATGGGTGTGGAAAAGTGTCGGTCACAAAGAAAAACATTGATCTTCCTTCCACAATTTCCAGTTTTTTAGAGTGAATCATCCACCTTATTTACCTCCATATATGAATGATTAACATTTTAAATGTTAATTTTTCATTCATTCAAACATTTGATCCATGAGGATGGTATTATTATGAAACTATTCTATATTTATTCTTCATGGAATGTAAATCAAGCATCATATGTGATTCAATACATACCAGCTTCCATCCACAATGTACTAAAACTATAATATCCTAAATGATTACCCATATATCCAACTCATTTTCAAACCTATTTCTAATAAATTGGTAGAAAAAACACTTAATAATCCTAATTCAGTGTAAAAACACATCAATATCCTATACGACTAGGTTTACCTGAGGACACACCCTTCATGTTGACCATTATCCACAATGGGAGTGGTGGAATCAAATGAATAAGTTTCAACACCAGTGGTTTTTTAATCTTGCAAGACACTCCTAGAATATGCAGTATAATAGAGTTAGATACATCATTCATTATGGACCCTATTTGAATATCGGATGATACTTGAACCTCTTTTTGAATAGACACTACACTTGCATGCGAGGGGATTCTACAGTTCTTAAAAGAATAAGTATTTAGGATAAAAAATTGAATTCTAAGACCATGGATGTTTTTTAGAGAAGTAGGTTTTTTTAACTCGTCACTAAGATTAATTTTAGTGATATGTTTTAGCAGGTCCATCATTGGTCTATCTAACCATATAACAATGTAGAACTAGTACTAGATATTTTCCCAAATCTTGTATAACAAATGGTAGTTGAAAAATAGATTCTTTGTATTAGAGATATTTTTTAGACATAAATTCCTTGTAGAAGCCAACTGTTGGTCTGATTGATTATTTATTACATAATTGATCTTCATAAGATTAATTTTGTGAAGTACTATACATATAAGATAATTACAGTGATGTAAATAAATATATTTTATAAGATAAATTACTTGTAGGATTCTTTAATATAAAATATTTATCATCAAATTAACTATGTCAGATAATAATATAATTTACGTAAAATTTTTATCATTATAAGATAAATTGATATATGCATAATAGGAAACACATATATGAATATCGATCTTCTTTAGTATCTTGGGCATGAACCGTTTCCATGACATAATTCAAATAAAACATAAGATAATTTACCTACATCGTTATAAAACTTCTTTTAATTGGTATTCTAGTAGCTCAGGTGATGAAACTATCCAAAATGGAAATCATTATCATTTAAGATGAATTACTTTAGAAAATTTTCCATGACACCTCAATGATTTCAAAAGAGTTAAGATTATAATATAACATACAAAAATACTTAATATAAAAAATCAATAATAAATAAGGATATTTCTAGCATCAAAATATTGATATGTTTATGATATATAGTGGAAGAATACAATCCTATCAAACAAATTCAATATATTGATATCATTATAACTCTCAAAAAATGGAAGATGACCTAACTATGGATATAAAAACACATTAATCTATAGTTTCATTGAAAATAAAATTATGTAATGTAGTTTGTCACATAATATTTTATAATAGAAATTTTATTTTCTTATAAATAATCAAATATTATCTAATCTATTTTGTTAACTATGAAATGTTTTTGTATATATAAATAATTATTGTGTATAATAATATCATATAATATTTAATTTATTTTTATCTCAGAATTATTTTCAATTTTTAAATTTTGTTGATCATAAAAATAAAATTTACCATGTACAGTTTAACTATATTATAAAGATATATCATGTGATTTTGAAATAATAATTTTTTATGGATATATGGTAAACCAATTTATATCCAAGGTGGACTAAATCCTTGAGTTCAAATTAACTCACGTTTCAATATCATCCACAATCATGTAGTCTTCCTTTATTTGGAATTCTGTCAACTTGTCACTTAAACCAGTTCCTCAGAGGATCTCATCCTACTACAATTATACTATAATAAAAGTGATGGGGTATATAGGAAATATGTTACATAATTTAAGGATCGATCATTCAATGAATATTTTTATTTAGTTTAATAATTATAAAAACAAAACATTCAGAAATTAAAATAAAATAAAATAATAAATTTAATTGTATATGGAAGGTATCAAGATAATGATCACCCATGACATGGAACAACATATAAATTTATAAAAAATTCCATTTTGGTTTCTTCATTCTTCTTTTATAAATAAATAAATATTTTTAAATATTTTTACACATCCAGTAATTTTCCATTAAAATTACACACAAAAGCAATAAAATAAATTTGAATTTTCCTTATTTTATTTTATTATTTTAAATATATTTTTCTTAGAATATTGTTATCAAATATAAAACTAAATATATAAATTAATATTTATATATGCTTTAACATAATTAAATTAAAATAGAAGATGGGGGTCATGTTCACAAGATTCAATGTAGTCCAGTGCTACTTGAGGGGATCCTCCATCCATTGAGTTGTGCTTAGGTGGTGTCTATATCTCCTTGATGGAAGGATATTAACTATAATTTTGTGAATCAACCATAAAATTGAATATAGGGCCATCTATTTAGATGATTCATGTTAATATTTTCGAGTTCATGGTGATTTAAAGTCAAATCTATACATATATCTCATCTAATGATGGATCTATCTATTCGATTTAGAATTCTAATATCTATATCATATACTTTATTAAAATTGATGTTTAACTCCATATATCTATAGAATTTTTTAAATCATTTTTATATATTTTAGATATATATATATTGAGCTTCTTAAATCTATGAATTTATTTGTTTATTTTTTTGACCTAAGAAAAATATAAATGGATCCTTTTGTCATATATATATCTACTGTATAGATTGAATTTAAATAGATGTGTGTGTGTGTGTTTGTGTGTGTCTATATATATCTACATGAATTACATAATATATTTCTTATATCATAGTGTAATAGAAATGGATTTTTGAATCTCTATACAATTTCATATATCTATTTCACTAATAAAAAATAATTATATATAGATCTATATAAATGTATTCTTTTGCTTATATCTATTTCACATATCTTTTTTTAAATTGATATGGATCAACAAAGATCACAAATCATCACATTTGATTTTCCTATTCATGGTGAATCATAACATTATATGCACATAGGAAAGGACATTTGATATAAATATATAGTTTTAATGAATTAAATCAAAAATATATTATTCAAAAATTAACTGTGACTATTGTGACAGTAGTTTCAGGATTTATGTAGAGTACAAATGGGGTTTGGTGGGTTCCAAAACTAATGTTTAATAAAATTATGGATGAAAGGATATGAATAATAATATATGGGTGTTTATTTTTAAATACATATTAAAAATACACCAATTACCTTAGGTAGTAGTCATGTGATTTCATTCCCACTCAACATAGTTTTCATTGTTTATTATCGATTAGAACATGAATCCCTTTACAGATACACACATGTGCTCCTTGAATTTTGAGTTGTGGCCCTCAATCTCCTAGGTACACTAGTATAAAGAACGTACATAAATCCAAAATCCATTTCAAAATACTTTGTAATTTCTATGAATCTCTATATACCTTGATTATATTAGTGAGAGTGACCTATCAATTGTGTACCCATAACAAAGTGAGTGTTGTAGTGGATAAAGAGTATTTTCACCAACAAATGATATAATATATCTATGTTTTTATAATAAAAAAATTAAAAAAAAAATTCTCCCCCATTTTCATATTCAAAATGTAAAAACCATGAAATCCACAATTATCTAATTTATCATCAAATAAAATTTGTTGAATAGACATATAATGAACTATGGTTTAAATTAATATTTATTTAATTTAGCACTAAAAAATAAATAATTATTTAGGATATATAATTAAATAAATTCTATGTAATATTTAACACAATTAAATATATACATGGACAAAAAATATTATAATTCACTAATATATCCCAAATAAATAAATATTCCCATGTTTAATAATGCAAAAAATATGTGAATAATAATTAAATATATAATAAATCAAATCCCATAATTATTGATCTAGAATTAATATGGGTAGAATTGTGATAAAACCAACTTGTATTTAAATTGATCATATAATTGATATTAATATTATTATAAAGAGTAAAATTTAACATAATTTGATGATCTTTTATACACACATAGTTTATGATTCTCTAAGTAACATTCTCACTTATAGAAAAACAAAATCTGAAACCTATAGAATTATCTAGCAATACACCATTCCCCCAAAAGAGAAAAAGTAATTAAATTTAAATAAAAGCATTCCTATAAATTCTATCTCTATAATATAATACATTTTTTTCTATATATGTCATACTATCATATTCATATATATTTGTGTGTGTGTTTGTGAGTGTGTTTGTGTGATAATTACTTAATTCTTGATTTAACATTTATTGTCTAACTAAAAACCCATTCATGTGATCACTATGGCCATATAAATAAGTCTGACACATTCAACTCAATTAAAGTGAAAAAAATAACCTATTACATAACATTGATGGTATAAATCCTTTCTTGATCTCTTAATTAATTCCATAGAACTCATAACACACCCACATGAAGATACATCTCCAATAAAATATATATTAAAATTTCTACATGCATAAAAGTACTCCATTCAGGATATAAATTAATAATGATCTAAAAAATATGGACCCCTAATCTAGCATGTATATAGTAATTTCCAATGAAACATAGAACAATGAATTTATATTTGAAAGTTCTCCATCTTTATTTTCCCACATAGATATCACAAATAAAAAACCTCAATGGAAAATGTATTAATGTGTATGTTCCCCATATCCTTATGGACAAACAACATCTATGTTCTACAAAATAGATGAATGTTGACCATTAGTTGTAGCATTAAAAATATTATCAGGGAATGGGTAGGTTAAAATTCTAGAGATAACTTCTATAATCTATCAATGCAATAAACATTCTATTTACATTATAAGAGGAAATAAAACATGAAAATATCAAGATAAATAATTCCAGTTTAAAAAAAGAAATTACATAAAGTATGTTGGTTTTATGTTAACACCCTAATAGATGTTATGTGAGTCTGTGATCTATGAGAAATTATAATGGATGTAATGATTAATCAAAAATTAAGATTCATATATTATATAATCCAAGGGGATAAAACCCCTTAAAGAGTTATTGAATCAAAGATCACTGAAAATGTTTTATTCATAAAATAAGTTTTAATAATAAAATAAGTTGTTCCTTCTATGTAAATTTATTTTTTCAAATGGTATTTTACTCCTCTAATATTTTTATCTAATTTCGATTCATCAAGATAAGTAAGGATAACTAATAGATATGGGGGATTCGCTATTGTGTATTATATATATTTGGGATCACTTAAATAAAAATTAATTATTTGATTTTATATTTTTTATCATGTAATTATGTATTGTAAATCAATTTATCCAGATAGTATAGGTCATTTTTTAATCTATTCTTATGTTAATGTTGTTTACTCAGAAATAAGGCTTTGCTTACTATAAATAAAAACATTGTTTATTTTTATTTTGAATAATATTTAGAGATTAGTAGTTCTATTTTTATGTAAAAGAGATACTCGGGTAAGATTACATTGGAATCCTACTATTGGTAACAACTGTGCCCTATTGAAATTGTGGTTAAGATAACTGAGTGAGTCCCTAGATAAGAATCATAATTCTTTTACCCATCCTAGTAAACCAAAATTGATCTAAGTGGGGTAGTGCCACATGGACACAGATACAATTCCCCATATATTTCCAACTAGGAATGAGGGTATGAGGAAACCATGGAAATACTATATACTTGAGTTAACATAAATCAGATAGTAGTGGAAGTAATAAATAAAATCAATCACGCAACTAAATAAAAAATAATTAAAAACTCATGACATACCAAATGAAATACAGCCAATCATAAAAGTAGACCTGATATGAAAGATTAAAAATATGGATAAATCTCACACATCAAAATAAAATGTTAATATAACTAAGGATCACATATGGACAATAAGGAACCTCTCAATTCACTCCCCAATATTGAAAACATGACATATCATTCCCATAAACTGATCACTAAGATGATCTAATAACTAAATTTAAGATGAAACCTAATCCAAAAATATAGTACATGGTAGTTTCACATAGAAGGTTATTCCCATGTAGAGTTTGAGTATAAATAGCACTAGGACCCCACCAATATACCCTGGGATAGAAAAAATGGTATAAAATCCAATTTATACCTAATATGAGAATAAAATAATTATCGGAACCAATCCGTTGATATAGATGGTATTATAGCATCACCTTAATGCATAAACATACCTAGTTTAGCCTGTACTAGAGTGAGATAATGTAGCCACAGTCTGAGAATATATGAATGCTCATGTGGTTGTTGAAAATAACCCATCACAGGACTATGGAACTAAAGTCATGAAAATGAATAAAAGGAATCCAGTTCATATTCTAGAGAAATAAAAAGAAAAAATAAGTATGATATTCACTTTTTGATGGGTGGGATATATATCTCCCTCCATGCATTGGATAATGATTTATATATCTCATATATATATAGCTAGAAAAGGGATTAAACCAAGTACAATAAGATGGGGATGGAACGGGGAATGAATTGGTATTAGTAATACATGTCTTGAATTATAACTGAACTCTATTCAATAAATAAATTTATTTACTATGAAGGACTTAGAAGTTATCCTTGATTCATATTTAAATGCTTTTCTATTCTTATGTATATCCCACAAATTCAATGTTGTGTGCCAATGTTATGCTCCCACGGATCATGTTTGTTGATTATATATTGATTCATTTCTTATGAACATATAATTCTTATTACATGACTCATGTTTATGATATTTTAATTTATGGTATGGTTTCAAAATGTTATGATCATGCCACCATAACATTATATAAATTTTATGGTTTTATATCCCCCTCGATTACACATATTAGGCCTCTAAGATCTCCCTTTATTATGTTTACTTTATCTAGCTTATGAAGATATGTATTTTTTATGATATATCTATGATGGGTGCTAGTTATGAAGATCATAGTGGGAGATGATGTTGTTTATTTAGGGTGTATTGTTTATATTTCCACATTTCTGAAGGCACAACAAAATTATGTCACTCAGGCATGTGTTTATATAATATAATGAATATTCATAAAAAATGATGTAATATATATATATATATATGAAAATCCTAGGTCTTTATAATTGGTATAAGATTATTGGATTAGTTAAAATTTTAAATCTTGGATGAGAAATCCTTAATGATATCCTCAAGGACAATTATAAAGAGAAATCTAAATATGTGACAATGTATTAGAAGATTTCTTAGATTTTTTGTAAAGGAGATAGTGAGTGGTTTCCAAAAAATAAAATCAAATTATGGATTCCACAAGTGGATGTGGATCTAGAACAACTATACATAATGGTAAAAGCCCCTGAATGATCGTACTGAGCTCATATTGATTGGGAACTTGTGCACAACAATTGGGCTTACTGGACACCTGGTTTGACACTCCTAGGGGATATGTTTTGGGAATTCAAAAACTCTTTACAAACTATCACGAAGGATTTACATAGTAATTGAATATAAATAAATAGGATAAACATATGGTTTCATGGATTATAGAAAAAGGTTTCATGGATTATAGAAAAAGGTTTCATGGTTTAGAAATCCTATAAGTGTTTTTTATGATTATGTGGTTCCCCACTAAGATTATTGTTTATTACACAATATTTTTTGGTTTTAGTCAATTGTTGGAACTTAATGGAATTGTGTTAATGTTGAGTATAGAGGACAATGAAATGGTCACCTTATGTTGAATTCAAATGTTATGTGAGGTTAATAAAAATTATTGATCCTATGATCAGACAACCTTCTTATCCAATGAATCATGCCCGGATTCTAAATAAAAATAAAACTGGGAACATAAATATGTTGAGACCTTTCATGAGGTAATTTATACCATCTTAAGTGGGTCTTATGATATATAATTTTCTGGATAATGGATTAGTACCATTGAAAATATATTTTTTGTTCTCTTGTGTTTAAAACATGAAAATGTTATTTGGGTTTCTACCATTTGGAATGTGACTAGGGTAAATAGTGGACTTTTATCAAGAATATGAGCTAAAAAAGATGAAGTTAATACCATGGATTGGTTTGAGGTCAAGAACTTTTTTATCAAAAAATACTTTCCTCGTATTCTTTGAACGAATATGGATAAGGAGTTCCTTGAGTTAAAAAAACTAGGATATATCAGTTGGAAGCTGTGAGGATAATTTTACAAGACATTCAATGTACTCTTTTGGTATTATCATACAATATCAGAGTAAGGTTGATCAATAATTCAGTGGATTAAAATCATCTCTCTAAAGTGAATTATCAAAAAGATACTTCAGTGTCTATGAAAAGAATGTTATATTTTCAATGAAGGTGGAAATCGAGATTATAGTTATGTATCAATCTAATGTTTTTGAAAAGAAAATTATACTGGAGTTTAAAGAAAAATATAAAAACAATAGAGAGGATAAGATTTGATTTCCATCATTATCAATGTTTGGGAAGAAACATTGAGAAAAGTTTCTAAAAAGGAATACTACATGTTTTAAATATGAAAGGTAAGGTCATCAGGAAATAAATTTCCAATGTGATGGGCAAAATTTATCAAAAAATGCTAATAGAGAAATATCTAGATAGAAAAAACCTAATGAAATTCAGTTCATATTGTGTTATGGGAATCATTATTGTGTTAACTAGTGACCAACCGTAAGGGTTAATGATGATGACTGACATCAGAAACTGCTTATTCCATGGGACAAGGGGATATCTCATGTGATCACTATTTATGATGAGGGGATGATAATAAAATATAAAAATTTACACATACCATCAACACTAGATCAAATAATTATGTAGTTTACTATGGATCTACCCATTATATACTATTTAAACAAAATTTTATGGGTATCAAGATGAAACCCAAATTAATAAATTTGGAATTATTAGTGAAAATCCAATGTGGTGAAATTGTTAAAACATAATTTTATGACTCCCCACTGGTTGAAAGTTGTGGGAATATACTTCCTTCAAATATTATCATTATTAATTTGGAGTATATTTACTGTCATATTAGGAATGTATTATCATTCTCATTATAAATCACAAATAAATTGTAGAAGAAGGGAAGTGAAATTATAAATTTGAAACCAGCATACGATCATTTATTGATGAGATGATAAGTATGAACTTATGATTTAGATTACATTCATTGTATGTGACTTCATTCATATTTTAAGGGGTACATATATCAAATGGTTTGGTAGAAACTAAACATAGATTATATTTTTATTGTCAATGAATTTTCTGATGTCTTACCAAATGAATTTCCGATTATTCCACCAAAACGTGAAATTATGTTCTCAATAGAACTCATACCTCTTTCCACTCAAATTTCAATGAATCCTTGTAGAATAGCCCTGGTTGAGTTGTAGTAATTAAGAATTAACTCCAGGAAAACCATGACCAGGGATTATTTCTGCCAAGTGTGTCACCTTGTTGTGTACCTATTCATTTTGTTAAAAATATAGATGAATAAATCTGATTATAAATTTATTATTAGGAGATAAACATGATCAGTATTAAGAATATATATCTGATTATCTTGTATTGATGACATTTTTGATCAACTATGCAGACCAAAATACTTTTTGAAGATTGAAATTCAATATTTATATCATCAATTGAGGTTCAATAAAGAGGACATACCCAAGAAGAAATTGTATACATGGTTTGAACACTACCATTATACAGTTATACCATATAGTCTTACTAATTTATGTATTGTCATTAAGGATTTAATGAATATAGTCTTTATAGTTTGCATTCAACAGTTTTTGTTAAAATTTATAGATGATATTCTTTTCTATTCAATGAAAAACTAATAGCATGTATATTAATTGAGAATTGTTCAAAATCCCTTATAGAAATATAAAATATCGGTAAAATTAAATAATTGGGAATTTTTTCTAAAAAAGATTTCATTTTTTGGGTCATATAATCACAAAATAGTGTATATCAGCATATCCATAAATGACAAAGGCCATTGAATTTATCCCCAGACCAAAAAACCTGACTATGATCCGTATATTTCTTGGCATATATAGAAATTATTGATTTATTTTGGTGAAATTTTAATGAATATCTAATACTTTGTCAAATACTAATCTTAAAGGAGATAAGTTCCTTTAGATGGATTATTGTGAAGAAACTTTCAGGGAAATAAAGAGAAGATTAGTCAGCACTCAAGTTCTTAAATTTCCCTATAGTAAATTAGGGGGTTTAATCTATAGTGATTAATCAAAAAAACATTTGTGATGTTTTCTGATGAATAATTAAATGGTTATTGCTTATGACTCACAATAATTGAAGATTCATGAGTAAAATTACCAAACTCATGATTCAAAGTTAGTTGTGTTAATTTTTTTCATTATAGATATGAAAGTGTTATATTTATAGATAAAAGTGTGATATATATATATATCAAACATAAAATATTGAATTCTATATTCACATATAAGGAGTTAAATATTCACCCAAGCATATAGTTAAAGCTAATTAATGATTATGACTGCTAAATAAATTATATCATTGGAAAAGAGACCAAGGTGGGAGATTCTTTGAGTCAAAAGGATTAGGCTTGATTATCCATGATGATGATTAAAAAATATCCAATATTTATGGACTTGAAAAGAATGAATCTGGAAATTCAGAGGGAAGGGTAAAAATATTATCTTAATCAATTTTGTGTTTAGAAATCTTTCCAATTGACTAATTAAAGAGGCACATAATGAAAAAATAGAGATATAAAAAAAGTTAAAAATTTTCCTATGTTTATCCATTGTCGTGATGGAATGAAATGGTTAATGAATCTTGTTTGAATTCCTTCTATACCAAACATTATGAAAGAGTTTTTAGTGGAATCTCACAGCTCATCATTCTCTATTCATCTGAGAAGTATGAACATGAATAAATATTTGAATGAGTACTTATGGTTGGATGACATGAAGAGAGATATCACAGAATTTGTATCTCATTTTATGGTATTCCAAAACATTTGGGATGAATGAAAAGAATATGAGGTGATGTTTCATCCATTACACATACTAGAATGGAAATTGAAAAACACCACCATGGATTTGGTTATTGGACTCCCCAAAACAATTAAATGGAATAATGTTATATAGTTTATAGTCGATCACCGTACTTTTTCATCACACTTCATCTCAATTAGAGAATACATCTCTCTGGATTAGCCTTCAAGTATATATATCACATAAGTGGTAAGGTTTCATAAATTCACACAATCCTTTATATCTGATTAGGATATGAGTTGTACCTCAATGTTGTTTTGAATCTTATAGAAATATCATGATGTAGAGTAGATTTTTAGTATTGTGTATCATCCTCTAAAATATGGTATGTTCAAAAGAATAATTAAAACACTAGAGGATATGTTGACATAATTATCATTGGATTTAAAAGGTGGTTTGGATAAACAAACTTCCACTAGTTGATTTTTCATACAATAATATCTTACAATCAATTATTTATATGGATCCTTATTAATACCTATATGAAAACAAATTTAAAACCCCAACATGCTATAATGAAGTTAGAGAAGGAAAGATTTTGGGACCAATGATAGCTATATAAATGGATGGGAAGGTTAAATACATTCAGAAAAACATTAAAGAATCTCATATTCGATAGAAATTTTATGTTGAAAATTACTAGCATGTTAAATAGTATGAATTTGTTGATAATGTGTTTCTAAAACATTCATCATGAAATATTTTTTTGAGATTCAAGAAGAAAGGTAAACTAATGCGAAGGTATATCTATAGCATCCCAGGTATTTATAGAATAATACATTTTCATTTCTATTATTATTTCTGAATAAAATATTAATTTAACGTTAAAGAGTACATTTTTTCGATAGCGTACTCAACAAACAACAACCGGTTTTTTGAAATATTATGTTTCACACAACTTTGAGTTATACCAAAAAATAATATTATAATATTATAATATTATTATTTTAAATGGTAGTTAACACCTAGCCATTATAATAGAATAAATTAATAGAACTAACTAAAATATGATTATACATGTTTGATAAATGTTTTGCATTTATCCAATATGTTTTATAGTGTTAAAATGAGAATGAATTCAATTTTAAGCGGGAAATACTCTAATATTTTTTAAAGGTTGTTTTACCTCCTTTTGATGGAGAAACCTTTTTACATATAGTTTTTGTCACTTTTATATTATAAATTTGAAAAAATAAATTTTTTATTTATAATAAGAACATCGAAATTTACTGTGAATGAAATTTGTGAATTTTTCGGATAAAATTCATATTTTTATGAATAGTGAAATATAATACATTTTAACTAGAAACTACCATTTAATATAACTTGTTTATATAATAATATTATAATATTAATTGGTTTTAAAGATTATTTGGATTTTAGTTTATATCATTTAATAAAATGTTGGTCATTGGAAGTAATTTCACATTGAAATTGGACATAAACACATGTCAATATTTTGGTAGTTTTTATTGCATAAAAACTTGATTTTTGTTTTGACAATGGGAATTAATTAAAAATTAATTTCTGAAACTTCTGTGTTTTGAATTTTGAAAAATGGATTCAATATTTGGAATTATGAGGTCCAAATTCTGTAAACAGGTACCGTTTATATTTAGACATTATGAATAGTAAGTTCATTAATTATTTTATTTACCATCGTTAAAGGATAAATTTGGTAAATAAGGGTAAACAAACAATATTATAATAATATTAAGCTACCCTAACACATATAATAATCTTATTGGATGAGATTTCACTAACCATGGGAATATTTTGGTCGATTTTGGGAACTCACGGAGCCTCTTGGGAGTGATAATGACATGTTATACTAATTAATGTAATCTAAAGGGAAATATAAAATAAACATGTATCTATTAATAAAAATATATTTATAAGGGGTTATATAAGTGATCATTTAGATTATAAATAGTAATTATAAATATTAAAATATGTCACACATCATGGTATTTAATATATAATTTGTTGACATCAAGTAAATATTTATATATTTATAACATAATGATGATGCAGTGATTACCTTATTAATGAATGATTTACATAAATGAGATTATAAATATTAAAATAAATTTATTTTAAATCTTTTTATGCCACAAACGAATTTTATGGATGAATATGACTTGATAAATTTGAATTATTGATGTTTTCTCTCTCGAAAGAATCATGTTTTTATGGGTTGTTTAAAAAGTCATTATATGGATGGTATAAAAATTGATATAAATGGGTTTTAAAAATAATACTATTTTATTAAAGGATATAATAGTCCCAAATATATAACATTTAGATAAATGAATTATATAATTTTGAACATGTCATTAATGAACCACTTGAGGTTATATTGTAATTTTATAGTAGCTACATTATCCCTATAATATAAATATAAAAGAAGACATGGTAAGTGAAAAATTAGTTTACTAAGGGTTAAAGCTAAAATATAAGGTCAAATTTGGGACCTCGAGTTGTCTAATACCTATTGGTAGAGAGGATTTTGTCCCAGTAGAATTTTACAGCTAAAATAAATGTCTTGGGGAAAATTTGAAATAGAAAATATTTTTATGATAAAAAACTATTTCAATAGATTCTAAAAGTGCCCCTCCTCCCTCTTATAAAAGGGAATCAACTCTACCCATTTAATCACACTTCTCAAGCCCCATGGATCATATAACCTCTACACAAATAGGCTTCTGACATCCCTATATTCCTCCTAGATTCCTAACCTTGAGTAGAAGGAAATTCAAGAAAGCTTGGCTCGAATAAAAATTGAGTTACATGTTTTAAGAGGTAGTGTCTTATCTAAAGATCATTTCCATTATTTTACTTCATCAAAATCTATTGTAATATTATTATTTGATTAAATAAGAACACCAATATCCTCAATATACTAGGATTTTTTTATGATAATTATTTTAACTACCCATATACACACCTCTATCTAATGGATACGAACATAATATTTCTATGTACGGAAAACTACTGCCTCACAGAAGGATGATTATTTGATTTGACCCGACCACCTCTCATAGTGGAACTTATGATGGAAATATATTGATATATGATATATATTATATTTATATTATCTCAACAATAATATAATATTTATTTAAAAACATACCATTCTATTTTTCATGAAGTTTAAATACGATAATTTCATTTTAGAAAGTTCGCACTACCACCCCTTCAAAGTGATATGACTCCTTCATACCATCAATGAAATGTATAAAGGATGGAGTTAATGAACTTATGTAACATATATATCATATTATGTTATAATTTAATTATAATATATCTATGTATAATATAGTTTTCATTTCATTAATATGACAAATAAATGAATGTAGCGTTCATGCGTACATACGGCTTACCATCTCCATGAACGGTGCATTTAATTTGTTATATCCAAATTTTATGGACTATAATAAATAAATATATACTGGATATATATGATATTTAAATTATGAATACTATTATGTCAATAATATACATTTTACCAGATGGACAATTTGTAATTATAATAAGATAATTTTCGACACAAGTACCCAATATCGACAAAACAACCGATATTAAACTAAATAATAATGTAATTTATATAATGTGGTTTTAATTAATATTAAAGAAATAATAAAATTGAAAAAAGTTATTATGAAATTAAAAACTAACTTAAATTTACTATTATGGATGAACATGGAATATATGTGACTAATCAGACTCAATGTAAAGGACTTCATATCAATCTCATTTCATTGAGGCATGTTTTGATAATATATACCTCATCCTTTAACAGTGTGTACAATAAACCCCTATTGACTATTACATTCATTCAAAAGGAATATTTTATCTACAAATCAATTTAGTAAACAAAAAAATTAATGTTTTTAATGTATGCAGTGACAATGTCCTCTCTGCCATCATAATTATTATTTGGCATCCTCTATAAGCCTTAATGTTTTTAAAAGGAAAAGAAATAATTTATTCTCTTTTTGGGTGTTTTGGTATTGAAAATGGTTTTTGAAATGGATTGATTATTTCTATATCATGAAATTATTTTTATAATTGAAATAAAATGTTATTAGTTAAACATTGATATTTGAAATATTTTATGTGTTATTATTATGTAATGATACTTGAACATTTGGCGGGTGGTTACATGATAAACTGATAATGAGTGGTTATGTGATAAACCAAATGATGGGTGGTTACATGATAAACCAAATACTAATTGTTACTTTATAATCTCCAATTAATTGGGTATGAAATTCAACCGTATGGCTATTCCATTTAGTGATATTGTGGAAGTCGACCGTGTGGGTTTTCAATCTAAGTATGTTTATGTCCCAAGATACCTTTATATGTTATATATTGCTTTATATGGTCTTTTTGTAATGTTTTGGTTATAGAAAATGGTATTCATTGAGATTATATTTAGTGAAGTATATTTACCACTTTTTAAAGGTAAAAATTATTACTTTATATCAAAAAATTCATGGTTTTCATGTCATCCTAGGACTAATAGTTTTCTTTCTTTATGTATCCCTTACAACGATTTTTATGTTCATCCCATGTTTTGAAATGTTTTTCACAGGCCATAAAGAAGAATAGATTAAAGGATGGGATCAAAGTAATTTTATGATGTTAAAACATGAAATTAAATCATATTTAATTTTAATGAGTTTATGTTTTATAAAAACGGATATTAAGTAGAAGTATCTACTTATAATATTCAATATTTTACGTATAAGTTATGACCTAAATCAATAAATATCTAAACCTAAAAACATTCTCGATCTGAATAGAAAAAAAATTTATAAACATATCTCAAGACTAAGTAATGTTTAAGGTTGGGGCCTTATAGTTGGTATGAGAGGTCGGTTTAGATAACTTAATGTGTTAGAATATTATTATTAAAATATACATAAAATATTTTTACTTTATGGTCAAATTAAAATGATATAGAATTTTAATATTACCATGTTGCTTTATCTATGATATTTTTGACATGAATGGTTTTCGGTAGAGGAAATAGGGTAGCTTTACTGGGAGGGAATATAGAGTTAAATAACCTTCCAAATCAACCTCTTAAGATAGTCGGAATCGGAACTGAACAATTTGATGCATTACCAGCTTAGTTTACTCAGGCGTTAAATGATGGGGGTGTCTATGAACGAGATCAACTAGACCAACCAAAGAGGAATATGTTGATCATAGAGATTATCATGGGGCAACATCCACAATCATTCAAAGGATCTTCAAACCTTGTGCAAGCTAAATGGTGTATTAATGAATTAGAAAATATTTTTGATGTAATGGTTTGTTTATACAATAAAAAGGATTAAATCCAAAATATATGAGGGCCTAAGGTTCTCATGAGTTCAAAATCTATGATATACAAGTCTTATGTGTTAAAAAGGTAGAAATGAAGTTTTCTTGATGAGCATGTATCAAATGAGAAGAAACAAAAGCAGTGATCAAGTTGGCACGAAATGGGAACAAATTCATCAAAGAAGCCGGGAGGTAAGAAAACCAAATTTCCATCTTGTCAGAAGTGTGTCAAAAAGAATCATGGATAATGTATCTTAATTTATGGAATGTGCTTCTGATGTGGTAAGAATGGTCATTATAACAACCCAATGTTTTATCAATGTAATTCCATTCTATTAATCATTCCATAAAATATAATCGCATTAGGAATCAAAATGAAATGATACTAAATACTATGTGACCATTAAACATAATTTTTCACATTTCATGTTTTGAATTTTGAAAATCTTACATCCATGGTTGCATTCTGAGTGATTTTTGGCATCTAATAGCACAAACATTATTTTTGGTGAATAGTAACATGTCATTATAATTAGTAATGTTAGCCTTATGAATAGTGGAATACCCTAATGAATAGTAACCTTACCTATGATAATATATATATATGATATTTATGTAAAATTATGATGTACCTCGATTTTGGAAAAAGTTAATTAAATGTTTAACAAACTATACTTTTCAATTAAATTATAATTTTATTTAAAAATTAAATTAATCATATATAGAAATATTTTTTTGAAAAATGGACTTCATATTTGGAATCTACATGTCAAATATTATATAGGGTAAATTTTGGTGATTTTTCTAAAATTCTTAAATTTTTGACTAACAGTGAAATACCATAATTTACAAAATAAGCTAAATACACAAATTATAGAGTCATGCATGATTTTATTCTGATGTAAGCCCAATTGGTTTGTATTAACATGATAAAATTACTGCAGTTAGTCCTGGAATACTCACTATTACTTTAAATGTGGAGAAATAATAAATTAAAGAATATTATGTTGAGAAATCCCTTATCTCCTCCACTATAAATACAACCCTTCACACCCTCAATTCCTCACACCTCTCAAGCTTCAAGACATTCCTAAACTCTGCCAAAAAATCATCCATATCCCCTCCCATGTCCAAATAGGTTCTAGTTTCATGAAAATACCAATCTAAGGTTCCTTGAGGAGGATATCAAGAGGAAAACTAAAGGGGTAATTCCCCTCTCTCTTTTCCTTTAATTTCAATTTAATTTCATGTTCATTTATTATTCTCACATCACAAATCTTCATCCACATGGTATTTTATCTTCAGTGTCATAAATATACTAGAATTTTATGATACTAATGGGATATTATATCATCCAACCCCCTTATCATCTTCTTTTTATTTTAGAAAGGAAAACGTTGTTCGTGAGGTGTTAATTTATAACCTTTAAGAACGACGTGTTTTCAATTTCATTTACCTCAATAATAGGTGGTCATGAAACCATTTTTATGGTTGAATAAGATTATTTTATATGTATTGTATCCTATTTAAACATATAGAACTAACTTATCTACTTATTGCTAAATGTTTTGACAAAACAAATTCGTTGTGGTTGAAAAACCACCCAAATTAACGAAAAATGATCATCATTAAATCATATCTAATGATTCATCCACATGGTATATAAAATAATTCATTAAAAGACAATTGAAACCCCTATAATAATATTAATAACATGTAATATCAGTTCTGGATGTTCTCCCATGTTCTATGCAAACATCCATTTATGAATACAAGTGAACCGTTCAAGAAAACCATAAATGTGATCATTTTTATCAAGGTATTTAAAGTCAATAACTCATCCAATGACCTATAAATTAACATAATGAAACCAAAATAAACTCTATTCATTTATAAAATGTTCAATAATTTATAATTAATGAATATAATGTCATTATACAGGACATTAAATTAAATGAAGTGTTCAGATACAAGGTAAGGGGGAAAGCTCAAACCCATATTTCTTTCTTCAGGATCTCCCTATTTCACTCACTTTTTGGTATTGTTATTCCATAAAAATAATTTGTTCATAATTATCTTACCTATTATAGGATATATATGTTATCCATTATATTTTATTCCAAACACAATGTTTTTCAAAAGATCTCTTCTTTCTTGAACACACCTTTTACTTCTCACTAAAGGTTGACAGTTCTAGTAACATGTATGATATTCCCTCTTTACATTGGGAACTTAATGTTTATGAATGTGTTAATATGAGTTTAAACACATTTATTTCCATGGTTATGATTTAAATATGTTCTATTTGAAAATAATGATAATTAAAATGTTATGATGTGATGGGTGCGCCCAGAATTATATAGTATAATACAAATGCTTGAATGTGACAGGTGCGCTTAGAATTATACAATGATCCAATGCATTTGGTAAAGTTATGAACCCCAATATTTAAAGTGAAATGACGTGTGACCATGACTCTATATATTTTCAATAATATGTGTGGTAGTTAACCATTAAGACACGATGTTTTTATATTTTTATGAATTGCCACATTTCATGTTTTTGTTAATGTTTCCTCTCGTGATTTTGAAGATGATGATATGATTATGCTCACCCCATGCTATATTTTTCTTATCTATCCTCTTAGAGGGATTTTATATAACCCTTTTTTATGTATATCCCCCGGTGACTATATTTACTATGGAATGTTCAACTGTCAATAATAAGATAGAGAAGAATGAATTAAATAAATGTTTATGCTAGTTGTTTTAAATGAAATGTTAGGTCCTAGTTTTCCCAAGACACTAAACCTAAAAATCCTTGTGGTGTAATATAATTATATTTGTTTAAATTACAATGAGATAATAGTAATTCAAGAAAATTGTGGGCCTCTATCGTTGGTATCAGAGTCTAGGTATAGTTAATTTGGGAATTAAGATTAGTGAATCCTAGAGAAACCTCTAGCATGAGACTAAGTACAAATATGCAGACAACAAGCCTTACATAGGGATCCCATATGTTATGATTTTAGTTTAAATCATAAAAATGAATAATTTATTCATCATTTTTTAATTTAAGTTTTGTTCAAAACTTTTCTATTTTATAAAATGGTGGTAACCAGGAGAAACCAGGCCAACAACTCGTCGAGGTACAATGCACATATTTCCTGAAGGACATCCCCAATGCTCTAGGAGGTGGATTTAAAAACGTCATGGAGATGATTAAAAAAATATATAATGATATGAAAAATAACCAGAATAAATTAGAACTTCATCCTTCACCAAATAGGGGAAACTGGCTATCAAGTGTTTTATGCGACAACGAACAAAGATGTTTAGTGGATCTTATGATCCACTAGTTGTGGGAAAATTGGTCAAATCCATGGAAAAGATATTTTCTATGCTTCATTGTTTGGAGATAGAGAATATGAAACTATCCATTTATCATCTAGAATGAGAGGACGATCAATGGTGGGATTTCATTAAGAACACCAACCCAAGGGTGGAAATTGAAGAGGTGGAATGGTAAGACTTTAAGATCATGTTTCTTAATAAGAATTTCCCAAGAACACTTCATATGAAGATAGAGAATAATTATTATATATCAAGAAAAAATAAGGATAATATTTCACATTATATGAAGAAAATATCAAAAGGATTGAAAGGTACGCTTCAGGTTTTGATATCATCAATGATAGCCAAATTGATAGATTCATTAGTGGATTAAAATCACACCTTCTAAAGGCTCTTGAAATTCGTGACATTCAATGTTCTAAAGAAGTTGTTCGATATAATCTCAAAGTGAATATAGAGTCTGGAGAATGGCCTCATGGCTATGGTGATATGAAATTAAATATGGAGTTCCAAGACAGAAGATCTAATGGTAAAGGTAGGAAGAGAAGTCAACAACCCACGTGCCAAAAATATGGGATGTTTCATCATGGAAACTGCCTCAAAGGGATGGGGGAATGCATCAAGTTTGGGAAAGAAGGAAACCATGCTCAAGAGTGTCGAAAGGACATGAGAAGGAATGAGAATGTAGTTGACGAAAGGAGAGAACCACCCATGGTTCAATGCTATAACTATAGAGATAAAGGTCACTATACAAGCCATTGCACTAAACCTTGAGTCCTCGAGGTTAATCAGCATCAATAACCCCCAAAGAAAAAAGAAAAATGGATGGATTATTCCATCACTATTATGGTAGTGGAGCAAGATAATGAAGTCATACAAGGTACACTTCCTATTCACTCATGATTTGAAAAAGTAATATTTTATTTTAGTTATACGCATTCTTTTATATATTTCATTTTTTCTAGAACTATAAAATCTAAGCCCCCAACCTTGAAGTACATAAATATTTAAAAACACCAAGTGGTGTAATCCATACAACCCAAGTGTTTAAATCTTCTCCTATTAGCTTCTGTGGGAATATTCTTCTAGAGAATCACATAATACTTCCCTTGGTTGAATTCGACACTATAATGGGAATGTATTGGCTCTCATTATATAGAGGACATATCAACTGTTAAGAAATGGAAATATCTTTTCATATTTAGAACCATCCCATTATCCAATAAAAATGCAAGGATGGTAATGAAAGTCCATTAAAAAATATTACAACTGTGTGGGTGTTGATTCCCAATAAAGAAGAATACCACACCCAAATGGTTGAGTCAATAGAAAGTACCAAACATGAAAAATGCCTATCGTGAGGGATTATAGTGCTTTATTTTCCAAGGAGTTCCTCGGACATCCACTTGATTGTCAGTTGTACATCTTAATAGAACTCATACGCATATCTTAAATTTTCCATAGAGGATGGATCCTATGGAACTGGAGGAGTTAAAGAAGTAGTTGCAAGAGCATCTGGAAAAAGGGTTCATTTCTATAGTGCATCACCTTGGGGTGCGCTGGTGCTCTTTGTGAAGAAGAAGGGTGGAACAATGAGGATGTGTATCGACTATAGTGAACTCCAAAAGATCACCATAAAGAACAAGTATCCTCTTCCATGGATTGATGAATTGTTCGATCAGTTAAGAGGAGCTCAATACTTCTCAAATATGGATCTTTGTTATAAATATAATTTGGAAAAGTTGAGGAAGAAAGATATATAGAATACTGCATTCCATACAAGGTATGGGAAGTTTGAGTTTCTTGTGATTCCATTCGGACTTACAAATGACCCTACAATCTTCATGTATTTGATGAATAATGTCTTTAGACATTACCTCATGAATTTTTTGGTTGTTTTTATCATTGATATTATAATATTATCCAAGAGAAAGAAGTAACATGAGGAAAATATAAGACTTTTGTTGGTGACATTGATAAAGGAGACGTTCTACAAGTTCAATAAATGTGACAATTTGGTGAAGCAAGTTACATTCTTGGGACATATGATCACAGTTGAGGGAATTTTTATGGACCCTTAAAAAAAAGTGATTGAGGAATGGATCAAGCCCTCTTGTGTAATAGAAATCCATAGTTATCATAGATTAACTGGGTACTACTAACGTTTTGTGAGACATTTCTCAAGATTTTCATGCCTTCTAACTATGTTAACAAAGAAAGGGGTAAATTATGTCTGGACAGAAGAATGAGAGGGAATCTTAAAGGAGCTAAATAGAAGGATGATCACTGCACATGTACTCACATTAACGAATAGTGGAGAATGTTCTGTGACATGCAGAGATACTTCAAAAAAATACTTGGGTTGTGTACTCTTGAAAAATGATAATTTGATAGCCTACGCATAAATGAAGTTGAAGACCCATGAGAATTACTACCCAATGCATGATCTAGAGTTGGAAACTGTGATTTTTAACTTTATGGTGAGAAGTGTGACAAATGCACCATCCACAAGATCCTAATGTATATATTCACACAAAATGAGATCAGCATGCATCAAAAGAGATGGTTAGAGCTAATAAAGGATTACAATTTCCCTATTCACTATCATCCTGGAAAAGTAAACAAGGTAGCTGATGCTCTAAGTAGAAAAAAAACCAACTACTATATCCATGTTGAGGATTTAGAAAGACCATATCTTCTTGGATATGAAAATGATGGATTTGGAAATAATAATTCTAGGTGATACATACTACATTTCCCAAATGATTTTTCAACTGTCTATCCAAGATATGATCATTGAGGCACAAAGGGTTTATCTGGAGTTATAAATGGAGGTGAATGCAGTAATGGAAGGGATGTTTTACAAGTTTCATATCGATGATGATGGTGTGATTCATTTTTTAACATGGCTTTGTGTTCCTTCATCACTAATGATAAATAAGGAGCTATGGGATAGTACACATAGCTCAACATTTTCTATCCATCCTGGTAGCAACAAAGTGTGCTGAGATCTCCGAGAACAATTCTAGTGGGATAACATTAAAAAGGAGATTTCTCTATATATATCTAGTAGATTGGTATGTCAGAATGAAAAAGAAGAGTGAAAACCCCCATAAGGATGATTTATCCATTGCCTATACCCATATGAAAATGGTAGAATATTGCTATTTTTTCATGGGTCTTCTGAAGACGTCAACGATAAATAATGCGATATGAGTTTTGGTTGAACGACTCACCAAAACATCCCATATTATCACTATTCGTGAAGAAATCTTAGTTGAACAACTTGAAAAGATATATGTAAAGGATGTTTTGAGACTGTATGGTGTGCCACTCTCGATTTTTTCAAACCATGATACATGGTTCACATCTAAATTCTATAGAAGACTTCAATATTCATTGAGTACTGAATTAAATTTCAGCATGGCCTATCACCACAAACAGATGTCCAATCTAAAAGGAATATAAAGACACATTAAGACATGCTAAGATATTACTCCCTAGAATGAAATGGTGGATGGGATCCGAATATCCCATTGGTTTTGTTCTCATACAATAGTAGCTTCCACTCGAGTATTCGAATGGCTCTATATGAAGCTCTATTTGGAAAGCGATGTATAAATCCATCCTATTGGGATTAAATTGGTGATAGAAAGATACTTTGACATGACCTTGTGCAGGAGATGATAGAGAATGTATAACGCATCTAGAAAAATATAAAATATTCTCAAAGTTGGAAGAATATGTACGTTGACAACCATCAAAGGGACTTGGAGTTCAATGTGGGAGATATATTCTTCCTTCAAATATCACAATGGAGGAGAGTCATGATGTTTGGAAGGAAAGGGAATCTAATCACAAGGTACATTTTACCATTTTAGATCCTTGAACACATAAGAGCTTTGTACTATCATCTTCCACTACCACTGAATACGGATCAATTTCATGATGTGTTTCACATATCACTCTTAATGAAGTACAGACAAGATCGCTCACGTGTACTGAACTCAGAGGTGGAATATATGGAAGATTAACTCACCTACGAGGAGAAAATAGTAGAGATTCTAGACAAGGGATGTGAGGTTATATGCAACAAGACAAACCACCTTGTCAAAGAGTTGTGGTGGACCATAAGTTTAAAGAAACAACTTTCGAACAGGAGAAGGTGAAGAAGGAGAAGTACCCTCACCTGTTTGTGTAAAACAAAATTTCGAGGGAGAAATTTCATACGGGGGGAAGAATGTAATGACCCAATGTTTTATCAATGGAATTCCCATAATTTTATCATGAAGTTAAATATAATCACATTAAAAAACACAATAGAATAATAATAAATACTATGTGACAATTAAACATAATTTCTCCACTTCTATATTTAGAATTTAAAATTTTTGATATAGACAATTGCGTTCAGGGTGATTTTTTGATTATAAAATAACAAACATAATTTTTAGAGAATAGTGATATAAACTTATGAATAGTAATGCTAACCTTATGAATAGTGTAATAAAATAATGAATACAAACCATATCTATGATTTTATATATATGATATTTAATTAAAATTATGATGTACCTATGTTTTAAAAAAGGTAAATAAATGTTATTAAAACTGTATTTTTTAATTAAGATATGCATTTATTTAAAAATTAAATTAATCATATATAGATTATTATTTTGGAAATATGTACTTCAATTTTGGATTCTAAACGTCGAAAAAATATTAGGGTGAATTTTTGGGATTTTTTTGAAATACTCAATTTTTTGAATAGTGAAATACCGTAATTTTCAAAATAAGCTTAAAACACTAATTATAGAGTATTGAATGATGCTATGATGATGTAAGAACTATTGTTTCAGATTCACATGATACAATTACTATAATTAATAAGGGAATACTCACTATTACTTGTCTTTTGGAGAAATAATAAATTAATGAAAATTATATTTAGAAATCGCCTCTATCCTCCACTGTAAATACCACCCTTCGTACCCTCATTTCTTCACAACTCTCAAGCTTTAAGACATGTCTAAACTCTAACCAAACATCTTTAATAGCCCCTACCACGTTAAAAGTGCTTCTGGTATCATCATAAGACCAATCCATGGTGCCTTGAGGAGGATCACAAGAGGATAACTCAAGAGGTAATGGCCCTCACTCTTTTCCTTTAATTTCCCTTAAATTTCAAATTCTTGTATTATTCTCTCATCACATATCTTCATCCAAATAGTACGGTATATTCAGTATCATACATATACTATAATGTTATGATACTAATGGGATATTATATCATCCACCCCCTTCTCTTCCTCTTTTTATTTTAGAAAGGAAAACATTGTTCGTGAAGTGTTAATTTTTCAACTTCAAGAATGACATGTTTTAAATTACCTTTACCCCATTTAGATATAGCCCTTAAACATTTTTTATGGTTAAAACATATTATTTTATATTTATTATATACTATTTAATTTTCTATAACTAATTTCTATAAATATTACTATATTTTTGAACAAAACAAGTTCATTGTGGTCGAAAAACCGCCCGAATTAACCTAAAACAATCATCATTAAATCCGAAAAAATTATTCATCCACATGTTATATATAATAATTAATTATAATATCATTATAAATTTTATAATACCATTAATAACAGTTAATATCTATTTTGTATGTTTATCCATGTTCAACACGAACTTACATTTATGTATACAAGTGAACCGTTCAAGAAAACCATAAAAATGAACACTCTTGAAAAATGTATTTAAACTCGATAACTCATTTAATGAACCATAAAAAAATTATGAAACAAAAATGAAACCTATTCGAGTATAAAAGATTCCATAATTTCTAATTAATGAATATAATTTCATTATATGGGGCATTAAAGAGGAAGAACTGTTCAGGTAAAAGGTAAGGGGAAAATCTCAAACCCAACTTTCTTTCATTGGGATCTCCCTCTTTCACACCATTTTTTGTGTGGTTACTACTTAAAAATAATTTTTTTCATAATTATATTACCAATTATGGGATATAAATTTTATCCAATAGATTTTATGTACAACTCAATGTTTTCTAAAAGAGTTTTTCTTTCAAGAACACACCTTTTACTTCTCACTCGAGGTTGATAGTTCCTCTAACATGTAGTTTATTCCCCCTATATTTTGGGAAACCAAAGTTTATGAATGTGTTATTATGAGATGAAACACATAAATTTCCATGGTTATGATTGATATTTGTTATATGTGGCCAACATGATAATTAAAATGTTATTTTGTGACTAGTGGACCAATAATTATATAGAATAATATGAATGTTTGAATGTGACAGGTGCACCCATAATTATACAGAACTCCAATTAGTTGGGTAATGTTATGAACTTAATGAGTTAAAGATAAATGATTATGAAAATGATGATATATTTGTTCAAAAAAATTTGTGGTAGTTAACAAATATGACACTAAGTTTTTATTTTTTTATGAATTTATATATTTTATATTTTTATGAATATTTCCTATCATGATATTGATGATGATGTTATGGTTATGCTCACCCCATGCTATATTTTTATTATCTATACCCTTTTTAGGATTTTATATCACTAAATTTTGATGTATATCCTCAGCTGAATACATGTACTAAAGAGAGGTAACTTTCCAATAAGAAGATAGAGACGAAGGAATTAAATAAATATTTATACATGATGTTTAAAATGTAATGTTTGGTCTTAGTATTCCCATGACACTAATCTTCTGGATCCTCATGGTGTAACAATTTTATTATTTTATCTTTATAATGATGTAATAGTACTGTATGAAAATGTTGGGTCTTTATATCAATGTTTCGAACTAATTATTTAACATCCCTACTAAATGATATACTAACAGAATTATTTTACTCTTACTAGCACTGGATATACCTGAGGATCAAGAAAATCATCATCCTCTTATTATTATTCATCTCCTATTGATTTGGTTTTAATACTTGTATAAAAATTTGATGTAAATCTTTAAATTTCTTTTAAAACACTAAAAAGTTATTGGCTATGGATCCACAAATCTTCTACAGTCTTGTAATAACAAATCTCAAACCCTTTTCCACTTTCAATAATAACTGTTGAACTTCTATAATATTTTCTTTAAACAATGTGTTGAAGTATTTGATATTTCAATAGGTTAAAGGCAAGTAGAAGTTAACTAAAGTGATTTTTCATCATTTTCCACTGCTAGTGTTGAAATGGGAAAATGATTCCATATATTTTTTAGTGGTATTTCCAAGAACATCTCGAGGTAACAATGAAATCTGGGTTATTAATGATCTATAGAATAAATATTCTCATTTTCATCATATTCTAGAATCTATGTCCCTAGATCAACATTATATATTGTATATTAAAGAATAAATAGGGTTACATGTAGTTACCCTCTCTATTTTATCTGATCATGATCTAAGGTTCACTTATAACTTTTGGAGAAGCCTTCAGAAGTCATTGGGAACTGAACTAATTTTCAGTACAACTTTTTATCCTTAATCAAATGGGTAGTCCAAATGAATGTTTCAAACCATTGAAGATATGATACATGCTTGTTCAATAGATTACCATGGAAGTTGGGACCAACATATTTCTTTAGTGGAGTTTTCTTATAACATCAGTTTTCATTCCAGTATACAGAAGTATCCATTTGAGGCACTATATGGAAATAATTGTCGATCTCCCACATTTTCAGATTAATTAGGGGAAAGGATGTTGATGGGACCTGAATTGGTACAAGAGATGATATAGAAAAGCTCAATTTATTCAGAAGAACGGGAAGATAGAACAGATCAGTCATAAAAGTTATGCAAATAACTAGAGGAATGATCTTTTTTTCATGTTAGGTGATAATGTCTTTCTCAAAGATTCTCTATGGAAAAGTTTGATGCGTTTTGGTAAAAAAGGAATGTTTTGTACGAGGTTCATTGGAGCTTATGAATTCCTAGAGAATGTTTGATCAATTTCCTATAGGGTGGATTTACCTACATTTTTATCCCAGACACATAATTGTTTTCATATTTCAATGATGAGAATGTATATTTCAAATGCATCTAGTGTTTTCAGTCCATATGCTATTTAGTTAGAGAGATTCTTTCATAAGAGTAACAACCAGTAAATATTCTTGACCACAGAGAGAATTTATTAAGGAATAAATTGATTCATTAGGGAAATATTTTTTGGAAGAAACAACAAGTTTAAGAGGCAATTTGGGAATCAAAAAATTTTATGAGAAATAAATAAAGTAACTTTTTTGATATGTAAATAAAATAGCAAGGATGCAATTTCCAAAAAGTGGAATGAGGAATCATCCTAGGTATTTATAGAATAATACCTTTTCATTTCTATTATTATTTACGAATAAAATATTAATTTTATGTTAATAAATACATTTTTTTCTGATAGGGTACTCAACCCACAACAATGGGTTTCATTGAAATTCTATGTTCCACACAACTTTGAGTTATAATAAAAAATATTATATAAATATTTTTATTTTAAATGGTAGTTAACACCTAGAAATTGTAATAGAGAGAATGAACCTAACTATCTAAATTATGATTTTACAATTATTTTAATGTTTTACATTTATCCAATAAATTTTCGAGGCTTAAAAGAAGAATGAATTTAATTTTATGAATGAAATACTCTTATATTTTTAAATGGTTGTTTTACCACTTTTTGATGGAGAACCCATTTTAAATATAGTTATTTTCTCTATTATATGTTATATTTGGCAAAAATAAATTTATTATTTAGATATGGAATATAAAATTTTATTTTGGATGAAATTTTGATGTTTTTATGATAAATTTCATATTTTTATGAATAATGAAAAATACTGCATCTTAATTCAAAACAGTCATTTAATTAAAATTATTTTTATAGGTATATTATAATTATAATTGGTTTTAATGTGTATTTGGATTATATTTTTATCATTAAATATAAATTTTTTCATTTTAAGTAATTTCAAATTGAAATTAGACAATTTTTTTTTAATATTTTAGTAGTTTTTATTTCTTGAAAAAAGTTTTCTTTTTTTCAAACAACCAGAATTAATTTTAAATTAATTACTACAACATCTTTGTTTTTAATTTGGGAAAATGGATTCCATATTTTGAGTCAGGATGTATATCTTTTGTAAATAGGTTCTTTTTATTTTTAGAAATTATGAATACTAAATCTAGAAATTATTTTATTTACCATGGTTAGATGGTAAATCTTATAAATAAGGATAAACAAATAATATTATTATAATATTAAACTACACTAACACATGTCTTAATCCTATTTAATGAGATATTTCTAGCTATGTCCATCCTTTGGTCTATTTTGGGACCCCATGGAGCCACTTGGGAGTGATGATGACATGTTATATTAATCAATTTAATGTAAATGGAAATATAACATAAACATGTATCTTTTAGTAAAACAATTTTTATATGGTGTTATATAAGAGATTTTTTCAACATAAATATTCATTATAAAGATAAAATATTTCATACATCATGGTATTTTATTTATAATTTTTATATATCTAATAAATAAATATATTTATGAAACTATGATAATTTAGTGATTACCTTATTAATGAATGATTTAAATAAATGAGATTATAAATATTAAATTAAATTTATTTTAAAACTTATTAGGACATAAAAGAATTTTATCGATGATTATGCCTTGTTATGTTTTAATTAAGATGTTTTTTTGAAGGAATCATGTTGGTATGGATTTTTTAAAAAGTCATGTTATGGATTGTTTAAAAATTGACATATATGAGTTTTTAAAACAAATAAAATATTATTAAATGATAAAATGGTCCTAAAAATATATTTCCAAACCAAATGAATTAAATAATTTCTATTATGTCTTAAATGAACCTCTTTAGTTTCAATTGTCATTTTATAGTAACTATATTAACCATATAGTATGAATATACAAGAAGACATGGTAAGAGTCAAATTAGTTTACTAAGGGTTAAAGCTAAAAGATAAGGTTATATTTGTGATATAGACTTGTATAAAACCTATTGTTTTAGATTTTTTCTACCAAATTTATCTTAACATTGAAATAAATAACGTTGGAAGCATTTAAAACCTAAAAAATTTTCTAATATAATGATATTTCAATACCTTCATAAAGGGTCTTACCTCCCTCTAATAAATGGGAATCACCTCTACCCATTTAAGCACACCTCTAAAGCCCCTTGGGATTTACAGACTTTTCCCAAATAAGCTCCTAAAATCCCTATGTTCCTCCAAGAAGCCTTACCTTGGAAGAAGGCAATTCAATAAATCATTTTGGCTCAAATCAAAATATAGTTAAATGTTTAAAGAGGATGTGTCTTCTCTAAAGTTCCTTTCCATTATTTTAATTTTTATCTCACTATTATATTCTTATACATTGATTAAATAAAACAAATAGTTTCCAAAATATACAAGGATTTTTTTATGAGAAGTATTACAAATACACATACACACACCTCCATCTAATGCATACGAACATATTATTTCTGTATATGACGAAATGTTGCCTCACAAAACGATGATTGTTCGAATTTCCCCTACCACTTCTTATGGAATAAATTATGATGGAACTATATTAATATATGAGATATATTATATTTATATTTTCTCTATGATACTGTAATTTTTCTTTACAAACATACATTTATTTTTTTCATAATGTGTAAATATGATAATTTCATTTGAGGAAGTGCAGATTACCGCCCCCTCGATGTGATATGCCTCATTCATGCCATACATGGAACATATAAAGGATAGATTTAATGAACTTATGTAACATATATATATCATATTATGTTATAAATGAATTATAACATACCTATTTTTCATTTAGGATTCATTTCTTCAATATTACAAATAAATGAACGTAGCATTCATGTGTACATACGACTTACCGTCTCCAGGAATGATGCATTTAATTTCTTACATCCAATTATTATGGACTATTATAAATACATTTATAATAGATATATATAATATTTAAATCATGAATAATTTTTTTAGATAATTTTATTTTGACCACATTGACAATTTGTAATTGTGACAAGATCATTTTTGACTTAAGTACCCATTAATGACAAAACGACCGATATTAACTTAAATAATTATGTAAATTATATAATGTGTAAAAGTGTGATATAAAATAAAAAATAAACTCAAAAAAATTTCCTATGAAAGTATAAATTTACATAAGTTTATTATTTAGTAAGAACAAGGAACATACATGACGAATCAAACTCAATGTAAGGGACATCGTCTCAATATCCATTCATTACGCCATGTTTTGATAATATAATCCTCATTATTTTACACGGTGTACAATAAACCCCTTTTAATTTTACATTCATTCAAAGGGAATATTTTATATATGATGCATTTTACTAAATGAAAAAATGAATAATTTTAACGTATGTGGAAACAATGACCTCTCTACCCCCCTAATCGTTATTTATATTCCTCTATAAGACTTGATGTTTTTAAAAGGAAATTAAATCCCTTATTACATTTTTTGGTTTTTTGTTAATAAAAATTATTTTTGAAATGGATTGAGTATTTTGATATCTTCAAATTATTTCTTTTGATTTCAAATGAAATATTCATATTCAAACTTTGATATATAAAATATTTTATGTTTTGTGATTATATAATAGTACATAGACATTTGACGGTTGGTATTGTGATAAACCAATGAATGGTGGTTATGTGAAAAACCAAATGACATGTATTTATGTGACAAACCAAGGATGGGTGGTTATGTTATAACCTTCAATTCATTGGGTATGGAAGTCCGCCGTATGGTTATTCTATTTAGTGACATGAGTGAAAGTCGACCTTATGGTTATTCCATTTAAATAGGTTTATGACCCAAGTAACCTTTATATGTTATATGTTTAATTCTATGTGATTGTGTTAATATTTTTGTTACATAAAATGGAAATCAATGAGTTTATATTTAGTGATGTATATTTATTAGTTCTTAAAGGTTAAACGTATTTCTTTATAATAAAATATTCATGGTTTTCATGTTATCCCAAGACTAATAGTTATCTTTATTTATGTATCCCTTACTATGATTTTTATTCCCATACATTGTTTTGAAATGTATTTTAATATAAAAAAATGAATAATATAGTCAATGATGGAATCAAGGAAAATTTATGTTGTTAAAATAGGAAACGATGTCATGTTTCATTTTAATGAGTTTTTGTTTTACAAAAAAGGATAGTGAGTGGAAGTGTTTACTTTTAATATTCAAGAATTTATATATAAGTTATGACCTAATTATCTAGATCTGTAATCATGAAATTATCCTTGGTGTGTATTCAATTTAAATTACCGACTTATCTCAAGATTATGTAATGTTTAAGGCTAGGGTCATATAATATTGGTCCCTTTGAAATTTGTGATCATTTAAGGGTGGTTGACTACCACATGGAACATCCATAGAACATCTATCAAGTCCATGAAATGATCCATTTATCTTTCATAAGTAATTACATACCTAAACCTTCCCATGAACTTAACTTAGAGGTCATACTGCTAGAGAGATATATTTATTATAAGGAAAAACTAGTGGAGACTCTTGATCATATAGAGAAAATTATACAAAACATGACCACTCAAGTAGTATACGTTTTCTACAAAAAAGACCATTTATAGGAATCGATTTGGTAACATGAGTATATGAAGAGGAATAAGTATCCTCATTTTTTGTATTTGAGTGAAAAATTTCATTGGACAAATTTGTTTTAAGGGGGGTTGGAATCCCCATGTTTTTTATGAACTATTTTTTTTCAAATAAATTAAATTTATTTTATGATAGTAATTTATAACTACACTAATTTACCATGCATTACACACAAAAACAAGTTTACGTTATGATTATAAAAACTATCTTAGCATACATTACACACACCAATAAGTTTTTATAAATACATGACATATTATTAACGTGATCAATATGACTTAATCATTAATCAAGTTGATATGAATATTAATAACTAATTTTTAAATTATAAGAATTATAATATTATATAATGTAAAAAAATTTATTATAAAATTCATAGTTTTTAGTAATGCCTTTATATGCTTCAAAATTATTATTTTTTCAAAAATATGTATTCATGACTTATATGAATAATATTAAAAATATTTTTTGAATTTTATTTGAAAATTATTTTTATAAATTTTAATTTAATTATTAAATCATAATTTCAAAATTTTATAGGGTGATTTCTCACAATTCTCCTGGAAAAATTAATTTCATTATAAATTGGGGAAAACAATTAATTTTAACTAAAAACTATCTTTTCAAATAATATAGTGATAATGTTAAATTATATTTGAAATTTGTTTCACAGTATAATTACTTCAATTATACATATATTAATATAATATATATAATAGGAATAAATTTCTCATTGAAATTGGATATAAAAACATTGATTAAATTCGATCATTTTCAATTAAAAAAATACACTTTCTCATTTTGTATGCGGGATTACTTTTTAGTTATTTTTTTTCTATTTTGTGAATTGAATTTGGATAAATCGATTACATATTTTTAAAAAGAATAATATATATTATATAATATTATTAACATAACTTTTGACCATAATGATTATTGGTAACTATTAAAATTAATTAATGTTATTAAGGATAAAATGGGGTTTTGTGAATTACATAAATTTCTATTAAAATTAATTTTAAACATACATATGATTTGTTTTTAATTAATTTAACATCGTATTTATAATAAATTTACTAAATTATCAAATAGATTTATTCAAAATCATGTCCTTAAAGGTTAAATTACGTAGATAAATAAAAAAATTAATGTTACCCTGGTAAAAAAATATAAGGATAAAATTGAGTGAACTTAAAGACTAAAGAATAACATGATAAAAATGTATTTATTTTGTGAGATGGAGATATATCTCAACCAATTAATACATAACCTACCTTATTAAAATATTTTTGATCCACGTGAGGTAAGACTCTCCTTCAAATAGTGGATTATTTTTGTTATTTTAAAAATTCCACTTCTCCCTAATTATAAAATGGAACTCACTGCCCTCACTTATTCACACCTATTAAGACATTTGTCTAAAAAACCACTAAAAATTAACATCCAAAAATACCTCCACTCATCCTAGAATTCTTCGATTGGTCATAAAGACATTATAGGATTTATTGTATGGAAAACCTATGGAATATAACTAAATATGTGGTAATGTTCATTAACAAGCATTTTTTTGTAACATCCTCACCTGGGGTTGACTTAACCCCTACCCCAAGCTAGTCGGTCACTTGGACTCAAGTGTAACTCCTTGTACGTGAGAGGCTACGAAATATTAGTGATGATGTAATGTTGGAATAGTGGGGAGATTATACCCTCATTTCAAAATAGGACAACAAACAAAAAAATACAACAATAGTAGAAGAATAATACTAATAGACCTAATGGATAAAAACATTTAAAAGTGTAAATAACAAACTAAATAATTAAGAAGTGGATGATAGAAAATAATTGAAAAAATGGTTATTAATTAAAAATCCTATAATGCAATGTCTGGTACATGAATGCATGACATGATATAGTATAGAAAGGTAACATGAAAATACATACATGATAAAAAATATTAAAAATAACAAAAAGGATAAAACTACTCCATAAGTAGAATGAGCCATTTCTCTATACCCTTCTCCCAATATCTATCTAAAATTAATCATATCATCAACCAGAAGCATGTAAATTTTCATTAATCATACAAGCATTCATACTATATTCTTGAAAGCCAAGTGTGGCCCGAGTAGGGTGTGAGAAAAAAATATTAGTTGGAAACCACAAATGGTCTCGACATTTAATCTGAATAGTGATTGTTACTCAAAAGTGTGTATGTATAACAAAATAAGTAAAACATTACAAAAATAAACAACTCTTCCACTCAGGTTCCAAAGGGACACCTTATTGCTCTACATGTTTCTGGTCACGGTATGAAATAATGTCTGGTCATGTAACTATATATTTATATTAATAGGAATAATATATATATAGTTTACTTATATATGAAATAAACACATATGAAAAAGTGTGTGTGGATGACTAATGGCCATATACATGGATTACTTGCGATGTACTAGATTGGGGAGTAACTTAGACATCCATAACCAGTCTAACGAGCCGAAAAATCTCATTTAATTTCTTACATACCCTCCATTCCATGAAGAGTTTGGGAATTTATGAAATAACACTTGAGACAGTAAGTGATTCACCATTGAAACTCTCAAATAATGGAACATTGAGCCTCATCCCATAACCCATATATTATCTCTTGGGTGAGACTCCCTAAAATCAACACCCGATGTAAAGGATTATGATGTGCATTGCTCAATAGAAACTATAAAACTGTATCAAACTCTCTATGAGGGTTCATTTTAATTATTACTAGCATGGGGAATTACTTCCCAGCCATCCATTTTATAGATCACATATACCAAAAAGATGCATAATAATTTATAAAATAATATGCACTGAATAACCTCTTACTCATTTCATTATCCTAGACTATAAAAATAGAAATGCATATTCCTGATTTAAACATAACATATGTGGAAACACCTCTCACGTGTTCCTTTTTTCATGTTTAACTATAAACAAAGCATTAATAATCCAAAAGGAGAACTTTTAAAACAAAGGAAAAAATTACTCATCTTATCACCCTTATATTTCATTAATCATGATTAGTTTTTTGCCTAAATAAAAGTAACCACTATGCATAAGCCTTTCCATTTTATAAATTTAATAAATCATAACCAAAAGGCATGGTTTCAGCATCCATTATGAGTCATTACAATTAAACTGATTTCATTAATATAATTTAAGGGAAAGCATATCATCTTTCCGAAATAATCCTAAATGATCAAATTTATTTAACTCATTTAATTAACTAAATCGTGGAAACCCTATTTAAATATTCTTAGTGTCAATTGGAAAGTTTCACGGTCAATAAATTCAATGTATTCCATCATCTTGAATATGATATACTATACAATCCATTGAACTATAAAAAATTTATTTAATTAATCAAATTCATTTAAAGAGTTATAACCATAAAAATTATTCCATTCTATAACAACCAAATCCATTAAATTGTTATGGCCTGAAAATTCAATTCAAAAGGCTCAATGGGTCTTTAAAGATGTGACATTCTTAACAAGGGAATTTCTTACATGGGAAATTCCATGTCCGGGGTATCCAAATATGTGTAAGGGACCCTTAGACCAATCATGAATTGATAATAAAATGTAAATTCAACATAAAAATTATACCAAAGGTATAGAAGGAAAATCATCCCTATTCACATTTCACAAAAGGGGCAATTTCACTTACGACGCCCCTGGGGTGACTATTAAAAAGGAATCCAACCTATAACAAACAAAACAAGGACCAATTGGAATGAAATAAAGAACAACTATTAATTATAAATGAATAGGAAAATCTAACATGAACGCTCAGAAAGGGCCAGCATGTGGAACAACATTATTGCTACGATAAGACAAAACTCAAATGAAAAACAAAGTGGCCACCTACCTCAAGGCTGTAGATGATGCCTCACTCGATATGGGAATAATATTAAAAGAAGGTTCAAAGATATATGAGAAATGCTTTAAAGAAATAAAATTTGAGCATATGAACTTTTTCCAAAATAGTGAAATAGATATAAATGAAAACTGATATTGGGGGTAAGAGACTAGGGGAGCTTATTGAGATAGATCCATTGCTTTTGATGGTTTGATTATCAGACACAAGGAAATAGATCAAGATCAAAAGATAGAATTGGGAGATTCATGTGCTTAAAGAGGATGAATAATCATCTCATCTATTAGTGGGAGGAAGAGAAAAATAGAAATATATTTTAAGGATAAATTAATGGAAAATGTAATTTTACCAAAAATTAGGGGGGCATGGTTTGTCTGCATGGTTTGGATGAACTATGCTACAACCACAGCCCAAGGATTCCATCTAACATGGTTGTTCCATTTGATTTTTCTAAAACTATTTCAAACGTGCGATGAATTGATCATATGTCCTACATAAATAACAATACCCTTGTTGTCTAGGAGCATGGTTTGGCCAAACCGTGCAAATCTCGTGTGAGGAAAATATACTCCCCCTCTTCAGCCACATGGTTTTCTACCAAGAACCACATGGTTTTAGAGAAACAATGTAGACTGATTAGAGTTTTAAAACTCAATATTTTTAGATCCGATGATTATGAAACTCAATTAAATACCAGAGGGACCATTCTGAGGTACAACCAAAAAAACACTTTGAAGTGTTACAACTCATGAAATTACATTCGAAATATCAATTGAAAGAAAATCCCATCCAGTTAACAATAGAATTCGAATTCCTATGGATTTTTTTCTGGTTAAGAAACATGGGTTGTTATAACCTCCCATCCGTAGAACTTTTAATCATTGAGAAGTGTTCAAGAATAAGGAAATCATCAACCTAACTATTAGGGTCATGAAGTACCACTCAAAAGGCCGCATTGCATTTCAAAATTCCGAACTCACCTTCAGGCTCAACATTATCATAAGGAAATTAAGTCATCAAAACCCAATGAAATACAAAAAGAGACATTATAATATCATCATCTCCTAAAATATTTGAAAATGGTGTTCCCCACCATAAGCTTTAATATAATGTGGGGTCCAATTCCAAACCATGATACACAGACCATTTTAATTCCCTAAAAAGAACATCTCACAGTATTATAATGAATCTTCTAAGGTATTTTAATTTAGTAAGGTGAACATGAAGACATTCAAGGACATAATAAGAACCTCATAGAAAACAAATGGTCAAATATTGATTGACTAAACAGAAACAGGTCATCCGTGCTTTCTTTGAAAGGAACTGCCAAAAAATTTAACCACACCTACCATAACCTTATGGAGTGCTAAAAAATGGTTCCCCATCGACCATACACATTAATCAAGAAGGATAATGAGTCGATACACCTCTGTCAAAATATCCTTAAGATGCTCATCAAAGATGGTTGACGTACTATCAACAGAATTAAGATTCTTTATTTTATGGAATCTTGCATTTACCAAGAGCATGTTCACTAAATCCCTTACCTGAATTCCATGTATGTTCCTTGATAAAACAACTACATGACCATTTATTACCATTGTTCCTCAACTGGAACTAGGTTGTAATCCAAATCCAGAATATAGGAATCATTACTCTTTTACAAATTACCTTCAAGCTAGACTACATGCTCGATATGACCATAGATTCATTTAAATTCTGTTGAAAGAAACTACCCAAGGTATTTCATAATACATTTTTACAATGAGATTTTGGTACAAGGGAAAGACATCCACATCAGATAATTGACTAACTCCGGAGAAACATCATCATGGAAATAAAGTAAAAGGATAACAGATGGTGTCTAAAAGTCTTCCAAAGGTGTTCCTATATGGAAACTCAAGTCTAAATTTGAACCAATCAAGCCTCAATAGAAACAAAATTTCTACATTTAAATGCCAATAATATTATCCATACAATCCAAAAACCATTCAAAACATTAGATCCATGTATAATAGAAGTTCTCTGAGTTTATCATGGATGACATCAATAGGGGGTCATTCTCCTCGCTAAGCCGGAGTTCCCTAAGAATACAAGAAGAATGATTGAAAAAATCATTCCATATTAGGATGAAGTCTTCTATGTGGTTATAATCAACCATACACAAACATCAAAAAAGAAATCATTCTAAGTACCACTGTTGACTTCTGTAAATAAGCTTGGCATCACCTACTGATGTGTTTCCCTTAACTGATCACCGTCTATTACCACCCAAGGAAACACATGATCATTTGAGATTGACCACCAAATTAAATTCAAATCAAATGTTGTTTTCTAAACTATTGTATACATATATAACCATAAAAATACCGTACAACCAAGCAGGCACTGACATGATTACACACTTGCAAGATTCAAGGTAATTCGATCAAGCCTGACCATTCCCGATGGTTTTATTTGGGTGTGTTCCTTATACTATGAAGTACACATGTTCACAAGAAGCTATGTGACACTACCCAAGTCAAGAATTTCCAATCCATCAAAAGAAGCAATATACTGGCCACTCATAAGTTTACAAGATCATATTTTCCATAAATTCATGTTTTACACTCCACTAAGTCACACTGATAATGTCATGGAATTTAGCATGAAAATTGAAACCAAATAGACTATAATGTCAAGACACCAAATTCTATCAAAACATATTCTCGAGCATTGGGAAGAATTTAATAATTTTATACCTAGATGACATTACCAAAGAGATGACTTGAGAAATTACTCAGTAGCCCAAGGTTTAGCAATTCAACAAAACTCAACCAGTTCATTTTTCAACATTTGGGAACTTGACGGTATCACATACATAAATTACCATCACCTCAAGGTTTGTAAGAAATGAAGGAATATCCTAGATATTTTCCATACACATATCTTCCCTATAAATTCATGTATTATAAAGACCATTCAGAAACCTAAGTTGACTCCAATTATCTCATGTGACTATAAATTAGACGGACAACCTTTTGAGTAAACCATGGAATGAAAAACAAGGTCACAAGACTTCTTGACTGGTCGACCATTCCCTTTCCATGTCTAGCCTACTGAAAATGAGAATTACAAGATGATCACACACACAATAAATTCCAAGGATCCGAAGACTAGCCATCCAAACAATGGTATCAATTGAAATATATTTGACCTACAAGGGAGGAAAACACTCGAAGGGCACCATATGGAAAAAATTCACCACATTTTACATGACATTCAAGCTCTAAGAGAGATACATTCCTTGGGTTACCCCCTTACTGAACCACACGAATCAACCCTATCACTAGGTCCCGCCAATATAAAAGTCACTAGGCTCATGATCCTATGATTTAATCCATATCTACAAAGGAAATAGAGTACATAAAATGTTCAACATTCTGTTCCATGGAAACTAAAGGGGAAAAGACTTAAACACCCTTACATGGGGGTTCAACTGAACTACACTGGCTAATTTTCAATTTTAAAGTCATTTTATAAATTCAAAACAAAAATTTAATAATTTTAAATATTTTGATACTAAGATCCAAAACAAATTATAAAGAAAAAACACATGTTTAATTAATGAAACATTAAAACACACATAGCACGTTATCACATTATAAACATGTCCCAAATGACCTACTAGGTTTTATTTGTAGATTTTTTAAAGTATAAACACGGATATATAAAGAAAACCAGACCATTATATATAAAAATTAAATTTATTTTATAAATATTATAACCACTTAAAGATTATTTAGAACCATATATATAGGCCAAAAGATGGTTCAAATAATTTGGCTATCTTTTACTATTTTTAAGGCTCCCATACACCATAAATATAAAAAAGAGATCATACAGTACATTAGAAAGATAAATTCTATTAATGAGTCACTTTAATTTTGATTTTCTTCATAATAAAAAATATAAATTATCTAGAATGGTTGAATTAGATGGTTAACAACTTTATAATCTGTAAGGTCCCATACTCCTGATGAACCAAAACATGGAATTCCAGTTGACTCACAACATAACCTATTACAACAAACATGACCAATGGTCCTTGGTTTGACATACCATAGTTGAATACATAAGGAGTCTTATATAATAAAATATATGAAAAACTATTTGTTTAAGGCATTCACTTTAAGTATCAAATATGTTTTATGATCCCTGTAAGAGAATTCAGCAAAATTCATTTCACATTAAACAAACTATAAAGATACAAATGCAATGCATATTGAAAATTAAACATGACATGGTAAGATGCAAGGCATATTATTCATATTATGCCTTTGATGATGTATGGAATTCACTACCTCTTTATATTTGGACTAGGTTAATAAATATCACTCCTGCCTTATCATGATCAATAACATCATAACATAGGTTCATCACCAAATGGTGAAGTCATATCAATTATAAATTGAATTATGACTAATATAAATTTCCTATCCCATTAAATTTGGGATTCCCTATACATGGGTTAGCTACATATTAGAATATGGTCAATTACAAACCCCTTTAACTTATAGCATGTTGTAAATTTCTCAAACAGTATGAAAAATGGAAAAATCAATTCTCTATTACCATATTTTAATGTCCCAAACCTAGGGTTCAATTAAGACATTCCTCGAGCCAGTGGGTCACATGGCCTCAGGCATGGCTCCCTGCATACCAGATCATGTCGTCTAGAAGCAAGGGTTTAATGTTTGTACAGAGGGGAGATTGTACCATCATATGAAAGTAGCATAATGGATACAACAGTAACAAAAAATAGTATTTGAAGCATAATAGATATAACAGATTAATACAAGCAGAAACATAAATAACCAACTTAATATGTAATAATAAGAATATATAACCTACCAGAACAACTGGTAAATAATTCAGTGCCTCTAAGAGAATTTCAAATATTAGAATTCATGGAATTATATAATACAGAAAGGAAACATGATAAAAAAAATAATTCTAAAAAACACTGTTGAAGGGAAAAATGAAAAAAACTGATCCATAAGAATCTTGATCCACTTCCTAGTCCTCATATCCTATGCTCCATAAAAAATAAATCATATCAACAACCAGAATTATGTCACATTCCCTAAATCATACTTGTTGTCAATCAATATTCTCGGCTTCCACGGGTAGCTTGAGTGGGTGTGAGAAATAAATCTCACTAGGCCACCACCAATAGTGTCTATTTGTAATCCAAGTAATGGTCATAACTAAACTGTGTACATGTATATAAATAATTAACAAAACAATAACAAAAAATACCATCTAAATAGGATCCAAAATAACATGAGACGACGCTACCCATTTTAGCCCATGGAAAAAAGGAATGTCTAGTCATGTCACTTCATATCTATATATATCCATTAACAGTAATAATATATATATATTTTAGTTCTATATTGAATCCACCGATATTAATCTATTGTGTATGGATGCATAATGTCCATATACCAAGAATACTAGTGATAGATAGGATCAAAGCATAACTTATACATCCATATCCAATCTAATGAGCATAAAAGATCGTTCAATAGGGAAAATGTCCTATAACACATAAAGAGTGGGAGACGTCATGAAACAACACTTGAGATTCTGAGTGAACTGCAATAGAAACTATCTAAACACAGAATGTATAGAATCATATCATCACCCATATAGTATCACAGGTAAGAGATTCTATGAAATCAACACTTGATGTCGGGGAGAGTGATATACCATGATCAATAGAACCCTTACCGTCTTATTATAACCTCTATAAAGTGAATTTTAATTATAACTATCAAGGGGAATTACCTCCCATCGTTCTCTTCAATATATCCCATATTCATAGAAGAGTCATAATCTTTTATAACATGATACAAAACTAAAAACCTCTTATACATTTCATTATCCAATCCATTATATAAAGAATATAATATTCATGTTTTAATCATAACACATGAGGAAATACTTTTCATTTGTTCTTTCTATCATGTTTAATTATAAAAAATGAATTAAAAATTCAATGAAAATATATAACATAAATCAAAAAATGGAATGATATTATTACCCTTATAAGTCATTAAAAAATATAGTTTTGTTCATATAGTGAAAATTACCCATCAAGCATAAGCATTTCCATTTACTCAATTTAATAAAGCATAATCAAAAGGAATTTTTTACCATCCATTACAATCAATTACAATTACACTGATTGATTCATTTAATGTATGGGAAATAATATAACTGTAACACCCGAGACTTTTATGGGAAATATTTTGTTTTTATGTTATATAAATCATCAAAGGAATCTTTCACTACACACAACACTATCTTGGCTTGCTTTACACGCAACCACGACCTTCCTCGATAGCTTGCATCGTACGCAATACCGAGTTTCACTAAACAATGATATGCTATTAAAATATTAATAAAACTAGCCGTTATGAATAGTACTAACTGAATTTTGAATTTTATAACATTTTAATTCAACTTATACATTTTCTAGAATGAGGTATAAAAGCAAAATCAGTTTTTTTTGAATAAAAGAAATATTTTTCAAAAAATACAGTTTTGCCACCTTTTGATGGTGCACCACATTAAATCTAGTTTTTGACATGTTTATAAGTTCAATTTGACAAAATAAAATTCTTATTTTGAATCAGGGTATAAAAATTTACTTTGGATAAATATTGGATACTTTTCTGATAACTTTCATATTTTGATGAATAGTAAAAATACGCTAATTTTTAATTAAAAACAACTTTTTTCATTGAGATAATTTATATGAAAAAATTATAATATTTAATGGTTTTAAAGTATAAATAGAATATATTTTTACCATTTAATATAATGTATGTAATTATCATTAATTTCACATTGAATTCATAGGCAAAAACATTTCAATCTTTGGAAATGTTTTAACTTCTAAAACCCGTTTTCTTAACAACGGGATTTATTTTAAATTATTTACTGCAACTTATATGTTTTGAATTTTGAAAAATGAATTCCATATTTAGAATCATTGGGTCCAAATTATGTTAATAGTCTACTTTTTATTTTTGGGCGTTATGAATAGTAACTACGGTAAATTTTATTTACCATAGTTAAAGGTAAATCGGGTAATTAAGGGTAAATATAATATTATAAAATTACCTTAACACCTGATAAAATCCTATTGGATGACTAAAAGTATACCCATATCACATAAGGGTCGGATTAGATTCATTTAATGGACATTGTTCCATGAAAATAATTTAATTATTATTAAAACCAAAGAATGGGACAACATGTCACTTTCTTAAATCTTATAAGTATAATAATTTTAATTTGGTGATAAACTTAATGAAACTTGGAACATGAATAGTATCCAGAAAGATAATACAATTATATACATCATATGAATTTATTTAGAATTTTTACGGATTAAATAATTATCATTAATTATGACACAATAGTGATGTTGAAATAATTTTATTAATTAAAATATCAAATAAATGGTTTTACATTTTTTAAAATAAATATTATATGAACTATTTAATGTTCTCGACTAATTTTCTAGATACATATGACATTTTATTAATCTATTAAAGCTTTTAGTTAGAACTTATATTCAGTATATATTTAATTTAAATTCAAATAAATGAATAGTGTCAAAATTGAAACTATTGTTATTTTATAAAAATAACATATTATAAAATTATTTAAAAATCACAAAAATATTTAAAAAATATAAATTAAATTTTATATGGTCTACAATGTCATTAAGTGTCAAATTATGGAAAATTAACAGCACATATGTAATTATTTATAATAATTTAAAATTTAGAATATTATTACCACAAATAAAATTAAATTGATAAATAAGGATAAATCAAGTTGATAATGTTAAAAATAAATTCCTAACATGTCAAAATTTTATTGTATGATGAGATTACAACCCTATCTCATCTAAGCTTCAGATATTAGTCATTTTGGAAGTTTTTATGTGGGGATGGGATTTAATATAAACTAATATTTCTTATATTTCCAAAGGTGCCCCTCTCCTCCCTTATAAAAGGGAACCTCCTCCATCTCTTCCTCACACCAATTTGAGCCTCCAAGATCGGCCAAAACCTACCCATTTCACATCCCCACTTCCTTAGAAACATACTAGAGGTACTGGTATTATCAAAAGACCAACTCTAGTGCCTTCAGGGAAAGTTTAAAGGAGGCACTTCGAGAAAGAGGTAATACCTTCTACCGTTTTCTTCAAGTTCCATTCTTCTTCTACTACCTATTCTTTAGTTTTTTCATTATGAGGTAATAACATCAGTATCACTTATATACTGATATGTTATTATAAATATGAAAAAACCCTATTTCACCTCTTATCCATCCTACGGAAAATGAAATCACCGCGCGTGCTACGTACGGAATATCGTCTCCACGCCGTGGTGTAATCTATTTTCCACCACCACCTTAATTGGATGGGTATAAGGGTGAATGTAATGAATATATATGATTATTGTAAAGTGGTATTGATTCTGAAATTTTATACATACACTCCAATACAATTCCAGGATCATGGGAACGATATCATCGCTCGTGCGTACGTACGGAATACCGTCTCCACGATGTGATGTGATTCGTTCTACATGATCTTCATTGCATAATGAAAATATAAATGAATTGAATGAATGAATATGATATATAATACACTAATACCATTCTAGAAATGAGGTATCTACAACCAAAAGAGAAGAATAAGAATTCATTCGACAAACACGCATAAGAACAAAAAGTAATAAACACCCGAATAACAAGTAGTAATGAAATATTACTAATAAGAAGCTATGAATATGACCATATATGATATCATAAAAATATGTATGATTCTGTAATAATTCAATAACGTTATTTAAATTATTTTACAGGAGGTTCGGACTCTTACGAAGAAAATCGGACCTAAGGTAAGGGAAAATATCACAATCTCATTTTATCTGAGATTGTTTATACTTTGGTATTTACTGGGGTGTATTTTATCATCCACATCCATTTTTCCTCAATATATAATATTATTTCCATCCACCTACAATTGTTTAAATCCAATTTTACCCGTCGGTGAGTTTTTATTAAAAGATATGAAAGGAATATTTTGTCATTTTTCGTACGAGGTACTTTTTGACTTTTCTGACAAAAGTACGAGAAGAATGTTTTTTTAACTTATATGGCATGAATAGATTTTTAAAACATTATTTCCAAGAAGCTTCCTTTACAATTTTTCAAGGTTATTTTTAAACAACTAATTTTATTTTGAAATTGTATGACATGTTAAGAATGGAAAATGTTTTTGAAGTAGAAAGGATATTTTCCTCAAGAATTGAGTTCAAGTGTTTTATCAAAATTATTTTCCATCTAAGATAATATAGGGTTCTATTTCTATGCATATTATTACACTGATTTGATTATGTTGTGATGGAATTATTTTTATGAATTCCTTTATCTTATAGGAATTGTTTGATGATGTCATGATGTTTAAGATTCCCATTTTTATTACATGGGTTATGCAATGATGTATGATTTATGATTTTGTGGCACACATAATAATGGTATCATTATGAGATGGGTGGGACCTATGTCTCCCTCCAATGCATGGGGTAAAGATTTTATATCTCATGAGATAGACATGGCTGGAACGGTAGGTTATACCGGTTCAGTGAAATAGTACTGAAACGAGGAGTGATCTCGGTTCAGAAATGGACTTTGTCCACTAAGATTGTCTTGGCCATGAGTCTTGACTAATAAGAAATTATTCTCTTTGATTATGTGTGTATGCCACAAAGTTTCATGTTTTATGTTATGATTATTGGGATTACATTTCACTATTATAATTTATCCCATATTATGAAATTATGATTTCTTTTGCAGGTTACGATTTCCAAAAGTTATGTTCCTATGATGATAATTCTTTTGTTTACCCTTACTGAGCATTTGAGCTCACCCTTTTGTATGTTTTATTTCCCAGGTTCAGGAAGAAGGTTATTAAGTAGGATATACCAAAAAGGGACTCTAGATATGATGAAATAAATGGGAGGCAAAGTAGATGCTTTATGAACCAGTTGTTTATGTTTCCCAGTTTCAAAAGACTCTATACCTATATGGTCCTTTCATGGTTTTGTTATATGTTGTAATAAGTATGCTTCAATTTTGAAGTATTAACAATGTATGTAAAGTATGGGTCATTATAGTTGGTATCAGAGGAAAGGTATAGTCAACCTTTGGAAACTAGGATGTGAAAGCCTTAGTAAGAACCCCAAGGAAAAGTCTAAGCATATAACACAATCTTAGTGTTTTATAAATGAACATGAATAACCTAGGATAAGACCTTAAGTGTAAAATTTTATTCTAGATTGTGTGGTTTTCCTATTATAATTAGTGTTTCTGACACTATTCTCCTTGGTTTTAGTCAATGGCTGGAACCCAAAGGAACCGTGTTAATGCGAAATGCGACAGGCAATTCAATGATTTTCCCCCAAAGCAACCAAACATTATGGGAGATGGAATTCAAAATCTTGTAGCCATGCTCACACAACTTTTTCAAGCTATGAATCATGCAGGACTTCCAAACGAGCAAAGGATGGAGAAACATTCTGTTTAATCCTTCATGAGGCAGCATCCACCTTCTTTCAGTAGGTCTACTGATCCGTTAGTTACTGAACAATGGATTTGTACTACTGAAAAGATATTTTCAGTTCTAAAATGTTCTGAACATGATAATTTCATCCTATCAGTGTATCGTTAGGAAGGAGATACTGATCAATGGTGGAATCTTATTAATAATACGAGGCAAAGGGATGAAATTGAGTCCATGGAATGGGACGAGATCAAGAACTTATTTTTCAATAAGTACTTCCCTCGTATTCTTCGAACAAAGATGGAGAAAGAGTTTCTTGAGCTGAAGCAAAAGGATGATGAATTTTTTGGTACCTATAAATCAAATTTTACATGACTTGCAAGGTACGCTTCTGGTATTATTATCCAACCTAAGAGTAAGATCGATCGATTCTTTAGTGGCTTAAAAACAAGTCTTCGAAGGGCGTTAGCCATAAGGGACTTAAATAGCTACAAGGAAATTGTTTGATGTGCTCTCAAAGTCGAGATGGAGATTGGAGTAACCCATCAGTCATATGGGTTTGATAAGAAGAGGAAAATGGAATTCAAAGGAAAATCTAAAGAGCACACTGAATAGAAGATGAGCTTTCCGTTATGCTCAAAGTGTGGAAAGAAACATGGAGTGAGTTGTCTTAATGGGACAAGTAAATGTTTCAAATCTGGAAAGGAAGGTCATCTAGAATTTGAATGCCGCAATGATGGGAAGAAGATGTCTAATGATGCAAACAAAGGAACGGACACACAGAATGAACCTACTACACTTCAATGTTTCAAGTGCAAGGAGATGGGGCATTATGCCAATAAATTCCCTAATCCAAGGGTTGTTGATGATGATCGACATCAACAAAATCTTAAGGCTAAAGACAAAGGAAACTCACATGCAATTTCTATCAGCGATGTGGAGTACGATAACGATGTGGTGAAAGGTACAATTACCATCCACTCAAAAGTAGAAAATGTTTTATTTGATTATGGATCCACCCACTCTTTTATTTCTAAATATTTTTCTAACGGTATCACCGTATTACCTCAACAATTAGATGTTGAGTTAGTTGTGAAAACACCTAATGGCACAACAGTTGCATCAAAAGTTTATAATTCTTCCCCGATTGAAGTTTGTGGGAAAGTGCTTCCTGCAAATCATGTGATCCTTCCTATAGTGGAATTTTATATGATTATTGGCATGGAATGGCTTTCATTATATGGAGCACATATCAATTTCCAAATAAGAGAAGTCACATTTCATATTCCAGATCAATCATTGATCGTCTATCGATGCAAGGATGAACATAACCTTCCAGTGGAAATTTCTTCCATCTTATGGGTCTTGATTCCAGTAAATGAGGGTTATTTATCTCAAATGGTTGGTGAGAAACGCACGATTAATAATATTCCCATTGTACGTGAGTTTGATGATGTCTTTCTAGAGGAATTTCTGGGTCTTCCACCAAATCGTGAAGTTGAGTTTTCAATAGAACTCGTACAGGGTGCTTTGCCTATTTCAAATACACCTTATAGAATGGCCCCAATTGAGTGGAAATAATTGAAGAAGAAACTCCAAGATAATCTTGATAAGGGATTCATATGCCCTAGTGCGTCACCATGGGGAGCACCTGTTCTGTTTGTTAAGAAGAAAGATGGATCAATGAGACTCTGCATTGATTTTTAAGAACTTATCAAGATTACTATCAAGAACAAATATCCTCTCCCAGGAATTGATGACATATTTGACCAACTACGCAGAGCTCAATACTTTTCCAAGATTTATCTTCGTTCAGGGTATCATCAATTAAGGGTTAAAAGGGAGGATATACCAAAGACGACTTTCCTTACAAGGTATGGACACTATGAATTTATAGTGATGCCATTTGGTCTTAATAATGCCCCTGCTATCTTCATGGATCTGATGAATAGAGTCTTTAGAGACTACCTTGATCAATTTTTGGTAGTCTTTATAGACGAAATTATTTTCTATTCAAATAGCAAGCAAGAACATGGAGATCAATTGAGAATTATATTGAAGACCCTGAGAAAGCAGAAGCATTATGCCAAATTTACCAAGTGTGAATTTTGGCTTCAAAAATTTGCATTTTTTGGTCACATAATCTCAAAAGAGGGTATATCTGTGGATTTGGAAAAAATAGAGGTTATCGAAAGATGGTCGAGACCAACAACAGTAACCGAGATCCGAAGTTTTATTGGTTTGGCTGGATATTATTGACGTTTTGGGAAATATTTTTCACGATTATCTAATCCACTCAACAGGTTGACTTGAAAAGGAGTTAAGTTTGTTTGGACGGAAGTATGTGAAGAGAATTTCAAGGAGTTGAAAAAAAGGTTATCCAGTGCACCTGTGCTCACACTGCCTTGTAGTGGAAAAAGTTTTGTGATCTATAGTGATGCATCCAAGAAGGGACTGGGATGTGTTCTCATGCAAAATGATATGGTGATAGCTTATGCCTCACGATATTTGAAAATCCATGAGCAAAAATACCCAACTCATGATTTGGAGTTAGCTGCGGTGATCTTTGCATTAATGATTTGGAGGCATTACCTTTATGGTGAAAGGTGTGATATTTATACTAATCATAAAATTTTAAAGTATATTTTCACAAAAAAGGAGATGAATATGCGTCAAAGAAGATGGTTGGAGCTGATTAAGGATTACGACTGCTCAATTCATTTACCACCCTGGGAAAGCAAACAAGGTGGCAGATGCATTAAGTCGACAAGATCGTGCCAGTTTATCCATGATGAGGATCACAAAAGATCCAATATTTATGGATTTACAAAGGATGGATCTTGGAATTATAATGGAAGGGGGAAAATTGTAACTTTCTCAAATGAATGTTCAACCATCTATACATGTAATGATTAAAGAGGCACAGAAAGAAGATATAGAGTTACAAAAGAATGTGAGAAATGTTCTTGAATTCAACCTTGATTGTGATGGGATAATAAAGTTTAGGAATCGGGTTTGTGTTCCTCCCATACCCGAATTGAAGAAGGAGCTGCTGGATGAGGCTCATAGTTCTTCATTCTCTATTCATCCTGGAAGCACGAAGATGTATAGGGACCTGAAAGAGTACTTCTGGTGGGATGGCATGAAAAGAGATGTTGCTGAATATGTCTCTCGATGCTTGGTTTGTCAGCAAGTTAAAGCTGAGAGACAGAAGTCTAAGGGGATGTTACAACCATTACCCATACCCGAATGGAAATGGGAAAACATTACTACGGACTTTGTCACAGGACTTCCTAAAACATCCAAAGGCAATAATGCTATCTGGGTCATAGTTGATCGTCTTACAAAGTCTGCACACTTCATTGCTATTAGAGAGGATTTCTCTCTGGGTCATCTTGCCATGATATATGTAAAGGAAGTGGTAAGATTGCATGGAGTACCACTTTCTATTATATCTGATCGGGATCCGAGATTTACCTCGAAGTTCTGGCGAAGTCTTTAGCATACTCTGGATACAGAGATGAGTTTCAGCACTGCTTATCATCCTTAGACAGACGGTCAGACTGAGAGAAAAATTCAACTCTAGAATATATGTTGAGAGCTTGCTCTATGGATTTCAAAGGTGTTTGGGATCAACACCTACCTTTGGTGGAGTTTTTTTATAATAATAGCTTTCACTCCAGTATTCACATGGCTCCTTATGAAGCTCTCTATGGAATGAAATGCAGGACACCAACTTGCTGGGATGAAGTTGGGGAAAGAAATCTATTAGGACCTGATCTCATTGATGAAATGGAAGAAAAGGTCAGATCTATCCAACAACACATAAGAGCAGCTCAGAGTCGACAGAAACGTTATGCCTACAACCGAAGAAAAGACCTAGAGTTTGAAGTGGGTGATAAAGTGTTCTTACGAATATATCCCTGGAAGAGGGTCATGATATTTGGAAAGAAGGGGAAGTTGAGCCATAGATATATCGGTCCTTTTGAAATATTGGATCGTGTCGGGAAGGTAGATTACCGATTGGCGCTTCCACCGAATCTCCCTCAAGTACACGATGTGTTCCATGTATCTCTCCTGAGAAATTACATACCTAATCCTTCACATGTACTCATCTCGGAAGTTGTACCACTGGAGAAAGATCTTTCTTATGAAGAACAACCGATAGAGATTCTTGATCATAGAGAAAAAGTCCTACGAAACAAGACCACTCTCTTGGTGAATGTTTTATAGAGGAACCACCAATTAGAAGAAGCTACATGGGAGCTTGAGGATATGATGAGGGAGAGGTATCCTCATCTGTTTGTTACAAAGTGACGAATTTCAAGGGAGAAATTCATTTTAAGGGGGGTAGAATGTAACACCCGAGACTTTTATGAGAAATATTTTGTTTTTATGTTATATAAATCATCAAAGGAATCTTTCACTACACATAACACTCGCTTGTCTTGCTTTACACGCAACCACGGTCTTCCTCGATAGCTTGCGTCGTACGCAATACCGAGTTTCACTAAACAATGATATGCTATTAAAATATTATTAAAACTAGCCGTTATGAATAGTAATAAATGAATTTTTAATTTTATAACATTTTAATTCAACTTATACATTTTCTATAATGAGGTATAAAAGCAAAATCAGTTTTTTGTTATAAAAGAAATATTTTTCAAAAAATACAGTTTTGCCGCCTTTTGATGACGCACCCACATTAAATCTAGTTTTGACATGTTTATAAGTTCAATTTGACAAAATAAAATTCTTCTTTTGAATTAGGGTATAAAAATTTACTTTGGATAAATTTTTGATACTTTTCTGACAAGATTCATATTTTGATGAATAGTAAAAATACGCTAATTTTTAATTAAAAACAACTTTTTTCATTGAGATAATTTATATGGATAAATTATAATATTCAATGGTTTTAAAGTATAAATAGAATATATTTTTACCATTTAATATAATGTATTTCATTAGCATTAATTTCACATTGAATTCATAGGTAAAAACATTTCAGTCTTTGGCAATATTTTAACTTCTAAAACTCGTTTTCTTAAAAATGGGATTTATTTTAAATTAATTACTGCAACTTATATGTTTTGAATTTTGAAAAATGGATTCCATATTCAGAATCAGTGGGTCCAAATGATGTTAATAGACTACTTTTTATTTTTGGGCGTTATGAATATTAACTACGGTAAATTTTATTTACCATAGTTAATGGTAAATCGTGTAATTAAGGGTAAATATAAGATTATAAAATTACCCTAACACCTGATAAAATCTTATTGGATGACTAAAAGTATACCCATATAACCTAAGGGTCGGATTATATTTATTTAATGGAATTTTTTCCATGAAAATAATTTAATTATTATTAAAACTAAAGAATGTGACAACATGTCACTTTCTTAAATCATATAAGTATAATAATTTTATTTTGGTGATAAACTTAATGAAACTTCGAACATTAATAGTATACAGAAATATAATACAATTATCTACATCATAGGAATTTATATAGAATTTTTAGGGATTAAATATTTATCATTAATTATGACACAATAGTGATGTTGAAATTATTTTATTAATTAAAATATCAAATAAATGGTTTTAAAAATAATAAAATAAATATTATATGAACTATTTAATTTTCTCCACTACTTTTCTAGATACATATTACATTTTATTAATCTATTAAAGCTTTTATTTCGAACATATTTTCTGTATATATTTTATTTAAATTCAAATAAATGAATAGTGTCAAAATTGACACTATTGTTATTTTATGAAAATAACATATTATAAAATTGTTTAAAATTCACAAAAATATTTAAAAATTATAATTTAAATTTTATATGGTCGAAAATTTCATTAAGTGTCAAATTATGGAAAATTCACAGCACATATGTAATTATTTATAATAATTTAAAATTTAGAATATTATTACCACAAATAAAATAAAATTGATAAATAAGGATAAATGAAGTTGATAATGTTTAAAATAAATTCCTAACATGTCTAAATTTTATTGGTTGATGATATTACAACCCTATCTCATCTAAGCTTCAGATATGAGTCATTTTGGATGTCTTTAAGTGGGGTTGGGATTTAATATAAACTAATATTTCTTATATTTCCAAAGGTGCCCCTCTCCTCCTTCATAAAAGGGCACCTCCTCCCTCTCTTCCTCACACTAATTTGAGCCTTCATGCTCGGACAACCCCTGCCCATTTCACTTTCCCACTTCCTTAGAAACCTACTAGAGTTACTGGTCTTATCAAAAGACCAAATCTAGTGCCTTAAGAGAATGTTTAAAGGAGGCACTTCGAGAAATAGGTAATACCTTCTACCATTTTCTTCAAGTTCCATTCTTCTTCTAATACATCGTCTTTAGTTTTTTCATTATGAGGTAATAACAACAGTATCAATTATATACTGATATGTTATTATAAATATGAAACAACCCTATTTCACCTCTTATCCATCCTACAGAAAACGAAATCACCGCGCGTGCGTACGTATGGAATACCGTCTCCACGCCGTGGTGTAATCTATTTTCCACCAACACCTTAATTGGATGGGTATAAGGGTTAATGTAATGAATATATATGATTATTGTAAAGTGGTATTGATTCTGAAATAGTATACATACACTCCAATACAATTCCACGATCATGGGAACGATATCATCGCTCGTGCATATGTACGGAATACCGTCTCCACGATGTGATGTGATTCGTTCTACATGATCTTAATTGCATAATGATTATATAAATGAATTGAATGAATGAATATGATATATATTACACTAATACCATTCTGGAAATTAGGCATCTATAACCTAAAGAGAAGAATAAGAATTTATTCGACAAACACGCATAAGAACAAAAAGTAATAAACACCCGAATAACAAGTAGTAATGAAATATTACTAATAAGAAGATAAGAATATGACCATATATGATATCATAACAATAATTATGATTCTGTAAAAAGTCAATAACATTATTTAAATCATTATATAGGAGGTTCGTACACTTACGAACCAAATCGGACCTAAGGTAAGGGAAAATATCACAATCTCATTTTATCCGAGATTGTTTATACTTTGGTATTTACTGGGGTGTATTTTATCATCCACATCCATGTTTCATCAATATGTAATGTTATTTCCATACAACTACAATTTTTTAAATCCAATTTTACCCTTGGGTGAGTTTTTAGTAAATGATATGAAAAGAATCTTTTATCGTTTTTCGTACGAGGTACTTTTTGACTTTTCCGACAAAAGTATGGGAAGAATGTTTTTTTTAACTTATACGGCATGAATGGATTTTTAAAACATTGTTTACAAGAATCTTCCTTTACAAGTATTCAAGTTTATTTTTTGAAACTTATTTTAGTTTAAAATTGTATGACATGTTAAGAAAGGAATATGTTTTTGAAGTAGAAAGGATATTTTCCTCAAGAATAGAGTTCAAGTGTTTTATCAAAATTATTTTCCATCTAAGATAATATAGGGTTCTGTTTCTATACCTATTATTACATTGATTTGATTATGTTGTGATGGAATTATTTTTATGAATTCCTTTATCTTATATGAATTTTTTGATGATGTCACGATGTTTAAGATTCCCATTTTTATTACATGGGTAATGCAATGACGTATGATTTATGATTTTGTGGTACACATTAGAATGGTATCATTATGAGATGGGTGGGACCTATATCTCCCTCCAATGCATTGGGTAAAGATTTTATATCTCATGAGATAGACATGGCTGTAAAGGTAGGTTATACCGGTTCAGTGAAACAGTATTGAAACGAGGAGTGAACTCGGTTTAGAAATGGACTTTGTCCACTAAGATATTCTTGTCCATGAGTCTTGACTAATAAGAAATGATTCTCCATGATTATGTGTGTATTCCAAAAAGTTTCATGTTTTAAGTTATAATTATTGGGATTACATTTCAGTATTATGATTTATCCCATATTATGAAATTATGATTTCTTTTGCAAGTTAAGATTTCCGAAAGTTATGTTCTTATGATTTGATTGATATTTATTTTGTTTACCCTTACTGAGAATTTGAGCTCACCCTTTTGTATGTTTTATTTCCCTAGGTCAGGAAGAAGGTTATCAAGTAGGATATGCCAAAAAGGGACTCTATATATGATGAAATAAATGGGAGGCAAAGTAGACACTTTTTGATCCAGTTGTTTATGTTTTCTAGCTTCTAAAGACTCAATACCTATACGGTCCTTTCATGGTTTTGTTATATTTTGTAATAAGTATGCTTCAATTTTGAAGTATTAACAATGTATGTAATGTATGGGTCATTATAATAACCATTCATAAACAATCCCAAATGAAAAAAATCCATTTAACTCATTCATTTTACTAAAATAAGGTAAAACCATTTTTAAATTCAAAGTTTCAATATGAAACTTTTGTTTCAAATTAATTTAAAGGAGGAGATAATCTAGCAAACGTCTTCCTATACAATCCATTTTCCTATAAATAATTCAATAAATTAATAAAAATAGTTTAAATAGGGGCAACCCTATAAGGTCATTCATCCTATTGAAACCAAATGCTTCAAATTTCTATAGAAAGAAAATTTCATTCCAAATGATCAATAGGTCTTTAATCTGGTGACATCTTCAACAAGGGAATTACATACATGGTAAAGTACTAGTATGAGGTGTCCAAACACATGAAAGGGAAAATTGGTTTAATAAATCAATGTAAATATAAGGGAAATCTAACAAAAAATCTAATATTAATGCTAAAGAGGATAATTAGGTACATTAACTTTTCACAAAAAGGGGAAATTTAACATAGCACCCCCTTGGTGTGACCATAAACAAGGAAACCAACCTATAATATAATATAGAAGGGCAAATTGTCATGAATTACCATATAATGGTCAAATATATATATGAAGTACTCAGCATTATAGGAATTATCAACAAAGGTCAAAGTATAGAAAACTTTCACATCTACGAGACAACAAAACTAAATGAGAAAACGACGTGACCACCTACCTCAAGTATATAGACAACACCTCAATCAATATTAGCCTCATATAAAATAATGTTGGAATAGATCTAGGAAATTGTCATGTACATTGAAAATATGGTGAATGGGAATATAACTAAATAATGCAATTGATCTTAATGAAAATGAGATAGTAGGTAAGATAACATGGGATCTTATTGAACTAACCATGAGGGATAGGTACATGGTATGGGAAAACTAAATGATTCCCATGTGGGGAACATCTTCTCCCCCTCTACAACAACATCGTTTTCTTCCAAGAGCTGGTTCATTTTAGATAAACCATTTTCCCTGTTTAAATCATTAAAACCTAAGATTATTTTACTATGATCTCCCAAAACTCAAAAAAACAACTTAGGGAACCATCCAACCCTAAAAATATTCTAAAAATAACACTTTGATGTGTTACAAATCTTATAATTACATTATGAATCTTAGTTCAAACAATGGTCCTTTAAATAAACACAAAAATACATCTTCCTTTGGATTTTCTTCTTGTTCAAAAACATAGGTCGATGGATTTTTTTCTTCATACACCCATTCAATTATTTTTAAATTACGATTATGTACGAAGATAATTATATAACATATAATTATATTTCATTATGTTAATGGTATAACATACAAACATCTCCACTTCCATTGAATAGGTTACGAAATCATTTTTCATGTGTTCAGTTGACAGCTAGATACCGAACTCATATCGTTCATTTTTCCATTACCACCTCTCATGGATAGTTGTAATGATGAATTTTTTATTGAATATGATATTTATGATGTTACTATGAATGTTTAATTGTAATACCACACATAATTTCATTCTTTCCATATGGTGGAAATGTGATAATGTAGTTCTTGTTTATGGCAGACTACCACTTCATGAAGTTCTGTCATTTGGTCACAATTTACATCAAATTGGTTTATCATGGTTTTAATGAACTTATGTGATATATTATAAATCAGTATAATTATTTTATGACAATATATCAAATTATTTTAATTCTATTACTATGAAAAAAAAGGAAAAATACCATTCATGTATTTGTACGACCTACCATCTCCTTGAACGATGCATTTAATTTCATATCACTAAATTTTATGGATTATGTTAAATAAATATATAATGAATATATATGATATTTATTTCATGAATAACATTCCTGAGATGATGAAATAAATATTAATGTAAGAGGACGAAAAATATAATATATCTAGTCATATTCATAAAACAATGTCATTGTTACCAAAAACATAAAATTAAGATGGAATTGATAACAAATAAGTTATGTACTTTGATAGTAAAATCATTTATGGTATGATATATATGAATATGGTTTTTTAATACACATATAAAAAACTTATATTTATTATAAATTAATATTTATTGAGTTTGATAGAATTCAAAATTTAAGGTATTTGAGTTTTTGTCTCAATTGGTCTTCTTTGAGTTATACATTATGTTATGCACATATATACATTATTGAGGTGCATATACAACCACATTAACATGTGATATATTGAATGTATCTATCCTCATGATACTTTATGTTCCATTTCATGTAGTCCCTTCACAGGTATTATGATTCAATGTTACCAAAGTGGTAATTATTTAATGAAACAATCTCATTATTTATCTATATTATTTATTATTATGCTTCCAATGATAAAAAATATGATATATCTCAAAAAAGTCTCATGAATTAAATTTTATTCTATTTATTCATAAGATGTTCATGTTATGGTACAACATTTCCACTATTTAGTACATAATATAATTAAGAAAAAGTTTTTAAGAAAATCCGACTTTCTTTATCTCTTCAATAAAAAAAACATGTCCTTTTAAAACCATGTTCTAAAAAATCAAAAATATTTTAATAATATCTTATGATTTTTAGAAAAAAATAAATATTACCAATGATTAAATTTTTTCAAAAAAATTATAAGGAATCTTCATGTATTTTTTAAACAATTATTGTTTTTCTATTACCATAAATGTGAAAGTAGTCTTCATATTTATGTGTACATATGGAATATAATTTCCCAAATTCATATCCAATCACTAAATCATGGATTCCATTATGTGTTTTCAAAGTAATTTTAAAAGTAAAATTTTTCCAAAATGTTTTATGTTTAAATTTTTTTTTATATGGAAAGGATTTTTCCACAATAAATGTTCTAAATGATCATTTAAAATTAGTTTCCATATAATAAGGAATCCCATGGTGTTAGATATTCCTTAAAATGCTAATAATACAAGTATATGATTCATAATATTTCTCAAAATGGTTAATATTTTGTTTCAAACTATTTATAAAACCATTTTACTTCCACATGTTATACCAGGATGAAATTCTAATGAAACCTTCTTATTTTCACATGTGATTCTATAATGAAATGATTTTAAAACCAATATACTTCCACAGGTTATGATATAAATAAATGTTTTGGATAACCCTAACATTTCATGAATAATAATTTTATAAATGTTTATGATATTGTGTCGCACATAAATATGGTTTTCATTATTTGATTAGTGGGACCTATAACTCCCTCTAATGAATTTGGTAAATATTAATAGAACTAATGATATAAAAGAGGATAGAATGGGGATTGAAATCGTTACAGTAAGAGAATTATACAATACGAATTCAACCCAGTTCTCTTATACCTCGATAGAATGTAGGGTGTAATTTGTTCAGTAATGAAATTTGACCACTTTTATTCCCTTGACGGTTATCCTTAAAAAATATGGAAATGATTTTATATGCCTAAGTGTATGAAAAAATTCAATGTTTTTTCCAATGTTATACTCTTAGGGTTCATGTTCATTGATTACCCATTTATTAATCTCTTATGAACTACCAATCCTTATTCCACAATTCATGCTTATGATCATTGTAATTCATGAAATTGTCTTCAAATATTATGATCACGATATCATACCCTTATGTTCATTCGATTCTTATGTATATCCCTTAATTACCCTTTCTGAGCATCAGAGCTCACCATTTATTAGGACTCTTTCCCCCAGCTTTTGAATATATGTATTACTAATGATATGTACAATTAAGATACACGTTTCAAATATCCAAGTAGGATAATAGGTATTTTTATTTTGTTCATGTGTTTATTATTCCATTTTTTTAAAGGAATAAATCCTCAAGCGTGTGTTTATCTAATTTAATAGCTATTCATAAAAATGATGTAATATATATGTATGTTAAGCCCAGGTTGTTAAAATCTAATAATCATAAACAAACTATATTTGGTGGTCCTAAAAAAAATCATAAATCTGCAATCCTCATCTTCAGGTCCAAATCTATGCCCTGAAATAAATACACCACGAACTTGTCTCGATCATCGTCCAAGAAAAAGTCTGGTACTACCTCTTTTATTCCTCCTTGGTTAATATATCATGAAAGGGTATTTATATATCTCTCTCTAATGTATGGAAACCAAATAGGAAATCTCATTTGAACCCTATTAATTAATGAATTAAATTAAATTATTTAATAAATTATCAAGTCCTACAATGGTCATCCTCCACTAAACATCTGATGATGACTAACTTTATGTTATTTATAGGGTAAAATATACTTCCCAAATTTATGGTTGTCTAAAATTTTTTTATCTAATACTCCATTCAAGATTTTATAAATTATAGCCAAAAAAAATTATTCACATATGATATAGATTTTTTTAATATTTTAAATATCACTTCACTGAGGGTCATTAGGCCCCAAAAATCGATACTGACTCTTCACCCTTATTGAGAAATATTATTATAAATATTAAAATTTATTATATAGAAAAAATAAATTATTTACAATAATGGAATGAGTTAACCCATTAAGCCTAACTAGGAATAATAATCGGTTCCAACCAGGAACCCGGAATGAGGTCTAATTGCCTTGGAAAATGCTACTTGAGTAAATAAAGAAGTTCTAAACAAGAATATTAAATATAGCGAAAAATATTAAAAACACCAAAGGAAATATCACAAAATATTGTTTTTTAAAATGAAACCATTTTATACAAACATTTTAGAATGCATAACAAGGAAAAGAACTAAATACATAGAATGATATTTGAGAGGTAGATACTCTGTACAACCCAACTATTTGAACAATCTCTAGTGGTAAACTCTACCATTCTAATATGATTCTAAAGTCACCATTAAGAACATAAAAACAAAAACATCACAATGTAATGTGGTTGAACCTGACTTGCAAGACAAGACATTATAACCTACAATAAAGATGAATACTATATACCCACTATTGTGAGTATGTGGGGTGTGATCAAAAGTCCAATATGAAACCTCCATAAGTCCATTACATGAAATTTATAATGAACAAATGTCTAACAGTTTGAATGTAATATCATTATATTTTTTACATTTCCTTTAATAAATATTATTATAAACAAATAAGTCCTTATATCTATTCTTAAAACGCATCATATTTGAAACATTCCTCAAATATGGCATACCAAGGCATTGAAATTTAAAAAACAAAACAATCGAATTTTAAAAATTAATCCATTAAAAATCAAGTTAAACATTCCATTTATATTTAAAAAATATCCCATCAAATGGTTCAAAAATCACATATGTAGTAATTTAAATAAATTATAGAGTATGGAAAAAAACTACCCCTTTTACATTAAAATCATTACATACACACATAAAATATTTTTTAAAATGGAAAATGGAACCAATAAGAGAATACCAAAGCATGGAATTTAAAATAAGAATGACCATATTGAAATAAGGAATGCCATTCAACATTAATTCCAAATCATAAGATAGGAAATACAATAATGTAGGATCAAAATAATAAATAAGAAGCTCACATTCCAATAAAAAATAAAGAGGTATAACATAAAATATATATCACAATGAAATACAAATGGAAATAATTAGTGAATAAATGATGTGCATAGGGGGAACCAACTACCATAAGGTTAACGATGATAGAAAATATCACCATAATTTTTGTCAACTAGACTCACTGAAGACACACCAATGAAACATTAATTACTTTAAACCAGGTGATAATATCTTGTTTTTAAATCCTAACTATAAATTCCAACATCCCTTTTATTTCAAATATGTTGACTAGGTTTCCTCATTGATTATCTAATGGATATGATATGATTTCAAGCTGATAATAATCAAGAGTGAATCCTAAATCCCAATTTAAATATAACACAAAAATCAAACATATCCCAGCTATAACACAATCCATTTTTAAATGAGTATGCTTCCCCAGAAAATTAATATGAGTCATAAATCATTAACAATTGGCATGCACATAATAATAAACAGTAGAAGATGAAAAATTATCATTTTATTTAAAAGAGGAGAAACATCTATGAAAATCAAAATTAAAAACCACCTTTGAAAACAATATGTAAATACAAGGGATCCAACCATAATTCCAAATCATTATACGTAAAAAGATTTAAGGAAATCACTATAAAATTTCATAACATAACACATACCATTTAGAATAAAGAAACCCCATTAAATTAACGGCACACCAATACAAAAATGGAACACACTCACTTTAAAAATAAAAATTTTCTAAAAACATCATAACCAGTAATTTTTATTATAAAAAAACATCAATGGAATTTTATTAGACACTTTGGATTTATAAAATATAATTTAAATTAAAATTTCCATTGGACTATAAAATTAAAGAATTTTAGAAAATGTAATACCCCGAAAATATCCTGGAAAACATTTGAAAAAAATAGATAGATATACATACATAATTATTAAAGTTAAAAAGAACATTTAAAATGGAAATATTCTATGTAAAACATTAGTAAAAGTAAATTAACTAGAGGATCCTACGTCAAAACCTGCAACCATGACTCCATTGGTGGAGAACATGAGATTTGGTCTCAATAGATGGACCACAACCCTTAGAAACCAATGTTCTCAAAATTTGGTCACCCCTTGGCAATAATGTAGATAACATGGATAATAAGGTTTTATAATATTTTAGAAATATTTAAAACCTAGAATATAAGGAATGATAATCTCTTACCCTTCCATATAGATGAAAAGAAACCATGAAACAACTCTAAATCCCCCTTGGTAATGCATAAAGAATAGTAGAAAACACTTTAGAGGTTCCTAGGATGGAGAATTTGAGTATGGGGATATTTTGGTAGAATATTAAAATAAAAATCAATTTAAATGACAAAAATAACCAAAACCTATAAGTTTCCATGGTTTACTCACACAGTTTACCAAACTGTGTGGTAATTATGTGATCACTACCATCCAAAAATATAGATGGCACATGGTTCATAGTGTGTGGTTACCCAAAATATGAAACTAATTGTTCATCATAATAAAAGTCCCCATTATCAAAAAAAATTACCCTAGGAAATTCTGATCATAAGATATAAATTAACCATGTAAATATAAACATGAACATGGTATTTTAATGTGTTATAGGACTCAAATGAATTGATTATCAATATAAGAACACCAAATTTTGGGTAAATACTATAGAATATCCATATATGAGTGATAATATCTAAAATCACCCTAGGACTCACAGAAACAGAAATTCTCACTAATAATTCGGTGATCAACACCATCCCATTATGTGAACAGAACCCATCAACCATTTTGCCCATCATTGGGTGGAATCAAAAATATTTTTTGACCAAAATAATCATGGGATCTTTATCAGTACCAACATATGTGACTATAATTACCAAAAATATCCATGATAAATCATATTTAACATATAATCAGTTAGTAAGTCACCATATAAACATGAAATCATATGCCTTACAACCAAGGAACCATTGGTATGCTTCTCAAAAACCGTCAAAACAAAAATTTCATAAACCCAGTATCACTTGATTACGAAGATGGAAACACCCCATAATCTCAGGAATTGATAGTGCATATCCCATCTTATGAGTTATGAATCGTATTGATGAAAATATAATTCATAATACACCCTTAACATCCTCATGATTCTTATTAACCCGATGAACATATAAAATACCATCCCTTTACAAAAAAAATACGTAATGTCACCTCCTTTTATGGTGGATGCAACTAAATTACAGCTACAAAAACCTTAAAATATACCCAATAAATGTTTCAAAATGAATCTTCTAATCTATCCCATAACCATGTAACATCAAAATCAAGCTACCCATAATCGATAGAGATTAACATTAAGATAAGGAAAATCTAGTGAGAGTGGAGAGGAGGTCAAGAAGCTATCTCCAATGTGAAATGACAAAACCCCTTATTTTAATTCTATTTTGACCCTTTAATAAAAATATAAAAAATTATTGGAGATTCATTATGTCATTTCCACAAAATTCATGACGTAATAACCCTAACCATTATAAAATTATGGAATAATCCTTAACATCTCGATATAGAGAACCTCCCTGGGGAAGAACTAAAAAACATGTTTACCATACCGTTGTTGAACACAATTGTGTGAGACTTTTCGTTATTTTACAAATCCCACAACGACATGGGTTTTACTATGTAACATCTAACCATTTCATCATGATAGTTACTATACAAAATTGTAATATCACATTTGTAGACCCCTTTTCTACTGCATGTCCCCACCCTATGGTATAATTTCAAAGAAAAACTAATTCCAACTCCTAAAATGCTAATGTTTACATCTACTACAATGTGAAAAAAACTGGGACAATTAAAATAAAAGAAATCATGAAAAGATTAAACATTTATAACTTACTTAAAAACTAATGGTAATCATAAAAATAAATTCAAATGTTAAATTTCCTCTATATAATTTTGTTTTTGTAATGGATGAAGATATTTTTGTTCTAATTTTTATTCCATACTATTTATAAAATTGTATCAAGTAGGATTAAATAATTTATTGATTCCAATTTAAAAGTTATAAGATCATAAACTAAACATTCCTATGGTTATAGATACATTTGGGTATTATGAGATAATTTTTTAATATGGTAAATTATTATTATAATTTATGTTTTTGAAGGTGTTTTTTCAGATTTTTGTTAACAGTGGGATAAGTTTTATTTCTTTTATATTGAGTATTTTGGGAATGTAATGCCCATTAGAATTATAGGCTTGATTTATAACTATATTAATTAATTAATTTTCAATATCACAAATAAAAATAAAATATTTTCACATAGATATTATTGATATCTTAATACCATGCACAAAACATAGGAAAAATAAAGCCCCTTATGAAATCTGGAACACATGATATATACTGTCACAGAACCGTATGGGATCTTAATCATTATCTATATTTTATATTGTGTCTGAGGACATTCATTCTTAGAAAATATATACCATGGGACACAATAACCAATTATTCTTGGATTGTTCCATACTAAACCTATTTAGTATCTAGTCAATATATGTACTTTGACATAGTCTAAGATACATCTAGTATCTATCATGAATAGTCGTGATCCATATAATATAGGCTATATCAATTAATTCCATATTTTAAAATCACTTTCTCAACCATTCCTCAATCTATTTTAAATCTGGTATCACATTTACAATTGGTAATATGTCATAAATATATTCTACAATGAAAATCAATCATGCTCCCATAAAACCAGTTGAAAACTCAAGACCTGCATCTATTCAAAATGAAACTAAATTATTTTATGGGATTATCAAACTAAATGCCACATGACCTATTATAATTATTTAATAAATAATTTTATATTTGTAAATTGAATACTTTATTATCATTTACTAGGGTAATAATCAATTCTATTTGTGTCATATACACATACTATGGAAGATTCTCATTATGGAATACTATTTTAACATTTGATTTCCAAATATTATAGTCACGGTAAGCTACCATGGAGAGAATAATTTTGACATATTTAAAAATGTAAACTATATAAAATGTTTCATATTAGTCAACGGTTGATATTTTTTAAACCCTTTACCCACAAGCAATACATTATTAAACTTTTCATTGCCTTCATTGACCATCTTTATTTTTAATAACCATTTAAATCATATGGTATTAAAATCATTTAGAAAGTTGATCAAAACATAAATACAGTTCTAATACATATAATTGATCCCAATATTCATGGATTCATTCCATTAGGAAGCTTCTAAGATGTCTACTACTATCTTACAATAGATATGATCATTATTTTTAACCAATAATTATCCATGAATACTAGTGACTAGAGAACCATATCCATCTGGTTCTCTTACCTCTCCAATGATCCAACATTATACTTGTGTTTTAGGGCAAAATTCTTCCATGAGGACCTATAGAATCTATTCTTGTACTAAATCTTATGTAACTTAAACATCAACTTTATCGATGTCAATATTTCTCTGAATATTATTCTTGAGCATGTGCTCCCACAAAATAAATAAGGCCAGTCTTATTGTACTTAATCTTCTTTATAAAGGTCCATATAGGTAACATCATTTTGTTTCATTGGGATTCCAAATAAAGATAAAATTAATTCCACAGTGTTCTAGATGATTTTGATGAGATTTACAAAAAAATCCACATATCCACATCCATAAACATGCGGCAAAAATAGATTCATTCCATTCCATAACATAAAGTTAATACCTTTTGATTCTTTGAAAGGTACTTGATTAAGTATGTATTTCCAAGAATCTGGATCTTCATTTTAGGTATGGATATTAAATTCAGGTTGTTTTTCAAGAAAATGTAAGTTGATTATTTTTTATGTACACATTGCGTAATTATGAGTAAACACCATGTTCCCATGTACTACATAAAATTGTGTAATGGCCATGTAATGGCCTGGTACGTGGCTATGTAGGTGACCGGGTAGACTGCTTAAGGTGGGGTTCAGTTAAGGTTACTACATGGTGGGTAACATTAATGAACACATAGTGTATTATTCTTTTTAATTGATAAATCATAGTAGGGTCGTGTCTTATCCTAGGAAACGTCTTATCCTCTAATTGGTTTTTACATGAGAGTGATGTAATGGCCAAATAACATAAAAAACCCCTCGATTCTCCGCCCAACCTCTCATTGAGGCACCATTGGGTGTGTTGGAATCCCACCGGTGAGTTCAAAAAACCCCAAGATCTTTCGTTCTTGGTTCCTTCAATCCTGTGAGTTATTGAATGTTCATTAATTTTCATTCTTTTGTAGATCTACACTATTTTTGGACGATTCAAGGGTCGACGTTCAAGATTATTTGTCATGCGACATCAAGGTAGGTGGGGTTTTCATTTCTTTGTTCATTAATGACTTATATGTGCTAAATGTGTCACATACCCACGTTTGTGGTATTTTGTGTTTTCAAATTTAACAATGTTTATTTCATGTTATGGCTATGTTGATTGATAAAATGATAGTTGTATATGTGTGTGGTTAAATACCTTGTTTACGAGACACCGCATGCGTGTGTTTACCTTATCTGATCGTTTATGCATGTTTGATCTAGTTTCCCTGTTAGGCTTGCCTTGTATTGTTAGATAGAGTTACTGATTATATGATGTGCTTATGATAATAATTGTGGATGTTTTACCAAGGAAAATTTCACTATGATAGCATCTTGAGGTGGGGTCATTTATGTCTGTTCACCTGTCGTGTGACCAAAGGGCATTGACCGCGAGAGCTTCTAGGTGGTCATTATATTTTATTGATGCTATGTTGGCCAAGGGGAATTGACCATAAGAGCTACCCAAGTGGTTTTGTATAAATGATATTGCTATGTTAGACCAAAGGGGTTACACCATGAGATCTTCATAGAGGGTTGTTATTAAATGATTGTTATTATGTTATCTTAGGGGGATTAGACAATGAGTGTTTTCCCAAAATGTCATGATTTAATAATTGAATGATTGTGACGAGTCTTCCAAGACAAAGCGCAAGCTTGGAAATTGTCATACTTGGCTGTTAAATGGTCTTCTATGATGAATGTTGTTACTATCACACTGGGGATTCAGAAATTATCCAACATCCCATTTTTTAAATGATATTATGGATTAACAATTAATGTTAAATTAATGTAATTGAAAACATCAAGATTTTTTACTTTTGAGTACTTCTAATTTTATTACTTCATTTCTGCATATTGCGTACTATATATATTCACTGACAGTTACGAACAATTATTTTTGTGGTTTCTTTCTGGGATTTTTCTCATACCCTGTTTGAGTCATGCTTTGGACCCAAATAGATTATATGGTTTCGGTTATATATATGGGAAAGATTCATTCTTAATTAGGTACTTGATTGTTGTTGGAGATGGAGAGAATGGGAACAAGATATCGCTTGAGATGATGTTGGAGTTTTCAACTTTTATTTACTTTTGTCTCATTGTAGTATTTCTAGCATTTTTACTTGTCTCTATACTTTCCTAGACACATGTGATATGCATCATTTATATATATGGTCTAGTTTTTATATTACTATCAGTCTTCTGTTTTTTTGTATTGTATTACTGCTTCCTCTATTGTTTAGTATTTACTTTCTGCTATTTATAATCTACCCATGATGGAATAGTTTCCTCATTATCACATCATGTCCCTCACTTAAAGTCGAATACCACTGGCATTTAGGGAAATGCTGTTGAGGTAATGTGACCATCCAGGTTCGGGGATCCTTTGGGTGGCATGCGGAACCGAGACGTTAAAAAGTGGTATTAAATGGGTTTCTCTTATGACTTTCCTTAATATTTGGAGCCTATAGACTGGGATAAGAATAAATATATAGTTGGTAATAAATTTTTATTGGTAGTAGCTAAATGTGTATAGGGAAAAACCATGTTACCTCGAATATTACAATTTATTCGGGTTTTGGAATAGTTACAGTAGATTTGATTTCACCATTAGGTGACACACTTCTTTTTTAATGTTATTATTGATATAATTGTGGTTCTATTTCTACTGAAACCCTAATGATACCAGGGTATTCCATCTCATGCATCATATAGGCACTTGTCAGATATCACATGTCATGCATTATTGTTATTCCATTTATGGTGCATTAATAATTGCATGTTGTTGTGATAGACATTGTTCTATATATGCATGATGTTATGATAGATGTCATGATAGAAAGTCATGCTATTTTGATAGGGTTTTGTAATAATTAAAGTTTCATTTGGATGGATTCCAAGCTTTGGTCCTTGAGGGGTTATGGGCACTCTTGGATCGGAATTGGTGAACCATGTCTGAACTGTAATTGAATTTTGTAAAGTTATAATATTAATATGGATTCAAAAAGTTGATTTTCGGTATTTATGGCCTCTCACGGATTGGAACATTGCATGACTTGGACAATATTTATGTTTTAAGGGTTTCAGAGATTTTTTGGAGGCTTACTGTTTGGAAACCCAGACAACACATCGAGTGATGTTATGAACACATGCCATGTGTTCTTCTATTATGGAGGAGCTGTCTTTTCTTATGTACATGCCATGTACCCTACGTACACCCCATTTAGTGTTTGGCTGTGTGAGTTACTGTGTGAGTAGAGAAATGGGGTTTGTAATCTTTTGGTAGAACACACAGTGTACTATTAGTAAATTCCTTTATGTATTCATCCATGTATCTGATTATGTGACTAATGAAATGGGTGGATGAAACATAGGTTGTACACACCATGTATCGATTATACATGTTGTGTAGTAATCAAACACGTATCTGGTCATGTGACTAACAACACGGGTTAATGGATCTTATGTAGTACTTTCCATGTGTAGAGTGTGCATGTCGTGTAGTGTTACACAAGTTGGGAACCGTGTAGTTCTAGTCATATAGAATAATTTGGATAGGAGGTAATATTATGTAAACACCATGTATTATGAGTAGAACATGTTTTGTAGAGGTGTTACCCAACCATTATTGGCAGAGGTACACATCCATGTTAATGGCTTAAGGGAACATGTCCTGAAGTAGTTATACACGCCGTTTAACCCTAATGTGTAAAACATGAATGATTTCCTTATCCTATTCTGTTCTTGAACTTCTATGTTGTTTTCCTTGAAAATCTTTACCCATGGTGTGCACTTTCCCTTGGAGAGTCATGCCACAAATAAGTCCTCTAGTTTTACTCCTGGTACAGGTCGATGATCAGGAATTGGAAATGGTAGACCATGGACTTCTATAAAATCCTCCTATCATGCCTATCTTGGCACTAGCTATTATACTAGATGCAGTTGCTGATGCACAATTCTGTGAAGGCTTTATGAGGAGGATGTAGACTTTTTAGGGTGCACCACATCATGTCTCAACAATGGAAAAGTTGACTCGGGTGTTCCAGCCACACCATCCTGCCACTTTCTCAGGGTATGGAGGACCATAGGCTTAAAATTCCTAGTTTGAGGCCATGCATTCTATATTCGAGTATCTACAGATGTCTCCTAAGAGGAGGGTGAGTCTCATGATGTTCATCAAATACGATTCCGCCAATAGATGGTGGGATGTAATCAAATAGGAGGGAAATCATTGGGATATGTATTAGGAAGAGTTTCAGAGGACCTTCTATGATTACTTCTTCCCTAAGATGTTGAGGGCTAATGAAGCTTGTACGTTCATGCATTTGGAGTAGGGATCTCATTCGTTGATGTATTTTTCCTCTTGTTTTAAATAGCTTTAGCACTTCACACCTTTTTTTGGAGGTGATGAGTTATCACTAGCTAGACGGTTTGAGGATGGTCTCAAGTATGACATCTGATAATAGGTGAATGTTTTCAGGATTCATTTAGTGACTGCTATAGTAAATCAACTGCTAATTATCAGGCACAAACTGAGGGAGTTAAGAGTTGTGAGCTAGGTTGGTTCTGCATCTAGGGTTGGCACTCTTTCGATAGATATCACGAAGCGCTGTAAGAATATTTCATAGGATGCTTTTTCAGGTATCCATGTGGTGTGCTACTAGTTCAGGAAGAGTGGTCATACAAGACCTCATTACCCAAGAGACCCAGTAGAGTGCCCATCTTATGTCATGACGAGTCATCGTCCATGTTTTTTTGAAGAAGATATCATGAGCAGTGAGTGATATGGGATCTATTATGACTCCTCATTCAGGGGAATGACCACTAGCTTCTTAGTAGTCAAGGAATTAGTGTTTGTCAGGCCAAGGAGGTGGTCATGACTGTGGTAGTCAGATGACATGTTCTCATAAACATCAGGATGGAAAATCTGAGGGTACTCAGGCTGGGTCATGGGGTCGCGGTACAGGTCGGATATTTGCGATGGAACAAACCCAGTAAGAACAGGATCCCAAACCCTCTACGATTAGATTTTTGATTATATTGCCTTAGTTTTAGGTTCTTCCCTATTTAATATAGGGGATTCCTATAGTTTCTTATTCGTTATCATTGTGGATAGCCTGAGGCTCAACAACTTTACTTCTGATAATGTTATGATGAAAGACACTCTGTTATGGATTCTGACGGCTAGTGTACGTCTATAAACGCAATTCCTTATTTATTTTGGTGGGTGTCACTTTATATGGGACCTCTATGTCATAGAGATGACAATATTTGATTTCATTCTCAGAATGGACTGGTTGGTCTCCTTTCAGGACCTTATTTACTACTGTCGTCATAGGGTGATCTTTACCTCACTAGAGGGAGGGTCTTTTCTACAAAATATCTAATGAGATGTCTAGGCGAGCAGAGATGGACCTGAGCATTAGGGTTTGAGAGTAATTACAGTTCAGATTTCAAGTTTATATCTTGATGAAAAGGGTACTTTAGAGATGGGCTTTCTTCCATTAGTGGATCATTTCATATATGTATATACTAAAGAATTTTTAGGTTTACCTCTAGTGAAAGATGCATATTTCTTTATTGAACTTGTTCTAAGAGTGGAAACAGGATCCATTCGTTCATATAGGATGGCTACACTAGAGTTACAGGATCCCAAGAAGCAGTTGGAATGCTTTCATGAAATCTGTTTCATCTAACCAAGTACAGGTCCATGCGTTCTTCCTATCTTTTTGCGACAAAAGATGATAATAAACTTAGAATTTATGTTTATTATTAGAAGCTAAACAATTTTATGGTTAAGAACCTATAACCCATATCAAATATTGATGATCTCATTGATCAGATTTGAGATGACCGGGTGTTCTTGAAGATTGAATTGATATGTAGTTATCATCATTTGTGCCTTAGAACATCAAATATACCTCTTAAAAAATTTCACACCTTGTATGATCTATATGTCTATTTGGTAATACCATTCAGTCTCAGGAACATTATTACAGTTTTCATGTCCCTCATGAAACAAGTGTTCCATCCATACATCGATTATTTTGGGGTTTTTCATTGTGGATGATTTCTTGTTGTACTCTCACACAAAACAAGATCATGCCATCTATCTTGAGTCCATATTATGTACACTAAAGGATCATCAATTATATGCTAAGCTATCAAAATGAAACTTTTGGAACGAAAAAATTCACTCCTTAGGTCATGTCAACTCACATACATGAGTATTAGGAAACCCAGAGAATGTGAAAGAGGTAGTTTTTTGGGATCAAGTGGAGAATGTGTTTGAGGTATGGAGTCTTATGGGGATATCTGGTTACTAAATATGCTTTATATAAGACATTTCACACTTTTAATAGCCATTGAAGGGCCTGACTAAGAAGGGTGTGAAGTACTTCTGGACAGATTCTTATGATTCAGCCTTTCCAAAGCTGAAAGAGAGATTGAATTCAGCACAGATACAGATTCTTTAGGAGCATAGAAATATTTTCACCATTTAATATGAAGCCCCAGGTATCAGGCTGAGAGAATTTCCTATGTAGAGTGAATGATTCATTGCATATGGGTCTTGGCAGTAGAGGCCATATTAGAGGAATTACCAAATGCACGGTCTCGAGTTGGATGCAATTGTGAAGGCTTTGTGTTGTTGGAGACATTATATTTTGGGATAGAATTTTATGTTATAAAATGATCAAAAAGCCTCAGGTATATATTTACTCATCATGATCTTAATTTGATACAATGAAAGTGGGTTAAGTACCTTTGGTCTTTTGACTTTTTGATTTCCTACACATTGGGAAAAGGAAACGCAATGGCTGAGGTGTTGAGCAAAAGGACTCAGATACATGCAGTTCAGATTAAGAATGCATAATCCTTTTGGAGAGTGTGTTAGGTGACGACCCCACTCCTAGATGGACCATATTCATGGATAAGTATTTTCATTTTCATGGGAGTGTATGGGAGTCAGTAGACATACGTGAGGACCTGTTGCCAGATTTTTATACCTATGTACGGGCAGTTCATCCTTGTGTCACCATGATTTTTTGAGATTTACATCATCGGAATTGGTGGAGAAGCATGAAAAGGGATATTGCTAGATTTTTTATGATATAGCCCACCAGTTATCAAGTGAAGGAGGAGAATCAGCAACCAGTATGTCTATTACAATAGTTACCCATTACTCAGTGGAATTGAAATGATGTCACGATGGATTTCATGATAGGTTTACAAATTTCACCTAATAAATGATTCTATTTTGGTTGTTATCGATAGTATCACGAAGGTTTCATGATCCCTACTGATTATGTAAAGCTTTAGTGTTGATGATCTAGGGAGGTTGTACATATGATATTGTATACCTTTTTTGGGGTTCCACACTCTATCATTTCAGACAGGGTTGCCCGGTTTGCTTCATGTGTCTGTCCGGGACAACTAAGGGATTTGGGAACATCGGTACTTCTGAGTACAACATTCCATCCCTAGAAATATTGCCCGTCCAAGTGCACAATTCAGGTTTTGGAGGACATGATTCCAGCATTGGTCCTAGATTTTGAGGGCTCTTGAGAGAGAAACATACCCCTAGTGGAGTTTTACTACAATAACAGTTTTTAGGAAATGATTTAGATGGAAGATTATGAGCCTTTGTATGGTATTCCATTCCGATCACCTCTATGTTGGATGGAGGTAAGATAGGTAGCTATTTTAGGACCTCATCTTTTCAAGGAGACTGTAAAGCAAGTGGAGTTGATTAAGAAGCGTATGAATACTGTACATTATTAAAAAAATCTTATGTTGATTGATGGAGATGACATCTAATGTTTGATTTCAGAGATCATTTTTTCATACAAGTCAAACAGAGGTTATGAGATATGATGAATTGGATACATCGAAATATTTAACTGAGATATTTCAGCTCGTTTAAGGTTTTGGAGTGAGTTGGGAAGGTTTCCTATTAGTTGTAGTTACCTCAGAGGTATTGGGCTATGCATGATGTCATTCATGTTTCCCAGCTATGATGTTAATTTTCAGTCCCGTCTCATGTTTTTTATCCTGATGAGGTTGAGTTGGAGGTGTTTTCATCCTTTGAGGGGCACCCTGTTTGGATTGTGGATCACAACACTAAGGTTCTCGGCGACACGTCTGTTTCATTGTTATGGGTTTTGTGGAAGTACAAGCGAGTACAAGATGGTTCTTGGGAGAGGGATTCTGATGTACAATCCTAGTTTCATGTGTTGGTTGAAGTTTCTTCCTCACAACCCTTGGAAGGGAAATTCAGGGTTGAATTTCATTATGGGTGGAATTTTTTTAAGAACCCACATCTTCTTTTCAGGTATGGATCATAAATACGGGTTGTTTTTTAATAAAATTAATGAAAGTTAAACATTTTATAAGTACCCACCATATAACTGGGTACTGTGTTCTGACATGTACTTGGTGTGTAATGGTTGAGTACATGGCCATGTATGTGAACTGGGAGACCACTTAAGGTGGGGTCCGGCTAAGGCTACTACACAGAGTGTACCTTTAATGAAAACACTATGTAGTTTTCTTTTTAATTTATAAACTATAGTATGGTCACACCTCACCCCCGGTATCAACTTCGTCTCTTCATGGTTCGTATAATAGAGCGACAGAATGACTGAAGAAATTCAAACCCCTCCTTATTCTCTATCCGACCTCCGACTAAGACTCTGTCGGGGGCATTGGAATCCCACCGATGAGTTCTCAAAATATGTAGAGATTTTATTCTTGATTCCTCCTCTCTCATGAATTATTCATGTTTGATAATTTTTCATCATTTGGTAGATCTATGCCATTTTAGGTAGATTCGAGGTCCAACGTTCATGATTATTGATCGTGCGACATCAAGGTAGGTTTTTTATGCCATTCATTGTTCGTCTTTGGATTATATGATCTGAAAGTTTTATATAATCATGTTTGTGGAATTATCTGTTATGAAATTCAACCCTATTTATTTCCTAGTATAGTTTAGTTAATTGATAAAAGTGAAGTAGTATATGTGTAAGGATAAATACCCCGGTTAAGGGACATCCCAGAGGTGTGTTTCACTTGTTTGTCCATTTATGGACGTTTGTTCTATGTTTATTGTTAGGTTTTAATTTTCTACCATGAGTTGCTTTGTTAGATTGGAGTAACTGATTATATGATATATATGTGATATGTATTGTGGGAGTCTGACCAAGGTAAATTTTACTGTGATAGCTTTTTGAGGTAGGGTCATTTATGAATTTTCTACAATTTTGTGGCCAAAGGGAATTGACTGTGAGAGCTACTAGGTGGTCGTCCAACTAGGGTTTATACTGTGGGAGCATTCCAAGGTGGTTGTTTTTAATTTTTTGATAGTATGTTAGACCCTATGTCATTGAACATGGGAGCTTCAAGGTGGTCCTTATATTTTATTGATGATATGTTGACCAAGGGGTATTGACTGTGAGAGCTTCCCAGGTGGTAATTTGTAAATGATACTGATAAGTTAGATTAAAGGGTTTAGATCATGAGAGATTACCAGATGGTCATTATTAAATGATTTTTTTTATGTTAAACTAATTTTATTAGACTGTGAGAATAGTTCCAAAGGGTCATGATTGAATAATTGAGTGATTGTGATGAGTATGCCAAGCCAAAGTAAAACCTTTAACTCAGTATTACTAGATTTTTAGATGGTCTTCTGAGATTTTTGTTTTTACTATCACATAGAGGATATAGAGATTATGCTATATCCCAAGGTTTAAATGATTCATTGGATGAATACTGAATGTTAAAAATAGAGTTATTGAAAAATATACGATTTTTTACTTTTGTGTACATCCTAGTTGATTACTTCAATTTTTAATATTTCTAGCTATATATATTCACTTATAGTTTGGAATAAATATTTGGGCGGTTTCGTGCTAGGATTCACTTCACACACTATTTGGGTCATGGTTTGGACCCAAAAAGATTATAGGGTTTCATGTATTTATAAGGGACAACTTTCTTCTTTATCAAGTACACGATATCGGTTGGATATGGAGAGCATGTGACCAAGCTGAGGCATGGGAAGCTGTTGGAGATTACTGATTTTCCATAATTTAGATTTAGTATTGAATTTACATCATTTTTACTTGTTTTCCTTCTTTCATTGACCCATCTAACCTACATCATATATATATATATATATCCAAGTTGTTATATTACTATCAGTCTTCTCCTCTTTATTTTTGTAATATGGTATTAGTTCTTCTAATACTGTTTACTATTTTTATTCCGATTTATATACTCTTCCAATGAGGGAATATTTTTCCCATTATCATGTTGTGGTCCTCTCTTCTAGTCGGCAGCCCTTAGCATTTGAAAAAATGTGCTTCTGGTCATGTGGCCAACCAGGTTTGGGGAACCATTAGAATGCACTGGGAAGCGAGACATTATAGTATGATTCCATCAGTTATGAATATCCCAATATGACAATAGAATACTTGACTGACTATTCATTAACCTTACTACGTCCAATATTGTATGGTTCCTCCTCTCACTAATATCATTCTACTATGTATTATAAGGTGTAATGAGTTGTGATAAAATCTCATAATGCTATGGAATGTTAATAACATCTTAATAAATATATTCACACCCTCAGTATGATCAATGTTCATTTATCTTTTTTAAAATTCTAATTCCAAACTGAATTCTTGAATAGCATGAAAATCTCAGAGGATTTTTACTTGTACCTAATCTATTAGATATAACTATCCCTCATGGAGTCATCTTTAAATGTAATAATTCATGATAGTTCATATATAGATTATACTTAAAAAGGTCTACACACATCACTATGCATCAATTTTAGAATCTAATTGGCCCATTCACCTTGACCACCAAATGCATGTTTGGTTATCTTTCCTTGTAAAAACACATTTCATCCTATAAGTTTCTTAATCTAAAAAATAGGATAAAAAACCTTCTTGAAATGGAATTTTTAAATTCATCTCGTTTATGTGACCATGAAAGTGATTCCACAACTAGATGTTATATGATTCATGTGTATTTATTTTATAAGAAATATCTAATATTTTTATTAATAATCCAATATGTAATGAAATCTATACAACTATTCAACAGAATTACATATCTTAACATTATAAATGTTTAAAATCTTATTTACAATATGTAATATTAATCCATCTATATATATGTACAAAATACAAATGATTATCTTTTTAAAACTAGAAACATAAAAAAATTTAAAAAATTATCTTATTTGAAACATGAGATGATATTCTCCAATGGATAGAGAATCCTTCCTCACTCCATTATAAGCATGTAGATCCACACCACCAATTTCAACCTTCTAAATTTTACTTGGTTACAATATTTGGATTCAAATGTGAACACCATATGTAGTGTCTAATACCCCAATTGTAGATATAGAATGATTATATTCGATAAGAATGCACCTGCATCATTCACTTTATTATCTAGCTATGTGTAGTATCACTAATAGGGACCCTGCTTACCACATGAAAAACATACCACATTCTATTAATTTCATTTCCTTTAGAGCTTCTTATTCTTAGAATAATGAGTCTCCATTTATTTAAACATTCAATGCTTCCTCAACCATTTTTCCTTATTAATCATTTTCTAATTCACCAAATAAAATATAGGCTTGTTACTCTCAATGTCTATATCAACTTATTGATTAACAGTAATATGTTTGGATAGTTTCTACACAATCTTGTTCATATTATAATTCAAAATAAAACAAGATAAATTTTGGGTAGTGATGACATAATGAGTTCTATGAACAACACATTAGAGATCTCAAAACCCAATGTGTCAAGAACCCAATGTATAAAACTATATTGAATACCTGTGGAACTACTAGAACAAACTATCTAATATTTCATATTACGATTTCATTAGAGATCTCATATATTTTTGATCTATCATTTTCATTATAGAGATCTTAAAGGATAGAAATGATGTTATATGCACCGGTATTTTTATTTTAACTTTAGAATATAATTATACATAGAGGATAGAATGAAACATTGGACATTCATTACATCATCCAAAAGAATATGATAAATATATAAATGTTCTTTACCATCCAATATGGAATTTGAATTATGAAGTATGGTTTCTACCATGTATAATTTTGATTAATAGTGTAGTATAATTCATAAGCTTCTATTCCATTATTGGAAGTTTACATCATTGAAAAGGTTATAATAATTTAGTATGGATCGAACTGATATTTTTAAAGTAGTTTTACATCCCATTTCAATAAATTAAGATCATATTACCAGTACATGATTTTTTAAAAAATTATATCAATAAATTTAATTTTAATTAAATTCAAATAGTGTGCAGCTTTTTTGTCAAAACCTAATAGCTGTCACCATAAGTTATATAATATCGTGTCTCTAAGATATTATTTTTGAAAGGATCCATGTTGCCATTATGATAACCCATACATGGGACTGAAAACATAATTAAAGTGTCAATGTTAGGTGTAACATTCCAACTACAGTATCATATGGTTCCTTGATCAATTGATTGGACTCCCCAATCCTAAAATCCTGGTTAAACATTTCATCAACCCTTTCCTCTCAATTAAACAATTTCTTTTTTGGTTAGTCAACCCTTTATTTGAAGAATGTTAAGGCAACCAAAAACATTAATAAAAAAAGATCCATGATAATTGAAAGTACTAAAACATGGTTTGATCATGAACTTTGAACTATGAGATCTATTGAAACATTAGTATTAAATGACACTATTGAAATTATATTTTAGTTGATTGATTTTTATTCTTATGTATAAAAGATTATTTTTTATTATTCACATGCCTTGTTAATTTTTAGTGAATTTTACTTTAGCAATTAACCATGTATGATAACTATTATATACAATTAGGTTCTATTTTATTTCATGTCATGTTATTGTTATATAATTTATCAGGTAATTACATAGTATCCATGATATGTAAATTTCATACATATATTTTTGGTTGTTTATAAGATGGATTTTTGTAACATAAATAATATTCTAACCAATGTTTGGGCAATTTATCATGCTTTCTGATTTTTGATATGATATAACTAATATTTGGAAAATGAATAGAAAATATTTGAATTTGGGTACCAAAAGTCATTTCATGCAAATGTATGACTGTTTTTGGTATAAAACTAGATTAAATAAGTTTTCCCATGATTAAGAATGATTATGGAAAACTATAGGGGTCAAAATATAAGAAATGAACCCAAATGGATCTTATGGAATTGAAAATTAGAGATTTATATCTTGTAAACATTAATTGTTTTTGATATTATTATAGTACATGAGTTAAATTAAACAGATGAAATGAACATCACATGAGGAGAAAATATTACATGTGGAGAAACAATTACAATAAAATAAAGTGTCGAGATGACCCAAAAAAATGGGTAGATTCGATGAAAATTGGTGTAGAGATCTATTTTATGACCTTGGGACCACACAAGATCAAAATTTGAAAAAATATGAAACCATTGTTTTCTATGTGATCTCATTGGGAGTCTATAAATAGATGGATGAGATGTTATTTCTAAAGATATTCCATAGGAAAAATTCGATGTAGATAAGTTGTGGTACTATAAGAAACTCCTCCAATTAATCTATCATTTTCTTTATGTTTTATTTCAATCAACTATACTCTCCCATCTTTATGATGAGGGGGTAAACATGTATTATTATACGGCTGTGATACCAAATTGGGGAGGTAATGTTGTATTTATTTAGTATTATTCATCTAATAGATTGTATTACTTCTTTTATTCAATTCCAATCTGTTTATTTACTTTTTATTTTGATAATTTATATTTGAATATAAAAGTAACTATTTAAATTGTGAAAATGGTTACCCTTAAATGAGGAAAGACCATTTTTTCATTCATGGAAACCGTGGCTAAATATGGTATCAAGAAAATCATGATGCATTAATGAACTAAACTACCTAACCATGGGAAAAAAGGGACTACTGGGTTGAAGAGAGGATACCATGATCATCGAATCCACCTTACTATAACTTTAATACTAAAACTGGCTTAATAAATTAATTTTCTAAAATATAATTCCCCTTAATCCCAGAATCTCCAAACCCTAACACGATTTAGAAATGTGATTTTAGAATCCAAACTGCTTTGGTTATTCCCTCTATTTTTCAAATTAATTTGAAAACCAACATCAGTTCTTCTCCCACAATCCTAAAATCAAATAAAACAATTTTCATTAAATCTATTATTAAAATAATTTCAATATCATTGTCGGATAAAACTATAATATTCCTAATACATTATTTTAATTAATTAACATTTTTTTAGTTTCAATAAATTTTGAATTTGGATTAGACCTATAGGGAAATGACGACACCCTTATGGAATGTCTATCCACAATCATTAATACTTAACCACACATCTTAGTCACATAAAATATAAGTAGAATGATCATGTGATTATATAATGGTTAGTTTCTCTAGAGGATTATAAACACACCCTATTCCCTAGGTAAAACACTATAAATATATTATTTGGTCATAATAAAAAAACCATACAGTGGAACACTCATGATTTTATATAAAAACATAATTAATAATTTAAACTTGTAATCAAGTACTGAGAAATTCCATTACAGGGAACCAAATCCAAAAGATACAGAGTGGAATAACATTTAATAAGATGAATTGAATGACTTTATGAGGGAAAATATTGATGTCTTTATGGTGACTGTCAAAATTTTAGATAAAGTAGAGTATGTGCATTATATACAAGAAGGTAAAGATTAATATAATCCATAATTACTATAATATAAATATCATGGATGAATTCGATTTTTTTGAATTATTAATATGATATATTTACTTAATTTATATCTTTAAAGAAGATTTAGGGCAGGTTTTAAAAGTCTAGAAGTTGATTTGAAGAAGCTTTCGAAGACAAATCTATGTCAAAATATAAAAAAAATCTGAAATTTAATTTTATCAACATTATCTATTTCAAAAAAATATCATGGTTTTGTAAAATTAGATCTATATAGACTTTACAATTTAGTATGTGGAATGAATCACACTATGTCTAGAAGACTTGTGATATAAGTGAAAATTATAGACCAATATGGGATAATCAATATGATGAATCTTTAAGAAGTTTTGAAAAATAATAAAACAAAATATTCAATTCAAAACAAAATAACAAACATGTCATGTTCAGATGTTGTGGTTTTAGAAGATACATATAGGAACATTATGTTTAACATAAATAAGTGGTTTTCAATGTTTTTTAATGAATTTCCATGATATCAAATTGATATGTTTCTATGGATATGTATAGTAATGAACTACACTATAGGATATTAATGGAACCAAATGATAATGGTTTCCAGTGGATAAGAATCTATGAAACATTTAAATGTTTAAAAACTAGGAAATTTATTGAAAATTTTCAAATAGCATGGAAGTTATAATAGTGGTTTTGACAAAATGAGATAAAAAAAAATTCATAACAAAATTGATTGAGTAATAGAAGCACTATGCTAGTAGGTCTATAGCAGCAATCCATTGTATCACTTATGTTAACTCTTCATATTTTTATTCGGATGGGAAATTTCATCTACCCATATAACTGAAATCTTTTTGGTAGGCCATTGGAACCCTAGTGGTCTCATGGGAGTCCATAGAGGCATCCAAAATATATAGTGGTCCATTACATAATTTTTTAAAAAAAACAAATGGTTTCCTCATAATGTCCCCTGAAATCGTTATGACATGTCACTAGTGAACCACATTATAATGGAATTCTAAGGGCGTAAACTATACTTCTAGAGGTCCATGTGTATTTTTTAGAAAGGTTTGTCTTGACTATCCATTCACAATCAACCCTATGGGTTAACACAATAAGTGTCTTATAATATGTTCATTCAGTCTAAAAATACCCAAATTTTTCTTTCTCTTATCCCTCTAGGTTGGGGTTATATGTTGAAAGGTTTCTAGGAAATAGTCATTTAGTTTTATCCACCATTATTTTTCATTTTTCCATGCCATTAATACTGCTATAACTTTGAGATTTTTCATCTAATGATATATATGTGATTTCACTGGATCATGGATAAACAAAGTATTATTAATAGGGATTTTTATAGAAGAGATTAAGGGAAGCCCTGAGAAGTTTATTTCATTCCATTTATTTTAATTTAACCATCCTTAAATTATTTCATCAATTATTCTTAAATATTAATAAATTTTGTTATAAATTTTCTTGTGTTTCTTAATTTTGATTATAAATTTTTCAAATAGATATTTCTAGAGTTTTTATGGATATTTTTTATTTTGTTTCATGGGTTTTTATGAGTACATGATATACAGTTATTTTTTTCCACTTTTATACCAACTATAAAATGAATTATGGTAAAACTTAAATTTTTTTAATAATTAATTAATTAATAATTGTATTATTATTTAGTGGATAATGGATAAAAAGGATAATTAATATAGTCCTATTTGTATGATGTTGGAATTTTAAAGGGGTTAAATACACAATGAGGAAGGAGTTCCTTAATTCTTTCAATTTCATTTGTAATTGAATTTAGTGTTTGATTTGAATTTAGGGGAATGTGAGTGTCTCCAATACAAGTGATACAGAATGTACTGAGGAGATTATAGGTGAATTATATTTACCATTATAAGTTCATCGAGTATAATTCTCTTACAATCCCTTGTAAAGAAAGTCACTCTATAACTCTAGTTGGATGATGGTCTTGGGATTAAATTTAAAAGTGATTTCATGGAGGGTTTTCATCCATGTGGGATGATTATTATTTCCAAGGGAGGTCCTATAAATGGTATATGAGACCATACCATGTATTGTTTTCTATGTGTGACTCAACTAAGGGTTTCATATTCAACCTTATATTAATGTTATTATCAAAAGAGGGATGTTATTTGAACATGAAGATGAATTATTTACAGTGGTATCAATGGGAATTTCATGATTTTAAAGGGTTTTTCACCTTAGGGGGAAGAGAAATAAATACCAATGGAATAGTACCTATTTGTTTTAGTATATGAAGTGGTCTATTCATGTTCCACGTATATATGATAATGAGTTCTCTTTGAATTTTTATTTGAGAATGTCCTAATGACATAAGAAAATGTTTTTATAATATGATTTTGATTAATGACCAATAGTGGGAATAATATGATATAATTATATTATGAAGGCATAATCCATGACTTTGATCATGGAAATTACATGATATAATATATGGTTAATGGGGTAATCCTGGGTTTGGCAACCCAATCAAAGACATGGGATCCTAGTATATATTATGGTATCATCAAATGTTGATTAGGGAATATAGGTAGTGATTCTAGGATGCATCTATGTGAGGCAAAGTAAATTTTTAGATAATTTTTAATGTTTGATATATAACTACATGTTATTGTCATTTTTTTATAATTTGTTTATTTGTTTTGATAATAAAATTGACATTAAGGATATATATGGAGGTCGGTCCAACTATTATAGTACTCACCAAATGGTTGAGAGATGTATGTCACCACCACAATGAGGATTTTTTGGAATACTATGAGGCTATATCACGGGATTTTAATATATTCCTGGTAATGTTATTAATTTACATATTTGACCCATATAACTTGTTGACATGAAATTAATCACTACAATACCTCAGACACACTTCAAAATCATAAGAGTTTGTATAAAAACTAATGTAAGAATAGATGGTTATGGGAATAAAATTTCATTATTTAAAATGTAATTGGTTAGTTAACATATCGTTCAATACAACCAAATTAAACAAAACATATGTTAGAAAAATAAAAATTTAACCAATGCACAAAAAGAGGAAAAAGTTCATGACTAATGGTTCTAGATTAATATGTATAACAAGATAATTATTGTTTCATGAACAAAAACCCAAAACTAGAACAACATATAACATATGTACAATCCACTAAAAATATATCACTAAAATATAAATGATATTTTAAACATCAAAGTGAACTAAAAATAACTGAAAAATAAAAGTAAAGTAAACTAATAATATAATAATATAAAATGGATGATCAAAATGAACATATATAACATCATCACTTGGGTAATCTATGGGATACTCAAAATGTCCCACCATGACTCTGATCAACATATTCAGAGGAACCTCAATGATCTAGTGCTTTCCCCTTTACTATATATTATCTAAAAATATATGTATATGTCCTATGTGCATACATGTTGTGTTTGAGTATATCATACCTAGTATGGAGTCCCCAGTGGGATCCTATATGTCAACCAGAATATCATGACCTTGTAGATGCAATAAAAAGCAGTAAAATTTAATGTAAATCTATCCACATTCACAATACAAATGTAATTATATATTTTTGTAACATAATTATCCAATGTATCTATTTCTACATTTAATTTAATTTTACTAAGAACTAACTATACCTGATTGGATCATAGATAAGAAATAGTAGTGTAGATATATCATCTTGGTCAAACCAAAGAGGGATTAAGGTACATAAATTTCATATAAATATTATAAAATATGTAAAATTGTTACTAGTATTGGGAATACATCATATCTAAGGATTTATTAGATAAATGAGGATATGGGTATGTGTGTGTGTGTTATTCATTATGTATGTATATATCACCTTCATTTGAATAGTAGTTATATTCTCTTGTATGAAACCCAATGAACCATTAAATAGTTTATAACAATATCTTTTCCCTTCCACATTACTTGAAATATAATGAAGTATATATGAATATATTTATAATAATAATTACAATACCATCATGAAATTGTATGATATACCATGTATATATATATATATACCATTGTAAAAAACAATGCATGACATATGGCTTCGATATAACCGGGATAATACATTAAGAAAAGATACAAACAATTATATAAACTACAAATTATGAAAAATATTCATAATATAATTTTTTATTTTATAGAAAAAATATTAGTTTAGATATTTCTCAATATACCCTATTGAAATGTTAATGAAGACACTAGAAACATATTAATGATATATGGGTTAATATACAAATTAATGTTTTGAAATCAATCCATAATGATTGTGTTAAGAATTATTCTTCCACTTTATGGAATATAATAATAAATAAAAATAATGATTATGGGTTTAAAAGCTTCAAAAAGAAATAGAATAAAATAAAAAAAGAAACCGAAGGAATTACCTTGGATTTATCAACCATTAGTTATTTTAATAGAGTAGTACACGAAAACAGAAAGCAAAAAGCACATTTCTAAAACGTTAATGAGAAGGAATTAGAGATTTGACTAGATTTTTTGAAGAAATTATAAAATCATGGAATAATAGGGGACCCAATAGTAGATTCTCAAAATACATATATATTTGTTGTCTGATGGTACTATTCTAGCAAAAAAATAAAAGAAGGAACACATGAATATTATGAGAGTGAAGTGGGGATCTGTAAAGAGAAATTGTAGTTGCTAATATTATATGGTACTGTGTACCTATATATTTATTATTTTATATTCTAAAAGATATATAATGGTTAAATGTTTCTTTTAGTCAACATACTTTACATTACAATCTATTGGATACCCAATTGTTTAGAAACATGGAGAGATACATTATAATTGAAATTAAATTAAATGATTCTTATTCAGAGATTAATATATTACTTTTGGAATCTATGAGATGTAATCAACCATTAACAATTCTATAACCCCTACTTAGTTCTGCCTAGAACAATTTATTACCAATTAAGGATTATTCTCTAATCTTAGTCTAATATAGTGTAAAAATCCATTGATTTCCATATAGAAGGTCAAAAGGAACCATATATAGGGATGTATGATACTTGTTATTGTTGGAATATTTTACAAGTTATAGTTTATTTTTTTATTATATACTATAATTATAGACAAAACCCTATGATATATGTTTATGAATATGAATGGTTCTCTCTTACTAGCCATACATTTTCGGGTGATACAATGTACACTATTTTTCAATATTATTCAGAGCACACTATAACACTTTATATAGCATAAAAAATCTATTATTACAACTAAAAATGATATTCACTATAATCTCATGAATATTAATGATCTATTTGATAATAAATTTTCATATCCAATAGATATAAAAAGATTTCTAAATGGGTAACATGTGGGTTTATTTAGTTTAGGATCCAATGATCTCACAAACTATACCCCTATTTATTAGTGAACTCATTAATATAGTTTCAAAGTGTATCATGGTCTTATCCAATATCCAAATTTGTATATATAGTTCCAATAATATGACTAGGGTTTTCGGATGTTCTATTAGGACTTATTGGAGTATAATACATCAATAAATGAAACAAACAATCATTTTTTTCATTCAAGGTCACCAAAATTGACTGAAAATTTTACAATACAATTTCAATGTATTAGGATGAAAATAAAATCTTCATGATTAATATTCCATCATAGTTTCCCAACACATTATTCTTTCTTCTATATGAGTTCATGGATTAAAACCAAAAAAAATTGAATCTTGAGGCTAATATTTAATGATCTCCTTACCAATGAGTATTTCATGAATAATAATACAATTATTATATACACTAAGTGAGTCCTCGAATCACACCCCAATAGATGAAGTAATCATAATATAAAATGAATATATTTATTCTCAATACTCATTCCCATATAAATGAATCTCATAATTTAAAGACATTTGTCTCCAAATATCCTTCAACATTAATTCCTTTTGTGGTAAGGCCATCTTCCCAACAGAATATATATCTAAATTTACCTATACAGTTAAATATTTGAGGTAAAAAATAAATAAATTAAGGTATTTTACATTCTTTATTGTCTTATTTTGAATTTTCATATATAATACATATATTTTTTGTTTTTTGATAGGAATAAACATTGAATATATCACTAAAAATATAGTGATCCAATACATTAATTCATGTAATAATGTAGTTAACTCTAAGTCAAGGGTTTATAGGTCTTTAATGGTGAAATAAAATACATGAAATATTATATAAAACATGACGATCCAACATGAATATAAACATATGTATCCATAAATAATTGTTAAAATAAAGCTCAAATACTTTAACATTCATTGGTAGGAGAAAAAAAAAACATTTTCATCGATTCTTGGAATATTTACTCACATTTATTAGATTAATTGGATTTCAAAAAATTATTCCTTAAACCTTATACAGTAAAATAAATCCCAAAAAAAGATATAAAAATCTATTTCAATATCATACAAGTCACAAAAAACATCTCATTGATGAAATTTTTGTAGAAACATTCCAACACAGAACTGAAATAAAATTTGGAATGTATATAATAAATTCACTATTATTGTAATGTCATTAATATTGTCTAAATATGTCTACCGTGCATGTCATATGATCTGGATTTAACTAGGGTGTTATCTAAAATAACCACATCAAAAGAGTCTAAAATTATTTAAATGTCCTATTAATTGAGTTTTTAAATTTTGTAGTTGGACTAGTCATCAAAGATGGATTAATTGAATATTCAATGGGACAATATTTCATATAAAAATATATATTTGGAATATCCTTTATCCAAACACAAATTTTATGATAACTAGAACATATTTCAAATTTTTAAAACCAAATGTTTGTTGAGATGGTATGTGAGAGTGATATACTCTATAATACCAAATTTAGGATCAAATATATAAACATGAGATGCTCAAAAACTATAGAGGGGTGAATTGTAATTTTAAAAATTCCTTTGGAACTTTTAAAGATTGTTATGTTAACAAGGTTGAACAAGATAATTCACAAAACCTCTAAGTTCTAATAACATTCTTGATTCCAGAAAAGTGATTCCGAAAATGTAACATAATAAAAGATTACAACAACGAAGATTCTACCTTAAAGCGTATAGAATCCTACTAAATCAGTGTACAAGTATAAGGAAGTATAAGATAGTTATACTTTACTCAACAATACAAATGCAGAATAATACTTGTAACAAATCAAGTAATAAGTAGTAAGTATTTTAACCCAAAGAGAAGGGTATCCAACAACCATGGATAAAGGTCCCTTGATTTATAATTTCAAGAAAGTATATCTTACCCACACCAGGGTAAGCCATTGATATGAAGATTGGAGTATGTCTTGCTATCCTCACAAGCCCTAAACTATCAGGTAGTCGGCACCTTTGTCTTCCTCTGCAAGGAATCCCTCAACTTCAAGGTAGTTGGCACCTCTATCTTCCTATCCTCGAAAGCCCTCGATTTCAAACTGCAAAAATCGAAGTCACATGATGCAAAACATAACAACTAGTTCAGTATGCAAAATGCAATGAATGTCACTCTCTAGAAATCACTTCAATAGAATGTGGTCTCTAGAGTCATAGAATTTTCATGAGCTCTTTTAAATGAGCTCCTATTTATAGGCATGGCTTCAACGATCAGCTCCCTCATCCAACGGGCATATTTTTCCTTGAATTTTGGAGGGAACTGTACACGTGTCACCAAAACAATATTTAGTGAGTAATTGAAAGCATGACATCATTTTATAACTAAACAAGTTTATGCATAACCAAAACCTGATATTTAGAATGTAAGTAAATGAAATTTTGGAGTCAAACTAAAAATGAATTCATATTCTATAATACAAAGATATTCAGATTCTGTATTCTAGGAATTCGGAACCTGAATTCTATAGAATTCCGGAGTCTAAATTTCAAGGAAATTCAGAATCTGGATTCACAAGAATTTGGAATCTAAACATACAAAGTTCAGAGTCGTAGTTCATGAGAATTTGGAGCCAGAACTCATAATAGTTCGGATTCTGAATTCAGAGAACTCGGTGTCAGGACTCATAATACTTCATATCCAGAATTCATATTCAGAATTCGGAGTTAGAACTCAGAAAAGTTTGTAACCAGAATTCTGATTCAGAATTCGGAGTCAGAACATAGAAGAGTTTGTATCCAGAATTCAATGAATTCAGATCCTAGAACAGAATGCTTTATATCAACGTAATTATTGAATTCTGAGGTTTTTAGTTACAAACTTAATTTTACACTTAGGAAAAATATTGGAATGAATAATGAAATCTAGGTAAGGGTAAATTTCCATGTGGAAGGAAATATTCCTTAAGAAAGTAAAACAAGGGGTAAAGAAATATTTTCCTTAAGATAAGGTGTTTGTGATTTTCAAAACAAGAAGGAATGGTAAAGTCCTAAGGAAAAGGTTAATGAATTATCAATATCCCCCCTTGAATGAAGGAATGGAAATGTTATAAGGAAAACCTTATTGACTCAACAATCTCCCCCTTTTTGGAAAGCACTAACATCCTTACAAAATAAAATATAATGACTTAACCAAATTTTCTTATCTTAGAAAATAAAACATCTCTCTTTTCACTTTGGAAAAGATGAATATGAATAAATACCCTTAGGCTTTAGAACTTTAAGGATCGTATTCTAGATTTCCGGAAAAGGATTTTCATTATCTTGGGTATGGAAATCATCTTAATGTTCACTCCCCTTTAAATAAACTCCTCTGACTTAGCGATATATCTTCTTATACTTAGAATTATTTTTCCTTCTCCCCCTTTGTGATTTTCAAAAAGAGTTTGACGGAATGGAAAAAAGTATGGTACCTGAAATATTAGTATAGACATCCAAAAAAACAAGCAACAATAATTTCATTACTATTAGAAGAATTAGTAAAAGGAAAAAATACAACAAAAGATCGGATTTGGGTCTATTTTTCTTCTTTTTCCTTGGGCATTAGCTTCTTCATGATTGTCTTCAACTTTTTCATCTCTTTGTGATCCTCCTCTTCTTGCTTTTCTAAGGCTGTGATCTTATCCTCTTGAGACTTTTGGGCCTTTGCCTGAGCATTCACCAAGTCATCTTGCTTCACAATATTTTCTTCCATATCGATCTAGAGATCCCTATCTATTTTCCAGCTTTGGAAAATATAACTCAACTACCCATTTAGATCATTGACATCCTGAATCTGAGAATTTAGTTCAAGATTTAGCTTTTTCTAAAAGATTTTTATAAGGTCCTTGATTTTGGTGTCTTCGGTATAAAAAGCTTCCTTGATATCATCTTGAAACTGATCAATCTCTTCCAAATATTGAACAATTTTCATTGACCAGCTGCTCATTTTCTTGAAAGATATTCCCTGGGCTTCATAATTGATAAGTAAATTCTTGTGTTAGGTCTTAATCTTTACACACCTATCCATCACTATATATATGGAGTCTGATTTCTGATTCATGATGTGCTGAAGCATCTGGCATCGAGAATCAATTGTTGGAATGATAGGAATGGTGTCCACAAGCTTCTTCAGGGGCTGAACGAAAAAATAATGTCCTAAAGCTGATGACTCTGAATCTGAAATTTTGCTTGGAGATGGTTATTCCTCTAGCTATACCAGCTTCCTCTTAGAGGATCCTCTAGCTTCCTTCTTTCTTAGAATAACTTTGGTTGCAGTATCGACAACCACTTTTTTTCCTTTGTTTATTTTCGGAAAAGCCTCTTCATATGCAGACTCATGCTCACTTCCGGATAACTGTACAATCTTATCTTCATTAATTTTCTATTTTTTCAGATCCTACATCAATTTCTTCAGGAAGAATGAAGTCATGATTATAACTCTCTTCCTCAGATAACTTTTTTACTTCCTCTTCTCCCTTCCCATCTATTCCAGGAGTAGCAAGTTTTGAAGATCCGGATAGAGAAGTCTGGATTGATAATTTTTCAGAAGCACTTTCATTTTCATGATAATATTCAACTTTCTTAATCACATCATCAGAGCCACCACTATTATCATCTTTTTTAATTCTTCTATAGCTTTCTTCTCTTCCATAATAATCTCCTGTGTTTTTTCTGGAGTCGTAATCCTCTTACACAGAGTGTCTGCTAATGGTTCCACTAGAAAAGACTTTAGCACCAAGATATTCTCGGATGCTACTTCTGTAGCCTTCAAAAGAGATTGCACAAACTCTGCCCCATGAGTTTTTTTATTGCGCTTCTTCTCTTGGGATTTCTTCTCTAGCTCTTATGCAGCTTTCTCTTTCAGTGCTTTGGCCTCTGTAGGGTCCAAGACAAACCGTGGATCCCCTTATTTCCTATTTTTCTTATCCTCTCTCCATTTGGAAACCACTTCATCCAGATAAGATTTTTTCTTTTTGGGATTTGGAGGTGCGGATTGAGTTTATTTGGCGTTAGGGGTTTTCTCTGTTACTTCCACTTCCATTAATTTCTTCTTCCTTCCAGCTTTCATTGAATTTTCATCTTCTTCATCATTTTTCGGAACTGCTTCTGCCTCATCCTCAGGTATATCATAAAACTCACCTGACTCCATAGAAAACCCTACTTTCATCCTCTTGAGGGTATCATCACTGATTATCATAAATTTAAAATTCCTTGGCTTGGAACTACAGGGGATCTTGAATGATTTGAGGCACCGAACTATCAATTTGGAGAGTAGGGAAGGATATATAATAATCTGATCTCTCAGATTCCCATTCTTGATGTTCTCTATTGTAATGAGAATGTTCTTCATGAGGTTTAACTTCCTTAGGTTAACCAAAAACACTAAGATTTACATGTCACTTTTCTTAAGGGTGTCCTTATCACCCTTCCTCGGTAGGATAAGACCCTGAACCCATAATTGTTGGTTCCGATTGTTGGTAGATAGATGAGAAATCATTGCGGTCTTGACATCAGTAATCCCAAGTCATTCTATAGCTTTTTCCTTACTGAAACTTCATTGAATCTCTGGCAGTTTGTGTGAACCGAACTCAACTTCCCCTTCATAGGACAGCCCTACCAAGCTATCATCCTTGGTGTAAGAGAGTTCATAAGTCTTTCCATAACTTTTAAAGGAAAACTATTCCCTACCATATTCCTTAATGAAAAAAAGCTGGCTCATAAAACACTATCAGCAAATCCGGATACACTACATCCTGAGCTCCTGTCTTTGAAATGGGTACACTCTCAAATCCATTAAGTTGGATATTCTTAGAGATAATAGAGTCATACTTAATGAAAAAGTTCAAATGCACCATCCTCTCCCTGTATATTTTTCACTCCAAAATTGGCATGACAGAAGACATTTCATGATAAGGAAATTCAGAAGAAATTTAGACTTGTGAAAACTCTGAAAATCAAGAACGGGCTTTTGTAGTGGGTCTGAGCTTCGACACGCAAATTCTTTGAAAACCGATGTGGGACAACAATCAGGGTCCCCTTTTTATAGGTGTTGAAGTAACAGTTGAACTTCCCATATGAATACAATGTCTCAGAATCATTTTGATTTTATTTGACGGTTGAATTAATAGTGGCATAGAGGATTTGGTAGGATCCGATCATTATAGGTTTTAAAAAAATCGGATTTATGGAAACTGGAATCCGGGAAATTTTTTTAAAAAAGAAACTACCAGCAAGTAAAATGTAATTACGAAAACATAAGAAATAATCATACCTTTTAGATTATCAGAAGAATTATTCGTATTGAGGAAAATTCTTCTTTAAAGACTTTTTGATTCCAAAAAAAACCTGAGTACGAGAAAAAAATGAGTACGCAAATCTTCATTATGAAAATCTTCAGTAAGAGAATCTTCATTACGAAAATCTCAATTACTAGAATCTCATGTATGAAAATCTTAAGTATGAAGATCTCAAGTACAAAAATCGTAATTACAAATATCTCAAGTACAAAAATCTTAAGTATGAAGATCTCTAGTACGGAAAATAAATTTCATTAAGAAAAATTTCAAATATGAAAAACTTCATTATGAAAAATAAGAAAAACTACATTACAAAATGTATGAAAAGCTTAATTATGAAAAATATGAAAAACTTCATTACGAAAAATATGAAAAAATTCATTAGGAAATGAATGAAATTCTTCATTATGAAAATACGAAAAACTTCATTACGAAAAATGTAAAACACTTCATTATGAAAAATATGAAAAGCTTCATTACGAAATGTATGAAAAGCATCATTAAGAAATGTATAGAAAACATTATTACAAAAAATATGAAAAACCTCATTAAGATAAATATAAAAAACTTCATTACAATGAATGTGAAACACTTCAATACAAGAAATATTAAAAACTTCATTACGAAAAATGTGAAACACTTCATTACGATTTTATTTTGAAAACATCAAAACATACAATAAAATTAACCCCCCCTATGGAAAGGAGTTTATTACTGTAAGGAGATTGGTTCAACATGAAGTTAATAAAGGAATATTACCTTAAGGTTATCATTCCAAACTTCTGTTTAATTTATTCATATCTATCGGAGGGTAAATATTTTGTGGAAATATCAGCAAGTTGATCATGCATTCTGATAAATTGAAAAATGATATCTCCTTTTTCCTTGATAATTTTTCAAAATAGTTTTTGTTACCAGTCATATGCCAGGGACATCCACTATCCATGTACTAGGTATTTTTGTTGGTACTTTCTCTATTATCCTGAAAACAAAAGAGTTAGACTTTCAGAATCCAAACATTCTAGGATCTGAAAATTTTAGAAAATAAAATTTTGGGTACACACATCTTCTTAGAAAAATAGGCTTTATGAAATCCTATAGACTGGGTTTTATTTAGAGAACAATTCTTTTCCCAATTTCCACCACACTGACATTTCATACAGAATGGAGCACTTTGAAAAACAATGTAATTGTTGCTAAAAATCGGTTTAGAACCAGTATAACCAAAAACACAACTATTCCATAGAGGTCGGATTTGTGAATACATTTTATCAAAATTTTCATTACCTAGGGTAAAGTTTGACAAAGACTTCTTCAAGGAAAATATTTCTGATTTGAGTTTGATAAAAAAGTTCTTGTCTTCAAAAACATTTTCTTTTGAACTAGTTCTAGGCTCAAAAACATTTTTCTTAGAAATTATGTTTTCCAGATCATTAAAAATTATATTCTTCTAATAATTTACTTCCTCGAGATTTTTTGAAATACTTTTAAAATCAGCATTTTTCTTATCAAGATCTTTAGAATGATCTGATATTTCCATAGTAAGAATAGTATTCCTAGAATTTTTCGTATCAAGTTTCTTAATGTGTTTCGAATTCTCAATCTCAAGATGTTTGGAAAACCTAGAAACTTCTTCATAGGAAGGTAAGGTATTATCTACATCAGAAGAAGATTCTTTATCCAAAGAGATATAATATTTACTATCATTACAATTCAAAGAAACATTGGTCATTGATTGTAATGTCTCGGATATTCTGTTTATTATTTTTTAAATATTATATGGAATTATTTCGAGACTGGGAATGAAGATGGAACATCATTCCGAGGACTAGTGAGCCCAGAATGGTGGTTTGAACTTTTTTTAGTTATGTGAGTCGGAAGTTGTGCGTGGTTGTGGAAGTTTCCCAATGGATGCCCTGATTAAAAATCTGAGCGCACCGTTGTGTTTGGGACGACGACTTTACCTAAGAATGAGGCTAACCTCAACCGGCGCGGGTCGAGGGAAAAAGTTAATTTTCTGACATTTTAAGTAAAATAAAATAAAATTAATTAACCAGTTTATTTTTTTTCATTTAAGGAAACATCCTCTGTAGCGTGGCAATGGCGCAACTATTTCCTAAATTAATTACGCGTCATAATAACTTCAAAATGGCAAGTCAACATCATTAATGCTGCCGTGTAATTAAAGGACAACATGTTTCCCTTTTTAATGGGTTAAGCAATTGTTGATCATTGGCAACGTTTGAGAGGAATCTCTACCAAATCCATAAGGCGTTAGAGAGAATTATCGGTGACGAATGACGACAGATCGAGATCGAGGATCTTTGCACCGACGTTGAAGGATCTCGACGACAACGGCAGCACGACGCCTTCATCAACGATCGATCCTTTAAAAAGGTAGGGGTTTGTTATTTCAATTTCTTTTCCCCGTTTTAGAGTTTAAACGATGAACGCGGATCAAACACGAACAAGTTGATCCGCGGATTCATACGTTCTTACGAGAGGGTTTTCTTTGGGATGATTTTGGGTGAAATAATCCATGGTTTTTATTCATATTGATTTCTACTCCGTTTTAAGCCTATTAACTAGAGTGGATCAACGCTGTGACGAACGACGGCGGAGGTTCATTCCACATTTTGTTATTTGGTTTTCTTCCTCCTTTTTCCCCATGCGTTCTTCGCGTTCATCATGGGGAGGCGAACAATTGATCATTGTGCATCCGTTCTGCGACTCAACAATCCCAAAATGAAGGTTCGACACCGCAACGACCTTGTGGAGGTGTAGCGACGATGGCGGACGACGAATCGGACTGGATCAGAAAGATCATCCTTCGAGCGTTCTTCATGCGTGATGATCGGAACACATTTTTGGAGCCGATCGGAGGCCCGAAAGCGAGGGAAGTGGCTTTGTTGGGTCGGGGCGACTAGAACCTCGAAGTTTTGCGGTGATCAGATGACCGGATTGATGATCGGAGCAGCACGGGAGGCACGCTGGCGAAGAACGCCATTTCTGGAAATTTCCAGAATACACGGCGTGTACTTACGAAGAACACTCCGTGGAGTTCTGACGGTGGAGGCTAGGGTTTCGAGGTCATAGAAGGATCACACGGCATGTGACCCCAGTCACATGGCGTGTTGTACCTTCTCCGAAGCTCGGCGTTTATTTGGGTAGTACACAGACACGGGATGGTCTACACGGCTTCAGGCGGCACGGCGTGTATAGCTCGGCAGAGGCGGCTACGCGGAGCTTGGCGTGTATCCCAAGGTTACACGGACACGGGAAGGAGTACATGACCATGTACTCCATCACCCAGCCAGGCGAGCGAAACAGTGTGGGTCACCCCGTGTGCAGATCACACGGGTTGGAATACACGGGTTGGTGACCGTGTACGGGCTCATGGCCAGAGTACACGAAGCCAACCCCAGTTACCCAGACACAGCGTGTACTCCATACTACACGCCGTGTACTATGATTTTCTACACGACCAGCCTCACGACACGGGCCGTTGAACACGAGAAATACCTTGGTTCAGACAACACGGCATGTGTCATTTCTACACACTGTGTACTTTTTGGAGAACGACTTGGTCCTTTTGTTCACCGTGCCTTGAACATCTTTCGTTTGAGTTAGTGCCCCTTCTTCTTGTTCCCCTAAAGGTCAGGAATCATTCCCTCTCGCAGGATTATGATCCCTTCAGCAGGACTTTTCTATGATAGAGTCAGGCATCCATTCAATAGGCTCGGATCGAGATCCTCTATCCATTCCAGACCCTAGGTAGAGTCAAGCATCGGCGTGACCAACTTTACAGGGCGTTGATCCTCTACCTAGCAGGTGAATTCCGGATGAGTCGCGGTATCCCCCATGGCCCTAGTAGTGATCCTCGTCTGTGTATTGAAATATTTCCCACTCATGAGTGTGTCTCCCGTAATGAGTGTAGCTATCTCTCGTGACGTTTCCCGACGAACAGCAATTCCCGGACAAACGTCATCAGATCTATAAGACTCTTGGAGTGTGTTCTCCCGGAACGAGCGCATCACAAGATCTTCGAACGAAATACCTTGTGGGGGTATGAGGTTGTGTGACTTGTCTCTAGACCACGAGTCTGGGTTTTGAGTATATCTGGTTTGTTTTATATGTTCTGTAAACATATACTGTGCATAGCTAACTGTACTTTTATTTTGTATTGCTTTTTGGTTTTCAGGGTCCTCTACTGAGTATTGTTATACTCACCCCTGCATGGGCTTTTCCCACACATCAGGTGTCTTGTGCAGACGAGCAGTCTTTTGACAGAGTCCAGGGCGGACTAGGAAAAGACCGAGCTTTCTGAGTTCCCTACAGGCCGAGGCGTTCCTACGACTACGAGTGGCAGTCCCAGTACCTTTGTGTTTACAGGTTGGACTTTTCAGTTTTTCAGACTCTTTCTTTTGGTGGGCTTGTATTCTGGCCGAGTTTACTTTTAGAGTACTATACCTTTAATCGTACTTTGTTGGTTGGGTTTAGTTGTATGCATGCATTTTTTTTCCTTAGTGTTTTACATTTCATCATTTGTGGGCATGGAGATGTGTCTGTGTGTACAGGTACGTAGGCAATGCCTCCAATGTTTGTGACATGCCTACTCGGTGCTAGTCACCAGCCCCTGGCCTATTGGAGGTGGTCTTGGGGAGTCATGACGTGGGCCTAGGGAGAATGTAATGTCTTTGATTTTCCGTTTATTATTTTTTAAATATTATATGGAAATATTTTTGAGACCCGACGTGAAGACAGAACATCATTCTGAGGTCCAGTGAGCCCGGAATGATGGTTTGAATTTTTTTTAGTTAAGTGAGTTGGCACTTATGCACGGTTATGGCATTTTCCCAATGGATGCCCAAATTAAAAATCAAAGCACAGAGTTGCATCTGGGATGACGAAATTACCTAATAATTAGGCTAACCTCGACCGACGCGGGTCGAGGGAAAAAGTTAATTTTCTAACGTTTTAAGTAAAATAAAATATATTAAATTAACCAGTTTATTTTATTTCATTTATGGAAACATCTGTTGCAGCGTGGCGACGTCGCAACTGTTTCCTAAATTAATGACGCGTCATAATAAATTCAAAATGGCAAGTCAATGTCATTAATGCTTCCACGTAATTAAATAACAACATGTTTCCCTTTTTAATGGGTTAAGCAATTGTTGATCGTTGGCAATGTTTGAGAGGAATCTCTGCCAAATCCACAAGGCGTTAGAGAGAATTCTCGGTGATGAACAATGACAGATCGAGATCGAGGATCACTGCGCCGATTTTGAAGGATCTCAACGACAACGGCAGCGTGACACCGTCGTCAACGATCGATCATTTCAAAAGGTAGGGGTTTGTTATTTCAATTTCTTTTCCCCGTTTTAGTGTTTAAACGACGAACGCGGATCAACCATGAACAATTTGATCCGCAAGTTCATACGTTCTTACGGGAGGGTTTTCTTTGGGATGATTTTGGGGGAAATAATCCATGCTTTTTATTCATGTTGATATCTGCTCTATTTTAAGCCTATTAACAATAGTGGATCAATGTTGTGACGAACTACGACAGAGGTTCATTCCTCATTTTTTTATTTGGTTTTCTTCTTCCTTTTTCACCGTGTGTTCTTCGCGTTATTTGTGGGATGACGAACAATGGATCATTGTGCATCCGTTTTGCGATGCAACGATCCCAAAACGAAGGTTCGACACTGCAACGACCTTTTGGAGGTGCAGCGATGATGTGCAATGACCTTGTAGAGGTGCATTGACCTTGTGGAGGTGCGGCGGCCGACGTATCCATACACCAGGACCCTGATAACCTTCTTTTCGACCCGGTTCACAAAAACACAGGTTGTGGGGAAATAAAAAGGTATATTCATCATATAGGAATGGGTTGTGTCTTCCATATCCTTGGTGTCATCTATCTAGATATACTTATTGACCATGACACATCTTGTTTCTTTACAAGATGCCTCCGCGACGCGTACCTACTAGGATTCAGCAGCCCGATCACGAGGATGACCCCATCAGTGATGAGGCTTCTATACAGGTACCAACCCCCCCCCCCCCCAGGTGTTTCCACCAGGTGGTGCACCTGCTATACCGCCATTGGAGCAGCCAGTGGCACCTGCAGTACCGACCGGTGAGGAGTGCAGGCTTAGCGCACTCCAAGAGTTTCTGAGATAGAGACCCCTCAGGTTCCAAGGTGAGCCCGACCCTTAGGCGGATGAGGACTGACTTGAGGCGGTGACCAGAGTTTTCCGTCTAGTGAGGACACCGACAGACCAGATGGTGGTCCTAGGAGAAAGCCTTCTTCAGGGTTCGGCAGGACGATGGTGGAGTCTAACCACACAGACTCACGAGGAGGAGACTCTTTCATGGAAAGAGTTTGAGAAACTCTTCAGGGAGGAGTTCTCTCTGGTTACGCTGAGAGATGTGGGCATCTAGGAGCTTCTTCAGCTCTAGCAGGGAAGTATGACGGTGGCTTGCTATTCATCGAGGTTCACCAACCTCACAATGTACTCGATGGATATGGTCAGGGATCAGTACTTAAGAGATCAGACCTTCAAGAAAGGTCTACGAGGTGACATTCGAGCTAGTGTCGTTCCTTTATGCATTTAGACTTATGCTAGAGTGCTCGAGCGGGCCTTGGTGATAGAGAGCTTCTTGGCAGAGCAGAGATAGTCGCCGGCAGTCAAGAGTAGGCAGACAGGTGTAGAGACACAGGAAGTAGGGAGCTGACGTCAGGCACAAGGATCTGGACATGGGAGACGTCATAGGAGGACCCAGGACAGGGGATCGACAGTCCAGGGCTCTCAGGCTGGATTCAGTCAGCCTAGGGAGAAGTGGTGCTATGCATGTGACGGTAAGGGGCATATCGCTAGAGATTTCCCAACACGTTGAGATTCTGACAGGGAAGTGGTGGATAGACCACCGTGGCAGAGGCAGAGAACAGAGTTGGTAGATCCGCCAAGTGGCGTACATGGCAGAGGAGCAGGGAAAGCTGGAGGTGGTGGCAGACGCTTCGACTTACTTCCACCACCACCCCAAGGAGGTCCGCACTAGGCTCAGGGAGCTAGGGGATAGGGACAGGGATAGCTGCATGTGGTCGAGGCATACCACCCAGGGGCTCCAGGGATGATTTGAGGTACGATCTATGTCTTTTCTACCTTAGCTTCCATACTCATAGACATAGGTGCCAGTCATTCCCTTATAGCCACATGTCTTGTACAAAACCTCGAGATTCCGGTAGAACTGTTGACTCGATCCTTATGCTTGGAGACACCTACGGGAGGAGACTCGATGATCACACACCTTTGCAGACTGTGTGATATTACCCTTGGAGGTTAGAGTTTTGGCTGGAACCTCTTGGTGGTAGCATCGAGACCGTACGACATCATTCTCGGTATTGAGTGGTTATCTTCGGTACATGCCTAGATTGACTGTTTTAGGCGAAGAGTGCGGTGTGGCCACCATTATGGAACATGGTTTTCCTTTGTCAGAAAAAAGGAAACCTAGGCAGCACAAAATGGGCTCATGCATAGGAGGGGGAAACCGATCACTCATGATTTGGCTAGCCTTACCCTCAAAGCAGTAGATTTTGTGAGCTCTCAGTTCCCAGTAGTGGTGGCGGAGTATGAGGACGTCTTTCCGGAAGATGTTCCAGGGTTACCTCCCCACGGGGAAATTGACTTCTATTTCGACTTACACCCCGGGACGACACCGATTTCCTCATCAGCTTATTGGATGGCTCCTGCGAAGCTTTGAGAGCTGAGGATGCAGTTGGAGGATTTGCAGAGAAAGGGTTTCATAAGACCCATCATCTCACCATGGGAGGCTCCAGTCTTGTTTTCCAAGAAGGCAGATGGGAGTCTGAGGATGTTCCTAGATTACTGGCTCTTGAACCAGGTGATGGTGAAGAACAAGTATCCACTGCCGAGAATTGATGACCTCTTCAATCAGCTAAGAGGGGCATATTGGTTCTCGAAGGTTGATCTTTGATCAAGATATCACCAGCTACGAGTGCGGGATGATCATATACCAAAGATGGCTTTCATATGTCTCTACGGTCACTATGAGTACTTGGTGATTCCCTTTGGCATGACGAACGCCCCCACGGTGTTCATGGGGTTGATGAACCAAATATTCTAGCCGTACATGGAACGGTTCGTAGTAGTCTTCATCGACGACATCCTTATGTACTCGGCGTCAGAGGAGGAGCATGCGAGACACCTGTGGATGGTTCTGGACGTACTTCGGGAGCACTGGCTTTATGGGAAGCTCTCAAAGTGTCAGTTCTGGATTCTAGAGGTCCACTTTCTAGGACATGTCATCTCAACAGATGGAGTAGCTATGGACCCAGCCAAGGTGGAGGCTGTGTTAGCATGGGAGCCACCTCGGAGCATGACAGAGGTGTGAAGAATCCTTGTGTTGGCATGATATTACTGGAGATTCATCCCTGATTTCTCCTGGATATTAGCACCGATGACAGCCTTGTCCAGGAAGGGGCAACCCTTCATGTAGATAGAAAAGTTCCAGAAGGCTTTTGAGCAGCTAAGATAGAGTTTGACGAGCACCACAATCATGAGATTTCCAGAGGAGGGTGTCGAGTACATAGTTTTCTACGATGCATCAGAGACCGGTCTTGGTTGTGTCCTGATGCAGCGGCACACGGTGATTTCTTATGGTTCATGCCAGCTTAGGCCGCATGAGAAGAACTATGCGATCCTTGATCTTGAGTTAGCAGCGGTAGTCTTCGCATTGAATATGTGGAGACACTACCTTATGGGTGAGTGGTTCATTGTCTACTCTGACCACAAGAGCCTCAAGTGCATCTTCTCATAGAAGGATCTGAATCTGAGGTAGAGGTGTTGGCTAGAGTTCCTCCAGGACTATGATTTCAAGATCATCTATACTCCTGGGAATGGGAACAAGATGGAGGACGCTCTTAGCAGAAGGTCGAGCTTATAGCTGTTGAGTGAGGCGACACAACAATTAGTCGTGTTAAAGTTATCCTTCATGGATGGAGAAGATACAGCATACCAATAGTCGATGGTTGTCACCCCTCCCCTCTTACCACAAGTTAGGGAGGCACAACATGGGGATGTCGACTGTGTGACCTTACATGCTCAGTTATCCACGGGACATGCTCCTGATGGATATTAGAAAGGTGGGGAGTGTGTACTTCTTTTCAGAGGACTAACTATTGTACCAGTGGAGTTGCAGGAGGAGGTCCTGAGAGAGTTCCATACATCCCCTTTGGCAGTACATCTCGGAGTGGGAAAGATGTACTAGAACCTCTGACGTCTGCTCTGGTGGTCAGGCATGAAGAAGGCAGTGGCAGAGTTCATTTCTCAATGCCTCACATGCCAGCAGGTGAAGACAGAGCACCAGGTTCCAGTAGGGTTATCTCACCCCCTGGAAGTTCCAGAGTGGAATTGGGATGGAATATCGATGGACTTCATGACGGGCTTACCATGGACATCCAAGTTGCACGATTCCATTTGGGTTATCATTGACAGACTCACCAAGTCGTCCCACATCCTAGCTATCAGGGAGAAGAGTTCCGTAGAAAGCTTGGGATGCCTCTATGTACAGGAGATAGTTCATCTTCATGGAATCCCCTTGACTATAGTCTCAGACCGAGAAGCTTGTTTCACATCATGTTTGTGGAAGGGATTCCAGGAGGCTTTTGGGACTCAACTGCACTTGAGCACAACGTTTAATCCCCAGACAGATGGTCAGACGGAGAGGACCATTCAAGTTCTGGAGGATATGTTGTAGGCATGTATCATAGACTTGGGTCGCAGCTGGGAGGACCACCTACCACTGGTCGAGTTTGTGTACAACAACAACTACCACTCCACCATCGGTATGGCACCGTTCGAGGCCTTGTACGGGAGACCCTTCCGGTCACAGCTTTGCTGGACCGACCCCGGAGAGTCAGCACTCATGGGTCCAGAGTTAGTGCAAGCTACTACAGAGAAGGTGCAGATCATCTGGGAGCGGATGAAGACTGCACAAAGCCGACAGAAGTCTTATGCTGACAGGCGATGGAGACCTCTGGAGTTCGAAGAGGGAGACCATGTCTTCCTTCAGGTCTCACCTCGATGAGGGTTGTGGAGATTTGGATGAGGCGACAAGCTATCTCCGAGGTTCATCAGACCTTTCCAGATCCAGGGCAGAGTTGGCGAGGTGGCGTACCACCTGGCCCCACCGCCACAGTTTCATCTGGTACATGATGTCTTCCACATGTCATAGCAGAGGAGGTACATGCATGACCCATTACACGTCATCGACTGGGGCGAGCTAGACATCAAGGATGGAGTGACCTTGGCTGAGTACCCAGTGGAGATCGAAAATCGGCAGGAGAGGATCCTTCATGGGTGATCGATTCCCTCAGTGCGCGTTCGGTGGCAGCACGAGAATCTTCAGGAGAGCATGTGGGAGCGGGATCCCACATCCGTGCCCAGTACCCTCATATTTTTGAGTAGCCTTTGTTTTGGATTTTCGGGAATGTAAATCCCCAAGGTGGGGAGAATGTAATGTCTCGAATTTTCCATTTATTATTTTTTAAATATTATATGGAATTATTTCGAGACCGAGCATGAAGACAGCACATTATTCTGAGGTCCAGTGAGCCCGGAATGGTGGTATGAAGCTTTTTTTAGTTATGTGAGTCGGCACTTCTGCACGGTTTTGGCAGTTTCCCAATGGATGCCCAGATAAAAAATCTAAGGGAACCATTGCGTCCGAGATGATGACTTTACCTAAGAATGAGACTAACCTCAACCGGCGCGGGTCAAGGGAAAAATTTAATTTTCTGACGTTTTAAGTAAAATAAAATAAAATAAATTGACCAGTTTATTTTATTCCATTTAAGGAAACATCCGCTGTAGTGTGGAGACAGTGCAACTGTTTCCTAAATTAATGATGCGTTATAATAACTTCAAAATGGAAAGTCAACGTCATTAATGTTGCGGCGTAATTAAATTACAACATGCTTCCCTTTTTAATGGGTAAAGCAATTTTTGATCATTGGAAACATTTGAGAGGAATCTTTGCCGAATCCGCAAGGCGTTAGAGAGAATTCTCAGCAACGAACGACGACAGATCGAGATCGAGGATCGCTGTGCTGACGTTGAAGGATCTCGATGACAATGGAAGCGCAACACCTTCGTCAACGATTGATCCTTTCAAAAGATAGGGGTTTTCTATTTCAATTTCTTTTCTCCTTTTTAGATTTTAGATGACGAACGCAGATCAACCACGATCAAGTTGATCCGTGGATTCGTACGTCCGTATGGGAAGGTTTTCTTTGGAATGATTTTGGGGGAAATAATCCATGATTTTTATTCATGTTTATCTCTTCTCCATTTTATGCCTATTAATGGGAGTGGATCAACGCTGTGACGAACGATGACGGAGGTTCATTCTTCATTTTGTTATTTGGTTTTCATCCTCCTTTTTCCCCGCACATTCTTCGCGTTCTTCATGGGGTGACGAACAATGGATCGTTGCTCATCCGTTATACGACGCAACGATCACAAAATGAAGGTTTGACACCACAAATACCTTGTGGAGGTGCAGCGATGATGGAGGATGACGAATCGGACCGGATCAGAAAGAGAATTCTTCGAGCCTTCTTCATGCGGGAAGATCTGAACATGTTTCAGAAATGATAGGAGGCTTAAAAGCGATGTAAGCGGCTTCTTGGGTTCGGGGCGACCAGAACATGGAATTTTTGTGGCGATCAGACGACCATATTTATTATCGGAGTAGCACGGGAGGCGCGCTGGTGAAGAGCATCATTTATGGAAATTTTTAGAATACACGACGTATACTTCTGAAGAACACACTGTGTAGTTCTGATGGTGGCAGCTATGGTTTCAGGGTCATAGAAGGATCACACGGCGTGTGACCCTGGTCACACGGTGTGTTGGATGTTCCCCGAAGCTCGGTGTGTACTTTGGGTAGTACACAGACACTGGATGGTCTACATGGATTTAGGCGGAACGGCATGTATAGTTCGGCAGAGGTGGCTATGCGGAGCTTGGCATGTATCCCAGGGATACAGAGACATGGGAAGGAGTACAGGACCGTGTACTCCATCACCCAGCCAGGCGATGTAAACAGCGCGGGTCACCCCATGTGAGGATCGCATGGGTTAGAGTACATGGGTTGGTGACTGTGTACGAGATCATGGCCAGAGTACACGAAACCAACCCCAGTTACCCAGGCACGGCGTGTAATCCATACTACATGCCGTGTACTATGTTTTTCTACACGACCAGCCTCACGACACGGGTCGTTGTACATGGGCAGTACCCGGGGTCGGACAACACGGCGTGTATCATTTCTATACACCATGTACTTTTTGGAGAATGGCTTGGTCCTTTTGTTCCTCGTGCCTTGAACATCATTCATTTGGTTTAGTTCCCCTTCTTCTTGTTCCCCTGAAGTTCATGCATCATTACCTAACGCGGGATTATGATCCCTTCAGTAGAAATTTTATATGATAGAGTTAGGCATCCATCCGAGAGGCCCGGATTGAGATTCTCTATCCATTCCAGGCCCTACGTAGAGTCTGGCATTGGCGTGACCCACTATCGGGAATTGATCCTTTACCTAGTAGGTGAATTCTGGATGAGTCGCGGTATCCACCATGGCACTGGCAGTGATCCTCATCTGTGTATAGAAATATTTTCCACTCAAGAGTGTGTCTCCCTTAATGAGTGTAGTTATCTCTCGTGATAGTTCCCGACAAACAACACTTCCCGTACGGACATCATCAGAGCTCGAAGACTCATGGAGTGTGTTCTCCCGGAACGAGCGCATCACAGAATCTTCGAACAAAATCCATTGCGGGGGTATACGGTTGCATGACTTGTCTCTAGACCATGGGTATGGGTTTTGAGTATATCTGGTTTGTTTTATATGTTCTGTAAACATATAATGTGGATAGCTGACTGTACTTTTACTTTTTATTGCATCGTGGTTTTCAGGGTCCTCTACTGAGTATTGTTATACTCACCCTGACACAGGCTTTTCCCACACATCTGGTGTCTTGTGCAGACGAGCAGCCTTTTGACAGAGTCCTGGGCGGACCAGGACAGGACCGAGCTTTCTGATTTCCCTACAGGCCGAGGCATTCCTACGGCTACGAGCGGCAGTCCCAGTACCTTTGTTCTTATAGGTTGGACTTTGCAGTTTTTCAGGCTCTTGCTTTTGGTGGGCATGTATTCTGGCCCAGTTTACTTTTACAGTACTCTACCTTTTATCGTACTATGTTGGTTGGGTTGAGTTATATGGATGCATTTTTGTTCCTTAGTGTTTTACGTTTTAGCATTTGTGGGCTTGGAGATGTGTGTGTGTGTACAGGTACTTAGGCAATGCCTCCCATGTTAGTGACATGCCTACTCGGTGCTAGTCACCAGCCCCTGGACTATTGGAGGCGGGCTTGGGGAGTCACAGCGTGGGCCCCACTGGGATGGGTCGTGACATTGGTTCAACATTAGGTAACTTGCCATTAAGCAATTATTATCAATAGGTAGTCTGGATATTATACCAAGATTCTTCTGTCCATAAGATTCGTTATCCGAAGATTCCTCTGAAGAGTCACCACCACTGGCACTCCAAGTGTCATTAGCTTTCAAGAAATTCTTAGCTTTAGCCTTATAATACTTCTTTCTGTTTTTATCATAATTCTTTTCCATTCATTCTTTTCTCTTAAGTATAAGGCAATCAGGTCTTATGTGTCTAGCTCTCTTGCATTAATAATATGTGACTTCTGAATCTTTCTTATCTTTACTTTCCTTTTTCTAATATCTAGATTGAAGGTTCCTCTGTCCAGCTATCTTGTTCATCCTTCGAGAAATATTTGCTAATTCATTTTCTAAGGATTCACTTCCACTAAATTCGGATTGGATAACATCTTTCTTAGATTTAGATCTAGTTACTCTCTCAATATTCTTATATTTCATATGATTGGATGTTGTAGTAAGAGAAACACTTCCATTTCTATTGTTCTTCTTTATGTTATTAGAATCTCTCTTCATTCTATCCTGATGATTAAGTAGAGTTCAAAATAGCGCATCTAAGGAAATCTAAGTAACCTTTCTATTCTCATCAATAGAAGTCCTCTTAGATTCCAACTCATTTGGTGTGATGTCTATAATGTTGTCAAAAAGAGCTTCGTCATCTAATCCTTTCTCACCCATTTATTGTAAACTATTCACAATAGTCATGAATCTTTGTTGCACCTTACATATAGGTTCTCTATAAGGAAATAAGAAACCACGATATTCAGCTCTAAGCATGGCTCTTCTAGTTTCAATTACTTTGGATGTTCCGAAGTGAGTAACATCAAGTTTCTTCCATATAGAGTTTGCTGCTTCACAAGATGAAATTTGGATATATGTGTTTCTAGTCATAGAGAAAATCAAAGTATTGTGTACCTTATAATTTAGTTGATATTCATGCTTTTCATGATTGGTAATGGTACTAACTTCTTTGTCAGGGATTTTATATCCTCCAGTAAGCATAAAAAAATTATCAACACCAGTATTGATAATGAAAGTCTTCATGCGATCTCTCTAATATTCATAATCATTTCCATCAAAGATAGGTGGTCTAGTTGGATTGAGATTGTCTATAGAACCAACATTGGTTCCTGCCATCTAAAAAAATATTCTTTCCACAAAAACATGTTAATACAAAAATGTTTTTAAACATGGAAAATAATACTAAGAATGAAAAATATATAATAAAAGTGTCTCTAAGAAAAAATTAATCCGAACTATATGCGTCCGAAAAACAGATTCTGAAAAAGTGTAAAGCTGCAAAAATTAAATTCTGAGAATTATCTTCTAAATATAATTGTGAGATTAATTCATATTGATCCAATTGCACTGATACCAATTTTTGAACTAGTTCAGGGTACATGGTAGTCTATCTAAGCTAGGAAAAAAACTTGAGCAAGGAAAACTTCTATGTGAATATAAGTATTTTAGAAACCTCCTCTAATACCAATTGTTGAGATGGTATGTGAGTATGATATACTCTATAATATCAAATGTAGGATCAAATATGTAATCATGAGATGCTCAAATACAAGAGTGGGTGAATTGTACTTTTAAAAATTTCCTTGTAACTTTAAAAGATGGTTATGTTTAACAAGGTTAAACAATATAATTCACAAAACCTCTAAGTTCTAATAAAATCCTTGATTACAGAAAAGTGATTCCAGAAATGAAACATAACAAAAGTTTACAACCACTAAGATTCTATCATAAAGTGTATAGAATCCTATAAGGTCATAGTACATGTATAAGGAAGTATAAGATAGTTATAATATACTCAACAATACAAATGCAGTGGAAAATTGTAACAAAGAAAGTAACAAGTTGTAAGTATTTTAACCTAAACAGAAGGGTATCCAACAACCTTGGATAAAGGTTCCTTGATTTATACATTAAATAAATTCGGTCTTACCCACACCTGGGTAATCCCTCGATAAAAAGATCATAGTCTGTCTTCCTATCCCCGCAAGCCCTCAACTATCATGTTGTCGGCACCTCTGGCTTCCTCAGCAAGGAAGCCCTCAACTTTAAGGTAGTCGGCACCTCTGTCTTCCTATCCCCAGAATCCCTCAACTTCAAGGTAGTTGGAACCTATGTCTTCCTATCCCCAGATGTCCTGATTGTACTCAACAACAATCGGAGTTGCACGAAGTAAAACAGAACAATCATTTCAGTACGCACCAAGCAATGAAAGTCTCTCTCTAGAAATCACTTCAACAAAATGTGGTCTCTAGAGTCATAGAACTATCATGGGATATTTCAAATGAGCTCCTATTTATAGGCATTACTTCAACGGTCATTTCCCTCCTCTAACAGTCGTATTTTTTCTTGAATTTCGGAGGGACCTATACACGTGTCACTCAAAAAATGGTTAGTGATTAACTGAAAGCATGACATCATTTTATTACTATAAATGTTTAAGCATAACCAAAACCTGATATTCAGAATGTAAGTGAATGACATTTCGGAGTCTAACAAAAAATGAATTCAGAGTCTATAGTAAAAAGATATTCGGATTCTGTTTTCTAGGAATTCAGTACCTGAATTCTATAGAATTCCGGAGACTGAATTTATAGGAAATTCAGAATCTGGATTCACAAGTATTCGGAACCAGAACACTATAGAATTCCAGATTCTGAATTTAATGGAAATTCGGAATTCGGATTCACAAAAATTTGGAACCTGAACTTACAATGTTCGGAGTCGGAGTTCATGAGAATTTGGATCCAAACTCATAAGAGTTCAGAGTCTAAATTCAGAGAACTTAGAGTCAGAACTCATAAAAGTTCTTCTGCAGAATTCGTATTCAAAATTTGGAGTTAGAAATCAGAGAATTTAGTAACCGGAATTCTGATTCAGAATTTTGAGTCAGAACTCAGAAGAGTTCATATCCATAATTTTGAAAATTCGGATCCTAGAACAGAATGTTTCATATCTAGGTAATTATAGGATTCCGAGGATTTTAGTTACAAACTGAATTTTACACTTAGGAAAAATATTGGTATGAACAATGAAATCAAGGTAAGGGTAAATTTCCTTGGGGAAGTTAATTTTCCTTAAGTAAAACATGGGGTAAAAAGAGATTTTCCTTGAGATAAGGTGTTTTTAATTTTCAAAACAAGAAGGAATGGTAATGTCATAAGGAAAACCTTAATGACTTATCAATCTCCCCCTTGAATTAAGGAATGGAAATGTCAAATGGAAAACCTTATTAACTCAACAATGTTTTTAATTACATTAAAAAATAAATTGAAACACCCTGATATTTTAAAAGAGGAAGATTATATTTGATATCATATATGAAACAAAAAACTAATTTTAGAAAAAAAATGTAACATAGATGAAATTTTGTAAATATTTATTTTTAAATAAATTTGATCACTTCGATGGCCGATGATTTAAACCCCACTAGGTCCAAACGAAACATGATACTCTAGTAAAATATTATTATTTAAACATAGACATTACAACATACCAATTAAATTCATGGGTAGGAATAGAACTAGATAAATTAATAAAACTAAATATTTTACACATGTAGAAAATAAATTCTATGGTTCTTTATTTATTAGAAATAAAATAGGAATCATTTTGAAAAAAGAAGAAACATTTTCTAAAAATATTATTTTTAAAAAAGTAGGTTTAATTTCCCTTCGAAAAAAAAATTTAAAATTAACATTTTTCAATTTTAGAAAATTTATTATAAAAAATTGAATTATATTCTGCAATGTAAATTTAAATATTATCTTTGGGTGATCTTTTATATATTTTTATAAAATTATTAGTTTTTAGATTGATAGTGAAAAATGCTAATTTTTATTGAAAACTACATTTTCAATTAAATTATTTACAATGATAAATTATATTTTATATTATTTTTAATGTAAAATTAGTTATTTTATATTAGAATTTTAATAATTTAGTTCATTATAATTAATCTCACATTTAATTTTAATATAAAAACCTTTTAATCATTTGAATGATTTTTATTGCAAAACCACCATTTTGGAGGCGTCTATTAGTTTTATTTGAAATTGGATTTTTCCACACCTACTAATTGAATTTGGAAAAATTAATTCCATATTTCAATCAAAATAATTAATATTATCTAATTATGAAAACACAATATTGAACCATAATTAATAGTGAAAATAGTAAAAATTAATTTCCACGGTTAAAGAAATAATGGTTTCAATGGGGGAATAAACTAAAAAGATAAGTGTAATAAATTCAATAAAACTTGTAAAAAATAAATTTTATAAATATATTATTACTGTAAAACCTATAAGGATGGATAAAGGACCATTTTGGACTCTATTATCATAATAAAAATTTGGGTATTACTTTTTCATTTAAAATAATTCAAGTGTGTCCACTCCAGCCCTTATAATTGGACACACCATCTCCTATCCTCTTCACTCTTCTAAAAACCTTTGGATTAGAAATTAAAATCCAAAATATCTTCCTTAATGTTATTAAAAAGATATATGAATTATTTATATATATAATCCATCGTAATAATTAGTTTGTTATAAACTTAAATAGGTTCTCTCAAAAAATAGGTAAAATTCATAAACATGAATATTTGTTTTCTTATTCTACCACCAACATTAAATACTATTAATATATGATAATATATGAACACCAGTATGTTTTATATATTTAAATTTTATTATTTTAATGTAATAACCTATATCCCAATCAACTTCCATCAAATAGAAAATGAAACTGTTGAATGTGTGTACGACGAACTACCACCTCACAAAATGTTATAATTAATTTTTCATCAACACCATTCAAGGATGGATATAATGATGGCTTTAACATATTTAAAATATATTTATGAAATTATTATACTAAAGTATTTATGATATCACATATACCTTCCCACATTCCATTCTGTGGGGGTATATGATAACATTTGTCGTGTGTTTGATAGACTACAACCTTGTGAAACGATGTGATTTGTTTTTTTGTTATGATTTACATATAAAGTAATAAGGATAAAATTAATGAACTTATTTAATATTTATTACCTAAAAATGCTTATTAAAATATAATATCACATCTAAATTCTTACTATATAATCTATTTGAAAAAAATTACATTCCTTGTGCGTAAGAGTGAATTACCACCTACACATAGTGATGTAAACTGTTTTCCCATTTATTTTAACATAGATGGAAATAAATATGGATTTGATTAATATAAATGATATATATATATATCATAATGTTTAATCTTTAAAGAATAATTAATATTTACTTTCAATTTTTTAATCTGTTAAGAAAATTGAAATAGATTTTGTTCGTTTATATGGCATGTCATCTCCCAGAAAAGTGTAATGAATTTTCTATATTTAACATTTATGTATTAAAATAAATAAATATTTAATGAATATATATGATATTTAAGTCATTAATAATATTTTAAATATTATGTATCCATGTAAAATTTAAATTTAATATAATTATCAAATCAAAACATACATAAAAACACAGCAATTATAACCTAGGAAAGTAATTTTAAAAAATTAATGTTAACCTAAGGGAGATAAAAGAATATAATTAAATAAAATATTTTATGAAATAATTGGTTTTTAGTATATAATATCTTTATAATGAATCTATATTTATTATACATAATTCTCTAAAATGTATGAAGGAAAAAAACATGAGGTACGGTTATCTCATCTCACTTTCACTTCATTGATACATATACCATATCCACCAACTTATTACATCATGTTATGTATATAATGATAATTTTAATTTTTTATATAATGATAACATTATATTAATGTTACTTAATTTTACAATGTATCGTATTCCTTTAATTTGGATTATGATTCAAAAAATACCAAAATTGAAATTGTATATTTCATCATCTCATTAATATTCGGGATTGTATATGTTTAATCCTCAATTAGTGTAATTATTTAATATTTCATAAATGCAACATATTTTCTTTTTATTTTCTTATTCATGAATGTTTTTAGGTAATAGTACTTATTTCCTTCTCTTTAGTACTCAAATTGACTGAGAAAATGTTGAAATTATTTTTCTCTTCTGTCGAATGTCTTTTTTTATCCAAATTCAAGTTTTCTAAAAATGTTTTTAAATATGTTATTAAAATTATAAAAATTAATTAAAAAAGATATTTTTAACCATGTTTTACTTTTTTGTGTATGTTTTGAAATAGATGTTCATGCCATCTTCCAACCAATAGAGGTCTTAATTTTCCTAAATATTTGAATAGAATATTTTCTTTAATTATATGGTAAGTAAAACATTTCTTATCAACATGAACAATCAATGTTTTAAATATTCATTTATAAGTATCCATTGTTATATTCAATGAAAATTGTCTATCAAATATTTGGTGAACAAATAGTTTCAATAGGCAATTATCAAAATGAAAATGATAAATTACTCTAAAATGTTTTGGTTAGAATTTTATGGAATGTTTATCCGTCAATGACACACAACCTCATTTCACCTTACGATCAATTGGGAATATATTTTAATGTTACCATCCTTACTATTTATCTGGATGTTTTATGATCATTTGATATGGATGTAATATCTTCATATAATATTCTATATTAATCTGAATGATTTGTAATTATGTTTATTGATTGGTGATATTATTTATATTTCATATACTAATACTTAAAATATTAATGTTTTTTATCATTATGTATTACATCTTTAATATAAGGAAATAATTTAACAATGTAATATATGGGTTGGGTCCTCTATATCACCTAGATTCATTCGTTGGTCTGATTTGAAAAACTAGCATTATTTTTTGAATTATGACTTTTCCATTTATATAAAATGTATCAGAATGTGGACTTGAGCGTATAGTTATGATGTTTTAAATTATGAATTTCCTTGTTTAGATATTAGTCAATAATTTCCTTGTGATTATTCAATTAATTTTAATATTTATTGAAATTTTGGAAATTTTTTTGAGTAAATATGTAGAATTATTTGAACATTATTTATTCCAATAATATTATTATCATGTTATTTATTAAATGGAATATGCTTTAATTATTTACATTTTCCATAATTATTATGATTTATTTATTCATAGCTTCTACTATAGTCATACCATTGTTGAGTAATTGAGATCACCCATTGATAATGTTTCATTTTTCTCAGGATACCTAGATTTTTTTAATAATTGATATGAATGGATATGTTAATTGGAATAATTGTCTTCTTAAAGAAAATGATATGCTATTTTTTCAGATGTAAATAAGAATCATTAATGTATCGAGTTTTCTAAAACTACTAAAATATTTGGTCATTTGATTTTTAATTCCATTTTTTTAATGATAATGTATTAAAGAAACTGAGGACTCTAGGAAACTGGGGTGTGGGTATTTAATGTTTGAATCCTAGAATATTTAGTTTAAAGCATGGGAAACGGATTTTAGAAAACCAAAATTATAGAATATAGCCTTATGATAATCATTGAGGATATGCATAGAAATACATGATAAATATTTTTTAATGTATAGATTATGTATTTTTCCTAATTATACATCCATTTCTAGTTAATACAAGTGTACATGGTTCTAACATTAATGTACTTATGGGTAACAACTCATAAAAGGAATAATGGGATTGGATTGAGTGCTACTGAGTTCACAACAATAGATCTAATCGCACACCTCGTTTGACACACTCAGGGGATTTTATTTGGTTAATTCACATTTAATTTATAAACCACTATAAAGGATTTGAATTGATAATGAACACGAATGACTTAATATTAATCATAAGGTTTATTATATTAAATATAAGGTCTGATAATGTAGAAAATTTATACATTTTTCTTAATGATTAAATGGTTTCAAATTATTATAATTGTTGCATTAAATACACTTTTTGGTTTTTTCAATTGCGAGAACTAGAAGGAACTCAGTTTATATTGAATGTTATAGACAATTTTTTTATGAGAAAAAAATTGGATAATAAAAAGTGTAGAGACCCTAAACATGATGTACATTGAAATTACATTACATTTGAAGAATACTTAATACATAACAAAAACTAACACTCAAGGACTATAATAGTTTAGTGTCTTTGGAAACTCAGAACATAATCTTCTAATCATGGTGAAAGATCTTCAAAATCACCCATAAAGATATTCCCCTTTTGTTTTATTTTCTAAAATCATTAATTATATCCTGGGAAAAAGAAAACATAAAAACGGTGAGCTCAAATTCTCAGTAATGGTAAAAATGTAGAACTTAAAAACAATCCATAAATATTTGAACTAGAAAACATGAACATAAAACATCAAGATCTTGAGCAATGACATAAATCTTGGTAGTACATAAGTCATAGATCACAAAGGAACAACAATCAAGATAAAATTGCATGGTAATAACACATGTAATTTTTTTACCAATAATCACTTGTTATGATTTCCATAGTATCCAAGGCATTGTTTCCAAGACCATCATAGTGGACAACGTCCATTACTGAATCGAGTTTACCTGCCGTTCCAGCCCGATATAACTGTACCAGATTAACATTCCATTACAGTCTTGTCTATCTCATGAGATATTAATCTTTAACTAATGCATTGGAGGGAGATATAGTTCCCACCCATCTCACAATGAAATCATTCTTTCATGTGCCATAGAATAAACATAAATCATTCATCATAACCCAACGAATAAAATGAGTTTCATAAACATCATCTCATCATAACATAATACATATAAAACAAATGGATATCATTTCATCATAAAAAAAATCAAACCATGTAAGAGACATTATACTTGAAACATAAAAAAACTAAATAAAGTCATCTTAGATGGAAAATAGTTTTTATAAAACACTTGAAATAAATTCATGAGGAAAATATCATTTCTTCTTCAAAATAATTTTATTTTAAAAAAATACCACATAATATTAAAAGAAAAGGATTTTGTTAAAAATAATCATGAAATATTGTAAATTAATCTTCATGAAAATAAGGCATTATGAAATAGTAAAAATCCGTTCATGCCGTATAAGTAAGAAAAACTTTCTCCTCGTACTTTTAAAGGAAAAGTCAAAAAGTACCACGTATGGTAAACAAAAGAAAGATTCCATGAATTAAAAAAAGTAAAAGTCAAATAGGGGTAAAACTGACATTAAACATACAAGGAATAATATTATACACTTTATGAAAAACATTTTCAAGGACATGGATGAAAAATACAACCCTAGTAAATACATACGTATAAGCAATCTCAGAAAAAAATGAGATTGAAAATTATCCCTTACCATATGTCCAATTTCTTCCGTATGTGTCTGAGACTCATATATAGTGGGTTTAAAAATATTATTAACTTTTAAAATAACCATAATAATATTTATTATAACTTATATGATTCACTTATGACTTTATATTACCCGTTCTTTTGTAAATTCCAGGTTAAAGCACCGTTTGGGGTAAAATCGTTTCATTTATCATACATGTTTCAACTTTTTATTCTTGATATTATTACTTATATATTGATTTACATAATTCTAGAATTTAAAAAATTATTTATATATAATATATATTTATCATATAAATATATATGATAGATCGATAAACAGAATGAAATACACTATTCATGGAGACGGTAGGACATACGTACGAATGAACGTTGTTTTCATTTCCTTATTGAAATGAATGGAATTAAGTAAATGAAACATATATATACATAAATCCAGTATAATTATTATGTAATATCTTTCATTATTATTTATTATATATACTTTATAATCATACTTGAAGGGTTAATCATTGAAAATGAATTTTATCACATTCGTGGAAACGGTAGTCCATACGTACACACAAGCGATGATATCATTATTTTGATATTAAAATAGTATTCAATTGGATGGTATACCATATATAAAGAATCATAATAATGTTATATTAATTATTTATATCATTTATATGCATTATTATACCCATCCAAATGATGAAATGTTTGAATAAAAAACTACAGCACGACATGGAGACGGTAAGCCATACATACACACATGTGGTGAATTTTTCATTCATAGGATAGATAAAATAACTAATATGGTTGTACCATTTTTATAATAACATCACATTATATAGAATATACTAGAGTTATTATTTTATAATGGAAAAAATGAAGGAGGACGTTGAAGAAAAAAGGAACTTGAAATAGGTGGTGAGATATTTACCTCTTCTTCGGGTTCTTCCATTTGATTTGATCAAAAGGGTTCTTTAGGTTGGATTTATGACTAAAGGAATGCCTCTAGGATGAAAGGAACGCAGTTGATAGGGTATTTGGGCAGGTTTCGGCCGACCCAAATGGCTTTGGTGGTTTTAATTAGAGAGTAGGGGAGTGCCCTTTTATAAGAGGGGTTAGGGGCACCTTAGGAAAAACTTAAAATATTATTTTATAATAAATTCATATTCGGTTTATAATGGCTACAAAGTGAGTTATTTAAGGGCTAGGGTGGGGATGGGTCTCAATCCTCTAAACCAATAGGTTTTATACATGTTTAGGTTACCATTTTAACATTATCATTTGGATTTAACTCTAAGTTAAATAATTTAACTTTTACCGTGTCTTCTTTTATTTTTACACTATATGGTTATTAAGAATACTATAAACTATCAATTGGACCCCAATTAGTTCATTAATGTCATATATATTATTATATAAGTCTTTTGGCCTAACCTTTTATTTTTAGGACTATTATAGAAATTAATAATATAATATTTGTTTTAAAAACTCTTTTGGTCAATTTTGACACTTTTTGGTATTTTGTTTTTTATAAATTCAAAATAGCATTATTACCTAGAAAAAAATTCATCTAACCAACACAAATATGTTATATTGACATAGAAATTTAGTTTAATTCATAAAAGTCTCAAATTACATTTATTTGGGTATTTATAATATAAATTATGTTAATATTTCATTAATAAGGTAATTACTGCATCATCATTGTGTCATAAATAAATTAAATTATTTAATGTCTTAAAAACTATAACTACAATACCATTGTGTAGGAAATCATTTTAGATTTCTAATGAATATTTATAGTCGAATTTATCTTATCTATAACCCTATATTAATAATTATTTAGTTATTAAACATTGATTTAAACTATTTTTACTCTTCTTTAAATAAAATAATAATAAATGTCCTAATCTATTCCAAGTGGACCTAAAGGGTCATATTTTGTTCCTAAGGTTTTTTTGGACTAATTACACATATCCAGTAGAATTAGGACATGTTGTAGGGTAATAATAATATTATTTTTACCATTAATTATCCTATTTACTTTTAACCGTGGTAAAAAAAGTAAAAAGTTACTATTCACCAAAAATTATTTTTATCTTATTGAACCAGATTTTACTCGTTGATATTAACCATGTCTGTTGGATTTTATAATTTCAACTCACAGTAGTGGTAAAATTATATTTTATGTAAATCTGTAAATGCTCATAGGAGGTGGGAAAAAGACGGTAAAAAGTTCAATAATCTTTTTATATATCTAAAATTATTATAAAATGACTCCAATGAATTACATTGAAATTATATAGGTATTATGTATCTATTTTGACCAAAATTAAATTTAAATAAAATAAGTGATTTTTTAAATAAAAATTCGGGTTTAACCAATAACTCAGTGTTTTCACTATTCATCAAAAATTGAAATTTTTCAGAAAAATACCAAAAACTCACCGTAGGATAAATTCGATATTCCGAATCCAAAAATGAAGTCCATTTTGAATGATAAAGTTTATAAAATTTCAAAAAGTGGGTATTACTATTCCAAATGGCTAGTTCATATAATATTTTTATAACATATCGTTGTTTAGTGAAACCTTGTATTGCGTACTACACACGCTATCGAGGAAGGTCGTGATTATGTGTAATGAAAGCCAAGATAGGTCTGCAAGTAGTACAAAATCCCTTTGGTGTTGTGTATAAAATAATCAAAACTTATTTCATTTAAACATTAAACAAAATCTATACTTAATGTTGCGTAGAATAATTTCCACAAAACAAACTTGAAATTGTGAGTAACATGAGCCAAGAATAGTGTTTCATATACTGAAAGCTAATACAGTGTTGAATATAGTACAAGCTAATCTTTGTGTAGTGTACAATAGAATACATCAAGGAAATTAAAAACAATATATCTCATAAAATCTCTGGGTGTTACATTATACCCCCTTAAAATGAATTTCGCCCTCGAAATTCGTCAGGGTTATAAATCATTTACTACTTGAAAGTTTCTTTCATAGAATCCCACATCGTAAAAAGGAATACTAAATCATCATTTTAAAAAGAAACATTATAAACAAAATAGAAACCCAAAGTAACTCATCACTGGGTTTCCACATAGGAGAATATATGTGAAAATATAGATATGGAAGAGAAATCTAACCATCATGTTCTGATGGAGAGTGGTAGAGATCATTGCTATGAAAAAGCCAACAATTACAAAGCCATAAATTTGTGATGATCTAAGGTACCATCTGATTCATCAGATATGAGGACACTAGGACAACATTTTTTGTTTTCAAGATCATTTCCCTAAAGTTGAAGTGTTTTTTAATTAAAATAAATACTTAATTTATTTTGTTATAATATCATTGTTGTCTGTGCCATGAACAATTTCCACTTCATCACTCAATGAAATGAAGTTTAATTTGTATTCCGTGAAATGTTAGCAGATCATGATATTGAAGGATAGGTCATTCCATCTATCTCGATCATAAGGTTAGAAATATTTATATACAGAAGTCGATCTTATGGTGAGATTAATCGTATATGGTTCCAAAAATGGACTTATACTTCATCTATAATACCACTTTATAACATAAAACTAGTTTCTACGTACCAGGGACTTCATGTACACTAGTGGTAGGTGATAAAGGCATGTCGTACTTCGGTTGTTGGTTCGATTCCTCCAACCTTGTCCAACGCAACGGGTTGTCACCTGTTCTATAGGTTGTACATTTTCTTAAACTATACTACTATAACATTCTAGAAATAAAATAAAATAAAATCTATCCTTAAACAATACTATCTGATGTTCAACTTAATCAATTCCAACCTTTAGGCTTATCGGAAATACTTCTGTCCAATCTCATAGTATACAAGAAATTGATTACTTGAAAGGTCATCTACCAAGCATGTGAATACCATCATTTACGCCCCATCTATCATACGATATATCTTGTTGGTCACATTCCAAACATGTGAATATCTTAATCATGTATTCTCTTGAAAAATGAATACCCATTGAACCATAGTGAAAACATGAAAATTGTCAAAAGTTAACTACTTCCACATACCAAAATCCCAAGATTTATATATACTCAAACCATGATATAACTTTGAGCTTATATCAGTCATGAGCTCATTTCATTTTCTCTTTATCCCCTCATTATGCACATATTAGTTTCCTTCCAAAAATATTTCAATCACATTTCATGGTTACTAGTACCATTCAACATATAATTTAGAATACTCAAGGAAAAATAGTAGAATAACAATCCTTAGATTTTTCTTTATTCCATAGTACCATACATTATTCTTGATAAACATGCAATCATTCCAAAACCTTCTTAAAATGTTGACCGAGCTTCATCATTTTATTCCTCGACACTTCTTTCAGCTCATATATCATTAGTAGTCTCTTCATCATCAACAACAGAAATACTACCCATATTATGATGATGATTATCTTCATGATATTTTCCCTTAGGGAATTAGTTTTCATAATTCCGGTACATTCCACATTTAATACATTTTACCATTTTGATGTCTTAGCAATAATATTATCCTTGTCCATGGAGTTAATAAACCCTTTCCTTTGCAATTACTGGATTTGTGTCCTTCTTTTCCACACCCAAATCATCTTCCAGTTCCTTTGAAAAATTCTCCCTGATGCCTATTACAATATGATTTACATGAGGGAAATTGAACTTTCTTCCCTCTATGATCAACATGAAACTCCATCTTTCTCTTATTAACTGAGTCAGGAAACATACCGAAGTTGATATTATTGATCATATAATGAGATTTATTATTAGGAATGATAAAGATGTTTTCCTTCCAAATCCCATATTATTTACTTTATTATGAAGAATATCATTCATTGTCCATCATATTCTCCATTAACATGAATCTTCCCGTTTCCAGGCATTTTCTAAAACCCATAAAGAATAGTGTGAGAGGCAAAAATAATACTAGGAAAACAACATAATAAAGGGGGAGTACCATCAATATCTAGCATCTTAGGTTTAATTCTATGATAATTACCGTAATTCTAGGACTACAACCTGTACTTACACTTAACATTAGATACATCCCTAAACATACATTAGAATTATCTCTAGGGATTTCACTAATGCTTTCGCATCCTAGTTTCCAAAGGTTAACTAAACCTTTTCTCTGATACCAACTGTAGAGACCCCATACTTGATGTACATGGACATTACATTACATTTAAGTAATACTTAATATATAAAAAAACAAACACTCACGGACCGTAATAGTTTAGTGTCTTTAGAAACTCGGAACATAATCATCTAATAATGGTGAAAGATCTTCAATATATCCCATAAAGATCTTCCCCTATTGTTTTCTTACTAAAAATATTTCTTTATATCCTGGGGAAAAGAAAACATAAAAAGGGTGAGCTCAAATTCTTAGTAAGGGTAAACATGGAGAACTTATAAACAATCCATAAACATTTGAATATAAAAACATGAACATAAAACATCAAAATCTTGAGCAATGACATAAATCTTGGGAGTACATAAGTCATAGATCATAAAGGAGAATTAATCATGATAAAATATCATGGGAATAATACATGTAATTGTGGAAACCATTAAGCACATGTTATGATTTCTATAGTAGACAAGGCACTGCTTCAAAGACCATCATAGTGGATAAAGTCCATTACTGAATCTCGTTTACCTACTGTTTCAGCGTTGTATTACTGTACCGAATTAACATTTCGTTATATCCATGTCTATCTCATGAGATATAAATAATTACCTAATGCATTGGAGGGAGATATAGGTCCCACCCATCTCATAATGAAATAATTCGTTCGTGTGCAACAAAATAAACATAAATCATTCATCATAACCCAACGAATAAAATGGGTTTCATAAAAATTATCCCATCATCACATCATCCATATAAAACAAATTGATATCATTTCATCATAAGAAAAATAAAACCATGTAATATATATTTTACTTGAAACATTAAAAAACTATATATTGTCATCTTGGATGGATAATAGTATTGATAAAACACTTGAAATGAATTCTTGAGGAAAATATCCTTTCTTGTTCAAAATCTTTTTCATATCAGAAAATACCATGTAATTTTAAAATAAAATTATTTTATTGAAAATAATCATGAAATCTTGTAAATTTAGCTTCATTAAAATAAGGAGTTATGAAATCTTAAAAATCCGTTCTTTCCGTATAAGTTAAAAAACATTATTCTCGTACTTTTAACAGAAAAGTCAAAAAGTACCACGTATGTTAAAAAAAAGAAATATTCCTTCCATAACACAAAGTAAAAGTCAAAGAGGGGTAAAAATTAATTTAAACATACATGTAAGAATATTAAAAACTTTATGAAAAACATTTTTATGGACATGGATGAAAAATACAACCCCAGTAAATACTTACGTATAAGAAATCTCGGATAAAAATGAGATTGAAAAATTATCTCTTACTTTATGACCAATTTCTTCTATATGTGTCCGAGACTCTTGTATAGTGGATTTAAACATATTATTAACTTGTAACATAACCATAATAATATTTATGATATCATATGTGATTCACTTATGACTTTATATTACCCGTTCTTTTGTAAATTCCATGTTAAATCATCGTATTGGGTAAATTCGTTTCATTCATCGTACATGTTTCGACTTGTTGTTAATGATATTATTACATATATCCTGATTTAAATAATTACATAATGTAAAAAATTATGTATATATAATATATATTCAGAATATGAATATATATGATAGATCGATAAATGAAATGAAATACAACGTTCACGGAGACGATAGGCCGTACGTACGCAAGAACGCTGTTTTCGTTTCCTTATTGAATTGAATGGAATTAAGTAAATGAAAAATATATGTACATAAATACAGTATAATTATTATGTAATATATTTCATGATTATTTATTATATATAATTTATTATCATACTTGAATGGTTAATCATGGAAAATGAATCTCATCGCATTCGTGGAGACGGTAGTCTGTTCGTACGCACGAGCGATGATATCATTATTTTGATATTAAAACCATATATACTTATATTTTATATCATATATAAATAATCAAAATAATTTTATATTAATTATTTACATTATTTTTACTCATTATGAAACCCATCCAAATGATGAAATGTTTGAATAACAAACTACACCATGACGTGGTGACGGTAAGCCGTGCGTACACACGTGTGGTGACATTTTCAGTCATAGGATAGATAAAATAACAAATATGTTTGTACAATTTTTATAATAACATAAAATTATAGTGAAGATACTGGAGTTATAATTTTATAATGGAAACAACAATGAAGGAGGAAGTGGAAGAAGAAAGGAACTTGAAATAGGTGGTGAGATATTTACCTCTTCTTCGGGTTCTTCCTTTTGATTTTACCAAAGGGCTCCATAGGATGGCTTTATGAGTAAATTAATTCCTCTAGGATGAAGGGAGGACAATTGAGAGGTTATTTGGGCAGGGTTTGGCTAAGACAAATGGCTTTGGAGGTTTTAATTAGAGAGAAGGCGGAGTTCTCTTTTATAATAGGGGTGAGGGGCACCTTATGAAAAACTTAAAATATTATTATATAATAAATTCATATTCGGTTTATAATGACTCCAATGTGACTTATTTCAATACTAGGGTGGGTATTGGTCGAAATACTCTCATAAAATAGGTTTTAGACAATTTTATATTACCACTTTAACCTTATTGTTTAAATTTAACTCTATGTTAAATAATTTAACTTTTACCATGTCTTCTTGTATTCTTACAGTATATGATTAATAAACTTACTATAAGATGAAATTAGAACCCCAATAAGTTAATTAATGTCATATATATTATTATATAGTTATTTTGGAAAAAACTATAGATTTTTAGGACCATTATATCAATTAATAATATAATATTTTTTTTAAAAAACTCTTTTATGTCAAATTTGACACTATTTTGTATTTTGTTTTTTATAAATTCATAACAGCATTATTACTTCGAAAAAAATTCATATAACCAACCATAATATATTATATTAACAAATAAAATTAATTTAATTCATAAAAAGTCTCAAATTAAATTTACATGGTTATTTATAATATCAATTATGTTAATATTTCATTAATAAGGTAATCACTGCATCATCATTGTGTCATTAATAAATTAAATTATTTAATGTCTGAAAAACTATAACTAAAATACCATTATGTAGGAAATATTTTTAATATTATAAGTAATATTTATAGTAGAATTTATCTTATGTATAACCATGTGTTAAAAAATGTTGTAGTTATTAAACTTTTATTTTAACTATTTTAACTCTACTTTGAATAAAATAATAATAAATGTCCTAATCTAATCCAAGTCGACATAAAGGGTAATATTTTATTCCTAATTTTGTTTTTTGTCAAATTAATCTTATGCAATATAATTAGGACATATTTTATGGTTATAATAAAATACTTATTTCCCTTCATTACCCTATTTATTTTTAACTGTGTTAAAAAAGTAAAATGTTACTATTCACCAAAAAATATTTTTATCTTATTGAACAAAATTTTACTCCTTGATATTAACTGTGACTCTCTATGTTTTGAAATTCAACTCACATCAGTGGTAAAATTAAGGTTTATGTAAATTTCCAAATGCCCCTAAGAGGTGGGTAAAAGACTGTAAAAAGATCCATAAAATTTTTATGTATCTAAAATTAATATAATATTACACTAATGAATTACATTGAACATGTATAGGTATTATGTATCTATTTTGACCTAAAATAAAATTAAATAAAATAAATTATTATTTAAATAAAAAGGTCGTTTTAACCAACAACTCAGTGTTTTCGCTATTCATCAAAAATTGAAAGTTTTCAGAAAAATACAAAACATTCACCCAAGGATAATTTTGATATTACAAATCCAAAAATAAAGTCCATTTTGAAAGATAAAATTTATAAAATTTTAGAAAGTGGGAATTACTATTCATAACTGCTAGTTTATATAATATTTTAATAACATATTGTTGTTTAGTGAAACCCGGTATTGCGTACTACAGACATTATCAAGGAAGGTCATGATTGCGTGTAATGCAATCCAAGTCTAGTTTTCATTTAGTGAAAGCTCCATTTGGTGTTGCGCATAACATAATCAAAACTTGTTTCATTTATACATTAAACAAAATCTATACTTAATGTTGCATAGAATAATTTCCACAAAACGAACATGAAATTGTGTGTAACACGAGTCAAGAATAGTGTTGCATATACTGCAAGCTAATACGGTGTAGCGTATAGTAAAATATAATCTTGGTGTAGTGTACAATAGAAGGAGTCAAAGAAATTAAAAAGAATATATCTCATAAAATCTTGGAGTGTTACATTCTACCCCCCTTAAAATGAATTTCACCCTCAAAATTCGTCGGGGTTATAAATCATTTACTACTTGAAAGTTTATTTAATAGAAACCCACATCATAAAAAGGAATACAAAAACGTAATTTTAAAAAGAAACGTTAGAAACATAACGGATACCAAAAGTAACTCATCACTGGGTTTCCACATAGGATAATATAGGTGAAAATATGGATATGGAAGCAAAATCTAGCCATCAAGTTTTGATGGAGAATGGTATAGAACATGGCTATGAAAAAGACAACAATCACGAAGCCATAAATTTGTGATGATCTAAGGTACCATCTGATTTATCAGATATGAGGAAACCAGGACAACATTTTTGGTTTTCAAAATCATTTCCCTAATGTTTAAGAACTTTTGAATAAAAAAACTACAAACTTGATTTTGTTACAATATCACCATTGTTTGGGCCTTGAACAATTTCCACTTCAACTCTTAAAGAAATGAAGTTGAATTTTTCTTCCGTGAAGTGTAAGCAGATCATCCGATAGAATGATATGTCATTTCATCTATCTCAAACATAAGGTTAGAAAAGTTATATACATAAGTCCATCTTATGGTGAGATTAATCATATATGGTTCCAAAAATGGACTTATACATCATCTATCATACCGCTTAATAACATAAAACTAGTTTCTACTAACCAGGGTCTTCCTGTAGGCCAGTGGTAGGTGATAAAGGCCTGTCGAACTTCAGATGAGGGTTCAATTCCCACATCCTTTTCCAATGCGATGGGTTGTCGCCCATTCTGGAGGTTCTCCATTTTCTTCAACTACACTATTATAACATTCTAGAAGAAAAATTGAAAAAAAAATCTAACCTTAAACAATACTATATGATGTTCAACTTAATCCATTCCTACCTTTAGGCTTAGCGGAAATACTTCTGCCCAATCTCATAGTATATAGAAAAGGACTACTAGAAAGGTCATCAACCAAGCATGTGAATACCATCATTTATCCCCCATATATCATACGATATATTTTGTTGGTCACATTCCAAACATGTGAATACCTTAATCATGTATTCTCTAGAAAAATGATTTCCCATTGAACCGTAGTGAAAACATGAATGTTTTCAAAAGTTAACTCTTTCCACATACGAAAATCCCAAAATTGTATATACTCAAACCATGATATAACTTTGTCCTTATATCAGTCATTAGCTCATTTCATTTTATCATTGTCCCTTCATTATGCGCATATCATCTTCTTTCCAAAAATATTTCAATCACTTTTCATGGTTACCAGTACCATTCAACATATACTTTATAATATTCAATGAAAAACAATAGAATAACAATCCTTAGATTTTTCTTTATTCCATAGTACCATAAATTATTCATGATAAACATGAAATCATTCCACAACCTTCTTAAACCATTGACTGAGCATCATCATTTTATTCCTAAACAATTCTTTTATCTCATATATCATTTGTAGTCTCTTCATAATCATCAACATAAATACTACCCATACGACCATGATAATTCTCTTCATGATATTTTCCCTTGGGTAATTGGTTTGCATAATGTTGGTACATTCTACATTTAAGACATTTAACCGATGATGATGTCTTTGAAATACCATTATCCTTGTCCATGGAGTTAACTGAACCCTTTCCTTTTCAATTTATGGGTTTGTTTCCTTCTTTTCCACACCCAAAACATCTTGAAGTTCCTTTGAAACATTCTCCCTAATGCCTCTTCCCACATGATTTATATGAGAGAAATTGAACTTTCTTTCCTCTTTGATTGTCATGAAACTCCATCTTTCTCTTATTAGCTGAGTCAGGAAACTTACCAAAGTTCATATTATTGATCATATTTTGATATTTATGATTAGGAATGATAACGATGATTCACATTCCAAATCCCATTTCAATTGCTTGATCATGAATAATATCATTTCATTTTCCATCATATTCTCCATTAACATGAATATTCTGGTTTACATCCATTTTCTAAAACACAAAAAGAATAATGTGAGAGGAAAAAATCATTATAGGAAAACAAAATTATAAATGGGGAGTACCTTTAATATCTAACATCATTGGTTTAATTCTATGGTCATTACTGTAATTATAAGACTATAACCAGTACTTATACTTAATATTAGAGACATCCCTAGACATACCATATAAATATCTCTAGGGATTTCACTAATATTTTTGCATCCTAGTTTCCAAAGGTTAACTAAATCTTTCCTCTGATACCAACTTTAGAGACCCCAAACATAACATACATGGAAATTACATTACTTTTTTGAAATACATAACACATAACAAAAACCAACACTCATGGACCGTAATAGTTTAGTGTCTGGGGAAACTGGGAACATAATCTTCTAATCATGGTGAAAGATCTTCAATAGCTCCCATAAAGGTCTTCCGCTTGTGTTTTCTTACCTAAAATCATTCCTTATATCCTGTGGAAAAGAAATCATAAAAAGGGTGATCTCAAATTCTCATTAAGGGTAAACATGGAGAACTTAAAAACAATCTATAAACATTTGAATGTAAAAACATAAACATAAAACATCAAAATCTTGAGCAATGACAAAAATCTTGGCAGTATGTTAGTCATAGATCATAATGGAACAATAATCATGGTAAAATAGCATGGGAATAACACATGTAATTGTGGTAGCCATTAAGGACATTTTATGATTTCCATAGTATCCAAGGAATTGCTGCCAAGACCATCATAGTGGACACAATCCATTGCTGAATCGGGTTTACCTACCGTTACAGCCCTGTATTACTATACCAGATTAACTTTATGTTACATCCATGTCTATCTCATGAGATATGAATCATTACACAAAGTATTATTAGGATATATAGGTCCCACCCATCTCATGATGAAATAATTCTTTCGTGTGCTACAAAATAAACATAAATCATTCATCATAACCCAACGAATAAGATGGGTTTCAATAACATCATCCCATCATAACATAATCCATATATAAACAATGGATATCATTTCAACATATGAAAAATCAAACCATGTAAGAGACATTATACTTGAAACATAAAAAAAACTAAATAATTTCATCTTATATTGAAAATAGTTATGATAAAACACTTGAAATGAATTCTTGAGAAAAATATCCGTTCTTCTTCAAAATGATATTATTTTAACAAAATACTATGTAATTTTAAAAGAAAAGGATTTTGTTCAAAATAATCATGAAGTCATTTAAAGTAGGCTTTATTAAAATAAGGAATTATGAAACCGTAAAAATCCATTCATGTTGTATAAGTTAAAAAAACATTCTCCGCATACTTTTAAAGGAAAAGTCAAAAAGTACCACGTATGGTAAACAAAAAAATATTTCTTCCATAATAAAAATTAAAAGTCAAATAGGGGTAAAAATTACTATAAACATACATTTAATAATATTTAACTCTTTATGAAAAACAATTTTATGGACATGGATGAAAAATACAACCCGAGTAAATACTTACGTATAAGCAATCTCGGATAATAATGAGATTGAAAAATTATCCCTTACCTTAAGTCCAATTTCACCCCTATGTATCCAAGACTCTTTTACAGTGGGTTTAAATATATTATTAACTTGTAACATAACCATAATAATATTTATGATATCATATATGATTCACTTATGACTTTATATTACCCGTTATTTTGTAAATTCCATGTTAAAGCATCGTTTTGGTTAAAATCATTTCATTTATCATTCTTGTTTCGACTTTTTGTTATTGATATTATTACTTATATCATGATTTAATAAATTACTTAATATAAACATAATTTATATATAATAAATATTTAGCATATAAATATATATGATAGATCGATAAACAGAACGAAATACACTGTTCATGAAGACGGTAGGCCGTATATACCCATAAATGGTGTTTTCATTTCCTTATTAAATTGAATGGAATTAAGTAAATGAAACATATATGTACATAATTACTGTATCATTATTATATAATATATTTCATGATTATTTATTATATATACTTTATAATCATACTTGAATGGTTAATCATGCAAAATGAATCTCATCACGTTCGGGGAGACGGTAGTCCGTACGTATGAAAATGAGATGATATCATTCTTTTGATATTAAAATCATATATAATTGGATGGTGTATCATATATAAATAGCCATAATAATTGTATATTTGTTATTTGTATCATTTATACTCATTATTATACCCATATAAATGATGAAATGTTTGAATAACAAACTACACCACGACATGGAGATGGTAAGCCGTACGTCCGCACCTGTGGTGACTTTTCATTCATAGGATAGATAAAATAAATAATTCGGTTGTACCATTATTATAATAACATCACAGTATATAGAAGATACTGGAGTTATTATTTTATAATGGAAACAACAATGAAGGAGGAAGTGGAATAAGAAAGTAACTTGAAATAGGTGGTGAGATATTTACCTCTTCTCCGGGTTCTTCCTTTTGATTTGATCAAAAAGGATCTTTGGTTGGCTTTCTAACTAAATTAATGCCTCTAGGATGAAGGGATGATAGTGTATATGATATTTTCAAAGGGGTTATCCAAGCCAAATGGTTGGGAGGTTTGAATTAGAGAGAAGGGGGAGTGCTCTTTTATAAGAGGGGTGAGGGGAACCTTAGAAAAAACATTAAATATTATTTTATTATAAATTCATATTCGGTTTATAATGGCTCTTAAGTGACTTATTTATACTCTAGGGTGGGAATGGTTCGAACTCCTCTCAACAATTAGGTTTTAGAAAAGTTTATGTTACCATTTTAATCTTACCATTTAGATTCAACTCTATGTAAAATAATTTAACGTTTACCGTGTCTTCTTATATTCTTACACTATATCGTTAATAAACATAATATACACAACCAATAGAACCCCAATTTGTTCAATAATGTCATATATATTATTATATAAGTCTTTTTTTCTAACATTATATTTTTAGGACCACTATATCAATTAATAATATAATATTTGTTTTAAAAAATCTTTTATGTCAATTTTGACACTATTTGATATTTTGTTTTTTATAAATTCATAACAGAATTATTACTTCACAAAAAATTCATCTAACCAACCCTAATATGTTATATTAACCTATAAAATTAGTTTAATTCATAAAAAGTCTCAAATTATATTTATTTGGGTATTTATAATATCAAATATGTTAATATTTCATTAATAAGGTAATTACTGTATCCTTATTGTGTCATAAATAAATTAAAATATATAATGTATAAAAAATATAACTAATCTACCATTATGTAGAAAATATTTTGAGCTTTATAATTAATATTTATAGTCGAATTTATCTTATGTATAACATTATATTAAAAAAAATTTAGTTATTAAACTTTGATTTTAACTATTTTAACTCTTCTTTAAATAAAATAATAATAAATGTCCTAATCTAATCCAGGTGGACCTAAAGGGTCATATTTTATTAATAATGATGTTTTCGGTCGAATTAGACTTATGGAATAGAATTAGAACATGTGTAAGGGTAATAATAATAACATTTTTACCCTTAATTACCCTATTTACTTTTAACCATGGTAACAAAAGTAAAAAGTAACTATTCAACAAAAATTATATTTATCTTAGTGAACCAGATTTTACACTTTGATATTAACTGTGTCTCTATGATTTTTGAAATTCAACACACATAAGCGGTAAAATTAAGTTTTATGTAAATTTTCAAATTCTCCTAGGATGTGGGTAAAAGAAGGTAAAAAGTTCAATAAAATTTTTATATATCTAAAATTATTATAAAATGACTCCAATGAATTACATTGAACTTATATAGGTATCATGTATCTATTTTTACCAAAAAAATAAATTTAAATAATATAAATTATAATTTAAATAAAAAGTTGCTTTTAACCAATAACTAAGTGTTTCTGCTATTCATAAAAAAATTGAACGTGTTCAAAAAAATACCAAAAATTCACCCTATACTAATTTTGTTATTCTGAATCCAAAAATGAGGTCCATTTTGAAAGATAAAATTTATAAAATTTCAAAAAGCGGGTATTAATATTCATAATGGCTAGTTTATATAATATTTTAATAACATATATTTTTTCAATGAAACCCAGTATTGCATACTACACATGCTATTGAGGAAGGTCATGATTGCGTGTAATGAATGCCAAGTCAGGGATACATGTAGTGAAAGATCCCTTTATTGTTGTGTATAACATAATAAAAACTTATTTCATTTATACAGTAATCAAAATCTATACATAATTTTTCATAGAATAATTTCGACAAAGTGAACTTGAAATTGTGTGTAACAAGAGCCAAGAATAGTGTTGCATATATTGGAAGCTAATACATTGTTGCATATAGTACAAGCTAATCTTTTTTTAGTGTACAATATAAGACATAAATGAAATTAAAAAGAATATATCTCATAAAATCTCAGGGTGTTACATTCTACCCCCATTAAATTGAATTTCTCCCTCGATATTCGTCGGGGTTATAAATCTTTTACTAGTTGAATGTTTCTTTCATAGAAACCCACATCGTATAAAGGAATATTAAAATATAATTTTAAAAATAAACGTTAGAAACATAATGGATACCAAAAGTAACTCATCACTGGGTTTCCACATAGGAGAATATAAGTGAAAATATGGATATGGAAGAGAAATCTAACAATCAATTTCTGATGGAGAGTGGTAGAGAACATGGATATTAAAAAGCCAGCAATCATAAAGCCATAAATTATTGATGTTCTAAGGTACCATCTGATTCATCGGATATGAGGACATTAGGAAAACATTTTTGTTTTTCATGATCATTTCCCTAAAGTTTAAGAATTTTTGAATTAAAAGAAATACATAAATGATTTTTTTAGAATCTCATTGGTGTTTGTGCCTTGAACCATTTATACTTCATCTCTTAATGAAATGAAGTTGAATTTGTCTTCCGTGAAGTGTTTGCAGATCATGCGATATAATGATAGGTCATTCCATATGTCTCGAACATAACGTTAGAAAAAGTTATATACATAAGTATATCTTATGGTGATATTAATCGAATATGGTTCCAAAAATGGACTTATACATCATCTATCATACCTCTTAATAACATAAAACTAGTTTCTACAAACCAGGGACTTCCTGTAGGCTAGTGGTAGGTGATAAAGGCTTGTCGCACTTTGGTTGTGGGTTTAATTCCCACAAACCTGTCTGATGTGACGGGTTGTCGCCCATTCTATAGGTTGTCTCTTTTCATAAACTACACTATTATAACATTCCAGAAATAAAATCGAAAAAAATCTATCCTTAAACAATACTATCTGATGTTCAACTTAATCCATTTCTTTCTTTTGGATTATCAGAAATACTTTTGTCCAATCTCATAGTATATAGAAGACAACTACTAGAAGGGTCATCTACCAAGCATGTGAATACCATCATTTATCCCCTATATATCATACGATATATCTTGTTGGTCACATTCCAAACATGTGAATACCTTAATCATGTATTCTCTTGAAAAATGAATACCCATTGAACAGTAGTGCAAACATGAATGCTGTCAAAATTTAACTCTTGCCACATACCAAAATCAAACAATTTCTATATACTTGAACCATGATATAACTTGTCCTTATATCAGTCATGAGCTCATTTTATTTTCTCTTTATCCCTTCATTATGCACATATCAGCTTCCTTCCAAAAATATTTCAACAACTTTTCATGGATATTGGTACCATTCAACATATACTTTAGAATACTCAAGGAAATACAATAGTATAAAAATCCTTATATCATTCATTATTCCATAGTACCATACATTATTCGTGATAACCATGCAATCATTCCACAACCATCTTAAACAGTTGATCGAGTTTCATCATTTTATTCCTCAACACTTCTTTCATCTAATATATCATTTGTAGTCTCTTCATCATCATCAACATAAATACTACCCATACGAACATGCTGATTCTCTTCATGATGTTTTCCCTTGGGGAATTGGTTTGCATAATGCTTATACATTCCACATTTAAAACATTTAACCATTGTTGATATCTTAGAAATACAATTATCCTTGTCCATGGAGTTAACTGAACCCTTTCCTTTGCAATTATTGGATTTGTGTCCTTCTTTTCCACACCCAATGCATCTTCCAGTTCCTTTGAAACAATCTCCCTGATTCCCCTTCCCACATGAATTACATTAGGGAAATTGAACTTTCATTCCTCTATTATCATCATGAAACTCAATCTTTCTCTTATTAACTGAGCCAGGAAACTTACCAAAGTTGATATTATTAATCATATTATGAGATTTATGATTATGAATGATAACGATGTTTTGAATTTCAAAGAACATTTCATTTGCTTGATCATAAATAATATCATTCCATTTTCCATCATATTCTCCATTAACATGAATCTTCCGGTTTCCATCCATTTTCTAAAACCCAAAATGAATAGTGTGAGAGGAAAAAATCATACAAGGAAAACAACATAATAAAGGGGGAGTACCATCAATATCTAACATCATAGGTTTAACTCTATGATTGTTACCATAATTTAGGACTATAACATGTACTTGTACATAACATTAGAGATATCCCTAGACATACCTTAAAAATACCTCAAGGGATTTCACTAAAGTTTTCGCATCCTAGTTTGCAATGTTTGACTAAACCATTTCTCTGATACCAACTACAGAGACCCCAAACATGATATACATGGATATTACATTACTTTTCTGGAATACTTAATACATAAAAAAACCAACACTCAAGGATCGTAATAGTTTTGTGTCTTTGGATAATCGGAACATAATCTTCTAATCATGGTGAAAGATCTTCAACATCTCCCATAAAGATCTTCCCTTTTTGTTTTCTTACCTAAAATATTTCTTTATATCCTAGGAAAAATAAGACATAAAAAGGGTGAGATCAAATGCTCAGAAAGGGAAAACATGGAGAACTTAAAAACAACCCATAAACATTTGAACGTAAATAAATAAACCTAAAACATCAAAATCTTGAACAATGACATAAATCTTGGCAGTACATAAGTCATAGATCATAAAGGAACATTAATCATGATAAAATGCAATGGTAATAACACATGTAATTGTGGAAACAATTAAGAACATGTTATGATTTCCATAGTAGCCAAGGCATTGCCGCCAAGACCATTATAGTGGACAAAGTCCATTACTGAATCGGGTTTACCTGCCGTTCCAGCCCTGTATTACTATACCAGATTAAATTTCCATTACAGCCATGTCTATCTCATGAGATATAAATCTTTACCAAATGTATTTGAGGGAGATATAGGTCCCACCCATATCATAATTAAATCATTCTTTCATGTGCCACAAAATAAACATACACTACTACAAACACGGCCTTTATCAGCACTAAAAATGGCCTTTATTAGCGCTAGAAAAGCACTGATATAGCCAACGTAGATAAAGGGGGGTCCCCTTTATCAACGCTCCGAAAAGCGCGGATATAGGACCCCTTTATCAGCGCTTTTTTTAGTGCTGATAAAGGGGTCCTATATCAGCGCTTCCTTTATCAGCGCTTTCGTTTTAGCACTGACAAAGGACCCTTTTATCAGCACTTTTATAAAAGCACTGATAAAAGTTAAAAAAATTTAATAAAATTTAAAAAATACTGCCAATCAGGGGGGGCTTTTATAGAACTTGAACCCCCCCCCCCCCCTTTACAGCACTTTTCGGCCCCTATACAACACCCCACGCACCCCACGCACCCCCCTCCACCCTTTAACAGCCCTTGCTCCAATATTCCTCATGCGCGCGCACCCCTGCCTCCACCAGGATTTGAACTCGAGACCCCCCCCCCTGCGCGCCTAAGCCCTTACCAATACTCTATTTTGATTTGCTTTCCAATTCATGATATATATATATATATATATAGTTATATTTATTCGTATAGTAATATATATTTATATTAATATATATATAGTTATATTATAATATATATATATAGTTATATTATAATATATATAGTAATATTAATATATATATATTGGTATTAATATATATATATATATATTTAGTTATATTTATTCGTATAGTAATATATATTTATATTAATATATATATATAGTTATACTAACATATATATAGTTATATTAACATATATAGAGTTATATTAACAAATATATAGTTATATGAATATATATTTATACAGTTATATTAATATATATATTTATGGTGATATTAATATATATATAGTAATAATAATATATATATATATATAGTTATATTAATATATATATAGTTATTAGATTAATATATATATAGTTAGATTAATATATATATATATATAGTTAGATTAATATATATATATAGTTAGATTAATATATAAGTATATAAATATTCATATATTGGTATTTTAAATAAAATGGATATTAGTTATTATTTAGATAAATCTAATATATTTTATATGTAAATATGTTTAATTATTTATTTAAAAAATTTAATTTTTAGGTGTGAATATATAAAAAATATGTAAATATATTTATATATTTGATTATAAATATCAGTTCATTATAAAAAATGATGAAATTTCAAAGATATTATATCAATATGAATGTAATACCTTGGAATAAATTTAGTCCCTGCCAAGAAAAACCAATAATAACCCCTTAAACGAGTTTGCAAATCCACAAAATGTTAAAAATTCTGGGTACCCCGACAAAAAACTCAGTTTTGGAGGCCTTCTTGGCCACTTTTGGCCTCTAAAAACGCTTTAACAGGGTTCCCCCCGATTTACAGAGATGTAGAGCTCGTCACAGGCTTCGATTTGATATGTCGTAGAGCTCAAACGGACACCCGGATCAAAAGTTATGGCCGTTTGAAGTTTGAGTTGCGTTTTCAACATATTTTGGATTTTTTTTAATTTTTTTTTAATTTTTTTAGTCCTCAAATTGTTATTAAATGACTATGACTCCATAATGATAATCAAATTATTAATTTAAAATATTTTCTTTTACATTTTTAAGATGTCAATTTCACTAAATATCTTATAAATTAAGTAAAATAAGTGTAAATGAACATTTATACTTATCTAAAATATATTTAAAAATTATATATTATATTAATATAACTATATAACTATATTTATATATTAATATATATTTAAAAAAATTTGAAGCTGACCCTTTATCAGCGCTAAAAAAAGTGCTGATAAAGGCCGCCCTTTATCAGCGCTAAGAAACAAGCGCTGATAAAGGGGGGCGCTGCGAAAAACTGTTTTTGTGGTAGTGATAAATCAATCATCAAAACCCAAAGAATAAAATGGGTTTCATAAACATCATCCCATCATAACATAATCCATATAAAATAAATGGATATCATTCCATCATAATAAAAATCAAACAATGTAAGATAAATTATACTAGAAACATAAACAAACTAAATAATGTCATCTTAGATGGAAAATAGTTTTGATAAAACACATGAAATGAATTCTTGATGAAAATATCATTTCTTCTTAAAAATCATTTTATTTTCAAAAAATACCTCCTAATTTTGAAAAAATATATTTTATTGAAAATAATCATGAAATTTTGTAAATTAATCTTCATTAAAATAAGGCGTTATGAATCCGTAAAAATTTGTTCATTCCGTATAAGTTAAAAACATTCTTCTCGTACTTTTAACGGAAAAGTCAAAAAGTACCACATATGTTAAACAAAAGAATGATTCCATCCATAACAAAAAGTAAAAGTCAAAGAGGGGTAATCATGACATTAAAAATAAACAGAATAATACTAAACACTTTATGAAAAAAAATTTATGGACATGGATGTAAAATACAACCCCAGTAAATACTTACGTATAAGCAATCTCGGATAAAAATGATATTGAAAAATTATCTCTTACTTTATGAATCATTTCTTCTGTATGTGTCTGAGACTCCTGTATAGTGAGTTTTTACATATTATTAACTTTTAACAGAACCATAATAATATTTATGATACCATATTTGGTTCACTTATGACTTTATATTACCCGTTCTTTTGTAAATTCCATGTTAAAGAAGCGTTTTGAGTAAAATCATTTCATTTATCATCCATGTTTCGACTCGTTGTTCTTGATATTATTACTTATATCCAGATTTACATAATTACAGAATGTAAATAATGATTTATATATAATATATATTCATATTATAAATATATATGATAGATCAATAAACGGAATGAAATACACCGTTCATGGAGATGGTAGGTCGTACATACGCATGAACGCTGTTTTCGTTTCCTTATTGAATTTAATGAAATTAACTAAATGAAACATATATGTACATAAATATAGTAAGATTATTATGTATTATATTTCATGATTATTTATTATATATACTTTATAATAATACTTGAATGGTTAATCATGGAAAATGAATTTTATCGCGTTCGTGGAGATGGTAGTCCGTACGTACGCACGAGCGATGATATCATTTTTTTGATATTAAAATCATATATAATAGGATGGAATATCATATATAAAAAATAATAATAATTGTATATTTATTATTTATATCATTTATACTCATTATTATACCCATCCAAATGATAAAATGTTTGAATAACAAACCACACCAAGACGTGGAGCCGGTAAGCCGTCTGTACGTACGTGTTGTGACATTTTCATTCATGGGATGGATAAAATAAATAATATGGTTGTACCATTTTTATAATAACATCATAGTATATGGAATATACGGGAATTATTATTTTATAATGGAATCAAAAATGATGGAGGAAGTGGAAGAAGAATGTAACTTGAAATAGGTGGTGAGATATTTACCTCTTCTTTGGGTTCTTCCATTTGATTTGACCAAAAGGGCCCCATATGTTGGATTTCTGACTAAAGGAATGAATCTAGGATGAAGGTAGAATAGTTTAGAGGGTATTTGGGTAGGGGCTGGCCGAGCCAAATGGCTTTTGAGGTTTGAATTAGAGAGAAGGGGGGGGGGTTCCCTTTTATAAGAGGGGTGAGGGGCACCTTAGAAAAAACATAAAATATTATTTTATAATAAATTAATATTCAGTTTATAATGGCTCCAAAGTGACATATTTGTAGTCTAGGGTGGGGATGGGTCTAAATAATCTCAACCAACAGGTTTTAGACATGTTTAGGTTACCATTTTAACCTTATCATTTAGATTTAGCTCTTTGTTAAATAATTTAACTTTTACCTTGTCTTCTAGTATTCTTACACTAGATGGTTAATAAACATACTATAAACTACCAATCAAAACCCAATTGGTTAATTAATGTCATATATATTAATATATAAGTCTTTTGTAAGAACCTTCTAATTTTAGGACCATTATATCAATTAATAATCTCATATTTGTTTTAAAAACGCTTTTATGTCAATTTTGACATTATTTGGTATTTTGTTTTTTTATAAATTCATAACAGCATTATTACTTCGAAAACAATTCATCTAACCAACCCGTATATGTTATATTATCCTCTAAAATTAGTTTAATTCATAAAAAGTCTCAAATTATATTTATTTGGGTATTTATAATATCAATTATGTTAATATTCCATAAATAAGGTAATTACTGCATCGTCATTGTCTCATAAATAAATTAAATTATTTAATATATAATAAAATATATGTAAAATACCATTATGTAGGAAATAATTTTATAATTCTAATGAATATTTATATTTGAATTTATCTTATGTATAACCATATATTAAAAAGTATTAGTTATTAAACTTTGATTTTATCTATTTTAACTCTTCTTTAAATAAAATAATAGTAAATGTCCTAATCTAATCCAAGTGGACCTAAATGGCCATATTGAATTCCTAAGGTTGTTTTTGTTCGAATTACACTTATCCAATAGAATTAGGACATGTGTTAGGGTAATAATAATATCATTTTTAGCCTGAATTACCATATTTACTTTTAATTGTGGTAAAAAAAGTAAAAAGTTAGTATTCACCAAAAAATCTTTTTATCTAACTGAAAAAAAAATTTACCCCCTGATATTAATCGTGTCTCTCTGATTTTCAAAATTCAACTCCCAGAAACGGTAAATTTTCAAATACTACGAGGAGGTGGGTAAAAGATGGTAAAAAGTTCAATAAACTTTTAACATATCTAAAATTATTATAAAATTACTACAATGAATTACATTGAACTTATTTATTTTTTATGTATCTATTTTGACCTAAAATAAATTTAAATAAAATAAATTATTATTTAAATAAAAATTCGGTTTTAACCAATAACTCAGTGTTTTCAATATTCATCAAAAATTGATTATTTTCAGAAAAATACCAAAAGTTCACCTTAGGCTAATTTTGATATTCCAAATCCAAAATTGAAGTTCATTTTGAAAGATAAAATTTATAAAATTTTAAAAAGTGGGTATTAATATTCATAATGGCTAGTTTATATAATATATCAATAACATATCGTTGTTTAGTGAAACCCGGTATTGCGTACTACACACGCTATCGAGGAAGGTCTCGATTGCGTGTAATGCAAGCCAAGTCAAGGCTGCATGTAGTGAAAGATCCCTTTGGTGTTGCGTATAACATAATAAAATCTTATATCATTTATACATGAAACAAAATCTATACTTAATGTTGCGTAGAATAATTTCCACAAAACAAACTTGAAATTGTGTGTAACGCAAGACAAGAATAGTGTTGCATATACTGCAAGATAATATGGTGTTGTGTATAGTAAAATCTAATATTGTTGTACTGTACAATAGAAGACATCAAAAAAATTAAAAATAATATCTCTATTAAAATCTCGGGGTTTTACATTCTACCCCCTTAAAATAAATTTCGCCCTTGAAATTTGTCGGGGTTATAAATTGTTTACTAGTTGAAAGTTTCAATCATAGAAACCCACATCATATAAAAGAATACTAAAACTTCATTTTAAAAAGAAATGTTAGAAACATAAAGGATACCCAAAGTAACTCATCACTAGGTTTCCACATAGGAGAATATAGGTGAAAATATGGATATAGGAGAGAAATCTAACCATCAAGTTTTGATGGAGAGTGGTAGAGAACATTGCTATAAAAAAGCCAACAATCACAAAGCCATAAATTTTTTATGTTCTAAGGTAAAATCCGATACAACGGATATGAGGACACTAGGAAAACATTTTTGGTTTTTAAGATCATTTCCCTATAGTTGAAATTTTTTTGAATTAAAATAAATAATTACTTGATTTTGTTAAAATCTCACGGTTGTTTGTGCGTTGAACAATTTACACTTCATCTCTTAAAGAAACGAAGTTGAATTTTTCTTCCGTGAAGTGTTAGTAGGTCATGCGATAGAATGATAGGTCATTCCATCTGTCTCGAACATATGGTTAGAAAAAGTTATATACATAAGTCCATATTATGGTTAGATTAATCGTATATGGTTCCAAAAATCGACTTGTACTTCATATATCATACCACTTAATAACATAAAACTAGTTTATACTAAACATGGACTTCATGTAGGCCAGCGGTAGTTGATAAAGTCATGTCGCACTTCGGTTGTGGGTTTGATTCCCACAACCTTGTCCAATGCAACGGGTTATCGCCCATTCTGAAGTTTGTCCCTTTTCAAAAACAACACTATTATAACATTACAAAAATAAAATTGAAAAAAATCTAGCCTTAAACAATACTATTTGATTTTCAACTTAATCCATTCCAACCATCAGGATAATCAGAAATACTTTTGTCCGATCTCATAGTATACAGAAAACGACTACTAGAAAGGTGATCTACCAAGCATGTGAATACGATCATTTATCCCCCATATATCATATGATATATCTTGTTGGTCACATTCCAAACACGTGAATACCTAAATCATGTATTCTCTTGAAAAAAGAATACCCATTGAGCCGTAGTGAGAACATGAATGATGTCAATAGTTAACTCTTTCCACATACCAAAATCCCAAAATTTCTATATACTCAAACAATGATATAACGTTGTCCTTATATCAGTCATGCGATCATTTAATTTTCTCTTTATCCCTTCATTATGCACATATCAGCTTCTTTCCAAAAATATTCCAATCACTTTAATGGTTAATGGTACCATTCAACATATACTTTAGAATACTCAAGGAAAAACTATAGTATAACAATCCTTAGAATTTTCATTATTCCATAGTACCATAAGTTATTCTTGATAACCATGAAATCATTCCACAACCTTCTTAAACCATTGACCGAGCTTCATCATTTTATTCCTCAACACTTCTATCATCTCATATATCATTTTTATTCTCTTCATCATCATCCATATAAACACTACCCATATAAACATGATGATTCTATTCATGATATTGTCCCTTAGGGCATTGGTTTTCATAATGACCATACATTCCTCATTTAAAACATTTTACCGTTGTTGATGTCTTAGCAATACAATTATCCTTGTCCATGGAGTTAACTGAACCATTTCCTTTGCAATTAATGGCTTTGTGTCCTTCTTTTCCACACCCAAAGCATCTTCGAGTTCCTTTGAAACATTCTTCATGATGCCTCTTCCCACATGATTTACATGAGGGAAATTGAACTTTATTTCCTCTATGATCATCAAGAAAATCCATATTTCTCTTATTAACTGAGTTAGGAAACTTACCAAAGTTTAGATTATTGATCATATTATGAGATTTCTAATTAGTCATGATAAAAATGTTTCGCCTTCCAAATCCCATTTCATTTGCTTGATCATGAAGAATATCATTCCATTTTCCATCATATTCTCCATTAACATGAATCTTTCTGTTTCCAGCCATTTTCAAAAACCCAAAAAGAATAGTGTGAGAGGAAAAAAATCATACTCAGAAAACAACAAAATAAAGGGGGAGTACGTTCAATATCTTACATCTTAGGTTTAATTCTATGAATGTTACTATAATTCTTGGACTAGAACCTGTACTAATACTTAACATTTGTGACATCCCTAGACAAATGATAGAAATATATCTAGGTATTTCACTAATGTTTTCACATCCTAGTTTCCAAAGTTTAACAAAACCTTTCCTCTGATACCATATATAGAGACCCTAAACATGACGTACAAGGAAATTACATTACTTTTGTGGAATAATTAATAAATAAAAAAAACCAACACTCAAGAATCGTAATATTTTAGTGTCTTTGGAAACTCGGAACATAATCTTCTAATCATGGTGAAAGATCTTCAACATCTCCCATAATAATCTTCCCATTTTGTTTTCTTACCTAAAATCTTTCATTATATCCTTGGGAGAGTAAAACATAAAAATTGTGAGCTCAAATTCTCAGTAAAGGTAAACATGGAGAACTTAAAAACAATCCATACAAATTTGAACGTAAAAACATGAACATAAACCATCAAAATCATGAGAAATGACATAAATCTTGGAAATAAATAAGTTATTGATCATAAAGGAAAATTAATCATGATAAAATAGAATGGGAATAACACATGTAATTGTGGCAACCATTAATCACATGTTAAGATTTCCATAGTATCCAAGGCATTGTTTCCAAGACCATCATAGTGGACAAATTCCATTACTGAATCAGGTTTACCTACCATTCCAGCCTTGTATTACTGTACCATATTTACTTGTCATTACAACCATGTCTATCTCATGAGATATAAATCTTTACCCAATTCATTGGATGGAGATATAGGTCCCACCCATCTCATAATGAAATCACTCTTTCGTGTGACACAAAATAAACATAAATCATTTATCATAACCCACTGAATAAAATGGGTTTCATAAACATCATCCCATCATAACATAATCCATATAAAACAAATGGATATCATCTCAACAGAATAAAAATCAAACCATGTAAGAAAAATTATACTTGTAACATAAAAAAACTAAATAATGTCATCTTAGATGGAAAATAGTTTTGATAAAACACTTGAAATGAATTTTTGACGAAAATATCCTCTCTTTGTCAAAATCATATTATTTTCACAAAATACCATGTAATTTTAAAACAAGGATTTTGTTGAAAATAATCATGATTTCTTGTAAATTAATCTTCTTGAAATTAAGGCTTTATGAAACTGTAAAAATACGTTCATTCCGTATAAGTTAAAAACAATTCTCCTCGTACTTTTAACGGAAAAGTCAAGAAGTACCACGTATGGTAAAAAAAGAACGATTCCTTCCATAACACAAAGTTAAAGTCAAATAGGGGAAATATGAATTCAAACATACATGGAAGAATATTAAACACTTTATGAAAAGAATTGTTATGGACATGGATGTAAAATTCAATCCCAGTAAATACTTACGTATAAGCAATCTCGGATAAAAATGAGATTGAAAAATTATCCCTTAACTTATGACCAATTTCTTCAATATGTGTATGAGACTCATGTATAGTGGGTTTAAACATCTTATTAAAATTTAATATAACCATAATAATATTTATGATATCATATCTGATTCACTTATGACTTTATATTACCCGTTCTTTTGTAAATTCCATGTTAAAGAAGCATTTTGGGTAAAATCGTTTCGACTTGTTGTTCGTGATATTATTACTTATATCCTGATTTACTTAATTCCAGAATTTAAAAAATTATTTATATATAATATATATTCATCATATAAATTTATATTATAGATCGATAAATGGACTGAAATACACCGTTCATGGAGACGGTAGGCCGTACGTACGCATGAACGCTTTTTTCATTTCCGTATTGAATTGAATGGAATTAAGTAAATTAAACACATATGTAAATAAATCCAGTATCATTATTATGTAATATCTCTAATGGTTATTTATTATATATACTTTATAGTCATACGTGAATGGTTAATTATGGAAAATGAATCTCATCGCGTTCGTGGAGACTGTAGTCCATACGTACGCACGAGCGATGATATTATTCTTTTGATATTTAAATCTTATATAATTGGATTATATATCATATATACATAATTATAATAATGTTATATTTAATATTTATATTATTTATACTCATTATTATACCCATCCAAATGATCAAATGTTTGAATAAGAAACTACACCACGACATAGAGACGGAAAGTCGTATGTACGCACGTGTGATGACTTTTTCATTCCTAGGACGGATAAAATAACTAATATTGTGGAAAATGTTTATAAAAACATCAAATTATATAGAAGATACTGGATTTATTATTTTATAATGGAAACAACAATGAAGGAGGATGTGGAAGAAGAAAGGTACTTGAAATAAGAGGTTAGATATTTACCTCTTCTTCAGGTTCTTCATTTTGATCTGATCAAAAGGGATCCATAGGTTAGCTTTATGTCTAAAGGAATGAATCTAGGATGAAGGTATTACAGTTGAAAGGGTATGTGGAAAATTTTTGGCTAATGAAAATGGCTTTGGAGGTTTTAATTAGAGAGAAGAGGGAGTTCCCTTTTATAAGAGGGGTGAGGGAACCTTATAAAAAAAATTAAACTATTATTTTATAATAAATTCATATTCTATTTATAATGGCTCAAAAGTGACTTATTTTGAGACTAGGGTGGTTATGGTTCGAAATTATCTCTTCCAATAGGTTTTAGACATGTTTATGTTACCATGTTAACCTTATCATTTAGATTTACCTCTATGTTAAATAATTTAACTTTTCCCATGTCTTCTTGTATTCTTACACTATATGGTTAATAAAATTACTATAAACGTCCAATAGGACCCCAATTGGTTCATTAATGTCATATATAATATTATATAATTCATTTTCCTGAAAATGATATGGTTATGACCATTATATTGATTAATCATATAATATTTGTTTTAAAAACTCTTTTTGTCAATTTTGACACTATTTTGTATTTTGTTTTTCATAAATTCATAACAGCGTTATTACTTCGAAAAAAAATCATCTAACCAATACAAATAAGATATATTAAGCTATAAAATTAGTTTAATTCAATAAAAGTCTCAAATTACATTTATTTGAGTATTTATAATATCAATTATGTTAATATTTCATTAATAAGGTAATTACTGCATCATCATTATGTTATAAATAAATTAAATTATTTAATGTTTAAAAAAAATTAACTAAAATACCCTAATTTAAAAAATATTTTTAGCTTTCTAATTATTATTTATAGTCGAATTTATTTTATGTATAACCCTATATTAAAAATGTTTTAGTTATTAAGCATTGATTTTAACTATTTTAACTCTTCTTTAAGTAAAATAATAATAAATTTCTTAATCTAATCCATGTGAACCTTAAGGGTCATAATTTATTCCTAAGGTTGTTATTTGTCAAATTACTCTTATCCAATATTATTAGGACATGTGTTAGGGTAATAATAATATCATTTTTACCCTTAATTACCATATTTACTTTTAACCGTGGTAAAAAAGTAAAAAGTTAATATTCACCAAAAAATTATTTTTATCTTATTGAACCATATTTTACTCTTGGATATTAACCATGTCTCTTGGTTTTTAGAAATTCAACTCAAAAAGTGTTAAAATTATGTTTTATGTAAATTCGCAAATTCTCCTAGGAGGTGGGTAAAAGACGATAAAAAGTTCAATAAAATTTTTATATATCTAAGATTATTATAAAATGAATCCAATGAATTAAATTGATCTTATATAGGTATTATGTATCTATTTTGACCTAAAATAAATTTAAATAACATAAATTATTATTTAAATAAAAATTTGGTTTTAACCAATAACTCAGTGTTTTCACTATTCATCAAAAATTGAAAGGTTTGAGAAAAATACCAAAAATTCACCCTAGGATAATTTCGATATTCTGAATCCAAAAATGGAGTCTATTTTGAAAGATAAAATTTATAAAATCTTAAAAATTGGGTATTATTATTCATAATGGCTAGTTTATATAATATTTTAATATCATATCGTTGTTTAGTGAATCTCGGTATTGCGTACTACACACGCTATCGAGAAAGGTTAAAATTGCGTTTAATGCAAGCCAAGTCATGGTTTTATGTAGCGAAATATCCATTTGGTGATGCGTATAACATAATCAAAACTTATTTCATTTATACATTAAACAAATTCTATACTTAATGTTGCGTAGAATAATTTCCACAAAACAAACTTGAAATTGTGTATAACACGAGCCAAGAATAGTGTTGTGTATGCTGAAAGATAATATGGTGTTGCCTATAGTACAATATAATATTGGTTTAGTGTACAATATAAGACATCAACGAAATTAAAAAGAATATATCTCATAATATCTCGGGGTGTTACAAAAATGTTGGGGGATATTGTGATTATGCTTATTCATTTATCATGATTTATGATTAAAAACTTGCTCCTTAACAAACTCTCATAATAACCTAAGAAAAAAAGTATAGTATCGGCTAAGAGATCAGGTGGTGGAGACTATTGATGAAACAACAATCAATTTCTTATATTTAAATAATGTGGGATGAAACACCCATGTAAATGTCTAATATGACTGGGAAGATGTTTTGTGTGTTGAACAAAAGGCCACAAATTAAGAAATTTATGAGTAAAAATGGAATGTTTGGTTAATGATGAGAATAATGGTCTCCCTAAGGTATTATGGATGGTTGAATGTTATAAATTCCGAATGTATAGGCACTAAAAAATATTTCTCCTAGGAGAAAATATAATAAAGATGATTATCTTGTAATCATGTGTAATGGTTATACTACTGATGTTGAATCGATGAAAAAGGAAATACTAAAGGAAATAGTTATTGAGGAATAAGATTATGAATCCAAGCTAGTGGTTTAGGAATAATTTTAAATGATTAATGTGATTGTGTTTTCATTCATGAATTATTTTATATGAGCATTTTATCTATGGAATTATGGTTATAGTAACTATGAAATGTATAAATAATGTACTATAATACATTTTATATTTGTATTTGACAGCGTATTCTGAACAGTATCAATGAAAAAGAAAATTTGTAATGTAGAATGTAAATATTTTTTTATTTAGGTTTCAGGGTGATTATAAAATTCACATATTTTTAATGGAACATTAAGAGGAACTTTTTATTTTTGGTGAATATAATGATGATTTAGTTACCCTCCTTATAATTTTTTGGATATTGAGTTTGGTTAGTAGTATTTTGGATGAGTATTAAGGTTAACCATTTATGAAAAGAATTAAGTTGAATGTAGAGAGTTAATGTTGAGGTATTAGAGATTAATTTATTATATATGATAATGTTTTCTAGCTATTTCAGTTTTATTAAATTCATGAAAAATATCTTGATACACTTTTATGGATCTTGGGATTTTTTAAAATTAAATTTTAGATCTTCAGGGGAAAAATCGATTTTGGATATTCACTTAATGAATTAAGTGATGGGGTAGAAGTTTTTTAAATAACAACCAAAATATGAAATTATTCTTATGAAATATAAATATTTCAAGTCAATATATTTCCTTACATTCAAAGACAGAAAACGAACCCCTCAACATTAAGAAAAGTTTATTGAAAAAAAATGTTATCATATTACCTTCATAAACTATAAATAGAATTGTAACACCCCAGGTAAATAAAGAATATGAGATTTTCTTATTTATCCAAATTTTTTAATAAAATATTAATTGACTTTAAAGGGGACGCTATGCTCGATGGTGTACCCAACACGCAACAACGAGTTTCTTGGAAATCTTACGTTGCACTCTAATAATAAAATAATATTATTTTAAATAGTAGTTAACATGTAGCCATTGTATTGGCAGGAATGGATAGAAATAACTAAAATATGATTATATATGTTTTTTAATTTTTTTACATTTATCCAATAAAAGATAATGGCTTAAAATACGAAAAGAATTCAATTTTAGGCGTATATGCCCTAGTTTTCACTAAAGGTTCACTTATCACCTTTTGATGGAGAACCGTCATTAAATATAGTTTTGTTCACTCTTATAAATTCTATTGGACCAAATAAAACTCTTATTAAGAATCGGGACAACAAAATTTACTTTGTGTAAATTTTTGGTATCTTTCCGATAATGTTCATTTTTAATGAATAGTGTAAAATGTTGTATTTTAATTCAAAAACTCTTTTTAATCTAATTTATTTATATGATTAGATTATCTTTTGAATTGGTTTTAAAGTGAAATTAGAATATATTTTTACCATTAAATCCAATAGTGTACGTTGGAATTAATTTCACTTTGAAATCAGACTTAAACCAGTGTCAATCTTTTGATACTTATTGTTTTATAAAAACACGCTATTTGCTCTGACAGTGGGAATTAATTATTAAATTAATTAATGCAACTTATATGTTTTGAATGTTTTAAAATAGACTTCATTTTTTAAATTCAGAATATCAAATATATCTTAGGGTGAATTTTTGGGAATTTTCTGAAAAACTTCAATTTTTTGATGAATAGTGAAACCACTAAGTGGTACTTATAAAAACTGATTTTTCCATTTAAATGAAAATTTTCCATCTTTGTGTTTTTAATTTCAAAAATCCGACATACATGGTTGTCATTAAGAAGTAAAATGTGGTTCAATGGGATAAAAATAATTTTTTGGTGAATAGTAACTTATTAAGTTTTTAATCGCGATTAGTGGTAATTAGTGTAGTTTAAGGTAAAAATAATGCTTTAATAAAATGAGATGAGCTTGAAACATGTCCTACCCTCATTGGTTGAGTAATGGCCGACCAAGAAAAGCCATGGGTCAACTTGGAGGCCCCATGGAGCCACTTTGGTTGGGAAATGACATAAATAACTTTTTATTTAATGTAAAAGTAAAAATGACACAAACATGATATGTTTTACTAAAAAAAATTTAAGTGGGGTTATACAAGTCAGATTTTTTATTATAAATAGTCATTGGAAAGCTAAAAAGATTTACTATATCATAGTAATTGTTTTCTAATTTGTAGACATTAAATAAATTAAATTATTTATGACATCATAATGATGCAGCGATGACATCATTATCTGACGATTTAAATAAAATGAGAAGATAATGTAAACTCTATGACCTACACATTTCCAAAACTTATTGGATGTGTGGATTTAGAACCCTTATCACCTTATCCACGAATTATATCAATGTGGGACCATTTAAAACCGAAACACATTTTCAAATAAAGTAATATTTCTTACTTTCCAAAAGTGCCCCTCCTCTCCTCTTATAAAATGCCCCCAACTCTACCTCATTTCACACACTCCTCAAGCCATTGTCTCGTCCAACCCCTGCCCATTTACTCTTTCCACACCCCTCTACTCATCCTAGAGGATTCACTTTGGGAAGAATCTTTTCAAAGGAAGCCTTTAGACTCAAATCAAAAGGAGTTACACTTTTAAATGTAATTCATTCTCTCATGTACATTTGTATTATTTTGCTTCTCCAACCCCCTAAACTATTTTTATTTACTTCTTTTGTAACAACACCAGTATCTTCAACATACTAGGATGTTGTTATAATATTTATTCTAGCTACACTCTCACACAACTACATCAAATGGTTAAAGAACATACAGTTTATGTGGATGGAGAAATTCTACCTCCCGAAATGATGATTGTTCAATACTCATTTAACACCTTCAAAGGTGGCCATTATGATGTCACTATTTTTATATATGATATATAATATGTTTATGTTTTCCTTAAGATTATGTTTTTTTTTCATTTTTGGGCATACCTTTATGGTTTCCATTATGGGTAAACGCGATATCTTCATTTAAGGAAGTGCGGACTACCGCCCCCTCAAAGTGATTTGATTCGTTAAATACCATATGTGGGACGTATAAAGGATGAAACTATGATATTATATATGATACTATACTGGAATTATAACATACCTTTATATCATTATTATTCCATTCTATCAAATACGAAATAGAAATGAAAGTAGCGTTCATGCGTACGTACGGCTTACCGTCTCCATGAACGGTGCATTTCATTTATTACCTCTAAATGATTATGTAATGTTATAAATGCATGCATGTACTGGATATATATGACATATATGATATCTACATCATGAATTCAATTCTGGATATAATAAACATTTGGCCACATGAACACATGTAATTGTAAGAAGTCCATTTTCGACTTAAGAACCAAATATCGGCAAAACAAATATTATTAACTTAAATGATTCCATAATGTTTATGACATGGTAATAAGTGATATAAAAGGAATAATGAACGTGAAAAAGGATGTTAAGGAAGTATAAATTAACTCGTGTTTATTATTCCGGGGATTAAAGAACGATCGATTCAAGTCGGACCCGAGGTAAGGGATCCTACTCTCTCTTTCTTTTTAAGTACACACTTTTATGTCATTCCTTTTATAGCTCATCTTTCTTGTTATTGGGATGATATTTTATATTACACTTACTTTAATTTTTATGTTCATGTGATGAGACACCCTATTATATCTCATCAATCCATTTTGGAAGTTTTGAGTGGCGCCGTTAGGCTGCCGAACTTTCGTAAGAGATCTAACCTCTCTCTTTCTTTTTAAGTACTCTCCTTTATGTCACTTCTTTTTAGATCCTCTTTGTAATGTTGGGGGATGTTCTTTTATATTCCTTTTGATGTAAATTTTATTTTAATGTGATGAGATACCCTATTTGATCTCATCAATCCATATTCGGATGTTTTATGTGGTGTCGTTAGGCTGCCGAGTTTTCATAAGGGATTTTTCATCTCACTTTTATTCACGTGAGATTTATGCTACATTTGCCACAAATTCCATTGAGTGGTGTATGTACTGCCCATTATTCTACTCTTTGTGTAATATAATTTCGTTTATGAGTATTTACATCAATGATCTATTGTCCTTCTTTCATGGGGTGTATGTTTTGAAAGATACCCAAGTCGGTAAGGGAACCTTTCACCCTCCTCTTTTTTAAAAGACTTCTTTTGTTGGGTCTTTTAATTTACATATTGTTATGTTGGGATATGATCTCATATATCCTTATTGATGTAAATTTTATTTCCAAGTGATGAGATACACTTTTTATCTCTCATCAACTCATTTTGATGTGATGCCGTTAGGCTGTCAAGGGAACTTTTTAACCCAATTCCAATTTCTTTGGGTTCAACATGTAGTCATTGAATATGTCATCCATTGAATATGTGTGAATGAAATTTTATTGTTTTACACTTAATATCCAATTATATTGGGTGTATTTATATTTGTCACACATATTTTTGAGATTGATTTTTCCAGAATTTAAGGATACCTTCTTTATAAGGGATTTCATCACATTTGAAATTTCTATTGAGGGTTCATTGTTGTTATGCACTAATTCACTCTTATATGGTGTATATACTATCCTTTGGAGTATTATATCATGAATCCATTTATTCTCATGATATTATAAAGTTCTGACTAAATGTTATTCCTCAATTATTGTATTCAAGTGTCTCTAATTTTGGTAAAACCCCTTTAACCAAAATATCGTTTTAAATGTTTTAATTATTTGTTCTTATTAATATCCATATTTTCAAAATGGTTTTAAGGATTTATTTATATGTATATTAATGGTTTAAAATTTTAAGCTTCAAGGTGGTATTGAACACTTTGATTCAAAAATCTCTTTATTAAATGTTTTAAATGGTTTTGGAAATGGGTTCTTTTTGAATGGATTCACTAATTCAATATACTAAAATGTTATATTGTGATTGAAATGTGGAAATGTTATGTTTCCTTTATGAATGTTTTATGTGATACATTTATGTTATGGTTCTTGGGCATTGTTATGAAAACGGGTGGTTCCGTGATAAACTAAGGGCGGGTGAGCCCGATATAGCTCTCCAATGCATTGGGTAATGCGAAGGAGTGAAACGTTAAGGTTTCTCCGAAGAGATTTAGGGAATATACTGTTATGGGTATTCCAAACGTAACCAAGAGGGTTACTCCCTACTTAAAAATTTTATGAATCCCTCAAGTTACCTTTATGTCTTATGTTTTCTATGATTTATTCATGATTTGATATGCCTATGTTTTATGGGTAAAGTGTGATTTCATTCTAATGTATATATGAACTCATTTTCCCTTTCCATATTTTTATAAATCTTACTGATCTTTTTATGCTCATCCCAAGTTTTTGAAAAATTTTTCACAGGTCAAGGGAAAGGTACATGATGTGATGATAGTGTCAAGGATGTGTCAAGAAAGAATCTGTGTTATATTTTAAATATGTTTCCATTGATGGGAAGAATGAATACTGTATTTTATGTAACCACTTTGTTTAAATGTGGAATGTATTGCAAGTGTCAGGATCTAATTCTCTAAAACTCTAAACCTGAAAAGATCCTCAATGTGTAATCTTGTAATAACTCAAGATTAAGTAAGGTTTAAGGCTGGGGCCTTATAGTTGGTATCAGAGGTCAGTTTAGATAACTTTAGAGGTTAGGGTATTATTTAAGCATAAGTGACATTACCATAATGGTTAGGATTTCAGAAAGAGTCCTAGTTTTAGATAAATTGAATGAGTAAGTATATCTTAGTGTTTATCTTACTCATTAGTACATGATGGTTTTGTTGATATACTCACACTGACCTTTTTGGTTTTAGTAAATGGATGAATCTAGCAGGCACCAAAGTAACAGTGGGTGTGAAGGAAACTGTGACAGTTTTTTGAGCAAGCAACTGAATGATATGGGAGCTGCAATAAGAACTCTTGTGATTATCCTCAACCAACTATCTGGAGTCATGATTGACCACCTAAACCTTGGAGATTTCTCTAAGGCATCATATATGCAAGAAACAAATCCCTACGGAAGTACAGATTACAATCATAAAGGTAAGTGTGTTCAAAAACCTGTGTGTCAAAGATGTGGAAAGAAACACCTAGGAAAATGTTTCAAAGGGACAGAAATATGCTATAGATGTGGAAATGAAGGTCATAAAGCAAGAACCTACCATGGAAGAAGGAATCATCCAGTTGACTCGAGGAAAGGGAAAGAAGTTATTTCTAAGGGATCAATTGAATGTTTTAAATGTGGTGTGCATGGTCATTATGCAAACACATGTCCTATGAAGAAGTTTCGTGAATGGGGTCACCAAGAGCGTACCAATATTCGTTTACCAATACCTAATGCCATTCCGATTGAGGATGAAGAAACTGACAATGACCAATCAAAGGTATGTACTATTTCATGACTATTGTTTTCTTATTTTGGAATCTTAGGATATGATTCATGATTTTGTTTGTAGGAAAGAGGTATTTCGGAATAAGTTGGAAAGGAATGGATAATGGATCATGAAGAATGTTGAATGAGTAAGATGTCAACATATAAGGGCTTCAAGATTTATGGTGAAATTCTTAAGAGTATTAAGTCTCTTTTGATGATGGGGTTACATTAGAAGACTTTTTTTATTATGGGTAACCCTGATGTTTAATATAGGCAAGTTTTATTCAAGTAATAGTTATATTTTCTTTTGTGGACATAGTTATAAAGAACCATTTGGGTTTATATGATCCTTACTTTTGAGATAATTATGGCGTACTATATGTTATGATTAAAGTGAAAGGCATGAGATAAATTTGAGGTTAAATTATGTTATAGTTATTTTTTATGATTTTATCCCTTTTTGGGGAATGATTTGAGAATTATATAGTTTTGGAAAAAGGACAACACGTAGACCGTGTGACTACCCGTCGCGTCGGACAAAGCTGCGGGAATCGAACCCACAATCAAAGTGAGACTGATATTTATCGCCTACCACTGGACTACGTAAAGTCCCTGGTTAGTTTGACTGATTATTTTTATTTATATGATTTTATGAATTAAGAGTAAGTTTATTTTGGGTTATTTATGAAATTGATTTACCTATCATGGAGGATATGGGATTAGGATAATTATTTTTCGATGCGAGACTTTAAGAGCAACTGATTTTGTTTAGAGATAAATGTTACGATTTAACTTGGAAGACTATGTGAATAAATCCTTCAAATTTTTGGGGTTCAATCTTAGATTGGTTTACTTTGAGGAATTTTATGGACAAATTTTTTATCGGATGGTCCTCGTTGAACTTTGGGTTTTGTTGGACAAATTTTGGAGATTAAGAATACATTTTCTTTCTAATGGGTTATCCTTTTCTGGGTTATCTGATCTTGTACTAATCTTTTGGGTTTTGGTTTTGGTTAAAGTCTAAAGACATGGGAAGTATGTAGTTCTTTTTTTTGGGTTAGGTAATTCTCTAGAAGTTGATTATAATACTCTTAATGTGAACAAGTCTTACTAAATACTCGCCTTTTGGAGAAAATATGAGTTTGTGTAAGGAATCTAATAAAAGTTGAGAGTCAACATGATAAGTGATTATGTTTCCTTATGAATAAATTCCTTAATAAAAAGTAACTTAAAACAAAAATGTTGTCTATTAACTTTTCCTACTGGGGAATCGAATACCGTTTAACCCATCACAAGTTTGTGATTTTCTCAAGGTTAACTTTCTCCTAAACATGTTTTCTATCACTCTCCATCAGAACATGACCCTATGTTTTCTCCTCCATGTCCATGTTTTCATACTTGGAATCCTAGTATGGGTTAACTCGGGTGACCTTTGTACTTATCTTTCTTTATTTTAAAGTGATTGTTTTAGCGACTCTTCTTCCGATGTGGGACTTTCAAGGATGTTTCCAAGCTCAATTTTAAAAATTGCGAGGACGCAATTCCCAAAAGGGGGGAAGGATGTAACACCCCAGGTAAATAAAGAATATGACATTTTCTTATTTATCCAAATTTTTGAATAAAATATTAATTGACTTTAAAGGGGACGCTATGCTCGATGGTGTACCCAACACGCAACAACGAGTTTCTTGGAAATCTTACGTTGCACTCTAATAATAAAATAATATTATTTTAAATAGTAGTTAACATGTAGTAGTTGTATTGGCGGGAATGGATAGAAATGACTAAAATATGATTATATATGTTTTTTAATGTTTTTACACTTATCCAATAAATGATAATGGCTTAAAATACAGAAAGAATTCAATTTTAGGCATATATGCCCTAGTTTTCACTAAAGGTTCACTTATCGCCTTTTGATGGCAAACCGTCATTAAATATTGTTTTTTTCACTCTTATAAATTCAATTGGACCAAATAAAAATCTTATTAAGAATCGGGACAACAAAATTTACTTTGTGTAAATTATTGGTATCTTTCCGATAAAGTTCATTTTTTTAATGAATAGTGTAAAATTTTGTATTTTAATTCAAAACCTCTTTTTAATCTAATTTATTTTTATGATTAGATTACCTTTTGAATTGGTTTTAAAGTGAAATTAGAATATATTTTTACCAATAAATCCAATAGTGGTCGTTGGAATTAATTTCACTTTGAAATCAGACTTAAACCAGTGTCAATCTTTTGATACTTATTGTTTCATAAACACACGCTATTTGCTCTGACAGCGGGAATTAATTATTAAATTAATTAATGCAACTTATAGGTTTTGAATTTTTTAAAATAGACTTCATTTTTGAATTCAGAATATCAAATATAGCTTAGGGTGAATTTTTGGGAATTTTCTGAAAAACTTCAATTTTTTGATGAATAGTGAAACCACTAAGTGGTACTTATAAAAACTGATTTTTCCATTTAAATGAAATTTTTCCATCTTTGTGTTTTTAATTTCAAAAATCCGACATACATGGTTGTCATTAAGAAGTAAAATGTGGTTCAATGGGATAAAAATAATTTTTTGGTGAATAGTAACTTATTAAATTTTTAATCGCGATTAGTGGTAATTAGTGTAGTTTAAGGTATAAATAATGATTTAATAAAATGAGATGAGCTTGAAACATGTCCTACCCTCATTGGTTGAGTAATGGCCGACCAAGACAAGCCATGGGACAACTTGGGGACCCCATGGAGCCACTTTGGTTGAGAAATGACATAAATAACTTTTTATTTAATGTAAAAGTAAAAATGACACAAACATTATATGTTTTACTAAAAAAAATTTAAGTGGGGTTATACAAGTCAGATTTTTTATTATAAATAGTAATTGGAAAGCTAAAAAGATTTCCTATATCATATTAATTTTTTTTATAATTTTTAGACATTAAATAAATTAAATTATTTATGACATCATAATGATGCAGCGATGACATCATTATCTGACGATTTAAATAAAATGAGAAGATAATGTAAACTCTATGACCTAAACATGTCCAAAACTTATTGGATGGGTGGATTTAGAACCCTTATCACCTTATCCACGAATTATATCAATGTGTGACCTTTTAAAACCGAAAAACATTTTCAAATAAAGTAATATTTCTTACTTTCCAAAAGTGCCTTTCCTCTCCTCTTATAAAAGGCCCCCACCTCTACCTCATTTCACGCACTCCTCAAGCCTTTGGCTCAGCCAACCCATGACTATTTACTCTCTCCACATCCCTATCCTCATCCTAGAGGATTCCCTTTGGGCAGAATCCTTTCAAAGGAAGCCTTTAGGCTCAAATGAAAAGGAGTTACACTTTTAAAGGTAATTCATTCTCTCATGTTCATTTGTTTTATTTTGCTTCTCAAACCCCCTAAACTCTTTTTATTTACTTATTTTGTAACAACACCAGTATCTTCAATATACTAGGATGTTTTTATAATATTTATTCGAGCTAAACTCTTACAAAACTACATCAAATGGTTAAAGAACATACGGTTTCCGTGGATGGCGAAATTCTGCCTCCCGAAACGATGATTGTTCAATACTCATTTAACACCTTCAAAGGTGGCCATTATGATGTCACTATTTTTATATACGATATATAATATGTTTATTTTTTCCTTAATCTTCTGTTTTTTTTTAAATTTTTGGGCATACCTTTATGGTGTCCATTATGGGTAAACGCGATATCTTCATTTAAGGAAGTGCGGACTACCGCCCTCTCAGAGTGATTTGATTCGTTAAATAACATATGTGGGACGTATAAAGGATGAAACTATGATATTATATATGATATTATACTTGAATTATAATATACCTTTATATCATTATTATTCTATTCTATAAAATACGAAATAGAAATGAATGTAGCGTTCATACGTACGTACGGCTTACCGTCTCCATGAACGGTGCATTTCATTTCTTACCTCTAAATGATTATCTAATGTTATAATTGCATGCATGTACTGGATATATATTACATATATGATATCTAAATCATGAATAAAATTATGGATATAATAAACATTTGGCCACACGAACAACATGTAATTGTAAGAAGTCCACTTTCGACTTAAGAACCAAATATCGGCAAAACAAATATAATTAACTTAAATGATTACATAATGTTTATGACATGGTAATAAGTTATATAAAAGGAATAATGAACTTGAAAAAGGTTCTTAAGGAAGTAGAAATTAACTCAAGTTTATTATTCAGGAGATTAAAGAACGATCGAGTCAAGTCGGACCCGAGGTAAGGGATCATACTCCTCTCTTTCTTTTTAAGTACACACTTTTATGTCATTCCTTTTAAAGCTCATCTTTCTTGTTATTGGGATGAACTTTTATATTAAACTTACTGTAATTTTTATGTTCATTTGATGAGACACACTATTCTCTCTCATCAATCAATTTTGGAAGTTTTCAGTGGCGCCGTTAGGCTGCCGAACATTCGTAAGAGATCTAACCTCTCTCTTTCTTTTTAAGTACTCTCCTTTATGTCACTTATTTTAAGATCCTCTTTATAATGTTGTGGGATGTTCTTTTATATTCCTCTTGATGTAAATTTTATTGTAATGTGATGAGATACCCTATTTGATCTCATCAATCCATATTCGGAAGTTTTATGTGGTGCTGTTAGGCTGCCGAGTTTTCGTAAGGGATTTTTCATCTCACTTTTATTCACGTGAGATTTATGCTACATTGGCAACAAATTCCATTGAGTGGTGTATGTACAGCCCAATATTATACTCTTTGTGTAATATACTTTCGTTTATGAGTATTTACATCAATGATCTATTTTCCTTCTTTCATGGGGTGTATGTTTTGAAAGATACCCAAGTCGGTAAGGGAACCTTTCACCCTCCTCTTTTTTAAAAGACTTCTTTTGTTGGGTCTTTTAATATACATATTGTTATGTTGGGATATGTTCTCATATATCCTTATTGATGTAAATTTTATGTCCAAGTGATGAGATAGACTTTTTATCTCTCATCAACTCATTTTGATGTGATGCCGTTAGGCTGTCAAGGGAACTTTTTAACCCAATTTCGATTTCTTTGGGTTCAACATGTAGTCATTGAATATGTCATCCATTGAATATGTGTGAATGACCTTTTATTGTTTTACACTTAATATCCAATTATATTGGGTGTATTTATATTTGTCACACATATTTTTGAGATTGATTTGTCCTGAATTTAAGGATACCTTCTTTATAAGGGATTTCATCACATTTGACATTTCTATTGAGGGTTCATTGTTGTTATGCACAAATTCACTCTTATATGGTGTATATACTGTCCTTTGGAGTAATATATCATGAATCCATTTATTCTCATGATATTATAATGTTCTGACTAAATTTTATTCCTCAATTATTGTATTCAAGTGTCTCTAATTTTGGTAAAACCCCTTTAACCAAAATATCGTTTTAAATGTTTTAATTATTTGTTCTTATTAATATCCATGTTTTCAAAATGGTTTTAAGGATTTATTTATATGGATATTAATGGTTTAAAATTTTAAGCTTCAAGGTGGTATGGGACACTTTGATTCAAAAATCTCTTTATTAAATGTTTTAAATGGTTTTGGAAATGGGTTCTTTTTGAATGGATTCATTAATTCAATATACTAAAATGTTATATTGTGATTGAAATGTGGAAATGTTATGTTTCCTTTATGAATGTTTTATGTGATACATTTATGTTATGGTTCTTGGGCATTTTTATGAAAATGGGTGGTTCCGTGATAAACTAAGGGCGGGTGAGCCCGATATAGCTCTCCAATGCATTGGGTAACGCGAAGGAGTGAAACGTTAAGGTTTCTCCGAAGAGATTTAGGGAATATACTATGATGGGTATTCCAAACATAACCAAGAGGGTTACTCCCTACGTAAGAATTTTTTGAATGCCTCAAGTTACCTTTATGTCTTATGTTTTCTATGATTTATTCATGATTTGATATGCCTATGTTTTATGGGTAAAGTGTGATTTCATTCTAATGTATATATGAACTCATGTTTCCTTTACATATTTTTATAACTCTTACTGAGCTTTTTATGCCCATCCCATGTTTTTGAAATGTTTTTCACAGGTCAAGGGAAAGGTACATGATGTGATGATAGTGTCAAGGATGTGTCAAGAAAGAATCTGTGTTATATTTTAAATATGTTTCCGTTGATGGGAAGAATGAATACTGTCTTTTATGTAACCACTTTGTTTAAATGTGGAATGTATTGCAAGTTTCAGGATCTAATTCTCTAAAACTCTAAACCTGAAAAGATCCTCAATGTGTAATCTTGTAATAACTCAAGATTAAGTAAGGTTTAAGGCTGGTGCCTTATAATAATATTCATTTAAATTGTCATATATTTACTTTTTTAAGGTCCTTACATTGGAATTGGTCATTCATTTTCTTGTAGTCAATAATAAAAATCACAATCTATAATTTTTTATGAATTTCCTCCATTCCCATATCTTTAATTCCCACCATTGTATTCTTATTTGGAAAGCTAATAATTTTTTTAGACAAACTTTTTCCATTCAGTTTTATCTTATTAGGATTGTGATTTATTAACCATTGTAATGATGAAGGGTTACAATAATGGTATTTTAATATTTTAGACCCTTAATTTCTAAGATCAAATTTAAATTTATGACGACCCAATTTTTTAATATGGGTAGAATGCGATGGTGTATGATTTGAAAAAAGAATCATGCTCTTAGATAAAATATATGACATGTAAAGAAAATATTATAAGAGAATGAAACAAAATAAGAATTTAATATATATTTATTTTTAAATAAATGAAATCTCTTTGATAGCTTGTGATGTATGAAATGCTAGGTTTAAATGAAACATGATACTCTAAAAAAATATTATTATTTAATCATTAACATCCTAATCTAGAAGTTATGTTTAAGGGTAATAATGGGGCTATCTAAATTATACAAATTAAATTGTTTCACCAGAAAAAAATAGAGTCAAAAGTTATCTATTTATTAGAAATAAAATAATAATCATTTTTAATAAAATGAATTTTTTTATGAAAAAATATAGTTATCTAAAAATTTATTTAGCCATGCTTTTCACACATAATTTGAAATTCAGTATTAGAAAATTTAGTTATTTGATTTTTAAATATAAAATTTATTTTTTAAATCTATATGTTAGAATTTACGTCGGGGAAATGTTTGGGAGTCTTCTAAAAAGTTTATTTTTTTTGATGAATAGTGAAAAAATACTAAATTTTTTAAACTAATTTTTAATTTATGTTATTTATAAGGATATATTTTAATTTAAATTTGTTTCGTAAAAATATTAGTGCCATCATATTACAATTTTACTCATTTATCTCACTTTAATCAATTTTATATTGATCTATAATATAAAAACACTTTAAAAGTTTGAATATTTTCATTAGAATATCCAATTTTAAATGCCTTTGAGGGTTTTATATTAAATTATATTATTTCACTTATATGAGTTGAATAATGATAACATGATTACATATTTGGAATCAGTATAATTTATATTTTCTAAAAATTTCATCTTACTTTTTGATCATAATAAATATTCAAAAGTGTAAATATTAATTAACATGGTTAAGGAATAAATGGGATTATTGGGGGTTAAAATATAAATAGAAGGGTTAAAATGACCTCAAACATGTCCAAACCCAATTTTATGGATAAATATAGTCCTTATAAAAAATGATCAATAATAACCTATTTTAGAGACTTTGGGAATGAGAAAAATGTGAGAACCACTTTTTCTTTTTAAAAAATTAAAGTATGTCCTTTCCACCTTATAAAAGGACACCCCACTCCTCTCCTCTTAAAACATCCAAAACCATTTGGTTTGGGAGATAAATCAAAAAATATATTTCTTTATTTCTTACCCACATCATAGAAGAATTATTTCGATTAGTAATTTTTAATCATGTTCTAGATGCTATATCAACCAGTGATCTAGCATAGAGGCTACTAGGCCTTCGGCGTGCCTCCCCATATGCCAAAGGATTCTGACAAGCAGAGTGTCTATAGAAGTAGTGATAGTTGGGAGACTGTATCCAATGGTGATAAATAATATAAATTTCCAATTAGATAAACAATATACAGTGGAAGAAAAGAATATGAATACTTAAACTAGTAACCCACCAGTGGAGGAAGTACAAGAAATCACATAAAATAGAAAAAGTATAAAATAAAAACAATATCTGAGATACATAAAAAATCAAAAACGAACATTTTTAGAAATTAAATTAGAGAATTAATAAATATCAAGTATTACATATAAATAAATAAGAGGCTCTCCAACGACTGACCATAGGACATACATACATATTATCATGATGAAATAGAAAGGAAATGTAAAATAGAAAGCTCCTTCAGAATAAATAACCAAAAGATTCCATGAAATTATATCATTCTAAATATCCACTAATATCCATCTTTTGGTCTCATACCATTACCTAAACATAAAAGCATAATTTCTAAACGTGTCCCGAAGGGCCCATGTTGGGTGTGAGAATTAGTCTCAGTATGGTAAATCCAATCTGTGTATACCTAGTTTTTGTGACTCAGGATGTGTGTAATATAACTATATAAAGAAATAATCATGTTTAATTAAAGTAAAAACAAGCTTCAATGGTCTTTAACCACCACCTGGAAGCTATCACCTGCCGCTGCCAATGCTGGAATGTCGTAGCGGAGAGGTTCCTTTTCCTAATCCAAAGGAAACCGCTGATATAGTAAGTCTAGGAGAACCCTATGGTACCACCTCTAGTAAAGTAACCCAACACCATTATCCTTAAAAAACCACTTTTCAAAATGTCATAAATAATATCCTAAAGGAACACCCAATAAAACATAAACCTTTTCTCACATACTGCTACTTAAAAGCACACATCGGCTCGAAGTCTGATGTTCAAAGGCACATCAATTTCTGTCATCAACTAAAAAACCACTGTCATCTCAAGAATGATATCATGGGCAATTATGATCTCCATTATCTCAAAATATTCATATCTCAATTTCCACAATATGTTGTGTCCCTTCCCCCAACTGACAGTCTCAACACTTCCCTCTGATGGCTCTACACTATGTTCCTTGTTTTCTACTGCAAGAACCCCAAAACACTTAACTAAGATGTACTAATGGGGGCCTCTACTGAAATTAGTGGTCTGAACTACCTCATAAATTTGTAAACCTATGTGAACATGACTCCAAGCTATTCTTTGGAAAATACGGGTGAGCCACAATCACAAATTTAGGACTTACACCACACTAAATATGGATCCTCATGCCCCTGTGACCTCATTTTTCAATATGATGGACATGTTTTCCAACATTTCATAAAAATTTAATGGAACCTAATGACCTTTCCTCCCCAATACAATGACTAGGTCCTCAAACAAGTTATTAAAATCACTCATATTATCTATATAATGGGTTATGCCAAGAATGTTGATAATATCACCTCAAAACATATAGAAATTACAAAATAAATCGTTAGGATGATCCCTTCATGATCCCATGGATCTATGTGTAGCATCATAAGAAACTCACATTTATATAACAATTAATTATAATTGAATTAAATAACTCAAATTTCAAAAAATATTTCAATTGAATATAGAAAACAAACCCTAGTCTAACTACCCCAATGTCCGAGCCTATCGCATGAGACAAACCAACTATAAACCAATGAAAACATGCCAATAAGTGTATCACAAAGTCCTACTGAATTAATTAAATGAAAAAATTAAATAAAATGTGTCTCTCTTTGTCAACATAATGTAAGACTAACCCCCCCCCCCAAACACTCACTAAATCACAAATAAAAGTAGGAACCGCCTACCATAGTGTCGTAAATTTAGGCATGTCCGATATTAGCATCTAACATCAACTAATTCAGAGGAAATGAGAATTTCTCATGACCATCATAAAAATAGGGAAATATAAATCAAATGGATTTAGTGGTATGTGATGTGAGAGAAAATAGGAAAATAAGAATGGGTCAGAAGATCCTTACCGAGATAGATCCAATGCTCCACATGGCTTGAACAATGAAGGTCAGATGAATGATTTGGATAAAATAGAATTGGGGGAGGAAAATGAGAGACCCTCCTTACATTGTGGATTGAATTGGTGGAGGCGGTTGTTTTTTTAAAATTCGACATTTTAAATAGAACACACAATTCGATCGCATGGTTTTCCAAATAGTGTAGAAACTGTGCGACTCCTACTACCTAGGATCCTAGAACTGCATAGTTTATTCATGCTATTAGCCATAAAAATTGTTGAAACCGTGCATCTTATAGTGTGAAGTTTCTGATTAAGGGGAACTAACCATATGGATTGCTCATGGTTTTCCCAAACCCTGCACAATCATTGAGGAATCACTCTGCAAAAACTATAGAGTTTTACACATGGTCGTGTGGACCAACCTGTAATGTTTACCTATTCATGTGAAATATCCAAATAAGACTTAATGATATTTACTGAGTGGTCGAAAAATTAAATCTTATGTGTACCGCAACATGGACCTCTCAAAAACTGGACCTTCGATCCTCAGAGGTACTAGAAAACCTTTCAAATTATTGTGAAACATTTCAAGACTTATACCATGAATACAAAATATTTATTGGGTCAATGGAAAAATAAAAATAAATATCTAATGAAATAAAATGAATTTATAATGCCCAGTAATTTAAAAATGATTAGAATGGGTGATGATTTGATCCCACTCCAAATTCCCATGTCATTAAAATCTCCCCATATTCACATAGCTCATCCCAAATCTATAAAACGTAAATATGAGATTCTATTATACATATCCAACTCTTTATAATTAACCTGGACTACCTTGGTCTGCAAGGAAATAGGTGAACTACCTAGAGGGGGCTCCCCAACATAGGATTCACCTAAGGGTGTTTAATCCCAACCAAGAACTCAAATCCAACTGATGTTCCATCGACCATCCCATGACTCAAATGTCATATCGTGACACATATTCACTCCTGCACCTCCTTAGGTGCTCCTGTGCCACACACAACAACCATATGATTTCTGCATCCAATAGATTCCCACCACATTCTCATTCCACATACATCACCGTCGTGGCTCTGCATCCTAATAGATGCTCACAATTCTTAGTTCCTCACACCACAGCCAAGTCTTGAATCACAATGATGCATTTATTCCAGCACATCAAAAGTAACTTACAAATCCTCGATTCCCCAATGCCGATGCACCTCAATAGTCATGTATCCAACATTTCTCACATATAATTACTGGTGTCAGGAAACATATATATATATATATATATATATATATATATAATTCATCTAAGTCGATTCCAACCTACTAAACAGTGTCTGTTTAGTCAATATGTAAATCATGTGAACCTCATCCACTAAAATAGACAAGACACAAAAGGAAATGAAAAAATAAAGCAAAAATAATTTCGACCATGCCCATGATATTCCTTTGATCATCGTCAGCAGACAATCATGATCTAACCATGGTATCTCCACAACATGCACCTTGTCCAAATCCCAACTACTCAAAGTTTGAACTCCTTACTATGCTACAACAACCAACATACACTAAACCACTTTTGGGTATCGTTATCTTTTCCACATCCTCAGTGTGCAGCTGATACTCATCTAAAATCATTGAGTACTACTCCCAGTCTGATCTCAGAGCCCTGTGTCTTTTTTGGTCCCTGAATGTCGACTCCATGAGAAGGCTTCATACGGAATCTCTCGAGATGCTCAACCAGTGTACATGCCTGCCACACATTTTCGGGCCACTCACACTAAATATGAACTTATCATGGAATCCCAAATTGGATGTATATTTTTGATGATCCACTAAGAGGTTCTATTCATGAGAACTTTTCCCTACTTCTCTAATATAACTCATCTTGACCACGCTTACCACTATATGAAGTGTCACCACTAAAATCACATCATGTTGTCACCCGACTCGAGTAAGACATAACAATCTAGTTGACCTCATCTCTGAGAACATGATTTACCGCCACTGAGAACTAATCCAACCTAAAGATGTTTAGATTAATCCATATGGTGTTTCATAAGCCATGCACAAAAGCCAAACCTTGAGGTGTCATCACTCCGCACGTTGGGTGTGAAGTGATACACCTGGTGAATGTCGCTTCACATTCCATGAGGGACATATCACACTGTAGAAGGATTAATGACTCCCAAGCTCTTTCATACCTCAATATCTCTGGGAAGATGTGCAAAAAGAACCTAGCCTAAAATTCCTTTATGTTCAGTCTATCATTTCTTCCAACCTATACCACCACTACACATAAAAACATAGTTGGTCCACTGAGTATTAAAGTATCCAGCTTCATCTTCTACCCTATAGTCATATCAAACTCCACAAATATCATATACACAGACTCGATGTAGTTCTCATCCACCTATAGACCACCCTATACCAAAAATAGTGGCAATTGTGGAAATTAGAACTCTTAATTCAGATATTTCATAGAAGAATATGCTCCCTAATATCCCATGACAATGCCTTGGATAACTCATTACAGGATCGCTCTGAGTTTCTTATCTATCCATGTCCCAAACGTTGTTAGATCTGGTGGTTTCCTTTCCTACCCTAAAGATTGTGCCTCAGCCTGTTCTGGCGGATCATGCTCTTCCTAACACTTAGGGGACTTAAACTACACTTTCTCATGTGGAGCCCTATCATCACTCACATATCACTACAATGGAGCCATCTTGGTGGGAGTACATTGAATACCATTACACAGTCCAATATTCCTGATAATATATATATAATATCGTATAGAGGGAATGAAGTAACAAGAAGTGTGATATCACTACCCTTAACCTTCCCCACTATAGTCATGTCTCAATACAACACGCCCTCATAGCCTCCTTACCAACCCATATCGGAAAAAAGTAACAAATATTCCCTAGGTTATGCCTATCCTAAAGATCTATGCCTCCTGAAACTGACGAACACATCGCCCAACATGGTGATCGACATCTTCCCATGCAATCATAACTTTCTTATTCTATTAGAGTCAGTCACTTATAAATAACTATCACGTATCCACAGAAATTCATATCACATGCACATGAAGCTAAATAATTATCATATCCTACTCTGTTCCTAACTAAAGAACCAAAAAACACCCCTTACCATACTGATCCAAGGGTCAAAATATCATTCCTTTTTATACCATGCTAAGAATCACATGTCATAACAATTTACTGTTAGCTCAACGTATACCACTCAAGGTGGAAATAATATCAACTATTAAATGGGAAATGTAGAACAATAATTTTTACACCTACTAACATGGTTCATCCCCTGTGCGTGGGTCTACAAGCTCATAAATACAAGCTATAATCCTTGTCCCGGCTTAATCATAATATCCAGTATACCATATCCCAAAAAGTAGGTCTAGAAAAAAAATAGAATAATTTTATATCATTAGTATCCAGCTGATTGATTCCACTAATTCCATTTCAAGAAAGGATCTAGTAACGTTAGTAGTGCCTCAAAGCAGATTCCACTTTAAGTAGTTATTTCTTATGAAGGATACTAGGAATTAGCGGTTCCTACCCATATGCCAAAGGATGATGACTCGTAGTGAGGGAATAAAAGGACTGATAGTGGGGATACTATACCCTATGGTGATAAAATAATATTTTTTCAATGTTGATATATATTATGTAGTAGAGGAAAAGACTAATAAATCTTGAACTAGTAACCTTCCAATGGTGGAAGTAGAAGAAATAATATACAACAACTGAATAATAACTAAACAACAACAAAAAAATAAAATATTAATCGAAACATACAATTTTTATAAATTAAAACAATGAATTCATATATAGTAGGTCCCACATATCAATAAACACGAGGGTCGACAGTGGATGACCTCAGTACATACATATATATAAGCATGACTAAAAATAAATGAAATCTATAATAAAATGTTTTGGGTGGGGAACAAACCTCAGGGTCACTTGCCAACATCCCATGCTAAACAACAAATAAGATCCAGTTATTGACCCAGGAAATTTACTTAAACAAAATATTATAAAGTCTACACAAATATTGAAGGATACATTTAGGGTGTGAAAATGAGTCTCAGTAGGGTACCACCCACATGTTTGTAGCATACATTGAAAACATATAATTTTTTTAATAATACTATATAAAGAAGGAATCACCTGGGATTCAATTAAACACAAGCTTCCCTAGTATGCAATTGCCACCAGGAAGCTATCACCTATGTCAGTCCTTAGCCTAATCCCAAGGATACCCCTATTATGAAATGTCTAGGTGAACTATCAAGTTTCTCCTCTAGTAAAGTTAAATGGAACCATGTGCCTTCAAAACCCTCATATCAAAATCACATCACTGATGTACCGAAGGAATTACCAATGAAATACAAAGTGGATCCCTAGGATCCATACTCTAAATAACCAAACATCTTGAATCCCAACATCCAGAGGAATAGAGAAATATGTAATCATGAAAAAATAACCGTTGGATCAAAAATTAAATCATAAGGATATGAGATATCATTCCTCACAAAGTATTTATGTCCCAAAATCTTCAATATGGTGAATCTTAGCCCTCAACTGATAGTCTAAATGATTTATTCCAATTCATCCTCACCATATTTATGGATTTCTGTGGAAGGAACCCCCAAGAAACATACCTAAATCACACCACCAGGGGAAACTAGAGACACTAGTGGTCAAAACCACTTCATCACTGAGTCTTCATTTCTGAAAACAACTCCAATTATTGATTTGACCAATATGGTTGAGCAGTAATCACCAATTTAGATCCTAATCCACACCATATCCATCACCTCATGCCCTTATAACCTCATTGCTAAACCCAATGTCTATTTCATCCAATATTCTATGATCCCTACTTGTATCCTGATGACCTAGACACCACAATCTAATGACGTAATCATCCAACAAGTTATCAACAGTAGTCGGAATATATTTATAATGGGCCACACCGATAAAAACAGTCATATCACCTATAAACAGTTAGACATTGCAATCTCAATCCATGGGCCAAACCCATCATGATCCCATGTATCTCACTGGATGTTCACATGAAACTCACATTAATATAACAATTAATTATAGTTAAATTGGATGATTTAAATTAAGTCAATCATTTCAATTGAATATGGAAAACATTCCCCATCCAAACTGACCCATGTTATGACTTTCTTTCATGGATCAAACCATTTATACACTCATTAAAACATGCACATTGGTATCTAACGTGGTTCAATTTAATTAATTAAAACAATCCATTAAATTACAAGGGAATTCCATAGTCCACACAATGGCATGATAAAATCTGCGCCCCAAACACCCATGATTTCACAAATAAAATTATGTACCACATGTATTAGATTCATAGACATAGGCATGTACAATCATATCCTCTCACTCCAATCAACTAAGAGGAAATTGGTGTTTCTTACAAACTCCCTGAAAATAAGGTTAAATGACAAGAATGTATTTAGTGGTCTGTTAAGTGAGATAAAAGTAGATAAGATTCATGGGTGAGGAACGCCTTAACAATATGGATTGAACAATACAAAAAACTCAATGAATGGAGGTTATAAAAACAAGTTGGATCTATTTGTAGCATTGGAGAAATAGTAGAAACCCTCCTTGTTGTGTGGATCGAATGTGAATTCGGGGAGGAGATGAATTGATTTAAGGAGGAAGGGGTATTTTGGTAAATACAACCCTTTTAATAGGCCACATAGTTAGCTCCCAAAATTTTCCAATCCTTGTAGCAACTGTGAGGATACTTCTGCTAAGGATTTTAGCCTCGCACGGTTATCTTGTGTTCTTAGCCCTATCTATGCACAAACCATGAATGATACAGTGTGAGGATGCATCTTAAGTGGGACTAATTATGCATCATAGAAACAATTTTTCTAACCATAAGAAAGGTGTGAGAAACACCTCTATAAAAACTATAGTGATTCACACATGGATGTGCACCCCGAGCCACATGGTTTACCTAACCATATAATAGTGCAAAATAGGGTTGCACATAAAGCATTGAGAGGCTATATGGTTAAATCTAAAAATGCACTGTAACGTGAAATTCACCAAAACTAGGTATTTTTTCCTAAAATACACAAAAACCCCTTTCAAACACTTCTGACACATTTTATTCATTAAACCATGACTAAAACAGGGTATTGGGTCAACAAAAAACTCAGAATTATGTTCTGATGAATGATAATGAAATTGGCATACACACCAATCTCCAAAATTCAAAATTCAACGTATATTTCAAACCAATCCAAATACCTAGGATATTAAAAGTAATCCTCCTATTAATTCTTTAGGTATATATTGAAAGCGGCTCTATGAATAAGAATTAAAATTCATAAAGGTTCATATTTGTTTTATTTATTTTTCAACATATCTAAAATCATATTAAAAAATGATACTATGATAACACCTACACATCTGAAAAACCAATATTTTATTATTTTGATTTCATAACCTATATTTATCTCCATTTCTATCGAATAGAAAAAATCATTGATCTTATGTATAGCGGTCAACCATGTCCCATTCCGATCTAATTTGTTTTTTATAACCATCTTTCATGGATGGATATAATTATGGGTTTAACATATGTATATGATATTTATGACACTATTTTACATCAGGAATAATTATATCTCATACATATTCATACTTTAATTTATATGGGAGGATATGATAACATCGCTCGTGTGTATGGAAGACTACCACCTACGAGGCGATGTGATACATTTTTTGGTTATGCTTTACATGGAATTATTTAATGATATAATTAATGAATATATGTTATATATAAGAACTAAAAAATTTATTGAAATATAATATCACATATAACTCCATACCATCCAATCCATTAGGAAACAATAATGTTGCTCGTGCATATGTGTGTACTACCACCTCTATGAAGTGATTTGGTATGTTTATCATTTTATTTTTACTGAGATAGCCATAAGGATGGATTTTAGTTATATAAATTTTATAGATAACAAAATAATTATTCTATAATTGTGAATTCATATTTATTTTACTCTCCTTCCACTAGTTATAAAATGGACACAATATTCTTGCATACGTACAACCTACTATCTCCATGAATGGTGTAATGAGTAATCTTTCTTTTAATTTTATGGGTTTCTTCAAATACATATATAATGAATATTATTTTGTATGGTATTGTAATATATTAATAGTAATCCTATATATATTATACATAATTTTCAAATATGGGTAAAGGAAATCAGACCTGATGTAAGGGTTTCGGGTCTCACTATTACATTCATGAGACATAAGCCATTTTCACCACATGGTGCATATATAGCACATTTTGATATGTTATATCATGAATATATTTATTTTAACGTTGTTTAATTTTTCAATTGAATTTATTCTTGTAATGGGGATTATGATTCAAATGTTACCAAAATGGTATGCATGTATTTTAAAATATCTTCATTTTCCAAGATTCTTTATGTTTATGTCCTGCTTGGGAAAATTAGTTAATATTTATTAAACTCAATATATTTTCTTCTTAATTGGTTATCCATTAATTGTTTCAAGTATAAATTCCATTTTCACTCTCCTTGGTAATTATGATTAACGTGAAAATATTTTTATGAAATTCCAAATTTACTTCTCCCTTTGGTCAAAAATCATTTTCAACCAAATCCATGTTTTTTAAAAATGTTTTCATTTTTTTTTCAGAATTCCCCAAATGATTTATTAATTAAATAATTATAATGTTTTGAGTTTATGAGATGTTTTTGAAAGGAATGTTCATTTCTTTTTCCAAAAAGGAATCATCTGGATTTTACCGAAAATGTGAACATGATATTTTTTTACTCATATGACATGTAAATATTTTTTCCCATCATGAAAATTAATTATTTTAAATATAATTTTTTGATTTTAAAAAATTATTTTCATTGAAAATTATTTTCAAAATTATTGGTGAACTTATGTTTTAATATGTGATTTTCAAAAGGAATTTTATATTTTCCTCATTAATATTTAGAAAGTTTTTTATGGTATTTATATTTTTAAATGATATAAATATTTTATTTCAACTTAATATCCATTGATAATATTTTTTAATGATACCATATTTTTTATTTCCTTTAACAGTTTTTGATTTGTTGACTGGAAAGTACTATTTTTATATCATTCACCATATTACTCTGAATATTTTATAACTAGTTTTAATAATTTAGGAATGTATTAGCATATAATTTTTTCAGTTTTTACAATATGAATGTTTATGGTGACTATGTTTCACCCCTTTCATAAGAGCGATGAATTGTATATAGTATGTAATTTGAGGGGCCTGATATAGCCCATAGATGAATCACTAGGTCTCATCATAAAATCTATGCTTTCTTTTTGGTTGATGCCTTACTCATTAATATAGATGTATTTTATTGATGTCTTTATATGGTTTGGTTATGATGTATTGAATTATGCATTTATTCATTATGATATTATAAATTTATATCCCTTTTTTATTTTATTAGTTAGAATATCCAAGGATAAGTTTCATGCCTACATCACTACGGATGTCAAATTATTAAATAATTATTTATTCTAACTATATTGTCCTAATTTTATTGATTAAATGGAATTTCTTTGTATATGTTACCATTCTATATTAATTTTTATTTATTTATTCATATCTTCTATAATATTTATACCCTTACATTGAATATGGTATCACACCGTTCATATGTCATATTTCCCCCAGTACACCATGAAGTGTTTTATGATTCATATATTGGGATATAATAAATGGAATAATGGTGTTCTTAAACAAAATGATATGATCTATTTTTATTTTTTCAAATGAAAATGTGATTCATGTATTTATCATTTTTTCCAGAACTACTTACCTAATCGGTCCATTGAAATGTGATTCCTCTTATCTATTGAAAATGTAGTTGGTTAGAGGTCATAATAGTCTCAAGATTCAACCACTAGTAGTATACACATATTCAAAGGATTGTTACACCATTCATTGAAATAATAGTTGAATCACCCCTTGGAGAAGTTCTATATCTAATAAAACACTTCACTTTGAGATTTTCAATCTAAAATATTTAACTCCCAGGGAATAGTTGGCACCATATAATATAAGGAAATAAATATCGATTCACTTCCTAGTAATATCTTGATAAAAAGATCAAACTTCCATATAGGAAGTGACCGTAAGACACACATATAAAAAATTTAGGTAAGAGGTTCAACGTTGGAGTAAAAAAGCCTCTAAAAATTATATTTCATTTCCTTGAAGCACTAGAAATTCCATCTCAAAGGTGATGAATCCTACTTGCTTCATATATAGTCTTGGGGTACAAAAATTTAGTTCACACTTTCTAAAAGAGACCCATAATATATATAAATTGATGATATCTTAAAACATGATTAACAATTATATTTCTAAAATAAAATCCAAACTATCTATATTAAGGGTGAATAAATTCTTGAAATTCTAATAAATTACAACCATAATTTAAAATGACTAATATTTAGTAATACATTCTACTTAATTTCCCAATATATTATCACAAATCCCCATATATGATGATGTATCCACATGAAAACCCATATAAGAATATTTTTATGAGGATATAAATGAGTGATATTCTCTCATATCAGATAAATCATAAGAAAATAATGGAGAAACAAATAGTGCCTATAATAAAAGGAGGGCCCTCATTTGTATTAGTGCTCTAATGAAACAATACATATATCATGTATAATTCATCAAGATACTTTAATAACTATAATACATGTCATGATGGATTTCTAAATGACTACTAACAGTCACATTTTCATATGCCTCACTATCAATATCTTTCTTTTTATGGGGGACTATATGTAATTGAATAAAAACCCGCCTAGGTTTGTGGTTCCTGATTTCAATTGGGATTTCACAAATTGTGGTCTGAGGTATTTGTTTGTGAAAACCACAAAAATATTCTAATATTGACAACATATATTACACTACTTCATTTTTAAGTTATTTTTATGCTTATTATCAGTAATAAATACACACTAAAAACATCACACTAAATGATACCACATAATAGTGGTAGGAGGAGTGACTCCACAATGGATTTCCATAAAATATATTACATTACTCTTCTACTCTCAATACCTCATCTTCATAATAGAAAATTCCACACATGTGCATCAATTATGGGTGAACCACTAGAACATGTACTCTCTTTCAAACCTTTATAATCCAACACCACATTCATTGTAACCTCTATGATGATGGAATGATTAAATAAAAAACATTAAGTGAAGAAAATCATATAATTTATTAGTGTTATTTATTACATATATTTAATATATCATAAAATCTAGAGAATCTTAATACATTACACAATTAATAGTTTTGGAGTAAAATTTGATTCATAAATAGATAATGAAATTCATTCTAGGTTAACCCCAATCCATTTTAACTTCTACCATAACTCCCCACTATTTATTGTTATTACATTTAATCATAAATATATAAAATCAAACCTTATTATGCCTGGGGACCTAAATTCTCTCAAAAATCTAATAAAAAACTTAAACCATTCCACAAACTCATTTAGTGATACATCACATTGAATGTTCTAGTGATGATGGGACTAGATGTTCTATATAATGTTATTTATATTGGGTTCCAAAAGTGGTGCTCCACAGAATTTGGTTTGGAGTAGCTATGAGAACTCCTTTAGGACTATATTACCAATGGTAGAAATTGAGTATGGAGATTTCATATCATCTACTTCTTACAATGTTATAGGTGGTAAACATGGAAGTATAATCTATATTTGAGTGGGGTTTATTATTAGATTATTATTTTAATAAGAAATTTTTTTTTGTTAAGATCAATATAATAACATTATTGTAATAATTTTTCCCTTTTATAATTCCTTACCATCTATCATGTACTTTCATATTTCAAATCATATTACAAAATATTTTAAAAAAAATTAAACATAAGAAAAAATTTAGATAATAACAATTAAAAAATAAAATCACAATCAAACTAATCACTATAATTTTTAAATTTATTTAATAATTACTAATATTTAAGAAAAATAACATTTTTTAATTTTTATTTTGTTTTGATAAATATAAATATCGAATTGTTTCAAATGATTAATTAAATGATTCCAAAACAAAATTTTACATTCCGCATTTTATTATATCTTCTATCCTATAGATTTCTTCTCATGATGGATGTGATTTTAGTTAATTGTCTTATGTATAAAAAATAAAAAATGATGCATTAAATACCTAAAAAAACTCAATTATCCCCCATATTACCTGATAATATTTTGCAGTGAGCCAAACCAGATCACCCATTGAAACATCCCATATTTACATTATACATCTAACATGATTCTCAATCAGAAAAGGTTGGTATTAATTTCGATGGTCAAATGGATGCTTATGTGAATAATTTGTTACTCATTAGGAATCAATAATAATCAATAATAACTTCTAAAAATAAATAGGTATAACCCATTATTAAAATTGAAAAATAAAAACATCAAAATGAAGAGAACTTATACTCTCGAGTGTACATGATATATTTAAATAGCCAAATTTGTATGTAATCATAAATATGAAAAAAAACATAATATGTAACAAAAAAATAAAATTAAAATATGTGGATAAAAATATTTTAAATATACATAACCCATGGTTTCCTTATAAAATCATAAATAAACATAAATTATGCTCCCTAAATGAGACACAAAATACAAGACTCCAAATGAAAAACTATAGAAAACCCCACTCATGTTGTCCCCCATAATCTCAAAATGTAACCTCATAAATCCAATATCTATTTCCTTATTATAATATTAATATTGTATTTTGTTTCATATATGGATCATTTACACAGGGGTCTATAAATATCCTAAGACAGCATGTGTATTGTGTGAGTACATCAAACTAAGAAAGTAGTATCCCCCCAATTTCTATTTATCTATAATAAAACCAAATTTATGGGGTAAAAATACAAATTAATCAAATAAGTTGAAAGCACCACAGTTACGTTTATTGAAATAGTGTCCAATATAAATGATTAACCATATAAACTTAGTTGTCAGTTTCTATATACAATCTATTTTTTTGTAGAACATTCTATATTAGTTTGAGAATAGAATATATTCTTGAGTTGCGATATATCCCCTTAGTCAAACCAAAGCGGTTTAATGCACATAAAATAAATCTTCCTAAAATTAAAATTGGGTGAGGGAACATGGTAAATGGACTACCTTCAACCTAGAGGGTGCTTATGAAATTGAGAAACTCCCCTCATTCCATTATCACATTCATAAAACTCTCTAATACCAAACATGTGGAACTTTAAATTAGATTGTGACAATATCCTTCAACTTATTTTTTTTAATAATATAATTACAAATATACATATATTTATAAAAACAATGGTAATATCAACCTAACATATTATGATATACCATTCTAAAAAATAACATTTCTTACCAAATAAGGCACAACATAGCTTAAATAAATAATATATAAAATATTTGTTTGAAATTTAAAAAACACACCACGAAATAATAACTCATGTAACAATATAAATTGGAAAAACATTTATTTGAGAGAAAATTTTTTAACATTTTTCATCACACTTACCCATGTGATTGTTAACAATTAAACAATGAAAATATGGATGAAATACAAGGTATCCTACCAAAAAATGTTCTGAAATCCAATGATGGGGTTCATACCATTGAACCAATTTTTTTGTGTACAATATATTACCAAAACTTATACATATATTTTTTATATATACATGTAATTTATTTTTTAGTGTACCTTATATAATATTAGTTTTAGAATATGTTTCATACAAATAAGTTATTTTAATTACCTTCATAATGAAATCTTTTGTATTACAAGATGATATTATAAAATTTATTTCATATCGTCCAAATACATCACTCTAGTAAGAGAAATATTCTATATTAATATCATATATAATGGATAATAGCATTTATACTTATACTCAATAATATTCAACTTAGTGGTCTATGAGGAGAGAGATAAAATGAAAATATCCACATATGTAGTGTTGATAGAAAATTATATATGTGATTGTGTGTAATGGTTCAATGATTTTAGACATTTATTAATGTATATCATGAATCACATACATAGATATATTTTCATAACCTTAAAATATATTCAAATACACAAGTACCTTGTATAAGGTTCATCATAATTGGTATTAAATTAAATAAATACTCAAGAAAGTATTTTTCCTTCCATGAAATGGAAAAAGTTTTCTCCAGATCATTAGTTATAATAAAATTTCCTCACAAGAATATATTGGCATGGTGAACACACAAAAAATCATATTGGAAGGTCAAAAATTATATATCAATTATTAGGGGATGATAACACATATATGCATATTGATTAATGATATATTAGATGGAAATTGATTAGATTAGATTATTTTAATTCGCATGAGGTTTTATATTTCTCTAAAACATATAATTATCTATATATTTATTAAAATAATTCTCTATGTATATGTGTTAGAATAATTACCACTGACATAGTGATTTATTGGGTCACACACTAAGTGTATCCATAAGCTCATTAGAATTATTCTAATAAAATATATCATTAATCTTTATTGATGTTATATTGAGCATAATTAAATCCAAAGTTATTCTGGATTTGGAATTTCGAGAGTCATATTATTATTTATTATAAAAATATTCACAAGTTGTTTAGGGGAATAAATATATTAATATTTTTTTATAGATAGTTCAGACTAAGTTAACATTCCTACACTATGTAATTTTATAAATAAATTAATTTTTACATTGGATTTATTTAAAAAGTCTACTTTAAAAATAGTTTATTTAAAAATTTATAAATGAAATGTATGTTAATTGACACCTAATTTATTAATTTATCTATAAAATAATATATATTGATATGTAATGATATTTTTTGTATTTATCAATGAAATGGGGTTATTATTTGGAATAATAAAAATGGAATGGAAATTTTAATAGTTACATAATCGTAAGACCCTAGAAATATTATGTCGTTCTCCTTGATCCCCTCTAAAAAGGGTGAATCATAAAAATTCATCTTTTATCAATACATAGATATAAAAGTGATTCCGAATATTTATTCTAGTACTATATAGAATGAAACCAATATGTTGAGAAAATTATAGAATGTATGAATATATCTATAAGTATTAGTTTTTTAATCCTTGATCAAATAATAAAATAAAATAATAAATTAATTGTATCACATAATATTTACCTTTGATATGTTTTTGTATTTCCAATATTTTTTAAAAAATAAAAATTATGATCTAGATCTTCATGTTATAACATACACATAGAGATTAATTTTTGAACCTAGACTCTACTTTACATCGCCTCAAATACACCTGAAAACATCAACAGTTATCATTTTTGTAAAAAAATTATTTTTTATTGGACTTGTTAAAAACGTTTCCATGATAACATTTATTTATATGTGATTTTCATACCTAGACATAGATCTTGTTTTATGTCACATAGAATGGAAAAATCAGATCGTTTTATCAATGAATTATATAGATATATATAATTCATTCTTATACCTATCAAATATATATAGAAAATATTTATTTGATAGCCAGATTTACCATTGGATTAAAAAAGTACCCAAATATTTATAGATCCATATCTATTTCTCCCATATAAATAAAACACATGAAGGATATCCAAATTCAGTGGCCATATTTTTTATTGGATGGACAATGGTAATATATATATATAGATCCATAAATATATTTTCCATATTATTTTAATAGTAAATTAGATTCAAAATAAGATATTGATATCATCCACCAGATATTAAAATACATTCATATATTTATTTTTCTATGAATAAGAAAATTAGAAATGAATACTGAAACTTGAAGGAAGAATTTACCATTATATTTGAGATTTGTGGATAAAAAACCATGATTAAGATATCATTGTGGTCTATATTTTGCCCAAGAACCACAATAAGGTCACATTAGTGACCAATAAGCCCCATAATGTCTCAAGAAGTGCATCAAACTATTTTGGACCATAGCAAAAGACCCACATTATTATTTTATTTAAATTTTTAATTGACAATATGTATATATATTTTTTTTAATTTTTATATGTTTTTATAGATTCTATAACTCATTATACCCTAAGTGGGGGTAGGGGAATCAGGGTATTGTATTTATTACACATTACTCATTTAGTTTTTAAAAAAAATTTATGATCTTATTCCTACATTGGTAGGAACCATGATCAAAATATTACTTTCGATGCATAATTCATCCAAAAAAATAACCTAGAAATTAAATCAAGAAATAACACATAGAAATTCCTTTGTCCACTACTAAAATCATGTCTAAGGTAAATACCAATATCTTTGTTCTGGGGTACCAAAATCCACTAATTTTCACATGTTCTAAGGATAAAATTGTAACACCCCGATCCCAGAATCCAGGATCCAGTGCATTATTTTAATATATTGCCATGATTACAAGGAATCAAGTCCCGAAGGACCGATCAGGTTATTATTCTTGGAAAAAAAAATACATACATAAGCTCAACACTACAACTTCAAAATAATAAACAACACTAATTTATTCCATTAGAATCATCAAAGAATCCAAGATTATTACTGCAATTCACTAATAACTAACTTTCTTCATATCCTGGGAAAATGAAACATGAGAAATGGGTGAGGTCAAATGCTCTGTAATAGTAATCAATACAGTGGATAATAATATAAAAATTAGGCATGGTGAATAATTGAAAACACAAGACTTTACAAATAATAATCATGAAAACTTTATGGCAGGAATATGATATGAGTAAATAATTCCATAATAAAATATATTCATGTGTATTATACTAGTTGAATAACCACATGAAATATCAATATCTAATCTCATAATGATGGAATGCATAATGCTGGACATCATAACCACATAGTTAAGTCCTTGTGCCAAGACTACATATAAGATTTTGTCAAGGACTTGTTCCAAGACATTAGTTTGTCTCATGAGACCTACCGATGCATTGAGGAGCTATAGCGGGCTCCACCCATCACTTACTAAGTACAATGTATTCCTTATATGAAAATTTTGAAACATAACATAATCATTCGTATTAAAACTAGCATATGAAATGCCAATACATTATCCACAAACCATGAATGTTATAAAAATAGAACATCCACAATCAAATATAACTCATTCAATACAATATGGAATATTGCATTGTAATAGATTTAACTCAATCAATAATAATGAAGGATATTGACACAGATGAAAATAATCATCAAATCTATTTGAGAAAAATATCCCCCATTTTCTTGAAAACATTTAAAAGTCACATTATTTGTCAAGAAGACATTTAAAAATAGATTTTTGAATGAATGTGTACAATAAAACTTTGAAACTTTTAAAAATAATTTTAATTTTAAACCATTAATGTCTATATAAAAAATCCTTAAAAACATTTTCAAAACATGGACATTAATGAGAAAGATTTAGTAGAATAAAATTTTAAAACAATTAAAATGGTATTTTAGTTTGAGTTCCTAACCAAATTAGAGATGATTGAATAAAAATAGTTGAGTTAATAAAAACTTTATAATATCATGAGAATAAATGATTTCATTATATACTATGTCAACTGATTGTATATACACCATATAAATGTGAATTTGTGCATAACAATAATGAAGTCTCAAAGGAATGTAAATTGAGATGAAATACATTATAAAGATAATATCCTTAGGTAAAGGATAAATAAATGACATAATTATGTGTACAAAATATAAATACACTCAATATTATTGGATATTCAGTGCAAATAAATCATAGTACATTCACAAATATTCTTGTAAAAACAATACCAAGGACTTGGATGTATACCTCAATGAATGGAAATCGAGTTAAGATCAAGTTTATATCAATGACATGAGAAATTATCAGTGGAGTTATTATTTGTATCAAAAGTATACACACAAAAAGTGGAGTGTAAATTAGTATATAAATAATAAATAGTGATTCCACACATAATTTTGGACTAAAATAATCAATGAAGTATGTGTAAAGCCCACTGAGTGGAAATTGAAATTTTAAATTTCCTTACAAATTTGATAACCTATGAAACATACAACCCATGAAAGAAGGATAATACAATAAAGATGGAAATACCAATAAATTAAAGTATATTAAACCAAGAATACAATGATGGATAGTAAATATTCCACAGAAAAGGAAATTGTGGACAATATAGCATGAATCTCACGAGAATAAAAAGTCAGATGAAAAAACCTCACTTTGTTGTAATCAATCATGTCGTATGTCCAAAAGTTAATAACCACCAAATGAATCATATAATACCATGAATATAAATATAATCATGATAATATATATCAAATGGAAGTACACAATACACCACTTCCAATAAATAAGTGGTGAAAATGGAAATCTCAAAGAATTAAAAGTGAGATAAGAAACCCCTTACCTCAAGTATGACTTGTCTTGTATATTCATTGTTCTTCCTGAATAATTAATATAAGTTAATTTATAACTGATTAAGAACATTTTTCAAGTTTTTTATTCCTTTAATATCACTTATTGACTTTCTATAATAATTTTTTTATTATTTGAGTTCATATTGGATATTTTATCGATGTTCGAAACATGAGTCAAAAATGAACTTGTTATAATTACAATGTTTCCATGTTCTCAAAAGTAAATTATCTATACAATGATATATATGATTTAGATATAAAATATATATATATATATTATACATTATATATATATATTTATTTATTTATAACAGTACATAATATTTGGAGATAAGAAATGAAATGTACTATTCATGGAGATGGTAAGTCGTACGTACGCATGAACGCTAATTTCGATTATCTTTTGTATTTTAAATGAATTAAAACATAATGATACATGGGTATATTATATTTACAGTTTAATATCATATATAATATCATTAATTTCATCCTTTATACATCCCACACAAGGCATTAATGAGTGATATCATTTTGAGGGGGCAATAGTCCACACTTTCTCAAATGAAATTATCGTGTTTTACCCATACTGGAAACCACAAAATAATGATATAAATGGAAAATACAGAAGCATTAAAAAACTGAAACATAAGAAATATATCATATATAAATATTTTGGAATATTAATGGCCACCATGAGAGGCGGTAGGAGATAATCGAACATTCATTCTTTCGTGATGCGTTTGTTTTCTATCCACAGAAATAGTATGTTCATCACCCATTAGATGGATGGGTGTGTATTTTTAGTTCGGATCATTATCATAAAAACATCCTAATATATTAAGGATACTGGTGTTCTAATAAAATAAAGTAATAAAAAGTGTTTAGGGGTCAGAGAAGTAAAATAAAACAAAATAAATCAATAGAATTTAAGATAAAGCATTACCTTTAATTTGGGTAACTTCCTTTGGATGGAAACAAATGGACTTCATAAAGTGCCTTCTTCCTAAGGTAATGCTTCTAGGAAGAAAAGAGGGATCATGAGAGATTATTTTGTAAGGGGTTGGTCGACCCAAGGTGCTTGATATGTGTGTCAAATGGGTTAGACGTGGTGTCCTTTTATAAGGGGTAGGAGGGGCTCTTTAGAAAAGTGTGAAAATAATATTTTATTATATAGTGATATTCGGTTTATAATGGTCCAAAAAAAATTAATGCCGAAGATAAGATAACTCATGGTCGAAATATCATCATTCAATAAGAATTGGACAGGTTTTGTATATTATTTTATTATTAATAATCATATTTATTTAAATCATTTTTTAATGAGGTAAAAACTACATCATTATTGTGTCATAAATAATTTACATTATTTGATATCTAAAAATTATACAAAATTACTATAATGTATGAAATCATTTTTGATTTCCAATTATTATTTATAGTCGAAATAATGAATTATATAACCCCATACAAAAACTAAAATACTAAAGGATATTTGTTAATGTCATTTTTTTCTTTACTTTAGGTTAATTAAAATAAAGTGTCATTATCATTCTTAAGTGGCTCCATGGGATCCCCAAATCGACCCAAGGATGCCCATGGTCGAACATTACTCATCAAATAAGTTTAGGAACAGTGTTAAGGTAGTTTATTATTAATATAATTTTTTTTACCTTGAATTACCCAATTTGCCTTTAACCGCGGTAAATAGAAGTCAAAAGTTACTATTCACTACAAAGTATTTTCATATTATTGAACCAAATTTTACATACTGATAAAAACAATTTATCTCAGATTTTAAAAATTCTATTCATAGATGTGGTAAAATTTCATTTAAATGAATAAGTCGGATTTTTAACTACTACTTAGTGGTTTCACTATTCATGAAAAATATACTTTTTCTAGAAAAATACCAAAAATTCAGCCTAATATATATTTGATATTCCAAATTCACAAATGATATATATTTTACCAAATTTAAAACATTGAATTTTGATTAATATATTTAAAATTAATTCCCTTTTTCAAAACAAATAGTGTTTTTAAGAAACAATAAGTATCAAAAGATTGACACTTGTTTATGTATAATTTCAATGTGAAATTAATTCCAATAACCAACATTAGATTAAAGGGTAAAAATATAATCTAATTTCACTTCAAAACCAATTTAAAATACAACTTAACTCTATAAATAAATTATATTAAAAGGCAGTTTTGAATTAAAATACATTATTTCTCACTATTCATTAAAAATGAATATTAGTAGATAAATACCAAAATTTCATCCAAACTAAATTTTGATGTCCCAATTATAAATAATAATATTATTTTGATAAAATGAATATGTAAAAGGTCAAATATTGGATTTAAAAAGGGTTCTCCATTAAAAGGTGGTAAAATTGATTTTTTTTGTAAAATACATTTTTAACTGAAAAAATGAATTTGTTCTTATAATATATCTATGAAAAACATAATAAATAAGTTAAAATTATATGAAGTATATAAAATTCCAAATCCAGTTAATACTATTCATAACTACTTTTGAATTTATAGTTTGGTATGTCGTGGTGCGCTCGAACCCTGTGTTGCGTGTAGCGCGAACTATTAAATTTAAAGAAAACAACTTACTGTAAAATCTTGGGGTGTTAAAGTCTCCCCTCCTTCAATAAATTGTTTCCTCTCAATTTGAAATTGTTTTTTAACATAAATGATTAAAAATAGAAAAATACCTTTGTGGAAAACCCACATTGGAAATTGGGTTAATAAAATTTAGTCTTAATAAGAGGGAAAAGGAGATGAAAAAGTCACCACTAAATTATGATTTTGATTAGGAGAACATTGGTGGCAATTAGAGACCCAAAAATAGAGGAAAAATGTAAATATATATATTTGGAGTGATTCAGGTCATCAATCACAAACAAGTGTAAAATTATGGGCTTCAAAGCCATCAATCTATGACAATTTAAAATATAATCGGTTCAACAAAACATAATTAATTAGGATAACTCATTTTTGGTTTTAAGATCCATTTCCTAAAGATTAATAATTAATTTATTCATAGAATAATAATAAAAATATACTTGGAAAGTAGAGTTTCATCCATTAACTAATTCATACCACAAACTCATCTTTCACTCCAAATGTTGAGTAATAAAGATGACTTGGTCACTATTGAAACGCTATAAACAACTTATAGAGAATCACATAATCAAAAATGGATGAACTATATATTTCACTTTTATTTATAGATTAACAAAAAACAATATGGTTAGTAAAAGATCAGATGATCCGCAAAAAGGATAATACTTTAGAGAATGAAATCCTAATCTTAATTTCAAAATTTGAACCAACATTACCCAAAGATCAATAAATACCATTCAATAAAAAATTTTACATAAAATTTTTTAATATAATCCAAAATAATATTGAAACCCAAAACTCAGAAGAATTTTCTTACATAGTTTTCCACATTAAATTGTATCTCCAAATGATATCGACTACTTATAAAGTCACATACTTAAAAGTAATTAACCTAATAACATATTCTATATGATATGTTAATTATTTCCATAATTAAACCAAATTTCTCTAAATCCATAATAAAAACCTAGGTACAAAAACAACTTTACTCTTTAAATGAAATCCCATATTATTCAAATTTCCGTAGGTATAAAGTATTCCCAATAGAGCGAACATCATCCAGAATAATATTTATCACTTAATCACCAAATCAATTTCCTATACTAAGGATATCCATTTGATAACACATATGTTCCCAAATTAACTTATTATTGATCAATAAAATAATTTAAATAAAAATAATTAGTTACAGTAACCAGGGACTTCACATAGTCCAGTCGTAGGAGATAAATCTCAATCACACTATGGTTGTCAGTTCGATTCACGTAGCATTGTCTGATACGACGAGTTGTCACATGGTCTACGTGTTGTAATTTTTCAAAAAAAACTATATAATTTTATAATATTCTCATAAATGATTTAGATTTCTCAAAATGAATAAAACATAATTTCATCACAAATGTTATCTCATACATCACATTTTCTGTCCAATATTTAATGACATGTAATTTCCTCAAACTCAATGATCATATAAAACTAAATGGTTATATATAACTCTATCTACAAGAGAAAAGATAATTCTACCTCAAATATCATTTTCACAAGACAAACTGTAGGGTTAAAAATACAAGAGAAAAGTCATTCAATGTAATTCCATCAACAAAGAGAACTAATACAGTTTCAGTATTTCTCCATCCATTTATTTCAACATCGATACTTCCTTGACCAAGAAGATATCCTATGGAATTGTGCAGTCCCTCGGGTAATGGCCAAGACCCCTACATTTATGGAAAATGACTATAAATAGATTCATAGGACCATTTTTATTTTCTTACATAGTACTCTTCATTTTTTCTCAGAAATTATTCACTTTATGTCCTTCTTTCCCACACATAAATCATTTTTTTCCATTAAGATACCTTCCCAAGTGTCTCCCTCCAAATTTCCTACATGAGGGAAAGTGAGCTTTCTTTTCTCCATGGTATTCACTACAGTAGCTCTTATAATTCACCACTTTTCTCTTCCTTATTGATTTCAGGGGTTGGTTAATATATATGTTGTTGATTAAATTTTTTGAAAAATGATTTGGCATGACCATGATATATTTTACGCCTGTCAACATTCCATTATGTCGCTCATTTCCACCATTGTTCAAACCTTGTAAATCATGTTCAAAGGTGCTATGACATCCTAGGAATCTAGGCACTTACTAAAACCAGAAAGCATTATGTGAGTAATAATAGTCATAAAATCATTTAGAGAATATCATGACGCCATATTTTTAATTTAAAACACCTTACTATTAACCAAGTTCATTTATCCTCATCTTATATTAAAATTCTTCAAATCCTTTTGTAAAGAGAATGTAAATTATCCTAACCATATCCACTGGAAGTGTCGTAACCAAGAGTGCAGCAAGGCCCATTGTTGTGTACCAGGATACCCCGGGTCAAGCCCGAAACTCCTTGTTGGAGTTTTCACTCTTAGGTACATCTGTTCCAGAGCCGCCTCTACCTGCTCGTATCCAGACAGGGATGTACGGGTTGGAAAATACACAAAATATATACATTACCAAGATTCTAGGAAGTTATTCTATATTATTCATCAAATCCTATCTTAGGGTAATTTTATCTATTCATAGTTTATCTAAATATAGTTTCCAATGTTTGTACTAAACATCATATGATACCAATTATAACGCCTCGACCCTAGAATCCAGGAGCTAGTTCATTATTTTAATAAATTGGCATGATTTCAAGGAATCAAATCTCAATGGACCTACCAGTTTAATTGTCTTGGAAACAAGATACATACATAAGTTCAACACTAAAACTTGAAAATAAAAAAGAACACCAATTTATTACATTAGAGACATCCAAGACTCCAAGATTATTCCTGAAATTCACTCATAACTAACTTCTTCATATCCTAGGAAAATTAATCATGAGAAAGGGGAGAGCTCAAATGCTCAGTTAGAGTAATCAATACAGCAGAAGATAACATAAACTTTAGGCATGGTGAATAATTGAAGGCACATGACATTACAAATAATAATCATGAAGAGTTTATGGAAAGAATATGACTGACTGAAAGTTATTTTTTATTATGAAACCCCGGGGATACACGTCACGAAGGACAGAATAAATGAAGGCCAAGTGAGTCCTTCCAGATCACATTGACACATTCGAATGGAAGATAGTTAAGACTATCATAAACTATCAAAGTCTCCTCTGGCCTGCCCCCATGAGCCATCGCATCCGCCGCAATGTTGGATTCCCTTACACTGTGATGGACCATACTTCCCTGGTTGGTCTCTACTTTGAATCTTCTATAAATATACACCAAATCCCAAGAGATGTCACATTAGCCCTGAAGAGATCTGACCAGAACCTCCGAATCAGATTCTACCTCTATCACTCGATTTCCTTTCCTCCTGCAAAGAGTCACACTCGAGAGTAGGGCTCTAAACTCCGTGCCCATAGAAGTACCAGGTCAATAATAAGCACTGAATGCAATGTGAACTGAACCCCAACAATCCCAGAGAACACCACTGCCCCTCATGATTCCTCCCAAACATGAAACATCCACATTTAGTTTCAACCCATGAGCCGGAGGCTTCCACCTTACCCATATCCCTCCCTACAAGATCTGTGTACACTGTCTTTTAATGAAGATTCCCAGCATACCTACATGCACTCCATTCTTGAAAAGGGAGGACAATTCCACGATGATAGAACTCATCCAGACCTGGAGAGCTAACAGGGATCTCCTGCCTCCCAACCGTACCTGGTTTCATGCTTCCCAAATTGTCCAGCATATAGAAATCAGAATGATAATACCTGCTGTACGCTCCCCTGTTCTGTTACCAACAGTAGAAAACCATGTCCCAAGATGCTCTCCAACCGAAAGACACTCCCCAGAAGGAAACTTGTATTGAGAAAACTGCGTCCAAAGAAACGCTTCCCATCATCCCTGAAAAAACAAATGCAGCGTTGATTCCGAGCTCGGCCTCTCACAACAGTAACAACGTGATGCCATGCCGACCCCTCTACTCTGAATACTTTCCTCTGTGGGTACTGCTCGGTTTTGGATCCACCACACCAGAAAATTCATTCTCGTTGGGATTACATTACACCAAGTGACCACATCCCCTGTCACCCCATTCACATTCCTCTCGGTAATTCTCATGTACCCATTTAAACTAAAATTCCCATAACCAACTTCTGTAAAACAAAATCTATCTGGTTCCTCGCTCATAACAACACTGTTAAAGAGATTTAGTTGCGAAGGGTTAAGGTTTTCATGTATAAACTCATACCTCCTGCATGCCTCCCTAAAAAATAACATAATAAAACATAGTCATGGGTATTCTACTAGTTGAATAACCACATTAAATATCAATATCGAATCTCATAATGAATGAATTCATAATTCCAGAAATCATAACCACATAGTCATGGACTTGAGCCAATACTAAAAATAAGAGTTTTTCAAGGCCTTGTACCAAGACACTAGTTTTTCTCATGAGACCTACTGATGCCTCGATGATCTATAGAGGTCTCCACCCATCACATAATATTTCCAATACATTCCCCACATGAAAACTTTGAAACATAACATAAACATTCATATTAAAACTAGCATACGAAATGTCAATACATTATCCACAAACCATGAATGGTATAAAAATAGTACATCCATAGTCAAACGTAACTCATTCAATACAATATGGAGGATTGTATTGTAATAGATTAACCTAAATCGATAATAATTAAGGATATTGAAATAGATGAAAATAATCATCAAATCTACTTGAGAGAAATATCACCCCTTTTCTTGAAAACATTTAAAAGTGACACTATTTTTCAAGAAGTTGTTAAACAATTGACTTGTGAATCAAAGTATCCAATACCAATTTGAAACTTTTAAAAGGAATTTTAATTTAAAACATTATTGTTCATATAAATAAATCCTTAAAACCATTTTCAAAACAAATACATTAATCTGAAAGATTTAGAAGAAATGTTTTTTAAAATATTTAAAATGATATTTTAGTTAGAGATCTTAATCAAATGAGAGGCACTTGAATAAAAATCATTGAGGTAATAAAAACATTATAATATCTTGAGAAAAAATTATTTCATTATAAACTATTTCACTGGACAGTATATACACCATATAAAAGTGAATTGGTGCATAACAACAAAGAAGTCTCAAAGGAATGTAAATTGAGATGAAATCCCTTATAAAGAAAGTATCTTTAGGTAAAGGATAAATGATTTACATAGTCATGTGTGAAAAATATAAATACACTAAATATGATTGGATATTCAGTGTAAATCAATCAGATTACATTCACACATATTCTGGTAAAAACAATACCAATGACTTGGATGTTTAACTCAATGAATGAAAATTGAGTTAAGATCAAGTTTATATCAATGTCTTGAGAAATTATCAATGGGGTGATTATGTGTATCAAAATTATATCCACAAAAGGGGAGTGAAAAATACTACTTAAATAATCAATAGTTATTCCACAAATAATCTTGGAGGAAAATAATCAATGATGTATGCGTAAATCAAACTAAGTGGAAATTGAAATTTGAAATTCCATTAATGATTTGGTAACTTATGAAACATACATCCCATGAATAAATGGTCATAAAATGAAGATGTAAATACCCATAAATTAAATCTTATTACACCATGAATAAAATCATGGATACTACATACTCTACACAAAAGGTACTAGTAGACAATATAGCATGAATCTCACGGGAATAAAAAGTGAGATGAAAAAAACCATACTTCATTGTAATCAATTGAGTCGTATGAAAAAAATATAATAACCACCAAAAAAATCACAGAATACCGTGAATATATTAATTATAATGATAATATATATCAAATGGAAGTAAAAATACACCACATAAAATAAATAATTGGTGAACAATGGAAATATCAAACAATTAAAAGTGATATAAGAAAACCCTTACATCAAGTCTGACTTGTCCTATATGTTCCTTGTTCATCCTGAATAATAAACATAAGTTAATTTATAATTTATTAAGAAAATTTTTCATGTTTATTATTACTTTTATATCACCTATTACCTTTCTGTAACAATTAGTTAATTATTTGAGTTCATATTGGATAATTTATCGATGTTCAGAACTTGAGTCAAAAAATGAACTTGTAATAATTCAAATTTTTCCATGTGGTCCAAAGTCAATAATCTCCAGAATGACATGAATTGTTTTAAATATCATATATATATTATATATAAATTATATATATATCTATTTATAACAGTATATAACAATTGGAGATAAGAAATTAAATGTACCGTTCCTGGAGACAGTAAGTCGTGTGTACGCATGAACACTACTTTCATTTATATTTTGTATTTTAATGGAATTAAAACATAATGATACAAAAGTATATTATAATTCTAGTATAATATAAAATATAATATCATTAATTATATCCTTTATACATCCCACATAAGGAATTAACCAGTCAAATCATTTTGAGGGGGCGGTAGTCTGCACTTCCTCAAAAGAAATTATAGTGTTTTACCCATAATGGAAACCATAAAATAATGATATAAATGGAAAATATAGAAGAATAAAGAAAAAAATAAACATAGTATATATATCATATATATATATATTGTGCCATATTAATGGCCACCAGGAGAGATGGTAGGAGATAATTGAATAGTCATCATTTCGTGAGGCGTTAGTTTTCCATCCACAGAAACAGTATGTTCTTCACCCATTAGATGGAGGTTTGTGTATGTGTAGTTCGAATAAATCTCATAAAAACATCTTATTAAGTTGTGGATACTGGTTATTTTATAAAAGAAAGTGATAAAAAGTTTTTAGGGTGTTGGAGAAGTAAAATAAAACAAAATTAAACAAAAGTATTTAAGAGAAAGTGTTACCTTAAATTTGGGTAACTTCCTTTGGTTTGAACCAAAAGGACTTCTTGAAGTGCCTTCTTCCAAAGTTAAGACTTCTTGGAGGAAGAGGGTGACCTTGAGAGATTATTTTGGTAGGGGATGGAGGACCCAAGGGGATTGAGAGATTATTTTTCTAAAGTTCCAAATCTAATTAAAGTTAAAGATAATATGACTCATGGTCGAAATAAAATCATCCAATGAAAATTGGATAGTTTTTGGATATTATTTTAATATTACTAATCATATTTATTTAAATCATTTATTAATGAGTTAAATACAACACCATTATTTTGTCATAAATAATTTAAATTATTTGATGTCTAAAAATTATAAAAAATGTATCATAATGTAGGAAATATATTTTTCTTTCCAATTATTATTTATAGTTGAAAATATGACTTATATAACTCCATGTAATAATTGATATACTATATGATATTTGTTAATGTCATTTTCGTCTTTACCTTAAGTTAATTAAAATAAAGTGTCATTATCAATCTTAAGTGGCTCCATGGGGTCCCCAAATCGACCCAAGGATGCACATGGTCTTCCATTACTCATCCAATAAGGTTAGGACAACTGTTAAGGTAATTTTTATTAATATAATATTAGTTTTACCTTGAATTACCCTATTTACCTTTAACCGCAGTAAATAAAAGTCAAAAGTTACTATTCACTAAAAAGTATTATGATCTTATTGAACAACATTTTACTTAATAATAGAAACCATTTGCTCGGTTTTTTAAAATTCAATTCACAGAAGTGGTAAAATTTCATTTAAATGAAAATGTCGTATTTTTAACAACTACTAGGTGGTTTAACTATTCATAAAAAAATTATGTTTTTCAGAAAAATACCACAAATTCAGCATAAGCTATATTTGATATTCTGAATCCAAAAATTATTTCTATTTTACCAAATTCAAAACATAGAAGTTGGATTAATACATTTTAAATTAATTCCCCTTGTCAAAACAAATAGCTTTTTTTAAGAAACAATAGCTATCAAAAGATAGACACTTGTTTATTTATAATTTCAAAGTAAAATTAATTCTAATTACCAACATTGGATTAATGGGTAAAATATAATCTAATTAAACTTCAAAATAAATTTAAAATATAGTCTAACCATATAAATAAATTAGATTAAAAAATAGATTTGAATAAAAATACATTATTTCTCACTATTCATAAAAAATTAATTTTATTAGAAAAATACCAAAATTTCATACAATGTAAATTTTGATGCCTGGATTCTAAATAAGAATATTTTTTTTTCAAAATGAATATGTAAAGGGGTCAAATATTTTATTTAAAAAGGGTTCACCATTAAAAGGAAGTAAAATTGATTTTTTTTTGAAAAATACATATTTTATCTGATAAATTTAATTTGCTCCTATAATATTTCTCAAAAATACATAATACATAAGTTAAAATTATATGGAGTATATAAAATTCAATATCCCATTAATACAATTCATAACCACTTTTAAATGGCATGTTTGTTAAGTTGTGGTGCGCTCGAACCCGGTGTTGCGTATAGCGCAAGCTATTGAATATGATGAAAATAACATACTATGAAATCTTGGGGTGTTACAACAATGTTTTTGAAATAGTAACCTAGTGAGAGTATAACAATATTTATACGATTCTTGGTTCATTCACTCATCACCCAACGGGAACCCCCACTTCTACACCTCAAAAGAATAATTCAATGAAGGTTATTCCCCAATTTATTGATTTTTTTTAACTTAAAAAGATAATAGACATAATACTCTATCACTAATTAGATTGATAATTTACTTGTATCATAGCTCAAAATTAAAGTTTATTTTATACGAAAATTTATTGTACTCTCCATATATATTTTCTGAAAAGATCAACCCCACAATGTGGTAATTGATTATATGTCTTCCATGAAATATCTATATAAACACTTCTCTCTCAAGATGAGGATAGATTTAAACAAAGATTATCCTATCACATTCCTCCTATACAACTTACAAATGTGTAACTTGAACTATTCTTTTGAGTACCCTTCTTCTTTACCCAAAACGAATATTTTCCAAATGCTCAAATGTAAACATGGATCACCTATATATTTACATGATTCCATGATGTGAAAATACCTACCCAAATACACCTTATGTGATGATACCACATGGAATTCTATTCACCGTGTAACATGATCAAGAACATTTCACTACCCTTTATTTCTCACCCACTATACTTCATGAAGATCCATTATGAGATAACTTTGTTCCACATGTAACAAAACCCAAAAACAATTACTTCTCTTAGAATACTATGTAAAATGCTTTATAGATCAAATTCACATTCTATCATTGAAAAGATCCACCTCATGAACAATATTCATTGATTCCCCTTCAAGAATCAACCACGTGGACTTTTTTAACTTCCATTGTGGTAATTGTTATGTTAAAAAATGACTTCAATATACGATCCCTATAAAATAACTTTTAGGATCATAATCTACAGAACTGGCCTCAGGGAAATATCAACGCGGAATTATCTTTTCAAAACTGATCCCCAAAGATTCACCACATAGTACCTACATCTTGAATGATTTTACCTTCATCAATATATGGATCATGTTTTATATCTAATAAGTTATAAATGAATATATTATAGATGTACTTATAGAAAAATAAATCTAAAAAAGTTATACACCATATAAATTATAGTTAAATCATTTTATAAATACCCTTAGTGTACTCACCTAATAGTTTTCCCATCATGAACTGTCATTCCATTATAATTCTTTATATTGGTAGAGTTATTGTAATCAATATTACCTTATGAGATTTGGGTGGACCCATTCCATGGAAGAGATCATGGAAATTCGAGAAGCTTTTGGAATCGTATAAGTTGGTTTTAGAGAATTTTGTTTAAAATGGACAACACCATAAACTTCTATGAGAATTCTTGGCCCAGTCTTGCTTCTGTATAAAAAACATAAGGGGAATAAGTATTTTCAATCCATTTTAGAGGATGTGGTGATGGGAAACCTCCTCAAAATGGACATCATGGCCAAATAGAATCTACAACAATGTAGGGATTGCATTGTAATGGAAGAAACTCCTACTTCTTCCTCAGATCATTCTAAAACAAAATTGGGAAATGTTTGTGCATTCAATTAGGGATCATTAGTGCATTTCATAATCAATAATATCATATATTAATAATTTTGGTCCCTTCAATTTTATGAATTACTCTTTTCTAGATTTTTTTGATTAAACTCGTTAATCCCTTGTATTCTTTGAAGTTAATATTTAAATTAGGATGGTTCCATCCTTATTTGGGGGGGGGGGGGGCTCTCTCATTTACTGATCAAAGGCCCTATTTGTTATCCTACATTGTTTCTTCTAGATTTAATATTTTATGACAATTGTTTCTAGTTTGGATGAAATATCCCTCTATCATTCATTATTTCATCCTATATTGGTGTTATCATGGCTTAGAGGATGTTTTCTTATGCTTATGTTGATAAAATAATGGTCTTATTGGACTTACGACACTTATGATGTTCAGTGAATTTCTTGATTATTAGTGATTTTCTCCAATGATGGTGGAATTATCTAGGTGAATTCCATTCATTACTCTATCTATGATATATAATTTATTCCACCATAAACATGGCTCAGATTCAACCATTTTCTATATTCATCAATGGTTAAGTGTCAATTATACCCATCTATTTTTTTAATATCCTTACTTAAGAACCATTTTCATGTTGGGTTGGAACCGGTTATAGGATAGTTTAACATGTGACCCTATTATGGTTCGTGTCTGAGTGTGGTTTGGGAGATGATCCCCTTTATCACCTAATAGAGAAAATATTTTAAATTAAATTTACATGTAATTTCATTGTTTTAAACCCACAAAGTTGTTACTCTATGATGAACTTCTTCATTTTTATGGTATTGTTGTTATTTTTGAGTTGAATAGTAAAAATGCCCATTTCAGATTTTTAACTGTTTTAAATTATTTTTATGGATTGAATATAACATCTTCTAAATCAATCCAAATTGAAATTTTTTTTTTCGGATTCTACCCATCCAAGGCATCATTTCCTATTTTTAGAACGAAAGAAGAATCGACCATATGGAAGCTAAAAAGAAGCTCACCAGTTATCTCAAGAAAACTGTTTACAGTTCTGCCAATTATCGAAGTGAGATCCATAACTCATTATTTATGGGGCCCATTGTTGTTTAATTTGGTGGATGCACGTGGATGGAGTTGGGTAACATCTTTAATGAACTAAAAGTGGCAGTAATTGGCCATTTTAAGGGTAATCAAAGCATCCAAATCCAAAGGTTTTCGATTTCGTGAGTCTGACTGGACAGAATAAATTGTGAGAGTAAAATAGGCATAACTCTCGGAATACTTGTCCAAAGCCGCTTCGATTTTGAGGGAAAACGCCCAAGGGAATTAGAAACAACAATAAAGAAGGTTTTAATGTGTGAATATTTCATTTAATAAGGATAAAACACGTCAAAATCCAGGGGAAGAATTCTGTCTACAAAAGGAGGAGAGGTCCCTCCTCTCAAAATATTCCATTAATCTTTCCATTCATTCAAGTCACCTAAGAGGATATCTACACTGAGGGAGGCCAGCCGCAAATCTTCCAACATTTATTTTTTATTTATTTATTTTCTTTATTTTTGTTTGGTAATGCCTTCATCATCTCCTTTCAACTCTATTACCTTTCACATGGAGGGGTAAAACTATTGAGTGATCGGGGAAGGGGGAGTTTCACTTTTGTAATGTCGGAGTTTTGTGCTTAAATATAAAATCCTCTTTTTCTTTTGAATGACTTATATTGTCACTGTTTCCCAATTATCTAATTGAGATATTGTTTTGAGTTTGGGTTATTCATTGTTAATTGTTTTGGTTAAAGACGTTTAATCTCCCTCCGCCTAGTGCAATTTGTCTCGATCGAGCTGATTGTGTTAGGTGGTGAGTGTCTAGTGATCATTGGAACATGTTTGAAACTATTAAACTTTTTCTGCAGTTATAAGGAGGAACAATTACCGATCAGGAATTTCTTTAGTTTTTTAGGTATTTTTTATCAACTTCCACGCACATAGGAGTGAGTCTCATTTGTTTCTTTAACCAAGGGTGACTAATAACTTAATCAAGAAGTCTTTCATTTGTTATTCAAAAGGAAGAGAGGGAATATGATCTTTATTAGTATGATGAAATTGCAAAACTGAATCCTACCCTGACCCCATCACTCTCTTCATCCATTAGTTTTCAACCATCCATTGTATTGCTTGCTTTATTTTTCAACTCAAAAAATTTCAAAAAAAACCTTTTATTATTTGTTAAATTTAAGTGACAAATATAATTGTTGTGAAATACTCTATGGAGAAAACTTAGGCTAACCACTCTATTAATTTTTAACATAGGTATTATTAGTTTTTTTCGCATCCCATGACAGGCACATGTCAAAACCTGGTGCCATTTCCAGGGAGGTAGTGCCAACAATTTTTTTCTTCTTCTTTCTTTTCTCATTTCTTATTTTCATTCCAATGTTGCATGACTAAAACCTAAAACACCAAACCATTCCCCGATGATCCTTAAATTGAACAAAAATTTTTGAATAGGCTCAGAAAGCTCAATTTAAAACCTAAATTTTAGGTTATTTATCTAACAGACTCTAGTGAAACTTCAAGGGTTCACTCTGAGTCTGTCATCATGGTTGGAAATAAAAACCAAACACTTAGAGACCTTTGTGCCCCACAATTCCTTAATGAGTATAATAAACTTGTCATTCCAGTGCTACAAAATAATTTTGAGATGAAACCTAACATGATTCAATTGAATCCAAATTTTCATGTCTTGGAAGGTGATGATCCCAACAAACATATTAAAGAGTTCACACATGTCTGCTCAACCTTCAGACCTTGTGGAGTAGCTGGAGGAACAAGTTAACTGGAAGACGTTCCAATTTTCATTGGAAGGAGCTGCCAAAGAATGGTTCTATGGTCTACAACCTAGAGATATAAATTATTGGAATGACCTGGTGAGATTCATCATGTAAATACTCTTCCCCTCATCTAGAAGCACAGCTATAAGAAAGGATATTTGTGCCATCAAAAAATCATCTAGAGAAACCCTTTAAGAGTACGGGGAAAGAATTAAAAATACATGTTCCTGCTATCCTAATCAAGCCATTATGGATCATCACTTTCTTGTATTGTTTTATCAAGGCTTACTAGACAATTATAGGAACCTTCTTGATGCATCATTTGTAGGTGCATTTATTTACAAGTCACCAGAAGAAGCCAAAGGTTTGATTGAGAAGATTACTCAAAACTTCCAACAGTTTGGTACAAGAGGTATAGGCACAAGAGGTATTCATAAAGTACGAACTTCTCATCCATCACCCTTACTAGAAACAATGATTGAAGAGCTAACTAGTTTTGTGAGATAGATAGCATTGAAACAAGTGGGTGACCAACACGAAATGGCTAAGGTATGTAGTTTATGCTCATCTCTGGATCATTTCACTGACCAATGTGCTAAAATATAGGGAATGGAAACTAGCACGGAAACATTTCAGCAGAGGTAATACCAACATAATCAAGGATGGAGAGATCCTAATCATGTTCAATATGGGTTTGGAAATCAGTAGAATCAATCTAGCCCCCATCCCGACAAAAAATACAAAACCCCTCACTATTTTAACAAAAGAAATCTTATAGCCAACCTTCTCACCAATCACGCACTTTCTTAAAACCCTATAAGCAACCATCAACTAGTGAACAACCCATAATTTGGAACCAATAGAATATATCTAATATTGAGGGGCTGAAAGATTCTATAAAATATTTTTCCACCATGTTTGAAGGTCTCATATAATTACTAACCAAAAATCCGGGGAAACATCCTTCCCAAAAAATCCCAAACCCAAAGAAGAATGTTAGCATGATAACAACAAGAAGTGGAAAAGATCTCTCACCACCACCATCCCATGAACCTGAAACAAGACCACTTTGTTTGAGGGAGAATGAAGTTGTAAACTCTAAAAATTCTGTGAAAATTCATTGTGAATAAGATAAGAAAGAGGAGGAGGAGAAGGATAGGCTATGTAATAAGAAATAAGAAGCACTTTTTCAAAAACAACAAAGGGGGGAAAATGATATCCCATCACCATTACCATCTTCATTGGTTGAGTTAAAGAATGGTGAAGAAGAACGACTTCAATGGGAAATTCAGGAAACAATCAGAAAAGTTAAGATTAACATCCCACTACTGGATGCAATCAGAAAAATCCGTAAATATACCAAATGTTTAAAGGATTTGTGTACAAAAAGAATGAGGATGAATGGAAATTAATGAATCAAATTAGGAAGAAGCATGTCAGCATTGATCACACCATCTATACAGCAAAAAAGTCAGGATCTAGGGACTTCCACTATTTCTTGCACTATCGGTTCTTTAAATTTTACAGATTCACTATGTGATATTGGACCATCAATTAATGTTATTCCTCACTCAGTATTTACATCATAGCAGATTGGAAAGTTAAAGCCTACTAGAGTGGTGGTCTAGCTCGCAAACAGATCCACAGTTTTTCTAGCAGGTGTTCTGGAAGATGTTCTTGTAAAGGTAAAAGATATGTTGTTCCAAGATGACTTTTATGTGATGACAATGAAAGAAGATACGAGTTCATCACACTCACCCATCATCTTGGGGAGACCATTATTAAAGACTGTGAAGACCATCATAAATGTTCATGAGGGAACATTCTTAGTAGATCTCAGGGATAGTTGAGTGAATTTCAATATACTCGAATCCTTGATGAATTTGTCATATGTTCATTCGCTGAAAGAAATCTTCCACAAAGAAGGAAAAGAACCCTATAAAAATTCAGAATAGGAAGCCTTTGAAGTCCTGGATAGTTTGTTAGAAGAGGCTGGAGAATCAAAATCAGGAGAAGATATTGAGATCATTAATTATAAACTCAAGGATGCCAAACCTGAAAATATTATCATAGATCTCAGGACGGAACTTGCTACAAAGGAATAAGAACTAGCTAAGAAGAATTACATATTCCTTGCAATAAAACATTAAATAAAAAGGTCATGGAAACCCCCATTAAACTATAGAGTTTAAATGATATTCTCAAACCAATGGGGAGAGTGGATCACAAGAAAAAGAGGAAAAACCAAAAACCAGGTTTGTATGGGTAAAGAAAATTGAGGGTGAATATCCTGCCTCAAGAGAAGAGAGGAATTATCAAAGGAAACCAAAACCCCTTAAAAAGAGTAATGTTCACATTGCAACAAGGAAGAAAAAATATCTAGAATGATTGAAAACCATTCTAGAAGAACAAGATTTCATGGGTTCTTTTGGTGTTGTGGTATCTAAGGACACAAATCAGACTCTTGTTGGTACAACATGTCTTTACTAGGATAGAAAAAAGAACCAGGGGAGGAGATCACAATCCTTCACCCTAAATACAAATAAAGACCTACCAGGTTTCATCATTCATTTACACTTGATTAAATGCAGTTACCCTATCTTTTTTAAACTTAAAAAAATTACAACATTGAGGATACTATATCATTTGTGTGTGGGGGAGGGAACTATTGTAGTTTAGGATTCTAATTTTTTGTTTTCTCTAAAAACAATTTTCATCTTTTCATATTTTGTTTTGTTTTTTTTGTGTGTTTCTGAAACTTTTGAGATGAAATGATTATCATTACCATTTTTGAAACCCATGTTAATGAGTGAACCAATATATTCCATGAAACTGAGCTTAAATTAATTCTGATATGACTTTGTTTTGAGTTAAAATATTTTGGAATTTCATGAAAAGTACACAGATATTTGAAACCCATTCCATATTTCACTGTCTATATCGTTGAAATAACTTTCATGTGAGGCTTAGAAACCATTTTTGTTATATTATTTTCATTCGCCTCACTTCTTGAGAGAACCATACCATGCTTTTCTTAACCAGAATTTGATTTATTCCAATAAAAACTTGAGGGTTTGGGGTACATGTGTATTAAATGGTTGAAGAATTTATTTGGTTTTAAGCACCATTTTCAAAATAATCATTTTCATTATGGCATTCCTTATACATTAATCATTATATCCCCTAGAATCATGAATATCTTGTTCGGTTAGCAACATTACAAGATAATGTTTCTAATCAAACCTGATCTTAATGCGAAATTTCATGATCTAGTTGAACTTAAGTGTGGAAGAAGTTGTCTTGTGTTGTGATACCTCATTTGGTGAATATTTGGATGGAAATTAAATTATTGAAGAGAAGTTTGGACTGCTGAAAATTTATTCCGTTGAAAGATGTGCCTTTTCTGGAGCTTTCATGATGAGAGAAGTTGTGCCTTTCTGGAGCTTCCAATGTAAAAAATAAATGTTGTGCCTATCAAGAGATTTCATGAAAAATCATGTTTGAAAATATTGACATTTTTTCTTCTTAAATCCTGAGATGATTGGATGATGATAGAGCCTATCTTCTATAATGGTGAAGAGAAGGAGACCATGTTTCAGTGAAAACTAGAATCTTGCAATTTTTCTTCAAAAAGATCCAAGCACTCCTTTTTCTCCCTCAGAATTTTTTTTAAAAAATATAAATCCTACCAACCAAAAGCCACAGAACAACCCTGAAAAGTCTTCATGATAAATTCATGTCCTTGACTCACATCGGGTGGAGAAATATAAATTTATCAAGCATATGGTGACTCTTGTGTGAGTTTGGATGAGAAAAGCCTTGTTAAGCATTTATATTTGTGAGATGAGAGAAAATTCATGTGAGGTAGGTGTTTTGTGTGCATTGGATAAGAAATAAAGTGGAAATATATTAAATAATATAAAATTGAGAACTTGAAATAATTTATTTTGATGAGGCATGATATCTTTTTGTTTCTTGATATGGATTTGGTAGATCTCATTGGTATGTGTTTTGGATTTGATTTGATTTGATGTTTACTTGTCTAGGAGTCCAAGTTCTAAGTGTGGGGGAATTGATAGAGAAAATATTTTCAATTAAATTTACATGTAATTTCATTGTTTAAAACCAAAATATTGTTACACTTTTAAGAATTGCTTCATTTTTATGGTATTGGTGTTATTTTGAGCTTAACAGTAAAAATGCCCATTTTAGATTTTTAACTTTTTTACATTATTTTTGTAGTTTGGACATAAAATCTTCTACACTAATCCAAATTGAAAACTTCTTTGTTTCCAGATTATAATCATCCAGGGCTTCATTTGCAATTTTTGTACCAAAAGATAAATCGACAATATGGATTCTTAAAAGAATCTCACAAGTTATCTCAAGAAAACTGTTTACTGTTCTACAGATTTTTGATGTGAGGTCCATAACACATTATTTGTGGGCCCATTGTTGTGGAATTCGGTGGATTCATGAAGAAGGAGTTGTGGAACATCTTCGATGAAGGAAAGGCTATAGTAATTGTCCGTTTTAAGGGCCCTTAAAGCATCCAAATCCGGAGGTTTTCTATTTGGTGAGTGTGACTGGACAGAATAAATTGTCAGAGTAAAATGGGAATAAATCTCGGAATACTTGTCCACATCCACTGAGACTTTGAGGGGAAATACCCAAGGGAATTACAAACATCATTCAAGAAGGGTGCAACGCGTGAAGATTTCATTTAATTTGGATAAAACACATCAACATCTGGGGTAAGAATTATGGCTATAAAAGGAGGAGAGCCCCCCCCCCTCTTAAAATATCCCATTCTCCATTCCATTCCTTCGAGGAACCAAGGAGGAGATCTCCACCGAGGGAGGCCGGCCTCAAATCATCCACATTTCTTTTTAATTTATTTATTTTATTTATTTTTGTTTTGTAATGTCTTCTTCTTCATCTTTCAACTCTATTAACCTTCGCATGGAGGGGTAAAACCTTTGAGTGATGGGGGAAGGGGGAGTTTCACTTTTGTAATGTCGATTTTTTGTGCTCAAATATAAAATCCTCCTTTTGTTTTGAATGAATTATATTATCACTATTTCCAAATTATCTTAATGTGACCGCGTTTTGATTTTGGCGTATTCATTGTTAATAGATTTGGTTAATGACTTATAATCTCCTTCCGCCTAGTGCAATTTGTCTCGATAGAGCAGATTGTGTTAGGTGGTGAGTGTCTAGTGATCGTTGGCATGTGTGTGAAACTATTAAACTATTTTCTATAGTTATAAGGAGAAAAAATTCCCAAACAGGACTTTCCATAGTTTCTTTAGGATTGTTTATGAACTTCCACACACATTGGAGTGAGTCTCATTTGTTTCTTTAACTAAGGGTGATTAATCACTCGATCGAGGAGTCTTTCATTTGTGATTAGAAGGGAAGAGAGGGAGTATGATCTTTATTACTATTATGACATTGCAAAAGTGAATCCTACCCTGATCCCATCACTCTTTTCATCAATTAGTTTTCACCCTTTCTTTTTATTTCTTTCTTTATTTTTCAACCTAAACAATTTCAAAAACAACCTTTTCTTCTTTCTTAAATTTAAGTGACAAACATAAATGTTGTTCACTCCTCTCTGGAGACAACTTAGGATAACCAATCTACTACATTTTGACTTAGGTATTATTTGTTTTTGTCACACCCCATGATAGGCATGTTTCACCAACCTTAACATTGATGCTGAAAATCAGTAAGCATGATGTTCATTACCTTTTGGAGAACCCATATACACAAGTTATCTTGGTAAAATTATTTTAATATAATAACTTGAGGAATTGTTCATTATTTTAATATCATGTTTCTATGTGAATGTCTTGTAATACCTATTCTAATGAATGATTAAATGATTATTGATAGTGTATATTGATTCCTTGTATTATAATTATTACATGATGTTATATATTTCTATCATATTCTCATGATGATATATTATGATTTCATTATATTAATTTCACTATTATGTGCCTTACCATGCTTTCAAGGTCATTTCTATTACATGGGATAGATAGAAAATAATTTGATGATTATGTATTAGAGGGGAGAATTTTTAAGGCTTGTAATGATGATGATGGTGGTCCTAATCTTATGATATTGGAAAGATGAAATAAGGGGCTAATACAAGGAAGTATTGTTAGGGGCATGACAGCCTGAGGGACTAACACAAGGTACATATGAGTTTTGATGGCCAGTAGGTATGAGATGTGATGGATCTAAGATTCGATTCTATGGGGTTCAGATATGAATTGATACCTTAATACTGTCAGGGGAAATGAAAATCGACTTCTATCCAGTTATTGATCACTTATAACATTCGGTGACTGCCCATCCGACATAAAGATGATGTTTGTTTGATCAGGGGTTTATAGTGACTTGGTAAGTGTAATACTGTTCAGTGCAATATTGTATGTTTATTATGCTTTATTATACTTTTATTTATTATCTACCTACAAATTACTCTTATTTGGATTGCCAAATGGGGATGCATTTATTATTAATCTTATGAATTATGTTCGGTATGTAATAAAATTATGATTATTTTAGTTATCAGATGATACTATTTTTATTATAACTTTTTAAATTATTGATACAGATGGTTTAATCTTCCCACTAATGTAAATAGAACCTCACTATTAGTCAGTATCCTTTTGCATAAAGGGAAGCATACATGTGGTCATGTGGCTCTCTAACTAAGACCTAATGGTTTAGAATGGGGATTTAAAAAATGGTATTCGAGAACATCATTTATTCTATTCATTTTACAACACTATGACATAATTGAAAGAAGATATGTTGGTGGGACATGAGTAGGGGTGCTTCCATGTGATTATCCATCTCATGGGTAATGGAACTCCATGTTACCATTGAAGGGATTTCTATTATGATATTTGGAGATTTTTCTGTGGTCATACATCATTATTAGGAACCTAGGAATAGATTTCATATATGTACATGGTTTCATGATAGATAGTATTACTTTAGATTAATACAATCATTGTTCTACCTATTTCGTACAATACTTTGTACTTTTAATGAATTATTTATCTATTTTTATTATATTTTTGGAACAAGAGAATGATGTTGTGTTTTTTCAATAAATAACTATGAAAAACATATAGGGATGCAGGATCTTGGTTAGTGTTAAGAGGTATATACCATTTGTTTTAGGTAGAATCATAGGAGAACCATGAGTGATCAATTAGACTAATTATGGATTCTCCTATCAAATCTAATTTTTCATAAATTCTTACCAAATGTTATAGAATAAGTAACCTCATAGAAAACTGATGAGACCACCATATAACATGGTTCAGGTGTCCCTTAATAAGAAGGATTCCCCTAGTCCTACTTCTATGAAATAGGTTGTCATCTCACTTCATTCAAGAGTCTTTCTCATTACTGCTGCTTAGGGAGGAGGAGTACTGAGGTACAAGGATGACTATGCTCAAGACCTCTAGATCTATCATTATCTTCCATTCAAGGAACTAGAATACTGTAGGATGTGAAGGGATGGATCAATATCATTGAGTCTTTCTTTAACCATTTTGAGATTATTGTTTATAGTATGTTAACAATGGTAGCATTTATCCTACAATGACCCACAAGAATATGGCAGGTCTTTAAGGGATTAGCTTGAAAACATGATCCTTTAACATGACATTCCTTTAAGAATCTTTATTTCGGTAATTATTTCTTCAAATGATGAATATTGATAGAGATTATTGTTGGGCAAAAATCCCTCAAGGTAACATTGCAGTATTTTTGGGTTGATTGTGTTTGTTGACAAAGCAGGTTTCCATGGAGAATTGTCGAGTTCCCGAGAAGTTGTTGACATTCCATGTTGACAAAGAACTATGACAAAGGAAAGGACGATCTGGAGGCGGTATAAAAGAGAAGTATAAGGTGGCACCGTTTTCCAGTGTTTGCCAAATTTATGGGCCTGAAAATCGCCAATGGAAAATGGAGTGATATGTTGTTGGCGAAGGTTGAGGAGATAGAAATGAAGGAGGTGTGCGGAAAAATTAAGTGTGGCGCGCAAAACTAGCGGGTTGCGCGAAATCTTGAAGTGTGGCGCGCAAAACAGCGGGTTGCGCGAAATTGTATTTCGCGCAAAAGATGTTTCAAGGCCGAAAGCTTTAAAATCTGTAAAGGCATGAGGCGCGCGAAATTTTAGGGGCGTGCGTGGAAAATGAAGTGGCGCGCGAAATAGCGGATGAAGTATTTCGCGCAAGAGGTGTTATGAGGTCCGAAGCTCGTAAAATGGCAAAGGAATGAGGTGCGCGAAATTATGGAGCAGTGCGCAGAAAATGGTTGTGTGCGGAAGATTTGGATTTCGCGATCAAAGCGGATTACGCGCTCAAGGAGGGTTTTTCGCGCGGGGTCGATTTTGCCTATAAATATGAAGTGACCCTCCTCCATTCGATAGAGTTCAAGACATAGAAAATACCCGAGCTCTGGTGCGCGAAATTGAAGTTAGAAAGGGTGTTGCGCGTAAACTTAAAGTTTGCGCGTAAAGTCAACTGTTGCGCGAAAAGCTAAGGTTGCGCAGAAAGTTGTGTTGGCGCGTAAAAGGAAGGTTGCGCGAAAAGTGGATTTCGCGCAAAGGCAGTGAATTGCGCGCAAGGCAGTTCCCAGGCTGCGCGTAAAATTTGGAGGTTGCGCGAAAAAGGAATTTCGCGCAAATCATAGAAATTGCGCGCAAGACACCGTAAGGGTTGCGCGTAAAAACTGAGGATGCCCGGTACATCCGGTGCAAAGTGAGATTCATCTGTGGGTGAAAGTTGGACTTCAACAGAGCATCTACATACAGAGGAAGATGCATTCCTTCATGGAAATGAAGAGACCTACAGGTCTATAAACTGTGATTGGATTCCCTTCAAGAGCAGTGAGCTTAGGAAGAGAAAGAAGTTGATCCTCTCCACCAGCAGTGAGCCAGAGAGAGAGAAATAGGGAGTGACCCTTGGGAAATCAGTGAGCTGACCCTAAACATTGTATAGGAAGTGAGCCTGGGCATAGAAGTGATCTAGCCCGAACATTGTAATCCACAGCTAGTGAAGTTTAGTGGACTTGATACGACTGGAAACCTGTCGGCGTATGCTCCTTGGACGTAGCCCTTATCGGTGAACCAAGTAAAATTGTTGTGTCCTGTGCTTGCTTTACTTTCTGTTTATATTGTGCAGCAGGAAAGAGAGAGAAGAGTGTTTTGCTTAACAGCGAAACAAGATCAGAACGGGCTTTAATTTTTAATTAGTCATACCCTGATTCACCCCCCCCCCTCTCAGGGTATTCAGCCTAGTGGACCTAACAAGTGGTATCAGAGCGAAAGGTTAACAGTTGATATTCTCTCAATGGAGGTCACTAATCATAGAGGGATTCCAACCTTCGACGGATGTAATTTTCAGATATGGAAGAATCGAATGCAACACTATTTCCGATCTCTGGGAATGGATGTGTTTTCAGCAGCTATGCATGGTATCACAGCTGATATTAATAGTGGTGCATTATTAGAGGTTGAGCACAAAGAGTTGGATGCTGATTTCAAAGCAATAAACACCTTAGGGGGAGCCCTCTCTAATCCAATTTATACAAAGGTGATGTCATGCAAAACGTCACATGCCATGTGGGAAAAACTTTTGAATATTTATGAAGGGGATACAAAATTCAGAGAGGCAAAGTTGCAAGTGTTGTGGAACAAGTATGAAGATCTCAAAATGAACCCGAATGAGTCTGTTGATGCATTCTTTGACAGGGTAAATGCTGTGGTAGAAGACATGAGGGGTCTTGGAGAAATTATCGAAGACATTAAAATCGTAAAGCGCATCTTGAGAAAGCTTCCACCTCGGTTCAATCCGAAAGTTTCTGTGTTGGAAGATAAAGATCCGAAAGAGCTAACATTGGATAACCTACACAACACTCTTGTTGCATATGAAATGAGAAATGATGACAACGATGCTATGGAAAAGGGGAAATCCAAATAGGTGGCATTTAAGGCCATGAAGAGGCTCACTATTGAAGATTCTCAGGAGGAAGAAGAGTCAGATCAGGTGATTTCATTCCTTTCTTCAAATCTGCAAAGAGGAAAGGGAAAGTTTAAAGGGAAACTTCCACTAGCATGCTTCCGATGCGGAAAGGTTGGTCATCTTGCTGCAAGATGCCCCAAAAAGTTTCAAGAAGAAAGTGATGAAGATGAAGTTGAGATTCCCATGAAAAAATCTTTAGCCTATGTGAAAGGGAAGAAGCAGTTCAAGAGAAATTTCTTTAAGAAGAAGAATCTTCTTTCCCAAGAAATTGACAGTTCAGCTGAGTCTGAGGGTGAAGAAGTTGAAGAGATAGAAAACTGTAGAGATCGTGGTCAAAATGCGATGGTGGTTGTTGCTTGTAGCGCTCTAGAAAAGAAAGAAACTGAAACTGATGAAGAAGAAGAAGAAATTGAAGGGAGAGTTGACATGGAAGCTGAATTAGAAGCAGCTCTTAAAGAGATAGATGTTTGGAGAGCAAAAACAAAGAAAGCCAATAAGATAGTACGTGATGCCAAACTCTACATGCAACAACAAGAAGAAGAGAAGTCTGAGCTTGAGAAAGAAATTGAAAATCTTAAGTCTTCCAGGCCAGAGCGCATAAAAAAGGTTGATGAGCATAAGCTCGAGATTGAAGAGCAGAAAAGGGAGATCGATTGCTTGAGTCGAAAAGTGAAAGATCACGTCAAGCGTATTGAAGAGCTTGAAGAGGAAGTTGTCGGTCTGCGGAGAAAAGTTAAAGACCAGGAAAAACCTTTGAATCCCAACACATTCTTGGGAAATCAGGTCGTTACAAAGACGGAAAATAAGAAAGAAGAGCCTAGTAGTTCAGCAGGAAAGAAGCATCAATTGAACTCAGATGTTAAGGCTGATTCATGGCTTATTCAGAAACAAAAATCTATGGCAGTTGAAGTTAGACCGCAAGCACCTGTCCCAAGATTGAAAATGGATTTGAGCACAAAGCAGAATCAGAATACTCAAGGATCCAAAGGGGAAATTCGTAGTGCTGAAGTAACACAAAGGAATGCACCTTATATCAGGTGTTATTGTTGTGGAAAGATGGGACATTCACAGTATGTGTGTCCCATAGCCAAAAGATACCGAAGGGAACAAGAACAGAGATTGCAGCCAAACAGAGAACGGTTTTCCAGAACATTTTTTGAAGGACATTGTTTTTGGTGCGGAGGATTTGGACACATGGCTAGGTACTGCACTCCGACCATTCAGAAAAATGTGCCAAAGAAGAATCAAAATGATCGCAAGCAGCAGATCAGTAAACCGACAAGTGAGTTAAAAGTTCAGAACAGATTTGCAGTTTTGCAAGATGAAGCTGGTCCATCATACTCTGAGAAAGAACAGAAGCCTCAATCCATGCTGAGTATGAAAGAAAAAGTATGGACTAGGAAGAAGAAAACTGAGAAGGCCGTAGTTGCGGAAATTGCCCTTAGAGCATCAGATCGTTCTGGTGTTTGGATCCTTGACAGTGGTTGCACATCCCACATGACGGGTAATAAGGATCTGGTTACAGGCATAAAATATGACAAAGAAGGAGTTGTCATGTTTGGAAATGATGAAGGCCTGAAGATTGTTGGCTCAGGAAAAGCCAAGTTTGGGGGCAAAGAAATGAGACATGCTGATGTCTTGGTGGTAGAGGGTCTCAGTCATAATTTGCTTAGCGTCAGTCAACTATGTGACTCTGGGAACTCTATACTATTTACCAAGAAGATGGGTATTGTTAAAAGAAAAGATGGAATAGTCATTCTTCAGGGAAAACGAACAAAGGGGAATCTTTACCTGGTAGGTGGGGAAGAAGATTCATGCCTTTTATCCAGAGAAGAAGAAAATCAGCTGTGGCATAAGCGACTTGGTCATCTATGTCAACCATCTATGGAAGACCTGGTAAAGTGTGATGCTGCTAGAGACCTTCCCAAACTATCACGTGATCGCACTCATACGTGTGATGCTTGTCAACAAGGGAAGATCATCAGGAAGACATACAGGCCAAAGGAACAAAAAGCAACTCGAGTGCTCGAATTGGTGCATGCTGATGTATGTGGACCTATCTCACCACGAGCTATAGATGGGAAAAGGTACTATGTTCTTTTCATTGATGACTATAGCAGAATGGCCTGGGTATTCATCATAACCCATAAGACAGAGGTATTCAGTTGCATAAAGCAGTACAGGAGGGAATCAGAAAAGATGCTTGGGCAGAAAATTCTGAAGTTTCGTACTGATAACGGTACGGAATTTACAAACACTCAGGTTGAAAACTATCTCGAGAAACATGGGATAAGGCACCAAGTTTCATCAGTAAGAACTCCCCAACAGAATGGAGTAGTTGAAAGGAGAAATCGGATCATCAACAACATGGCCAGAACAATGCTTATTGATAAGGACCTTCCAGAGAAATTTTGGAAGGAAGCAGTTTTGACGTCGGTCTATGTTTCAAACAGGTCCATGTTATGTCCGAAGCAAGGGAAGACTACGTATGAACTGTGGTACGGAAAAAAGCCAACGCTGAAGTACTTTCGAATATTTGGAAGTAAGTGTTTCATTCTCAACAAAGAACATCATAGGAAGTTTGAGGCACGAGGAGATGAAGGAATATTCCTTGGCTATTCCGGGAAAAGCAAAGCGTATAAGTGTTTCAACAAAAGGCTGGGAAAAATCATTGAAAGCAATGATGTCACTATAGTAGAAAATGAGCAGAATACTCAACGATCCAGTGAACAGTTCCTGGATGAAAGTGATGATGAGGTAAGCAACCCAGGGGGAGCAGAAGTGGCAGAAGCTGACTCTGAAGAAGATACTGATGATGAAGAGGAAAGTGTCAAGTCGGTGTCTGTGAGAAAGCCAAAGAGACGATCTGAAATTGATATGTAGAATATCATTGGTGATCAAACAGCTCCAGTTCAGACTCAAAGAATGAAATCATCACAGCAAGCATCGTTTTTGTCTCAAGTGGAGCCGAAATGTTTTTCTGATGCAGCTGAAGATGAAAACTGGGTTCAGGCCATGAACGAAGAGCTTGATCAAATTGAGAAGAACCAGACATGGGAGATTGTTTCGAGGCCAGCAGACAAGAATGTCATTAGGACCAAATGGGTATATCGCAATAATATGAATGATGATGGAACAGTGATTCGGAACAAAGCACGTCTAGTGTGCAAGGGGTACTCCCAGATCGAGGGAATTGATGTTGATGAGACATTTGCACCGGTTGCAAGGCTGGAGACAATAAGATTATTCCTAGCCATCGCAGTGCAAAGGAAGTTCAAAGTGTTCCAGATGGATGTCAAATCTGCATTCTTGAATGGTGTTCTGGAAGAGGAGGTGTATATTGAGCAGCCAGATGGTTTTCTCATTCATGAGGATGAGAACAAAGTTTGCAGGCTGAAGAAGGCATTGTATGGGCTGAAACAAGCACCAAGGGCATGGTACTCAGGCTTGATCAGTACTTGAAGAAGCTTGGTTTTCAGTGTGGAGGAGTTTATTACAATCTCTATTTCAGTAATGACAGTAATCAAAGGATGATGGTGTTGGTTTATGTCGATGACATAATATTTGGTGGATCAGATGAAGCTCAGTGGAGACAGTTTTCCGAATTCATGAAAAATGAGTTTGAAATGTCAATGATTGGAGAGCTAACGTTTTTCCTTGGTCTACAGGTAACACAAGGAAGGAATGGAACATTCATTTCTCAATCTAAATATTCCAAGGAGGTCCTGAGAAGGTTTGGAATGGAAAATTCCAAGGAGATGAAGACTCCGGTGGCTACCCAGATGAAATTATCAAAAGATGAGGATGGCAAGGCAGTTAATATCACAGAATACAGGCAAATCAATGGAAGTCTGTTGTACTTAACTGCAACAAGGCCTGATATTGTTTTCGCCACATTCCAAGTAGCGAGATATCAGAGTAATCCCAAGGAAAGTCACATGCTCGAAGTGAAAAGAATACTTCGGTATATTAAGGGCACGGTGGACTTCGGCTTGACATACAATGACAAATCTCAGACAGAGTTATTGGGGTACACTGATGCAGACTGGGCCGGTTCAGCGGATGATATAAAATCAACGTCAGGTGGTGCATTCTATCTTGGTGTATTGTGTATTTCTTGGCTAAGTAAGAAGCAAGATTGCATTTCATTGAGCACTGCAGAAGCTGAGTATATTGCGGCCACTCAAGCCTGCACACAGTTATTGTGGATGAAACAGCAGCTTGAAGATATGGGAGTTGAAGTGAAGTCCCCGATCGGAATCCAGTGTGATAACTCAAGTGCTATAAATCTCAGCAAAAATCCCGTCCATCACTCAAGGACAAAGCACATTGAGATCAAGTATCATTTCATCAAGGAGAAGGTTGAGCAGGGAATCGTGAAGTTGGAGTACGTGCCTACAGAGCTACAGGTTGCAGACATTCTGACAAAGGCCTTACCCAAGGAAGCTTTTGAGAGGCATCGACTGGCTCTGGGAGTTCAGTCGATTCCCCGCACTTGAAATAGTGTGGATGTGGGACTCACCCCCTCTCCCCGAGGTATGATGTGTTTTTCCCTAATACGCTGATATGTTTTCTCTTCTATGTTACAGACTACAAAGGAGTGTCCTTTGGGTTCGTTGACAAAGGGGTAGAAATGTGTTTGTTAATGGGGGAGAAAATAGTGCGGAGATTTGATAAATCATAATTGATACGGGGAGAAGCTGACAGGTAGAGCAGCCAGAAAGGGGGAGCAATGAGAAAGGGGGAGTGTATTAAATCTGACGATGCTAGAAGTGATCGATCAAATCATAGAAATCACGACATCTGAGGATCGTGATAAAAGCAGAACAGTGGTGTTGGAATGGTGTGAGACGGTGTCCAGCTATCAACAACTGGTATCAACTTAAGACTTTAAAAATTGGAATCAGGGTGGAATCGACAATTGGGGTCTAACATGAAGTGATTCATTGATGAACTTTTCATACTACTCTTGTTTCTCATGCCGAGCATTGCTCAAGTGGGCTTAGAGTACGTGTTAAGTGAATCCTTGAACGCTATCAGAATCGCAGGGGGCGAATGGTGGTAGCGGCTGGAAGAAGACTCAGTGAGGTATCAATGTGAAGAAAATCATCCTGAGCAAAATTGTGAAGAGTTGTCAACAAACCCAAAGGGGGAGATTGTTGGGCAAAAATCCCTCAAGGTAACATTGTAGTATTTTTGGGTTGATTGTCTTTGTTGACAAAGCAGGTTTCCATGGAGAATTGTCGAGTTCCCGAGAAGTTGTTGACATTCCATGTTGACAAAGAACTATGACAAAGGAAAGGACGATCTGGAGGCGGTATAAAAGAGCAGTATAAGGTGGCGCCGTTTTCCAGTGTTTGCCAAATTTATGGGCCTGATAATCGCCAATGGAAAATGGAGTGATATGTTGTTGGCGAAGATTGAGGAGATAGAAATGAAGGAGGTGTGCGGAAAAATTAAGCATGGCGCGCAAAACTAGCGGGTTGCGCGAAATCTTGAAGTGTGGCGCGCAAAACAGCGGGTTGCGCGAAATTGTATTTCGCGCAAAAGATGTTTCAAGGCCGAAAGCTTTAAAATCGGTAAAGGCATGAGGCGCGCGAAATTTTGGAGGCGTGCACGGAAAATGAAGTGGCGCGCGAAATAGTGGATGAAGTATTTCGCGCCAGAGGTGTTACGAGGTCCGAAGCTCGTAAAATGGCAAAGGCATGAGGTGCGCGAAATTATGGAGCAGTGCGCGGAAAATGGTTGTGTGCGGAAGATTTGGATTTCGCGATCAAAGCGGATTACGCGCTCAAGGAGGGTTTTTCGCGCGGGGTTGATTTTGCCTATAAATATGAAGCGACCCTCCTCCATTCGATAGAGTTCAAGACATAGAAAATACCTGATCTCTGGTGCACGAAATTGAAGTTAGAAAGGGTGTTGCGCGTAAACTTAAAGTTTGCGCGTAAAGTCAACTGTTGCGCGAAAAGCTAAGGTTGCGCAGAAAGTTGTGTTGGCGCGTAAGAGGAAGGTTGCGCGAAAAGTGGATTTCGCGCAAAGGCAGTGAATTGCGCGCAAGGCAGTTCCCAGGCTGCGCGTAAAATTTGGAGGTTGCGCGAAAAAGGAATTTCGCGCAAATCATAGAAATTGCGTGCAAGACACCGTAAGGGTTGCACGTAAAAACTGAGGTTGCCCGGTACATCCGGTGCAAAGTGAGATTCATCTGCGGGTGAAAGTTAGACTTCAACAGAGCATCTACATACAGAGGAAGATGCATTCCTTCATGGAAATGAAGAGACCTACAGGTCTATAAACTGTGATTGGATTCCCTTCAAGAGCAGTGAGCTTAGGAAGAGGAAGAAGGTGATCCTCTCCACCGGCAGTGAGCCAGAGAGAGAGAAATAGGGAGTGACCCTTGGGAAAGCAGTGAGCTGACCCTAAACATTGTATAGGCAGTGATCCTGGGCATAGAAGTGATCTAGCCCGAACATTGTAATCCACAGCTAGTGAAGTTTAGTGGACTTGGTACGACCGGCAACCTGTCGGCGTATGCTCCTTGGACGTAGCCCTTAGCGGTGAACCAAGTAAAATTGTTGTGTCCTGTGCTTGCTTTACTTTCTGTTTATATTGTGCAGCAGGAAAGAGAGAGAAGAGTGTTTTTCTTAACAGCGAAACAAGATCAGAACGGGCTTTAATTTTTAATTAGTCATACCCTGATTCACCCCCCCCTCTCAGGGTATTCAGCCTAGTGGACCTAACAATTATGATTTCATGGAGTTACAATGGGGTTATATAATAGTATTTTCACACACATTATATTTCATATTGTTTCTCCAATTTACTACACTCAACGAATAAAAAGAGTCACAAAAGTTCAAGAACACCACAATCAAAATTCATCTAGATGTTAGATGGTTGATTTGGAGTTTCAACATAGTGGAATACCTAGAGGTTCTGAAAAAGTAATTGACTCTTGAGATAGCCATTTATGAAGATCGAACGATTATTCTTCTTCTAAATTTCAGTGGTTAGGTAGGGGGACCTAATATTAATCTGTTAAGTAAGTTTTTTTTATTAAAAAGAGGAAGTATAAAAAAATTTAAAAAATCAGTGGCTTGAAGGTGTATATGATATTGGGTTCTTCATTTCCCTAAAGATATGATCTATTGCTCTCTAACTGTGGAAATATCATACATTACTCTAGGTATTTGTTGGCACCTCAAAGAAATCAAAGGTATTGTGGAAATATTTTCAATCTCTAATAGTTTTTCATTAGAAAATTAGGGTTATGATTTCATTTGGGATTGTGGTATACATGATTAGAAGACTAATGATCTATCTCGAATCCTCTTTACTAGACGTTGATGATGAAAACTCAGAATTTTCTTATGTATGAGGTATAGGGAATTGAATTTATGGTAGATTATGTTTATACAATGGATTAGATTTTAGAAAATTGTGGGGAGGTACCATATCGTGTTTGAGGTATGTTTTTATCACCTCTAAATTATATAATTCCTTTTTGATTTCATTTTTTCCCATTACTTTATATTTATAAAAATTTTACTGGACATAACATATCAATTAGGTTGTCTTCTGAGTTACATTCCCTGATCACACTATTCTTCAAGTTACTGGACCATCTTCAGTGACACCCAGAGTCTCATATAGTAAATTTTTATTATGAAAGTATGTGGGAATTCATGATTCTATAGATAAAGTGAATTGATTGGATTATTATCATTGACTAGCTAACCAGCTTCTAGGCTAACATTTATTGTTATTGGATATTGGTATGGCTAATGACCCTAAAGGGAGATAGGTATGTGATGACCAAAGATTGAAAATTGGGATCACGAAGTGTTGGTCAGTACTTGAGTATTCTTAGGACCATCATGGTCCATATGTTTGGTTTTATTCTTTCAGTAAGATACATGGAAGCCCCCTCATATTTTCATCAAACCATGGATCTATATTAGGAATTATATCCAAATTATATTCCAATACATCCCCCTGATATATGATTTAACATTGATAGAGAGATCATACCTGGAATGTATCCCATTTTGATGCCCCTTATCATATAGTTATAGAAAATCTAAATGAGATCAAGCTGCATCTCAAGGACATAATCCAGAATGGATTTATTAGGCTATGTACTTCACATTGGGGGGAACCTATTTTTTCTTAAATAATGATGATGATAGTATCATAACCTATATAGATTAACAAAATACAATAAAGTTGATATTGAATAATAAATTTTATTTTCCTCAAATCTATTAACTTTTTGATCAGTTATGCAGATCCTGGTGGTTCTCAATGATTCATATTTGATCAAGCCAGCACTAATTGTGGGTTAGTAATGAGGATATACCAAATATTCAATTTTTGATAATGTAAGGGTTATAGTAGTACATGGTTATTTCATTTGGATTAAAAAATTCACCTTCTCTTTTCAACAATCTCAAGAATGGAATCATTCATAAATACTTTAACTTGTAAATTGTGTTGTTATTTAATGATATCTTTATCTACTCACTAACCCCAGAGTGGTATAAAACACATATTGATGTAATCATATGTAGAAATCAAGTACATAGTATTTAATTTAAGATATGAAACTGTATCTTTTTAATTTAGGAGGTGACATTCTTTGGTATGTAGTTTCTATTAATTGAATATTCATATACCTGAATAAAGATGAGGTAGGGATGTCCTAGAAACATCCCTAGAGTGTTTTGGAGATTAATATATTTCATGATTTAGTTGGATACTGATGGAGTTTATCCAAGACATCTCTTATTATCTATTATAAATTATTTTATTTATGAATAGGGGAGTGACGTTCTAGTTTTCATACCATGGTGAAAAATTATTTCATGAGAAGAATATAAGGTTGTCTATAACTCTATTGTAGATCCTATCAGAACTTCATTTAAGATATATTGCATAATATGATGCATCATGAATTAGTTTGAGTGTTGTAATAATGTAAAGGAATTGTGTAGTAGTTTTTGGTTCAATTCGCCTATAACCCTATGAGTGGAACTATCCAACACACTACTTGGATCATTTTGTGGTGTTATATATAATGATGTGTTAGAAATAATATCTCTTTTGATCGAGCTTTGTTGTCTATGTAGTTCACAAGAACCACTACTACATTGAAACATCGTGGGACCTATATCTAATGTATAGGCTCTAGGTAGAATTCCAATAGATGTTTGAATTTGATATGGACAGTTTAGTAGGAAATTGTAATTTCATTGTAGTCACTCTTAGAGATGAAACTCAATAATATGAAGATCTTAGTTAATGGCCTTCATAAGAGTAGTTAGTCCAGATAAGTCGGTTCTTCAATTGGAGGTTTGAGGTTTTATGGGATTAAGGATCAATGACATGTGATCGAATGGTTAAAAAAACACATCTTATAGATTGGTTAATGGTTGGTAAATAACATGACCCCATACGTATGATGATGGGGAATAGATTTCTGTATGTGAAATGATACATGGGGTTTATTGGATAGTGATGATGTGATCCATTTACTTGGGAGAGTAGAAGTCCATTGTTACATTATGAAAGAAAATATGAGATACTATTGTACCTATGAGTAGATAGTACATGATAGAGAGAATAAAACATACCATGAATTTACGATATAGTTCTGGTGTCCAGGGCTTTAGAGGGATGCATCGGGTTTCGTTTCACGATGACTTATCTTCCAACGGATAAAGGATGAGCACTATTGTCATGGTTTTTTTCACCATCAATATATTTTTCCCTTATAAAAGTGAGAGAACATCATGATGGACAATGTTATGTGGTTACCCCTTACCGTAATGGTCCATAATAATGTTTGGGTGATTATCAATGGGTTATAAAAAGTTTAGCTTTTCATTAATAATATTGTAAATCACTCAATAGAGTAGATGGGAAATATATACGTCTACAATATAGTATTATTACATAGAGTTTCCTTGAGAGTTATCTATTTCAAATACAAATGTTTTACATCACACTTTTTCTAGAGATTGTAGATGTCTTTAGGGAAGCAAATGAAAATGAGTACAACATACCATCCCCAGACTAATGGATAGTATGAGTGGATGATTCATATAATGAAGGATATACATCAATCTTATGTCGTAGATTTCTGTGGAACATGTGATGATCACCTTTCGTTGGTTGAGTTTGAATATATATAAGATTTTACCAGTATTTAATTCAGATTGATGCGAATGAGGATCCTTATGGGATTCTTTGTTGTTTCACGCTTTTTCGGCATGAGGAATGTCAGAAAGATATTGTGGGAATAAAGTGTTCTAGGATACCATAGAGAGAGTGTAACTAATAAATAGGTTTTTTGATACCTCTTAGAGTAGGAAAAAATCAATTTCAACAGGTGTAGATAACCTTTGGGAGTCATTATTTACAGTTGGGATTTCATGTTGGTGTCACCTAGGTTGAAGCAACATAATTTGAGGAAGAAAGGTAAGTTAACCATCGTATATATTGAACCCCTAAAGAGGAATAAAAATTTCAGGACAATGGTACACCATTGCGATCTTATTTTATTATATTAAGGTAATCATGATTTATTTCATATGTATCATCTCTAAAGGTTTATACATGATCTTATTCATGTCATCGAATACAATGTTGTTGATCTAGAGCTGGATGCATCATACAAGGAGTGGTCGATAGAGATTATACACTAGAATGAGAATTTACATTGATTAATGATCTATCACATTTCCATATTCTTTTGATTTTTGGAAAAATCGCGGAAGAAACTTTAGAGTGGGAATCCGTTGATTGATCTTATTTGACTAGGTTTTTAATGTGAGACCCATAGAGGGGATCCTCAAGGAGGAGAAGTTTTTAGTGGGGTAGATGGTAAATTTACATCATTTTTGTTTAATGTATGGAAATTACTTGTCTCCACCATTCCCTAATTATTTTGGGATATAACCATTCTTTGGTGAATCTTATTGGACTTTGAAAAGATTTTAGAAGCATAATTTTTTTTTAATTATTTTTTTTTCATGAAAACCAAAACCATACCCTAGTAAATCATATTTTAGACATGTATTCATTATTTGGAAATTGGTATTTGAAAATGTGTTTTCTGTCCATTTTGGATGTCGTAATGAGTGAAAAATGCCTCATAAATGGAAACTGCACATTAATAGATGTAGTTTCGGTGTCATCATTACTTTTTAATGGCCAGAACACCTCCTAATTCCTTAAATCTTGAGTAAAAATAAAGGGTAAATACATGGGCGTTTAATTATGGGTATTTAATGAATTATTTAATCATTTCAAACCCCTGTTAATCGAGTTAGGCCCTTTTATTTTGTGGTTTCCTCTCTTAATCGTTTTATGGTTGAAACCATATAATCCATTTGATTATTGAATTTATGATTAAATCAAGAAGTTACTTCATTTATAGTAGTTTTCATATCCTTTTCCTATCTATGGCCTTGTTTTTTATCCGTCATTATTTCATATAAATTTAGTATTTTTCAGTGATCTCTTCCCATTTGGGATAATTTTCACACATTCCATCTTGATTCAATCATGGATGAATGTTTTTATAGATTATACAATGTTCTCTAGTGATATATAGTGAGAAAATCCTAGTATTAGTGGAACTATTACATTCTTGACAATTAGTGAAGTTCTAGATGATCGGTGATGCACTTTTTTGATGGTGGCCTTCTCTTTGTGACTTCCTCTCTTTTCATTATCTAAGAGTGATGGTTTCTTCGTCCATAAACCAAGATTTGAATAAATTTGTTTTAATAGTCATTATTGTCAAACTTTTTATTCTACCCTTATCTTTTTCTAATTATACACCTTACTCAATAACCATGATTCTTTTGGGTTGGTTCTATTGCTACGACTTCTTGGAGTGTGATATTTTTTTAGAGGGGGAGAAAATGTAGTTTGGGAGACAACACTCTTGACCAACAAATATGTTGATATTGAAAACCATTTGGTATGATATTTATTATCATTTGGGGAAATTTAATACACTTTTCGCCTTAGTATAGTTTTAATGATATTATACCTTATTAAACCGTTTTTACTATAATTGCAAGTGGGTTTATCAGTTTCCCATGAGACCCAATATGGAGATTGATTCCATGATTGTTACGAGAGTATATTTTTTCCATATCAAATGATTATCTAATGTTTTAATACATTTATACGATATTATCATAAGTTTATACTATTCATTCCTTGTATACTCAACATTTTTATGTCCCTTAACAAACTTCAATGTTTAGTTATGGTACTTGGTATAAGTGCACCATTATGTGATGATTATCCTTTAAAGGGGAAGTGTGCACAACATGTATCAATGAAGAAAAGTTAACAAACTATAGTGGATTTTCATTAAGACCTCGTGTAATGAAACATTTCTATAGTTTTTTTGGAAATGATGGCCTAGAGACCTGGCCCATGAAACAGATGGGGTATGATGAACTATAGGATTGACCTGTGATGAATACCAGATATGATAGTATCTTCACGTAGTTATAATTAATTCTATGAAAATTCAATGATATGTGGACATGAGACTTGTGTTTATACCTTTATCACATATAAAATCCATCGAATACCAATCTAGCATGGAGCTGAAGTAGATACAATCAGGGTATTGTGACGACTTGGAAAGTGCATGACTACTTGATATATGATTTCATGGTTGTTATAATAATTTACACATTTATTATTATAATGTAATGTAATTTTTATACCTATTAACATCTGTTATGGTTTCATTGGTGGTGTCCCATAGGGTTATATTAATCAAATCACATATGACCATCTCGATGTGTATGAATCATTTATGATTAGGGATACGATTAAGGGAAAGGGGATCATGGAAGACTATTGAGAGAAAGAGCATATAATTAGGAGTGGTAACAACCTAGACCCGAGAGGATAATCATAGTTTTATTTGTTTATTATCTTCTAGAACATTTCACTTTTTACATTTCCAATCAGAGAGAATGTTTAATTATTTTCTTGAATTATGCACATTGTCTTATGAAATTATTATTATTTTTTCAACATGATACTTAGTAATTTTTATTTAAGAATATTTTTTCAAGGATTGATATTGATGGAATAGTCTTCCAACTGGTGGCCTCAGGACCTCACAAATACTCGGTATCCCCTCTTGGTATAGTAATCATGAATGATTTCATATGGTTCTCTGAATCAGACCTAAGGGTTCTGGTCGAGGCTTTACATGAACCTCATTCAAAAACAAAACCTCATGAACTGTGTACTTTCCTACATGAGTGTCAAAAAATGTATTCATTGAGATCACATTATCTTATATCCACTGGGTACTTTCCTTCATGGTCCTCATGAAAAATATATTATAACATAGATTATTATCAAAATGAACCACATAATTAACTTCAAAATCTGCAAAATCCACTGAACCCCTACCAGACACTCCAATATTATCCATTGGCTACCTTCATGAGCCACATACAAAATGATGAAAGGAGGATACCTGACCACAAGTTCCAAATAAATACTACATGATCTGCCATCCTCTACCTCAAAACAAAATCATTTGAACGGATATCAAAAATTTAACCCTTCCAATTTTATGAATATCTAAAAAATAAAATTATTCATAAAAACAATGGGATTCTGTCATGTTCCTTCAATTTGGTTCATTTATAATCATACTTAGAGTTTAATATTTCATAAAATTAAAAAAAAAACTACTTTGAAATACCTCATTTCGTAAACTAGGTCCTTAATGTATAGAGGTGTCAGGATATCACTTTACATTGTCTCCACAAGCACATACATATGTGACACTTCTTCATATCATTAACAGACATCCAAACACTACCATGTCGTCAATGTCCATAACTAATTCGTCCACATAGTAAGAAAATCTACCACACAACCTCTGTGTTACAAATATATATATATATATATGTGTGTGTGTGTTTGTTTGTGTGTCTGTAATATTAATAAAACATATTGGAAATATATTAATTTAATTATAATATAATATATTATATTATAATATATTTTTTAATTTAAAAAATATTTATAACTATAAATTTTATTTATTTATTTTTTAATGAGTTATTTCAGTGGACCATTCATGGATGTGATAAAATAATTTAAATTTAATTATTTATTAATATAAATAGAACAAGGCGAGTATGATATTATTTTTAAACAATTAGTTTTGTCATTTCATTATAAATGTTCATGAGCTTAGACCAAAATATGTTTGTTTAGTTTTTTTATTTTAATTTATTTCTTGGTTTGTTTTATAAAATTTAATATACTAAATAATAATCACTTGTTAATGATCTCTCTATCCTTTATGATATATGCACTTGTTTTCCAATAACACTATGGCTCAGGTAACCTAAATGGTGACCATACTAGAGACGTTATCTTGCATTAAGTGCTCTTCCCAATACACTAGAGGCTACTGTATTACAGTGATATTTAATGATAAACCATGGCAAGACTATACTCTTGGTATCAAAATATATAATATAAAATCAATATTAGAAACATCATAAATAAAAAAATTAACAAATATATAAATGGAATTACATATATGAGCTAAAAATTAAAAAAAACATGCACTTATGTTTTATCAAATGAGTTATACGAATCATACATTAAAAACCTCAAAAGTTATTGCCACTCAATCCTGTCTCTTAATCCCATAAATCTACTCCATCATGATCACCTGAATAGCATGTTCTTTGTCATGTATAATAAATATAATTTCTATATGTTCACTGAGATTCATGTACATACAATTATTGTAAACATAGTTAGAAACCACTGGTGATGTCATAAATATATTACAAAATAGAAAAGTACATTTATAAAATATTAAAAAATTGGTAACAAATATCATACATATAATCAGATTATGTTGATAGATTATTATGCATAAACCATAGATCTAGAACTTATGTGTATGGATCAATTAATTAGTTTTCTCAATCATATCCATGAACAATTTGAGGATGTGTGACATACGAGAAAATATCAGATATAGTAACCATATAAGAGGAAGGTTGTAACATAATGAGTCGTAAAGAAATATTGATTATTTTATGTAATGTAGTTGGAATCTAGTATACAAATAGTTTTCGAAAAATAAATAACTTATAAAATCCATTAGAAATGTCAAGGACATAGTGTAACATTGTTGAACTCTATGATACTCTCCATGTATTGTAATTATGTAATAGAAGTTCCCTAAAACCCCACTATAAAATTAAATGTCAAAATCATATACTTTACATGTTTACTCCAATATGAAATAAAAGAACCTTAAAATATATCCCAGATTTTTAACTTCATCTCAAAATTATAACACACAACCATAACACAAATCATTATTGTCTTCAGTGATTAACTATAAAATCATCTTATTACAAATATGTCCTCCAATATAACCCATAAAATTCTCTATATATGATTACCCCTCAAACATTTTTTTCATATATATTCTCAAGGAAATAGATAAACAAAAGGAAGGGTGTCTATAAATTATTTTTATGGGTAAATATAAGAGATATCAATGAAAAGATAACAAGTGTGTGTAAGATAAACATGTTATTATGAGAACATAATAAGTGTACATGGAAATATCATATGGAAATCATACCAAAAAAATAATGGATAATAAATTATGAATAATAACATATTTCTTTTTATTTAATAATAAAAAACGAGTCATAGTAGTGTAGAAACATGAATTAATAATCATGATCAATGAAATCATTAGATAGAAGATCATCATAAAATAGAAATGTGTCATATGAATATTGAACATTCATTATAATAGAGATAACTTCTTATACCAAGGATCATTTCCATGGAATCTGACATATACTTTGAGGAATAACATAAAATAGTTGACCAATTTCACACCCCATTCTAATGAACATTGTGAAAAAGGTACTATAGTATGTTGGATTCACTCATAATTCCCAGAAATAAAAGAGGAAATAGTTTAATATTGTATTGGCTTCACTCCATAGTCTATTACATGTCATATCATAAGATATATAGAATTTAAAAAAAATGCATTGGTGGGATATATAATTCAAGAATCACATGTCACACACTGAAGAATCATACATATTCGTTCCGTATAAACATAACCACATTCATAAAGGAACCGTACCATAAATAACTTTTGATAAAGAAATATGGTAGATCAGAATTTCCACAAGGCATAAATAAATATGTAAGGGAAATAAATTTGATAATATCAACAAAATATATCCCTAATGAAACATAATAAACATTAAATATATAGTGACATTGATGAAAAACACAGTACATGCATATTAAAAAATATAATTAAAAAATAATAATAAATATATTTTAAAATTTTGATAAAATATTTTTAAAAATACATTATTTTATTAATCATTAAAATTGTAAAAATAATTTTAAATTGAAAAAATTAGATAATAACGAAAAATTAAAAACAAAATCATCATAAAAATAAAAAAAATGGTTGTTCTAAGTGAATATATTGACAATGTTAAAAATTATTCATTTAAACATTTGAATGTATATTCAATATCAATATAAAATGACCTCAATTTACCATATGGTTATAGATAAGGTAATATGAGAAACATAGACATGGAGGATAATTATTTCCTACCCCAATGAAAATATAATGTCTGGTCCACTTATAAAAACCCATTCCATTGTAATGTATACCCAGGGGTGGTGAAATGGTAAGAAGAACTATAATCCTAAATTATAACCAGAGGAGTATATATGGGTTTTTATAGAGAAACAACATACAATTTACCTAAATGTAAATTTTTTCTTAAGAAATGTTGATTTCAAAGAGGGAATATAAAACAAAACCCTTACAGATTTGGAGACCATTGAATTAAAATCTCTTGAATTTAAGAACATCAAATTAAATAGTAAATCCATAAAATTAAATAAAATTAATTTTAAAATACATCCATGGACAAGTATATTCCCAGCACAAATAAAAATAAATTCTGAATATATATCATATTTGAGTAAGGGTAAAAATAAGGGATATTAAAATAATACCATATGGGAGTGTAAGATGAATATTATTATATGAGAATATAATCAATGAATTTGAATATATTATAGTGAAATCATTACCAACAAGATATGTATTATAATTAATGAATCAGAACATAAATAGTTTACATAATAAATACTATTTAGTGATACTAGTAGGAAAAAATGGGTCAACAATTATTAGATATAGAAATATAACATAGAAACATCACATAACTTATTAATGTGGAATTATACATTGGTATATACATAATCATAAAAAATAAATTATTACTTTTGTGATCACCATGAATACAATCATCATATAGTGTAAAATTTCAAACAACATTATAGAGTATGTTTACTCTTTATTCTCATAAACAAAGTGAACCGAGTCCAATAGTGGTAAGGGTTAAATATCCATTCCCCTAAATATAGAAGATATCAACCCATAAGTGATTAGTAATCCTCTATAGTAAATTGAAACTATTCTAATTAGATATAAATCATTAAACAGTTTGTTTGATTGATGTTTAATTATTTAACCCCATTTTACATAATTGAAAACCATAAAAATATGTTCTATAAGAAGATGATAACAATATTGAATAATCCATAACATATAAAACCATGAGAAATTAATTGAGGTTAATAAAATTTACAGAAGTAATAAATAAATCATCTTGAGAATGAATATATATGATTTCATTAAATGATATCCCTAATGAACTATAATAAACATTAAATAGATAATGACAAACATTAAAAGACATTTATAAGAGAATGCGACAATTTCCATAAGATATTCATAAAAATATTATTCACCTTTTGTTAATTTTTTTTTAAAAAAAATTAACATACAATATAAATTTTTTTAAAAATAATGAAAAACGAAAAGAAAATTATAGTGGAGAATTATGAAAACATGTAAATTAAGGGTTTTAATGAAAATTGATGAAAATGCTGGGAGAAAGGGATACTGTGAAAATTGTTAAATAAAATCTTTATTTTTTTTAAAAATAACTTTTAAGATATTATAAAATGATATTATGGAATTATATAAGTGAAAAAATGAGTTTTAGATAAAGATGGACATTTAAGAAAAATATTCTTAACAAAAAGAAAAGAAAAGAAAAGGTTGAATGTACTTACAATCTTTATTTGAGATAAATTGTGAACAAAATGAAGTGAAAAAGCTGAGAGGGCATTTTAAACCAAAAAATAACTAGAGGAAAAAAATTAATGGGGCTTTATAGATAAATAACTAAAATCTCATCTAATGAAAACTTAATCATAAAAAATTTTATTTTAATATGTGACTGGAAAACAAAACTCATATGGATTTGGTAACATTTGAATCCAAATTTAGTGAAAGAGAAAATATGAGATAAATTTCAAAATAACATAAATTTCCTAAAATTTATAATAAAATATATCAATGAGGTTATATATGATACGCATAAAAAATGGGGAATATGGATTTTATCTGAATTAAGTGAAAATGGGAAAGTAAACCATTAAAATAAAATAGTTTAGGATATAATAATTAAAAATAATGTTATAAAAAAATGTAAATCCATTGAAATGAAATATGAATAAAAAATAAAAATAATTATTTTGTAAAATAAACAAAACATAGTATAAATTATTCAAATAAAAACTATATATCCAAATTAAAGAATATTTATCAATAAAAACCCTTACATTGGATTTATGCTTTCTTGAAAACTCTATAACATCTCATATAAAAATAGAGACTCAATAAACACATATTTTAAAACCATATTATATTTATTACATTTCATATATGTATTTTTTAGTAGATCTGGTAGTTAAACTATGATATGGGGTGAATTTCCATCAAAATATTTTATAGAATACAATTATCTATTTTAATTTTTCCTTCATGATATTAGAACCTCTATCTATGTTAATATGAATAGATCTATTTACGTTCCCTAAACCCTCACATGAAAATGTAGTGATGATAATAAATAAGATATGATAGCATATAGGTTTCTTATATGGTTGAGACCCAATGCGGGAGTTTACTCATTATTTTATTTGGGTTGGTTTTTAAGAAAATTATTCAAAACTAATCTATAAAATTAATTACAAATGGGTGGGAAGTTATTATCCTTGACTCAAAACATATATTGGATTTTTATATGGAATCATTAATAACCCTTGGGTTGTTATAATCATTGAAAAAAATATTATCTCTTTATAGTAAGTATATTTTAAAAACCGTTTTGTCACCAAATTTTTCTGGATATGATTATATAAGATCAATCCAGTATTCCATGATCCTCCTTGAAAGCTCTTTAAAATTTCTATCTTCCACTCATATATGTCACTATATCAATTAGTGAGAACTTATTCCATATACAATATTCATCAACTAGCAATAAATATACAGCTAGAGTAACATACATTTTCATTCTATTGTATTCTCTCAATATTAGGATAATCAATACAATTAAATAGCAGGATACTTCATGTTTTATATTTTTTCATTATAATTATTATTCTTCAATATCATTGATGCATGTATCGAGAACATGAGAATAATTTTCAACCTTTCCCAAAATATTAATTTCAATAATCTACTATTATATTGGGATAACAATGGGGTTTTATCATATTAAATTATTTTGGGAAGTCATGGGATAGGTCTCAACAGAAATAAATTCTTATATTTCTATTATTCTTCTACATAAATGCGTATAATTTTCTCAACACATTATTATAGGATTGTTTATATTTAATACATATATATCTCACATGAATTTTAATATTAGATTCTAAATCTCTAAAAATATATTTATCTATTTTCAGAAACCTTTATTCATAAAAAATCATGATTGATAGTGATCATTTAAGGAAGAATTAATCTATATGATTATCCTCCCATATTTCCCATGATTCTCATAAAATTTGGGGCATCATGATTTCCATAAAATCGGTATTATTTTAATCCATGTAATAATTCATGTTCATATAACTAGAACATCTAATTTAAACAATACATTCATAGGATGAGTAAACCCTCAACTTTATCATTATGGAATAGTAATGATAGGAATCACATATCATGAAAGGACTATATTCCATGTTCCTTTTCCCATAGCTAAATGTATCATGTATTCAATCTTCACAACTGAATAATTCTCCTCAAAAATAAGTATTATTCTCTACTAACTCTATATTAAATATAATATTTAATTATTCCTCATCTAATCTTCAAAAAAAAATTATCAATAAATTCCAACACAACATCATCTAGATGAACTTTTGAATCTATATTTCATAATACCATCATCTTCTCAATTTTTTTTTAATTATATCCCCTTAAATATCATGTGTATACCCCTTTGGGAATAAATTATTACTTTGAAGGAACACATTGATTATCCCAAAACTTTATAAAAAATATAGTCAATAACCCTTATATAATTATTTTTTTCTCTTTTGTGTTCTGTATGTTTTTTTGTTGATGAGTTTTTATAAAATAATTTCCCTTATAAAATATCTACAAACAATTTAATATGACATAAGGTTTATTTATTTTTTTATATTTTTTAGTTTTCAAAACATAAAGACAATTGTATATTTGTGAAATTTTTTCCATTAACTACATTTCTATTTTATTCATTATGAAGGATCATATGTATTGGATAGTTATTTAATAATGTTTCTTTCGTCTTCATATTTCTATAACAAGTGTTATAAATATATAACATTATATATATATAATATATTTTCTATGTAAAAGTTTTAGAGGAATATATAATATATATTCTGTAAAAATTCAAAGATGTTTTATAGTAATGTATGATCTTTTCCTTTTCCAAATTATATATATATCAGTAAATAATTATATTTATGTTTTCTTATGTGAAAATATTTTATTTTCAATTTTTAATTTAAAAAAATTCTAATTATTGAACTATTATATCTATTAGATACTTCACCCAATTCAATACATTTACATTCTATAATATTTTTTAGGATTATTTATGACCTTCCTCTAAATTATAAAAATCAGCATCATTTAGATACCTCAAAACATATCATCTAGATTTAGGATTATAGAAAATATCTCTTGGGTTCTAAACCAAAATAAAAATATTCTTAAAGGTTAAAAATGAACATAAAAAACATTTCAATCCAAATTAAATGACATTTAATTTTATCAAAAATTTCCGAAACATATTTTAATTTTTTAAAATTTCTAATAGAATATTATTAATAGACATTACGTTCTTGAATGGATCTAAAATTCCTTATTAACTTCATATATAACTCATCCTTATTCAATTTATCATCCATTATATATTCACCATATATTTTAGAAGCCTTTATCTTACTAATACATGAATAGATTATTAATCTTCTAGATAGCGTTTTTAAACATTTAATCACTACTCATTATGATTCTGAAACACAACAAGTATAATGTTGGAGATAAAACTCTATTAATCTAATATCACTTTTCATTAGTTATTTGTAGAGTTTATCTTTTTAATAATCACATATTATGGTTTCTTCCTACAAATAATCACTTAAATCTCCTTTTAAAACATGAACATATAACTTTATTATAATGATCCATGGATAGTAACCTCAAACCAAATGATTTGTAATAACTCACAAGCTAGATCACATATATCTTTACTGATATATTCATTCATTGGGATATTCTAAATCACAAAACACATACTGATAGTCATCTTACCCATTAAAAATAATAAAAACTTAAAAAACCATTAGAATATTCAGTATTATTGTTTTATCATTTTTTATGTTGTTATAATAATATTTAGCTTATGTTGAATAATGTTTTTAATAGTTTTATACGATTCTTGTCTTTTTCATTATATAATTCAATATAAAAATTAATTTTTATTGATTTAAAAATCTATAAAATATATAATATACTCGAACAATAGTTCTATATTTAATTTAAATGTCTATTTAAATTCATTGTGTGTTTTTGGTTAGACTCATAAATATGAAACCCATAATGAGCTTTTGTGGTTATTTTTAGTGGATATGAGTTGCTTTGTTAATATTGAGTTAAACATTAATATCACCTTTCCAAAATCATAAAAAAATATATTTAATTACTAATATATTATTTTAATATTAATCAATTTTTTATTCCCATCCATGTTAACAATTTATAGCGTACCCTATGTAGAAGGTTAAACCGATCATTACAAGAACACACTACAATGAACATATGAGTATGGTTATGATGCAATTATGTTATAATGCAATTATTATAGCAGTATAATGATATTATTTATAAGTTACTAACATGATAAATAATAATTCATAATAATTTGAGGCATATGGTAAATAAAAAATGAGGATTAGAATACATTACTTATAGATAAGAAATTATTTATTTTTACATAGGCCTTATGGGGAAATGATTGAGTAGAGGAATTTAATTGAGACAATAATATAGTCAATGTTGTATAGGATTAATTTTTAGGTAATTTGGGTATGTATTAAAGAGAAAAATTTGGAAAATTTATGGGATAAATTTAGTAGAGGGTGGACTTTTAATATGTGAGTTCGAGTGTCATTATCACAAATATTCAATACTTAAGTATTAATGAATGCAATTTCACATAGATAGTGAATCCAAAAAGGAATCCTAATGGTGATAGTTATATAATACAATTAGTATCTCAATTTATAGATAATTTTAGAGATAATTTCGTCCTATACCCATTAATTTATACCTTTTACATTATTTTAACTTTTCTGTGGAAGCAAATTTTTAACTTAGTTACATGTTTTGAAAAAAAAATTAAATTGAACAAATTACCTATTTTGAAATTTATTATTTCAAATTTGAAATATTTTTTATTGGTTTAAATTTATAAAAGTTAAAAAACATATTTATTATAATAACATACAATACATAGAAACCATTTTTAAAAGAATACATTAATATAAAAAAAGGATTAATTTTTTCTCTTATACAATAATATTAAATAGATGAATGGTAATTTATTTTATTATAGAGGTATAAATGTTAATTTCATTAATGTAATTATTTAAATGTGAACAATTTACTTTATTATGTTAAATATAAAAAAATCATGAAAAACAATTCTTTGAATAGTATCTCTTTTTAATGATAAATGATTTTCCTACAATTTTAACCAAATAGTAATCATTTTATGCATATTTATTCATTATGTATATACATATAAATTAATTTAATTATATAATATAGACAATATAAACTTATCTCTTACACATATAATTATAAGAAATATTATGTCCATCTATAAAACATATCCCACTGGCTATGATTCGTTAAATATTTAATCATAATTATTACTTTATTATATGTTTGATGTTTTATACTTATTTTATTAATAGTCATGTGTATTTTATCTATCAAATTTATTGAAATCACCCTTAAAATTATTCCATAGATTAAAATATATTTTTAAAACTGAATTAGTGTCTCTTTATTCTATTCAAAAATAATTTTTTTTTATTTTAAATAAATTATATAAAACATATTTATTTATTTATTTATAATATATTGCCTATATTTATTTACACTATTTATATAATTATATTTTCTAACTAGAAATATTTTTATTATTATTATATTCAAGGACTATATAACCTGTTATGAGGGAAAAATAATTACTATATTAGACCCATTACATTCTATAAATTCATTCCATTTTAAATTCAGAAATAACACTTCTCATTGCTTTGGTAATCATTTTTAATTAATAAAATTATTTCATTCATTGATGGTATTATTTCTCATTAAAGGTTTAGTTTAATAACAATGATTCTCAAAGGTGAAGGTTATCCAAGGAATTTTGTAGTTGTAAATATATTATTGTTATTTATTTATTGTCCTACTTTATTTTATACACTTTTGATCAATGTAATCATCCAGGGTATATAATACCTGGTATAATGTACTATTGTTTAAATTTTCTTCTATGAGTGAATAAATTGTAGTGATTATAATTGATATCTGGTATTGATTTATATCCCGATAAATTTTTTATTTATTAGAAACATTAAAATAGGTAACATGGGGAAACTAAATGTATAGTTAAATCTAGCAAGTTACATTCTCCCCTTAAAATAATTTATAACATAAAAAAATTAATTTCCTCTCACTAATGAATATAATTGAGGGTATCCATTAGATAGACAGAAATCATGATATAACTCATAATTATATATCAAACATATTATATTGGGTATGATGAGTACACTCATGCTTTCCCTCATAATATGGATATATGGAAATTAAAATTTGTGACAAATATTTTTCCCAAATATTATTTTTTAGGTGGGTATAAGAAATAAGTGTTTATATATAAATACCTTTCACTACATCTTTCCAAGGAACATGCTTCTAATTACATACTGAAACCAAAAATGGATTGGTTGAATTAAGGTAATGTCTTATAGAATCATATTAAACTATTTTATTAATATTAAAAATAAATCCTAAGATTTTGAATCATGTTCCATGATTTCAATTTTTTGGTTTATATTATATCAATATTAGTTCAACCTATAAATCATTTTGTTAAACCTATGAAATCATTGGTTTAATCTATGAAACCATTACTTCATGTTATAATCATTTTGATTAAACTTTTTTCTATTAGTCTTACACTATTAATATCAATAGCCTATTCCAAAATAATTAATAAACTCGAATCTCATACCGATTGAATAGACATGAACTCGCACTCATTGATATGGTTTTAAAAATAGATACATTATGAATTTACTCGGATACCATCATAGAAAACAAAAACACGCATAAATTTTTTTTACAATTCACCTCAAAATTAAAATACACACCCCATAAAAATTGTTTACTGTATTTGGATATTAGATACATCACCATTTTATTACACATTAATGCTTCAACATATTTTATAAAATAGTCCATAGATGATTCTATATTAAACATAGTCATATATTAAAGATCCATATTAAATAGAAAAACATAAGAACCTCTAATCTCATACACTCTATACAGGTAAACAAATGAGATTTTAATCTACAACAACAAGTTATAATTAGATGATCATGTGTTAATTAGAATATAATCAAGGTATACGAACAAATCAAAAGGAAATCAAACCCAATAAAACATGAATTGTGAATCATAACATATTTATTTTGTAATAATCATAATAAATGAGTCATATGACCATAGAAACACGATTCAATGATCTTGATCCCTAAAAAATTACATAATAATATAACACTAAATATAATTTTCACAAGAATAGGGAACATACACAAGGACTAAAAATAAATGTTTTCTCAAGTATTACTTTTAAAACCATCAATAAAATGAGGAAAGGGCCCCATCCCATAGTGGAGTGGTTTCATAACCATTATCTTAAACATAATGAAAATATCCCTATAGTAGATTAGGATCACTACCCAATCCCCCAAACATGGTGGACAGAGTCTAATTGTGTATTAGTTTCACTCCCCCATCCCATAAAAGCCATCACATGATATAAAAGCATTAACCTAATTATATTTATATAAATATAATTCTAGACCAATTGTTCACAAAATTAAAAAACATACATATTTTTTCCATATAAAAACGATCACATTAATAAATAAACTATAGAATAAAAAACCTAAGAGTGAAAAACATGTTTTTGAAAAATTTATAAAAGGGATAAATAACTCATAGAAATATATTATGTGGTTCATTTAATTAAATAATATCCATATAGAAACATAAAAAACATTAAACAAATATATTCATACAGGAGAAATTTTTTATAAGTGCTTTATAGAAATTGATTAAACAATAATAAGGTAATCCTGTACATTTTTTCATTATTTTATTTAAAAAACATTTTTTACAAAAAAAATTAAATTTGAACGATATTGAATAATAAATAAAAATTAGTTTTAATAATTATGAAAGCATTAGAATTAATCCACGTAAAAAAACTGAAGAAAATAGTGGGTGGTAGTAACTGTGTAAAAACATTAGAAATGATATATTTTAAGTGAAAATCTTGAAACAACATTTATGAATTCTTTTAGATGAATTATAAACCCTCGAGAGGTGACAAGGTAATAAGTAATATAAAACCTAGAAATAACCATAGTATAATAAAATCAATACTCATTTTGAGATGAATAATATATAATTTACCATAATGTAGGACTAGTAATAAACAATCTTTACTTCCATGTGTGATCATAAAATATACATTTATGGATTTTGTGACTTTTGAATCAAAATCCCTTGAAAGATTAAAAATGTGCTGGATTTCTTAGTCCATTAAATTAAATTAAATTTATTATAAAATACTTCAATGGGATTGTATGAATAAATATATTTTTAATGTGGATCATATTACGAAGGAAAATTGTGATGAGGAATCCTTAAAGGCATAATAATTTGTAATGAAAGATTCATTTAAAAAGTAGGGTATGAAAAATAAATACCAATTAAAAAAATAAATATAAAATTAATTATAATAATATCATGTGATATTGAAAAAAACCTAAAATAACATATTCCAAGATTAAATTGTAGGAAATGATAAATAAATTTTCATTCAACAAGAACACTTACATTAGAATTTAGCATCCTCACATGTAATCTATATTCCTATGTAAAAATATATACTCATTAACCATCGTTTTTCTAAATTATTATTATTATTTTCTTTTTATATTATCCTTTTATATTTTTTTATTTTATATTTATTACTTATTTTTAGTTTTTATTAATGATCTATTGTTATTAAATTTAATTATTACTTTCCTATTTCAGTAGCGTGGTCTCAATCAGCATTCCATGTCCACCAGTTCAATATATATAAATTATTCTTGGTAATTTAATATTAGTTTCTTAACTATTTATAATGTTCTAGGCCCATTACATGGTATTTTTGAGTACGAGTTATATAGATGAATCCTAAAAGAGGTCTGTTAAAGTAATTTTTAACAAACATGAGTATTTAAATTACTATTTTGATAAAAAATAAGATCTCTACTATAAAACCTTAATGATTTTTATTGGGTTATTAATATCACCTATTAAAAATAATTATGTTATTATTTCTATGCCTGACAAAAATTTATAGCATCATCCATGTTTATCATTAATCAGACAGAAGTAAGATTATTTAGTAATCAATGATTGAGTATAATTATGAAGTTATTTTTTTAAATGATAATTATTAAATAATTATAATGATAGTATTTATATTCTATTAATTTGATAAATCACTAATTATATGTTTTATAAGAAGGAAGTAAATTAAAAAGGAATATAATATTCCATTGCATACAAATAAGAAATCACATCTTTACTTGGATGCCTTGGTTTTGAAGAAATTTAGAAATTCTATTGAGACAATAACATACACAATATGAGAGATAATTAATATATATATTACATGAGAAAAATATTTAAGATAAATACAATGGAATGGTGTTGTTTCAATTTGGTACATGAAGTGTCCTCTTATAGGTAAGCTTAAGTTGGATTTTCATAAATACCCAATGCTAAATGTTTAAGTAAATAAATTTTACATGGAATGATTTTAAGAAGTGGAAGAATAATTTATATGGGTTTTTTATCTCATGAAATATTCAATTTAGAGATAATCTATATTTTTACCCTTCAATTTAAATTTTTTGTCTCATTTAAACATTATTTTGGTAACATAGATTTTAACACAGTGAATTTATATGATAAATATTAAATGTAATATATTTCATAATTTGAACCTGATTATAAATAATATTAAATACATTTTATTTTAATCAATTTCAAAAATTGAGAAATACATGTTTTAAAATAAGCATGTGTAACTCATTAAAACAATTTTTAACCAAAAAATCATTTTAAGAAAAAAAATAGATTTATTATTATACTTTTCGAAGTATAAATACTTATATGAATGGTCATTTATTTGATTATATATATATATATCATTAAATTCATTGTTTAATAGTTAACAATATAATTTACTAGGACAAAAAAACAATGAAATGTTATTCATTTAAAAATATTTCATTTAAATATTTTTTATTATTATTTATAACTAAATATGCATCATTTCATGAATTTTTACTGAGTTTTATATATTAAAAAATTACATTTAACTAAATTTAATAATATGTAAAATATGTATTTATCTTTTAAATTAATAATGTATAATAGAAATTATGTTTTTAGATAAAACATTTTTTATTTGGGCTTGAATAAATACATTTGTATTCATTATAATAACTTTATTATTTCATCATTAGAATTAAAATATTTTAATTAACAATAATTTTATCTCATCGATTAATTTTTTTGAAATCATTACTTAATGTTATTATTTTAATTAAAAATATAAAATTCATAAAAATCTTAGAATAAAATTTATTTTCAAAAAAAATTAGTTTCTTCCTATTATATTTCAATTTTTTTTCAAAAAATTTATTATTGATAAAAATATATTTATTTTTAACATCTAAATTATTATATTATACATTAAATATATTCTGATAATAATGAAATATAAATATTTTATTAGTATTGTTTCCAATGGTTATATAGACCCTTATAATGATAAAATAATTTTTATATTATCTTTGTTACATTCTATAAATTCAGTCAATTCTAAATTCAAAAACATTACTTCCCATTCCTATATTTTTCATTTAGGCTTTTCTAAAATTCATTATCCATTGATGATGTTTTTTATCATTGTAATTTTAGTTCAACAAACGGTAGTTCCCAAAGGTAAATATGATCCAAGGTATTTGTAGTTATAAATATATTTTTATTTATTTATTATTGTCCAATTATTTGTTTTAATCCTTTAAGAGAGGTGATCATTCATGGTATATAAAAATTTATGTTATATAAGACTTTTTTTCATGAACTTTTGATCCAATAAAAGATTTTTAGTGAATAAAGTGTTTTTATTTTGATTAATATCTTTTATGATTTATTTCCCACTTAAAATTCTATTAATTATAATAAGAAAAACAAGTAACTCTTGAAAATAAAATACATACAAAAATATAGGATGTTATAGTAATATCACTATTTCCATGGGAAAATGAACCATGTCATGTAGGAATTATAAAGTATCCAATTATATAAATATATATAGGAATTATATCATGTAAGTGATATAAAATAACTAATTGCACAAAAAAGATATGGTTAGTGGATAAAAACATAGATGTACCCCAAGAATCTCTTAGATGAGCATCTGAGCTGTTGGTCACAACATATAGGTACTACCAAAATTTGAATCGTAGTCACAATATTAATATCCCCTATCAGTATACTACAAAAAAACCTATTAGGATAACAACATAAATGTAAAAGGAGAATATAAAACCCAGAACCTATTTATATTTTATTATCTTACAAATCCAGGTTGTCTCATATCAGGAATCCCAACATAGGCTATAATCATTCAAAGAAAGTTTTAATGTTAATTACAAAAAAATGGATCATTCCATGTCATGAAAGTTTAATATATTCAAGTACTCATAGAGGGATAAGTTATTTGATGTTGAATTGGTAATCATTTCTAGTTATCTCATGGGAAACTATATCACTCGGTTTATAAGGGACTACCATTAGATGCTATATATAAATTAAAAATCCTAACCTTCGAATCTATATTGATTAGAAAAATCATAAATCTATCCATATTTTATGTCAAGAGACCAATCTAAAAATCAATATTGAATTACCCCATCTAGTACCAACAACTAACTCCCCTTAGAATTTGTCAAAACAATATATCAAATAAAATGGACCATTTTAGGGAATTTTGATTGAACACATATTATATAAAAAATATAATACAAATAACTATAGGGGTTACATTAAATTTAATTTCATAGAAGCACTACCATATATATATTTATTATTGAGTTTATGATGATTCATCAAGAGATTAAAGAAGTGGATAAAGAGGGGTAAAAATATAGGTGGAGGTGGTCCCCTTGTTATGAAGTCCACAAATTTAAGGGGTTTCTAATGATTTTTTATGAAAGAACAATTTATTAATTTGCATTTAAAAAATTAGACCCCTAAATATTGTGTTATTGGTGGCCCACAAATCTTCACATGGGTGTCCACCAACCAGCTAGTGGCCACATACATCTTTCCCCTCCTCTGCCAACCCCACCGAATAGCCTAGGAGAACCCACTAGGTAGTATATATAATATTTATTTTTTCATATTTATATTTCTATTAGGTACATTATTCCTCAAAAGACCAAAAAACCCTTCTAATACCAGCATACATTCATAAGAATAGTCTTTATAAACATACAAATCCTAGAAAACTGTATACCAATCTCAATGTTTAAAACTCTCCTTACCCCAAGTCCAAGAAAAGCTCATCTCACTCTGATTTGGCCATTTCATATTAATATAGATCATTAAAAACTATACACCTTATTGATTCTCAACATAAATAAACACTCAATGAGATTTCATTATATCCACTATACATATATAATGATTATTCCATTCCCTATTTACAATTCCTAGTTCAGTATAACCCCACTATCAAGGCACACAATCAATAGAAAAAAACATTTCCCTAAAAATACATTCTTCAATCCATAAAACACTTCAATGTTTTACTGAAAGACATAACAAAACCAATATATTATTCTATATTACCAACCTTATGAGGTTTTTTTTTGTTTTTCACTACTTGACTTCTATTAAAATCTCAAAGTGTACCCACTACAATTGTTGATTCTATATCTTAATCACAATAGAATAACTATTCTCGTTTCATAAAAACACACATCCACCCACACTTGAGTTCAAATATGGATCATGTTGAAATTTATTATATTTCACCTCAATTTATCATCATGATAATATAATATTCTTATGAGTACCAACATTTCATTAAATCCATTTATCTCTCAAATTATAAAAATCATCATCGTACTAAAATTAAATTCTTCGTCTATGATATTCATTAATATAAATACTAATGATGAAAACATGAATACCTTAAAATTCCATCATCATGATCCCTTATCTAAGTCAAAATAAACTATTTTCTGCTAAAATATTCATTACTGATCTCCAGAACCACCATATCCCAGTTTCTAAAACATCATTCCTTTCCAATTAATAAATATAACGAACAAACATGTTTCACTCACAAACATCCCACTATTATCCTAGAACTAGAGTAACATTTTCTAGTTATTATCATCATGTTCCACCTTATGTTCACTAAAATTTCTTCCAAAATGGGGGGCCAAACCCATAGAAAAAAAATTGAGTAATCCCCATCACATGGTCAATCTTATTATATCTTACTGCGATGTAGTTTTCCAAGAATCAATCATCAAATTTGTGTAATTACATTCTAGTCACATAAATTAGATAAAAAATATTACCAAATCATGAATCCTTCATCGATTATAGATGATTGAGGTGGATCAATATACTAAAATCCCACATCACAAAATATTTGTTAGCACCACTCGTGTGCAACAATCGACATATTTCAAACACACTAAACTGAATCATTATTGAGAAATTACAATAATTTTACATTTTGTGGACACTATGTTGTTTTTCATAAATACCCATAATTTCATCAATATACTTCCCACTAATAATTGTATTATCATTCCGTTATTTCACAAAATTCCTTGGGGAACCCAAAATATTAGTGTTCCATTATATTCATTTATTGTCTCACATAATTCCATGAACATCACATTTTCACCCCCAGTTTCCCCACATGAAAAATTGTATTTACCTTACTAAGGAATTTATGATATCTCATCCATTTAGATAAAAAATATTTGGCATAACTCCCTGACAATTTTTTTTAAAATAATAATAATCTCAATACTTTTCTTAACATATAATATGAAATATCATGTAAATTATGAAATATTACAAAAATATTGTTATTTAAATATAATAGTTATAATCTAGAAATTTAATTAATTGGTATGAATAAGAGTAACAACATTATGAAATATATTTATAATGGTCCTAATGAATAAATATTTATTTATTAATGCTCTGTAAATAAAAACTCAAATTTTAGTGACGACGTTTTATGCTTCAAAAATACATTTTCTTCAAAAATGGTTTTATTTTTTTTAGTACGAAAATTTTATAAATTATTACACTTCAAGAAATTATAATATAGAAATTAGATATCATTTTATAAGTAATAATATCAATATTATATTAATGGGAAATTTGGATATTTTCTAAAATGTATAATTTTTCATTGATTAGTGGAAAATAATTATTGTATAGAAAACTATCTATTTTCATTAAATAATTTAAAAAAACCTTTTTTAAAAATTGATATTATGAATTAATTATTTCATTTTATTAATAATAATCAATTTAATTTAATTTAAATTTACCTCATGATTAATTTTGGTATAAAAAAATTTATAATTAAAAATACATTTTTCTGAATAACTGTTTTCATCATGTTTTGAGGGTTTTTTAAAGATATTTTTATTACTTATTGAGATTTAATTTGATAATATAGATACAATATTGGTAATCATTGTTACCCAAATATTTTAATAGGTCAAAAAAATATTTCTTATAGTGAATAGTAACCTTGGTTAAAAAATCACAATGGTAAGGGTGGAAGGGGTAAAACAAGGTCAAAACTAAGAGATACAACTTTTAAATCTTCCATACACTAAAAATATTACATTTTATTGTTCTAATTATACCTCCCAATTAAATATTTTATAATATTGTATTTTTGTTCCATATTTCATTGATTAATACCTTAAAAATATTTTAAATAATGGAGAATTCTAAAATGTCACTTTCTAATTTATAAAAACTGTAATATTTTATTATAGTGATAAAACAAGTTATGAATTGTTTTAAAAGTTATATTTTAATGTTGAATAATTTTTTTATTATGGTACTTTTGTTTTCAATTTTAGAGATGACATAATTAACATAAATAATTACGTAGTGTCGACACATTTCTTATACAAGTTGTAGAAAAATAATTTAAATTGTCTTAAAAACTGAAAAATTGATATTTTGTTGGATTAGTTAAGGTGTTTCATGACTTTTTTCGATAAATATATTTTATTAGAGATGTATTAAATGCTTATATTTAATTTACATTAAATTAATTTTTTATTAAATCCAACTATGGGAATAGCCATTAAAATGATTTTAATGGGATCATATGTTATATAATATATTATTAAATAAATTAAAATTTATAAAAATATTATTTCACCCTAGTGAATAATATATTTTCAATAATTTCAATAATTATATACTTATGGGTCGATTCTCCTTTTAAAGAATCATTATTCACTCTAGAAGAGTAAAAAACATTGATATCAGACTAATCATCATGAGGGTTAATTGGTGATTAAAACTATGATATATGTGTTTGACCTTCACCTAAAGATGACTAAGAACTAAATTATGATAGAATTTATTATTTTCTAAAAACTAAATTAAAATATGTCAATTTTTAGACACATAAACCAGAAAATTCATTTATATTAATTTAAAACTTCAAGTAATTTCATGGGTTCCCCTCTATTCTCTTATATAAGGGCATCAACTAAGTTATCTTCCATACTCTTCATGATCCACTTATCTCGAATGAACCTTACCAGATAATCTTATTAACTACATTTGGTAAATTTGAGAGGTATTTTTCTTTTCAAATGACCTTCTTTAGGGTCCTTGAGGATCAATCCAATATAGGTTCTTCATATATGAGGTAATTGACTTAGCATGTCATTTTGATTTTAACTCGTTACCGTATTCAATTTCATCCTAACCATTCTAATACAATAAAAAATTTCTCTCCGATATATAGGGATGTTATAATTTTATATGTATATCCTTGTTCATCTAAATTTTTCACAAAATGAGAAGTTAATATATCATTCGTGCATATGATAAGACTAGCATCTTTAAGAATCGATGCAATTCATTTTCCAACACCTCCTCACATGGTTTAATGAACAGAGATTTTAGACCCTTTAAGATAGATAATATATTATATAACAAGTTTCACAGGCTAATCCCAACATAAAAAACCAAAACATTTTAAGAATACATTATTAATAAATCTATAATAAACACTAGGGTGGTAAACCATTAATATTTATCACCTTTAGAGGTTAAATAATTAATATACTCTCATATTGAAAAAGTTATTTATAATAAAATCTTTAATATTTAAATAATAAATTTTATATTAAAATATAAATTATAAAAATTATAATTAAAATTTGAAAAATTATAATTCGTTTATAAATTATTCGAAAATAATTATCCTAGGATGAATTTTTCATATTTTAAGAAAATAATCTATTTTCGAGTAAATATTTAAAAAACTAATTAATGTATCCACTTTTATGAAGATATTTTATTACATAAATACCTTAAAAAATATATAATGTTATTATTATAAAATTATATATTATAAATAAAAATAGATCATTTTAAAAGAAAAATATTAAATTATAAACCCATGGTCAACATGTTTGAAATTTATGTTCTATTTTAATGAAAAGTTCCTTTTCGACTATATTATATAATTACTCACAACATAATGAAATGAAGTTTTTTATATCCTTTAGTTTTTAATATATATAATTTAATGTTTATAACTACTTCAAATTAATTGTAATTGATGATATTGATAATTCTATCAAAATAATGATTTGTTTCTTAAAAATATTTATAAAAAAATTGGTTTTAACACGTTACATGCACTAACATTACAGATAAATTTCTGAAATATATATTAATTATTTGATAAAATTATTATCATATTTTAGATAATAATTTTCAGTTTAATTAATATGTCCAATTTCATTTTACATTTTAAAATTCATATTATGATGATTAACGTTATTCATCATGCTAACGATGAATCAATTATTATAACATAAGTATTATATTAATATCAAGTAATTTATAATAAATAATTAAATTTAAAGACATTAAATAACTCATCTGATATGATTTTTAAAATCATAAAAAATATAGTATCACACATTAAATTATTAATCAATAGAAAATAATATTAATAATCCACAATGTTGATAATGTCAATTTTCTGCTATAATTGTTTCTGCACAAATAATTTGTTTCAATTTAATAGTAAATTTTATAATAGTTATAAATTAAATTGTAATCAATATATGATTAATTTTATATATCACATAATTTTTTTTATATGGGATATTTTATATGTTTAATAAAACATGAAATCACATAGCTAAAAACAAGTAAGAATGATTAAATGTATAAAAAGTAAAATGTAAAAATATAATGGTAAAAACAAAATAATATGTTTAAAAAATATTTGGAATGAAAATTTTGTGAACTTCTCATGCAAAATAAATCCAAAAATCAAATATTTTGATACTTTTGAGCTATTGACAAGGGAATATTGTCATGGAACTATCAAAATATAATTGATGTTTCCAAAAGTTCCATTTTCCTCTATTATTAAAGGGGTTCAGTTACTCCCATTATAAGAAAATATATTTTAAATTCATAATATAAAATCATCCCTTTTAATCACCCAAAAAAATTTATATAACAAAATTATTCCCCCATTCACTCATATTTATCCAAATCGCATCAATTTTCCAGGACTTTCAAGGGATTAATCAAGTGTCCTACATAAGTAGTATCTTATTCTTATGATTTTATTCATAATATAATTTTTCCAAATATTTCATCTCCATTATAATTTTATTATATAGGTGTCATTATTATACTGAGTTGTTTTTATATTAAAGTTAAAATGCTTATTTATCTATGACCATTGAGATTGAAAAAGGGAAGAACATTATTATTGTGTTTCCAAGATTACTCCCTCTACAAATCGATGTTGTTTATTTATTAATTACTTCTCTCATTCCTAGTATTAATAGTGGTAATGATGAATAAATTTGATATATATCATATAATTATTATACTTAAAAACAATTTAATAACCACCTTCACCCCCTAATGCGTTGTGAAACAGTAATGCTTATTGTGCGTACATGGTGATTACAGTGACTATGATGATTTTTTTATTTTTTATTTTTAATATCAAACATTATCTAAAGAAATAAAAAATTTTGTTTAATAGAATAAAATTTATCAACATAAAATTATTATGATTCTGTTATAAATATATTTTTTTTAAAATAAAAAAACCTCTTAACCATAGTTTCCAATCGAATTAAAGAATGTTCATGTTTGTGTTGGTCTAACCACCTACATGAATAATCGATTAAAATAAAATTATGGATAACTATGGGAACAATAATACAATATTTAACATTATATTTTAAAAATTAATTATTAGTATATGGTTCTAGAATTATTAAATTAATTATTTTACTTATTTTTTATCTATCATTTTTGTTTTCTAAATTAATGAAATATGCCTACAATAATTCCATTTCTTCTCAATATAACAGAAAAATAATGAATTAAGTATTAAAAATTTAAATAAAATAAGTAATATATAACAAAAATTTAGATGACGTATAAATAATTTACATGATTTAAAGGTATGGGTAATTATATCAAAATTATAAAACATGCCAAAAACATTTTAATTTATTCTCACCTAATGGCCATAATAGGTTATAAATGTTAATGTACCCATGACAGATAATTATAATAAGGATTATAAATTGGTAATACTTATGAGAAAGGTTGTGAAGTATGATATTAACTGATTTTTTTTCTGTTTGAAATGAGGTTTTAATGTGATAAACCAAGCATGAAAAGAAGGTGATTTTTTTGTATCAATTTTTATTCATTGAGACATGTTTATGTCAAACACTATTTTTTGTTTTGTAAAGTTTAATTAACACCCAATTTTAAAGTTTATTTCATGATTCACTTATATTTAATAATATAAATTTTTTTAATTAGTCATGTAGATCTCATGGGCTATCGATTCAATTGTTACCAAGGCTGTAAGGGGTTTTTGTAACTCCAATCTCTTCATTAAGTCACAATCACACCTATTTGACTATAATATTTATGAATTGATCTACTATGACCTATTATCATTTTATTTTTCATTTTAACCTCATTTTATGATTAAATTACATATATTTATTAATATATAATTATTAAATTAATTTATTTCCATGATTAATGTTTATAATTTGAGAGAATAAATATCATTCTTACCAATGGTTGGTTTTTAATGTGTCCAAATTTTCCTCCCCAAAAAATGTTATCCTCTCCATTTGGAAACCTAATAAAGATTATTTATATGTTATATTAAAATTATTTATCTCTATTCAAAAGTAATACTTATTACTATTTTAATCATGTGGACTTTTAATGAAGTTATTTCAAATTACTCAAAAAGGGTTATTCTATAATTTTGAATTTAATTGTATTATTATTCCCTCCAAATTTTATTTTTATAGAATTTATTTATTTTTAAAGGATTAATTATGAAATATTATTTTCAAAATAAATATTTTTCGCTGTTCTTTAACATCTTTTTCCTATTTAAAAACATTAGGTCTTTTTCAAGACTCCATTATTAATAAAAAACTTTTTTAAGTAAAATATGTCAACGTATTTTCACTTACCTTTTATGATATCCCATAATTAATTTCAAGGATTCATTATTGGGAACTCATTTGTTATGGTTTTCATATTTCTCTAAGTTCCCTCCATTTTTTTAAAATGAATTTGTACATCAATGTTTTTAAAAGGTTTTCTAAAAACAATTTTATATTTAATAATATTTATCCTCGAGTGTTAATATTTCATGAAGAGATGACTTTATCACCCATTATATATTAGTATGATATGATTCTACTTGTGAAATGAAATATTTTATGTTATATGGTTTCTTAAGTTCATATTCAGTGATTTTTTATATGATTTATGAAATCCATTATTTTTTATTAGTTTATTTATGAGATGATAAATTTTTTTTATTCATGTGGTACACAAAATTTTAGATTACGATATAATTGATAAATATATCCCCAAAAAATGATTTGGGTATATTAATATATCTCATTAGATATAAATGTTATGTTAATAGGTTAGAAATTCACTTGGTTCACAAAAGTTGATTGTCATGGAGTTATACACTAAAAACAATTTTTTATGTGAATAATTTGTAAACACACTATGTTCATAAAGGGTGAGTTTGATGGTGTTAAGATATACTCATAATTTTACATGAGAATTGTTTAGAAAGTCTGTAGGTTAACAATAGGTAAGTGCGATGGTGTTAGCCTATACTCACGATTTTATGAGTGAATAGTTTCACTAGTAGCTATGTTTATAAGGATAGGAAATAATATATTATTTATAGTTAAATATTTTCATGTTGTGAATCATGTTATTCAGAGTTTTTATCGTTTTGATTTTTTTTCATATATTCCACACATTCATATATTTCAAACATGTTTTCTAAATATTGATTTCTGTTTTAATCTTGGTCATTTGTTATATGGTTCCTTCATAATCATGTTATGTTATTATTTTAATCAATCAAGTTTTATGATTAATATGAATGGTCATTAGATGTTTTATAATGTTATAGATATATTTCTCGCATTATCATTCATGTCTATGATATAACACTTTATGAAACTTATTTTCCCTTACTAAGCATTTGAGATAATCCATTTCTTATGATTCCAATCCCCATATTATGAAGAAGACTATTTACAGTGAGATATCAATAACGGGTATCAATTATCATTATTATTGGTAAATGATTTCAAGGGTTATAAAATAAGATATTTATATAGATAATCTTTAAGACACTACACATTTTGTCCATTGGGTTATGAAAAATGTTTCTAAGATATATTATTTAAAACATGTGATCATTGTAATATTTAATTAATGTTTATATTAGGTCTATTTAGTTGGTATCAAAATGGGGTTTAGTTATTTTGGAGATTATCTTAGTGATTTTGGATATTTATGTTGTCATTTTTCGAGATTAGTACCTTCATTTCAAATATTATTTTATAAAACCTTAGTGAAATTATTTAGAGATGATTCCAATCATAAGATGATATTATCAAATATTGGTAATTTTTTTAGAAAGGGTATTTCCTTAAAATACATTCATATCTGGATTCCATAAATTTGAAGTGATTATAGAACAAATTAACCTTAGGGTAATCACCTGAAAAAGAATTTGTTGAGTATTGACTCAGTCATCACACTGATATAAAATGATGAGGCCTAATACTTCCCAATTGGATAGACACTCTGGTGGGATATGCTTTGGTTGATGTTAATATCTTTATAAACAACCATTATCGGTTTATTTTCCAAGTTACTTTTAGGAGTTTATGTTATCCTAATAGAAAGTTTCATAGGTAGAACTAGTGGACATATAGGATTATGAAAGTATGAAATAGTTGGAATGAAATTATAATAGGATGAATTAAAGGTTTATTTGGAGGATATATATTAGTATTGACCTTTTAAATTCACATACTTTAATTCTTTTGGATATTATCACAACTTTTTTTGTTTTATTGTTTTTGTAATCAATATAAAGGAAAAAAAGTTATGAATGGTATTTCCCTAAGAAATATTAAGAATCATATTTGGGATAAGAACCTTCCAATATTTACCAGGAATAATGATTTGGATATCATAATAGAAGATATATGAATATATTATCATTGATATATTTTCTTATTCATTTAGTTATATATAAATAAAATTATGAGGAATTAATTTATTTAAGAGTAGAGAATGAATCAACCTGGGATTTTGGATCCTTTAAAATACATCATATGTTCTATTACATATTACACATTCTATAAACAACACAAATAAACTAAAAAATTAAATATAAATTATTGAAAATATATAATAATCAACAATATGTTAAACAGTTAATAGTTATTACTTTAATATTGTATATAATTAATATGAGTTGATAATGAATTGGTAAGTTTCCGATAAAAAAATTTCTTTATATTTTACATATTATATTGAAAAATATATATTTTAAATTTATGAATTTAAAATGGGTAAGGTCAAATATAATGGTTTAATTACATAAAAATTTTTATAAGATGAATTTTCTATGATTTTCTAAAATAATTTATTTCTAGTTGAATAAGGAAAATAAAAATTAATTTCATTACTTTTATAAAATAATTTTATTATACAAATACTTTAAAAGTTTATAAAACATTTTTTTGATAAAAATATATAATATAATTTTGATTGAATCACTTCATATATATTTTAAAATATTCATAGTAGGATCATTCTGTTTATGAGTCAATGATAGACAATAAAATTGAAATTTTGTATTACTATATTGTGTAAGATAATGATATGGGTGGTAATAACCACCCCATATAGATGCCTACTATCTCTGAATAAAAATAGAAGACTAGAGATAGAGATGCTTTTTGCTATGAGTAGAAACGTAAATATATTGATATAAAATCCCCTCATTATTAATATAGTGTTGAAGAGATATACATCAGTGAAGGTGGCCCATAGAACTCACATATAGATATGGCTATCAAATATAATGTTTACATCACCTCTGATAGAATTAAGGATAAATGTATGCAAGAATCGGATGAGAAACTACACACTGAAATCACTTCTGAGATTAGTGATATGATTTTTCAAACACCCAATGTAGTTTTTATCATAGAATAAAGTATTGATGAAGAACAGAGGACTCTTAAGGATGTTAATATAGGTAACACTAGCACTATTATTTCTCCTAACTCTATTGTGATCATTTAGGATAAAAGCAGCTATGGTGAAAAGTCTACTAACACAATAAAATATCATAAATGATGAAGGACTATAGAGGAGAAAATAATGGGGGTTTTAACCCCAATTAGAAGTTCTCATGAATATTATCTACTTTAATTGCCATGATATTAAAAATCCTCACACCATCACATATTTAAAAATATTTATTTTCAGGCATAATCTAATTTTTCCGCATTAATTGACCATAAAATAATTTATACTTCTTACTTTTCTCATTTAGATCCATACGGTTATGATTTAGTTAGTGCTACTAAAAATAAAAATTCAGTTGAATCTTTTTGGATTTTTCCTAATCTTCTATAAATAATGTTTTAACTTATAACATTAATGATCAAGCCTTAACCATTTAAATGACTTTTCATTATCCAGACATATTTTTTACAATTATTCATGTCAAAAATTAGTACCAAGATAGGATATGTATATAAAAAACACATTCCTTATAAATAACAGAAAAATGATTCTTAGATCATCATGGGAGACTTAAAATTCATTCATGGACCAAATGAAAAGATGGGTCCTTCTCACTGCACTATCACAACTAGGAAGTTTAGTCTGAATATTAAAAATAAAAATTTAATTGAAATCATCCTTATAGACTCCAATTATACATAGTATAGAATGAATTGTAACAGGGTTTTGGAATGTAAGAATGATAGAGATTTCACTAACAATAAATACCTTGCTAAATGGGATATTATTTACAAAATCACTCTTCCAAGATTAAATTCAAACAATCATCCTATTTATAATGTTTCAATACTAGAAATTCCAAGCCTATTCTCCATTTTAGATTTAATAATTCTATGTCCACATTTCTTTAATGGGATAACATTTTCAATGAAACATGGAACTCTAGGAATTCATGAAATGATTCTTTCTATTGCATCAAAAAATTAACACTCCTAAATAAAAAACATAAGGTATACTGCAAAGAAAAAGACCAATAAAATTGATAATGACATTACCTAGTTGAAAGATAAAGTAAATCAAATTAAAATTGCCTCTACTAATGCAGATTTGGATACCAATACTCCATAATAAATAGATCTATGTACCAAATAAAACAATCACCATAATATAAATGATAATATTAAAAACAGATCATCAATTTAATATTTCTCTGAGATGGTGACAAAAACCAAAAAAACTACAATTACCTAAAATATATAGGAATTCTAAAAGGCCCCTAACCTTCACAAAAGATGGGGATAACATAATTGATAATGAGTATGGTATATGTAACCACATTTTATCACATTTATCAGTATATTTGATGTCCCTAACTTAAAAAAGGATCATTTATCTGATGTCATTCATAAAAAGGGTACAAACAATGATAACACATTATTAACTGGTGTCCCCCTCGACCATGAAATAAATTATGTTTTCCTTAGCTTGAAAACTAATTGTTCTCTAAGGGTTAATGGATTTATCATCTCATACTTTCAAAATTATTGGGATAATGTTTAATTTTAATTCTATAATCTGGTTAAATATTTCTTTTGTAATGGCATTATGACTCATGGCCATAATTCCCAACTACTCATCATATTTCCAAAAGTGAAACATTCCTTTGAATTTCACCTCTTCAGACCAATTTATCTTATAATAAATCTTTATAAAATCATCTCATAACTCCTAGAAAACATAATTTCACTTATTTATATTAAATTTTTTTTGGGACTAGTTTTGTTTCATCAAAGAAATAACAATACAATATTTCATTTTCCTAACAAATAATTTCACAAATATTTTAACGAATTTTAATAGGGGTGAAATAATTTCTATCAAATATGACATTTGGAAAACTGTTGAAACCATGTTTTTCCTCTGTAATACTTTTCAATATTTCTACATATATTTCCAGAGCTAAGAACTGAGAGGGCATGCAATTTTAAGGCCAAATGTGCCCATTATAAATTATTCATAAACATTAAGTGATTTTATACTATTTAAGGAATGGAAATGAGATATCTCTTAAAAGGATGATGAGATCATATATTTGAGACCACAGTAGGGTCTGAAATGCGGTGTTTACCTTAGACGCGACATAAAGCATGTTAGTGCTGGATGTTCAGACCCCACGCTCGTTAGTGGTAAGTAAATGGATTTATTAATTTATTGATTCGTTAATTTATAGCTCAAAAAAATAAAAATAAAACCAAAACATATATCAGAAATCTGAGTCCACGGTTGAGTTTAGATCGTAACGTTTTCCCTAGTAGGGGTATACGCCTAGTCAGCATAGGTCTGTTGTGAGAAAAGTCACCCATGGGGAAAACCATCATTTTGGAATAACCACTTAGTGACTTTTATCCCTAGCATTCATTAGGAATAAAATTAGAATGAATCCTCCGAATGGAAATCTGATACATTTGTTGAGTTTAGAATGGTTCATTTTGCCGAGGCACGACATAAAAAGAGTGTGCATAAAGGTTTCTGAATCTGCGACTTTCAGTAGAGTTTCAGTGTTTTTATATAAATTCGCTTAGGATTTGGAAAAAATGGAAAACCTTAATTTCCCTTATCTCACATATCTCTCTCTTTCCCAATATCTCTGTCAACTTTTCTTCACTAAATCGAGGTGAATTTTTCACCAAATCATTGACGAATCAAGGCAGAATCCTCGCAGAAGCATGGCCTATGACGCGCATCGAAAATGAGGTAGGATTGTCGTAAATTTTTGCACCACCTATTTAATTACTATGTTTTTTCATCAATTAGCCATTAGTTTGATATGTTGAAAATCTATATGAGGGCCGAAAAATCATGATCATCGTCCGAGCTATGTTGTGAATCCCATCTTTGAACGTTCTTCATTCCATTCTTTGTTCACCCCCGTTATAATTTTTAGATTTTCCAAATGATCGTCAGATCATAGATCATAGGTTGGAGTTGCAATGGTTATGTAGTAGGGATCAAAAAATTGTTCCTCAATCTATAATTGGTTGCCCTATCGAGTCATGGTGATCTTCCGAAGGGACCACCAGATCATTGTGGGTAGCAGCGGCCGGAGGCAGCGCGAGGTGGCTGTGGTAGTTTGCGCGGCGTAGCAACTTCGAAGGCGTGGAGTCGGCGGAACCCAGTAGTGGGGCTTGTGTTTGCAGGGCCGGAAGATAAGTGATGTCGGGAGGTTCGGGTGTCAATCAGAGTGTCTTAGAGTGCTGTTCTTAGGTGAGGTCGAGGTGCAGTCAAGCGGTGGAGTGTCGGGGGGTGGGGGGTCTTCGGCCTGGTGCCGTAGGGCAAGGATTTGGCTTTGAAGTGGGGACAATGGCATTGATTCATTGTAATTGGATAGAGGATCTTGAAGGGAGTACAAGTGGTGGGGCGCTGTCATTTTCAGCAGGAGGGAGCCCTGAGGCGCTGACCTGATGGGGGGAGTAGGAGCAGGACCCACCTATTGTGAGTCCTGGGTGCACACAGAGAGACCAACCACTGTGGTCAGTATGTTGAAGTGGACTGGGCCATGTGGCCCAGTAGCGGTGGAGTGGGCCGCGATGGAGCAGGCCAGACCCTAAGCTGGGACACAGGCCCGCGGGCTGGACTTGTATCGGTCCAGTTGGGCCCCTTCGTATTCAGAGGGGCACAACTTCTAAAGGGTGCATCCGTCTGACATGTCGTCTATGAACACAAATCTGTCTCAATAAGACAGATATTATTAAATGGGTTTTGGGTATTTCTAGTTCTTCTTCCGAATGCAGGTTGTGTGATACATTCTTTTTAATAATACTAAAATGTTTATATTTATTTGTAATGGGTGTATCTTATAAACCAGATGTCTGTTTGATGCGCCTTTAGAGGTGTTGTGTCCCTCGAGTTGAGTTGGTCCCTCCAAAGTTGGTTCGAGACCTTTTCTGTTTAGTTTTGTCACTTGGTGGAACCAAACACTTAATGAAAGTAATTAATTAATTAATTAATAATTTTTTCTTACATCGAACCTAACTCCAGTTTGAGATGTCTGATCGATGCACCGTCAGTGGCTGTGTGACTGCAGTCCTCGTGCCGACTTTTTGAGATGATTTATAAAGCATTCAGGTTTGGGAAAATTAAAGGGACCCACAAGGTATGGTTCACATTTTTTTATGATGAAATTCCACTTTTTCAATTGGAATCCATTTTTGGTGTTTGATCACTCATTTATATATTTTTTTCTGAGTGGATTTCAAAGGTGAAATATGCCTACGAAAATTAAGTGCTCTAGCATGAGCCCCAAGAGGAAGCTTCCAAGCGTATGCTGTGTTTTTTCGACTTATTCTTCACAAGTCCATTCAATCCAATTGAATAGCCTACATTGTGTTTTTATATTAAGGGGTGACAATGGAACGATCCGCGTGACATGTTTTTTGATTGAGGTGTGGGCCCCATTGGGCACCGATTGCGTATGACACTGGGAGATGCAGTTTCTATATCAGGAGTCTCTTTCGGATGAGTGGGTTGTCGATCATAAAAGTTTTTCCACAAGGATCGCAATAATGAGATCCATTTGAATGTGCGACGCTTTATTCGCAATCACTTTTTAAAAGTGAAAACATGAAAAGAATATTAGTGGAAGATATTTTTGACGTATTTGAAATGAATCCATGGCTTAGGTCAGCAATGAATCTTGTGAGAACAAAGAAGCAGTGTTAAGAGATACATTCCATGTTCTAGAACCATTTGAGGAGGTGTGTCAGCTAATCAATGATTCTGACCCTCCGGCTTAGCGACGAGCATCGGGCGATAATCGGGTTTGTGATTATTGCATCATGTACTCTAGGAGTACCTTGACATGCAGTGGTACTTTTTCACCCTTTGGGACATAAAAATGTTTATGTCAATGGGAAAGTGATGAGGAGGGGTCAAATGTTGTGTGGGACCCCACACACACCGCATAACACTATGTTTTCTTCAATCTCACCTATCTCTTTCTTCTGAACTCTAATTATGGTCTACGAGTAGCCTATCCAAAGTGTTTCTCCATGTACGATGCGATGGTTTCCTTTGTAGTGGATTTCGAGATACGCTGTGAGATATTCCTAGTGTGATGCCTATATGAGGAGATGATTGATGATGGTCATGATGGAAGTGATGTTTTCATAATCCCGAGAGCAATCACGTATTACCCTTTTGGGAGGCTGGGTAGTGGTGTTCACCAATCTCTCTTGGGCTTAACCTCCGGTGTGGTTTGGAAGTGGTGTTCACCATTCTCTTTGGGACATACCCTCCAGTGCAGCTGGGTAGTGTCTTTTTCTAATATCTTTTAGGGATTACCCTCCAGCGTAGCTGGGCAGTGGGGTTCTCCAGTTACTCTTTTAGGGCATACACACTAGTGAAGCAGGGCAATGGCTTTCACAAGTTAATCTTTCAGAGCATACCCTCTAGTTGGAATGGGTAGTGGGTTCGATGATGAATTTTAAAATTATATCCTCTAGCGGGGTAGGATAGTGGTGTCATGACTTCATGACATTATCTCTCAATTGTGTGGCACTAGGACGAGACGTACATGATGTGACATTAGACTCTAGAGAAAGTGGGGTTTGTTTACCTCTAAGATGCATCCTTGTAACAAGACCTAAAACTGTGAGAGTGAGATAGAACTACCTAGAGTTGATAGAATCAAGGTGTAGTGATTGAGCCCATTTGACTTCCATTTTTTGGAAGATGTGAGGGATGCTGGTAATCGTTGGTGTTTACTTCTATAACTATTGGTGAAATTTTTTTGGGCTGAGCCAGCGATATGGAGATCTCCTTACTCTCTCATTTCATTTTCTTTGGTTGAGGATATATATATATAAATAGTATTTCAGTACACACACCTTGGTCTTTGTTTACTCTCCTTCCAAGAGAAGTGAAGACACGTGAGGTTTGCCTCATTCATTCTGTCTCTAGCCTCATGGGGTTAGATGAGTATACTCTCCTACTATAGGCAGTGTAGACTTGATGAGAAGTTCACCTTCTCACTATTTCTATCTCCTTGTGTTTGGATGAGTTTACTTCACTTCTTTGTTGTGATTAGAAGTTCTCTTTTATTATACCTTGTTCATTCTACTACTTCCATCATCAGTACCTAACTTGATTCTCCCTTGAGCCTTTGAGGCATCCTAATGAGTATTTTTATACTCACCCCTACTTGGTCTTTTCCCACATTCGGTTTTCCCCTACATATGAGGAACTGGTCGATTATGACACCATAGAAGCATAGGGATATGAGGTACTTGTATGGAATGTGATATTCGTAGCTTGGGATCGAAAATCAGGGCTCTCTCAGCTATTTTACATTTCCACCTGTTTTCGGGTTGTGGAACATTTCTGGTTTGTTGTGTATTTTCCCCCATTCCCTTTCAGTTTACATTTATGTACTTTTTCTATTTGGAGGTCAATGCATATTTTTGGTTTATATATTGTAGTGGTTTATCTTGATTTATTTTTCCTATGAAATATTTTCATTGAGTTGGTTTCGTGTGTGTATATAGGTACCTAGGAAATGGCCTCCCTGAGTTTTTTATGCCTTCAGCACAGATCGCCAACCCCTAGAATATGGGGGTGGGCTTGGAGAAGTTGTGGCTCATGCCCTGGTATGAGTCAGGTCATGGAAAAGTTGTATAAAAGGTTTTTTATTCCTTGGGATGTTGTCCATAAAATCCCTAGAATTTAATTGGTTTGGTTTTTGGGAAACAATGTCAATGTGTATCGAGACTGGCACTCAGGATAGGGAGTCCAGTGATGGTGTGACGGCCGACATAACCATCTAATTGGACCCTAATTACCAACTTGTAGAACTGGTGTGCTAAGACACTTATTACAGGAAACATTGGCACATGTATTATATAGGGTTGAGTCTCTGACTATCCTTATTGAGTTATCTCTCCATCATTGTTGATATATATATATATATATATATATATATATATGCTCATTTGATAGTGGTACACCTTGATTGGATTCAGGATTCCTCCACAATGATAGCCAGCAAGGATACTAGCATTGGTTCTGGATGACCATTCTGTGAGCGATGATGTCTCAGTTCAAGATCCATCATACGATTACCCTTTCTCCATGAGGACAAGAAGCCACATAGCCATCTGTGGAGTAGCAGTTAATTCCTGTAGTGAAGGCTAATTCCAAGAACGGGCTAAGAACTCTATGTGTCTACTAGTATCATGTACTGATGAGAATTAGTGGAGAGCCACACCCTCATGCAATGGAGTTTTTTATAGATTTGGCATTTCCCCTCTCTAAGATTTTTCAGACACCGAAATGTAAGATGGTGGCTTTGACAATCAATATTTTTCCATGGAGTAGCTTGGCGTTGGTAGAGCCCGGATACTTAGATGCATGCTGAGTCGACACTCTCTTGGGATAAAATCCAGTAGCTGTTTAGTGAGGAGAAATACCCATCCTTCTTACACTTCATAGGAGTTCATAAGAAACTAGTGCTTAAGAGGGTATGGATGATAGTGACTGAGAATGCGACTAGGTTCACATACCTTACTCGGAACTATTTGGACGTGGTCCATGAAAACAAATTCTAGGCAAAAAATTTTGGGAGGGGTCTCCGTAGAAGAGATTCATGCCAGTGTAGTTCATTTGTTCCTCCTCTCCCATCTTAGCGTGCTTGAGTGGGCACTGGTGAGAATGAAATTTCAATCAAAGGGAAGCTAGTTGGCTAATTTTTGAAGTGGACGCAACATAGTTTGACGTCCTCCACAACTAGAAGACATCAGTTAGCAGGGCCTCAATGCAAGAGGCCTCCCCTTGATACAACTCAAGTACATGGTTGGGGACACTGTAGAGCACCAAGATATCCTAGAGATGTCTAATACCAAGATTGGGATCTGCATGGTCATATGGAATGATATTACCTGACCAGAGGTGTTACATTTTCCTAGCAGTTGGTAAAGGTTCCACCATGATAGAGGTAGTGTCGTGATCAGGGATCTCCTAGGTGAGGATAGGGTGGTCCCTAGGGAGGCGGTGTTGGAAGAAGAGCATGAAGAAACGTGGTTGGTGGATGGAGTTTCATGGTTCATCCACCACCATAGGGCATCCCATATCAGGGTCATGGAGAAAGCAGTCAGGGCTGTGGGAAAATCAGTTCAATGAATGTCTACAATCATGATGCACATGGGAAGATAAGAGTTATCTCTATGTCTTTTCTACCTTTTTCAGTTGTATTTTTTAGACATTATGTGAGGTACTCTTTTCTTCCAACTCCTTGTTTGATGAGTTATCGAGGGTGACTTAGGGAGTCAGTGTAACATTGTGTCGGTGTTTTCTGACATTGCTTTGACATCACGAGATATACAGGTTCTTCTCCCACTAAGATGTGTTTTTGTGACATGTTAAAACAATGAGGGAGATTCAGTACTGCCCAATGCGGATAGTATCGAGGTGTGGTGAATAAGTATCTCTAACATGTGCATTCATAGCGGGGTTGTGCGGTGGAGTGTTAGAGTAGGTTTTGTATTTCCAAGTGTGGATTTTCTTATTGACCTCCATTTACATGATGTGCCACTATTGGGATTGACATCATTCCTTTTTTAGGGATTACTCTCCTTCCAACAGGGGTAAAGAAACGTGGGGTATTACAAATACTTTCTAGGTCTATCATCTTGCGATTGGATGAGTTTTCTCACCTACCCAATTTTTTGGTACCTTGTGTGCTCAATATCAATCTTGATACTGTTATATATTACAGGTCAAGAGGATGGACACCCCATAAACAGAACTACACATCTCACTATATGTTGCTGGAAGTGCTGGTATTTTCCATGAGAATGTGGAGACACTATCTTCTAGGAGAGTTCTTTGTGGTTTTCTCAGACCACTAGTGTATGTGGTGCATCTTTACCTAGAGAGTCATGAACAAGAGATGACCGTGATGGTTGAAATTCTTATTGGACTATGACTTCAAGGTAGTCTATGCTCCGGAAAGTGGCATCATTGTAAAATATTCCCTTAGGAGATAGGCCCAGGCTCGCCAGGTGTGGGGAGTTTTCTTAACCATTATCTTCCCTACAGTTGACCCCATTAGAGCGAGAGGGAGACACTTCTTTAATCGATGGTGTTGACTCATTCGCTTCACAAGCATGTAATAGAGTCTGGGTTGTGATGCACCGACTGTGAAATCTTGCATGACCAGATATCTATGTGTGTTTCATCAGATGTATATTTTGAAGGAGGGAATCATGATACCCTGATTGAGGGGAAAACCATGATTTCAGTCACAACGTGGAATGTGGAGGTTCAGTTAGGAAAGTAAACTATCCACCTTGTTTTTTCATGCTGTTCAGAATAGTCCAAGAGATGGTGAGGTTTCTTACCGCCTTTCCTTACCCACCCACTAGCAGGAGTGGGCACACAATGTATTCAATGTGTCGTAGGTGATGAGGTATTTGTGTGTTCCTACGCATGTCATCTAAAGTAGTATACCCTATGAGTATGGACCATACCATTTGTTTGTGTGTTGTACCATCATGGTGTTGTGTAAATTTTCATGGGAGTGGGAGAGTCAAGTGTATAATCAGTATCCCAAGTTGTTTCTCTTAGTTTTACTTTTCAGGGACAAATATCTTGTTGGATGAAATGATGTAGAGACCTGTTTTATTGCCCATAATACATTGGAAAATTTCTACATATATTTCTAGAGCTAGGTGCTAAGGCGACATGCAATTATGAGGCCCTATGTGCCTGGAATAAATTATAAAAAATATTAAGTGCTTTTATACTATTCACATAATGGAAATAGGATATATCATAAACTATTGTTCAGATCAAAAAACTGAGACCACGGTTGGCTCTGTAATGCGGTTTTTACCCTATAAGAGACATAAAGAATGTTGGTGCGGGGTGTTCAGACCCCTTGTAATGACCCGCCAATTCTCATTAGATTGAGTGTACGAAGAGTCATTAAAAGTCCTTAAGCGAAATACCCAAGATTCCAAAGGCTAGAAATAAATGCCAAAGGGTTTCTAATACATGTGGGGGGAGGATTTACCCTTTTTTAAATGAACCAAATAACCAACCAACCAAAAATTCACTATAGGATGCATTAACCAATGAGAGACAATGAAACAACTTCATTGATGTTAAACCACATAAAAGTACACAACAACGGTAGGCCAAACCAAGTAACAAAGTGAAATGTGGATAAACAACTCAAGACTCTCAAGAGACACCAGGACTCCGTGATCCACAAGCTTTAAACTCCACAATATCTCCCAAGTATCACCACGAGCCACTAAAAATACAATGCTTTACCTTTAAATGTGTCCTGGAACATGAAAACTGCAACAGCCCCGAAGTGACAAAGTATGGTCGAGTATAAAACTCAATAGTTTTTTCGAAATGACTTCCCCAATCACATCACTAGGATAAAATAGTTAGAAACAATTATATAAAAAGGGTTTATATAATACATTTTCTCAAAATTAGTTTATAACTAAATATAAACAAGTTTCCAAATCCATTCATAACCCAAGAGAATCCGAGGGCAATTGAAACCAATTTTTCAACCAGTTATTTTCTCAGAAAAATAACCAAACATGATTTAGAACCATTTAAAAAATTCCCTTTTTTGGCATACCCTACCATTCAACAAACCCATGCAACCAACCATGAATGATAACTAGAAAATGAGGAAAGCCCTAACCCTTTATCCATCACAACCATGATGGGGGAGACTTATTACCCTTATCCAACCCATATACACATGATTGTTTGACGTGGGAGATCCCTAACCCTTATCAATCCCTACACTGATGGGGTAAACTCCTAACCCTTTTCCGTCCCGGATGCAATATGAGTGTTTGACGAGGGAGAGACCTAACCCTTATCCATACCAACACTGATGGGGGAGACCCCTAACCCTTATCCAACCCAAATGAACATGAATGTTTGATGGGGGAGAACACTAACCCTTATCATTCCCAACATTGATGGGGGAGACCCCTAATCCTTTTCTATCCCACATGTCCATCAACAAACACATCCATCATGTCATAAACCAAGTGTGTTCAACCAATTCAATCCATTTAGATAAAACTATACTATTATTGAAGACCAAGGAATAAACCAATTTCAAAAAAGTCATCTCACATAAATAAAAAATTCTCTTTTATTGAAAAAAATTAATCCAAAACATGTATCGTAATTGCCGAAAATCCCCATTTTAATATCTCTATTTTAAAATTATGAACCATAGCACTCATTCAAAATCCACAATTTTCCAGATTTCACAACCATCACTCAAGAAGGTTTCCAACAAGTGTTCAATAACTAAATACCAATAAATTCAACACCAAACACTCAATTTGAAAGCATGACAATCAGTTCTACTAATTTTAGTTAATAAAGAACCCTCCTACCTCAAAAGTTTTGATGAAAACCCCAACAAATGGAGAACGCACAAGAAAACTAGGTTGATTCATCAAACACCTGACTTAGATCTCTTCTCCTAGAAAGATCAAGACCAAATATCATCATATTTGGCATCCACATACTTAGATATACCCATAAAGGGTGTAGATATAAGAAACTAAGAGAAGAGGAGAAGTAGATCAAAGTATATCAAAGAAACCGATCAAGAATGAAGAATAGCGTCTACGCGCCTCAAGAAACTGGCCTCATTCACCAAGAGAAGCCTTCGAATCACCTCCAGAACTGTTGGAGAACCTTCTTTGACCTTTGGAAAATCAAAATTCCAAATTATGGCCGCTCATGATCTTAATCGAGCAATTTAGAGGCAAAACGAGGGAGATCCACAATTTTAGGATCTCATTTAAGTGCCCGCACAGTTAGGTCACACGGTTTGACAAATCATGCGCTAACCATGCGTCAGCTTCTGCCTCGTCAAACACTCATCACACAGTTTGGCTACATGGTTAGACAAACCTTGTGATAACTGTGCTTTAGCCAATGCCTTTGCAGACCCTCTACACACGGTTTGGCTGCACTGTTAGACAAACCGTGCACTGCCCATGCGACTTCCCCTTTTGCCTCAAAACTTCATCCCTAGCTCTTCTGAATCTCCCATTCGTCACCCTTAACATTAGAACCATTAAAAATATTAAGAAAGGGTTACATACCAGAAACCAAGGGTAATACATTCTCTCCGCCAATGGTCATTCCATCCACAAAAGGTTGAAAACCTTCTCCCATCTGAAAGAAATTTGGCCACTGGTCTTTCATTTCCTTCTCAAGTTCCAAATTCTCTTCCGAAATCTGACCATGCTATCATAAAACCCACACTAGAACTATTCTTTTTCCACAAAAGACTTTCTCTTACCTATCCACAATTCGTACTGGGATATATATCAATGAAGCATCTGACTCTAGGTTAACGTGATCTCATCTGATCACATGGTCAGGATCAGGCTGACAGTTTTTCAACTGAGATACGTGGAACACATTATGCACCGAACTAAACAGTGGTGGTAATTCCAATCGATATTCCACCTCTCCACCCCATTAAAGTATCTCAAAAGGGCCAATGTATCTATGATATAATTTTCCCTGCTTCCCGAAATGACAATGCCCAAGCCTTGGAGAGATCCTCAAGAAGACATCATCACCCACAACTAATGACAACAGTCTTTGACGATGAACTGCATAAGCATTCTGATGACTCAGAGCTTTCTCATCCTCTTTCTAATAAAATGGATCTTCTCTATTGTTTCATGGAAATGGCGTGTCCTGAATAGTGATGTTTCACCCATTTCCACGTAGAATAGTGGAGAACAACAAGGACGCCCATATAATGATTCCAACGGAGCCATGTGTATCGAGGCAAGAAAGCTGTTATTGTATGAGAACTCTTATAAGGTTATATGCTCCTCCCATAACCCACAAAAATCAATTACACAAGCTTGCGACATTTCTTCCATTGTTTTTGTCATCCGCTCGGATTGTCCATCCGTTTGAGGATGATACCTCATGCTCATAGTCAACTGAGTTCCAAGGGCTTGCTATAATGATTTCCAGAAATGAGATGTGAACCGCAGATCTCAATCTGAGACTATGGACAATGGTAGAACATGCCTCATCACAACTTCTCAGATATCTATTTTTGAAATATCTTCCACCATATGATTTTCACAGATAGGGATGAAATGGGATGACTTCATTAGAAGATCCAATATCTCTCAAATGACATTGTGTTTTCAGACCGTTCTTGGAAGACTTATAACAAAATACCTAGCTATCTGATTCCATTTTCACACTGGTATGGGAAAAGATCATAACATACCATCTGGTCTTTGATGCTCTACTTTAAATGTTTGTGTTCTTATAGGATACCTAGTCTTAAAAGTGGTAGTCGGGAGTTCGGGAGACGTTAGATATAGTTGAGTCTATGACTAGGTTATGCCCATAGTGCGGTTATGTGCTATAGTATATTATTTACTTTTTTTGTTTCTATACGCTACTCCACCCCGTCAGTTAGGGAAACTGACACCTCAGGGATTCTGAGACCTGTGGGTGTTTCCCCCAACATTCTAGTGAGAAGATTTATGGTTGACTACACCCTTTGGCCCCGCTCTATAATCATTGTTGTTACTTGTGATAGTAGTCAAAATGGTTAGTTTTATCTATATATGTGTGTAGAGGGATGTAATGGCTTGTGGTTATTCACACACATATATTCTGGATATAGTTTCCTAGAGACTACTATAGGCATACGATGTATAGGTTGTGATGTCTTAATGATCCTTAATCAGTGTGTAGGATTTAATGGATTGAGGTATACTTCTTGACATATGATACACATTATGTAAGTTGTGGTGGATCCCAGAGACTATATGGTTACCTTGCTTGTGAGTATGTGATGGTTTTATTGCACGAGGTTCATGTTGTGGTGCTTCGCCATGGTTTCTTTAGGCAATCCTTTTTGGGGAGATATGCTTAGGATGTGCGACGATGGGGAAAAGTGTAAAACCAGTGGGGAAGTAGTAGCATGGTATCCTTGATATTATTTGTAATATAATATAATCTTTTATGTGATACTTGGTGAGAGTAGCCATGGTGGTTCTAAGAATTTAATATACCTATTTATGTGATGAGTTAGTTTCAATTGTTGTTCACTATGCTTTACCATGATTTCTTTAGATTTTCACAAGAGGCTCTGGGAGAATCATACTAAGTATATTGTTATACTCACCCTGTGTATATATAAACTTTTTTCCAGGTCACTTGGAGAAGGTTGGATAACCACCTTGTTTCTACTAGCTTTGGGTTACATGAGATGTTTGGGCTTGTGGTTGCGATAGTTTTTTGACATTCAATTGGTACTTGCAGTTTTCCCCATTCAGTTGTTGTGGTTTTTCATGGCATTACATATGTGCACTTGGGTTTTCATTTATATTATAGTCTGAGTTGGAGATGGTTGGTGTCTATCTTATCTCTCTCTTTCGCATTTGTTCTCATAGAGGGTAGTGCCTCTCATTTGTGTGTTTACTATACCCTTAGTGCAAGTTGCCAACTCGGGGATTACTAGAGGCAGGACTCGGGGGTCATTATCTCCCTTCTCACATTGTCAGCCAAGGAGGGGTAAACCTTGTGGGGAGGGGGTCATGAAATTCGATCTCTATTTTAATTAGGATTTTTTATTCTTGAATTTTATTTGTGGGACTTGTATGATCTCAATATTATAAAATCCCATGTTTTACCCCTATGAATAATTATATAGTTTTAATGTTTTTCTCATTTCCTGACTCTTTTATTAAAAGAGAACCTAAATAATGTTTCTAAAGGAAACCTAACTTATTTATAGTTGTGGTAGGAAATCATTATTTTTCATCATCATGTTTTGAAAAATTTTATGAAGAATGTTAATTGTTATTCTGCAATGATTTTTTCATTTCATTTTAAGAAATGTGTTTCCTTTTACAAAAAAAATTAAACGGAGAATTTTTTTCATTTTCTAAATGATTCATTTATAAGCTTTTTCAAAATTATTAAAGAAATGTTTTTTAACATACATGATATGGGAATATTTTTCCACCATCATGATATTTATTTTAATTGAATTTTACATTATAAGTATTTGTGGTTATTTTCAATGAAAATAATTTCCTCCACTTCATGAGAGTTTTTAGTTATAAAGACATAGAAAAAATTGATATTTCCCACATCTCCAATGAATATGTCTCCTATTAGTTTGGAAATATTAGATTTAAAATAATTTAATTCGAAATTAAATGGTTCTTTCCTAATTAAATTTTCTAGTGATATTTTAAAGGTTTTTTATCTATGATTGCATCCATTGATATTACTTAATGTTTATGGGATATTTTCTAATGAAGTAATTATTTTTTATTCTTGGAATGGTTTATGATTATGTGGACACAAGTTTTATGAAACAGGTATATTTTATACTGGTTATGTTATAATAACATGTTGACTGATTTATAATATTGGGTTATACATATAAATGGATTGGGATTATTTTTTTCAGTGGTCCTAGGATTATATATCCATATAATGCATTGGGTAATTATGAAAAACATAAATGTTTGGATGCTAATCCTAAGAGAATATTGAAATTGATCATGTAGGATTACCTATAATGATTTTATGTCCACTAATTAATGATAGTCTTAGAAGCAAACATTGGAATTTTATTTCTATTATTTTTATTAGGCCAACATTTATGAAACTCATTTAGAACATTATCATAATAATATGATACGTTCTCATGTATCATTATTTTTTATTCTCTTATGATTTATTTCTAATGATCTATTTAAATTTATTCCATGACTCAGGAATTTGATCTATGAAATTTTTGGTATGATTTTATACATTTGTACTAATGTTTTCATACCTTTACTCTCATGTAATTATTTTAAATGATCATTGACAAATATCTCTTATATTTATCTTTATTTGGAATTTGAGATGACACATTCTTATGATTTCTATTACATAGGATATAAGAAATGGTTCTATCTATGATATTCCAAAAAATGGAACAAATGTTTTTTAACTTAGTTAGAGATGATATAGTTTTTTAATAACCTTTTATTTATAAATGCATGTTTCCAAAGACACTACGCCTATATGGTTCTATCATTGTTCAAAATGGTATGTAATGAAAATTCTTCTAACGGAATATAATAATTATATATGTAATTTTTGGGTCTCATATGTTTGTATTTTAGAAAGGTTTTTTAATTTTTAATATATTGATTTGATAAATTTGGATAAAACCCTCAGGATTCATATATCCATAAGATGATATCCTAACATTTTGGTAAATTAATGATTTTATAGTTTTCATAGAATATAAATCTTTGTCTAGATACTATATAGTAAATGAGATAGTGGTATAAAAACCCTAGGTGTAACAAATTATGATTGGAAAAGATTAGGTGTTAACTTTATCATTAACGATTCCTGACGGGAGGTCTTATAACTTCACACCAGGTTAGACACTAATGGGGATATGATTTTTCTAGTTTATATTTTTTGGAATGAATATAAAGGTTTTAATTGATGATGTTTATGGAGACCTGTGTTAAAAATAAGTTTTTATATAATTAAAAGTGGATATAATGATGTAGACATCCTAAAAGTTGTTTTTATGATTATATGTATTCTCACTTTAATTATTTTTCACTATCTATGGTTTTTGGTTTTAGACAATGGATGAAATAGAAAGAAATTTGGTTAACGAAGAATATGGTTGACAATGAAATGATTAACCCCATATAAAACTAAATTAAATTGGAACTATATCCTGAAATATTGGGTTTATTATTAACTAGATATATCATTATATAATTAAAAACCACCTCTTAGGGGTGTTTATTAACACAACTAAAAAGAGAAAATGGGGTTTCAGGAAGTCCATGAAGGAAGTAATATTTGTCTTCCTATATCTAATTTATATGGGAAGAATCACCCAAGGAAACTTATCATTTGGATTAGAATATTATTTAAGTATGGAAAAGCAATTACTATGGAATGAAATTTACAAGGAAAAATAATGTTTTTAGGGGATGGAAATTTTGTTCATCATAATGTAAAATTTATAGTTTAATGTCTAATGTATAGGGAACATGACCATTATTTGAGTCAATTCCCTAATATAAGGGTTAAATGATACACTAAGGAATGTCCTATGCTAAGCCAATAATTGATGTGGAATAATTGAATTAATTATATATTGAGATTCAAAATTATTTTTTATTAGTTTTTTATAAATTTTACTTTAGTTGAAGGAATTATAAAATATCTTATGATTTCTCTACCTTAGTTTTTCTTTAAGGATTTTAAGTCATAAGTTGATGGGTGTTGGTAAATAAGAAACATTATTTAGTTATAAGGGGATATTTTTGGAAAACATGTTATTTATGGATATAATACTCTTAATATGTTATTGACACGGAGTTAATAATTCTTAGTTTCTATAAATACATGATATATATTGAAAAATTAAATTATATAGTATTGATGTTCTTGGAATTGAATAGTGATTTAATGAGAATTTTTTTTATGTTATATTCATTTATGTTTACTACATTTTTTGATTTGAATAAAATAATTGATTTTCAATTACCTTTTTTAAGAGATTATGATAGATTTATTTTTTGAATAATATATTTTTTCAATGAGATTTTATAGTGAATCATGTTTTTTGGGAATGGATTTTCATTTTTTAAGAGATTATATGATCATGTGATTCATGTATTTGATATAATTCATTAAGAGCTAATTTAGGTCGTTTGGGGAATAAAGATTCATTGATATTGAAATTATGTGACCTTTTTCTAGATGTTTTCTGGGTTTTGAATATAGTTTATGAATGCTTTGAGGAGTTTTTGGAATTTAGATATTTATGGGATGAATATTTATATATTAATTAATTATTCTTAAAATATTTTGGAATAATCATTCTAATGATATTTCACTAAATTTAGTTATCATTGAATGTACTAACCATTTATGTTTTAGTAACTCAATACAAATAGGTGGAATTTATTTTTATTCTCTTATAGATGTTATGACGAATTATATGTTTGTTTTAGTGCTTCAGGAATAAAAAATTCAAATTCTGTATTCATCATTAGAATATTGGATAAAATGAAGTGGAAAATAATTGAAACACACAACCAAAGGATGAAGTTGTGTTTATATAATTGAATAAATAATGTAAATATATTATACCATATTTCAGGTTAAAATAAATTGTTAGATCTAGAAAATGGATGTTGAAAATAATATTTTTCCCTTTTTATAGTTATTCTTAATAATTGACGGTTGTTTCCACCACTCATTTATTTATGGATTTATAGTCATCAAAATTTTCATTACCATGTAAAATATCACTCTATATTAGTCCTTTTACATTTTTTTCTCCTTTATGAATGTATTTTACATTCCAGCCAATGTCTCCATATCTTGGAAATAGATTATAAGTTATTTATGGTAAAATTTATGTTTCCCACATTCCCTTTTAAAATTATTTTTTATTACCCCATAAAATGATGTTTGTTTTCAACAAATGTAATATCAAATATTTAAACATTGATGATTGATATAAAATTTTGAAGATGAAATTTATTCATCATAGTGGAATGTAACACCCCAAAAAGTTCATGTAAAATAATAATTACTTTGATATCATTCTTAACATGGATCACAAAACATTTTAAAAATATGATATACTATAAATTTATTATTATTTAAATATGATCATCATAACCTAGAAATGTTATTAGAGGGTAAAAATATAATTAGTCAAATTATAAAATATATGTATAATTATCGTAATAAATAACAATACATTGAATAATTATTAGGAAAAAATAACTTAGTTTTTAGTGAATTCATTTTATTATTCAAAATTTTTATTTCATCCTAAATGGTTTATATTTCTTTCTGTGGGAAAATATAATAATTTCTAGAAATTTTTGAAATTATATTTTATAAAAAGGATATAAATTTTTAAATAATTAAATTAAATTATTATTAAGGAATTTAATTTCTTAAAATTTTAATTTTTCATTGATAAAATGAAAAATTACCGAATTTAATGAAACTTTTATCTACCATTGATGTATTTACAAAGTATAATTTTATTTTGAATTTATTTTTAAATTTAATTAGTTATTTTTTTGAAAAATGATCAAATTAATGAGATTTTTATTGAAATTGTTCTTAATTTTATTATAGAAACATTTTAATACTTAAAACACATTTTTCTGGGAAACCAATTTCCAACAGGTTTTGTGAGATTATTTTAAATGTAATTATGGAATCATAATTAATTTAAATTTTATAAAATTATTTTAATATTTGGAAACATCATTTTCAAATTTTTTAAATTTTTAAATTTCATTTTTAGTCATAATTAAATGTCACCATGGTCAAAATGTTGCCACCACGATAATGGTAAAATGGGTAGAATTATATTTAAACTGTGATATAAGGCATAAAAATCATATATACAGTTTCTGGTATTTAATTAGATTAGTGTAATTCAGAAACCCTATTAAAATAAATTAAAATATATAATTTTGTGTCATGATACTTTTTATTTTAGTGATTATATTATTTACTTAAATTTATACACAATATCAACACAGTACTTGTACATGAAGTAGAAATATGAAGTCAGTGATTTTAAAAACATACAAAGATATATTTCTTAGTAGATTTATGGTTTTGAAACAAATTTTTTAAATAAAAATTTAATAATAGGTATTTTTTAAAATGTTATAATCAAAATACATTAATTTATTTATTTTCATAAAAGTTAATTATGAGAATACTTCAGAAATCCACTTTATTTATATGTTATTTTAAAGAATATTTTACTAAATGAATTAAATACCATAAAAACATAGCATAAGTCTGTTTTATATTATATGGTATATAAAGTGAAACATTTTCCATTTATGGGTAACTTTTACTTTTATAGTAACATTCCTTACCCATTAAGCGTAATAAATTTTAATATCATGGTAATCATAAAAAGGCTTAACAGGGGTTAAAACAAATAGATAAGGGTTTAAAAAACTAGAAATAAAAAAATATATTATTAGATGAAATTATTATTAGTTTTTTTAATCCTATATTTTAATTATGTCACTATTAATCCACTTAATCATGAATGGTAATTTATATTCATTTAATACATTAAATAATTAGAAGGTTCCCGTCACATCTCTTATAAAAGAATGCCACCTCTCCTCACATACTCACTCATATTGGGACACCGATATCCCTAAAAACCAGAAAACATAACTTATTAACATGAATGAAAGCATTATATAGGTGAGTTTTTTCTAAAAACACCATCTATAAGGTCATTAAAGAGAGAATCAGTGGAGGGTTTTTGAAGAGAAGTTAGTTGTATTAGGTGTTAATTTTCGTTTTACTACTTCTTTTGCCTCATTTAGATAAATTAGAAACATTAAAATATAATAATATATATATCCCATATATATTATATTATGTTAATATCATAATTTTATTCGTATCCTTTTTATATAAGATGAGAAATAAACTACCTGTCGTGCGTACGTGTGGACTACCACCTACGTGAAGCGATACAGTTCATTTTCCGTCACAATCACACATTGATATTGATAATGATTTATTTAAAAAAATTATATTTATTTATGATATTATTATAGTTATTTTATTGTGATTAATTATATACCTTTGATTCATTATACCCATAAAAAAATGATAACATCCCTCAAACAGACTTACAAACTATTGTCTCCATGAATACTGTAACGTATTGGTATATAGATACCATTTATATATGATTATAAATATGTAAATAATGATTATATATGATATTTATATTATTAATAAAAACATTTGAGATTATGGAGTTGTGATAATTATGAAAAGAGAATAAATATTGAATTTAAGCTTGAAAAATGAAATAGATGACACCAAGAAACATAGATTTGAATAAAAAATTATTGAAAAATTGAAATTGAAAATTTATAATTTGATCATAGAAGACAATATAAGTATTTATATTCTTATTTTATGTGAATATGATAAATTTAAATTTATTATACAAGATTTTATAGCTCATATGAAGCAATTAATACCTAATATAAAGGTTCTTCGTCTCAATATTGTTTCATAATGCCATGTTTGATATTATGCACATGTTTATGTTTATAAGGATTAAATACCATTATTTTGACTTTTTATAAAATTTATATAGATCAGTTCATTATATTTTATTTTAAAATTGATATTATATAGTACAAGTGGGTTGGATTCTCATGTTACCCAAGTGGTTAGGATGTATTGCCTCAAATAATCTTTTTTGGAAAAAATGTTATATTATTAGCTTATATTATTTTTTGAGGTTTAAAATATTCCAATTTTCCATGTAATATCATTAATGTACAATTTCTCATGGTATTTATTGTTTCATTTGATGTTATTCTTTCATTGGGATTACGATGCCAATGTTACCAGAGTGGCAAGGGTTAATTCTTTGATTTCACTGTTAATTAGGATTGTTTCTGTTTAAATTTTCATTAGTAGAATTGTATGCTTTAGATATTTTATAAGATCATTTATTTTCTTATCTAATTTTTCATTATGATGTTATGATGACTTTTTTTCATTTTCATCTCTTTGAAATAAAATAGAACTGAAATATTTCTTTCAATTGAAATCAAACTTATTTCTCCTTGTGTTTGGAAAACTTTTTCTTCCATATCAATTTTTATTATTTTTTTAAATAAAGCTAATTTTTTACTCTCATTATATTATTTCAACGCACCTTTATCAATTTTTAACACTGTACAAAAAAAATTAAAATCAAATTTATAATAATTTTATAAATTATTTACTTTTTTTAATATTTACCAAAATATGAAAAGAATGTTTTTTAACGTATCGAGCATAAGCGTGTTTTCCTATTTTCAGGGAATTTTTTAGTTTTAAGATTCCTTTACAATATTCCATGATTATTTTCAAATAATATCATTTTAATAATATTCTATTTTCGTTACGTTGTAAATATATTGAAGGAAAATTATATTTTCCATGTTTTTATAGAAAATTTTTTCCAACATATTTTGGAACATTTCATATTTTAAATATTTAATTTAAATATTAAAAGTGTATCTTACTAAAGTTATATGCATGTTATATTTTAATGGAATTTTTCACCTATTAAAATATTTTTATTTTAATGATTTTTTACTCGGATACGATCCAATTATACCATATTTATTCATTCACCAGATGGTTTATGATTATGATGATGAGATATTTGTGTAACCTATTTCATTTCATAAGGTTATGATATAAATATATGATGAATATTTTTTGGATCATGATGAAAAAATATTCATGGATTATGATTATGGTATATGTGAAATATATAATAAATACACATCAAACTCAATGGGTAACAATGATAAATTTAATTTGGTGGACATTACTCTTAATAGAATATTGGAATTGATTGTCTAGGCTTTTCAATTATGATTTTACGCCCCCCAAAAAATAATGGTCTTAGCACCGAGCCTTGACATATGATTTGTTGTATAATGATTATTCTAAACTTTAAGAAACATTATAATTACATGATCATATGATTATAATATCTTCTCATGGATCCTGAATTTTGATTCTCCTAGGATTCATATCCTATCAAATTACTAGTTTAATTCCATGACTTGTAAAAATGATCAATTAATTATTATGTATGATTATATTTTATTTTTCTCATATTATCATACCATTATAATCATGTTAGTGTTATAAATTATCATTGACTAATATCACCCATGATTTCCATTAAATATTATCTTATCTCACCCTCTCTTATGTTTTCTATTATCCCGAATATGAAGATTGTTTTGTACGGTATGACTATAAAGAGTAAAATATGATATAAACTGTAGGTTCCGGGCGCAACAGAAGCGCATTGGTGGGTTTTCCCAACATTAATTTTAGCGTTAAACAATGTTCAAACCAAGATCCTTCATGATATAAAATGCTGGATCTTTGGAATAGAATGATGAAAGAAAAACTTAAGAGGGAATCTTGGAACCATAGAGATAGGATCATCATATGCTGGTTATAGTTAATTTAATTAATTCATAAGAATTACCTTGGTGGAATTCATTCTCCGTTGATGTCTCCGGTCACGATCCTGTGATCCATCATTACATCATAGAATCCAACTGTAGGATTCCTCTAAAGGTGATCCAAACGTGTTCCACGTATCTCCCGACGTCGCCGAAGGGATATCCGAGTGCTAGCGCGGAAGAAACTTTTCTTGTGATGTTTTCCTTCGATTGCCTTGGTCTCTCGGTCTGGATAGCGTTCTTAGAGTAAGGAGTTCTTTCGGCCTTGAAATAATTCACCAGAGTTTTTGTGCACAACAATTCTCTTGTGGAAAAGTGTTTGGGTTGTGAAGATATTTATAATCAGATTTGATTTTATAGAGCTGTGATAATAAATAAACGCGTTATGCATTTTTTTTATTTCATTAACTCTTATTGAAAACTCCCATGTTGAATTATTAATTCCTTGACATTCACCCATGATGATTATAATAAATATCATTTAATAAAACAATATTATATCCTCAAAATCCTTACTGAAAAAACTAAATGGTGTGTAATCATTAATACAGGACGTATACTCATTTTCCATAAAACTATAGAGCATGTATATTTAATATACACAGCATGTACTTTTATTTTCTACTTCCCTTTATTTCCTCCACCACATTTATTGGACCTTCAGTACTGGATATTTATTTCTTAAATAAATATAACTGCATCACTCACTAATAAATGTTATTTCACCCACAATATATTCTCTTGAATATCTAGTGTCGAAATGAATGCGATCAGGAATCCTTAAATAATTATTAAATCACAGTCATGAATAATCTTTATTTGACTTGTTAAATTAATATTTAACTGAGATACATGGTCACACTTTCTGTGTGACCCTCTAGGCCTCTTTCTCAGTGGCATTAGGCGGAGCCTACCTAAAGTCCATGGTTAGCATCTAGAAATACGCCAACGCACCCATAGAGAAAGAAGTTAACGCCGCAATGAAGTGTCACCTCATACGAATGCTTACCGTGTAATATAATACCTTTGTCACAATATATCGAATCAAGCGGGTTTCATGCTAGTGTCATCAACCCACATGATCAATTATTCTTTCTCTGACTTTCCAGAATCGAAATCAGCTATACCTTACCATGGCCATGGATTTATTTAGGTTATATCAATTCCATCAAAGTGCCTGAGATATCTACTTATGTTATGGAACATAAGGAAAAAATCTTTTCTCGCATTATCTATTAATGCAGTATTACTCGTGACGCACCCAACGAATCCTACCTCACTGCGAATAGTGTGTCATCATAGTTCTCATCAATACATCTAAGTGCATGAGTTTCAATATCCATTAATAATAATCTTAAAGTCTAAGGATCAATACCCACATCCACAGATTGGAACATCCAATGACACTATGAAATGTGGATTTCCTACTGGCGGGTCTCATTCTCATAATATCCTCCTAGATATTACCAAGGGCACAAACCATGAGATAAAGCCTCAATGTTTTATGAGTCCTCACCCATAATGGCCTGTTTTATTTGTGTCCCTCAAATAATATCATCCATCCATACAACATATATTCAAGAACAGTGTCATGGCACTTTTGGGTTCTCATCATAGCAGGGATCCGCTATGACCCTTTAATGAAACACCTATCCTTAGGGCATTATCACATGCATTGTCACGCATAAGAACAATAAAGATGTGATCAATATTTTTTAATGAATAAAGTAAAATGTAGTTGGTTCAATGCCACCAACTTCAACAGACTCCTACTTGGACTAGAGCCAACTGCTAACAACCTTTAACCCAATAGCTCTCACATGATATTCATGCTTCTGCTGAGATAGGCCTTTAGTCATGGGGTCTACCACGTTCTCTTCCGTGAACACTCTGCTCACTACAAATTCACCCCTTTGATAGAAGTCCCTCAAGAGGTGATACTTCTGGAATGTGTGCTTTGTCCGTGGGTGTGACCTTGGTTATTTTGCAAGAGACACCGCTACAGTATTATCACAATACAATGTAATGTGATCTTTACTGCTAGGCACCACATCAAGCTCCTGGAAAAGTTCCGAATCCAGAAGGCTTCCTTGGATGCATAAAAAGACGTTATATATTTATAATCTGCTGTAGAATTATAGACAACTAGCTTCATTGAACTATTCCAGCTCACATCTCCTCCATTGAGACATAAAACATATCAAGATTGCAACATCAGATCATTCTGATCTGTCTAAAAACCATCATCTTCATACCCTCTGATGACAAGATCCTCGTCTCCTCTATACATCAGGAACATATCCTTAGTTCTTCTCAGATAGTTAAGGATATTCTTAACAGCATTCCAATTCTGTTCTCCTGGATCTTCTTGATATCTACCTACCATGCTCAGTGCATAGGCAACATCAAGCCTGGTACATAACATGGCATACATGATAGATCCTATAGCCGAAGCGTATGGGTTCTTAATCATTCTATCTTTCTCTTATGGTGTCTGAGGACACATTTTCTTAGAAAGATGCAGGCCATGTGACACTAGAACTAATCCCCTACTAGTGTATTCCATACTAAATCTCTTTAGTATCTGGCCAACGTTTGTACCCAGAATTAGTCCAAGAAGCCTCTTGGATCTATCACGAATGATCTTGATCCCTAGAATGTAGGCTGATTCTCCTAAGTCCTTCATGGAGAAACAATTGTTCAACCAGTCCTTAATTGACTGTAAGACTGGTACATCGTTTCCAATAAGCAATATGACATACACAAATACTACTAGGATAACGATCGTATTCCCATTAAACCACTTATAAACATATGGCTCACATTTGTTCTTAATGGACAAAAATTCCTATATGGCTTCATCAAATTGAATGTTCCATGACCTGGATGCTTGTTTTAATCCATAAATGGATTTTTGCAACTTGCAAACCCCTTTTCCTTCACCTGGTGTCACAAACTCTTCTGGTTGTGTCATATAGACATCTTTCTGAAGGTTCCCGTTAAGGAATGTTGTTTTGACGTCCATCTGCCAAACCTCATGGTCATGGCAAGATGCTATGGAATGTATGATTCTTATGTATTTAAACATGGCAACTAGCGAGAAGGTTTCATCATAGTCAGTTCCTTGACGATGTCTGAACCCTTTAGCCACTAGCCTTTCTTTTTAGGTTCTAACTTGACCTTCCATGTCCAGTTTTATCTTGAATACCCATTTGCATCCAACTGGTTTTACATCAACAGGCTCATCGACCAGAACCCAGACTTGGTTCTAAAACATGGAATCCATCTCAGAATTCATAGTTTCTAGCCATCTTGTAGCTTCTGAGCTTTCTACTGCTTCCTTGTAAGATAGTGGTTCATCATTGTCCAACAATAATGATTCACCATCCTCGGTGACTAGGAAACCAAATATCTATGGTTCCCTTACCTCTCTTGAGCTCCTACGTAGTACTTGTGTTTCTGGAACCTCTTCCACGGGGACATGTGGAACTTCTTCCTATACCAACTCTTGTGTATCTTAAGGATCATCTTTGTCAAAGTCAATCTTGCTCCCAATATCCTTCTTGAGGATGTGCTCCCTCTCATGAAAGACGGCTTGTCTAGCGAAAATCACATTCTTGTCTGAAGGGTTATATAGGTAATATCCTTTTGTTTCCTTGGGATATCATATAAAGATACACCACATGCCCCAGGGTTCTATTTTGTTTCCTAAGGAGGCCTTAACAAATGCCTTGCATCCCCATACATGTTTTTGTGACAAAATGGGTTTCTTTTCATTCCATAGCTCGATGGGAATTCCATTTTCCACCTTAGTTGGTACTAGGTTTAATGTGTATGCCGCAGTTTGTAATGTATATCCCCAAAAAGATAATGGAAGATCCACATGGCTCATCATCGACCTCACCATGTCCAAAAAGTTGTGGTTCCTCCTTTCATTAACACCATTACACTGTGGTTTATAAGGAGGAGTGAGCTGAGATAGAATCCCAGACTCTCGTAGAAGATCGATGAACTCATGGTCCAGATATTCTCCACCTCAATCTAATCTAAGCTTCTTTATCTTCTTACCAAGCTGATTCTCTACTTCATTCTTGAATTCCTTAAATTTCTCTAAGGCCTATGACTTATACATCATTAAGTATAACTGGCCATATCTACTCAAATCATCAGTAAATGTAATGAAGTAAGAATATCCACCTCTATCTTTTACTGGAAACAGTCCACACACATTTGTGTGTACCAATCCTAGAAGCTCTATGGCCCTTTCACCCTATCCACCAAAAGGCGGCTTGGTCTTTTTTCATTGTAAACAAGCATGACATCTATCTAGTGGTTTTAGCTAAATAGAGTCTAAATGGACATCTTGGAAGAGCTTTGTCAAGCGCTTCTCGTTCACAAGACCGAGACGGTGATGTCATAATTGTGTGATGTATGAGTCATGTGAGTTTGTTTCATTATCGATTTCCAACACTTGGTTTTCATAATTTAATACATAAAAACCATTATTTAAATGTTCCATACCATAACATATGTTGTTCTTATAAAAGAGGCAACCCTTATTTCCAAAAATGGAAATAAATCCATCCATATCAAAACAAGATACAAAAATTATGTTCTTGGTAACACTAGGCACATAATAACAGTTATGTAAAACCAAAATCATTCCAGTCAGCAATGAGAGGTGGTAATCACCAATAGCCAATGCAGCCAGCCTTGCGCCATTGGCAGCTCGACGATCCACCCCTCTTCTGGAAATCTATTGAAATCTTCTTGGTTCCTTCATTTAAATATAGATGTGAGCCCCACAAGCTATATCCAATACCCAATGTGTAGAAATGGAAAGATTACACTTGATAACGAATGCACCTTTAACGACCCCTTGATTCTAGGTGCAGTTCCTCTTCCAGTGGCCCTGCTTGGCACATGAAAAACACACCACCTCCCATTCTTTGCCCTGCCTCTATATCTTCCCCTTTGTGGAGGGACAGTGCTCGGGGGCTTGAGACTGTTTATAAGTCTTTGGACCCTTTTCCTTGTCCTTCCTTTTCATGTTCACCATATGGACTGCATGTTTTCACACCCCATGTCCTTGTCTACCTGGCGAATCATGGTCAGAAGCTCCGATAGACTCTTCTCATTGCCTCTTATGTTATAATTGACAATGAAGCTAGATAAGGTCTTGGGCAGTGATGATAGGATGGGATCTGTAGGCAACTCAACTGGGAATTTAATCCTTAAGATATCTAGGCATTCAATGTAGCCAATATGCTTGACTACATAAGGCCAAGCTAGCGTAGACTCTCCAAGCATAGTTTTAATCAAATCATTGGAGATATCATTTCTCTCCTGTATTGCCTTCTCTTGGTAGAGATCCTTAAGGTGAGACATCATGCTATACATGTTCATATTTTTATGTTACTTCAAGAGCTCATTGGACATGGCCGATAGCATGAAACACTGGACATCTGTGGCATCATCCATGTGTTTCATATAGAGATATAATTCTTCATCACTGGCCTCTTTTCTAGGCGTAACTAGAATAGGCTCTTCTAGCACATACAATTTCCCTTTGTGGCGAAGGATGACACGTAAAATCCTCTCCCACTCTTGGAAATTGGTGCCAGTGAGAAGGTTTTCCTTCTCGAGTATGGTTCAGAATGATATGTTTGAAGTCATTTTATTGACATTTGGACAAATTAATATGAGAAAAGGTTTAATAATTTATTCCAAAACTGAGACAAATAAATAAATTAATACTTATTAGTCTCCCACTATTTTATCGAAATCCAATAGCCCTCACCATTGACTTTGGAATATTTTGTTCAATGAATATTCTAGTGTCAACAATCCGTATTTCCCTTTGAATTAACCCAACTAGGATTGGTCAAGCTACTTGAAGGGTTCTAGGTAGGAATTCCAAATGTCAAGTACATTAACTCGTAGCTCCTTGATCCGCTGAGTGGACTCGCCAATCCTAAAATCCTTTTATTTTGGATATCCTCAACCTTTGACTCATGGCCACACCAGGTCCTACTATGGCAGTCATCCACTGATGCGAACCAAGTTAAGTCATCTCTAAACTTTGAATTAGAATTCCCTGATAATTAAAAGCACCCCAACTAGGGTTGGTCAAGCACTTTGAACTATGGTTCGATTCTAACTAAGATTACGGAAGGCTATACCGACTTAATATTTCTTTGAGAGATTTTATTCTTATACATAAATTTCCAATTTATTATGTTTGATTACATGCTTGTTAATATTAATTGGGATATACTTAAGTGATTAACCATTTCTATGATAATATTTACGCATAAGCCGATATTATTTTTGTTCCATCTTGCATGCTTCTTTAATTCATTAACTGTGTGATCGTGACAACACAACCACAGTAAATAAACCATGAAACTGAAAAAAATAGAATAAGTGGTATGATCATGATCTTGTTCTATTGGTTAGTTTATCTAATGGTTGATAAACTAACCCAAGACCTGGGTTAGAAACACCTTGAACCTTGTGGGTTCGTGTTTATAGCTTTCCACCTATCCATCATTGTATCTCCTTGGATTGGTTTCACCTTGGCTCCTGACATGAGCTGCCTCCACTAGCTTGGGAGCTCCATCCATTACATTTTCATTTATCTCACATGCGGGTGAGGGTTAAAAAGTGGTTTTTACATGAAAGAATCCTTGGCTGTGCAGGCCCTACAAATTAATGATGAGATGGCTCATATGGCAAAAAATTAAATTTAAATAAATTAATTAAAAGAAACCATTCACATACAAAGGTCTCGGTCTAGCTAATGATCATCCATAAATGAAATGATATTTATTCATAAATAAAACTAACATTCAATTCTTTAATCGTTCTTGGTTAAGATAAATCACACTCGAATTAATTAATTATATTTAATTATTCAGTCCTTTTATCTTAAACCCTTTTCTGGATTTCCTTGAGATTATCATCCATAATAATTTTAAATAAATAAATTCATTTAAACTCATCCTTGTAGGTAACTTATACCTTGGAGGAAACCCGGTGAATTCTTTTTCATTGCGTAATTTGAATGAGTACATGACATGTAGTTCCGACTACAAGGCGTGTACTTTTGTTCACCGTCCATTTGAAGTACATGCCCGGGAAAATGGCGTGTTAATGTACTTCATAAATTTTCGAAGAACACGGTGTGTTCAGTGGGACACACACTGTGTAGTTTCCGCGTTACACGGTTTCTAGCAGGGAAGGCCGTGTACGTGGTACATGGTCCAACCCTAACCCTATGGGACTACACGCCATGTTCTTTGGATCACACACGTGTGTAATCCGGAAACTGTGTTTCACCTGTTCCTAGTCAACACACGGTGTCATTAATGACATAGATAGGATCCAATACATGGCCTGATTTATTGGATCAGTCCGATGCAAGAATCTAGACTACATAGTGTGTACGTCTGGATACAAGCCGTGTATTCTAGTGTTGTATGGCTAGAAACGTTTGGCTTCTCAGTATGAGCCACTCTATTTTATTTGAATCAAAATTAAAAGAAAAAATTGTTTCTATGAGGTGAATGAGAAACGATGGAGGAGGAACAGATCTCGAGATTCATATTTCCAGAACGATTAAACTTGAATTGAAACAACTAAATTATTAAATGCGTAAAATATCAATGAAAAAATAAATAATTATAATCAATGATATGACCGCTCTGATACCACTTGTAGGTTCCGGGTGCAGTGGAAGCACGTTAGTGGGTTTGCCCAACTTTAATTTTAGCATTAAACAACATTCAAACTGAGATCTCACAGGATATAAAATGATGGATCTTCATAATAGAAGAAAGAACGAAAAACATAAGAGGGAATCCCAGAACCATAGATATAGGATCATCATATGTTGGTTATAATTAATTTAATTAATTCACAAGAATTACCTTGGTGGAATTCTTTCTTCATTGATGTCTCCAGTCACAATCCTATGATCCGTCATTTCATCGTATAATCCAAGTGTAGGATTCCTCTAGCGTTGATCCACATGTGTTCCATGTATCTACGAACATCCCTGAAGGGATCTCCGGGTGCTAGCGTGGAAGAACCTTTACTTGCGATGTCCGCCTTCGATCGCCTTGGTCTCTCGGTCTTGAGAGGGTTCTTAGAGGAAGGAGTTATTTCGGCCTTGAAAGAATTCTCCAGAGTTGTTGTGCACAACGATCCTCTTCTAAAAAAGTATTGGGGTTGTGAGGGTATTTATAATCGGTTTTGATGTTATAGAGTTATGATAATAAATAAACGTGTTATGCATTTTATTTATTTCATTAACTCTTATTGAAAACCCCCTTGTCGAATTATTAAGTCCATGACATGCACCCACGCCGATTATAATAAATATCATTTAATAAAACAATATTATATCCTCAAAATCTTGACAAGAAAAACTACATGGTGTGTAATCATTAATATACGACGTGTACTCGTTTTCTATAAAATTACACGACGTGTATATTTAATATACACGATGTCTACTTTTATTTTCCACTTTCCTTTATTTCCTCCACCATATTTATTAGACCTTGAGTAATGGCTATTTATTTCTTAAATAAATATAACTACCTCACTCGCTAATAAATATTATTTCATCCACAATATATTCTCTCAAATAACTAGTGTGGAAATAAATACGATCAGACATCCTTAAATAATTATTAAACCAAATTCGGGAATAATCTTTATTTAACTTGTTAAATTAATATTTAACTGAGATACATGGACACACTTAGTGTGTGACCCACTAGGCCTCTTTCTCAGTGGCATTAGGTGGAGCCTGCCTAAAGTTCATGGTTAGCATCTACAAACACCCCATGGCACACATATAGAAAGACGTTAAAGCCGAAATGATGTTTCACCTCATATGAATGCTTACCGTGTAATATAATCCATTTTTCACGATATCTCGAATCAAGTGGGTTGCATGTTAGTGTCATCAACCCACGTGATTGATTATTCATTCTTTGACTTCCCGTAATCGAACTTTCTCATACCTTACCATGACCATGAATTTATTTAGGCTATATAAATTCAATCAAAGGGCCTCAAATATCTACTTCCGTTATGGAACAGAAGGGAAAAATCCTTTCACGCATTATCTATTAATGCAGTATTACTCCTAACGCACCCAACATATCATGCATCACTACGAATAGTGTGTCATCATAGTTTTCATCAATACATCTAAGTGCATGAGTTGTAATACCCATTAATAATATTATTAATGTCTATGGATCAATACGCACATCCGTAGATAAAACATCCAATGACACTATGAAATGTGGATTTCTTACTGGCGGGTCTCGTTCTCATAATATCCTCCTAGATATTACCAAGGGTGCACACCATGAGATGATGCCTCAATGTTTTATAATTCCTCACCCCAAATAGACTTTATTATTTGTGTCCCACAAATAATATCATCCGTCCATAGAACATATATTCAAGAACAGTGTTATGGAACTTCCAGGTTCTCATCATAGCAGGGATCCGCTATGAACCTTTAATGAAACAGTTATCCTTAGGACATTATTACATGAATTATTATGAAGAAGAACAATCAATATGTGATAAGGTTTTTATTAATGAATAAAGTAAAAAGTAGTTGGTTCTATGCCACCAACTCCAACATAAACACAGTGGGAGATTATGAAGATTTTTATGATCCATTTTTTATGTATAAAAGTTTCCAAATACACTAATACTATATGGTTATTGTATATATAGTAATGATTTGTAATTAATATTCATATAATAAGATAAAATACATAAGAATGTAATATTTGGGTCTCCTTGTAATGGATTCTAACCCTCAGACCATATATAACTGAAAGTATGGTTTTTCCTCATCTATCAATGATGATCCACAAAAAGATATAAATTTTCATGAAACTAAAGAGTCCAAGTCTCAATCCTATATCACTCATTACCTCTCAGATTTCAAAAAACTATATTTTTTACAAGAACATAACATAAACCCCAGCACAACAAAAAATATATACTAGGGTTTCATAAATTATGACCAATATTCCCTTTGTCTAAAAATTGTGAATTAATTTTTGAAGTTATGTAAACACTCGTCCTCTTAGTGAATGTTTATAAAATATCAAAGGACCCAACTGTATCATGGATCTTTTCCATAATCAGCCTCTATGAATTTTATCCATGATAGATATACACCCCCATATTACCAACAATTCCATCTTAACTCATGCATTTTTGAGACATAACTCATTATAACAAAGAATACATAACTAATTAAGTGACCATGAAAACCATTACTTTCAAAAAAAACTATAATGAAGCAATAGTTTTCCCTTTGTTACTAAGGAACTTGTTGTAACTACAAAATTAATTGTTCTTCATACATCGTTCAAAAATAACAAAACTACCCATGACAGACACATCTTTAGTCATAATAACAAGTATACCTCACATTATGTAATATAATATCATATTTTCCACCATGTAATCTGAAATAAAACCATCTAATTCATTATATACCCTATAAAAACACAATATTAGTGTCTACATAATTATCGCCTCTTTACATTCCCTCTAACCACATAGAGATTCATGTATCCATAACTCTTGGATCACTTTCCCCTATAACTAGGAATGTAATATGAATAATATTAACACAAAAATATAATAATACATTTATTAGAATTATCCTTGATTACAATCTATGAAATGCCAAGACACCCCATTAGTCGTTCTCCACAATATTTTGGTTGTCGAACCGACCATGAAATATTCTTCCTATCCAAAACCATATCTCCGGTATACATTACCAATATAAAAAAAATAATGGAATTTCCTTCTCATGTCTTTCCATTTTGAATATAATAACAAAATAAATATGTTACTCCATTAACTAGGCTCAAAAAATTATCACAATTTATTTCATTTAATTATTTACCTAAAAATATGTAGATTTTGGAGACATTTAAAAACTTATAATTGATATTTTATTTAATAAAAAAATTATTCAACGATATTATCCACCAAAACATTAATTTTATACATTAATAGATTGTTTTTAATAATTCACTTTCAAATAGTATTTTTAATTCATAGGTATTCATAAACATGAAATATAATCCTCTATGCTAATTGTGATGCATGTATGCATGATTCTTTCTACCATCATATAATATAAAAATTAATCATAAAAACATGCAAAAATTATATAATAATAGATCAAATATAATAGAAAAACCACATTAAACAATAACCCTGAAAACATGGGAGTTGAATGGAAATGTATTTATTAAGCACAAGTTCAGTGTCTATGAAATGTTTTTACTTTTCTAATCTCTATCTACCATATTACAAAATAAAAAATCAAAATATAAATATTCAATTTACACATAATATAATTCCGAAAAAATAGTACTCAAATAGTGACCTTGCCAATGATGTTATTTGACTTCAGGTGAACCTCCCTATATTCCATAAGTTTTCGGTGTAACGAACCATAATTTTTGGAAATAAATTTTCCTTCAATATATATGTGTGTTTGTCATATGTGGTAATATAGTATAATATAAAACAAATTCACAATATAATGACAATCAAAAAATGTTATAATTACATTTTATGAGTCAATATATCCATAATAATTTAATGTATCTTGAATGGACATTAAACACATAAAAATAAAATAATTATAATGGGAAAACATTGATCATTATGGTACCTTAGAAATATAAAACTTATAATCCAAACAAAGAAAATGATAGTAATAATTAGTTATCAAGTTGAAATATTTAAAAATAATGAATATATAACCATATAATGAATTATAGTGAATTATAAAGTATATAAATAGGAGGAATTTTTAAAAATTAGAAAACCAATCTGACAATTACGAATAGTAATACAATGATTAGAAATAGTATTTTGACGATGAGAAGAGTAACTTCTCCAATGGAATTTTAAGATGATTATTGAGTATCTTATGAAATAAAAATACAAGAGAATTATATCAAAGAAAAATTCAATAAAACTATTAAATATGATAAATTAAATATTTGACAACGGAAAGCATATATATACATTTTGTAAAACGTATAAGATTTATTTTTATTAAAATAAATTATAATGATTAGTTTTATATTTTATAATATTTTTTTTATAATTTATTAATTTTTAGGACTAATAGGGGCCTATATACCCTGAGAGGGGGGGTGAATCAGGGTATGGATATTATTTTTCAATGTTCTTCCTGCCCCACTGGATCTTGAACTCTTTGTTACAAGAGTCACTTTGTTTGCACTTGTGTGTATGTTATGATCACTTACTTTCTTCTTTATCTGATGATGATGCTTTAAATGCAATGCAGGAAAATTAACAGGCAGACGTAGAGATTTTTACTTGGTTCACCCTCACTGGGCTACGTCCAAGGAGCATACGCCGACAGGTTGTCGGTCATACCAAATTCCACTAATCTTCACTAGATGTGGATACAATGTTCGGGCTCACTTCTATGCCCAGGCTCACTGCCTATACAATGTTTAGGGTCAGCTCACTGCTTTCCCAAGGGTCACTCCCTGTTTCTCTCTCTCTGGCTCACTGCCGGTGGAGAGGATCACCTTCTTCCTCTTCCTAAGCTCACTGCTCTGTGAAGGGATTCACTGACAGTTCATAGACCTGTAGGTCTCTTCATTTGCATTATGTAATGCATCCTTAACTGTAGATAGATTCTCTGTTAATGTCCATCTTTCATCCATTGATTAATATCCCTTTACCCCTAAACCACTGGGAAATTCACTTTGGAAACACCTTCGCAAACCACCCTACTTTGCAAGGCTTCCAATTTTGCGAAGCTCAAACAAGCCTTCGCGAAGCTCCTGCCTTTTCACGAAGCTATCTTGCGAAGCTTCCTGCCTTTTCATGAATCTCTCTTGTGAATCTCTTTCGTGAAGAACTCCGCGAAGCTCAACTCGTTGCAAAGAAACTTCTCTCGTGAAGTTCACTGAGCCAACGCGGAGCACACAACTTTCGCGGAGCTACAATAGCCGCCGAGAAGCTCCTCTTTTGTGAAGCTCACTGGATCTGCGAACTACCTTCGCAAAACGAGAGAAAATGATCTTCTCTAAAAAATCTCTCTACTTCTCTCAAAGGGGTCAGCCTCTATTTATAGGCGATTCCACCGACCCTCGTCCCTTCCACGTGAAGTCAATGCCAAGTCATCTCAAATCACGAAGCTCCAAAGTTTCAGCCGGAATTCTGTCCAAATCGTGAAGCACCACGTCTATTTTCCGTTCACGGAGCCTGACATAGTCGCGAAGAATCACCATCAACATACCTTCGTGCCTTCTCCACAAATCTCCCTATCAAATCCCTTCACTATCGTGATGCACTTTAGTCTCTGCCGTTCACGAAACTTTACATAATCATGAAGACTCACCACCTCCATTCTTCTGGTCTTCGCGATTTCCAATCCATACATCATTTCCTTTGTCATAGTTCTATTTCAACAAGGAATGTCAACAACTTCTCGAGAACTCGACAATTCGTCATGGAAACCTGCTTTGTCAACAAACACAATAAACCCAAAAATACTTCAATGTTACCTTGAGGGATTTTTGCCCAACAATCTCCCCCTTTGGGTTTGTTGACAACTCTTCACAACTCTGCTCAGAATGATTTTCTGCACTTTGATACATCACTGAGTCTTCTTCCAGTTGCTACCACCATTCGCCTCTTGTGATTTTGATCGCATTCAAGGATTCACTTAACACGTACTCTAAGCCCACATGATAAATGCTCTGCGTGAGAAACAAGAGTAGTATGAAAAGTTCATCAATGAATCACTTCATGTCAAACACCAATTGTCGATTCCAACATGATACCAATTCTTAAATTGATACCAATTGTTGAACCACACTGATCCCAATTGATGATAGCTGGAAACCTTTTCTCCCCTTTCCAACACCACTGTTCCTCTTTTATCATGATCCTCAGCTGTCGTGATATCTATTCTTTGATCAATCACTTCTAGCATCGTCAGATTTGAAAATCTCCCCCTTTCTTCTTGCACTCCCCCTATCTGGCTGCTCCACCTGTCAGCTTCTCCCCATATCATTCATGATTTGTCAAATCTCCACATTGTCTCCCCCTTGCACGGTCACTATTTTCTCCCCCTTTGTCAACGAACCCAAAGGTCATGCCTTTTTAGTCTGTAACATAGTAGAGAACACATATCAGTATATTAGGGAAAAACACATCATACCTCGGGGAGAGGGGGGGATCCCACATCCACACTTTGTCAAGTGCGGGGAGTCGACTAAACTCCCAGATCCAGTCGATGCCTCTCAAAAGATTCCTTGGGTAAGGCCTTTTTCAGAATGTCTGCAACCTGTAGATCTGTAGGCACATACTCCAACTTCACAATCCCTTGCTCCACTTTCTCTTTCATAAAATGATATCTGATCTCAATGTGCTTTGTCCTTGAGTGATGGACGGGATTTTTGCTGAGATTTATATCACTTGAGTTATCGCACTGGATTCTGATCGGAGACTTGACTTCAACTCCCATATCTTCAAGATGTGGTTTCATCCATAAAAAATGTGTTCATGCTTGAGTGGCCGCAATATACTCAGCTTCCATGGTTCTCAATGAAATGCAATATTGCTTCTTTCTTAGCCATGAAATACACAGTCCACCAAGATAGAATGCACCTCCTAACATTGATTTTTTGTTATCTGCTGAACCGGCCCAATCTACATCATCATTTGATGATTTCAGCCGGGTAGAAACCAGAGACTTCTTCTCCTTGGAATCTTCAATTCCAAATCTCATTTCGAAACCTCCTTGGCATAATTGGATTGAGAAATGAATGGGTAATTCCTGCCTTGTGTAACCTGTAAACCAAGCTTCTTCAAATACTGATATAGCCTTCATTACCATGATCTTGCTGCTTGTTTCAGCCCATATAATGCCTTCTTCAGCCTACAAACTTTGTTCTCATCCTCATGAATGAGAAAACCATATGGATGCTCAATGTACACCTCTTCTTCCAGAAACCCACTTAGAAATGCAGTCTTTACATCCATTTGGAACTCTTTGAAATTTATTTGCACTGCAATGTCTAGGAATAATATGATTGTCTCCTACCTTGCAATTGGTGAAAATGTCTCATCACCATCTATTCCCCATATCTGGGAGTCTCCTTTGCACATCAGTCGTGCTTTGTTCCGAATCACTGTGTAATATTCATTCATCTTGTCTTAATAGACCCATTTAGTCCTGATGACGTTTTTATCTGCTGGCCTCAAAACAATCTCACACATCTGGTTCTTCGCAATCTGATCATGCATTTTATTCATTGCATGAACCCAGTTTTCAATGTCAGCTACATCAGTAAATAATTTTAGCTCTACATGAGGTAGGAAAGATGTATGTTGCAGTGAATTCATTATTCTTGTTTGAACAGGAGCTGCCTGATCACCAATGATATTCTATCTATCAATTTCAGCTCAGCTCTTTGGCTTCCGTGTAGGCACAAACTAGACACTTTCATGTTCATCATCAGTGTCTTCTTCTGATTCAGCATAAGCCACTTCTGCTCTCCCTGTGTTTCTTTCTTCCTTAACACTTTTTTCAGGAAGTTGTTCACTGACTCATTTTTCAGTGTCTTCATTTCTTTCTGCTACTTTTCTCAGATTTTTGTTGAGACACCTTTGATTTTCTCTTGCAGCTTATTGGTTTCTTGAAAACAGTCAGCTGATACCATATTGTGAGTGCAAATAGATAAGCATGAAATGCATTGTTATTGCTGCTTCTCCATGTGTTTCTTTCATCCCTCAATAGGAAACACCTGATCTGAGTCATCCAATTATTGCATTGATGGCTCTTGAATCTGGTTTGGATATAGAATTCTACCCCTGTGTTACACAACACTTCTATCTGTTAGGCCCAACGGTAGAGACCCATAACCATTCTTCTCCACATGCACCATTTATACTAATCTAGCACTCAGTGTCGAGCCATTAACCAAATCTCTAAGCCTACTGAGTTGGAACTCGGTGTAAGAAACAAGAGATGAAGCTAATAACAAAATCACTTCTAATTGTGCTCAGTTTCTTCCTTTCATTTTCAATTCTTCTACCTGATTTGAATCAATTGAAACTGTAGAGCATATCACATCGACACTTCACATCCTTAGATTCCACTTCCCCTTGGATCGTATCTCCCTAGAACCTGAAACACATGAATCATCAGTTAATAGCATTTATATACATAGGGAGAGGGGGTTGATTCTTGAATCCTCAAGAAGAGGATAGTGGTTGATCCTGATGGGTCAACCCTTTGATTCTTTCATAGAGCGCATCACATTTCTTTCGTGCTTCTTCTAGCTGCCTGGCCAACTTCAACTGCTCTGGCCATATGACTAAGCATTCATTACTTGCATGTTGAGTCTTTTTCTAATATGAAGGTTCTGTAGGCCTGGCCTTTCTCACCATTTGGAGTTTAAACCCACTAGTACACATTTCCATCTTTGATGTTCCGCTAAAATTCCATTTTTCTTGATTATATCTCTGAGCAGGAATCTCATTTCTTTCCATCATCCCTTTCTTCTTCCACCATTGCAAGGGTCTTCCTCTTTTCTCCACTGCTTTTTGTGTTACATGACTTGCAAAATTTTAAATCCATTCTTTGTTTATCTTCCTTTTTTCAGATTTATGAGTCGCCAACCTATTTTTCATTAGTGGTGGGTCCTCCACTGAATGTGCTTTCTCCTTACTCACAGCTATAGAGTTTCCTCCCTTTTTCTTCCAGATTTGGCCATGTTCTTTCTTAAAGAGAGGTTGTGAGTGTGACAGAGGAGGTGACTGATGCACCTTTCGTTCATCTCCATGTTATTCCCCTGAGCCTCTAAGCATATTTTCTAATTTACCACCTTGTCTTCTAGTGTAAGATTTCTCATTATACACTACTAGAGTCGGGAATCTCCTTTCACGTTCCTTTTTCCTTCCCTGCATTCTTCGTGATACACTGTCTGGAAAAATGCCCATGATCAGAACATATGAAACATCTTCCATCAGAGACATACCTCATTTCATCATTTCTATGTTGAGATGTTGATGTAGCATGAGTTATTCCTCTGAGATTGAACTCCTGAGATTCCTGACACATACTCATGGTGTGTCCCATTCTTCCATAGTAATAGCATCTAACAAATGCTTTCCTTTGAGAGACTATTCTTTCTGATTTCTCATGATGCTTCATCGTATTCTTAGATTTTGTACATTTTCTGTTTTCACAATATGAATTGTATTCCTGAGCCTCTGGAAAAAAGCTTGATGTGTGGCCGTGAATCCCACAGAAATAGAACATGTCGTCACTTCCTTTTGTAACTGACCTCATAGGCCTATCTCCAGCACCTACAGGTTTTTCTCCACTCCTAGAACTGTTCACGGCTCTCTTCTTCTCATGCATGGGAGGTGATTCATCAAATCCAATACCAGACTTTCCGAAACTTTCTGGTCTTTGAGCTGAGAAAATATTCTGTTTTTTCTCTTTAGAAATAGCATATCTATTCTTCATTTTATCATCACTTGTTGAAGGATGATCAAATAGTAAATGCAAGGCATCCTTCATTTTAGAATTTCCTCTATCATTGGAACACTCTAATTCCTTCTTAACTGATTCTATCTCTTCTTACAAATTTTGAATCTCTGCCTCCCTAGATTCAAGTTGTACATCAAGTTCTCTCTTGAGAAGCTTCCCTCTACTCATATCATCTTCCAATTCACGTGTCAACTTTTCCACCATTGCACATTGCTTCTCTACTTTAAATTTTTCCTCATAAACAGATTTAGAGACAGATTCATTCTCTTTTTGTAGGATTCGATTCTTCTAAACATCTTCATACAACTGTGCTACTAGATCATCATTTCTATCTTTCAGATTCTAAACATTATCTGACTTTCGATTCTCTTCATAATCATCAGCCTTTTGTATTCCTTTCTTTTTAGCCAGCTTTTGTAGTTACTCACCTTGAGAATCATTCTTCTCCTTTAGGTCATTTGCCACATCAATAAGCCTTTGATTTAAGCCTCATAGCTTGTTGACCTCAATATCTAATACCTTGATCCAGATATCTTTATATTTGGCTTCTTCGGTGTTTCCAACGTCACTTGGAATATTAGGTTCTTCAATCTTAAGCTTATACTCACCAACTGATTCTGAGTTCTTTGGTGCTGATAACTTGAGTTTCTTAATTTTATCCATCAACTCATACTTCTCTTCTTCCTGCTGCTGCATATAAAGTTTGGCATCACGAACAACATTGTTAGCTTTCTTGGTTTTGGCTCTCCAAACATCTATCTCTTCCAGAGCAGCCTCTAACTCAGCTCACATATCTATTCTTCCTTCAATTTCTTCTTCTGTTTCAATATCACTCAGATGATCATGTACTTCACTCATTCCAACATCATAATTGAGTGAATCAATATTTTCCCTATCAGATTCATCCAGACCATCCTTTAGTAAGCTGTTTGATTATTTTAGTTGAATCACACTTTTTCCGAAAACACTTCCACACTGAGGGAATTTACCTGACTTCTGATTCTTCTTTGATTCTTTTCCTTTTCCCATAGAAGATTGACAGATAAGAGAAAAATGTATCTTCAACCACACAGATCGACTACAACAAGTCGAAGAAAACAAATCTGATAAAAGAAACCTATCCCTCTGATACCAATTGTTAGGACCAATAGGGGCCTATATACCCTGAGAGGGGGGGGGGTGAATCAGGGTATGGATATTCTTTTTCAAAGTTCTTCCTGCCCCACTGGATCTTGACCTCTTTGTTACAAGGGTCACATTGTTTGCACTTGTGTGTATGTTATGGTCACTTAATTTCTTCTTTATCTGATGATGATGCTTTAAATGCAATGCAGGCAAATTAATAGGCAGACGTGAAGATTTTTACTTGGTTCACCCTCATTGGGCTACGTCTAAGGAGAATACGCTGAAAGGTTTCCGGTCATACCAAATTAAACTAATCTTCACTAGATGTGGATACAAAGTTTGGGCTAGATCCCTTCTATGTCCAGGCTCAATACCTTTATAATGTTTAGGGTCATCTCACTGCTTTCCCAAGGGTCACTCCCTGTTTCTCTCTCTCTGGCTCACTACCGGTGGAGAGGATCACCTTCTTCCTCTTCCTAAGCTCACTACTCTGTGAAGGGATTCACTCACAGTTTATAGAACTGTAGGTCTCTTTATTTTCATAAATTAATGCATCCTTAACTGTAGATAGATTCTCTGTTAAAGTCCAACTTTCAAGCACTGATGAATATCCCTTTACCCCTGAACCACTGGGCAATTCACTTTGGAAACACCTTCTCAAAGAACCCTACTTTGCAAGGCTTCCAATTTCGCGAAGCTCCTGCCTTTTCGCGAAGCTCTCTCTCGAAGCTTCCTGCCTTTTCGCAAAGCTCTCTCGTGAAGCTCTCTCGTGAAGAACTCCTGCGAAGCTCAACTCGTTGAAAAGAAACTTCTCTCGCGAAGCTCCCTGATCCAACATAGAGCACACAACTTTCACGGAGCTACAATAGCCACCGCGAAGCTCTTCTTTCGCGAAGCACACTGGCTCTGCGAACTACCTTCGCAAAACGAGAGCAAATGATCTTCTCTGAAAAATCTCTCTACTTCTCTCGAAGGGGTCGACCTCTATTTATAGGCGATTCCACCGACCCTCGTCCCTTCCACGTGAAGTCAACGCCACGTCATCTCAAATCGTGAAGCTCCAAAGTTTCAGCCGGAATTCTGTCCAAATCGCGAAGCACCACGGCAATTTTCCGTTTGTGGAGATTGACGTAGTCGCGAAGAATCACTGTCAACATACCTTCACGCCTTCGCCGCAAAGCTCCCTCAAAAATCCCTTCACTGCCATGATGCACTTCAGTCTCTGTTGTTCGCGAAGCTTGACGTAATCGCGAAGACTCACCGCCTCCATTCTTCTGGTCTTCGCGATTTCCAATCCATACATCCCATCTTCGAGAAACTCATGCCTTTGACATATTACATTATGATCTTCATGGAAATCCTATTTTCGCGATGCTCACCAAATTCCAAATTTTGGACCCCAAAAATTTGGCAAACACTAGGAAATGGCGCCACCTTGTACTTCTCTTTTGTACCGCCTCCAGATCGTCCTTTCCTTTGTCATAGTTCTTTGTCAACACGGAATGTCAACAACTTCTCGGGAACTCGACAATTCTCCATGGAAACCTTCTTTGTCAACAAACACAATCAACCCAAAAATACTTCAATGTTACCTTGAGATATTTTTGCCCCACATTAATAAAACCATATTTATTTTAATATAAATTGTAATAAAGTTTTATAAAATTATAAGTAAATTTTTAAGGGTTGGAAATTTTGATTAGTCATACAAATAGGTATTTCAAAATAAATATGGATTATATTTTTAAAAATTAACTTATTATATTTATAAATATATTTATTAAAATTGATTTCAATATTAGAATAAACTAGTGGAAATTATCCTAGGGTGGTTTAATATTATTTTATAGATAATTTTTCATTTTTTGGTCAATGGTTAAACTCAGTAAAATTCTATATTTTACATTATAAGATATATTCAAAATTAATTACATATGGGATGATATAAGAAATTTCAAGCTTCTCCTCCCATTAATTATAATATGAAATCATCTCCCATTTTTTGGTGGGTTCACCACCTCCCTGGATGATGTGATTCATTTTTTATCATCACCTTCATCAATAGGTTATAATAATACATTTATGGTAAAATATTATTTGAATAAGAAATTTTTTTTATTTCAATATTCTATCAATCCTAAATAAAAAATATTATCAATTAAGTTCATCAGGGTCGGAAAAACATTTTAATGGAAAAATAATTAACCATTATTATTTTTAGTCCTTCAACAATAATTATTAATGAAGGAAATTATATATTTTTAACCAATATAACTTATATGAAAACAATAACGTTATACCATCAAACATATTTAGTAATGACCAAATTTAATATGAATAGATACCATTAATTAAATACTGAAGCTGTCTTGGAACTGTGAATGGAATTCCCATAGGATAATTAGAATAAAAATAATATATTGATAAAATGATTGAAAAAAACATAATATAATAATAATAAATTAAAAATATCTAAAAATGTTTCTGCATGAATTTAGTAAATTTAGTTTTATAATTTAGGTGGTTAGATAATCATATCGATTGAGTCAATACCTTAGGTAATCCAACTTCTTAAACCACCCCTCATTATTTTTTCATAGGATTTCTATCCCTACCTCACCTTCTTAATAAATACTTCATCTTCAGTAATTATAACTTATATATATATATGATTTTTTTCATATATATACCAAGATTATTTTCCTGTCCATTACTTGGGATATATATTGTTTTTATATTCCCTTCATTTTATTTTTATGAAAAAACAATATTTTATTGGAGATTTTATATTCCTTCATTCTATCATATGTGAAATTATTTTGAATTATTTTTTGTCTCATGATATCTGAAAATAATAACTATTTTACTAAATTCCAATTACTTTTATGAATTTTTTTCAATTCTCTTTATGCTTTTATTGAAAACCCAATGTACTTGTTTTCTATAATGGTACTCCACCCATTTCATAATAACCATGTTTAATTGGTTCATTTCCATGACTACCTCTCCACTCATTTCTTATAAATTTTCATTACTTGAAACCTAAATTTTAGAATAATAAATATTTATTCAATTATTAATTTTTTTAAAAAAATTACGTCTTCCTTCTACAGGGAATATTTATGATATATTCCTTGGGTATATTTTGTGGAAACACTATAAAATCCATTTCTGTTTCTGGGGTTTTTATCCGTATTAAATATTTATGAGTTCTTTATTTATGGAACATATTTGTGTACATGTTATAATATGGTGGGTTGGATCGAAATTATATCTGCCCCAAATATATTGGGTAGTTTATTTATCTGATTGGATATCGTATTTGATGTATGGGAAGTTAGCTTGGAACCCTATGTTATGTTTTCTTGACATGTAACCATGACATGTGGGTAGGATTCCATATTTTATGTTTTTTGTCATATTCTTATGATTTAGTTATTTATAAAGTCTTATTATTTATGATATGAAATTATGTGATTATATATATAATCCTCCCATTTAAAGATATTATGTTATAACTCTAGGTAGTTGTGTTTCACTTCTATAAAATGTTATAATTTTTTATTAAAGAACTAAACATCTAAATATATTAGGGGATATGAAGTAATGTAACCTAAGAGAATTTGATCTAACCATATCAATGTGCCCTAGGGAACGAATATCATTCATGTAATGGAAATACAAGAATTTTATTTAGTGGACCCAGAAGCTAGAATGTTTGCAACATTGTTCCATTCATGCCACATTTAGAAACAATTCACCAGAACATCACTGTGGTTATTTTATCTATGGATATATTATGAAATAGACTAAGGGATTGGGATATCCACTAGGAGATGGGTATAAATAATAGAATATCACATTAGGGGTAAATAAATACTGATGATGCATTTTATAATTGTATTGATGGTTTCTGTTTTTAATATCCCAAATAAATTAATAGTCTTGATTTATGGGCTATGTTATATGGTTTTCTGTTAATAATCATGTAATAATATAGGTATTTGACTAGGGTTCTTATAGTTAGTATTATAGAATGGAATGGTTATGTTTTGGGATTATTATGTTAAAATATTAGAAAAAATATATAGGATAATTCTACATATATGGAAAGAAACAAAAATTTTGGTAAATTAATGTCTATGGATTCTTGGTAATGGTATCTATATCTGGATACAATCAGTGGATCATGGGTCTATCTTAGATTCCCCTTGGGGTAAAAATCCTGAAAGAGGTTTGTTTAGTATTAACTAAATTTTTACTTCGTTCACAATAAGTGGGTTAAACTGAACATGTAGTTAGACACTCATAAGGGATATGTATTTTTTGACTAACATTATCCTCATGAATATTTATTAAATATTTTAAAATTATTCATACGCTATTATATAATTTTATTATGTATTATCACACTAGTTAGGTTAGAAAACCTAATAAGAAAATTTCAATGGAAAACCAATATTGAAAACTAAAAATCAATGAGTTAAGGTATAAATTTCATTTATTTTTAGTTAATATAAAACCAAAAATTTTATTTTTACATGACTATTAAATTAATTATTTTCATCACTATATTTCAGTAGTTTTAGTAAATAGTCAGAAATATGATAAATCATGAAAATTACTATACAAATGGAAATATAATGATTAACCTGAAAAAGATGCACAATATAAATGTATATTGAGTTGGGAACTCAATGGTAGTATACACTCAACATACTCAGGTTATGAATAATTACTTGAATCATGTGGAACACCCTTCATTTAATGAGAAAGAATAGTTGTGGATGAGTCATTTATGTGAAAAAGTCCTCCCCCTATTAGAAGTTCATCTTAGAACTAATTAAAGAACAATAAATTAATTCCATAGTAAATATAATTTCTATCAGAAAATTATTAGAGGAAGATAAATCTATACTTTTTATTTATTTCATAGTGCGTCAATTCAAACGGTAGTTTAAAATAAATATGATTATGAATCCCAATGATGAAATTGAATAAATAGAGTTGGAAGGATTCAATAAAATATTTTTTAATAAATATTTTCCATGAACTATCCATCTTACAATGAATAAATAGATTCATTGATTCAAGATAATGGAGGGTGGATCAATCCATTCATGTTAAAAAACCATCCCTAGCATCAAACAACAAAACTATAGATTTGTGAACAATAGTAAATTATGATTTTCCAAATATTTAGTCGCCTAATTTTAGTGTTAAAAAAATATTTAAAAATTAGATACTACTAAAACTATGAATAAGTATTATGACGAATCCTTAAAATAGATTTGATGATTAACAATTATTAATGATCTTCTGGGACTGGATATGAAAAACAAGAGAATAAGTTTTAGTCCTATAAGATCACGGGATAAATATCACAATGTTAATAAAAACAACTACCCACTTTCTATAAGTGTTAGAAGAATTCTGAAAAACTACTTAAAGGGAATGTAGAGATTTTTTAACAATTAAAAAAGGAAAATTAATCTAATGTATTTTGATGGATGATGAGGAGGAAAATGAATTTTATTGAGAAATGGATGTCTTCAATCAAGGATACACCTATGATCCAATGTATTAACTAAATAAAACCTAGGAATTATAAAAATTAGTGCAATAAACCAATGTCCATCAAGGGGAATCAACATTAATTACCACATAAAATTTTTTCCAAAAGGAAATTTTATTCCATCACTACCACTTTAGTAAAGAATAAAAATAAAATAGTATAATGCACAATTACAATTCACTTAGGAATAGTGAAATAATTATTTGATTCTAGTTAAATGAATAATTTTATTTATTATAAGTTCACTATTAATATTGAGTAACCTCCCAAATACCTTAAAAAGAGATATATTTGAAAACACATTGTCGTGAAATCATTTCATCCCAAATGAAAACACCAATTATGTATGCATTGGCTCCAATTTTATAGATCTCATGTAATATTCTTGGAAATGGAAATCTATTTCCATATAATAAACAACCCTATAATCCAGTAAACATTTAAGGAAGATAATGGATATCCATGAGAAAATCCATCTATAGTATGGGTATATATACCCCGTTAAGAAGAAAATATTTCTCAAATGAGTGTGAAAAATGAAACAATCAACACTATGTACATTCTCATTATAATGGAATATGTCGATTTGTTCCTTGAAGAGTTTCTTGGTCTTAATCATTTATGAGTGTTTCATTTCACAATTGAAATTATATGTGGATATCTTCTTATATCCATGACCCACTATATAATATCCCTCATTTAATTAGAATAATTTTGGAAGTGTTTATAAGATAACTAGGATAAAGATTTTGTACTCCAAAGTGCCTCAACATAGGTTTTGTTGATCATCTATGTTGATAAGAACGATGAGACATTCTACGTCTATATTGATTATATTAAAATATAAAAAATCATGAAAATGAAGAAGTATCATCTTCAATAGATAGTTGAAATGTTCAATTGGTTACTTGAGGCCCACTACTTCAATTTAGAATGTAAAAGATTATATTAATAGGAATTCATTTTGAATATAGTTTAGATGCTTTGAATTTATACATACACCACTCAAACTCACTCATGATTATGTGATCATTATTGACATTATGGATATTCTATTTAGTGATTAACTTGAGAAAATATTTATATTCTTTATATTTTATATTACTATATACTTTAAATCAATGAGTAACATGATAAAAAAATTTATTATTATAAAAAAACCATTGTGAAATGGTAAGATATATAATAATTAAAATAGTTTTGAAATTTCGATAGAGAAAATAACATTAATGGTCCTTGATATCACAATTAATGGGATATCGATGGTTCCTTCAAAATAAAATTGGATTGAAGAATGTCCTAGAAAAACATCTCTAGTGGAGATCATTTGATTTCATGGATTATCTATTTACTTTAAATGAATTTTGAGGAAAATATCTTGATTTTCAATCCCACTAACGAAGATTAATCAGAATAGGGTAAAGATTATCTATACATATGAATGCAAAGAGATGTTCAAGGAGTTAAAGAAGAGTCTTATCATTCCACATATTATCAAACTAACCTTATGTAGTATGGATTTTTTTATCTAAATGTATGCTTCAATGAAGTGTTTTAGTTTTGTGATCATTCTAAATGATAATGTGACATCCAAAACCTCTTGATAAATAAAGACCCATGTGAAAAAATTTTCACTCTGTGGTCTAGAATTTTCTATGGTAATCTTCAGATTGAATATTTAGAGCGATTATCTCAATGTTTAGAGGTATGGAATAAATACATATCACAATAGACTCAAGATTATATTCATATAGAATGAACTCAGCATACAATAATCAAGGTGGTAAAAATTTATAACGGACTATGAATTATTAATCCATTACAACCCTGGGAAGGTTAATATAGTGATATATTCTCTATATAGAAGTGATCCTATTACATTATCCATGGTAAAAATATAGAAGTTTCAAATTTTTAAAGATATATATTGAATGAACATAGGCATCATAATTGATGGAACGACATCTAGTCTTTCTCAATTGATTTAGCAACCATCCATTATGGTAATAAATATGAATCTCAAAGGGACGATGTGAATATAAAAAAGAAGTTGGATTCTATAAGAAAGGACAATGCAGCATAGTTCAAGATTAATGAAGAACGATTTTTGTGATTTTGTTTAAAACTGTGAAAAACATCAAATCTCAAGATAAAGAATGAGAAAATTAAGAAATCACATAACTCTGTAGTCTTTTTCCGCTCAGAGAGAAATAAGAAGTATAGTAAATCTATGAGAGAACTATTTCAGGTAAATATGAAAAGTGGGATCTCTAAATATAAATCAATTCTCCCAGTATGTCAACATTTAAAAAGGAAAGGAAATATTCCTTGGGAATAATGAAACATTTATTGATGCGTAAATGTCAACATAAAAACTTCGTTATGGATTTTTTCATGGTAATAACAAATAAGTAAAAATAAAATAATTTTATATTGGTTTTTATGTACTATCTTAAAAATATTTCTAACTTCATCACCATTTGAGAGTAATTACACTCGACATACTAGAAAGAATATACATCAGAGATGTGGCGGGGCACTATATAACAACACTATAATGTCTATCTAACAAATATCTAGGTTTCACCTCAAACAATAAGGAAATTATTCAATATTGCACGAAAATAGATTTGAAAATCAATAGGGATTATAACTCCCATACATATGTATAATATTAATGGATCTTACAATCAATTTATTAATTTTTGAGTGCCTACTATTTCAACATCAAAGGCGGTACAAATAAAGATATTCCTCTAGTCATGTTATCATAAAAAATATCCCTCTCTAGCATTCAGATAGTTACATCTGAACCCCTCAATTGGAAGAGATGTTAAACACCCACATGTAAGAATGAATCTACTAAAAATAATTTAGTGGGACTATTACTAGTAAATAAAATGGCCAAAAAATTAATATTCTTTATATAAAAAATAATAATATCATAGAGTTAGAAAAATATCTATACTAATAATTACCTATCAAACATGGAATTTTATGTTAAATAATTTTTTTTCTTTATATATCGATATAGAGGGGAGTCATCAGTTTTCGTGGGAAAATAATTCAAAGCCCATACTATATTATCCCATTTTAGGTTCTCGATCACACCAGAGTTGTAGCAAATCTGCATGGATTCCCACCAAACATATCTTATCTACATGATGTGTTTCACCTATCCCTCATAAGGAAGTATATTCTAGACCCATTACATGAAAATACTTTTCTTTTTCGTATTATTTTATAATGATTTTTTTATAATTAGATAATATTGTGAATATATTTTATCATAGAGAAAATGTTTTAAAAAATAAGAAAAATCACCTTATAATCATATATTTATATATCTTTAATTATATGGAAGAACCATATGAACCAAAAAAGTAATGAAACCTTAGAATGATCATAATTGTTTTTATCTAATTATGTGAAGTAAAATTAAATGAGACACATTTTTTGAGGGGTAATAATTTAACAATTAAGACTTTTATGAACGATTTTTTTTTAAAAATATATATCTTTGAATTATTTTTAAATTAAGTACAACATAAAACACATTCACCACATAATAAAAATAAATACCACTTTATTATTATGCTAAGTTAATAAATATATCCATAAAAACATAATTTAATAAAATGGGATTAAAAAAATAAATGTAAAATAACAAGAATAGGGAAAATTATATAATCACCATCTCCTAGAATAAACACATTCAGGAACAAAAGAGTAAAAAATATTAAAAATATTAGTAACCCAATCAATAATTCTGAAAATAATTTATATACAACCATATGAGTCATTATAATGAATGATAAAGGATGTAAATTTAAAAAAATTTATGGATGTACAAAACAAATCTATAAGATAGGAATAGTAAAATCAACACTATGAATGGTAACATGACAGTTACAATAGTTACTTGAATAATGGAATTGTTAAATCATATTTCATTTTTTTGGAAATAAAAATAGGAAATTCTATATCATAGAAAAATTAAATAAAAATATAAATATAAGAAAATAAATGATTAACACATAGAAATAAAATTTTAAATTTATAAAATTTAATAATTTTTCTTTGTTTAAATATAAATATATGAAAAATTTTAAATTTTGAAATATAAAATATTTCCATATAATGGATTAATAAAACATTGTTCTTTTAATGTTGGGGAAAAAGATTCATTTTATTATAAAACCATATAACTATTTCTAGTTGTTTAGAGGGATACACATTAAATAGCTCATATGCACAAATCCAAGTGCCCCTCAGCATCACTTGAAGACTAGTGCATCATCATGCCTACGTCATCCTGCCTACATCACCAGGTCTACATCTTGTCTATTCCATCGCCTTCTTGCATCATGCCTGTGTCACTACTTATACCATAAATTCCCCAAGGAGAATACAAGGATTGGAACACTAGTCTTTTGGATGCATGATTAATTTCTCTACCACTCAGGTTCCTCCCCAAAAATATAAATAATGCAATATTTATTTTAATATATATGATAATTCAATTTTGTGAAATTATAAGTAGTTTTTCAAATTATTAGATTTTTTTCATAAAAAATATTATTTTTCAATAAATAAGGATTTTAATTTTTTAATTTATATAATTTTTTAGAAAATTATTTTGAAAAAATAAATGTCCTTTTTTGGATCAAAATGTGGAAATTACCCTAGGTGGTGTTTTGGTTCATTTCTAAAAATATTTAATTTTTAAGGAGTACTAAAATACTATTAAATATGAATTTTTACATTATATTTTAAATACATTATCAATTATAAATGGGGTGAAGAAATTAACCATTAGCTCAGCCTTATATAAAAAAAATATAACATATCTTCAAAAGAATAATTACTAATATTAGTTATGTGATAAAATAAAAAAATTATAAAAATTATATTAAAAAATAACCCCCTAAAACTTATAAATACCACCTTCCTCCACCAAACTATCTTTACATTACATACTTTTTATTTTGTAATCTCATGAAAAATTTCCCCATCCAGATATTCCATGTAATAGAGGTTTTAGTCATATCATAAAACCAATGTTTCAGGGATTATAGTGTACTACAATAGAGGCCCACCAAGGGAACTAGAATTTAAATCAACCATGTTCTTTTATGTTTATATCTTCCTCTTCCTCCTATAAATCTCATAAATCCTTAATGATATATTGAAATCACTCCCATGTGTATACAAAAATGTTAATATATTAATGGAATACAAATTATCCTACTCTTTATCGTTAATTGTAAAATGAAATCATCACTCATGTCTTGGTTGATTCACCACCTCCATGGGAAATGTAACATTTTTTCATCACCTCCTTAATGGATTGGTTATAATAGTATTTTTATTGATTAATATGATCTTAACAAGTATATTTTATTTTGATTTATTTTCATGGAAATGTAAGTAAGAAACATGATTATATAAATCCAATTAAACTCATCATGGGTAGAAAAATCACATAAATGAACCAATAATTAATCATTAACATTTATACTCTATTGACCATACTTATTGTAACACCCCAATATTATTTATGCATTTACAATGAAAAAAACACGAGGTATTAGATTGATTATTTTCCACACAACCTAAAGTCAAAATAAATATGTGTTGTAGTATACCTTAATATCCTAGTCATTAGATTTGTGGACATGAATATGATTAAAAATTTTATGAAATATACTAATAATGGTAAACAAATTGATAATTATTTAATTTTTATAAAATAATTTAATGATTGGAAGATTATTTTTTCATATAAATATATGTTTTTTACATGTTAGGCATTTTTATCAGAAAATATTATATTTATTACTACTGATATATTATTTTAAAAAAATCTTTGGATAATTTATACTAATAAATTTATAATCATCCATACATTTGTTTTATAAAGGTTAGGAATATAGATAAAATCTTTTAAAATTTAAAAAGTGTTATCATTATTAAAAATATTTTCATGTGCACAATATAAATCTATCATAATAAATAAAATAATTCATAATTTGTTAGTGTATTAAATTATATTTATATTTTATAAATTTAATTAAAATAATAAAAATTATATATATATTTTTTATGAGGAAAAAAATGAAGTAAAATTCAGTTTTATTCATAAAATGCATTTTTCAAAACATGTGTTTTTGTTTCATTTTGGTCATTTATTTTAAATTCAATTTCATAAAATTATATAAATTTAATTTGGTAATATGGGTTCTATTTTATAGATAACAATGGTTAAATTTTACTATGATGACACCTACATTTTTAGAAATTATGAAAATTGTAAATTGTAAATTTGTTTCATCATGATATAGGTAATAACTAGTTTATCAAGGGGTTCAATAAATAAATGAGGTTAAGAATTAAAAATAAAAAAGCCTCTTAATTATTTTTTAAATGGTTTGAGACAATAAAATTTTTAAAAATTGAATCATTTTACATTATCTACATGTTTCACATTACTCTTCCCTGATAGTATTTAAATATTTTAATAATTCTGTGTCGCCTCCCCCCACTTATAAAAAGGAACCTCCACTCCTCACTTATTCATGGATTTTTATCCTTATATACCATATATTACAAACCAAAATACCTTCTAATATTCTTTAAATTCTACTTATATCAATTTTTATTCTTATAATATTATTCTTTATATGATTATAGTGTAACCAAAATGATGTATCTCAAAGAAGATGTATAAATATTAACTAAGCTCCTTCAATGTTTTTTATTATTCCACCTTATCTAAACATATCATATCCATCATAAAATTATGATAATATTATCATAAATATTGTAATTTTTGTTATGATGGTAGAAAGAATATTTTACACCACTTTTCCATCCACTGGGAAATGAAAGTATGACTCGGGTGTACGTGTGGTCTACCGCCTCCAAATAGCTTAATGATTAATTTTCCATCATTAACTAATAATGATTTATATAATGATGAGTTTAATAAATAAATTTTATATTAATGATATAGTTATTATTTTTTTGATAAAATATTTCTTATATCTCTTTGTTTCATTTTGTTGGAGAATTAAATTATCACACATATATATGCACAGTATAATGTCTCTATAAGTAGTATAATTAATTTTTCAATCTCAAACATTTATGTGTGGTTCTAAATATGTGTATAATGAATATATATTGTATTTGTATAATTATTAAAAAAATAATGAATATTTAACCATGCTAAATATAAAATTACCATAACATCTGAATGGAAACATACATGAAAAATAAATTAGATGTCACCCATAATAACAATTTTAAAAAATATATGTTAATTAATGGGTGGTGAGAATATATGAGTAATTTGTTTTAAGTAAGAAAATATTTTGTTGAATTATAATCAATTTAAATTTATTATATTAAAGTTTAGAGTTCTTATAAAGAAATTTGAATTTGATTAATGGTTTTTATATTACAATCTCACTTTTTAGAAGATTAGTTTATGAATAAATTTTATGGTGAGGAAATTATATGATTTTTTTCTCAAATAAAATATTTAATTTCTTATAAGATTTTTATTTCGTGAAATAAACATTTTACATTTTATTATCCTCTAATTATGTACTCCAAAGTATGAAAGAATGTTTTTATAGGAAATCAACCATGTTTTGTATTCGGTAGGGAATCTTTTCTATAATATTTATATTTTAATTAAAATGTAAAAAATAGTGTGTTTACTTTTATAAAATATTTATGAAAGTGAATTTTACCAATGATGGAATTTCTATAAAAAATTATTAGAATTAATCTTCATTTAATTTTTTGAGGGATGTTTTTTCCCAAAGTAGTGAACATAATATTTATTTTAAATTAACCCACCTGGATATTTTTTCCATCATCATTATTACTTTTTTATTTTGGATATTTCTACATAAGTTACCATGGTTCATTTGAAAGAAAATGTTTCCACTAAAACTATAGAAACTTTTAGACAATAAAAATGTTGATTCAAATGAATAGTGTATTTTCTTGAAAAGCATTATGGTGGTCTTTTAATAGACCTTTTTATCTACTATATAATTATTTTTTGTTAATTATAAATCACTATGGATATTTTCATATCTTTACATTCTTAATGTTTCTCCAGATGGTTGACATATTTTATGATAAATTATTAACGAAACTCAAAATATTTTTTTATCATTATGATATGATGAAATAATAAATGTTTTCATGGTCATGTGGCATATATATAGTCAGATTATGATTATGAGTATTGTGGGTCTACAATATTCTTCAAATTAATTGGGTAATTATTAATGTTTTGTGTGCTCAAAGGGTACATAATAGGTTATCCCTATTCCAAAAGAGGGTACAAGGGAGAGTATCGCATGCCTAAAGAATGTACATGGGTAGTTGTCCCAAGCCCAGCATTTGATACATATCATGGTGGGTAGCCTTGACATAAGATTATAATAAATATCATTATGCAAAAATTTATGCCACTCATTTATGACATGATATAATAACAATGTTAAGCTCTCAAAGATTAAGATCTTTGATTCCCTTGTGATTCCGGTCTTATGAACTACCATGATTTTCCCCATAACTCATGACTATGATCTTTGAATTGTAGGGGTTGATTTTAAATGGTCAAGATATTTTTTTCATACCCTTATTCTCTTTTTATTCATTAAGATTGTAATCTATTAATATCTACATCCTTTAAAATTATTGGGAATCTAATATTAACATTTTTAAATTTCCATCTCCATTGGGTATAAAGAAAATTTTAAAGTATTAAATATATATGAAGGGTGATAGTTTAGAAGAAGTTAATAGGAGAAGATGTATACTTATTTATATAAATCTAATTTATGTATATATTTCTCCAAATACACCAAACCATTATTTTTATAATGTTAATAGTAATGATATATAATGAATATTCATATAGAAATATGTAATATTTACAAATCAGATGCTTGGGTCACCTCTATTGGTTTTAGAGAAAGGTTTAGTAATTTATGAAAACAAAAATGAGGGAATAATTGTGATAACACTTATTATAAAATTAATTATAGGAGAACATCAAAATTTATAGTTAAGAAAGAATTTTGGTTGTACTATAAAATACATTGCTATCATGATAACGTAAAGTGGATTCAGTTTCAGCACATATTCATCTAGGGGTAACAATCTAATGGGGATTGATTGGGTATTATCTAAACATTCACCCTTTCATGATGAGGGGGCTATGAAAACACACTTTCACAGACAGTCCCAAGGGTTAGGCATGGCTTAATTCAAATTTTCTTCTATGAACTATTATGGTGGATTTGAGTAGATGAAATTTGATAATATAATTTAAAAATAATGATTCGTAAATTTAAATGAAAGGGTTATAAGTATGGTATCCAGTAAAATAATTTCATGATTATATAGTTTCCCACTATGATCTTTGTTTCTAAAACTGTTATTTTTTGTTGTAGTTAATAGTTGGAACAAAAAATGAACCCTATAAAAAATGAATGTCATAGAACATGAAATGAAAAAAATCTCATTTTTATTTATAAAAAAATTTCTCTAGACATGAATCATGTAGATATTCCAAAGAATAAAGGGCAAGGAAAATATTTTGTTGTTTATTTATTAGTGCACATTTTCCTTCATTTAGTGAGTATATCGGTCCACTAATTAATAAGAAATGGATCAGTATCATTGAAAATATATTTTCATTTTTGAAGTGACATAAGAATAGAATATTTATTTTTGTTTTTTTATCATTTTAAGGAGAATAAGACCATTGGTATACTTTTATAAATAACACAAATAAATGGGAAGAAATTAATTTCATAGAGTGGGATGTTGTTAGACTATAATATTTTTTAAAAAGAAAATACCTTTTATTATTCATATGAATGTAGAGAAGTAATTCCTTGATCTAAAAAAAGAACAATAAATCCAATAGCACATATTGGGAAAATTTTAAAAGGAATGCAAGGTATCATTCTAGTATTATCATCTAACCCAAAATCCATATTTTTTTAATATTCAAGAACCTAAAACTGTGTCTCAAAAGGGATTTATCTATAAGATAAATTTGTAGTTATGAAAAAAATCTTTTGAGGTGATCTGATTATTGAAATATAAAATATAGACATTCATAAATCTCATCGTTTAGATATTAAAATTAACATGGAATATAATGTAAATCCATATAATAAATGCTATTTAAAAAATAAGATGATTCTTCTATTAAAGAAGATGTGTGGAAATAAACATAGGGGAAATTATCATAAGTATAATAGTAAATATGTAAAGTCGGGAATTGAAATTCATCATGAAATATAAAACTGAAGTGATGGGAATAGTTTTTAAATTTTTATGAATGGAGTGAATGATTCATAAAATGGAAAACCCATACTCTAGTGTTTCAAATTCAAGGAGTATTAAAATTATGAAAATCAATGCTCTAATATGAGTGATAATGATGATTATTCAATTGAAGAACCACCTATGACCATATAAAAAGTGGAATATTTGGGTATTACTATTTCAAATGGGGATTATGAGAATAATGTGGTGAAAGTTACACTTAACATCCACCCAAGAATTTCTAATTCCTTTTTTTATTGTTGATTTTACACACTATTTTATATCTAAAATCATTTATAAGGTTTCACATTACCACCTCAATAATTTGATTTTGAATTAGTATTAAGAACTTTTAAGGATATTATTATCAATGATAAGGTTATGTATACTTATCCCGTTTGTGTTTGTAGGAATTTTATTTTTATAAATTTCATTACACTCCCTCTAAATGAATTTGATGTTATTTTGGTCATGTATTTGATTTCATTAAATAGAGACCATATCAGTTGTTGAGGAAGGGAATCCCCATTTTATATAGTATACCTTTGTAACATATCTATTGGACTAGATAGTAATAATAAGATTAACAAAATTGTGAAATATATGTATAATAGTATGAACGTTTTGATAATAAATAAATTTTAAAAAATCATTTAATGATTAAAATGCATATTTTTCAATGAATTTTATTTTTCGACATATTAGTCATTTTAATATAAAAAAATTAATACTATTGAAATATGATTTTAAAATAATATTTTTTAATTTCTATTTACAAATTAATTATCATCCCTACATTTGTTGTCCAACATTTAAGAATGAAGATAAAGTATTTTAAAAGTGAATAAATGTTATTAATCAAAAAATAGATTTTATTTTTGGAAATATTTTTTATCATATTAAAATATAAAAATAATTAATTAATTAATTAATTTAATGATATTTATATGTTATATTTTCAATTAAATAGTTCAACATTCATTTGTTAGTTTTTATTAACGATAAATAATGTAAAATTTTATGACAAAAAAATATTTGTTCTAAAAAAGGATTATCATTTCATTTTGTGGAATTGTTTTAAAATTAATTAACAAAACTTATGGTAATATAATTTTATAAACTTGGTTATATATTATGAACCATAATTCCAAAAAAAATTAATAGGTACACATTCATTTTTTTGTAATAATGAATAGTAAAAATAGTCAAAAACATTAATCATACTTAAGATTAAAACAGCTTTACTGGGTAATAAGACTGAATGATAAGGATAAAAATACCAAATTTACTCAATAAATTTCATATATTTTTAATATATTTAGAAACTATATTATTTTACCTTCATATACTTTCCCATTTTTTCCACTTTCCCTTGAAAATTTCCTTATATTAATTACATCTTTTAAGTAACTTCATGAGTGTTCTCTACCTCATTTATAAAAGAGAACCTCCCCACCACCCTTATTCACATATTTTGTTCATTATATATTAAAATAACCCTCTCCAAAATATTATTATCTTCATTCAAATTATCTTATATCCCCTTCACTTCTCATAGGAACAATATTTCAAAGCTTAATGTGTAATCCCAAAGTGGACTCTCATAGAAGTGGAATAAATCCTAATAGAGCTCTTTAAATTTAAAATCTCCTTCCACCTTATATGTAATGGTTTTATCCATAGTAACATGATGAATATAGATTCATAAATATATTTATATTCTTTGATGATGATGAAAAAACAATTATATAATTCATTTCCATCAAATAGGAAATGAAATTATCACTCACATGTATGTGTGGACTACCACCTCTATGTGGGGTTATTATTTATTATCCAATACAACCATACATTAGTGGATATATTATTGGATTTAATAAATATATATGATATTAATGATATAATTTTTATTCTGGTAATAATAAATATTATTTATCTTTATTTCATTTTATACAATATAAAAAAACATTCATGTGTATGTATGTACTACCATCTCCATGAAATGTGTAATTCATTTTTCAAGTTTAACCTTTTATGGATGGTTATAAATATGTATGTAATGAATTATATGATATATATATATATATGTCATGATTAAACTTAATTATGTAACACCATTAAATTATAATATTTTAAAATTTAATTCGATAGCGTTTGAGGCACACAATACTAAGTTGATATGTCATTACACACAAGACTAAGTTATACAACAGTGAGATTAAACGAAATATGATATATTATTAAAATATTATTATTTATTATAAAAATCCTAACAAAACAGATAAATTGTAGAGTGTAAGTAGTTATATATAATTTATAAAAAAATTATTATCTATTTATTAGTAATAAAATATTAAACATTAAGATGAAAAATAAATATTTTCTAAAAAACTATATTTCATATAAAATACGAATTAGTCGTGCTTTGTGCAAAAAATTTAAAATAAATTATTAAAAATTTTATAAAATTTATATGAAAAAATAAAAAACATTTTTGAAATAATGACACCAAAATTATCGTAGGGTTGATTTTTTTCTATTTTTTCAAAAGATTCATTTTTTGATGAATAATGAATAATAATAATAGTTAATTGAAAGCATCATTTTGTTAATGATTTATAATAATAAATTATATATTTAATGGATTTAAAATAATAGTTAGTATATTTTTATATCAATTGATACATCTTTTTTCATTTTTTCATTTTCATATGGAGAGTCGATATATAAAAATGGTAAACATTACAAAATTTTTACATTAAAAACATACCTTCTCGTTATGTCTATAGGATTAATTATGAATTATAATTTTAAAAATATGTGAATTGAATTTTAAAAAATGGGTCACATATTTTTAATCCACCTAATTTATAATTTATAAAAGTTTTAACCTAATATTTATCCAAAATGGATAGTGAAGGAAGTTAATATTAATTTTTGTTGTTATGGTAAAAATGGGTTTACCTATGGGTTAAACAAAACATAAAAGGGTAAAATGACCAAATACTTATCTAAAAGATATAAGGGTGACCATATTTCAACTTTTACAACTCTATGGTTTGATAATGTACCCTTCTGACATATGAAAAACTTTTGACCACTCAATTGTTGTCAAAATTATTGAGTCTGTACATGCCCCACTTATAAATAGACACCACCTCTCCTCTCTTCATCTAACCATCTATAATTTTTTAATCCAACAAAAAACCAACTCACATCCAAAATTACCTACCATAATCACATGATCCTTATTTTTTCAAAATTTTGGTCAAGGAAGGCTTTAGTTTAATCCAATAAAGGATACCCAACGAATATGTAATATCCTTCAATGAGAATCATTATTTTATTTCTTTCTTATATTCCATAGATTTTTATTAAACCATTATGATTTACGAGACTCTTTATATTATATATAATATGATGATTATATAAATTGTAAATAACCTATAACCTATTCCAAATCCACAAAATGGGTTATGAAATCATCATTTGTGTGTACGATGGACTACTGAAATGTGAACCGATGTCATTCATTCTTCCATTACCACCGTTAACAATAGGGTATAATGATGGTTATAAAGTATAAATAAGTTATTTATAACATATTTATATTTATAGAGTAATTATACAATATATATATTTTTAATTATCATTCTATAGGTATTTGATAATGTCTCACATGTCAACGACGGACTACTGCAGCGCGAAGCGATATGATTCTTCGTTCACTAACCCTTTACATATAATAAAATAATTTTAAAATTAATGATTATATGTGATATAAATGACATAATTATTATATTAATAAAATATATATCATTTTGTAAATATAATATATATTATTTTTTTATCTTTTCACTCCATTAAAGATGATAACATCATACGGGTATGTGTGGACTACCACCTACAAGAGACGATGTTACATTCTTTTAATCACCGCACCAGATGATATATATATATATATATATATATATTTGTATATTTAAAAAGTAATATGCAATATATTATATTATTACCATTATTTCAATATTAAATATTTCTTAACACATTCCATTATGATCATTGAAAAATGGAAATGTTACTCTTGCATACATATGACCTACTATCTCTATGATCAAAACATATGTCATTTACCATAAACATATTTAATTATTTGATTCAAAAGAACAATTTATGTCAAAATATGATAATTATTTCAAGATTACTATTATGGAGGTGATAGTAAAATATAAAATTTTCATGAACCATAACATTCATTATGAAAGACACAAGATAAAACAAGGCTATCAACACCAAAAATAATGAAAATAATGAATGATTACTAACTAATGGGAGCTAATATGTTATAAAAGTATCATATAAGATGTTATAGAAATTAATATGGTTCATTTATATGTTAATTACATTTTTAATATCAGTACACATGGGTTTAAATCACGTGTAATCAAAATGGAGCATTAGTTAATGGATTTCTTGACTCAGTTTTTGTTCATTAGTTTAAGCATATACTTCATGGTTTTTTTCTAGCTAATATTATGCATATAATGAATATTTATTAACTTATTTCATCATTAAAATATTTTTATGTTGATTCATTGTTTAAACACATAATGTATTAATTAATTTATTTTCACTTCAATGTTATAATCATTTTTGAGGTTTATTTTACAATCTCATTCTAATTGTGATTATTTGTTCATTATTTTTAGGTGAAGGAAATTGTTTTTCAATTTCATAATAAATCAATTATGTATCTTATCCTATGGTTATTAATAATATTTTAAATTTATAGTATAATTTTACACACTTTGGAGTGTAATTTAATTTAGAAATTTTATTAACAGAATCCAACACCATTTCTCTCTTTGGTAGGAAATCTGACTTATTTTTCAAAAAAATATTTCTAAATATGTTATCAATTTTTTATCATTAAAAAATATATTTATTAATTTAATTTTTTATAATTTTTAATTTCGTAAGAAATTAAAATGAATCTTATGTCTTTACCAAAATAAAACCCTTTTAGAATTTACCAAAAATGTTAATGGAATCTTGTTCTTGTTTTCCAAATAATGAAATATCCTAAGATTTTTATATCTTAAAATTAAAGTTCTTTTAAAATTATATGGAATGTATGGAATTTACCTTCATAATCATGATAATTTATTTAAATATTATTATTAAAATATTAAGAGTTTGTTTTTAATGAATTTATTTTACAAGTTATTTTCAAAGAAAAGGATTTTCTCAATATTTTATGTTTTAAAAAAACAATTATTTTGAAAATAAAAAGAATATTTTTATTATGGATTTTTTTTAAACTTATCATATTTTTATCCGTTAATGACATCAGACCATAATTATACTTTACATCTACAAGGGATATTTTTTATTAATATCATACTATCTTTCTTTGGATGAGTTATAATTATTAAATCATTTGATGTTCTTTTATGATACCAATACCCATATTAATCTAGATTGTTTGTGGGTATGTTTATTGATTGGATAAAGTATTCACATTTTCTATGCTACATTTTCTATATGAATGTTTATGTTGTATTTATTTCTCCCCTTCGGATGAAGAATGTAATAAACTTTGTGTGTGATGGGTTGGTCTCGAACTATTTCTTATCTTCGATGTGTCAACATGTCACATGAAGAAAATAAATTTTCCAAACAAGATAGGTTTATACCTATATATTTGTACTATCTTGAGGAACAATATTTGCTGAAATTGTCTTGGGGATAGATCATTATAGTTCATAAGTACTGAATTATTCATTCAATAATTATAAATTAAGTTACTAATATTCCATATGACTATTCTATTTGTTAAAATATCAATGGTTATGTTTTCTAGATAATGTGATTTTTTTATGATATTACTTGATCATCATTTATTCCTTCGATGGAAGATTCCCGACTACGTCTTCATTGTCTATTTTGAAATGGTTTGTTGTCCAAGGCGTGATGTGAAGTTGATGCTGGGGATTATTTTATGGTTTTTCGTTGGTTTTTTCTATGGAAATGGTGATGTTTTTTTGTTTTGTTTTTTGTTGTTTTTGAGATAATCTAGTATGAATTATCGATGATGGTGGTTAACAGTATGGTTTTTTAGGTAGGAGGTGGCCTTGCAGGTGCTGATGAGTTGTGTGATATTGATGTAGAGAAGTTGGGATGATCAGCCGTAGGTGATGGGATCGAGGTGAATAGAGGTGGTGTTGGGACCGAGGAGTCGCTTCACATGCCTGGCATGGCCTGAAATTTGAAATTTGAAACGGTAGTGCGTGCTTTTCCAATTTTAATTTTAATCTTTGAGCATTGTAATTCAGTTGTTTTGTATCTGGTTAATCGGTTTTACGGGTCCCCCACTACCCTTTAAAGTTGTTATTTTTAAAATAAAAAAATAATATTGGTGGATTCATGATGTCATCTCTTATACTTAACCCTTACTGAGTATTTGAGCTTACCCACATTTTCTTTTCATTCCCATGGATCCCAGGAATTTTACTATGTTTGATATGAATGGATATTCCATGGGGGATAATGTTATACACAAAAATAATTATTTTTTATTTTTTTCAAATGTAATTTAAGATTCACCTATATATCTACATTACCAAGTCTACTAAAATATTCAGTCCTTTAAGATGTGATTCCTTACATCTCATTACGATATAATAAAGTACACAACTGCTCTGGGATACTGGGGTTGAGTTTTTTATAGTTTGTATTAGAGAAATATTGGTATAGTCCCTGGGAACATTATTTATCAAAACATAGATTAGAGAACATAACCTAATGATGGACATTGAGGATAATTATATAATATCATCCTAATATTTTTAAGGTGGATATTATGTGGGTTTTTCTTGATATACATTCCTATTAAGATACTAAATGTGGGCACGTTTCTAACACTGATGTACCTGCGGTTAATAACTCCCAAAAGAGTGCATTGGGATTGACATGATCATCACCTGGTGAACAATGATAATCCTTGATGTGAAAATATTTTGACACTCCTAGTGGATATTCTTAGGATAATTCACATTTTATTTACAACACATTATGAAATATTTAGAATAGAGATATCCCCAGAGATATCATGTTTTTCATTATGAGATTATCTATGCATAATGTTTTCAATTTATCTCATATATGTCAATAGTTTTGATATTATAAATAATGTTTCATTAATATATGATCAAATCTAGTGTATTCCATCGTTTAGATATAGTGTCGTGTAGATGGAATGGGAACCACGTCAATGAAAATAATAAAAACTGTAATAATTATAATTTATTCGATATTATTATGCTATGATTTTGAATGGAAGTAGTCATCTAAACATTCTCATCACATCCTATAATATTATCATGATGTAAAAATATAGAGAAGAAATTATCTATGAATTGTGGGATTGAAGGGTTGAAAGATAAAGAGAGTTTGGAAGATAAAAATAAGGACAAAGGAATAATAGAAAGAAGGATTTTATCACATTTGATATCTATTTAAAGAAATTCCATGGTACATGCTCGAGAGAAAAATGGGTTTATATCAAGTGTGGATAAAAAATCCACCATGCTCACAATTTCAAGTGTATTAAAGAATTTTACAATATTCAATTATTAAACTATACGGATATGGGGAATTACCAAATGAATTCCCTCTATGTCTATGGAATATACCTTTAATGAAGCTTGGAGATCAAGATCAAATTTATGTTATTACCACAATTTAATTGTAATGAATACCATGATTATGTTCGGATTGAAGAATTAGTCATTTGAGTGTTTCATCAAAAAAAATTCGGACTAAATTTTTTGAGTGATGTAATTTTATTGAAGTAATTTTTCATTAAGGATTAGAAATCATATGTTGTACAATACCAATGACCAAGAAAAATGATTCAGTGGTAAATTTAATTTATATGGAAATACGTGATATAAGGAAGGATAACCTATAATATGTTCCTAATGTTGAGATAATGATGTGGGTGAAGATATTATTCATATGGATAATGTAAATTTTATAGTAATGACTACCTTTGGAATGATTATTGATTCATTGACAAATTAGTTTATGATATCATTGACAGAGTTAACATCATTTTTGGATTTAAGGAATGTGTCTAATATTTTTTGTGTAATTTAACGAATAAGAGAGCATGCATGAATTATATAAAGTTTTTAGTAATTCATTTTATTATCATGATTAAAGATTATACATGATGCAAGAATTAAATTTTTTGGTATTGTGTGATTAATAGATAATCCATGTTTTCTGGGAGATTTATTATACGTTCATCTTGGTAATGCAGTTATTTTCTTTCAAATTTTTTGGATCACAACGGGTTGGATGGATCATATGGTTTAAAATTTAGAAAATGGTTTAAGTTGATAATTGGATGTTCATTGGAGATTAATGTATTACTAAACCATATATATATTTATGTATATTGTATAACATGTGCTGACCATATTTTTTTGGAAATAGTTATAGGTAGATGGAAGGATTTCTCACACATTTATGGATCTTATGATCTATTAAATGTCAATATCACTACTTCAAAAATAAAAAATAAAATTTTTGGATATTCATTTCTTGGATTGAGTGACCAATTTTAAATTGATCAAAGCATAACCAAATGATGAAAATTTTCTTATAAAATAAAAATGCATCAGGTAAGTATACTTTCTTATATATTTTGATAGTAAAATAATTCCTCGTATTTTAGAACAGATTATTGAAGAAAATTTTATCCTATTAAATTCATATCAAAAGAATCACATTTCATTTTAAATAATTAAATATTTATTATTTTGATCCACTTAAATTTCAAATGATCATTCACTTGCTTGTGATCAATGAACTTTATTATTCTCTGTAATTATTTACTATTTTATTAAATATCTATAGTTTCAATTGAATCAAATTATATCCAACATAGAAACCAAATTATGTTTTAATACATATTTTCTTGACAGTTCCCTTAATCTCCAATTATAGATATTTCTTATTCAAAATGTTTATAATGTGGGTTTCTAAAAAGAATAATTTTTAAATATAAAACCAATGATAATAAAGATCAATTTATGAATTCTGTTCCTGAAATTTATCCAACGTGGGGAGAACATAAAACCAATAATTTTGAAAATAAGAAAATTTAATTCCATAGAGTATTCTACACAATACTATATGTTTATTTTTCGTTACACACAATAGTTATTTTTTCTTGTGTCACTAGAAACAATGAGTTTAAATGAAATATGAGATATTATAAAAAAATTATTATTTAAAATAATAGTTAAATACAAAATGTTAAATTTGAGAGTTTTATTATTAATAAATAAATTATGAAAAATATTTTCATCTATTTATTAGTAATAAATTATGAATCATTTAGTATAAAAAGAAATGTTTTCTGAGAAACTCTATTTTTTCTAAATGACTGATTAGTCGCTCTTCGTGCACATACATGAATTTTCAATTTAACCAAATTTAGAATATTTAAATGAAGAGATAATATAATATTTTTAAATATGGGTACCGAAAATATATTAGGGTTTATTTTTTAAATTTTTCGAAAAGGTTTTATTTTTTGATGAATAATGAAAAAAAATGAATTTTTAGTGAAAAATGCCCTTTAATTTAAATAATTTATAAGGTTAAATTATATTTTGGTTTTATTTTCAAGTAAAATTAGTTAATTTTTATATTTATGAATCCAATTTAGGTTAATTTTAAAAAAAGTTATATAGAATTTTGATATAGAAACTTTGTAATCTTTTGATATTTTTGACTTTAAAAACCATCTTTCACATATTGTAAACGAGATAAATTTTTAATTAAAATTTTATAATTATGTGAATTAAATTGGAAAAATTATTCCATATTCAGAATCATAATAATTTCTAATTTCTAATATTTTCAATTTAATTTTTTTATGAAATAAATTTTGAATGCAGTAAAAACTAATTATTGTGGTAAAGGTAAAATTGGATTTACTGCATGTAAAGATGAATAGATAAGGGTAAAGATGACTTATAAATATGTCTACAATATATTTTCTTGACTAATTTCTACTATTAAACCTTTATATTATAATAAATTTTCATTCATATCCTTTTTTCACATGAAAAAACATGGTAGCACTCAATTATATTAAAAAAACACCATGTGTGTCCTCTCCCCAACTATAAAAGGCCACCCCCAATACTCTCTTCTTCACTCCCCAAAAATATTTTTCTTAGAAAATAATAGACCATATGGCATAAAAATTTCCCCAAAATTAACCTAGAATCCTTTTTTGATAGAAATCCATCCTAAGAAGGCTTTATAACAACCCTAAGGAGGAGATCTAAAGATGAGGAAATGTTCTTCAATGAGCATCTTTATTTTATTTATTTCATCACCATTTTATGATCTTATAAAAATATGTTGATAAACTACCCTTAGTATATTCAACATATTTTGATTTTTATAATAATTTAATGACCTAAATCAATATCAAATTCCATAAAATGGGTCACAAAATCATTATTCGTGTGTACGGTGGACTACTGTCTCCCGAATCAATGTCATTCATTGTTCCATTACCAACATTCACAGATTGGTGTGATGTTGGGTATGAATTATATTTATGAAATTTACAACATATTTATAACTATAGATTCATTATATCATATTAATATCTTAACCATAAATTTTCTATATATATGATGACATTGCAGGTGTGTACTGGGGACAACCGACTCACAAAGCGATGTGATTCATCTCTGAATAATTATTTTCATGGAATAAAATAAGGTTGAATTTAATTATTATATGTGATATACATGAAATAATTTTTAAATTCATGATATATTTATCAATATATAATGATAATATATATCATTTTATTTCTCACCATTTTTCTCACATAAAGATGATTACATCTTTTGTGTATTTGCGGACTACAGCCTTCAAGAGGCGATGTGAAGTTCTTTTCATCACAAAAACACATTGATGACATATATATATTGATATAATATGTTATATATTATATTATGAAATATATATAATGATAAAATATTTAATTCCCCATTTCTTTATTGGTCATTGGAAATTGGAAATGTTGTATGTACGACCTACAGTCTCCATGATCGTAACATATATCATTTTTCATAACCATATTTCATTATTGGATTTTAAAGTATAATTTATTATAAAATATTATTAATATATCATTATTATTATTTAAACTATCTAACTATATAATATGTGCAATAAACAAATATTTCTTGATGAATCAAGCATGATAAACATTATAAGTATCACCTGGAATAATGAAAATATTAAATGATTATTGGTGAATGGATGTTAAAATTAAATAGAAGGTTCATATATGATATTATAAAATATTAATATTGTTCTATAATAAGTCAATAACATGTTCAAAACCACTATAACTGAGTTTAAATCACGTTCAACCAAAAGGAATCTTGAGGTAATGGATTTCTAAAATAAATTTATGTCTATTTGGTTAAACATAAAATTTATTGATTATATCATTATATGATTGTGTATATAATTAATTTTGATGACCATGTATTGTATTTACACTTATTTAATTGTGTTTATTTATTAAAAATAGTATATATTAATTTACTAATTATCTCTTCAACATCATAATCATTGTAATGGTTTATTTCACAATATAATTCTAATCGATATTGTTTGTTCATTAATTTAAGTTCAAGATAACTATTTTCCAATTTCATAATAAACCCAATTCATTTTACAATAGTCCGGCCATTAATAAGATAATAATTTAATAGAATCACATTTATAATATTTTTTACATAATTAATTGAGAAAATGTTTTATGAAAATTGGGCTTCATTTCTCTCTTGGTCAGAAATTTGTTTTCATCCCAAACCATATTTTATTAAAATGGTTTTAACCATTTAATTTAATCAATGAACATAATTGTTAATCATTTTTTACTATTGAAAAAATTATTGAAATAGGGTCTTTTGTCATTTCAATATAATAACAATTTTGAGGTTACTAAAAATGTGAATGGAATCATCATGTTGTCATCCAAACATGGTTTTTCAAAACATTTTACAATGAAATATAAATGTCATATTTAACTTGTATTAAATTTATTAAATTACCCTCCATAATGAACAATATTTATTTGGGTATTCCCTTTTCAAGTTTAAGAGAATATTTTAAATGAATATGTTTTTAAACATATTTTATTATGCGAAATATTTTCAAAATATTTTATGTCTTATAAAATAATGGTTTCCAGAAATGAAAAGAATAATTTAATCAAAAATGTTTTTAATGAAATATATGTGGTATTTATATTCACCAACGACATCAAAACATAATTTTACTTATGGTCTAATGGGGACATATTGTATTAATATCATCCATATTCTTTCTTTTTATGGTTTATCATTAGTTTTACTGTAGATATTCTATTTTGATATCATTCTCCATATTAGTCTAAATGGGTTTTGTTTAATTTTATTTATTAAGTGATTATTCACATTTCATATGACATTTTTTAATAATAATGTTTATTTTTCTTTTTTCCCCACATTATATAAATAATTCAATAGACATGGTATGTACCAGGTGGAACCAAACTTTATATAGCCCCTCAATGCTCTGACATGTCTCAAGAGGCAAATCAGATTGCAATATTAGATAGGTTTTTACCCACAGATTTAAACTGTCTTGATGATGCATCAGGATAGTAAAAAACATGTGGATATATATTCATAGTTTATAAGCTGAATATTATGAATTCCATCATTAATAATTGAGTTATTCATATTCTATGTGATTATTTTATTGCTTAGAATATCTATGGTTATGTTTTCAAGATCATGTGATTATTTTTATGGAATTAAATGACCATCATTTATTCCTGAAATTTTATACTCGTGTTATTTAATAAATTTAATGTTATACATTTACATACCATCCCATTTTTATTATTCTTATTGAACTATAACAGCTTCTATTATACTTAAACCTTACCGATCATTTAAGCTCACCCTGATTTTGTTTCAATTAACAAAGAACCAATAAAGTGTACTATTTTCATATGAAATTATATTATATAAGGAATAATTTTATTCATAAAAAATTTATGTTTTAATTTGGGTTTTCAAATGTAATTTACGACTCATGTGTGTATCTAATTTACCAAGAATAATAAACTATCTGGTCTTTCGGGATGAGATTCATTCTATCATATTCCAATATAATATAATAGGAACTAGATGTAGGTTATTAGGTTCAGGGTCATTATACTTTAGCTTATGTAACCACGTTCATTTTAAAAGGTCAATAATAGGGGAGTCAAAATATACATGAAAAATAAAAGAACTATCACCGAAATCAGTGATTTTAAAAAAGAATTATTAATGAATGGGTGATACTATGTTATAGGTAAAATATATATTGTATATTATTTGAGAATATGGTTATACTATAGAATTATAATAATTTTTTAATAAGTTGTTTTTTATAGATTATAGTGCAATTAAAACATGAGGTACTTATTTTAGGTTACAATCTCACATTTTACTAGGGTTGTTCAAATTTTACGGTGATGAAACTATATGATCTATCTCAGAAAAAAAATAATCATTTTAATATAATATTTTTATTTCTATAAATAACATGTTTTCATTTCAAGTTACCCTTTCTATGTTCTCAAAGTTATGATATAATTATTTTAAGGAAAATTTGAATTTATTTTAAATTCAATTGGTAATCCTTTCTTTCTTAACCATATTTTATTAAAAATGTTTTTAGCACTCTAAAAATATTTATTAAAGGAATTTTAACAGAGTTTTTAACTTTTTATAATATTTTTTTTAAATTAATCATTCTTCCATTTTAAAAATGTGGTATTTATTTACTAAATATTTTAATGAAATCATTGTTTTAGCTTATATCACAGGAAATATGTTTACCACCTTTGTAACTACTCTTTACATTGAAGCATAATTTAAAATTGTCCATATTTATTTTCATAGAATATATTTTACTTATTATTTTAGAAAATATTATATTGTAAGCTTGTAATTTTATAAAATATTTTTATTTTCATAATTAAATATTCAAGTGACATTTTAAAGGAAATTTCTATCTTTGATAACATCTTTTAGTGTTACTTATTTTTCACCAAGGATAATATCATATGATACAATCCGTTTTTATTCTCTATTTGGATTATTAATGTTATTATTAAATATTGATGAAACCAATTTTAAATTTTCAGAGGCTGAGTTATGGTGAAATATAATGATTTTATTATCATTTGGTATACAAATGAATATATTATTATTATGTGACCAGAAATCCATTATATCCATCCTTTCCATTTGGAAAAGATTAATGTTTTATAAGATTAAATGGTACATAAGAGGTTATACCGTGCCTAAAAGTTGGAATAAGGTAGATTATCTAAAGCACAATTTAGGTAAAATGGTGGTTATACCAAGACTAACATGAGATAAATGACATGGGATTAGCCTTGATATATTGACTCATACTTTTCATATTAAATATTATGTCATTTTTTAAGAATAACTTATACCTAAATTTAATATCAACTGCAGAACCATAATGTCTTATTGTATTCAAAGACTAGAAACTTAAATATCTTATTTTGGTATATTCTTAATCATATCTCACAATTATTTTCTCACATTTTACACTTATTGATATAACCTACTGAAAATCCATTTTCATAACCTAGGGAAATGAAATATAAAAAATGGTGTGCCCAGATTCTCAATATGGGAAAACATGGTAGATATCAATCTATTATCCTATCAATGAATAAAATAAGCATAACCATATGCTATCAAGATAATCACATTAAAATCTCATAAAAATCACTAAAATATCACAAAAGTGAGTATTTATATAAAAAATAATCATTAAAAAATAGAACAATAATAATGTTGATATATCATCACTAATCAACCACAAACCACATGTTTAAATCATAAGTATAAAAAGTTTCATAAAAGTTTGGAACTATCATAGGAATATAAACCATTTCATATAGAAAGGTTAACTATAGAGACAACTGAATTATAGTGGATCGGGCGTCATTATTTATTTCCCATGATGTAACAGATGAGGAACCATTACCTTTTCCTATAGTGGATCAATCACATTGACTTGTTTCCTATAGTGGATCAAGAAGATTAACCTATTTCCAATCTTGGATCAAGAAAATAAAATTATTTCTAATAATTATCTCATGAGATATAAAACCTTACCTAATGAATTGGAGGGATAAATAATTATTCTCCAAACCATCACCTAAATAAAACTATAAATATGTGTTCCATGTTGTCACAAAACATTGTTTTTATCATCATATCACAATCTATAAAATGAAAACGGATTTTCCAAAATTCTGATGAATTCATAATATCATACACCATTGAAAAATGATGGTTTTCATAAAAATTTCATTATCATACACATAAACCATCTTGTAAAATTATTAGGATCATATCATTGGGTCATATTCCTAGTAAAACATAGATAAGATCATGTGTTTTACTATATATCGAAATTTATTTAAAAAATAACTAGAATATTTCTAAAGGATGTTCCACCTTCATTTTGAAATCAATGCCTTAAAATAAAAAATATCCAAAAAATATTTTGGAAAATATTTCATTTAAAAATGGCCCCAGAAACATGTAACATAATCTTAATATCAATCAGTCTTCATGATGGTAGGAAATTCTATTCATTCTGTACATGTTAAACCAAATATTCCATTAACATTTTTATAAAAAGTTAAAAATAGTTCATATAGAATATGACAAGAAAATTCACTTAATTAATTATTTTTTAAAATTATACCTAGTTATAAATGAATTTAAATTATAATATTATAATACTAATAAATTTTTGAAAAAAAATTAGAGAAATCATGAACATGGAAGAAAAACTATTTTTAACCGAAATGATAATTAAAGTACATTATTATTAATACATATTGTTGGTCAATTGAGATCATAAATAGAGGAAATAAAATTAAAAAATTTAACCTAAACAATAAATGTAGGATAAAAAATATGTTTAATTATTAGATAAAGATCTTATTATTTCCATAATGGAAATTCAAGCACAAACACCCAAAAAATGGGATTCAATCTTAAATCCATTATCACTTTGCTAACTTTTTAATCATAAGGACCATGAAAGCATAACATAAAAAGAAATATAAAAAGTCATGAAAACAAATATATTAATTATATATCCTATAAAAGGATCAATATATGAACCTCATTTAAATTAAAGGTTCATATCATCCAATATGACTCAACAAAAAAAAGATTCAGACAAATAACCCCTGCTACTTTGGTAATATATGAATCAAAAGATCATGTTATAGAGAAGATAATTTTGATTAATAAATTCCAATAATTTTAATAATAATAATAATAATATAAATTTTTTGGTAGTATATACCCCATATAAAAAACAAGTGGTGAATATGGCATTTGACTCCCCAAAATAAATTCAGAAAAAAATCCACTTACTTCAAGTCTCACCTTTCATCATACATTTTTGAACCTCTTGAAAAATAAATATAGATTTATTACACATGTATTAAAAAGAATAATCATATATATCATTCCATATATTATTTACACATAACATATTATGAACATTTAATTAACAGTTTTTAATTGAAGCATTGTTCCAGGTGATAACGACTTTGTTTCTCATGCATGTTTTGGTTAGGTAGTTTTGGTCCATGAACATTGATTAAGGATCTATAATAATGATAATGTTAATTATGACGTAAATATAATATATGTTAATTTTATATTTCCTTAAATTACTCTATAAATATTAAATATAAGAAAATGAATTTCACTATTCATAGAGATGGTATCTGATACATGATTATAAACAATGTTTTAATGCTTCGACGGATGAAATGAAATAAAGGTAAATAATAATTCAACTTTATATAATAAATTTAATAGAATATATTTTCATTGAGTGTGCCCTTATTACCATCAATGTAAATTTTAATTGAAAAATGCATCACATCACATCATTAAACTGGTAGTCCATGTGTAAGAATAGGCAACGTTACTGTTTTCCAATGTGATGGAAATAAAGAAAGTAGATATGATATAATTATTAAAAAAGAATAATTATTCTAAAAATATAATATATTAACTTTAAACTAATAATAATAAAAATCTTTAAAATATGGTGATATAAAATGAATTGTATCGCTTTGTGTAGATCATAAGTCGTATGTACACACGAGCAATACTTTTTCATCGTATATGATAGAAAAGATGGTGAATAATGGTCTTTTATAATAATAATAATATTTAAATATATTTAGGATACTAAATTTATAATTTCATGAGTATTTAAAATATTTATATGTTTTATAAATATAATAAAATTAATAATGTTTGAGAATGACAATTAACTCTTCTTTGGCAGGCCTCCTTTAGATCACTTCTTAAGGACCATTGGAAGGGAAAATCAAGATGAAATGATCCAAAAATTCATAGAAAGAGATGTTGACAATATAAGTTTTCATGGTTTGGATGAACTATATGGATCAATGTAATTTTTAAAAGAATAGATAGAACGAGTGTCCTTTAATAAGGAAGGGAAATGAAAAACATGGAATTACCAAATTGATTAAGATATAACTAAATAATTAAGAATAAAATGATCAAAAATTTTAATATATTCAATTTAAGAGATTATATGGGTGAAATATCATTATATAATAAACTTTAGATAGGGTTTGATGTCCGATTCAACCTAATATTTTGGTTGGACCCCTATTATATGTAATTTTAATCTTAATAGTGGTAATGGAATTTTTATATTAAATGTCTGTAATATTACCTATAAGGAAACAATTAGATTTTAAATGGGAAATGGATGGAATTTATGATAATTTTTATTCATAAATGTTAAATTTTAATATTTTTATGTTTTTTAAATAATTTAATAAAATATTATATTATATAAATTATCATCCATGTCATTTTTTACACTGTTCATTTAATTTGAATTTAAAGACAACGTGATCAAAAAATAATTTGAATGTGAACCTTTTAAAATTTCATAATATGTTGTATTTATTAATAAAATTATTATAGAAAATAATTAATCAAAATTTTATTACATTTAACATTTTTAAAATCATTTATTTTATTTTACTATTACTTAAATAAATACTCTATCGGTGTTCCAAAAACATTTAGGGTAATTATTCAATCAATAAAATTTAAAAATAAATTACCATGGTAGAAGAATTTATTAAAATTTAAAATAAAAATATAGAACCAAACATATGTTTTTTTTCATAAGACAAAATATTATATGCATCAAAAGATAAAAAGTGACATGTTTGAATTTATCTTCCACATAAATATTAAAAAGATCAAAATAGAATACAAATAGAGAATATAACATCATATTGTTTATGTTTATATGATTATAGATGAAATATAATCATCCCATTAGATTAATTAAAGTGTTTTAATTAATTTTAAGCCTTATCAAATTAATATTAATCATATTTAACCCATTTTACCGCTCTTTTAGGGATAAAAATATACCATGCTTACTATTCATATTGAACAAAAGGGGCCAATTTACCAAATTTTAATCACCGAATTGAAAATATAGAATCGAATTTTAATGATTAAATTTCTATTCTAGGAAAAATTTAATTTAAAATAAAAACAAAAAATGCAATGAAATTCAGTTTTTAAGGAAATTTCCTTTTATGTATAAAATTAATTAATACAAAATTCAATAATAAAATTTATTCTATCAAAATTATTTGAAAAATGTTAATGTAATGGAGCTAATTTTAATTTAAATCTATTTTTTAATTAATATTAGTGAATTCTTAAAAATCATAAGTTTTAATGAAAATTCATTATTCTTCTTTATTCAATGGATAAATAATGGTATCAAAAAAATACAAATAATTTCACTAAAAAATATTTTTAATTTGTTAATTCCAATAATTATATTGATTTTATAAAATAAATTTCGTACAATTTCCAAAATGAAATATGATTCTTTAAAAACCCATATTTGAAGAAAACATGATTTGGAGTGAAATATTATATTTCAGAAAATTGGGTGTCTATTTTCTAAGAATTTATAGATACATTTTTATTGATTATATCCCATAAATATATTTTTTATTAAGGATAATCTTATTCAACCCTCTGATTTTTCTATTTTTTAATGTTCATAATAATTGTTCACAATTATTTTAATCTTGATGAATCATCTTGTATATGTTATTAAACATAACATTATTTTAAAATATTTGGGTTCAACATTCCTCTATCCCCTAATAATGTTTTTCCTATCAATTTGAAATGTTTATCTATAATCAAGTGTTTGATACTTTAATATTAATACTTTTAAAACTCACATCATAAAAAATGTTAATAAAACTTATACATGAAAAAATGGAATGATAAATAATAAGGTCATCTAGAATAACACAAAACAAGGTTTACTAATAAGATAAAATTATTATAAAGTGAAAATATAAACATCTATGAAACATAATGGAAAACTATTTATGGATAGTGTCGTGGATCAATGATTATAAGAAAGTTAATTATCATTATGAAGTTAACAACCACAAAACTATAAACAAAATAGGTGTAAAAACGCAATGAATTCATAAAAAATAATCGATGTGGGATTACATTTTTTTTACAAAATACTTTTTTCCTGGATTTTTTAATTATTTTACTATATAGGATAAAAACATATGTACATTTAATTTATGATTATAGTTTCATACTTTAATCAATTTCAACACAAATCTCATCTTTTCCCTATATGATTAGTATTAAAGTTGAATTTTTCATGCCTTCATCACTAAAATCTACTTATAATGGATCACAAAATACAAAATGGATAAATAAGAACTCCTACTCTATTAAAACATTAAAAAGAAAAAATGGTTAAAATATGTTTAAATAATATCCAAAACGTATAGAAAATAATTCAAATAAATAATACATATCACCCCAAGATTTATAGAATAGAACCAAAGGTTCTACATAGATAATTCCCAAAATAAATATATAATGACCTTGTCCTTTAACACATAACATTACATGATTTTCAACACAATTATTCATCAGAAAACAAGCCATGGAATGGGATGTCTAGTGTCTTTGAATACTAGGTAAATAAAATAAATAATATTGGACGAAAAACAATTCATTATTTAATATTCATAAATGGATACTAACACACTTTGATCCCTTGAATCTACAAAGGGTTCCCTCAGGATCACATGAATGAAGAGATGAGATAAAATCCATGTAAGGGAAAATCATTTTAATAATACATTAACACGTGGGTATGAAGTCATGGAATAATGAAAATAAAAGAAATGTACTACAAGTAATCATAAAAAATAAACATGTTATCATATAAACATGAATTCATTTTAATTTTTCATTATAATAAAAAAAGAGATTAGCATAAGTCAATGTTTTTTGAATATAGAGGAGTAGAAATCAAAGTTAACCACCAAGCCCGTTGTACATAGTAGAATGAGTCAAGAATAATCTTAAAGACCATTACACATAATGTATCATTAGGATAAACATTATACAATGAATTAGAGTTTTATCTAGGCACACACATCTTAACAAGTTCATGAATTTTATTTCAACATATATAATCATAAATAAAAAATCATAAACATAAGGGCACCCATGGATATAAATGGGTATCATAATCATGTAATAAAGCATAATGAATGGGCATATCATAAAAGTTCCCTTGAATGAAATGAATTAGAACATTCATGGTCATTAATAAAGTAAAATAGTCTTAAATCATGGTATTTTATTTCCAACAGTAGGGAAAACATGTGAAAATAGTACATTATAATTTTTATCATTATAACATTTTAGTATGGTTTTAAGGAAAACACTAAAAAGAATTTAAAATAGAAAATAGAATAATATTTTGTATAAAACCAGAAGTTATCCAATATGGTTTTCATAATAAAAACAATGGTTTTATGAAAACAATGGTGTCTTAAAACTTATGGTATAGTGCAGTTAAAATTGGTTACATATTTGGGATGTTCCCATAAATGAGTTTTCTTATAGAGAAGGTTTGAGGAGGGAATCATTTGAAAACATGTATACCCCAGAAATATAATCATGAATGGATCTTGATCAACCCGAAAGAAAACATGAGGTTTGGGTAGAATCCCTTATGGGATTTTGGCATGGTAGTTGGTGTAAATAGGAGGGTTAATGAGATTAAAAATGGGTTTCTAATAATTTATACTTTATAAGGTAATTACAGGGAAGGTGAGAAAGCATACCCTAGCATTAGAAATTATGCAAAAAAAGGAATAAACAAGAGGATATTCTAGAATAAATGGGAAAGAGAAGATCCCTTACCTTATGCCTGATGTTGTTCTTCACATTATCTTAATGACCCCAATAATCAAATTAGGTTTATTAATTAATAATTACAGAACCTCCCCAACATTTAATTGATTTAATATAACCTTATTAAGTTAATTCTTCTCCTTTTTGATGAGTTATTAAGTTCAATTTCTTTTTTTTGGGTGCGTTTTCTTCCTTTGTTTTAATGATCAATTCAGTTATATTCAATTTTTGATAAAAAAGTAGGATGAAAATGGTTTCCCAGAATTGAAGTTATATAAAATTAGTGAACATCCAGATGAAAACATGGTTACAAAAATCTTTTCTTATTTGGAGTGAAGGTGAGTCATTATATAAATTATTAAAGATAGAATATTGGATAAATTTGGTGATTTTGAACACAATTAACTTGTTTTGTATTGTTATTTTTCATCATGTGTGAAAATGGATTACAAAACATCACATAAGATAATGTAAATATTTAATAGTCTAATTCAATCATAAAAATGGTTTCATGATAAGAATTGAAGATGGTAATATAAATTGTTAACTCGTCGTCCTTGAATGTGATAAATTAACATATCTATGATGGTGTTTTCATTTCATTCATATTAATGGAGGGTAAAAGAGATATAAAATTGAATTATCCTATTATAATAACAATATTATAGTACAATTATTTTACTGGAATTTTTATACCATTTTGTTGAGGTGTGGTCTGGAATTAAAAAAGGACAAAGGAATATGAAATGAAAATGAAAGAAAAGAATTGAGGAATTTACCATTTGATTTAATCATCCTTGAGAGCCTCTTAAAGGGAGAGGACATTGCCTTTTGAGGAGACCAATATCTTTTGGAAGTTGGGGAGGACCTTGGGGAGATATCTGGGAAGAATTTAGGGAAGTAACAACGCTTTTGAATAGTGAAGAGAAGGGGGGAGTGTGGGTGGTTTTTATAGGTGAGGGGAAAAGGGTATTCTTTATATTTTAATCACTAGTTTATTATTTTTCCATAACAAAAGAAATAATGATGATTCCAAGACCAAAAATAGTAATAACCACATGTGAATTCAAACTAAGATTTCTTACATCAATAATGATGCTAGGAATAGTGAATTTATCTTATAGTGTATATATACCGTAAATAACCGTATATCACTATTCATCAAAATTCAAGTATTTTAGAGAAATCCAAAAAAATACATCCAAACCATTTTATGATGTGCAGAATCGAAAAATGAAACCCATTTTTAAAAAAAAAATTCTTGAAGATGATTATTTTCATTTTTAATTAAAATCATAATTTTATTGAATAAAAATAGATTTTAAATATATGACTTATTAAATAATGCTTTGAAAAATTACATAAGGTGTTATGAAATTATCTGAAAACCTAAAGGCATAAAATTTTTAATTTATGAACACCATATAGATAAATACATTTTCTTTGAATTTATTAATTAATTTTAATTAAATATTTATGACTTACAAGAAAACTGATACTTTTACAATGGTCATATTATCACTTATAAGATGAAAAAAATTTAATTATACATTCATGGGTGAGGTTACTATCCTTTTGGATGATTTACTATTCATAATATTCATAATATTATTCATAAGGGTAACATTACTATTCATAAGGTTAATTTACTATTCACCAAAAGTTAAATTTGTCTTATCGGACTCCAAACATCGTCCCAATCAGAACCGTGTATGTCAAATTATCAAAATTCAAATCACTGAAGTGAAAATATAATGTTTAAAGGTCACATAGTATATATTAGTTCATTGTGTTTTTATTTTATGTGATTATATAAAATAATTATAAGAAGGTAATTTCTATTGATAATACATTAGGTCGTTACATTATTCCCCCCTTATGAACTTTCTCCCATGAAATTTTGTTTTACATTCTAATCCATAAAAAGGTAAAGTTACTTATCCATCATTACATCCTCCAGTTCCCATGTTGCCTCTTCATACTCATGGTTCCACCACAGTACTTTGACTCGGTGAGTACTATTGCTACGTAGAACATTATCTCTATGATTCAAGATCTTTAGTGGCTGCTCCTCATTAGAATGATCATACTCTAACTATACCACTTCTGGAAAGAGTACATGTAAAGGGTCAGGTATGTACTCCCTTAATAGGGATACATGAAAGACCACATGTAATTTGAAAATTGTAGGTGGAATTGATATTCAATTGGCCATATCCCTGACACAATCAAGAATCTCAAAGGGGTTGATGTACCTAGGGATTAACTTTCTATTCTTCCGAAAACTCATGACCTCCTTCCATGGAGATATACATAGCAATACCATGTATCCAAATTTTCACTCAAGGTCTCATCAATGATTCTCTACGTAACTCTTTTGCTGACTTCTGGCTACCTTGATGTGATACTAAATGGGTTTCACCTTCTCCACTACTTTATTGGCCATTTTAGTTCCTAGCAATTTACGCTCACTGACATCATCTCAACACACCGTTGTTCTACACCTTTTCCCATGAAGGGCTTAATATAGTACCATACAGATGCTTGAGTGGAAACTATTATTGTAGGACAATATGACCAATGAAATATTTTATTCCCACCCTAATTTGACGTTCATATAACATCCTCCCAACATATCTTGTAGTATCTGATTTGTTCCCTCTGATTTCTCATCAGTTTTAGAATAATAGGACGAACTGATGTTTACTTCTTTTCATAGAGTATGTTGGATACTTTTCTAGAACTTTAAGGTTATTCTCGGATCTCTATCAGATACAATATATAGTGGTACTCCATGTAGCCATACCACCTCCTTGAAAAATATCCATGAAAGTTGATCAAATGAGATGTCCTCCCGTATTGAGATAAAGTGAGATATTATTTTACAATGGTCCACAATGGACCATATATCATTGTTTTCAAGGGATGTTCTTTGATGTTCAGTTACATATTCCGTTGTGATTTTCTTCCACTTCCATGTTTTTATGGGTAGTTTTTGCATCATCCACTTGGAATTCTGCCTTTTAGACTTCAGTTGTCGATATATGAGGCAATTTAATGTATACTCAAAAATATCCTTCTTCAAACTCTCCCATCATAAATTCTCTCGGAGATGTCGATTCAACCTTGTGGTCCCTGAGTGAATAGAGAAGGTTATGCAATGTGTGTCATTCAAAATGTCCTTCTTTATCTCTGGATCAGATGGAATTCTTAATCACGACCGAATTATTTCAAATCCTTCCTCGTTAATCATAAACTCAGAGGATTTTTCATTTTTAATGGCTTCCACCTTTTTTTAATTTCTACATCTTTTTTTGAGAATTCATTTTTAATGTTTATTTGAGACTCCTGTGATCAGTATATATCTCACACTCCTACCCATAGAGATAATGTCGCCAAACTTTTAATTCAAAGATCATAGTCGCCGACTCTAAATGATGTGTATGATAGTTTTCCTCATGGAGTATCAGCTTCCTTGAGGCATAGGCTATCACATTATAATTTTTCATTAGTACACAACAAATTTCATTCTTTGGAGCATCATGTTACACCACAAAGAGTTCTACAATTTTTGTGAGTGTGAGTAATGCTGCAGTAATTATCCTCTTTTTCAACTCCTTAAAATATTCATCACATTATTGAGTCCAACGAAACATTACTCCCTTCTGTAACACCTTGCCATTAGGTTTTAAAATCATGAGAAGTTATTCAAAAATAATCAATAATACCCATATATACGTAGAATCTTCTGGTCACCATTATATATGTTGGACTGGGCCACTCTTCAATCTCTTTTGTCTTCGAAGTGTCTATAGATGTCCCTTTTCTAGTGATAACATACCACAAAAATGATACTTCCTCCTTCTCGAAATCACATATAATTTACATTTTATACAGCTTGTCACGTAGTAAATACTTTCACAAAGTATTCAAATACTCATCGTGTTCCGTTTTTCTCTTGGAGTATATCAAAATATCATCGATAAAGACTACCACAAATTTTCCTATATAATCTCTAAAGACCCTATTAATTAAATCCATAAAAATTACTGGAGTTTTGTTGAGTCTGAAGGGAATCACTATAAACTCATAGTGTCCATGCCTTGTTTGAAAGGTAGTCATGAGAATATATTCCTTCCTCACATTTAATTGGTGATATCCCGACCCAAGGTCCACCTTAGAGAAATAAAAAACCCCGGAAATATTTTCTAACAAGTCGTCTATCCATAGAAGGGGATACATGTTCATTATCATTTTTCTATTGGTCTCATGATAATCAATTCTACGGAACAGTTATCTGTCCTTCTTCATTATGAAGAGGATTGGTGAACCCCATAGTGATGCACTCAATCATATAAAACCCTTTTATGGATTATCTTATAACTACTTATTCATCTTTTCTAGCTTTATAGTGGACATTCTATAAGGTGTCTTTGATATGGGCAAAGATCCATGAATAAGAACAATTGAAAACACAACCTATCTATTAGGAGGAAGAACAAGAGACTCTTTAGGGAACACATCAGTGTAATCCATCACAATGGGCATGTCTTCTAGCATGATTCACTCGTTTGTATCAATAATTTGAGATAGACATGCTTTCTCATAAGAAATTAATATCAACAATTGAAAAAATGATTTTAAATGGGATTCATATTCCTCCTTAAACATTTAATTAAATGGAGTATTCTTTGGTATTTGAAGGGTGATAACCCTTTCCTGAATGTTGATTTTAGCTTTCTATAAAGAGCAACAATCCATGCCCAATATAGAATCAAACTCTACTAAATGAAGTATGAAGATATTTTCGTGGAGGATCAGTCTGCAAATTTAATCCTGGGAGTGTTATAATTCATGTATGCAATAATTTCTCCATTTTTTTTCTCACATATAACTTATCTTCGATATTTTTTGTGGTGTTTGAATAGTTCTACTGAGCCTTCAAGATATGAATGAATGTGCAGAACTAGAAAAAAAAGTATTTTCTATATTCTTGATTTATTAACTAGAATACCTTTCACCACATCATTGTCCGGCTGCACCATAGTAGTAGTGACAACATATGCTCTTCCTTGTCACCTTGGAGATTTTTTATGATTGCCTCCGATAACTATTGGATTAAGAAAAAATGATCACATAATTCCCCTGGTCCTTGTAGTTTTAACACCGCACTACAGGATAAGTGTTAATTTGAGCATTCTTTTCTTCTTCCACATTAGTGGTATTTTGTATAACTCTTCAGTAGTTTTTAGATAGATGCCTCATCTTTCCAAATTTGAAACAATTCATGTTTCCTATTAGATAGTTCCCAGAATGTTTCTTTATCTAATTTTTACTCATGGGATGACCAGGAATCTTTCCATCATGTAATTTATTTGCAGAACCACCCACATTAGATTCTATTTTCCTCTTTTTGTCATTGGTCCCACGATAACACTAAGATGATTCAATCTCCATTTCAACCATAAGGGAACGACAAACAATCTTTTCATCAGTGTCTATGTCTCGAATCGCCAATAATTTTCATAGACTCGGCTTTAGTTTTCTAAAGAACCAATCCACCTTGCTTTCAGTGTTCGTGAAAAAGCTAGAGGTGTACCTTGAAAGCCTTTTAATGTTTGCTTCATACGTTCTAATTCACTGATATTTCTTCTAAATGAGTCTGAGGAACTCTATTTCTATATTGATATGGAGGGTTCATGGAAAATATTTATTGAAAAAAATTCTATTGAATACAACCCAATCCATGGAATCAATTTCATCATGGGGATTCATATTCTTGATCAGTTTCCACCTCATTTCATCTTCACCGTCAAAATGATAGACCACCAGTATGACATTCAATTCTTATGAGCATTGAAGGACAAAGATTATACTTTTATTTGAGTTAATCCACTATTCCGTGAGGAGTGGATCATAAGATCCACTAAACATCTGATCCCTTGGTTGCATGAAGTATTCAACAAAAACATTCTCTATTCTTGGAGGAGTAGGGTGTTCCACAAGATTCAACTGATTATTCATAACTTGATCTAGCTGGGAAATTTCTATCATGAATTTTTGAGAAATTGTTCCAATCATATACCGCATATCATTTTGACAATCATCACATTTCATCTAACATTGATTGTTGGCACGCTTTCTTCAATTTCCCTCCATTAACTAAGAAAATTAACATACCATTAGAGGGTTTGAATACTTATCTATTGAGCATCAAAAAATCATTGAACATATAAGGATAAAATTTTAGACTAGAAGTATATCTTAACTTTTGATTCCCTATGTTTCAATCTAGGTTATCCTTGATATATTTTTTAACTTATACTCATAAGGGCATTTTTTATTCCCTTAATAATGGTTTGAACCAATTTCATGAATTTACCAAAAAAATATCTCTATAGAATGTCAAATAGAGAGTTTAGAAAGGCTCTTTGTCTTGCACCAGTTCCCGTTCAAGTCTAGATCAAAGCATTGTTTTCAGGTTTTACCCATAGATACATATATGCCAAAGCAACCTCTACCTATTTAATTCAGACAGAGATTCTTTTTTTGATAAACCACTTACACTATATTTACCAAAATTTAGCAGTGTGATCATAAACTTAGTCTCATCCTAAGGTTCTTACTAAATTTCTCTATTCATAATCTCTAAAACAATTTGAGACCAACCTCTTATACCAACTATAGAGACCATATCCTTTTACATATAACATTACATGATTTGATACATAATTATACATCAAAAAACATGGCATGGATCATGAAGTATACTGACCATGAAGACTAGGTAAATAAAATTTAAAACATGGTACAAAAAACATATTTATTTAATCTTCATAAAAAGATGATAACTTCCATTGAGCCCTTACATCTGCAAAGGGTACCTTGGGGATCACATGAATGTAGGGATGAGCTAAAATCCTAGTATGGGAAAAGGCATAGTAATAAAATATTAACACATGGTTTTGAATGCCTGACATAATGAAAATAAAAGGAATTGAACACATGCCATCATAACGTATAAACAAGGGATAATATAAACATGAATTCATTATAATGTGGCAGTAGAAAAAAACATGGCTTTAGCATGATTCAAAGATCATTTCACATAAAGGAGAACATGTCAAGGTTAACCTCCAAGACCATTGCACATGGTAGCATGAGTTAAGGCTAACTGCTAAGATCGTTGCACATACACTACTGGAAATGCTGTTTTTCCCAACGGGTGTTTACCAACGGTTTGCTAAAACCGTTGGGGTTGAAGGATTAAGGAATCCTTTCCCAATGGTTCATTGAAACCGTTGGGAAAAGCCACCCCTTTTCCAATGGTTTGAAGAAACCGTTGGTAAAGGGGTGAGTTAATCACCTTTTTCCAACGGTTCAATAGAACCGTTGGGAAAGGGTCACCCCTTTGCCAACGGTTTCCTCAAACCGTTGGCAAAGGGGTCCTTAGCATCTCTTTCCCAATGGTTCTTAAAAACCGTTGGGAATTATTTCCCCCAAATCCAGCCACGGGGCTGCTCTCCCCCATTCGCACAGAAACCTAATTTCATCCTCTCCACTGCTCTCCTCTCACGAAATCCCCTATCCGAAGAGGTGAAAACCATCTGAAATCAGGTATCTTTTCATTTATAAACATATACTTCCTTATTTTTATTTTTATTGCTTTATTATTTTAGTTTTAAGTTATCAATCCACCTCCAGCTCTCTGCTACTCTCCAAATCCCCCATCCGAATAGGTGAAAACCCATTTGAATCATCTCAAATCAAGTAATTTTTTCTTTATACACATATGGTACCTTGTTTTTATTGTTATTGATCTAATATTTTAGTTTTAAGTTTGGATTTTGATGTGATTTCACCGTGTAAAATAGGGAAATGAATAAATATTTTGATAATTAATTAGTTTCCCCTGGAATATCAGTTGTGTTATAATGTCCATGCTAAATAAAGGGGAATGTAATAAAAGACCATGAATAAATAAATTGTGGAATTTGGGGTATGTTGCCTCTATGAGAGGTTTTTTGTTGTGTTTCATTGTATGTTGTAGGCTGTTTTATGGGGATTGAGGTGACCAGTTGGGCTTTGTGATATGTGGGGTTGTAATGTGATGGTTAGTGGGCATGGATGTGTCATGTGAAGTTGTATGATAGTGATGATGTGTGGTGGTGTTGTGTTGTGTGGAGGTGTTGTGTGATGAAGTTGTGGTGTATAATGTGGTGAGGTGTTTTTGGTTGTGCGGTGGTTTGTGATGTGCAATATTTTTATTGTGATATGTGGTTGTTTTGGTGAGATGGATGGTCGATGTAACATGGTGTCGATGGTTATTGTGAGATGGTGAGTTGTTGTGTGGTGGTTTTATTAGTTTCCTGGTTATCTATGGAATAAATTATGCTATTAAAACAAAAAAACAAGATATTAAATAAATGAGATGGAATAGAAATGGATGTGTGGTAAATGGATTTAATTAATTTAACATTAAATGAATGGACAATGTAAGTGTGAATGAAGTGGCTTATAAATGAATGTGAGAAATTTTATGCGTCTTGTGTGGTGGTGGTGTGGTTTATGTGTTTTATGGTAGTAGTGAATTGTGTGATTATGTAGTTAATGTGAACCCATAGGTTGAGTATTTTGTGCTATCTATATATCATGTATTTTTATGTTATTTCTACACATTCCAGGGGGTGGTATGTCTAGGTGGTGGTGGTGGGGTTGCAGGGGAGGGGGTGTGGGCTGTTTGGGAGGGTGGGCGGGGCTATCCAGGGGGGTACGGGGTGTCCAGGGGGCTACGGGGGTGGGCGGGCTGTCCACAAGGGTGGACGGGCTGTCCACGTGGGTGGTCGGGCTGTCAAGGAGGGGTGGGCGGGCTGTCCAGGGGGGGGTGGGTGGGCTGGTCACGGGGGGTAGGGGTGTCCAGGGGGGTGGGCGGGCTATCCAAGGGGGTGGGGGCTGTCCATAGTGAGAAGGGGTGTCGAGGGGGGTGGGTGGGCTGTCCACGGGGGTGGTTGGGCTGTCTTGGGGGTAGGGGGTGTCCACGGGGGTGGGCGGGGCTGTCCAGGGGGTGTGGGCTGTCCTGGGGGTCTGGGTGGGGTGTCCTGGTGGGGGAGGGGTGTGTGGGGTGTCCAGGTGGGGTGGAATGTCTAGGTGGTGGTGGTGGGGTTGCAGGGAAGGGGGTGTGGGCTGTTTGGGAGGGTGGGCAGGGCTATCCAGGGGGGTACGGGGTGTCCAGGGGGGTACGGGGGTGGGCGGGCTGTCCACAAGGGTGGACGGGCTATCCACGGGGGTGGTCGGGCTGTCAAGGAGGGGTGGGCAGGCTGTCCAGGGGGGGTGGGTGGGATGGCCACAGGGGGTAGGGGTGTCCAGGGGGGTGGGAGGGCTATCCAAGGGGGTGGGGGCTGTCCATAGGGAGAAGGGGTGTCGAGGAAGGTGGGTGGGCTGTCCACGGGGGTGGTTGGGCTGTCTAGGCGGTAGGGGCGTCCACGGGGGTGGGTGGGTTGTCCACGGGTGTGGGCGGGGTTGTCCACGGGGGTGGGAAAGGCTGTCCATGGGGGTGGGCGGGGCTGTCCAGGGGGTCTGGGTTGTCCAGGGGGTCTGGGTGGGGTGTCCTGGTGGGGGAGGGGGTGTGTGGCGTGTCCAGGGGGGTTGGTATGTCTAGGTGGTGGTGGTGGGGTTGCAGGGGAGGGGGTGTGGGCTGTTTGGGAGGGTGGTCGGGGCTATCCCGGGGGGTACGGGGTGTCCAGGGGGGTACCGGGGTGGGCGGGATGTCCACAGGGGTGGTCGGGCTGTGAAGGAGGGGTGGGCGGGCTGTCCAGGGGGGTGGGTGGGCTGGCCATAGGGGGTTGGGGTGTCGAGGGGGGTGGGCGGGCTATCCAAGGGGGTGGGGGCTGTCTATAGGGAGAAGGGGTGTCGAGGGGGGTGGGTGGGCTGTCCACGGGGGTGGTTGGGCTGTCTAGGGGGTAGGGGGTGTCCACGGGGGTGGGAGGGTTGTCCACGGGGGTTGGCGGGTCTGTCCACGAGGGTACCCTACTAATATGGTTATGGGATGAGGCATTATCTAATGTGATAACACATTAAGTTCTTGTTGGTTTTACATTTTTTCAATAACACATTAGTATGTTTTTTTCACATGTGTAGTTGATACCATGATTATTTTCTTCCTTTATCGTTTACTTAAATGTATTTTCTATTAAAGTTCAATCCTATTCAATTGTTTATGACAAAATGACATATATGAATTTTTTTACAGAATGGACAGAAGTTGGATGTATGAAACCGATCATATCTCAAGCGATTTTCAAAACAATTTGGAGAGCTTTATAGATTTTGCATTTCACAATGCTTGAGATAGTGGTCTCATACACTGCCCATGTTCCAATTGTGTTGGTAGACCTTGGTTGAGTCGTGAAGAAGTCAGCTACCACATAACCAAAAATGGTTTTCAAGCAAACTACTTTGTGTGGTATCACAATGGGGAGAAAATGAAATCTCAAATTGGTGATGATCGAAATGAAAGGACTGGAATGGAGAATTTTTTAGATGATCGGTTTCTGTTTATTCGTCATCATGAAAAAGAAAGGATTTCGACTCAAGAAGACGTCGATATGAGGACAACTGATGCATCTAGTAAAAATGATGATATTGATAGGGTGAAAAAATTTAATGATGCTGCCACGACTCTAGTATATCGACAATGCGATAAAATGAAAAAGCTGGAATTTTTAATCCGATTGTTTCATGGAAAAACTATGTATGGGATTTCTAATACAGCAATCGATTACATTATTACCCTCTTGAAGGATTTACTTCCAGATGATGCAGATATTCCCTCCAACCACTATATGGCATGGAAGTTAGTTGAAGAACATGGATTTTCCAGAAACAAAATTCATGTTTGCCCGAAAGATTGCAGTTTATTCTGGGAAGAAACCGATGATCGAAATGAATGTATAAAATGTGGCACATCCCGCTGGAAGTCAAAATCTGATGGAACGCCATCTCGCGTTCCACAGAAATTAATGTGGCACTTTCCATTGATCCCCAGACTCCATAATCTTTTTATGTCAGATGACATATCAATAAAAATGAAATGGCATGATACCGAGAGAAAGAAGACTAATGATGAGTTGGTTCATCCTGCAGATGGAATTGCATGGCAGAGATTTGATGCTCGACATCCTGATTTTGCAGCTGACGTGCGTAATGTGAGGCTAGGTCTTTCATGCAATGGTTTTAATCCATTTGGGCAGATTCTTACTTCGCACAGCACATGGCCAGTTTTTATACACATTTATAATCTTCCCCCATGGTTGTGTATGAAAAAATCTTTCACTTTCATGAGTATACTCATATCTTGTCCTTCTGATCCTGGAATTAATATTGATGTATACATGGAACCTTTAATAGAAGAGTTGAAACTTCTTTGGGATGTGGGTGTGCGCACATACGATGCATGTTCGAAAGACATATTTCAGATGCGTGATGCGCTTATGTGGACGATCAATGATTTTCTGGCTTATGCAATGATGTCTGGATGGAGAACGAAGGGAAAACTTTCATGTCCAGTTTGTATGAAGAATACACGATCCAGAAGACTGAAACATCGTTGTAGTTTCAGTTTTATGGGACATCGACGATTTTTGCCAAAGGATCATCCATATAGAATGAATCGTCGAAGATTTGATAATAATATAGAGACCGATGATCCACCTCAGCGTATGTCTGGAACTGATGTGCTTAATGAATTGAAATATTTCAGTTTTTCATTCGGGAAGGGTTAAATGAAATCTGGAAAGAGAAATAATTTTTCCACAGAAACCTGTTACAATTGGAGGAAGAGGAGTATCTTTTTTTATTTGACTTATTGGTCAACCAATTTGCTATGTCATTGCTTAGACGTAATGCATATTGAAAAGAATATATGTGAAATGTTGCTTTCAGTTCTTCTAAATGTCAAGGGGAAGACAAAAGATGATTTACGATCTCGACGTGACTTGGTGGTTGAGGCATCAGACCATAATTGCATCCTGTGCATATCAGTGAAAATAAATGGCAACTTCCATGTGATTCTTATGTGATGACACCTAATGAAAAAAAAAACAATTTTTAGAAGTATTAGAGACTATTAGAGTTCCTGATGGCTATTCAAGAAACATATCTAAACGGGTCAACAGAAGATAGTTGAAGCTAAAATCTTTGAAGACTCATGATTATCACGTTCTACTGCATGAGTTGCTTCCAATAGCAATCCGTCATCTTTTTTCCAATAATGTAAGGGTGGGTGTTATTTGGTTGTGCCATTTGTTTAGAGATCTCTGTACTAAGAAGTTGTCCAAGTCTTTCTTGAAAAAAATGTTGACAGATGCCCCATTAATTTTGTGTGAGTTGGAGAAAATATTTCCCCCATCATTTTTCACATGCATGCTGCATCTGACTGTCCATATTCCAACTGACATACTTCTCGGAGGACCTGTTTCTTTTCGTTGGATGTATCCAACTGAAAGAAATATGTTCACATTAAAGTCTTATGTTCGAAACAAGAATCATCCCGAAGGTTCTATCGTGAACGGTTACTTAGCTCAAGAATGTATGGATTTCTGTTCAATGTATTTGTCTCATCTTACTACATGAATGAAAATACCAATGAGAAATGAAGAAGAACAATATGAGCAAATTGAACCCAGATTTCCATCACTTCCTCAAACAAGAGGAATTCTTGGATCATATACATTGAAGACATTAAGCCTTGAAGAGCGGGAGATGGCACATCGCACAGTTTTGTTCAACTGTGATTTGTTTGATGACTATATCAGGTAACAAAATTGAATATGTATATATTACATATATATCTGTTAAACTATTCATATTTTTTTATCTACAGGGAACATAAAACAATGATAAATAGGAAGCATCGTTCTTTATCTTTGAGAAGAAGAGAGACTTTGCATAGAAAAGAGTTTTCTGCTTGGTTAAAATTGAAGGTAAAAATATTACTGTTTAAATTAATTATTTCAATATTTACTTAAGTTTAACTGTCATTTATATTGCAGGTATTGAGTTTGTCTGCTGACTCTGTCTCTGAGGAAATAAGAACTTTGGCTTTTGGTCCTAATACAGTGGTTCGTGACTGTAAATCAATTGTTATCAATGGGTACAGATTTATTGTCAATGAACGAGCCAAAAACATGAGAACACAACATGATGGTATTATGGTTACTGCCATAATAGATTGTTATGCTAGTGCATCAGATAGTAGAACGCGACTTGAAAATTTGGGTTATTATGGAGTCGTTGAGAAAATAATAATATTGGATTATTACTCTCATGGACGAGTCACAATGATGAAATGCCATTGGTTTGATTCGATGACGAGACATGGCACATTTATTGATGATTGTGGATTTCGAGTAATTAATATGACCCGCAATCTTGCAACTGAAGAACCATATGTGTTGGCATCAATGGCTAAACAAGTTTTTTATGTCAAAGATCAACTTCAACCTGAATTTGGTGTCATAGTTGAAGTAATTCCAAGACATATTTTTGATGATGCTGATGATGGAATTGACACTGTCCCTATTTCCATTAGAACCAATCCATTTATTTCTTTTGATGACTCCAATAGCTCAATTGTCAGAGTTGATTGTGAACCTGAAGTTGTGGTTGGAAATATATAGAATCATTCATCCATGTTCTCAATTCTTTTGGTTTACCTCGATTTGGGTTGTTAAGGTTGGTAATATTCATATTTATTTAGTATTGATCACAAATATGTTTTAGCTGACTTGACCGTTATGTGAATTTTCAATGTTTATTGGTTGCTGTTTTATTTGAATTGCATTTTCTAATTTGGAATTGAACTGTATTCAAACCAAATCAAACAATATTTCTAACTTGGTGAACATTAAAACTTGTATGTTTTATTAAATTCATTCAAGCTCTTCTAAAAAAATTTATAGCTAAATTACCAATGAATCCCCTCATTCCCTCATATATTTAGTTTTTTGGTTTACACATTAATTTTCTTTTTCTAATTAATTACATATTTGTTTTCAAATGCAGGAAATGCATCCAATTGAAGAGAGACGAAGAAAAAAATTGGCGGAGAAAAATCGTCGGATGGAGGAGATGGGAATTCCACCATTAGTGCCTACAGTGAGTACTTAATTTCAAATATATATATATATATATATATATATATATATACAGAATATATAATGTCATGTGATTAATTTTTTTTGTAAACTTTTTTGTAGGATCCACCATTACGTCGACAGTTATTCGACGAGGAGCCTAGTACTGGTCCTAGTACTCAGGCCGGTGGTACGAGGAGGGTTCGTACCAGAGGTGGACGTAGAGCTGCGCATGCCCGACTAGACCCTGCCACTCCCACTGACATTTCAGCCTTCCCACATTCTGATCCCGGCGTGTCGTTAGGGACACATGGGGTATTTAGGCCTCCCATGTTTTCGCTACCTTCTGCATCTTCTGCCCCATCATTTTCACATCCCATGATGATTCCCACTCCCCATTCAGCATCAGGTCATACAGCTGTTCCATCTTCTTTTCCTTCTACTTCTGTCTCTCTGAGATTTTATATTCCATCGTCTTCGACTCCTGTTCCACCAGAGGGTGTTCCATCAGGTTCTGTGGATCCGGCGCCACTCATTGATCAGACTAGCGCAGGTATATTTATAAAACCCTAACAAATTTTTATAGCAATATTTATTTTCATTATAACATGTTTTGATGAAATATTTGTTTTTCATTCATGAAAAATACATCTACTGACAGGAGGCGGGGGCGGGGCCGTACACGCATATGTTCGGTGTGGAACCGTCGCACATAGGTTATGGTGGAATATAATGAAGACAATCAGATGGTTGAGAAAACAGGGCAGCAATGTCAGAGTTTTTTGGCGACGCATGCCAAATACTCCGACATCATTCTCGTCAGCCCGCTGTAGTGGAGACATTTTCCACATGAGGTCAAAGATAGAGCTTGGGCAGAGATATCGGTAAAAAAATCTGTTGTATTTAATGCCATGAATTATTTATGTATTTATATGAATTAATATTTTGATTTCAGCTTCGATTTAATTTTCCTAATGGTGAGGGTGCACGACTGGAACTTCTAAAGGATTTAGGTGAGATTTAGAGAGCCTACAAGCATGAGTTGTATATTGGCTGGCGTGCTAGAGTTGGCACTGAGTTAGAGGCGTTACCAGTCATGGATGATTGTCCTATAGAGTAGTATCGTCAGATGATTACTCATTGGACGAGTACCCAGTTTAAGGTATGAATTACATTTGAGGTATTTAAATAATAACTTTCAAGTTTTTCATTAATATTATCCTTTGCATTATCGAATTTTATTTAGGAATCATCTGGAAAAAATAAAAAAAACATTGATGCAAAAAAATACCTCCATACACTAGGACGCACGACGATGCCAGATCCTGAGAGGTAGCAGGTATGACAATTGTTTATAATTTTTCTTTACGACTTACATTTTCTTTTGTTTCCTCAATTATTTAATCATTTGCTAATGTTTTTATATAACTTTTGTTTTCAATTTCATTGTAGAGGCAAGTACAAAATATTGAAGGACGTGTGCCTCGAGCAAAACTGTTTTGCTCGAGTAGACGAAAAAAGGATGGAAGTGCTGTCAATGAAGAGACTCAGCAGTAGATTGTATGTTTTAATCTGTTGATTTTATATTTTAATATCTATTTCGTAACTTAATAATATATTTATATTTGTAACAGGATGCTTTAGCAGCCCTCGATTCCCAAGAAGCAGACAATTTTGGGCCATCTGATCACTTACATCAGGTGTTGGGAGAGGATCATTCTGGCAGAGTACGTTGCCGACCTAGGATAGCCCCGACGAGTTATTGGCCTACCTCAGGTACGAGTTGTAGTGCCACCGAGCTGCAGCAAGTTTGGGCATAGGCAGAACAGGCTGAGAAAAGGGCAACAGAGACGGCAGAACAGTCTGCTAGGGCAAACAGTGCATTTATGAAATTTATTAAAGTTCTACGTCCAACACTTCCAACAGAGGCCAGCCCAGCGATTGATGAATACATGTCGTCGATATATTCTATATATGGTGCACCAGGTGGTAGTTCCAGTGGTGGTCAGGCCGATGTCCAGCTTGAAGATGATGATGGCGAGGAGTCTGATGCGGAAGAGGAGGGAGATGAGGAGGGCGAGGAGGAGGGCGAAGGCAAGGAGGAAGGCGCTGTGGAGGGTGAGGACGATGAGGAGGACGATGACGAGGGTGGTGATGATGATGATGATGGTGATGGTGATGCTGATGTGGGACATATTGATCCGTTACATTTTTGACTTATATTACTGATATTTTATGTTTAATATATTCTAGTTGTTGGTTTTATCTAGACTCGTAGTATAGTATTGGAGTTGAGTTATTTTTATATATTGTCTGTTTTTATGGATGTTGTTGTCTTTTAGTGGTTGTGTGTTTGTGAACTCCCTGGACAACCCCCCCTCATTCTTGGACCCTGGACAACCCCCCCTCCCCCTTGGACCCCGAACACCCCCCAAACACCCCCCGAACAGCCACGTGGACAACCCCCCAGACAGCCCCCCGTACATCCCCCAACCCTCCACCCTGGACCCCAGATAGCCCCCCGGACAGCCCCTCGGACAACCCCCCCCCCCCCCCCCCCACCCTCCCCCTTGGACCCCGGACAACCCCCCAAACACCCCCCGGACAGCCCCCTGAACAACCCCGGACAACCCCCCTGAACAACCCCTGAACAACCCCTGAACAACCCCTGAACAACCCCCCGAACAACCCCCGGACAGCCCCCTGAACAACCGCGGACAACCCCCTGAACAACCCCCAAACACCCCCCGGACAGACCCCGCACAGCCCCCCCACCCTCCTCCTTGGTCCCCGGACAGCCCCCCGGACACCCACCAGACAGCCCCCCCCGGACATCCCCCTAGACAGCCCCCCGTACAGCCCCCAACCCTCCACCCTGGACCCCAGATATCCCCCCGGACAGCCCCCCGGATAGCCCCCCGGACAGCCCCCCGGACAACCCCCCCACCCTCCCCCTTGGACCCCGGACAACCCCCCAAACACCCCCCGGACAGCCCCATTAACAACCCTGGACAACCCCCTGAACAACCCCTGAAAAACCCCTGAATAACCCCCTGAAGAACCCCCGGACAGCCCCCTGAACAACCCTGGACAACCCCCCTGAACAACCCCCAAACTCCCCCCGGACAGACCCCGCACAGCCCCCCCACCCTCCTCCTTGGTCCCCGGACAGCCCCCCCCGACACCCACCGGACATCCCCCCCCCCCGAACAGCCCCCCGGACATCCCCTCCACCTTCCTTAATTTCATTAGCTCTGAAATGTTTCATAGCACGATCAACTAAAATCTAATCCATACTAAATATGATATTAAAATATTCTATATGAATTTCCATAAGATTTTAAGTGAAAACAAAAAGTGACATACGAAAAACTGACCAAACGCATTAGAAATGTGTTGATGCTTTAGGACAACGATCCATGGGTCATATGTGACGTGTACGAATCAACCCCGCCTCAATCCGAGGTGCGGTGTGGTCGGAACAACTCAAAGTGTATGTCTTTTGTTTCAAAAGGACATCATTTTAAGTGAAAAACATCAACTGGCATACGGAAAACCGGCCAAACGCATTCGGATTGTGTTGATACTTTAAGACAATGATCCATGGGTCATTTGAGAAGTGTACGAGTCAACCCCGCCTAAATCCGATATGCGGTGTGGTCGGGACCACTCTAAGTGACTTTCTTTTGTTTAAAATGGACAGTATTTTAAGTACATACGGAAAACCGACCAAACGCATTCGGATTCTATTGAAACTTTAGGATAACGATCCATGGGTCATATGTGACATGTACGAGTCAACGCTACCTCAATCCGAGTTGCGGTGTGGCCGACACCACTCAAAGTGTCTCTATTTTGTTTAAAATGGACTTCATTTTTAGTGAAAACAAAAAATGACATACGGAAAACCGACCAAACGCATTCGGTTTCTGTTGAAACTTTAGAATAACGATACATGGGTCATATGTGACGTGTACGAGTCAACGCCACCTCAATCCGAGTCGCGGTGTGGCCGACACCACTCAAAATGTCTCTATTATGTTTAAAATGGACTTCATTTTTAGTGAAAACAAATAATGACATACGGAAAACCGACCAAACGCATTCGGTTTCTGTTGAAACTTTAGGAGAACGATCCATGGGTCATATGTGACGTGTATGAGTCAACGCCACCTCAATCCGAGGCGCGGTGTGGCCGAAACCACTCAAAGTGTCTCTATTTTGTTTAAAATGGACAGTATTTTGGCCTTTTATGACACCAGAACTGCGTTGTCGGTCACCGCGGGCACACGGCACGTCCGATTGACATGCCGTCTACTCTACCACTTCAGAAATCACTGTCCCGTATTTTTTCGTCTGATTTCAGGCCATTCCGACTTCGTTCGTCCCGTTTGGACCCCCCTCACGCGCGTTTACGAAGCTCGCGCATCACTTAAAACACAAATATTGAGCCGTACCGCGCAAACCGCACGTCCGATTGACGTGCTGTCTGCACGTACACATCACGAATAATAATTAGAATGTTTCACGGTTGTTTCAGGTCAATCCGCGGTCGTCCGCTATGAATTTGACCGTTGGACACCCGTTTTGGCAGTTTATGACACCAGAACTGCGTTGTCGGTCACCGCGGGCCCACGGCACGTCCGATTGACGTGCCGTCTGCTCGACCACTTCATAAATCACTCACCAGTATTTTTCGTCTGATTTCATGCCATACTGAAATCGTTTGGCCCGTTTGGACCACCCTCACGCGCGTTTACGAAGCGCGCACATCACTTAAAACACGAATATTGAGTCGTACCGCGCAAACTGCATGTCCGATTGACGTGCCATCTACGCGTAGACATCACGAATAATAATTATAATGTTGCACGGTGGTTTCAGCTCAATCTGAGGTCGTCCGCTATGAATTTGACTGTTGGATGCCCGTTTTGGCCATTTATGACACCAGAACTGCGTTGTCGGTCACCGCGGGCACACGGAACGTCCGATTGACGTGTCGTCTGCTCGACCACTTCATAAGTCACTCTCCCATATTTGTCGTCTGATTTCATGCCATTACGACTTCATTCGGACCATTTGGACCCCCCTCACCGCGTTTACGAAGCGCGCGTATCACTTAAAACACGAATATTGAGTTGTACCGCGCAAACCGCACGTCTGATTGACGTGCCGTCTGCGCGTACACGTCACGAATCATAATTAGAATGTTGCACGGTGGTTTCAGGTCAATCCGAGGTCGTCCGCTATGAATTTGATCGTTGGACGCCCGTTTTGGCCGTTTATGACACCAGAACTGCGTTGTCGGTAACCGCGGGCACACGGCACGTCCGATTGACGTGCCGTCTGCTCGACCACTTCATAAATAACTCACCCGTATTTGTCGTCTGATTTCAGACCATTCCAACTTCGTTCAGCCCATTTGGACTCCCCTCACGCGCGTTTACGAAGCGCGTGCATCACTTAAAAGACGAATATTGAGCCGTACCGCGCAAACTGCACTTCCGATTGGCGTTCCGTCTACGCGTACATGTCACGAATAATAATTATAATGTTGCACGGTGTTTTCAGGTCAATCCAAGGTCGTCCGCTATGAAGTTGATCGTTTGACGCCCGTTTTGGCCGTTTATGACACCAGAACTGCGTTGTTGGTCACCGCGGGCACACGGCACGTTTGATTGATGTTCCGTCTACTCAAACACTTCATAAATCACTCACTCGTATCTGTCGTCTGATTTCAGGCCATTCCGAAATCGTTCGGACCGTTTGGACCACCCTCACGCGCGTTAACGAAGCACGTGCATCACTTAAAACACAAATATTGAGTCGTACCACGCAAAACGCACGTCTGATTGACGTGCCGTCTCCGCGTACACGTCACGAATAATAATTAGAATGTTTCACGGTGGTTTCAGCTCAATCCGAGGTCATCCGCTATGAATTTGACAATTTGACGCCCGTTTTGGCCGTTTATGACACCAGAACTGCGTTGTCGGTTACCGCGGGCACACGGCACGTCCAATTGACGTGCCGTCTGCTCGACCACTTCAGAAATCACTCACTCGTATTTTTCGTCTGATTTCAGGCCATTCCGACTTCGTTCGGCCTGTTTGGACCCCCCTCACACGCGTTTATGAAGTGCGCGCATCACTTAAAATACGAATATTGAGCCGTACCGCGCAAACCGCACGTCCGATTGACGTGCCGTATGCGCGTACACGTCACGAATAATAATTAGAATGTTTCACGGTGGTTTCAGGTCAATCCGAGGTCGTCCGCTATGAATTTGACCATTGGACGACCGTTTTGGCCGTTTATGACACCAGAACTGCTTTGTCAGTCACCGCGGGCACACAGAACATCTGATTGACGTTCCGTCTACTCGACCACTTCATAAATCACTCTCCCGTATTTGTCGTCTGATTTCAGGCCATTCCGACTTCGTTCGGCCCGTTTGGACCCCCCCTCACGCGCGTTTACGAAGCGCGCGCATCACTTAAAACACGAATATTGAGCCGTACCACGCAAACCACATATCCGATTGACGTGCCGTCTGCGCGTACACATCACGAATAATAATTAGAATGTTGCACGGTGGTTTCAGGTCAATATGAGGTCGTCCGCTATGAATTTGACCGTTGGACGCCCGTTTTGGCCGTTTTTGACACCAGAACTGCGTTGTCGGTCACCGCGGGCACACGGCACGTCCGATTGACGTGCCGTCTACTCGACCACTTCATAAATCACTCACCCATATTTTTCGTCTGATTTCAGGCCATTCCGAAACCGTTCGGCCCGTTTGGACCACCCTCACGCGCGTTTACGAGGCGCACGCATCACTTAAAACACGAATATTGAGCCGTACCGCGCAAACCGCATGTCCGATTGACGTGCCGTCTGCGCGTACATGTCAAGAATAATAATTAGAATGTTTCACGGTGGTTTCAGCTCAATCTGAGGTCGTCCTCTATGAATTTGACCGTTTGACGCCTGTTTTGGCCGTTTATGACCCCAGAATTGCGTTGTCGGTCACCGCGGGCACATGGCACGTCCAATTGATGTGTCGTTTGCTCGACCACTTCAGAAATCACTCACCTGTATTTTTCGTCTGATTTCAGGCCATTCCGACTTTGTTCGGCCCGTTTGGACCCCCCTCACGCGCGTTTACGAAGCGCGCGCATCAATTAAAATACGAATATTGAGACGTACCGCGCAAACCGCATGTCCGATTGACGTTCCGTCTGCACGTACACGTCAAGAATAATAATTAGAATGTTGCACGGTGGTTTCAGGTCAATCTGAGGTCGTCTGATATGAATTTTACCGTTGGATGCCCGTTTTGGCCGTTTATGACACCAGAACTGCGTTGTCGGTCACTGCGGGAACACGGCACGTCCGATTGACATGTCGTCTACTCGACCACTTCATAAATCATTCTCCCGTATTTTTCGTCTGATTTCAGGCCATTTCGACTTCATTCGGCCCGTTTGGACCCCCCTCACGCACGTTTACAAAACGCGCGCATCACTTAAAACACGAATATTGAGCCGTACCGCGCAAACCGCACATCCGATTGATGTCCCGTCTATGCGTACACGTCACGAATAATAATTAGAATGTTTCACGGTGGTTTTAGGTCAATATGAGGTCGTCCGCTATGAATTTGACCGTTGGGCGCCCGTTTTGGTCGTTTATGACACCAGAACTGCGTTGTCGGTCACCACGGGCACACGGCACGTCCGATTGATGTGTTGTCTGCTCGAGCACTTCATAAATCACTCACCCATATTTGTCGTCTGATTTTAGGCCATTCCAAAATCGTTCTGCCTGTTTGGACTACCCTCACGCGCGTTTACGAAGCGCACGCATCACTTAAAACACGAATATTGAGCCGTACCGTGAAAACCGCACGTCCGATTGACGTGTCGTCTGCGCGTACACGTCATGAATAATAATTAGAATGTTTCACGGTGGTTTCAGCTCAATCCGAGGTCTTCCGCTATGAATTTGACCGTTTGACGCTCGTTTTGGCCGTTTATGACACCAGAACTGCGTTGTCGGTCACCGCGGGCACATGGCACGTCCAATTGACGTGAAGTCTGCTCGAACACTTCATAAATCACTCACCCGTATTTTTCGTCTGATTTCAGGCCATTCCAACTTCGTTCGGCCCATTTGGACCCCCCTCACGCGCGTTTACGAAGCGTGCGCATCACTTAAAATACGAATATTGAGTCGTACCGTGAAAACCGCACGTCCGATTGATGTGTCGTCTTCGCGTACACGTCACGAATAATAATTAGAATGTTTCATGGTGGTTGCAGCTCAATATTAGGTCGTCCTCTATGAATTTGACCGTTGGACGCCCGTTTTGGCCGTTTATGACACCAGAACTGCGTTGTCAATCACCGCGGGCACACGACACGTCCTATTGATGTGCCGTCTGCTCGACCACTTCATAAATCACTCTCCCATATTTGTCGTCTGATTTCAGGCCATTCCGACTTCGTTCGGCCCATTTGGACCCCCCTCACGCGCGTTTACGAAGCGCGCGCATCACTTAAAACACGAATATTGAGTCGTACCGCGCAAACCGCACGTCCGATTGACGTGCCGTCTACGCGTACACGTCATGAATAATAATTAGAATGTTGTACGGTGGTTTCAGCTCAATCCGGAGACGTGGTGTGGCCGGCACCACTCAAAGTGTCCGTCTTTTGTTTCAAAAGGACGTCATTTTATGTGAAAAGCATCAACTGACATACGGAAAACCGACCAAACGCATTCCGAATCTGTTGATAATTTATCCCAACAATCCATGGGTCATATGTGATGTTTACGAGCCAACCCGGGATGAATCTGAGTCGCTGTGTGGCCAGGATAAGTCTATGTGACTCTCTTTTGATTAAAATGGACACCATTTTAAGTACATACGGAAAAATGACCAAATGGATTCGGTTTCCGTTGAAACTTTAGGAGAACGTTCCATGGGTCATATGTGACGTGTACGAATCATCCCCGCTTCAATCCGACATGTGGTGCGGCTGACACCACTCAAAGTGTCCGTCTTTTGTTTCAAAAGGACGTCATTTTCAGTGAAAGGCATCAACTGACATACGGAAGAACGACCAAACGCATTCGGATTCTATCGATACTTTAGCACAATGATCCATGAGTCATATGTGACGTATACAAGTCAACCCCGTCTTAATCTGAGACGCATTGTGGCCGACACCGCTCTAACTTTGTCTCTTTTGTTTAAAATGGACGTGATTATAAATGAAAAGAACAACTGGCATACGCAAAACCAACCAAACGCATTCGTAATCTTTTGATAATTTATCACAACGATCCATCGGTCATATGTGACATGTACGAGCCAACCCGAGATTAATCTGAGTCGCGGTGTGGTCAGGATTAGTCTAAGTGTCACTCTTTTGTTTAAAATGGACAACATTTTAAGTACATACAGAAAACCGACCAAACGCATTCGGTTTCCTTTTAAACATTAGGAGAACGATCCATGGGTCATATGTGACGTGTACGAATCAACCCCGACTCAATTGGAGATGCGGTGTGGTCGGCACCACTCATAGTGTCCGTCTTTTGTTTCAAAATGACGTCATTTTAAGTGAAAAACATCAACTGGCATATGTGTTGGTTGGTTTGTTTGCATTATTTGTATGTGTTGGTTTGTTCACTATATGTATGCATTATATGTGTTACAGGTACAATAATTGGATTGAAAAATGAATTGAAAACGAGGGCATAATTGGATTGAAAATTGAATTGAAACCTAGGGTGAATGCCCAAAAACCAGACCTTCTATGCAAATTGTAGGCTACTATGCAATTCGCACAGCAAAGCCTATGCCAACGGTTTGAAAACCATTGGCATAGGCTCTATGTAGCTGTTTTTACCAACGGTTCAAGGAACCGTTGGTAAAAACACCCTATCCCAACGGTTTGAAACCATTGGGATACCCTGTTTAATGGTTGTTTTTACCAACGGTCCATGGAACCGTTGGTAAAAACCTTTCCCAATGGTTTTTAAACCGTTGGGAAAGAAAATTCTGTGTTGATTTCCCAACGGGCCAAACCGTTGGGATAGGTTGATTTTTTCTAACCTATCCCAACGGTTCTGTGTAAACCATTGGGAAAAGCCTTTCCCAACGGCTTACTTCCCCACGGTTTGTAGAACCGTTGGTATAACATATACCAACGGTTTTGCAGCCTTTCCCAACGGTTCTAAACCGTTGGGAAATGCTGGATTTCCAGTAGTGATAACGTCTCATGAGACTAAATGGTACCCTATACATTGGATTACTATCTGGGTTCACCCACCATAACATGTTAAGGAATATGATTTCCCCATATATAATCATACATAAACCATCATAAACATAAGGGCACTCGTGAAATGAAATGGTTATCCTAATCATATCATAAAGATTAATGAATGGGTGTATCATGCCAGTATCCAGAAAAGAAAAAAAATTGAACTTACATGAACATTAATAAAGTAAAATAGGAATATATCGTGGTATGTGATGTCAAAAAGAAGTGAAAACATTTGAAAAGTGTATGTAGTAATTTTTATCATTAATACATTTTAGTGAGGTTTTAAGGAAAACACTAACAAGAATTTAAAATAGAAAAGGGAATAATATTTTTCAAAAAAGAAGAAGTGATCCAAGAAGGTTTTTATAAGGAATACAATGTTTTTATAAAAATAATTACGTCTGAAAACAATTTTTATAGTGAACTTGAAATTGGGTAAGGATTTGGGAAGTTCTCTTAAAACGGGTTTACTTATCAGGAAGAATTAAAGAGGGAATCATTTTAAAACATGTATATCCCTGAAAGAGAATGATGAATGGATATTTATAAATGAGTTTGGATAGTATGATAATAATTTATAATGTGTAAATAAACATAATAGATAAATTATGTTGGGTAGTAGTAAATATAGAAAAACCAGAAGGAATAAAGGTGGTTCGGGTGGAATCCCTTACAGAATATAGGCACGATATCAGGTGTATTTAGGAGGGATTAATGAGAGAGAAAATGGGTTTATCATCTTTTATACATAATTAAGGTACTGAAAGGAAGGTGTTAAATCATACCCCAAAATTATTAATTACGCATAAAAGGACATAACAGAGAAAAGATTCTTGAATAAATGGGGGAAAGAGAGGATCCCTTACCTTAAGCATGATGATGTTCTTCACATGATCATAATGACCTGAATAATCAAATTACATTCATTAATTAATAATTCTAGAACAAAAATTATATGTTATTTATTTAGTATAACTTTATAATATTTATTAATTTTCTTTTTTAATGAGTTAAGTGGTTCAATTTCTTGGTTTGGGGGCGTTTTCTTCCTTGGATTTAATGATTAGTTCACTTATATTGATGTTCGAATAAACATATCGGATTAAATAATTTTCCATAAATGAATTTATATGACATTAGTGAACATCCATAATATTACATGGTTATAATATTTATTTGGCCATTTAGATTGAAGGTGAATAATTATATAAAACATTTATGACAAACTCTTGGATTAATTTTGTGATTTTTCTCAAAATTAACTCATTTTATATTATTAATTCACATCATATGTGAAAAAGGATCCCATAACATCACCTAAGATAAAATAAATGTTTATTACTCTGGTTCAACTATAATAATGTTTTCATGACCCAAATTTAATATGGTTATAGATATTGACAACCCATTGTCCTTGAATGTGATAAATTGACACATCTCAGACGGTGTTTTCATTTCTTACGTATAAAAGTAGGGTAAAGGATACATGATAATGAATTATACCATTAGAATTACAAAATTTCATAGCATTTATTTTACTAGATTTGTCATCTAATTTTGATGAGGAAAGGTTAGGAAATAAAATAGAACAAAGGAAGAAGAAAATAAAATGAAAGAAAAGAATAGAGGAATTTACCTCTTGATTTAATCTTCATTGAGATCCTCTTTAGGGGAGCACATTTAGTCTTCTGAGGATACCAAGGGCTACTGGACGTGGGGGAGGAACTTGGGGATATATTTGGGAAAGGTTTATAGGAGGAAAAAGTCTTGATAGGAGTGAAGAGAAGAGGGATTATGGGTGATTTTTATAGTGGAGGGGAGAAGGTTGTTTTTTGAATTTTAATCATTAGTATATTATTTTTTTATGATAAGATATAGTGATGGTTCCAAGAAAAAAATAGTAATAAGTGATTTTTGATTCTAACTAAGGTCTCTTACATCATCTAGGATGGTAGGATTTGTTCATTTATCTTATAATATATATTTATGGTAAATTACCTTATTTCACTATTCATAAAAAATCAAGTATTTTTTAAAATTCCCCAAAATACACTCTAACCATTTTTTTGAAATGTATAATGAAGAAAATAAAATATATTCTTCAAAAATAAGTTTCTGAGTATGATAAATTTATTTTTAAATTAAATTCATAATTTACATCAAAAATACATGTTTTAAAACTATAGTTGATTTAATAATGCTTTCAAATTATACATAAGGTCTTTTAAAATAATCATAAAACCAGAAGAAATAAAATCATTAATTTATGAACACCTTTTTGTAAAATGCGTTTTGTTTTAAATTATTTAATTATTTGTAATTAATTATTTACGACTTACAAAAATACATATAATTTACTATTGTCATATTATCACTTATAAGATGAATAAATTTTATTTATACGTTCATTTTTGAGGTTACTATACATTTAGATGATTTACTATTCCTAAAAGTCACATTAATATTCATAAGTGTATCATTACTATTCATAAGGGTCATTTACTATTCACAAAAAATTATTTATCTCACTAAATTCCAAACATCATACTGATCGCAAAGTTTTATATGAAAATTTCAAAATTCTAATTGAAGAAGTGGAAATATTATGTTTTAAGGTAATATTGTACATAGTAGTTCATTGTTTTGTGATTTCTTGTGATTATATAACATAATTATAAGAAGTAAATTTATTTTGATAAAACATTGGGGAATTTCAAAATTACCCTACATTTAAAATTACCTCTACAACCACTACATTAATGAATTTTTCAAACCTAGAAGTTGATCTCATACATTTCAAATTACATTCCCAAAAAAGTAATTTCATTATTCTCAAATAATCTTTCATGTTAGACCAAATTTAGAAACTTAGGGTTATATATATCTTAACCTAATTAAACATATCCAATTATATCATTAATCGCCACAATTAGACCCTATATAATCATATACTATATAAAACTTCAACAAAGTACCATGAATCAAATTTGGAACATAACCTGAAAGGTAACACTTTTCTTGACCGTAAATATTCCAAAAAAACATAACATAGTAAACAAATCAGTTGTCAACCATCAACATTATCTATATCCCAAACTCTAATAGATCATAATTATCTTTACGTCAAATCATATACTAGAGCAAATCGTAATTTAAACCTAAATGGATTATTCATCATAAAAACCCTTAAATTTACTAAATCACCTCAAAATATTATCAATTAGACCCTCAAAAGGGGTATCCATTCCTTTGAACTTGTGATCAACTATATACATAAAAACCCTTGATTGTATCAATATATCTTATGTAAACCTCGTATAAAAATATACATGATTCAAAAAATTACCATAATTTTCATTCCTAAAAAACTCATAGACTATTAAATATATTTTCTAAATCCAAAAAATTCCATATACATTATCAATGATGACCAACATCACATTATTTTGAAGACACAAAAAATTATAATAGTCACTGATAATATCCCTTTTACCTCATTAATATCAATCATCTATTGATCAAAAATATGAATTTTATCCTTACCATTAAATCACCTTTCTTGGTTATTGGTACCATTCAATATATGTTTTCAAATCCTTTAAGAAATGATACGATGAAAGGTCCATACTTGTTTCTTTATTTTTATATAAATATTATCATTGATATTACAATTCTATATCAAAATTATCAAATCCCAATACATAAATACTTCAATACATTCAATTTAATGATAGTTTTACCATACATCCTTCCATGTCCTATGAGTTAAGCAATAGATTGGGACATTGAATCAGTTAATGGCCAAGTTACCACATATAAGACATTATATTTCTCAGTAATAAATTTCTCTATAACTTTTATTTTTACACATGTAAAATATTATCATTCCATTGATATATTCTCTTAGGTTCTCCTTATAGAAACTATAAAATTTCATTAATAGACATTACATCATTTTTTTAGGAAAATTAAATACATTACACAAACATCCAGTTGAGGATCATAAGGTTATAGTGCCTTTAGAAGCAAGGAAACATAAAAAACTAGATCATTGGAGAACTACATCAAATAACAAGATGTTATTCATAATTGAGACCCATTTATACATATATTACATCATAATGTTCTTCATAATATAGTAAATGTAAACATAAGAAAGGGTGAGCTATGATTCTAAGTAAAGGTAAACAAGAGATATATATAAGCATAAGATCATAATAAGATTATTAGTACATGAGAATAACATTTTAAACCTGTCACACCCCAAATATTCGGATTTTTTTTACTTTACTATCTCTTGGCTCTGGGTCCTTTCACCAAGGTCCGGGTAGGGTCCCAGATTAAATTTTTTTATCATTTAATATTTTAGCATGTTTTGGACCCTTGCGCGGTCACTACACGATGGGTGGTAGCAGTACAATCACCTCGGGTGTTTGTGCGGATTCCCAGGTGGTCTGGGTTGAGGTGTGCAACTTGCGCAGGGTTTATTAAGTTGTGAAACAAGGTCGTAGTGACCCGGTTTTCAGCATAAGATAAATAAATAACTTAAAATTTAAAAGAAAAGAATGTTTAATAATAATAATAACATTATGTTGTTATTTTTATTATTATATTGATTATTATAAAGCAAAATGATATTATTAATGATATTATTATTCTTTATAAACTATTATTATTGTTTTCTTTATAATTATTCGCATTATTGTTATTATAATTATTATTTTTATTGTTATTAAATATTTTTTATTTTAGTTTTATTATTGTCAATTTTATTATTAATATTTTTGGTTTTATTAATATTATTATCATTATTTGTATCATTATTATAATTATTATTTTTGTGGTATTATTATTATTATTGTACTTCTTATTATTAATATTATTTATATTATTATTACATGTTAATAAAGTGATAAAAACAAATGAAACCCTAAACTAGCCCCCCCCCCCCCCATTCTCCTACGCGGCGATGTTGCAACCCTACCGAGCCCCCTCTTTTTCCTCCCATTGCATCTACATTCTAGCTGAGCCGCCAAACCGTCCAATATCCCGGACCCCACCCCACCTTAACAACAACCCTTGCCTCGCGCTACATCACTGCGCTCTAGAAGAAGCACCACACATCCCTCACCCTTCCTCCTAGTCGCCCCTGCAAGACCCCACATTCATGTTCCCCCTCTCCTACTCTAGGTCTCCCTCCATTGCCATAGAAACCCCACATCCCAGCCTCGCCCCCCTGCACCATGCTATTATCCAAATCCATCCAGAACCTCGTCGTGGCATGAACCCACCCCTAATAGGCAATTCTCATTCATCACCGGCACGATCTAGCTAGCACATTACAGTCGTGCCTCCCCTGTCTGACGACATCCTTTGTGCACAGTAACTTCGGCCAGCTATGACCCTCTGGTGGCGCTTGTCTTCAGCAGGTGTGACTCCCCAGTGGCAACTCCTTCTAGAGACAACCCCCCTCCTCTCCGGTGGTCTCCCTACCTCTATTTGAGGTGATTAATTTCTATCCAAATCTTATATTCTATGGTATAATTTAAAAATTAATTTTGTGAGGTTTTTGTTTAGGGATATTTTGGTTTCTCACTGGTGCGGTTGAGGTGCGAACAATGTTTCAAACCATTTTTGGGATATTTTTCATTTTTTGAGGTTGGGTTCTCCTTGCACAAATTTTCTGGATTTATGTTTCACATGATTCATGTTTTTCGCATGGATTATGATTATTAATTGGTGGCTTGTAATGTCTATAATAATTTATTTTATGTGAAATTGGTTGAAAATGAGTTTTCCATGTAAAATTTGGTATACTTTGTGTTTGCAAAGTATTATATTTTATTTCATACAAGTATTTTATAATTTTGAAAAAATTATTAAATTAAGAAACTGCTGCAAATCACAATTTGAATGTCTTGGGTTGAGGTTGCGCTTAAAGAGAGGGTTTTGGGTGAGTTTTTATGTGAAATCCTTACAGTATTATTTAAAATTATTTTGTAATCTTTCAACTGGTTTATTAAATATCATATGTTATGAGGATTGTTTTTGGGAATATTTTTTAGGTGTTCTTGATTTCAAATCTAGAATTTTGGTTTACAGTTTTTAAAGTGGTGAGTGCATGGCCAAAAAAGGGGGTTTTGACATGTGGTGTATTCTTTTTATTATGTTATGAAATTAGTTTATTTAATGGTTCATGTGGGGAATTTTTTACTCTAGAATGTTGAGGAAGTGTGGTTGATCTTGAAAGAGGTTTATGAAGGGGGTATTGGTGTGTAAGTCATGGGTTTCTCATTGGAATTGTTTGATAAATTTTAAAGTGGTATATTAAAAAGTGCAGATGGTGTGAATTGTCTTTTTAAAACATGTCGAGGTGTTTCTTTTTTGAAGTTTGTTCATTTGGATTTTTTAAGTCTTTTTTTTGTATTTTATTTATCTTTGTTGTTGCATCACATTGTCAAGATTTTTCCATGGTCCTGAGATTTTTAGATTGCATGTGCTTGCGCGCCCGTGTGAGGCGTGTCGCGTCAATGAGATTGGTTAGCGAGTTAAGGTAGGTCACCCATTAAACTCGCCTTTAAATTAAGATTTTATTAGTTCCTTGATATTTTATTAATTTCGATAAATGAGAAAAAGTATTAGACAATTAAATTTGGAATATTTCCTTGATGTAAACAAAGATATTTATTTTATACACGTCACCTGCATTATTTTCTGGATGAAATGAAACACAGTAGTGAAAGAATTATTTGTTGGCCTTTGAACATAATTCTATGTATTTTCAATTGTGGTGTTGGTTTTTTGGTAATTGTTTTCTTCTGACACGTGTGAAAATGGTTTGATTTATCTTGATAAATGGATTTTCATTTAAAATCTGCATCATTCCCAAATGGCACTTTCATAAAATAAATTATTTTGGAAAACATTTTTTGATGTTATTGAGGGTGATCTTTTTCTGTACGTTGATTGTGTGAGTTGTGTGTGGTGCTTGTGCATCATCACTGGCGGATTTACATTGCTGACTCACCCATGTTTATTATACGGGTTGACATGGGAACCTAACATAATGAGTGAAATTTCAGAGAATGATTACTGCATTAGTTTATATTACGCACTGGCTAGGGGCCCTTAGTAATGAATTTTCTCTACAAGGGGATTGGGCCCCTCGGTTAAGCCGTTTGGGGTAACACCAGACATTAGGTAATTATGACTTCATTCAGTAAGGTATTCCTTCAGGTGGAGTCACATGTATAGTACGTTATGGATTGTTCACGATCTCCGAGGTTCGACCCATTTTTATTTAGTATTTATTTGTATGCGGAAGACTATTGAGTAGCCTAGTTCAGTTACTGGTCCTCGTTTGATACTTTCACATTGCCCTTATTTTTTGTGTGTGTCATTTGTGGTTTTTTTCTTAACTAACAACCAAAATTTGGATTTCTAAATTGTTTGTGAAAATTTTTTCAAAATCTAATGCACCTTTTCCCTTCAAACAGTAAATTTTTTTTGTTTGAAGGGGAACATACCTTTACTTGTTTTGGAAATGTAAGAGTTTTTGTAAGACCATTTTTTTATATAATTTACTTCAAACATGGAATTAGTAAATTCATTATTTAATGGTAGTGAATTGGGAATAGATTGTTGGGCACTCCTACTATGTTTTAATACTCATGCCTATAGTGTTTTCTTTTTTTAGTTTCTGTCACCAGTTTGACTCGATCTTGTTCACCATGGGTGAGAGTTGGTTATTGTTTGGTGAGTGACTCTCGTGTTGATGAGGGGTTTTGGATGTGGTTAGGATCGTGCTTTGTTTTTTGTTGTTATTTCTTTTCAGTTTAATTTGTTTACCTTGCGGCCTTCTATTTTTTTCTACTGCCTAGTTAATTTTCATAGGGAGGAATCATTCCCATTGTACTATATTGATTCCATGGCACTCATCGCCAACCCGGGAGGATCAAGAATGCCTCTTGGCCCTTTCTGTGTATTGGCTCGTGTGACCGGTTCAGGGTCGACCCGAGTTTGTTCATGGAAAAATGATATTAGAGAAATCCCCTGTTATTTGTGGTGTCTGGTAGATATAGATTAGGATTGTATGGACTTGAGAGCTAGGTACAGGAAGGACGTCATGAACCCTTACCCTCTACGAACCTCGAGTCTCTTGGGGTAGTCTGAGAATTGATTCCTTGTTTCGTTCTGGTTCATTTTAAATTGGGGGATTAAAATGGAGGCAAGATGATGTTACATTGTGATTTCACCTAGATTAGTTACCCATGTGGAGTTCAAGTACACAGTTTAAGTTCCTCTTAATTGTTGACATTTACATGGGGTATGATCCTCTACCATGTCCCTAGGTTAAGCATGTCTACTAGTCCCTCACTTCAGTAGTTTGATGTAAGTTGAGTTTCATCTTTATTCTGGTGGGTGTAAGTGTGCTTTTGAAAATGAAAAAAGTTCTTTGAAATGTGAATGATTACTTTTAAATGGTTTTAGGTTAGTGAAAATGATTTCAAAATTGAATTCTTTTGGTACAAAATTCTGATATTTTCTTGGAACTAGTAGAGGAATGGTTTGGGAACAACCTCAGGTACTCTTTATGAATGTTCTCACATGTGAGGGAATGCATGGGTAGTGCATGTCGGTATGCATGGATGAAATCAGATGAAGAAATGTGTAAAATTTCATGAGATTACTGGGGTGTGTAATGGGAATAAAGGCCTGACATTTTTTTTCTAAAGGGTTTTTCAAAAAAAGGGAAATGATTTGTGAAATTGAGTTTGTTTTGGAATGTGGCCATGAAAGAAGGCAGTTTTGAATTTTAAAATGAAAAGGTAATTTTTAGGCTTTGTTTGTATATGTTTGGTTTTTGATCTGGTCGTTTTGCCATAGGAATGTATCTTTTAATTATACTTTGATTCGATTTCAGTTTCGTCTTGGTGTTTTATATGTTGTTCAGAAAATTATTCCCAGAAAGGACCCCAGTGTTTCTGATAAGTCATGCCCAATCCTTGGTTCTTCTTGGAGGTTTCTTATACTTTATAGTGATTGGGGTCCGTTAGAGGCAAATGAGTGGTTTGAATTGGTCAAGTGCGTCTTCAGGGTTTTAGGAACTCCCAAATGTTTCAGAGTGCATGCCATTTTGGGGTTATTTGAAGGTCCAGCTCTGGAGAAACGGGGGTTCTTCTCCCTGCCATCACTACAAGAATGGATGACTTGGGATGCCTTTAAATCCATCTTCATCCAATGGTTCAAAACTAAAGTGGTGAAGATGAAAAAATGGGAAGAAATTATGTGTATTAAACTAGGACAATGGACATTGAAAGAATATGTTGACCATTTCATGGAGCCTGGTTCCTTTTCTCCAGAGGTAGAGTCACAAGATTTGATGAAGACTTATCTCTTCATCAGGGGTCCTTGTCCAGAGATCATGGATCAGGTCCTCCTTTATGAAGACCATCATTTTGAGAAGCTGGTGGATGTGTTGTTCCTTGCTGTGTTGGTCTCCAAAGCGCAGGTGCTTGGCAATCCACAAAATCCAGTTACTCATGAAGGTTCCCCATCTGGCAAGAATGGTGTGCTAGAGGGACCTGTTTCTAAAGATTCATCTACAGTGGTTCCAGCTTATAGTTCATCAGACTATTTAGTGGTGTGCCACCAGTGTGTCCGGTTCGGGAACGTGAAGCCGTCATGTCGCATCGCTCTGAAGAATTGTCATCGTTGTGGTTTCTAGGTCACTTGGAGTTGTTTTTCAGGAAGCATAGCCTAAAAAAGATGATGTGACTAGAGTAATTTTACTGCCTGACTGTGAGGTAGGAGATACTTCAGCCATCAGAACCCCAACCACAAGTCTTGGGGTGAAGCTCGCACATAGTCAAGAGTTTCCATGGCTGTGAAGCCTTGGTCTAGGTTTTGTGTTGGAAGTGGAACATTTAAAGTCTCTTCATCCTTGTTTTCTCCTGCTAATGTTTTGAAATTGTTTTATGTTCATTATTTTATCATGAAGTTATGAATGACATGTTCTATTATAATATATAAAATTTTGTTTGTCTAATCATGGTTTTCTAAATCGTGCGCTTTTCTTAAAAGTATGGTTGGCCCCTATATGGGATGATCTTGGTTTAGCGGTGTTCCTTTGGAGAGGTAAGTGCATGCGAAGGAGTTAAGACTTGTGTTTATACTCATGTTCGCTGCTTGAGTTATGTTCTTCTCGGAGGTCTTTCTCTTGTGTTTGATATTTCTTTTGTCTGAGTCAAGAGTTTCATGTTTCAGCGGAGGTGTTGTTCGCTCATGCTATAAAAGTTAGTTTGGATCGATTGGGAGTTCCCGTGTCACCCCCCCTTCTTATGGTGGTGTGTTTGAGTGTTAAATTCCAGCACTAGCTGTGTTCTTGTGGTGGGGAGAACCCTCTCACGTTCTCCCGGTCTCAAGTGTTGTGGTTTCTTTCGGCTTCAATTTGGGATCGATTCTTGTTTTGTCTATTGTTCGTTTAGGTGACATTCTAGGGAGGAAAGTGTCTGTGGTGGGGTGAATTTCCGCACCCCAAATTTTTTGATTTATTATTATTTTTACTATTTCTGGGCCCTCGGTCCTAACTCTAAGGTTCGGGCAGGGTCCTAGATTTAAAAAAAGTCTTTTAAAATTTTAGCGGGTTTCAAGCACATGCGTGGTCACCGAACGGTGGGCGATCGCCGCGCGATCGCCTTGGGTATTTGTGAAGATTCCCAAGTTGTCTGGGTGGAGGCATGGAACTTGCATGCAGTTTATTAAGTCGTGCGATGAGCGCGCAGTGAACCAGTGTTCAGAATAAAATAAATAAAAAAATTAAAAATTAAATGAAAAAAATGATCGATAATAATAATAATATTTTGTTGTTATTTTTATTATTATTATGATTAATATAATGAAAATTAAAATTATAAATGATATTTTTATTATTTATAAATTATTATTATTGTTTTCATTATAATTATTCTAATTATTTTTATTATTTTTATAATTATTATTTTTATTGTTAATAAATTTTATTAATATTATTTTTATTATTTTAAATTTTATTATTTTTATTTTTGGTATTATTATTATTATTATTTGTATCATTATTATTATTATTATTCTGGTATTATTATTATTATTGTTATTGTTATTGTTATTATTATTATTATTACATGATAATAAAATAAAAAAACAAAACAAACCCTAAAATAGACCCCTCCCCCTTCTCCTGCGCAGCAAAGATGCAAACCTACCCAACCCCACCTTGTTTCTCCCCTTGCCTCTGCATTCTAGCTGATCCACCTTACCCTCCAACATCTTGGCCCTCGGCATGCCGTGATATCATCCCTTGCCTCGCACCACATCACCGTGCTCCAGTAGAAGCGCCACGCTCCCCTAACCCTAGCTCTCAGTCACCCCTTGAAAGACCCTGCATCTGCTCTCCGCTTCTCCTTCTCAAGGTTTTCCTCCGCTCCAGTAGTAACCCTTGGTCCCGACCTCATCCCCTACATCGTGCTGCTCAAAACATCTGGCAAGAACCTCTTTGCGGCGCGAACCACCCTAACCTGCACTTCACCCTCCTCACTGGCGTGACCTAGCCAGCACGCCCCATTTGTACCTCCCATTTTTGATGGAATTCTTTGTGGGCAACAACTCTTGCCAGCTGTGACCCTCCAGTGTCCCTCATATTCAACATGCGTGACTCGCCAGCGGAGACTACTTCTGGAAACAACCCCCCTCCTCTCTGATACTCTCCCTCCCTCCTTTAGTGGAGTTTTATTTTCATCCAAATTTTAGATGCTATGGTTTAATTCAAAACTTAATAGTCTTAGGTTGTTGTTTAGGGCTATTTTGTTTCCTCGCTGATGCGGTTGAGGTGTGAACAGTGTTTCACCCCATTATTGAGATGTTTTTCATTGTTTGAGGTGGGTTTATCCTTTTAGAAATTTTCTTGATTTAATATTCACCTATTTCATGTCTTTTTTGTATAGTTTGTGATAATTAATTAGTGTCAAGCAATGTCTAGAATAATGTACTTTCTCTGAAATTGGTTAAAATTGATTTTTCCATGTCAAAATTAGTATATTGTGTGTGTGAAAAAAATTTCTTTGTATTTCCTACATGTAGTTTATTATTTTTAATAAGTTATTAAATTAATAAACCACTGCAAATCAAAATTTGAATATCTTGGTTTGCAGATGGGATTGAATAGACGGTTTTTGGGTGATTTTTGATGTAAAATCCTTGCAGTATTATTTAAAATTGATTAATAAAATTTTAATTTGTTTATTGAATATTATATGTGGTGTGGATTATGTTTTGGGAATATCTTTGTTGTTTGATTGACTTAAAAGGTAGAATTTTGGATTACAGTTTTAAAAGCAGTGTGTTCATGGTTTCAAAATGGTTTTTTGACATGTGGTTTATTTTTTTTTTTTAATTTATGAAATTAGTTTATTTAACCATGAGAGTGGTTCATTTTATGCTCTAGAACATTTAGGATGTGAAGTTGATCTTAAAATATGTTTTTGAAGGGGGTATTGGGTGTGTACGTTGTGGGTTTCTCTTTAGAATTGTTTAATAAATTTTAAAGTGGTTTATTAAATAGTGAATATGGTGTGAATTGTGTTTTGAAAACATGTAGAGGTAGTTTTGTTGTGGTGTTTGTTCATTTGGATTTTTTTTAAGTCCAAATTTATGTATTTTAGTGATATTTTCAGTTGTAGTGTGTTGGCAAGATTTTTCCACGGTCCTATAATCCTTAGCTTGTGTGTGCTTGCTCGCACGTGTGAGGCGTGTCACGTCGACATGATGGGTTTGTGAGTTGAGTTAGGTCCCCCACTACACTGACATTTAAATTTAGATTTTATTAGTTTCTTCATATTTTTTTAATTTCAATAAATTATAAATAGTATTAGCTAATTAATTTTGGAATAATTTTATGATTTAAACAAAGCTGTTTATTTTATACATGACACCTACATTATTTTCTAGATTAATTGATGCACAATAGTTAAAGAATTCCCATTTGGACTTTGAAAATAATTCATGGATTTGAAATTGTGGTTTTCGTTTGTTGGTAAATGTTTTTTTCTGACGCACGAGAAAATGGTTTGGTTTCTCTTGATAAACAATGTTTCAGTTAAAAGTTGCATCAGGACCGCTTGCCACTATGATAAAAGAAATTATTTTTGAAAACATTCTTTGAGGTGACACATAGGTGATCTTTTTGTGTACGTTGATTTCTTTAGTTTTGTGTGGTTCTTGGGCATTTTTACAGGTTGATTTACATTTTTGAATCGCCCTTATTTATTATATGTGTTGAAATGGGAACCTGGCATTGTGAGTGAATTTTATGAGAGAAATTGTTGTACTAGTTTAGAATATGCACTGGATAGTGGCCCTTAGTACAGAATTTTCTATGCTAGGGGATTGGTCCCCTCTATTAGGCCATGTTGGGAAACACCAGGAATTATGATGTTATGATGTCATTGAGTAGGGCATGCCTTTATGATGAGTCACATGTACAGTATGTTATCGATTTTTCATGAGATCTTAGGTCAGACCCATGTTTATTGAGTGTTTATTTGTATGTGGTGGACTATTGAGAGGCATAGTTCGGTTTCTGGTCCTCGTTTTCTACTTTCCCATTTCCCTTATTCTGTGTTGTGTGTCATGTGGGGTTTTTCTCTTAACTAACATCCAAAATTTGGATTACTATAAATTTCACGAATTTTTTGTTCAAAATGTAACGCAACTTTTCTCTTCAAACATAGAACATATTTTTTTAATTTGAAGGGAAAATGTAATGTTACATGTTTGGGAAATGTAAGTGTGTTTGGAAACCCATTTTTTATATAATTTACTTCAAACCTGGAATTAGTAAATTCATTATTTAAAGGTTGTGCTTCGGAAAAAGATTATTGTGCATTCCTAGTACGTTTTAATACTCATGCCTATAGTTTTTTCTTGTTTTTAGTATTTTTCACAGGTTTCACTCAAGCATGTTCATTGTGGTCAAGAGTTGGTAGTGGTTTGGTGAGAGACTCTCAAGGTCGCAAAGAGTTTTGGACCTGGTCCGGTTAGTGTGTTGTTGTTGGTCGTTCTTTCATTTTAGTGACATTTATTTACCTTGTGGAATTCTATTTTTTTACTACATAGTTTATTTTCATGGGTGAAATCGTTCCCATTGTACTATATGATTCCCCAACACTTTTCGCCATCCCAGGAGGATCGGGAATGCCTATCGGGCCTTGCCACGTATCGGCCCGGGTGACCGGTTCAGGGTCGACCCGGGTTAGTTCATGAGAAAATCCATACCTTGCATACCAAATATCATAACCTTAATTCATTGAGAAAATATTGTTTTTAAATAGACATGAATCATTAGGATATCAAACAACTTGATCCACGAGATCATAATAATTGAATAAGATATAGAATTTTAGTGTACACATAAGCGTAGAAAATTATTTTCATAGTTGTTAGTGAGAACTTCCAAGGTGATCATAATGGAATGATTTCACTCACCAAAACATCATAGTAGACAAGGTTCACTCCCAAGACCATCATAGAGGGAAAATCCCTCATTATACATAGTTTACTCCTTATTCTATTCATATTTATATCTTAAGCTATAAGTCAATAACCAATGCATTGGAGGGATATATTAGTTCTTCTCATCAAATCATGAATACTATACCTATGTGTGGCACAAGATCATAAAAACTTTCATCACATCGTAACAAATGAAATGAAATAGGTATCATAAAAAAATTTTCCTAAAAGATACATGTTTCATAAAAATTTTATAATGGTATAACCCATGGAAGAGAAACATGTTTCTTAAACTACATGCCATTATAATCATAAACCATTCAATGAAAGGATAATTATGGTATCATTGGATTATGAGCCTAGTAATTTATAGGATACGTAAATGGATGACATCTTAAATGAAAAATTATTTTGAAAGATCATTTATATCAGTTTTTATGGAAAAAAAGATTTCCACTTTGAAAAACACGTTTTAAAATATAAAAACATTTCAAAATACTTTTATTTGAAAGTAACTAGTAATATTATAAAGTAATATTCCATGATGTTATTTTTCAGGAATGTGTATATTTCTATTCATGTTGTACATGTTAAAATGAAGATTCCTTTCACATGTTTAGTAAAACCAAAAAAATAATTGTTTAGAAAATGAAATTAATATTATGTTAAACAAATTTAAAAAATATTAAAAAATGAGTCAAAATTTATTAATGAAATAATTTGGACAATGGAAAAAATATTTGTAGACAAAATTTTTTTGGAATAAAATTTAGTTTTCAACTTGATAGATAAATATATACAATATTTCATAAAAACATTATTTCAAAATTTTGAGTACATAAAGAGAGGAAAATGAAGGAAAAATTGTATTCTCATGAAATAAATATAGGATAAGAAATATTACTAGTTTCTTAATAAATTTACTATAATATTTTACCATTGGAAACATAATCATAAAAAATCTTGATAAATGATGATATTAGAACACGAAATCCTTACTACTTTGTTAACATTGAATTAAAATCCTTGTGAAGGAATAACAGAAAATAAATCTTAAAATATAATTCTATTAAATTAATTCATCATATTAAATTTCATATGGGATTTATATACTCCTTAAAAAGCAAGATATTTTCATTAAATCGCATATTTTCCAAGCAAGAGAAATTGAGAGAAAAATCTATTACCTTAATTCTCAACATCTGATGTATAAATTAAAACCTCATGTATTATAAATATAAGATTATTTTAAATATATTAAATATCCATTAATATATATATATATATATCATACCATATATGATTTACTTATGATCTTTTATTACCCATTTACTAATAATTCAATGATAATGTTGTGTTTTGTGCAATAACTGGTTTTTTTCACGTATGATTTGATTTAATATTTTTTTCTCCTACATTGATCATGGATATATAATATAATTAATTTTAACCAGGATATCAATATCATATATATTTATTATATATTTTTATATTAATCCATACTATTATTTATTGAGAATGAAATATACCGTTTAATGAGATGGTAGGTAATACGTATGCATAAATGTTTTTTCCGTTTTCTAAATGGATTGAAAAAATTGAAAATAATAAATATATTACCAATACAGAATCCTAATTATGTCATATAAAACATGTATTTTCACAAAAAAAAATTAAATTACATTCCATGTAATGCAATATTGAATAACATCACTTCCCATGATGGGAGTCTATCGTAAACACATGCGACATTAACATATTCCCATATAATGAAAATTATGAAGGTATATGTAATATAATGATTAAATAAGTATATTAATATCATAAGTATCATATATATTTATATATATACATTTAATCCATTATTATATTATTTATGAGTTGAGGTGATGAAAAACAAAAAACCTCAGTTCTCGAGGCAATAGTGAGTCACATACACGATCGATGGGTTCATTTTTCATTTGATGAAATTTTGGATGGATATATGTTATTTAATTAACATAATAATATATAAGAATGTATTTTATACTATTTTAATTATATTGGATGTGTAATTACATAATTTAAGGTGTGAAATGATGAAGAATTGAAGGATCTCAATAAAGACAATTACCTTATCTAAGAAGTACCTTCTTTCAATCTATTATGAAGGACCATAGTGTTGGTGTTTTGGGAGGACTAAAACCTCTAGAAAATGGATACAGATATTGGTTAGGGATATTTGAAGGGTTTAGAAAAACCATATGGTTTTATATTTGTTAATAGGCGAAGATTGGTGGTGGCCTTTTAAAAGTGGGGGAAAGGAACACGCATGGAAACTACCTGGAAATTTTCCAAAATAATCCAAAACAATAAATTCATTACAATGAAAAAATATTTCAAATTGTCATAGATTAAAAATTAGAATGCATAATATTGAAATAAATATCTCCAGAAGTAATTTTACAAGTTTTATAGTCTGTTGAACCCTTATCTTCTTATTTTAACCCCTGGTAAACCCATTTTAAACTTAACCACGATAATTTTTTTGTTTTCAATATTCATCATGGTCAAAAATTAGTTTTACCCTTTAAAAATAATATAAATTATTTTGACTAATTATATGGAATGAATTTTACCAAATTAAATTCACATATGGGGATATATATTAATTTTAAATTAATCCAACAGATGTGATGAGAAAGTTAATTCACAAAGAGAAAATGTTCAAAAGTTTAAAAATGGTTTGTATAGAAATTAAATTTCAAAATGATTAAAATTATATAAATTGAATATATTTATATATAATTTAATGAATTTTACTTGTACAAACATTTAAAAACAAAAATTATCCTTATAAATTCTGTAAATAAAAATTAATTTTTTCAAAAAAATATAGTTTTTTATACTAGTCATCAAAAAATTAATCATTAAAAAAATTCAAATAATTCACCCTAAATGATTTATGAATTTATAATTTCAATAATTACTTTTATTTTATCAAATTAATTTTATAATAATGTCAAAATTTATTTTTATTGTGTTCAAATGAGTAAATACTTTTTTTTGAGAAAATAGTTTTTTCAAAACATATAAAGACCATATAAAATATTAAATACTATATTATCAATATGATTTATTCATATAAAACCTATATTTTTTAGATTTAAAATTTCATATTTCAATTTATTCTCTCGTAGTTAATGAATATTTAAAAATTATTGCATTTAAATGATAATATTAATAATATATATTGGTGTCTTAAAATTAGGAATCTCATTTAAGACATGTTGAACTTAGTGTTAGCTATAATGAAATATACATATAAACTCATTATTGTGTGAATCACAATATATTGAAAAAATCTACCTTATTTTAAATAATAAAAATACTTAAAAATTAAGTGTTTCACATTTTACACCCATTAAAATGAAGTCTTCCTCCAAAATTTGTCACTCTGATACAACAAATAGGGTTACTTATGCCTCAAAATATCCTCAAGTTCCCACATTGGTTCCTCAAACTAGTGTAGTTATCACAAAACATTGAACATGTTAGTGCTATTTGTTTTGAATTTCTCCATAGAATCAAAAATAATCAGCATTTTTTCATCATAAGAATAAACATGCTTTAAGGATATGACATATGACTTTAGAAAATTTGGGTTTCAGGTATGTACTTCCTCATGAGAGATACATGGAACATATTGTGTAATTGAGAGAGGTTTGGTGGAAGAACCCACAAATAAAATACCTTCTCAATAATATCTATAATTTCAAAGGGACCGATTTACATGGGGCTTACTTTTCCATTATTTCCAAATATCAGTCCCTTCTTCCCTGAAAAACTTCATAGAAACACCTTGTCACCAGCTTCAAATTTCTGATCTCATTAAATATTTTCAGTATAACGCCTCTTTAATCTTTGAGCTAGATTGATGTGTTTCTGAATAGATCTAACTGTTTATTTTATTTCTTTTTCTATCTCAAGTCCAAATATATTTCTTTCTGTAACTTCATTCCAAAACTTTGGATCTTTACACTTGTTTCTATAGCAATCTTTATAAGGATCCATTTATATTCTTAATAAAAATATATTGATGTATGAATCTTAATTGGAGGAATTATTTTCTCCCAATGACTTAGAAAAGATCTCAACATATCCTATAGGGTTTGGATTGTTCTCTCAAAACGACCATCTATATGACAATGTAATGCAGTGCTAAAACATAACTAAGTATCCAGAGCATGTTGAAGACTTTTCCAGAACATTGAGGTAATCCATGTATCCCAATTATATTCAATTGAATGTTGTACACCATGAAACCTTACCACTTAAATAATGTATGTTTTGGATATCAGATTAAGAGATAAGTCTTTCCTGATAGAGATGACGTGTGATAAATTTTTGTAGATATCGACTAAGGCCAATTTATAACAATTATTTTTAGAATTTTATGGGATTCCAACAATAAGTTATATGGTGATGATTTCCCACTAACATTATTGTATAGTTAATGGATGTAACATCCCCATAAACATTTGACTATATAAATTAAATTTCATACTTACCAAGAACCGATATACAAACTTAGAAATATTTATCTATAAATAATCCCATGAGTAATATTCTTTCAAATATCAATTCAACTTCATAATTATAGGATTATTAGAGAATGAATAACTATGATCTTCCTCTAATACATCCTTCAAATATGATATGGAAAAAAAACATTTACATGCTTCTTGAAATTCAACATTAAAAATTTTCAATGTTAAACTCATAAAAAATTAATATTTCTCCCCTTACTTTTGCATATCCATATTCATCCTTTTCATATCCATAAATATTTATCTTTTATGATCCTCAACATGAATAAGATAGAATGATCCTTTCAACTCAAGGCATCAAAAACATTTTTCTCTATCCCAAAGTGGAAATATATTGAGAAGTCATAATCATTAATCATCTATAACTTTCTTATCTTTTTCATATTCAGCTCCTTTTATGTGAATATAAACTTTAAACATTTTTTTCAGTATACATATCACCATTTTCCCCAAATGGTTAATACATCCATATCATTAATGAAAAAATTACACCATCTAACCCCAAATTATGAGTTGGATAATTGTTCTCATGAACCATAAATTGTCATGAGGTATATGTTATAACCGTGAAATTATTCATAAGAATTCATCTCAATCCATTATTGGATGTATCATTATTGAATACAAACCCTTCTCCTCTGTAATGTAATGTATGTACATGTGTGCTAATTAATCTTATCTTAAGTTCCATGAAAATTTCCTCACACTCATCTATCTAGAGGAAATAATCACCCTTCCAGGAAAGCAAGGGTAGTGGATTAAATTGAAATAAAAAATTATCCACAACACATTGATAATATCTAGCAAAACCATGAAAACTATGAATCTCATTCGTCATGGTTGGTCTCGATCTACACTGAATATTCTCTATCTTTGAGGGATCTATTGATATAACTTATTTTGAGTCTATATGACTCAAAAATGAATCCCTTTTCAACCTAAATTCATAGCATTTAAAGTTTGTATATGGTTTCAACATCCACAGGGAATTTAGTCATTTATCAAATGATCTTATTGCTCTTAATTTCTCTTTTTATAGATATGAATATCATCTATAAATACTTCCACAAACTGATCTATGTAATCTCAAAAGAATCTGTTAATTAAATCCATAAAGATAGTCAAAAAAATAGAAATTCTGAATAGAAACACAATATATTCATTGAATTTATACAATTTATGGATTGTTTACTTGGGTAAATCATCATTTATGACCCTCAATAGATTTTATTGAGAAAAAATGTCAATCTGGGAAAAGTATTGAGATTCGGTTAGATGATCAAAGAGGTTATAAATATGTGGTAGACGATACTTGTTCTTTTTTAAGATCTTGATCATCTATCGATAATCTCTATATAATTTCTACAATGTTTCTTTCATTTTGACAATAAAAATAAGTGCACCCCATAGTGACACACTTGTCCAAATGAATCCCTTTTCCAGGTTATCCTTGAGTTACATTTTCAATTCTTATAACTCAATAAAGGCTATTCTATAGGGATTCATTAAGATTTTAGTGGAACTATGTATGAGTACTATTGAGAACTCAACTTCATGTTTTGTTTTAAGGCTCTAAAACTCTTCAAGAAATACATAAAAAAACTTTTGAACAATAGGTACATAATCGATTTTGAGTTTCTCCAAAATCATCTGATATAAACACCCCTTGTGAATAAGAATCCAAAACCATAAAATGGATTTGATTTCCATTAGAAGGTCAATTTTATCATCATACTAATAAACATTCATAAGTTGGTTTATGATATCAAATTTCACATCCCTTCCTCAACAATTGATATGGTATTTATGTATATAAATCCAATTCAAGACTATGATAACATCAAATTAAACAATAGGGAGAATGGAAATATATATTGGGAGAAAATTCTCATAAACTTCAATCAGAGAAGGATTATAGGGTTGAGGGGTGATCAGCATTTCATTATGGGTTTTCAATTCTATTTCTAAATCTAATTGTTTGGATGGAATCTTTATACTCATATAAAACTCTATATGTATTAAATAACGAGTAGATAAATAGTCAAATAAGACATCAGTAGTTCTAGAGTGGATGGTATGTGAACATTTAATCATGTTGTTATTGTGACCCTCATCAAAATTATGAATCTTATTATATTTTATTTTTTATCTTGGTTTCTCAACATAAGATATTGTAGATGTTGATCATCATTATGATCCTTTCAATTTGGTCATTGGTTTAAATAATTTCAATAATCTTTTCATTTGAAACACTATAGTGTGGGTGTGGTATTCTTTGGATATTTCTCTCTATCTACCTCATTATCTAACATCATCCCATCACATTTTCATTTTATTTTTCAATGAACTTCCCTTATAAACATAAAACTTTAACTAGTATATTTTTTAAAATTGTTTCTATGTTTCTTCCAACACATTGAACAAAAAGGGAACCTCAAAAATTTTCTATCTATGGTTTTTATATTTTATGTTGAATTACATTTTCACTTCATCTCAAAACCTTGTGATTGATACATAACTCTGACCTAAATTTCCACCATGATATTAAATAAAAAATATCATCCTAAATACCAAATTATGTTATCTAAAACTCTTTTTGGAGAGTTATTTTTAGCCCCATGAAGAATCAACCAACCTTACTTTCAGGTTGGGTGATAATTCCAGATACATACTTAATAATTACTATAAAATGTTACTAATAGTTACTAATGGATTTATCCATATTTATATTTATCATAGGTAAATAATTATACATCTAAATTTTATGAATATTTTGAATGTACGTAATAAAAAATATGTACATGAACTCAAACCAATCCATTAAGTTGATTTCATCTTGTTCCCTTCTATTATTGATTATATTCCACCATTGACCCTCTTCTCCTTCCAGAGGATAGAAAACCAAAATGATTTTTCATTTTTTGGACACTATATAATCGAAAATACCTTTTTCATTATTTCTGATCCATTGTTCAGGAACTATCATATTAGTTGATCTGGTGATGGAAGACAGATGTTCCCTCATGTATGACTATATAGAACATTATTCCCTCATTTGATCACATGAATGTTTAGAATGATTCATGGATTGAGAATGTTGTATGAGAATCATAATAATATTTTTCATTTAATCTATGATAATATTTCCAAGATTAGAAAGATAATGATTTCATTTTTGGAACACTTAGCATTACAATGGATCTTTTTGGTTCCATCCATCGACTAAAACAAAAAAAATTAGTGTAAACAATAATAATCATATTAGGGAACGTCATAATTATTAAAATTCATTTATTGGATGTCTATATCATGTCACCTTTTTTTACTTGGAAACACATTATATTTATACTAGTTTATTAATAGTTAGCGTATATATAAATACACCATGATGGTTTATAAAGAGTTTTTGAATTTCCATAGCATATACCATGTGAGTGTCAAACAAGATGTGTAGCAAGGAATGTTCTCACAAACTGGGTGATGATAGAGTCTAGGAAAATGCTCCCTTTTCAGATTTTATATCCCTAGGTACCTATGTTATAGAGCTGCATCAACTTATATCATCTCGACAGGGAAGTAATTTTTTTTAGACCACCCACTCTAACCTTTACCAAAATTCCAGTGAATGTTCATATACATTTTCTTGTCCTTAGAATTATCCTTATAAATATCCTTAGGGATCTGAAAAATGTTTTCTCATCTTAATTTTCAAAGGATAAATAAACCTATCATATGATACCAACTATAGAAACCCAGGATTTTCATGCAAATAAATTACATCATTTTTAGATGATGATTCATTACATTACACAAACACATGACTAGGGATCGTACATGCATAATGCATTTGGAAAATTTGAAACTTATAAAACAATTTCATGGGTGAGCTACATCATCTCAAGCTATGTTCTTCATAAATAGAAAGATTCTTAACAAGTCATGCATAAAATATTTCATCATAAAATGGGGAAATGAATTATAAAAAAAGTTATATTAGATTCTCACTAATGGTATTCAAGGGGGATACATAAGAATAACATGGACATATGGGTATGAGAACATGAGCATGAAATTAAAAACCATACCTTGAATATTAATGGTTAGAATCATGGGTCGTGGATTAAATGATTTAAATTAATAAGACATGAATCACAGTTAAATCAATGAACATGATCTATGGGAGAATCACATTGGCATAATACATGTAATTTTAGTATAAACATAAGTATTGAAATTCATTTTGATGGTAGTCAAGTATCACTACCAATGCTACCACAGTGGAATGGGGTTGCATCCAAAATCATCCTACTAGCCAAGGTTCACTCCCAATACCAAAATAGAGGAGAAAGTACCCAACTAAATTAGATTCAGCCCCTATTTTATTTTTTTATATGTCATGAGATATAAATCATTACCCAATACATTAGAGAGAGATATAGGTCCCACCCATCACATAATGAAATTCATATATATGTGTTCTAGGAGATTATAAAACATTCCTCATATAATAACCCATGAAATAAAATGGGTTTCATAAATATCCCATTAAATATTATATTTTGGAAAATAAAAATGTTTCATTATTATTTCATACTTTCATCATAGTATAACCAATTAAAATAATTGGGTTTCAAATGTAACACCCCAAGATTTCATAGTGTGCTATTTCTTCAAAATAATTCAATAACTTGCACTACACGCAACACCGAGTTCAATCACACCATGACTTACAAAAAAAAAGTCATTAAAAGAGGTCATGAATAGTATTAACTAAATTTTAAACTTTATATAATACTTATAATTTTAGAATCCATATTATGAGATTCTTAGTCATAATGCAAGAACAAATTCATTTTCAGTATTGCACTTTTATCAACTTTTAATAGTGAAACCTTCTTAAATACAATATTTTAAACTTTTTTACTGAATGGGGACATCAAAAAATTTAAAATGAAACATCCCAAGCTTCCACGGTACACTTTCCTTTGAATAAAACAATAGCGTGTGTTGTACGCAACTTCGAGTTCTAACACACCACAACCAATCAACTAGCTGTTATGAATAGTAATACCTGCCTTTTAAAATTTTAGAAATTTTACCTCTCAAAATGGACTTCATTTTTGTATTTGGAGTATCGAATTTATCCTAAGGTAAAATTTTGGTACTTTTCGGATAACTTTCATATTTTGATGAATAGTGAAAATTACTAAATTTTAATTAAAAACAACTTTTTTAATCAAAATAATTAATAGTGATAAATTAAGAATTTGAGTGGTTTTAAAGTATATTTAGAATATATTTTTACCATTTAATATAATTTTGGTCATTGGACATAATTTTACAATTAAACCGAACATAAACAAGTGTCAATCTTTTGATAGTTATTATCTCTTAAAAACACGCTTTTTGTTTTGACAGCGGGAATTAATTTTAAATTAATTTCTGCCACTTCTGTGTTTTGAATTTATAAAAATAGATTCCATATTTGGAATCAGGATGTTAAAATTGTGTAAATAGGTAACTTTTATTTCTAGACATTTTGAATAATTACTGCGGTAAATATTTTATTTACCATGGTTAAGGGTAAATCCGGTAAATAAGGGTTAAAAAATAATATTATAATAATACTAAATTACCCTAAAACGTGTCCTAAACTTATTGGTTGATACATGTTCGACCATAGGCATCTTTGGGTCGATTTGGGGACCCCATGGAGCTACTTGTAGGTGATGGGGACACTTTATTTTAATTAAGTTAAAATTAGTACAAAAATGACATAAGCATATATCTTTTAGAAAAACAATTTTTTAATAGGGTTATATATGTTGTATTTTCTACTATAAATATTCATTAGAAAGATAAAAGGATTTAATACATAATTATATTTTATTTATAATTTTTAGACATTAAATAATTTAATTTATTTATGACACAATGATGATGTAGTAATTACTATAATAGTGAAAAATAAAAATAATTGATATTATAAATACCCAAATAAATATAATATGAAACTTTTAATGAATTAAACTAATTTTATAGGATAATATGATATATTAGTATTGATTTAATTGACCTTTTTGAAGTAATAAATCTGTTATGAGTTTCACAAAAATCAACTATTGAATAGTGTCAAAATTGACATAAAAGAGTTCTTAAAACAAATATTATATTATTAATTGATATTAAATTCCTAAAAATCTAATGTTCGGCCAAGAGACTTATATCATGATAGGTTCATCATTAATGGACCACTTGGGAGTCGCTTGGATGTATATAGTAAGTTTATTAACAATATTATATAAAAATACAAAGAGACATTGTAAAAGTGAAACTAATTAACTTAGAGTTAATAATTAAAGATAATGTTAATATAAGTACCCAAACCTGTCTAAATTCTATTGGTTGAGTTTTTTTCGACCCATCACAACCTTAAACTTTGAATAGTAAACTTTGGAGCCATTGGAAACTGAATATGAATTTATTATAAACTAATATCTCTAGCTTTTCCAAAGGTGCCCCTCACCCCTCTTATAAAAGGGTACTCCTCCTTCTCATTTCTTCACACCTTCAAAGTCTTTTGGTTCAGCCAAACTCTGCCCGAATACTCTCCCAACTTCCCTCACTACAACCTAGGGGCCTTAGTTGGATCAGAAAGCCAACCTAAGGAGCCCTTTTGATCAAATCAAAAGGAAAAACCCAAAGAAGAGGTAATGATTTCACCACCCTTTTCCAAATTCCTTTCTTCTTCCACTTATTCTTCCTTTGTTGTTACCATTATAAAATAATAACTCCAGTTTCATATATATACTGTGATGTTGTTATAAATATGGTACAACCATATTCAGTATTCTATCCACCTTTTGAATAACATGTCACCATACGTGCGTACGTACGGCTTACCGTCTCCACGTCGTGGTGTAATGGTTATTCAATATATTATTATTTGGATGGGTATAATAATGATATGTAACTCATGTAAATAATAAATATAACATGTTAATGATTCTTTATATATGATATACCATCCATTTATATATTATTTTAATATCAAAAGAATGATATTGTCACTCGTGCGTACGTACGGACTACCGTCTCCACGAACGTGATTAGATTCATTCTCCATCGTATACATTCAAGTATAATTATCATTTGATGATTTAAAAAAATGATGTTTAAGGACTTTATATCATTCTGGATATGAATAATATACAACCTATCCTTTACAAACATGTCTTAAGTAACAAAACATATAAAAGAAAACAAGTAAGTTAACACCCGAAACAACGATAATACTAAGATATTATTATCAAATCAATATTAAAAGATCACATTAATGTATATGATTCTTGTATAATTTAATAAAAATTATTTCACCATTATACAGGAGGTTAACCTACCCCAACCAAGGAAAAGTACAAGGTAAGGGTTTATTTCACAATCTCTTCATTATTCGAGGTTGTTTATACGTAATAATCTTCTGGGATTTCTTTATCATCCACATCCATGTTTCTTCAAAATGTATTTCAAAACATTTTTACTATTTACAAAGAATATGGGTTAAAGTCATTTATACCCTTATGTGTTTTTAACGGAATATTTCCATCGTTTTCCAAACAAGGCACTTTTTACCTTTCGACAAATTTAAGGTAAGAATGTTTTTTTAAACTTATACGGCGGGTGCGGCTATTTACCGCCGTTATAAAATCGTCAAATCTTCACTTACAAGCTTAAAAGGATATTTTCAATGTAAATGTTTTATTTTATAATTATGTGACTTTTAAATGATTTCAAAATGAATATTTTAAGAATTTCAGAAAGGTACTCTTTATCAAAATCAGAATTTTAAATGTTTTAAAGATTTATCTTTCTAAATCTTTTTAATTAATGTCCATGTCTTCAAAATGGGTTTTAAGGATTTATTTATATGGACATGAATGTTTTTAAAAATGTTAATTCCTTTCAAAAGTTTCAAAGTGGTATGGGACACTTTGATTCAAAAATCTCTTTTTAATTACTTCCTTTATAAATGTGTGACTTTTAAATGATTTCAAAAAAGGAGATATTTCTCTCAAATAGTTTTGATTTCATCTATGTCAACATCCTATGATGGATTTTAAGCTTATTTGAAGTTGATTTATTATGATACAAACCTTCTATATTGTATTGAAGGTTTTGTGATATGTTTGACTCTGGATGTGCTATTTTTATACCATTCATAGTTTATGGTGAAAGTATTGACATTTCATATGCTAGTTTTAATACGAATGTTTATGTTATGTTTAAACCTTTTCATATGGGAATGCACTGGACTTAATATGTGATGGGTGGATCCTGCTATAAATCCTCGATGCATCAGTAGGTCTCATGAGACAAACTAGTGTCTTGGCACAAGGCCTTGACAAAATCTTATTTGTAGTCTTGGCACGAGGCCTTGGCAATGTGGTTATGATAGTCTGGCATTATGCATTCCAACATTATGAAAGTGGTTATTGATATTGAATGTGATTATTCGATTAGTAGAATATCCATGTGAACAAGTAAATGGCATTATTTAATTTTACTTTTGCCATACTATGTTGAAGTTCAAGTTTAAAAGGCTTTTGTTTTAGTAATGCATTGCCTTAAATGTTTATGCTTATTTTGAATGTTCCTCTATATTGTTATCCTTACTGGGCATTTGTGCTCACCCCTTTTCTATGTTTTATTTTTCCCAGGATGTGAAGAAGTAAGTTATGAATGACCTGCAGGGATATTATGTGGGGATATTAGTGTGGATTTTGGAGACAATATGTTTTTGTAGTAGTTTTTCATTTTATGATGTAATGTAAGACTTATGAATATATCTAGTGTTTCCAAGGCTACTAAACCGATCGGTCTTTCGAGATTTGATCTTTCTTGTGATCATTCCAATGTTATGTAATAATGCACCGACTCTGGGTAACTAGGGTCTGGGCGTTACAGTTGGTATCATAGGAAGTTTAGTACAAACCTTGGAAGCTAGATTTAGATAAACTCTGATTAGAGCACATAGATTTAAGATGAATTTTGAGGATTATTATAGAAGAACTTCCTAGAATTTTGGTATTGTAGAGATTTTGTGAGTTTTCCGAGCAATACATCCCTGTCTGTATACGAGCAGGTAGAGGCGGCTCTGGCACAGATGTACCTAGGGGTAAAACCCGAAAACACCGCTTTGATCTAGACTCGAACGGGAACTGGTGCACGACAACGGGCCTTGTTGCACTCTTGGTTACGACACTCTCAGGGGATATGCTTAGGATAACTCTCTTTTTCTTTACAAATCATTATGAAGGGTTTATGAGTATATACTTCCTCAAAGGAGACATTTTTATGATTATGGATTATATCCATAAACTATTTAATTTATGTTATGTGTTTTACAGGTTTGGGATTAGGTATTGTTATTCATAAACTAATCTAATGTATGCCATTGTTTAGAAATGGAGCCCAATATAAGGAATGAGAACTCTAGCATTGCACATGATACAAAGAGAAAGAAGGATCATATATTTTATGGTCTTAAGCAAGAATTTATAAGAGAAATAGTCTCCCATGTATTATCATCATATGAAGAAATAATATCATGTGTTGATAAGATAAGTAAAGAGTTTACTGAGTCCTATGGATTTGAAGGGAAGCAAGAGAAGAAAAGGATGGAAGAGATAAAGATGGATAAAGGGAAGAGGGAAAAGAAGAATTTTCCCATATGTGATAACTGTGGAAAGAAACACCCTGGAACTTGCCTGAAAGGAATGGGAGTTTGTTATAAGTGTGGAGGAAAAGGGCACAAAGTACGTGACTGCAAGGGTAAGAAAATGGTTTGAAATGTACAATGCTTCATTTTCAAGGAGTTTGGACACTACGCAAACCTATGTCCTAGTCATCAGACTATGCCGCAAATGATGCTATTGGATAATAATCAAGTTATGATACTACCACAGATGAAGAGGAATGATTAGAGTTCTTATGTTGATTATGTAAACTGAGTGTTGTATCAACAATGTACTTGTTATAATAATTATGGAGTATATAAGGATTGTACTGCAGTACTATTTCATTAAGGACTTGAGATTGTGTGGAACAAAGAAAAGTGACTCAATAGCAGGATAAATTTTTGGAAAATATATGGTTGAGAGAATGATAAACCATAATATAGTTCTGATACTGAGGTAGTGATTTTGGAATAATAAATGATTGTTTTGGATAAATTATATTGGATATTCTTGACTACCTTGGAACTGATTAATGATTTGTATATTCCATCATTGTTGGGGTTTTAAACATTTTTGGATTGATGAAATATATCTAGCATTCTATATGGAATAAGGGAGAATGAATTTAATCAATAAGGAATATGGTAATTCAGGATGTTTCAGTGTATTAAAAGAATACATGATGAAGGTATTCATATGCTATTACGGGGTAAAAAGGATCTACATAATGTTTACCTTCCTTATAAATGTTGGACTGTGAGTTTGGACAAAAGTATTTTGGATAGTTCTAGTTTGGATTATTTTGGATTGCCATAAAAGGACAACCCGGAGGTCGGGCGGCAACCCGTCGCGTCCGGCAGGGCTGTGAGACTTGAACCCGCAACCGAAGGGCGACAAGGGTGTATCACCTACCACTGGCCCACGAGATGTCCTGGGTTAAATAATGTAGTTTTTTTTAAGATCTGGTAGATGAATTATAAATTCATTTATTTTGGAACCCTGTACGAATAGTATAAATAGAATTTTTTTTACGTTCTATTATCTTTTAGAGTGAAAGATAAGTTTGTGGTAGAAATTTATTAATGGATAAAACTCTAATTATAAAGTAAGTATATCTCATTATGATCTTATCCAATCTCATAAATAAATTCCTCAACATTAAAAAAAGGAACTTAGAACAAAAATGTTGTCCTAGATGGTACCTTAAATCATCACTAATTTATGGCTTTGGGATTGTTGGCCTTTTCATAGCCATGTTCTATACCACTCTCCATCAGATAATTGATGGTCAGATTTCTCTTCCACACCCATATTTTCCTACATGGAACCCTAGTATGTGTTATTTTCGGTAATCTTCATACTTTCCACTCTTTATTTTAAATAGAGGCCTAATTAATTCATTTTTCGATGTGGGATTTCAACTATGAAATTTTGAAACGTCAAAAATGTGTTATCCCAGTACCCTATGTTTTGTTGAACCGATGGTATTTCAAATCATCATAGATTGATGAGTTTAAGGACCTCAATTTTATACTTGTTTGTGATTGATGACCTCAATCACTACCAATAAATATTTACGTTTTTCCTCCAATTATATGTCTCTAATTGCCACCAATTTTCTCCTAATCGAGATCATAATTTGGTGGTGACCCTTTCATTTCTCTTTTCCTCATATTAAGACTAAATTTTAGTAACCCAATTTCCGATGTGGGTTTTCCCACAAATATATTTTCTATTTTCAACCTTTTATTTTTGAAGAACAATTTAAAATTGCGAGGACGCAATTTAATGAAGGAGGGGAGAATGTAACACCCCAAGATTTCATAGTGTGTTATTTCTTCAAAATAATTCAATAACGTGCACTACACGCAACACCGAGTTCAATCACACCATGACTTACAAAAAAAAGCCATTAAAAGAGGTCATGAATAGTATTAACTAAATTTTAAACTTTATATAATCCATATAATTTTAGAATCCATTTTATGAGTTTCTTAGTCATAATGCAAGAACATATTCATTTTCAGTATTGCACTTTTATTAACTTTTAATAGTGAAACCTTCTTAAATACAATATTTTAAACTTTTTGACTAAATGGGGACATCAAAAAATTTAAAATGAAACATCCCAAGCTTCCATGGTACGCTTTCCTTTGAATAAAACAATAGCGTGTGTTGTACGCAACTTCGAGTTCTAACACACCACAACCAATCAACTAGCCGTTAAGAATAGTAATACATACCTTTTAAAATTTTAGAAATTTTATCTCTCAAAATGGACTTCATTTTTGGATTTGGAGTATCGAATTTAGCCTAAGGTGAAATTTTGGTACTTTTCGGATAACTTTCATATTTTGATGAATAGTGAAAATTACTAAATTTTAATTAAAAACAACTTTTTTAATCAAAATAATTAATAGTGATAAATTATGAATTTGAGTGGTTTAAAAGTATATTTAGAATATATTTTTACCATTTTATATAATGTTGGTCATTGGACATAATTTTACAATTAAACCGAACATAAACAAGTGTCAATCTTTTGATAGTTATTATCTCTTAAAAACACGCTTTTTGTTTTGACAGAGGGAATTAATTTTAAATTAATTTCTGCCACTTCTGTGTTTTGAATTTAGAAAAATGGATTCCATATTTGGATTCAGGATGTTCAAATTGTGTAAATAGGTAACTTTTATTTCTAGACATTTTGAATAATTACTGCGGTAAATATTTTATTTACCATGGTTAAAGGTAAATCCGGTAAATAAGGGTTAAAATATAATATTATAATAATACTAAATTACCCTAAAACGTGTCCTAACCTTATTGGTTGATACATGTTCGACCATAGGAATCTTTGGGTCGATTTGGGGACCCCATGGAGCCACTTGTAGGTGATATGGACACTTTATTTTAATTAAGTTAAAATGAGTACAAAAATGACATTAGCATATATCTTTTAGAAAAACAATTTTTTAATAGGGTTATATCTGTTGGATTTTCTACTATAAATATTCATTAGAAGGATACAAATATTTCCTACATAATTATATTTAATTTATAGTTTTTAGACACTAAAAAATTTAATTTATTTATGACACAATGATGATGTTGTAATTACTATAATAGTAAAAAATCAAAATAATTGATATTATAAATACCCAAATAAATATAATATGAAACTTTTAATGAATTAAACTATTTTTATAGGATAATATGATATATTAGTATTGATTTAATTGACTTTTTTGAAGTAATAAATCTGTTATGAGTTTCACAAAAATCAACTATTGAATAGTGTCAAAATTGACATAAAAGAGTTCTTAAAACAAATATTATATTATTAATTGATATTAAATTCCTAAAAATCTAAGGTTCGTCCAAGAGACTTATATCATTATAGGTTCATCATTAATGGACCACTTTGGGGTATCTTGGATGTATATAGTAAGTTTATTAACCATATTATATAAAAAATACAAAGAGACATTGTAAAAGTGAAACTAATTAACTTAGAGTTAATACTTAACGATAAGGTTAATATAAGTACCCAAAACTGTCTAAATTCTAGTGGTTGAGTTGTTTTCAACCCATACCCACCTTAACCTTTTAATAGTCAACTTTGGAGCCATTGGAAACCGAATATGAATTTATTATAAACTAATATCTCTAGCTTTTCCAAAGGTTCCCCTCACCCCTCTTATAAAAGGGCACTCCTCCTTCTCATTTCTTCACACCTTCAAAGCCTTTTGGATCGGACAAACTCTTCCCAAATACTCTCCCAACTTCCCTCACTACAACCTAGGGGCATTAGTTTGATCAGAAAGCCAACCTAAGGAGCCCTTTTGATCAAATCAAAAGGAAGAACCCGAAGAAGATGTAATGATTTCACCACCCTTTTCCAAGTTCCTTTCTTCCTCCACTTATTCTTCCTTTGTTTTTACCATTATAAAATAATAAGTCCAGTATCATATATATACTATGATGTTGTTATAAATATGGTAAAACCATATTCATTATTCTATCCACCCTTTGAATAACATGTCACCATACGTGCGTACGTACGACTTACCGTCTCCACGTCGTGGTGTAATTGTTATTCAATATATTATTATTTGGATGGGTATAATAATGATATGTAACTCATGTAAATAATAAATATAACATGTTAATGATTCTGTATATATGATATACCATCCATTTATATATTATTTTAATATCAAATGAATGATATTGTCACTCGTGTGTACGTACGGACTACCGTCTGCACGAACGCAATGATATTCATTCCCCATCGTATACATTCAAGTATAATTATCATTTGATGATTTAAAAAAAATGATGTTTAAGGACTTGATATCATTATGAATATGAATAATATACAACCTATCCTTTACAAACATGTCTTACGTAACAAAACATATAAAAGAAAACAAGTAAGTTAACACCCGAAACAACGATAATACTAAGATATTATTATCAAATCAATATTAAAAGATCACATTAATGTATATGATTCTTGTATAATTTAATAAAAATTATTTCACCATTATACAGGAGGTTAACCTACCCCAACCAAGGAAAAGTACAAGGTAAGGGTTTATTTCGCAATCTCTTTATTATTCGAGGTTGTTTATACGTAATAATCTTCTGGGATTTCTTTATCATCCACATCCATGTTTCTTCGAAATGTATTTCAAAACATTTTTACTATTTACAAAGAATATGGGTTAAAGTCATTTATACCCTTATGTGTTTTTAAAAGAATATTTCCATCGTTTTCCAAACAAGCCACTTTTCACCTTTCGACAAATTTAAGGTAAGAATGTTTTTTTAAACTTATAAGGTGGGTGCGGCTATTTACCGCCGTTATAAAATCGTCAAAGCTTCCCTTAAAAGATTAAAAGGATATTTTCAAAGTAAATGTTTTATTTTATAATTATGTGACTTTTAAATGATTTCAAAATGAATATTTTAAGAATTTCAGAAAGGTACTCTTTATCAAAATCAGAATTTTAAATGTTTTAAAGATTTATCTTTCTAAATCTTTTTAATTATTGTCCATGTCTTAAAAATGGTTTTTAACAATTTATTTATATGGACATGAATGTTTTTAAAAATGTTAATTCATTTCAAAAGTTTCAAAGTGGTATGGGACACTTTGATTCAAAAATCTCTTTTTAATTACTTCCTTTATAAATGTGTGAATTTTAAATGATTTCAAAAAAGGAGATATTTCTCTCAAATAGTTTTGATTTCATCTATGTCAACATCCTATGATGGATTTTAAGCTTATTTGAAGTTGATTTATTATGATACAAAACTTCTATATTGTATTGAAGGTTTTGTGATATGTTTGACTGTGGATGTGCTATTTTTATACCATTCATAGTTTATGGTGAAAGTATTGACATTTCATATGCTAGTTTTAATACGAATGTTTATGTTATGTTTAAACCTTTTCATATGGGAATGCATTGGACTTAATATGTGATGGGTGGAGCTCGCTATATCTCCTCGATGCATCGGTAGGTCTCATGAGACAAACTAGTGTCTTGGCACAAGGCCTTGACAAAATATTATTTGTAGTCTTGGCACGAGGCCTTGGAAATGTGGTTATGATAGTCTGGCATTATGCATTCCAACATTATGAAAGTGGTTATTGATATTGCATGTGATTATTCGATTAGTAGAATATCCATGTGAACAAGTAAATGGCATTATTTCATTTTACTTTTTCCATACTATGTTGAAGTTCAAGTTTAAAATGCTTTTGTTTTAGTAATGCATTGCCTTAAATGTTTATGCTTATTTTGAATGTTCCTCTATATTGTTATCCTTAATGGGAATTTGAGCTCACCCCTTTTCTATGTTTTATTTTTCCCAGGATGTGAAGAAGTAAGTTATGAATGACCTGCAGGGATATTTTGTGGGGATATGAGTGTGGATTATGGATACAATATGTTGTTGTAGTAGTTTTTCATTTTATGATGTAATGTAAGACTTATGAATATATCTAATGTTTCCAAAGATACTAAACTGATCAGTCTTTCGAGATTTGATCTTTCTTGTGATCATGCCAATGTTATGTAATAATGCACCGACTCTGGGTAACTAGGGTCGGGGCGTTACATCAAAAGTATTTCATAATGGTATAACCATTAGAAGAGTAAATGGGTTTAGAAAAATCATTCCATCATAATTATATACCACTTAGATAAAGAATAATAATGGTATCTTGGGACTATGTACCATGTAAGGAATATGTAACATCAATATATGTCATCTTACATGGAAAATGATTTTGAAATAATATTTAAAACATTTCTTGATGAAAAGTTTATTTCCACTTTGAGAACACATTTAAAAAATATATATTTTCAAAATTCATTTCATTGAAAAAAATATTGTAATATTATAAAATAATATTCAATGTAAATATTTTATAGGAAAACTAATAATTCTTCTAATTCCATATATGTTAAAACGAAGATTCATTTCACATTTTTGGAAAAATAACTTGCGAGAATTGTTTGGAAGATGACATAAATATTCAGTTCAAAATTTCATGTAAAAAATATAAATCATGGGTAAAATATTATTTAATAAATCATTTGAAATATAAAAAATAAATTTTCAGAAAATAATTTTAGAAACCATGGTTTTGGAAGAAAAATGGGGTTTCAATCAAAGAGAGATATACAGATGATTTATCTTACATATTTATTTTGAACTCATGATTACATAATGAGAGGAAAATGAGGGGGAAACATTTATTATCATGAAATAAAAACTAGAGATGAAAATTCATGAGTTAATTTATATTTTCATTATAATATTTTATCATATTAAATGTAATCATAAACAATTCCCATAAATGATTAGATTTATACATAAAATCCTTACCACTAGATGACATTGAATTTGTTAGCCCCAACGAAGGAATAACAATAAATAAAACCTAAAATATCTTCAGAATAAATAAATTTATGCTATTAAATATCATATTGGATGTATATACACCATATAAAAGAAGATATAAGAAAAACATAACATATGTCTCAAGGAATAAAAATTGTGAAAAAAATCTCTTCCCCAGAGTCTTGACTTCCATGATACACATAAATCATCATATATAATACATATAATTTTTTAATAAATATATTACAAAACCATTATTATATATTTATATATATATATATTTCTCAAACCATATATGATTTACATATGACCAGTTATTATCTTTTTATTAACAATCCTATTTTAAATTAATGTTTTGGGAAATAACCGCTTTTTCATGTATATTTGGATTTATTATTACTTTCATATTACTATGATCATTGTAATGTGATATTAAAAAATTTAAATATGATATAAATGTAATATATATGTTTTTATAGAAATCCATAATATATAGATATGGAAAGTGAAATACAAAATTCATGGAGATGTAATGCCATATGTACACATGAATGTTGTTTCAATTTTCTCGATGGATTGAATGAAATAACTGTAAATATTAAATAATAAAACTGCATAATATTTTTTATGTGATATATACCCCATATTTTAATTAAAATAATCATAATTACCTTACATTCAACTAATGAATGATTCACATTGCTTTGTTAGGTGGTAGTCCACCGAACAAACAAGAGATGTTATTGTATTCCCATAGAATAGAAGGTATGAAGTTATATGTAATATAATGATTTCAATAATGAAAAAATATCATAATTATCAAATATAAAAATCAAATCCATAGTTATATCCCACCTTCATAGTTGGTTAGGGAAATTAAAAATATTGGTTTACGAGACGATGGTCCACCATACACATGATCGATGATTTAGATCCCCATTTGAGGGCATTGGAGATTGATATAGGTTATCACATTAACGAAAAAAAGTAGATAGGTGATACTAGTTTTATTTTATTGGGAATGTTAAGACATAATTGAGGGTTTATAATTAAAAATTAAAAGAAGGAGCTTAGTGAATACAATTACCTTCACTTAGAAGCACTTGCTTTGGATCTCTTTTAATGGACCATGGTGTTGGTCTTTTGGGAGGTATAAATGCTATTGAAAATGTATAAGGATCATGGGTAATAAATATTTCCTAGTCATTCCTAGATTTCATTAGAGTTACGAATAAATAATTTGTTTTGGGAGAAATTTATATTTGAGGTAAAGGAATCGACTTGGAAACTACTTATAAATTTTCAAAAAAGAATCCAAAATATTAAATCCATTCTAAAGAAAAATGCTTCCAAATGACCATATATTGGATATTCAGAAATATAAGATTAAAATATGGCTATAGAGTTTTAATTTTATAGGTTTCATCATCATTTGTACTCTTATAATATTAGATTAAATCCCAATTAAACACATTTTTACTTAAACCACAATAATTAGTTTGTACTGTTTTCACTACTAATTACAGTAAAAATTTAATTTGAACTTATATTATAATATAAATTTTTATTATTCCGAATATGTAGTATATTTTATCAAACTCAATTAATATAATTTAATATTATATTTTAAACCTAATCCCACATATGCGAATAGAAAATAGGTTTTCAAAGAGAAAATGTTCAAAGGTTGAAACAAATTATATACAAATTAAATATAAAAATGATAAAAATGAACTAAATAGAATTAATTGATATATAAATTACTTACTATTACTTTAAAACCCATTTTATTAAAAACATTGCCCTTATAAACCATTTAAATTAAAAGGTGGTTTTTAAATAAAGACTAGTACTTTCTATAATTCATAGAATCATTTATCCTGTTAGAAATATCCCAAAAATTAATTTACCAGAAGATATTTTCAAAATTATGATTTATAAAACCATTTTTATTTATTAAAATTAATTTAATAAATGTCACCAAAATTAATTTTCTTTTTTAAAACAAAATATATAATATTATTTAAGAAAATAATATTTTACAAAAATATAAAAAATTATAGAAAATGAAAGGATTATTATCAACTTTTTTATTTATATTAATGTTTTATAATTCGAATTTAAAATTTATTAATCATATCCATTCTTTCATACTTCTTATATTGGTAATAATTTTTAGATTTAAATAATAAGATTAATAATATATAGTGGTTTTTAATCTTTGGTGTTGTGTGTGTAGCAAGATGAACTTGGTGTTGAATTAAATATAATCCATGAAACTCATTTTCTCAATTAACACAATATATAATAAATTGACGTTAATCTTATTAATAATAAATCATTAAAAATTGTGGTGTTACTGTCGTTCCCACATTCATTAAATGAGAAAAATTGACCTCTCTTTCCTCTGTGATCAATGAAATATAAACATTCATAAAATTCCATCTTCCTCATATACTAAATGTAAAGAAACTCACCGATGTTTACATTTTTATTCATATATCATTATATTTTATTAGGTATAATCATTATGTTTCACATTAATTTATTATTTTATTTATATTCTCATGAGGATGCTCATTCCATAATCATAATCACCATTAACTTGAATCCTCTCAGTTATAACCAATGTCTAATACCAAAATCCATAGTGTGAACTACAATAATTATAGTGACAAACCATATAGGAATGAAAAATAATATATAGCACATCTAAAACATTAAACCAAGTTTTAAATATATGAAACCATATTTTTAACCTTGGTTATTGATTATCATCATCTATTCAAATCTTTTATATTAGTTTTTAAATAAAATATGAATTAACAAAAGAATGACCCCCAAGATTCTTAAAACATGTATGCATTAAAGGCACAATAACTATGCACTATAATGATGGTTGAGATATACATGACCAACTATTTTTAATATTATTACCCCAAAATACATTTATTCTATAACCATATTCAATTGTTGAATCCACCTGGATTTATTCATAGTAAAAGCACATAATATTTTCATTTTGAAAATAATAGGATGTTATCCTACAAAAAATCATATCCCCGTGGTTTCCAAAAAAATTATCTAATACTAATAACATAATATTTACTAAACCCTACTCAAAAACCAACTATAGAATCCAATACATTCTATACAAAAAAATATTACATCTTATTAGATGAACATTCGATGAATTATAATATAATCCATGATAGAACTACAAATATATATTGTAGTTAGAGAATAGAAACATAAATATATCATTTAGGTACATTAATCAACATATATTATAATGTTATTATAATATTTTAATATTATTGACATACCCTTGTTAAAACTTTTCTTCAAAACCTTGGGAATGATTTCATAATAAAGGGAGATCATAGATACTCATTTAGGGTAAACATGGGACATATCAATCGATTATCAAATGAAAGAATATAAAGAAAGTAGGGGTATGTTTTCAAGACATAACATAAAATGTTCATACCCAATATATCATAGATTAGGAATATGATTAATGGAATAAAAAAAATATAATTTCTTAATAAATGAATCATAATGTTAAGAGATAATCACTAGTCAATCATGAACCATGTGTTCAATTTAAATTCATAAAAAATCTGTCATAAAAGTGTGGCACCATCATAGATGTTGAAACCTTTTCATATGTAATGGTTAGTGATTACACCGAGATTCACTATTTCATTTTCACCATAACACCACTATTCTATAGTAGTTATGTATTGAAAATTAGAATAATAATAACAAATTTCACTTCATGTTTGATTTAGTTATTTTTTGTTTATCAATGTTAAAATTTGAAATGATACTTGTTTTGAAAATTGAATTTATGGGGGAGGTGATTTGGAGGGCCCATTTTTATTGTACTTCATCAGTTAGCTACTATTACCATAAATTCATTTTGGATTAATAATTACCTCCTTTTTCCCATTCCAAAACAGATCACATGTCATCACTAGTTTTCTAGAGTAGATCAAGCACATCGACTTGTTTCCCATATTTGATCAAGAACATTGACCTGTTAACAATAGTGGATAAAAATATTATATAATTTCCCATATTTTTCTCAAAATATATAAAATATTACCCAACTCATTAGGGGGGGATGTATAATTCTGGTCCCACTTATCATATAATGAAAACCATATATATGGGTTCCAAAGGATTATAAATCATTCATCATATTGTCATATCATAAATATTGAATACAAACTGTATCCCAGAAACCTTTCATTAATTAATCATATCATAACATAATCCAAATACATAGGTTCCACAAAAATATTATCATTATAATCATAAACGATATAGGTAACAAATTAGGATTGTATCGTGGGATCGTATCCATATTATACCATAATTATCATCGAGATTTTTATCATGGATAGTTTTTCCTTTAAACAATAACATGATTATTTCTTGATGAAACTACACATTTCATTTTGAAAACACATATTTAATATATAGAAAATTGAAAAGTATTATTGAAAGTAGTTTCTTTAAAAGGGACCATATAAACCTATAAAATATTTTTTTTAAACCATGAGCAGTCATGAAAGAGGGAAATTACATTCATGTAGTATACATTAGATAAAAAGACACCCTTCAAATATTTAATAAAAATTAATCAATAATTACTTCAAAAAGAAACACTTGAATAGTCCATTAAAATATTTGTTATAAAAATTAAAACATGGGAAAAAGTTACTTGAAATAATAATAATATACTAGTAAAAAAAATTTGTAAACATTTTTGTGAAAACATGGAAATTTATGAAAAAATTATTTTTGACCAAATAGATAAGTAATGTTTATATTCCATAAATTCATTCTTATATACTCTTGATTAATAAGGATACACTACAACAAAACAAGCCTTTAATAATGGTGACACTTTCTATTATCAGTGATAGAATGGAAATGATTGCATATGCATGATTAAAATCCCTAGACTTTTATCAGAGCTTTTAGAAGCATTAATAAAGGCTACCTTTATCAACACATTTAGTATCATTGATAAAGTGGATTATTTTACTCTCCTCTGACATCACACTATAGCACTAGAGACAGAACCACACCATAAATATCACTAGAATAAAAAAAATCAGGTAAAAATACAAATTTTAAATGAAATATATTTTAAAACCCAAATACAAGATGAAAACTATATTCTAGCCATTCCAAACATTTTTTACACAATTACATGTGTAAGTACAAATTATAACATACATTCAAAAAAATCATTGATCCTTTGTCTTTTCCCCTAACCTTGACTCATTATTTTGTTTAACAAACCACCCTTCATGGAGAAAAATAACTCAACTTTATAAGAAAAAAGTTATTATGTTAGTAATAGTATAAAGAAATAAATAAAATATAAAGTGTTATTTTTAAACTAAACTTTTATTCATACAGGGAACAATGTGTATCAAATTGAGTTATAATTGATTCATTAATGTCGCAACTATAGAGACCCAAATCTTAACGTACATGGACATTACATTACTTTTGTGGAATACTTAATACATGATAAAAACAGACACCCAAAGACCGTATTATTTTAGTGATTTTTGAAACTCAGAACGTAATCATCTAATCATGGTGAAAGATCTTCATCATCTCCCATAAAAATCTTCCAATTATTGTTTTCATACTTAAAACCTTTCGTTATATCCTAGGGAAAATAAAACATAAAAATTGTGAGCTCAAATTCTCAATAAGGTTAAACATAGAGAACATAATACAATCCATAAACATTTGAATGCAAAAACATGAACACAAAATCTAAACATCAAAATCTTGAGCAAAGACATAAATTTTGGAAGTATGTAAGGCATATATCATAAAGGAACATAAATGATGATAAAATAGCATGGTAATAAAACATGTAATTGTTGAAAACCATTAAGCACATGATATGATTTCCATATAAGCCAAAGCATTACTGTCAAGACCATCATAGTGGACAAAGTCCCTTTCTAAATCGAGTTCACTCCTCGTTCAAGTCCTGTATCACTGAACCAGATTAACTTACCATTCCAGCCATGTCTATATAATGAGATATAAATATTTACCCAATTCATTTGAGGGAGATATAGGTACCACCCATATCATAATGAAATCATTTTTACTTTTGCCACAACATAAATATAAATCATTCATCATAACCCAAAGAATAAAAATGGGTTTCATAAACATCATCACATCCTAACATAATCCATACAAAAAATGGATATCATTTCATAATAAGAAAATTTAAACCATTTAAATCATAGAGACATTATAATTGAAACATAAACATGATAAATAATGTCATCTTAGATGGAAAATAGTTTTGATAAAACATTTGAGATGAATCCTTGAGGAAAATATGCTTTCTTCTTCAAAATCAATTTCTTTTCAAAAAATTACATGCAATTTTAAAAGAAAATGATTTTATTGAAAATAATCATGAAATATTGTAGAGTATTCTTCATGAATATAAGGCTTTATGAAACCATAAAAATCCGTTTATGCCATATAAGTTAAAAAAATATTCTCCTCGTACTTTTAACGGAAAACTCAAAAAGTTCCTCATGTGGTAAAAAAAAGTAAGATTCCTTTCCTAACATGTGGTAAATTTAAAAAAATGGGTAAAAATAACTTTAAACATACGTGAAAACAATTTTAGAAAACATGGGCATGGATGATAACAATAACCCCAGTAAATACTTATGAATGAACAAACTCGGATAAAAATGAGATTGGAAAAGTTATCTCTTACCTTATGTCCGATATGATTCTTATGTATCCGAACCTCCTGTATAATGATTTAAATATTGTCATTGACTTCTTAAAGAATCATATTCATTATTATCATATCATTTATGGTTTACTTATGACTTTATATTACCCGTTCTTTTGTAAATTCGATGTAAAAGCAGTGATTTGGGTAAAATCGTTTCATTTATTGTACGTGTTTCGACTTGTTGTTCTTAATATTATTACTATATATCCTAATTTACTTAATTACAGAATTTAAAACATAATTTATATATAATATATATTCAGCATATACATATATATATGGTCGATCGATAAATGGAATGAAATACACCGTTCATGGAGACGGTAGGCCGTACGTACGCATGAACGTTGTTTTCATTTCCTTATTGAATTGAATGAAATTAAGTAGATAACATACATATATATATACAAAAATACAGGATCATTATTATGTCATATATTTCATTATTATTCATTATATATACTTTATAATCATTCATGAATGCTTAACATGGAGAATGAATCTCATCGCGTCGTGGAGACGGTAGTCCGTACGTACGCACGAGCGATGATATCATTCCCATGATCGTGTAATTGCATAGAAGTGTATTTATAATATTTCAGAATCAATATCACATTACAATAATCATATATAGTTAATTATTTACACCATTATACCAATCCATGTAAGGTGGTGGTCGAAAATAGATTACACCACGGCGTGGAGACGGTATTACATACGTACGCACGCGCGGTGATTTCATTTTCTGTATGGTGGATAGAAGGAGAAATAAGGTTGTTTCATATTTATAATAACATATAATTATATAAGTAATACTTAGGTTTTTACTTTATAATGATACAACTACATAAAAATAAGTAGAAGAAGAAAGAAACTGGAGAGAATCGGAAGAAGAGATTACCTCTTCTTCGATGCACTTCCTTTAAGCCTTCTCTTAAGGAAGTAGAGTTGGTCTTTTGAGAAGAACAAAACATCCAGAATTTTTCTAGTGAAGTGGAGAAGAGAAATGGGCAGGGTTTTTCTGATCCTCAAGGCTCAAAATGGTTTGAAGAGAAGTGGGAAGGGGTGCCCTTTTTATAAGGGAGGAGAGGGGCACCTTTGGAAAAACATAAAATATTATTTTATAATATAGTCATATTCGGTTTTTAATAGCTTTAAATTGATTTAATTTAGAATATAAGGTGGGTATGGGTTTAAAGCCTCTCAACCAATAGATTTTAGACAAGTTTAGGTTACTATTTTAACCATATCATTTAGATTTAACTCTAAGTTAAATAATTTAACTTTTATTGTGTCTTCTTGTTTTCTTACAATATATGGTTAATAAACATACTATAACAAGACAAAAGAACCCCAAGTGGTTCATTATTAATATATATAACCTTATCTAAGTCATTTGGAAGAATCTTAGATTTTTAGGAATAAAATAACAATTAATAATATAATATTTGTTTTAAAAACTATTTTATGTCGATTTTGACACCATTTGGTAATTTATTTTTCTGAAAATTATAACAGCATGATACGTTCGAACCAAGTTAAATAAATAGATACTCACATGTCATATTCACTTATAAAAATATTTTAATTTGTAAAAAGTCTCAAATTACATTTATTTTGGTATTTATAACATCAATTATGTTAATATTTCATTAATAAGGTAATTATTGAATCATCATTGTGTCATAAATAAATTAACTTATTTAATGTCTAAAAAATAAAAATAAAATACCATTAGGTAGGATATATTTTTATCTTTCTAATGAATATTTATAGTCGAATTTATCTTATGAATAACTCTATATTAAAAAATGTTTAGTTATTAAACATTGATTTTAACTATTCTAACTCTTTTTTAAATAAAATAATAATAAATGTTCTAATCTAATCCAAGTGGACCTAAATGATAATATTATATTCCTAAGGATTTTTTGGTCAAATTATACTTATCGAAAATAGAATTAGCACATGTGTTAGGGTAATAATAATACCATTTTTACCCTTAATTACCCTATTTACTTTTAATCGTAGTAAATAAAAGTAAAAAATTACTATTCACCAAATATTATTTTTATCTTATTGAACCACATTTTTCTCTTTGATATTAACTGTGTCTCTTAGATTTTCGAAATTCCACTCACAGAAGTGGTAAAATTAAGTTTTATGTAAATTTTCAAATTCTCCTAGGAGGTGGGTAAAAGACAGTGAAAAGTTCAATAAACTTTTTATATATCTAAAATTATTATAAAATGACTCCAATGAATTACATTTAACTTATATAGGTATTATGTATCAATTTTTACCTAAAATAAATTTTAAAAATATAAATAATTATTTAAATAAAAAGTCGGTTTTTAAATAGTAACCTAGTGTTTTCACTATTCATCAAAAATTGAATGTTTTCAGAAAAATAACAAAAATTCACCCTATGCTAATTTCGATATGGTGAATCCAAAAATGAACTCCATTTTGAAGGTTAAAAGTTATAAAATTTAAAAAATTGGGTATTACTATTCATAACGGCTAGTTTGTATAATATTTTTAATAACATATCGTTGTTTAGTGAAACTCAGTATTGCGTACAACACACGCTCTCGTGAAAGGTCGTGATTGCCTGTAATGTAAGCCATGTCAGGGTTGCGTTTAGTGCATGAATTCTTTTTTCTTTCATATAACAGAATCCAACCATATTTCATTTATACATTGAATATATATATATATATACACTCAATGTTGCGTAGAATAACTACTATCAAATGAACTTGAAATTATGTGTAACACGATCCAAGAATAGTGTTACGTATACTGCAATCTAATACGGTGTTACATATAGTGCAAGATAATCTTTTTGTAGCATCCAACAAAAGATATCAAATAAATTAAAAAGAATAATTCTAATAAAATCTCAGGTTGTTACATTCTACCCCCATTAAAATGAATTTCACCCTCGAAATTCATCGGATTTATAAATGGTTTTCTACATGAATGTTTTATTAATTGAAAGAAACATTGTACAATGGAATACCAAAACTTAACTTTAAAAAAGTATGAAATGTAACGGTTATCCAAATTAACTCATCACTAGGTTTCCAAATAGGAGGACATAGATGAAAATATGGATATGGAAGAGAAATCTAACCATCAAGTTCTGATGGAGAGTCGTAGAGAACATGGCTATGAAAAATCCAACAATCACAAAGCCATAAATTAGTGATAATCTAAGGTACCATCTGATTCATCATATTTGAGGACACTAGGACAACATTTTTGGTTTTCAAGATCATTTCCCACAAGTTGAAGAATTAGAAGAAATACTTACTTTATTTCGGTACAATCTCACCATTGTTCATGCCTTGTACAATTTCCACTTCATCTATAAATGAAATAAACTAGAATTTTTCATTCTTGAGGTTTTAGAAGATCATGTGATAGAATGTTGGGTCATTCCATCTGTCTCAAAAAAAACGTTAGAAAAAGTTATAAGTCCATCTTATGGTGAGATTAATCGTATATGGTTCCAAAAATGGACTTATAATTCATCTATCATAGCGCTTAATAAAATAAAACTAGTTTCTACTAACCAGGTAATTTCTGTAGGCTAGTGGTATGCAATAAAGGCATGTCGCACTTCGGCTGTGGGTTCGATTCCCACAGCCTTGTCCGACGCGACAGGTTGTCGCTCGTCCTATGGGTTGTCCTTTTTCTAAAACTATACTATTATAACATTCCAGAAAAAATTCCGAAAAAAATTTATAGCCTTAAAGAATACTATCTGATGTCCGACATAACACTTTCCAATCTTTAGACTTGTCCAAAATACATCTGTCAAATATCATAGTATAAAGAAAATGATTACTGGAAAGGTCACATAACAAGAACATGAATACCATCATTTATCATATGATATATCTTGTTGGTAACATTCCAAACATGTGAATTCCATAATATTGTATTCTCTTGAAAAATGAATACACATTGAACCTTAGTGAAAACATGAATGCAGTTAAAAGTTATCTCTTTCCACATACCAAAATACAAAAAATTCTATATACTCAAACCATGATATCACTTAGTCCTTATATCAATCATGAGCTTATAATTACTATCAAACATATTATTTTCTCCTTATCCATTCATTATGTGCATATAATCTTCTTTTTAAAAATATCTGAATAACCATTCATGGTTACTGGTACCATTCAACATATACTTTCAAATAATTTAGGAAAAACAATAGTGTAAAAATCCTTAGATGATTCTTTATTCCATAGTACCATTAACTATACAAAATAACTCTTGATAAACATATATCATTCCATTACCTTCTTAAACCATTGACCAAGCTTTAACACTTCTTTCATCTCATATATCATTTGTAGTATCCTCCTCATCATCAACATAAATACTACCCATATGACCATGATGATTCTCTTCATGAGATTTTCCCTTAGGGAATTGGTATTCATAATGCCCATACATTCCACATTTAAGACATTTAACCATTGTTGATGTCTTAGCAATACCATTATCCTTCTCCATGGTTTTAACTGAACCTTTTAATTTACAATTACTGGCTTTGTGTCCTTATTTTCCACACCCAAGGCATCTTTCAGTTCCACTGAAACATTATCCCTGATTCTTCTTCCCAAATGATTTACATGAGGGAAATTTAACTTTGTTTCCTCTATGATCATCATGAAACTCCGTCTTTCTCTTATTAACTGAGTCAAGAAACTTACCAAATTTGAGATTATTGATCATATTATGAGATTGCTGATTATCCATAATAACGATATTTGGACTTCCAAATCCCATTTAATTTGGTTTCTCATCAATAATATCATTCCATTGTCCATCATATCCTCCATTATCATGAATTTTCCTGTTTCTAGCCATTTTCTAAAACTCAAAAAGAATTGTGTGAGAGTAAAAAATCATGCTAGGGAAAACCACATAACGAAGTGGGAGTACCGTCAATATCTAACATCTTAGGTTAAATTATTAGATCGTTACCGTAATTCTAGGACTATAACCTATAAGTATACTTATCCTTAGGGATATCGCTAGACATAACGTAGAAATATCCCTAGGGATTTCACTAAAGTTTTCGCATCCTAGTCTCCAAAGGTTAATTAAACCTTCACTCTGATACCAACTGTAGAGGCCCAAAGCTTGACGTACATGAAAATTACATTACTTTTGCAGAATACATAACACATGACAAAAACAGATGCCCAAAGACTGTATTAGTTTAGCGTCTTTGGAAACTCGTAATGTAATCTTCTAATCATGGTGAAAGATCTTCAATATCTCCAATAAAGATCTTCCCCTTTTGGTTTACTTACCTAAAACATTTCTTTATATCCTGGGGAAAAGAAAACAAAAAAAGGGTGAGCTCAAATTCTCATTAAGGGTAAACATAGAGATCATAAAACAATCCATGAACAGTTGAATGCAAAAACATGAACATAAAATATAAAAATCAAACACTTGAGTAAAGACATAAATCTTGGAAGTACGTAAGGCATATATCATAAAGGAACATCAATCATGATAAAATTGCATGGTAATAAAACATGTAATTGTGTAAAACCATTAAGCACATGATATGATTTCCATATTAGCCAAGGCATTGATGCCCAGACAATCTTAGTGGACAAAGTCCCTTTCTGAATCGAGTTCACTCCTCATTCCTGTAATGCCTCGACCCTAGTTACCCAGAGTCGGTGCATTATTACATAACATTGGCATGATCACAAGAAATATCAAATCTCGAAAGACCGATTGGTTTAGTTTCCTTGGAAACACTAGATATATTCATAAGTATTACATTACATCATAAAATGAAAAACTGCTACAACAACATACTGTCTCCATAAACCACACTCATATCCCCACATAATATCCCTGCAGGTCATTCATAATTTACTTCTTCACTTCCTGGGAAAAATAAAACATAGAAAAGGGGTGAGGTCAAATGCCCAGTAAGGATAACAATATACCGGAAACTTTCATAAATAATAATAAACATTTAATGCTATGTATAACTAAAACAAAAGCCTTTTAAACTTGAACTTCAACATAGTATGGAAAAAGTAAAATGAAATAATGCCATTTACTTGTTCACATGGATATTCTACTAATCGAATAATCACATGCAATATCAATAACCACATTCATAATGTTGGAATGCATAATGCCAGAATATCATAACCACATAGCCAAGGCCTCGTGCCAAGACTACAAATAAGATTTTGCCAACGCCTTGTGCCAAGACACTAGTTTGTCTCATGAGACCTACCGATGCATCGAGGAGCTATAGCGGGCTCCACCCGTCACATATTAAGTCCAATGCATTCCCATATGAAAAGGTTTAAACATAACATAAACATTCGTATTAAAACTAGCATACGAAATGTCAATAATTTCACCATAAACTATGAATGGTATAAAAATAGCACATCCACAGTCAAACATATCACAAAACCTTCAATACAATATAGAATTTTTGTATCATAATAAATGAACTTCAAATAAGCGTAAAATCCATCAAAGGATGTTGACATAGATGAAATCAAAACACTTTTTGGAGAAATATCTCTTTCTATTTTTGAAATCATTTAAGAGAAATATAAAATAAAATATTTTCTTGAAAATATTCTTATAAGCTTGTTAGGAAAACTTTGAAGATTTTATAACGGCATAAAATAACCGCACTCGCCGTATAAGTTAAAAAAAACATTCTTACCTTAATTCTGTCGAAAAGGTTAAAAAAGACATTGTTTTGAAAACGACGGAAAGATTCCTCTTATAAAAAGTCAAACAAGGGTATAAATGACTTTAACCCATATTCTTGTAAATAATAAAAATGTATTGAAATATATTTTGAAGAAACATGGATGTGGATGATAAAGAGATCCCAGTAGATTATTACACATAAACAACCTCGGATAATGAAGAGATTGTGAAATAACCCTTACCAATTTGGTAACTTATGAAACATACAACCCATGAAAGAGGTATCATACAATGAATATGTAAATACACATAAATTAGAGTGTATTACACAACGAATATAATTATGGGCAGTACATACACCACACAAAAGGTGATGGTGGCAATATGGCATGAATCTCACCGGAATAAGGAGTGAGATGAAAACCCCTTACCTTGTACTTTTACTTGGTTGGGGTAGGTTAACCTCCTGTATAATGGTGAAATAATTGTTATTAAATTATACAAGAATCATATACATTAATATGATATCATATATGATCTTTTAATATTGATTTGATAATAATATCTTAGTATTATCATTTTTTCGGGTGTTAACTTACTTGTTTTCTTTTATATGTTTTGTTACGTAAGACATGTTTGTAAAGGATAGGTTGTATATTATTCATATCCAGAATGATATCAAGTCTTTAAACCTCATTTTTTAAATCATCAAATGATAATTATACTTGAATGGATACGATGGAGAATGAATCTCATCGCGTTCATGGAGACGGTGGTCCGTACGTACGCACGAGCGACAATATCATTCTTTTGATATTAAAATAATATATAAATGGATGGTATATCATATATAATTAATCATTAGAATGTTATATTTATTATTTACATGAGTTACACATCATTATTATACCCATCCAAATAATATTATATTGAATAACAATTACACCACGACGTGGAGACGGTAAGCCGTACGTACGCACGTATGGTGACATGTTATTCAAAGGGTGGATAGAATATTGAATATGGTTTTACCATATTTATAATAACCTCACAGTATATATATGATACTGGAGTTATTATTTTAGAATGGTAATAACAAAGGAAGAATAAGTGGAAGAAGTAATGAACTTGGAAAAAGGGTGGTGAAATCATTACCTCTTCTTCGGGTTCTTCCTTTTAATTTGATCAAAAGGGCTGCTTAGGTTGGATTTATGATCAAACTAAGGCCTCTAGGTTGTAGTGAGGGAAGTTGGGTGAGTATTTGGGTAGAGTTTGGCCGATCCAAAAGGCTTTTAAGGTGTGAAGAAATGAGAAGGAGGATTGCCCTTTTATAAGAGGGGTGAGGGGCACCTTTGGTAAAGCTAGAGATATTAGTTTATAATAAATTCATATTCGGTTTCCAATGGCTCCAAAGTTGACTATTAAAAGGTTAAGGTGGGTATGGGTCTAAAACAACTCAACCAATAGAATTTAAACAGGTTTGGGTACTTATATTAACCTTATCTTTAAGTATTAACTCTAAGTTAATTAGTTTCACTTTTACAATGTCTCTTTGTATTTTTATATAATATGGTTAATAAACATAAAATATACATCCAAGAGACCCCCAAGTGGTCCACTAATGATGAAACGATCATTATATAAGTCTCTTGGCCGAACATTAGATTTTTAGGAATTTAATATCAATTAATAATATAATATTTGTTTTAAGAACTCTTTTATGTCAATTTTGACACTATTCAATAGTTGATTTTTTTGAAACTCATAAAAGATTGATTACTTGAAAAAAAGTAAATTACATAAATCCTAATATATCATATTATCCTAGAAAATTATTTTAATTCATTAAAAGTTTCATATTATATTTATTTGGGTATTTAAAATATCAATTAATTTAATTTTTCACTATTTTAGTAATTACTGCATCATCATTGTGTCATGAATAAAATAAATTATTTAATGTCTAAAAATTATAAATAAAATAAAATTATGTAGGAAATCTTGTTAGATTTCTAATTAATATTTATAATCTAAAATACAACATATATAACCCTATGTAATAAATGTTTTTCTAAAAGATATATGCTTGTGTCATTTTTTTATTCATTTTAACTTAATTAAAATAAAGTGTCCCTATCACCTACAAGTGGCACCATGGGGTCCCCAAATCGACCCAAAGATGCCTATGGTCGAAAATGTATTACCCAATAAGGATAGGACACGTTTTAGGGTAATTTAGTATTATTATAATATTATTTTTGAACCCTTATTTACCAGATTTACCCTTAACCATGGTAAATAAAATATTTACCACAGTAATTATTCAAAATGTATAAAAATAAAAGTTACCTATTTACACAATTTGGACATCCTGATTCCAAATATGGAATCCATTTTTATAAATTCAAAACACAGAAGTGGCAGAAATTAATTTAAAATTAATTCCCGCTGTCAAAACAAAAAGCGTGTTTTTAAGAGATAATAACTATCAAAAGATTGACACTTGTTTATGTTCGGTTTAATTGTAAAATTATGTCCAATGACCAACATTATATTAAATGGAAAAAATATATTCTAAATATACTTTAAAACCACTCAAATTCATAATTTATCACTATTAATTATTTTGATTAAATAAGTTGTTTTTAATTAAAATTTAGTAATTTTCACTATTCATCAAAATATGAAAGTTATCCGAAAAGTACCAAAATTTCACCTTAGGCTAAATTAGATATTCCGAATCCAGAAATGAAGTCCATTTTAAAATATAAAATATATCTAATTTCAAAAAGTAGGTATTACTATTCATAACGGCTAGTTTGATTGGTTATGCTGTGTTAGAACTCGATGTTGCGTACAACACACGCTATCACATTATTCAAAGAGAAGCGTACCATAGAAGCTTGGGGTGTTACATTTTCCCCTCCTTCAAATAATTTTGTCCTCGAAATTTCTAGAATACTACCGCATGAAAAGACTCGGGTGGTTCTTCATCATAAGGTCCTCGGGTTCCCACGTTGCCTCTTCCATCTTATGGTTTCTCCACAAAACTTTTACCAGACGCGTCGTCCGGTTTCTCAGTAATTGTTCTCTTGTATCAAGAATCCTGACAGGCTCTTCACAATAGGAATGATCGGGTTCCAGTTCTAATTCCTCATAGGTGAGTACATGCGTTGGGTCAGGTCTGTATTTCCTCAACATAGATACATGGAACACATCGTGAACTTTGGAGAGACTTGGTGGCATTGCCAATCGGTAAGCTACAACCCCAATTCGTTCTAGAACTTCGAAGGGTCCGATGTACCTGGGACTCAATTTACCTTTCTTACCAAAACGTATGACTCCCTTCCATGGAGATACCTTCAGGAAAACATGATTACTGACTTGAAATTCCAAATCCTTCCTTCGATTATCGGCATAGCTCTTCTGCCTACTTTGAGCTGCTTTGATGTGATTTTGGATTACCTTCACCTTTTCCACCGTTTCCTCCACCAGTTTTGGGCCTACAAGTTTTCTTTCACCAACGTCATCCCAACAGGTTGGTGTACGACATCTCTTTGCGTATAATGCTTCATATCGTGACATCTGAATACTCGGATGGAAGCTATTGTTATAGGAAAATTCTACCAGTGGTAAATATTGATCCCACATACCCTGAAAGTCAAGTGAGCAAGATCTCAACATGTCTTCTAAGGTCTGAATAGTTCGTTCTGATTGTCCATCTGTCTGAGGGTGGTAAGCAGTGCTCAAATGAAGTTCAGTATCCAGGGATTTATGAAGACTTTTCCAAAATCTTGAAGTAAAACGGGGATCACGATCAGAAACAATCGATAGGGGTACCCCATGAAGTCTCACAACTTCATTAATATATAGTCTTTCTAGACGTTCCAGGGGTAGATCTTCTTTTATAGCAAGAAAATGTACTGACTTGGTAAGACGATCAACAATAACCCATATTTCATCATTCCTTCTAGGAGTCTTTGGTAGCCCCATGACAAAGTCCATCGTAATATTGTCCCATTTCTACTCCGGTATGGGAAGAGGTTGCATGACTCCTCCAGGTTGTTGCCTTCCAGCTTTCACTTGTTGACAAACCATACATCTTGACACAAAATCAGCAATCTCCCTCTTCATGTTGTCCCACCAAAAATGTTCCTTCAAATCTCTATACATTTTTGTGCTCCCAGGGTGTATAGAAAAATTTGAACTATGAGCATCATCCAACAATTTCCTTTTTAGATCAGGTAAATCGGGAACACAAAGTCTCTTCCCGAATTTCAAAATTCCATCTTCATACACAAATTCTCTCAATCTCCCATCATTCACAACTTTAATCTTCTTTTGAAATTATTCATCATCAGTCTGAGAACTATTAATCCTTTCTAGTAAGGATGGTTTGGAAACCATTTGAAAAAGTATTGATGTTTCACCTTCCATGGTTATTCCCATGTCCATCTTCACTAGATCCATGAAAATTGGATCCCTTTCAATTCTCATATTGTTCAAAACTCCATGGTCTTTTCTACTCAAAGCATCTGCCACCTTGTTTGCTTTCCCCGGGTGGTAGTGTATTGTGCAATCATAATCCTTGAGTAATTCAAGCCATCTCCTTTACCTCATGTTGAGTTCTTTTTGCGAGAAAATATACTTCAAACTCTTGTGATCAGTATAAATCTCACATTTTTCACCATAGAGGTAGTGCCTCCATATCTTCAAAGCAAAGATCACAGCTGCTAACTCGAGATCATTAGTAGGATAGTTTTGTTCATGAATTTTCAACTGTCATGATGTATAGGCAATAACTTTATCATTCTTCATAAGGACACAACCATGTCCTTTCTTTGATGCATCACTATAAATAACGAACCCATCATTCCTTGATGGTAGAGTCAATATAGGAGCATTGACTAATCTTATCTTCAGTTCTTCAAAACATTCTTCACACTCTCTTGTCCAAACAAATTTAACCCCTTTACGTGTGAGCTTCGTTAATGGGTTAGCCAATCGGGAAAACTTCTGGACGAAACGTCGATAATAACCTGCCAAACCAATAATACTACGTACCTCAGTTATTCTCGTAGGTGCTGGCCATTCTTGGATTGCCTTGGTCTTAGAAGGATCAATAGAGATTCCATCTTTAGAGACAATATGGCCAAGAAAAGAAATCTCCTGAAGCCAGAATTCACACTTGCTAAACTTCCCATATAATTCATGCCTCCTCAGAGTCTCCAAAATAATGCGCAAGTGATTTTCATGATCTTCGTAGGTTTTGGAGTATTCCAAGATATCATCAATAAATACCACCAAAAATTCATCGAGATACTCCTTGAAAACTCTATTCATCAGATCCATGAATACAGAGGGTGCATTAGTCAATCCAAATGGCATTACGGTAAACTCATAATTCCCGTACCTGGTTCAAAATGCTGTCTTCGGAATGTCTTCCTTCTTCACACACAACTGATGGTATCCAGATCGAAGGTCAATCTTTGAAAAGTATTGAGCTCCATGTAGTTGGTCAAATAAATCATCAATACGAGGTAGGGGATACTTGTTCTTTATCGTTATAGCATTGATCTCCCTGTAGTCGATACATAACCTCATAGATCCATCTTTCTTTTTAACAAAAAGAATAGGGGCTCCCCATGGAGAAACACTAGGGCGAATAAATCCCTTATTACTCAATTCCTCTAGTTGTTTCTTTTGTTCAACTAATTCTACAGTGGCCTTTCTATAAGGGTTCCTCGATATAGGCCTTGATCCAGGAATTAAATCAATGGAAAACTCAACTTCTCGTTCTGGAGGATGTCCAGGTAAATCTTTCGGAAATACATCTACAAATTCTTTCACAACAGGTACATCCTCTTTTTGAACATTCCTTTCCTCACCGACAGTTATTTCATTCTCTTCCTCCCCAAAGCCTGAAATATTTTCTCTAGGGAATTTATCCATTGCTCAGCTACTAAGGGATTTGTACTCCCATTGAACGTTGGTGGTTGTTGCCTCATGAATCGATCTAACATTGATCCTCCACGCTGTGGATCAGGGTGCTCCATACAGGTAAGGTTATTATTCATAACCTGAGTAAGTTGTCCCAGTATGGTGATTAGCTGATTGGCACCAGTTACATCACAAGCTCCACTATAATTATCTTGAGCAGGAGGGAAATCCCTACATGGAGTGCGTGCGTTGATACGGTTTCCATTTCTTCCACTAGGTGCCATTTCTAAACAATGGCATAAACTAGATCAGTTTATGAATCAAAATACATAATTCCATACTTATAAAACACTTAACATAAATTGAACTATTTATGGATATAATCCATAATCATAAAAAGGTTTTCTTTGAGGAAGTATATACTCATAAACCTTTCATATTGATTTGTAAAGAAAATGAGAGTTATCCTAAGTATATCCCCCGGGAGTGTCGTAACCAAGAGTGCAGCAAGGCCCGTTGTCGTGCACCAGTTCCCGTTCGAGTCTAGCTCAAAGTGGTGTTTTCGGGTTTTACCCCTAGGTACATCTGTGCCAGATCCGCCTCTACCTGCTCGTATCCAGACAGGGATGTATTGCTCGGAAAACTCACAAAAACACTACAATACCAAAATTCTAGGAATTTTTTCTATACTAATCCTCAAAGTTCATCTTAGGTCTACGTGCTCTAATCAGAGTTTATCTAAATCTAGCTTCCAAGGTTTGTACTAAACTTCCTCTGATACCAACTGTAACGCCCCGACCCTAGTTACCCAGAGTCGGTGCATTATTACATAACATTGGCATGATCACAAGAAAGATCAAATCTCGAAAGACCAATTGGTTTAGTAGCCTTGGAAACACTAGATATATTCATAAGTCTTACATTACATCATAAAATGAAAAACTACTACAACAACATATTGTCTCCATAAACCACACCCATATCCCCACATAATATCCCTACAGGTCATTCATAATTTACTTCTTCACTTCCTGGGAAAAATAAAATATAGAAAAGGGGTGAGCTCAAATGCCCAGTAAGGATAACAATATACCGGAAACTTTCATAAATAAGAATAAACATTTAAGTCTATGTACAACTAAAACAAAAGCCTTTTAAACTTGAACTTCAACATAGTATGGAAAAAGTAAAATGAAATAATGCCATTTACTTGTTCACATGGATATTCTACTAATCGAATAATCACATGCAATATCAATAACCACTTTCAAAATGTTGGAATGAATAATTCCATACTATCATAACCACATAGCCAAGGCCTCGTGCCAAGACTAAAAATAAGATTTTTCCAAGGCCTTGTGCCAAGACACTAGTTTGTCTCATGATACCTACCGATGCATCGAGGAGCTATAGCGGGCTCCACCCGTCATATATTAAGTCCAATGCATTCCCATATGAAAAGGTTTAAACATAACATAAACATTCGTATTAAAACTAGCATACGAAATGTCAATAATTTCACCATAAAATATGAATGGTATAAAAATAGAACATCCATAGTCAAACATATCACAAAACCTTTAATAAAATATAGATGTTTTGTATCATAATAAATCAACTTCAAATAAGCGTAAAATCCATCAAAGGATGTTGACATAGATGAAATCAAAACACTTTTTGGAGAAATATCTCTTTCTATTTTTGAAATCATTTAAGAGCCATATAAAATAAAACATTTTCTTGAAAATATTCTTATAAGCTTGTAAGGAAAACTTTGAAGATTTTATAATGGCAGAAAATAACCGCACTCGCCGTATAAGTTAAAAAAACATTCTTACCTTAATTCTGTCAAAAAGGTTAAAAAGGACCTTGTTTTGAAAACGACGGAATGATTCCTATTATAAAAAGTCAAATAAGGGTATAAATGACTTTAACCCATATTCTTGTAAATGATAAAAATGTTTTGAAATATATTTTGAAGAAACATGGATGTGGATGATAAAGAGATCCCAGTAGATTATTACATATAAACAACCTCGGATAATGAAGAGATTGTGAAATAACCCTTACCAATTTGGTAACTTATGAAATATACAACCCATGAAAGAGGTATCATACAATGAATATGTAAATACACATAAATTAGAGTGTATTACACAACGAATATAATTATGGGCAGTACATACACCACACAAAAGGTGATGGTGGCAATATGGCATGAATCTCACGGGAATAAGGAGTGAGATGAAAACCCCTTACCTTGTACTTTTCCTTGGTTGGGGTAGGTTAACCTCTTGTATAATGGTGAAATAATTGTTATTAAATTATACAAGAATCATATACATTAATATGAAATCATATATGATCTTTTAATATTGATTTTATAATAATATCTTAGTATTATCATTGTTTCGGGTGTTAACTTACTTGTTTTCTTTTATATGTTTTGTTACGTAAGACATGTTTGTAAAGGATAGGTTGTATATTATTCATATCCAGAATGATATCAAGTCCTTAAACCTCATTTTTTAAATCATCAAATGATAATTATACTTGAATGGATACGATGGAGAATGAATCTCATCGCGTTCGTGGAGACGGTGGTCCGTACGTACGCACGAGCGACAATATCATTCTTTTGATATTAAAATAATATATAAATTGATGGTATATCATATATACTGAATCATTAACATGTTATATTTATTATTTACATGATTCACACATCATTATTATACCCATCCAAATAATATTATATTGAATAACAATTACACCACAACGTGGAGACGGTAAGCCGTACGTACGCACGTATGGTGACATGTTATTCAAAGGGTGGATAGAATATTGAATATGGTTGTACCATATTTATAATAACATCACAGTATATAAATGATACTGGAGTTATTATTTTAGAATGGTAACAACAAAGGAAGAAGAAGTGGAAGAAGTAATGAACTTGGAAAAAGGGTGGTGAAATCATTACCTCTTCTTCGGGTTCTTCCTTTTGATTTGATGAAAAGGGCTTCTTAGGTTGGCTTTCTGATCAAACTAAGGCCTCTATGTTGTAGTGAGGGAAGTTGTGAGAGTATTTGGGCAGAGTTTGGCCAAACCAATAGGCTTTGAAGGTGTGAAGAAATGAGAAGGAGGAGTGCCCTTTTATAAGAGGGGTGAGGGGCACCTTTGGAAAAGCTAGAGATATTAGTTTATAATAAATTCATATTCGGTTTCCAATGGCTCCAAAGTTGACTATTCAACGGTTATGGTAGGGATGGGTCGAAAAAAACTCAACCAATAGAATTTAGATAGGTTTGGGTACTTATATTAACCTTATCTTTAAGTATTAACTCTAAGTTAATTTGTTTCGATTTTACAATGTCTCTTTGTATTTTTATATAATATGGTTAATAAACATACAATATAAATCCAAGAGACCCCCAAGTGGTCCATTAATGATGAACCTATCATGATATAAGTCTCTTGTCCGAACATTAGATTTTTAGGAATTTAATATCAATTAATAATATAGTATTTGTTTTAAGAACTCTTTTATGTCAATTTTGACACTATTCAATAGTTAATTTTTTTTTAACTCATAACATATTTATTACTTCGAAAAAAGTCAATTAAATCAATCCTAGTATATCATATTATCCTATAAAATTAGTTTAATTTATTAAAAGTTTCATATTATATTTATTTCGGTATTTATAATATCAATTAATTTAATTTTTCACTATTTTAGTAATTACTGAATCATCATTGTGTCATAAATAAAATAAATTATTTAATGTATAAAAATTATAAATAAAATATCATTATGTAGGAACACTTTTTATCTTTCTAATTAATATTTATAATCTAAAATCCAACATATATAACCATATGTAATAATTGTTTTTCTAAAATATATATTCTTGTGTCATTTTTGTATTCATTTTAACTTAATTAAAATAAAGTGTCCCTATCACCGACAAGTGGCACCATGGGGTCCCCAAATCGACCCAAAGATGCCTATGGTCTAACATGTATCAACCAATAAGGCTAGGACACGTTTTAGGGTAAGTTAGTATTATTATAAGATTATTTTTTAACCCTTATTTAACAGATTTACCCTTAACCATGGTAAATAAAATATTTACCACATTAATTATTCAAAATGTCTAAAAATAAAAGTTACCTATTTACACAATTTGGACATCCTGATTCCAAATATGGAATCCATTTTTCTAAATTCAAAACACAGAAGTGGCAGAAATTAATTTAAAATTAATTCCGGCTGTCAAAACAAAAAGCGTGTTTTTAAGAGATAATAACTATCAAAAGATTGACACTTGTTTATGTTCAGTTTAATTGTAAAATTATGTCCAATGACCAACATTATATTAAATGGTAAAAATATATTCTAAATATACTTTAAAACCACTCAAATTCATAATTTATCACTATTAATTATTTTGATTAAAAAAGTTGTTTTTAATTAAAATTTAGTAATTTTCACTATTCATCAAAATATGAAAGTTATCCGAAAAGTACCAAAATTTCACCTTAGGCTAAATTCGATATTCCGAATCCCGAAATGAAGTCCATTTTAAAATATAAAATATATATAATTTCGAAAAGTAGGTATTACTATTCATAAAGGCTAGTTTGATTGGTTATGGTGTGTTAGAACTCGGTGTTGTGTACAACACACGCTATCACATTATTCAAAGAGAAGCGTACCGTAGAAGCTTGGGGTGTTACAATTCCAGTCATGTATCACTGAACCAGATTAACTTAACATTACATCCATGTATATCTAATGAGATATAAATCCTTACCCAATGCATTGGAAGGAGATATAGGTACCACCCATATCATAATGAAATAATTATTACTTGTTCCACAATATAAACATAAATCATTCATCATAACCCAAAGAATAAAAATGGGTTTCAAAAACATCATTCCATCATAACATAATCCATACAAATAAATGGATATAATTTCATCATAAGAAAAGTGAAACCATGTAAATCATAGAGACATTATAATTTAAACATAAACATGCTAAATAATGTCATCTTAGATGGAAAATAGTTTTTATAAGACATTTGAAATCAATCCTTGAGGAAAATATCCTTTTTTCTTAAAAATCATTTTCTTTTCACAAAATTCCATTCAATTTTAAAAGAAAATGATTTTATTGAAAATAATCATGAAATCTTGTAGAGTATGCTTCGTGAAGAAAAGGCGTTATGAAACCATAAAAATCTGTTTATGCCGTATAAGTTAAAAAAACATTCTCCTCGTACTTTTAACGGAAAAGTCAAACAGTTCCCCGTGTGGTAAAAATAAGTAAGATTCCTTTCATAACATGTGGTAAATTTTAAAAAATGGGTAAAAATAACTTTAAACATACATGAAAACATTTTTAGAAAACATGGACATGGATGATAACAATAACCCCACTAAATACTTACGAATAAACAATCTCGGATAAAAACGAGATTGGAAAAGTCATCTTTTACCTTATGTCTGATATGCTTCATATGTATCCAAACCTCCTGTATAATAATTTAAATAATGTCACTGAATTATTAAAGGATCATATTTATTGTTATGATATCATATATGGTTTACTTATGACTTTATATTACCCGTTCTATTGTAAATTCGATGTAAAAGTAGTGATTTGGGTAAAATCGTTTCATTTATTTTACGTGTTTCAACGTGTTGTTCTTAATATAATTACTTATATCCTGATTTAATTAATTCTATAATGTAAAGCATGATTTACATATAATATATATTCAGTATATACATATATATATGATTGATCTATAGATGGAATGAAATACACAGTTCATGGAGACGGTAGGTCGTACGTACGCATGAACGCTGTTTTCATTTCCATATTGAATTGAATGGAATTAAGTAGATGAAATACATATAAATATATAAATAAATCCAGTATCATTATTATGTCTTATATTTCATTATTATTCATTATATATACTTTATAATCATTCATGATTGGTTAACATGGAGAATGAATCTCATCGTTTCGTGGAGACGGTAGTCCGTACGTACGCACGAGCGATGATATCATTCAGATGATCGTGGAATTATATTGAAGTGTATGCATAATACTTAAGAATAAATATCACTTTATAATAAACATATATATTTATTTATTTACACCATTATACCCATCCAAGTAAGGTGGTGGTCGAAAACATATTACACCACGGCGTGGAGACGGTATTCCGTACATACGCACGCACGGTGATTTCATTTTCCGTAGGATGGATAGAAGGTTAAATAAAGTTGTTTCATATTTATAATAACATATCAGTATATAATTAATACTGATGTTAATACTTTATAATGATACAACTAAATAAAAAGAAGTATAAGAAGAATGAAACATGAGAGAATCAGAAGAAGAGATTACCTCTTCTTCGACGCACCTCCTTTAAGCCTTCTCTTAAGGAAGTAGAGTTGGTCTTTTTAGAGAACAGAACCTCCATAATGTTTCTAGGGATGTGGATAAGAGAAATGGTCAGGTGTTGGCCGAGCTTCAAGTCTCAAAAGGGTATGAAGAGAAGAGGGAAGGGGTTCCCTTTTTATAAGGGAGGAGAGGGGCACCTTTTGAAAAACCTAAAATATTATTTTATAATAAATTCATATTCGGTTTTTAATAGCTCAAAATTGATTTATTTTGAATCTAAGGTGGGGATGTGTTGGAATCATCTCAACCAATATATTTTAGATAGGTTTAGGTTACTATTGTAACCTTAGCATTTAGATTTAACTCTAAGTTAAATAATTTATCTTTTATCGTGTCTTCTTATTTTCTTACACTATATGGTTACTAAACTTACTATAACCAGCCAAAAGAACCCCAAGTGGTTAATTATTAATATATATAACCTTATGTATGTCATGTTTCTGATATTTATATTTTTAGGAATAAAATATCAATTAATAATATAATATATTTTTTAACACTATTTTATGTCAATTTTGACACTATTTGGTAATTAATTTTTTTGAAAATAATAACAACGTGATTAGTTCGAAAAAAGTTAATTAAATCCATATTAACATGTCATATTAACCTATAAAAGTAGTGGAATTTGTAAAAAGTCTCAAATTACATTTATTTGGGTATTTATAACATCAATTAATTTAATTTTTCATTAATAAGGTAATTACACCATCATCATTGTGTCGTAAATAAATTAAATAATTTAATGTCTAAGAATTACAAATAAAATACCATTAGGTAGGAAATATTTTTATCTTTCTAATGAATATTTATAGTCAAATTTATCTTATGTATAACCCTATATTAAAAATGTTTTAGTTATTAAACTTTGATTTTAACTATTTTAACTCTTTTTTAAATAAAATAATAATAAATGTCCTAATCAAATCCATGTGGACATAAATAATAATATTATATTACTAATGTTTTTTTGGTCGAATTATACTTATCCAATAGAATTAGGACATGTCTTAGGGTAATAATAATATAATATTTACTCTTAATTACCTAGTTTACTTTTAACCGTGGTAAATAAAAGTAAAAATTTACTATTCACCAAAAATTATTTTTATATTATTGAACCACATTTTGCAACTTGATATTAACCGTGTCTCTCGGATTTTCTAAATTCCACTCACAGAAGAGGTAAAATTATGTTTTATGTAAATTTTTAAATTCTCCTAGGAGGTGGGTAAAAGACGGTGAAAAGTTCAATAAACATTTTATATATCTAAAATTATTATAATATGACTCCAATTAATTACATTGAACTTATATAGGTATTATGGATCAATTTTTACCTAAAATAAATTTAAATAAGATAAATAAATATTTTATGAAAACGTCGGTTTTTAAATAGTAACCCAGTGTTTTCACTATTCATCAAAAATTGAATGTTTTCAGAAAAAATACAAAAAATTCACCCTAGACTAATTTCGATATTTCGAATCCAAAAATGAAGTCCATTTTAAATGATAAAATTTAAAAAATTTAAAAAATTGGGTATTACTATTCATAACGGATTGTTTGTATAATATTTTATTAACATATCGTTGTTTATCAAAACTCGGTATTGAGTACAACACACGCTATCGTGAAAGGTTGTGATTTCGTGTAATGTAATCCAAGTTAGGGTTACATGTAGTGCAAGACTCATTTGTTGTTGCATATAACCGAATCCAACCATATTTCATTTATACATTGAATATATATATATATATACACACTCAATGTTGCATAGAATAACTACTATCAAAAGAACTTGAAATTGTGTTTAACACGATCCATGAATAGTGTTGCATATACTGCAAGCTAATACGGTGTTGCGTATAGTGCAAGATAATCTTGGTGTAGCATACAACAAAAGACATGAAAGAAATTAAAAAGAATAATTCTCATAAAATATCAGGTTGTTACAGCAACATTTATTATTCATCTTTATATATGAAAAAATAAACTAAATATGCATTATATAAAAAATAGGAATAAATTAATTAATTAATAGTTGAAAGAAGGATAATAAAACAATCTAGGATCACTTACTTAGTTTTGAAAATGCGATTCATGTTTAAAACTACAATAAACATTATATATTGAAATACATACTTGGAATCAAAATAGTCACACAGTGAGATAGATTGACGTGTGACTGATTCCTAAATGTCCCAAATATCTTATGGATAATTTTCCAAAATAATAAAACCAATATGAAATTTCATTATAGGGTTTGAGTATGTCACATGTGTTTTTTACTAAATATTCAATTTTAACAAAAACATGAAATTTGAGTCATTGGTCACATCATATGTCAACATGATGTAAGAACAATTCTTAGACATCACTAATGACTTATAAATCATATTTATAAATTGTCATGAAAATTATAGATAGTTTTTTTAGTTTTTAATGAGTGGTACATTTTGAACTGAAATGTCGATTTTAATATAGCAACCAACATTTTGAGTCATATCTTGCATATCATGTATCAGATATAGGTGCAGATACATCCTAAATGTATCAAATGAATTATGGATCATTTTACCCATGTATCCAAACAATGCAAATGTTTTTACTTAGTTTTTTTTATTGTCAATTGTTTTCTACTAAAAGTAATAAAAATTTTAAATAAAAATGCATACATGGAGTCATATCAGTCACATTGTGCATCATATTGAGGTGATTCTGATTATTTCATCTTCTAAATAAATTATGGATAATTTTACTAAATTAGAAGAAGTATTTGAATGTATTTTCTTGATTTTGAGTTAGTCGCTTGTGTTTTTTTTACTAAAATATCATTTTAAACATGAAAATTCACTTTGATACATACTGGTCACATCGTGTGTCAGTTTGATGTGATACTAATTCCTAGTCATAAAAATTGAATTGTAAATAATTTTACTAAACTAATAAGAAAACATGACTATGTTTTCATAGTTCTTAGATAGTGAAACATTTCGAACTAAAATGTCTATTTTCAACTGATAATGGATACATTAGGTTATACTATGTAGATCGTGTATCAAATTAAGGTTTAGATGATTCCAAAATGTCACAAATGACATATTGATCATATTAATAAAGTATTAAAACAATATTCATGTGTTGGATTAGTTTTGAGTTACCCAATTGTATCTTGAAATAAAATTATTGTCAATTTCTAATAAAAAGATGAACTTTGAGTCATACAGGCTTCATCGTTTTTCGGTTTGATATGGGACTGATTCCTACATGTCATAAATGACGTGTGAATAGTTTTTCTATGTTATCAAGATAATATGATTTTGTTTTCTCAGTTTTCAATGATTAAACCATTTTCTACTAAAATATCAATATTAAACTGATAAGAGACCCTTTGAGTCATATCAGGCACATCATGTATCAAAATATGGTGAGGATTATTCCTACCTGTCCAAAATTACTTATGAATTGTATTCCTAAATTACCAAAGAAATGTGAATGTGTTATGTTGAATTTGATTAAGTCACTTGTCCTTTTTACTAAAATTAGAGACAATTTAAAATAATAAGACTCACTTGGATTCATATTGGTCACACCGTGTTTCAGATAGAATTGCAAAAAAATCATAAATATCCAAAATGACTTATGAATCATTTTACTAAGGTATTAATACAATACCAATGTATTATCTATGTTTTGAGTATTTCATTTGTATTTTTACTAAAATATCATTTTTAAAAAGAAACATACACTCAGAGTCATATCATTCACATCATTTTTAGGTTTTAATTGAGACAGATTCCAATACATAAAAATTGACATAAAAATAATTTTCCAAAATTACAAAGACAATCGGAGTGAATTTTCTAGGTTTTCAGTGAATAACATGTTTTTAACTAAAATTTCAATTTTAAACTCATAATAGAAACATTGAGTCATAACAGACACCTCATGTATCATATTGATGGTGAAATATTCCTAAATGTAAAAAATTATTTATGAAACATTTTTTTAAAGCATCAAAGGAATTAGAATGTTCTTTCCAGAATTGAGTTGGTCTGTTTTCTATTTTATTAAAATTATTGTTAATTATAAATAACAAGACATGCTTTGAGTCATATCGGTCACCCCGTGCATCAGATTGAGGTACTGATGATCCCTACATGTCCTAAATGACCTTTGTAACATTTTAATAAAGTATCAAAATAATCCAAATATTTTTTCTCAGGTTTGATTATGTCACTTGTCTTTTTTACTAAAATGTCATTTTTAATTAGAAACACACACTTCTAGTCATACCGGTCACATCATTTGTTTTTTTAGATGAAAATGATTAATACACACATAAAATGGATTATAAACCATTTTATTAGATTTTCAATATAATTTGATAATTTTTTCTTCATTCTTAGTGAGTGACACTTTATGAACTGAAATGTGAATTTTAAACAGATAACTAACACTTTGAGTCATTATAGGAATATCATGTATCAGTTTGAGGTATGGTGGAATACTAGACATCCCAAATGACTTATTTATAATTTTACTATATTGTATAAAAAATTATGAATTTGTTTTCGCAATTTTGAGTATGTCACGCATCTTTGTAAATAAAATTAATGTCAATTTCAAACAAGAAGACACACTTGGAGTCATATCGGTCAATAAGTACATTGAATTGAGGTGAGGATGATTCCTACATTTCCTAAATGAGTTATCGATCATTTTCCTAATGTAAAAAAATAATACAAATGTGTTTTCATAGTTTTGAGTATGTCACCTGTGTTCTTTACTAAAATATAATTTTAAACTCGAAACATGCACTTTGAGTAATGCCAGTCACATCATGTGTCATTTTAATGTGATAATTATTATTAAACATAAAAAAATTAATTATAAATCATTTTCATGAATTATTAATACAATATGAGCATGATTGGTCAGTTTTTATGGATTTACACTTTTGAACTAAAATTTCAGTTTTAAATTGATAACAGACACTTTCAATTATACCAATAACATCGTGTATTGTATTGATGTAAAGATTATTATTATACATCCCACATGAATTAGGGATAATTTTAAATTGTATCAATGTAATCTGAATTCATATTTTGGGTTTTGAGTATGTCAGTATTCTTTTTTATTAAAATTTATGTCAACTTTAAAAAAAAAGACACACATGGGTTTATACAGGTCACACCATGTGTGGAATTGATGTCTGGCTAATTCCTAACTATACCAAATGACTTATGGATAATTTTACTACAGTACTAAAATAATTCGAATGTGTTTTATTCATATTGAGTATGTCACTTTTCTCTTTTACTCAAATGACATTCTAAACTCGATACATGAACATTTAGTCATATCCATCAGATAATGTGTTTGATCTACATGAGGCAGATTACTACAGAAAAAAATTAATTATGAATTGTTATCCTAAATTATCCACGAAATAAACTATTTTTTTTGGTTGTCAGAATTTTACTTGTCTTTTTTACTAAAATTAATTTCAATTTTATATTAAAAAGTTAAAGATGGAGTAGTACGAGCACACCATGAATCATATTTATGTTTGGATGCTTCTTATAAATTAAAAATGAATTATGTATCATTATCCTAAAGTATAAAAACAAACATAAGTAATTTTCTATGTTTTAAGTAAGTGATGTGAGTTTTGAACAAAAATGTAAATTGTAAACTAATAATATACAGTCCAATTCATACCAAGAACATTATTTATTGTATTGAGGTGCGGATAATTAAGTATAAGGTATGTGTTTCGATTTCAACTATATGAAAATATAACTGTAAAATATATAACATGTTACATTCTAATAGATTAGTTACACAATGCCCCCAAAAAGACATCACGTTTCAGGATGCATGTGGTTTTCTCATCCATCAGAAAGGAACATGTTCTATCTATTCTGGATTATGGTCGGTTCTTGAGTGAATCTTTTGACCACCAAGAAATTCTTTGAAAAAAAATAAATAATTATTAGATAAATATTATAGGAAAATTAACTTAAAAATAGTAGATGAAATGATTAAAAAATTAAATAAATAATTTTTAATAATTCACTTTATCATGATATTTAAATACATTCTTGAACCTTTTCCTAGTTTTCAATATCTTATTTGTAGACTCAATGTACAATATCTCACAAGAATGAACAGTTTCAAACAAACAACCCCAACTTGAAAAAAATAATCCATCCATAATTGAAAAAAATATTATATTAGTAATACTGAAAAGAAACAAATTAAACATTAATATGAAACAATAAATTACTTCTTGGAACAATGATTTTACTTTGAAAATAGAAATACTGACAAAATTTTTCAAGAGAATATGTTTTTGGAAAAATAATAATATTTTACCTTCTCAAGAAAATATTAAAGGGGTGACACATCCATGTTGATGAATTCATTTCTTAAAACTCTCTGTAAAATTTTAAAAAATTATTATTTTCAAACAATGATGAAAAACTTAACAAAAATGTAGATAAATGATAATAGAATCAAATAAAATGAAATGTTTTCTAGTTATATATTTCTATGTCCAATTATGAATTTTTAGAAAACATAAAACTCTATTATATATTTTTAACTATTTTTTACAGTACTAAACATCAGTATATCCCTTTATAGAATCCAAATAACACTAAAATCTAGTACATCCAATAATTCTTCATGGTGTATGCTATAAATTACTATATCCTTTTCAATTTTATGGGTGATGAAAAACTCTAACATAATGTCATCAATATTTTTCATCAAAAATGAAATATCATTATTCTGTTATATTTTTTTATTGACAATTATGATGTGTTTTTTATTAATGAACTTGTGAACATTATTGATTTTACCTACTTAATTGGTACATCTATATTAAAGAAAATCCAATGGAAACGTTTTTTGATGATAAATTAGTGAATAAGTATATATATGCATAATAAGGTTGAGATAAGAAATTCTTATCATGTAATGGATTTGATAATTTATGTGAAATAATAGTTGGATGATTTAATTTCACACCATTTTCATTCATAATAATTGGTTTTAATAAATCCAATTTACAAATGTAAAAATGATATTTTACTTTTATGGATTTTTAAAGAATTTATGGTATTATATCATGCATCAAATTCATGATATAGTAACCCAAATAATCCCACCACCCACCAAAGTGAAACCAATTTATTATTCTGTTCTAAAAATTTATGCTTCAGTCAATAAAAATGGGTATTTAATTATTTTATTAGAGGAATCAAATAAAACTACTATCTTTTTTCAAAAGGGCCTTGGATTTTATTTTTAATGATTTTCAATTTCATTTGAAAAGGGTTTTTATTTTTGTGGATTTCTTCATAATGTGATTATTTTTCAATTGATTCCATGTTTCATTTCCCTCAATACATACTCGATGACCACGATCTATGAATTATTATTTTCCTCCAATAGTTAGGTCATACACCTATCAGTTCAAGGGTTGATTACACACATATTTATTCAAAAATTTGAGCTGGTTTTATACCTATTTGATTATTGGATTGGTGTTGTATAATTCTAAAGTGAATATCAGATCTATTACATAATAAATTGATTGATTCTATATGGAATATATTTGTTAATTTTTTTTGAAATTTTTCATTATTCTTTTTATTTGAATTTATCTTATTTACTACTGTAAAGTGCAAGCTCCATAATAACATTGACATATCTTCCTCTTAAATAAAATAAATGGATTTTTTACATGTTATATATAACTATACTTACATTTGTATTTGTATTCATTCATTCACTCATACACACCTGTTTTATTACTATAATTCCACTTATATGGTTTCTAATTTTTTAAGATACCTCAATTTTGTAATTTATAGATCATAAATCCCTATGTTCATAGAGGTAATTTCTTAATAAGATATTTAAATGATCCTTATTTTTGTTAATTTATGCTACCAATACCGTTTATTTTTTTTTGAGAATCCATGGGAAGAAAACTACATATATTTTTTTGGTATGTTTGTTCTTGGTGAGGGGTTTCTTTCACGCATCATTAATATTTTAAAGAACATGGTATGTGATAATTAAAATGATGCCTTTGATAATATGTTTCAAAAAAAATGTGGTGTTGGTTTTTTTCTAAAAAAGTCATTAAATATAAATTCATGTAAAAAATCACATAAACAATTTGTGAAACCATTATTTCAATGAGAATCTTAAAAAACTTTCACAATAGATCTTATCATAAATTATAAGTTTTCTGCAAACTTTTCAACAATTAGTATCAAACATAAACATGATGTGATCCCCATTCTACACCATTGTCTAAATATTAAATTTTCATAGACCAACACTTTGTATAATCCTCTACCTCATTCACCACCACTGCCTCAGTCAGGGAATCTCCTTTTTCCTATTCCTCTACCTTCGCCTCTAGCTATGCCTCCACAAAATTATAAACATAGAATATAATCAACAATATTTGTTTTTGGAAAACATTATTAGAAAATTAATTTTTCCTAATCATATCAAAACAAATATACTTCTTCTTTTGAGTATGAAGGTTGTCATAAATCCTGGTAGTGTTGAGATCATTTTAAAAAACAAATGATTAATTGATATTTATAATGGAATTTTAATTAGCATTTAAAATTAAATCAACAATGAGTCCATTTGTATAATGGTTTATAATATCTCACATAATTTTTAAAACACAATATCAACATTTTTTTCCATTTTCTTGCTTCAAAAACTGTAAAAATATTGACCAAAATAAGTATATTATTTTGAAATATTTTTTTGATAGTTAAATATTTCTATATATTTCTCAATATGGTTCTATTTGAAGTAATCCATGGATATTTGATGCTAATTCATCAACTTCATTCCATTGAGATGCCTAAATTTAGGGATTACCCAATCGTAAAATGTTTTTTGTTAAAACACAATTATGAAACATATAATTTGACATTTATTTATAAAATGATGAATATGGTGTATTAAAAATTCATTATAAACGTTACCTATGATCATTTTTCTTGATATACATTCATTGGATCCTGAAAAATAAATATTGTGGGTATCCAAATTGAATGTGATAAGCATCGTGTACTACTTAAGAAAATAATTAATGAACTAAATAAAAATATAATTCATGCAATTATATTTTATATGTTTACCCATGAACTGTACCCATAAAAATTTTTTTTTGTCAATTGTTTTATTCTCGAACACATCATGTATCTCATATTTCTTCTTATCAATTTCTCCCTTATCTAAATAAGTTTATTTCATACAAATGATTAGGGAATTAATGAATCCAAGTCAAGATTCATAGAGTTTTCAATTTATATTGTAGTGATATAAATTCCTATAGAATTTATGAATAGTTATTTAATTTAATGAATATATTATATCACTATTTGGATAGGTGAATTTAGAAAATTTACCTCATTCATGTATTCACAACAAATACCCCCATCCATTCAAACATGAGAATCTCATTTATACTCTCAATATAAACTATGTCTATAATTATTGTTACAAATATTTCTTCTTCATATGGAATTTATGAAATATTTTAATCTTTAAATGTAGTCTCTTTATGGAGACTTTAGGATATTAAATTTTGATGTGGAACTGGTAGGGAGAACATAATTCCAGAAATTCCATTTCATTTCTTGTTCGATTCACTATATTTTTTTGATTTGAACTTGAGTTTCCCCATCACTTTATCATTCTGTAATAATATAACTCACTTCAGAACATTTTTATCAATTATTATTGGGTTTTCATGACAAAAAATATCATTAAGACATACCTCGTGTATCATTATATAATTATATATCCATGATATGAAATTTTCTATTTCATTATTGACTTTTCTAATACCCAATTATTCATCTGGAATAGGAAACTCAACGGTTAGCTCCTGAGCTACAACAATATGAACACTCAAATGATATTTTGAAATTTATTTATAGGGTAGCTTCTCTCCAAAGACATCTAACATCGTATAGTTAGAAGTAAGGTGGTGGTTGGGTGTTGATAGATTGAGATCACAAATAACATTACCCTGCATAATTCTAGTAATATTAAGACATTAAAAGTTTTTTGATTGGCAATTAAGAGAAATAGTATTGAAAATATTTATTTCCAAAAGTATGTTATGTAGTTTATGGGAATGACTAGCCTAAAATAAGTGGGGGAATTATGTTCTCCTTAGGTGGATTTTGTTACACTTCCAATTTTCTTTGATCATATCTCATATATTTGTCTGTCGAACAAGACCCGATAATAATTTTCTAACAATCATCTAATTTTTCCAATTATTCGTTCATCATCTTATATTCATCTTCTTGTGGGTTTTTCTTCTCAAAATACATTTGAGGATACACACCAAAACCTGATCCACTATCGTGAACATATTGTTCTAACTGCTTCAATGCTACTAAAAATTGTTTTTATTTCACTATGGTAACTATATATTCTTCTGTATAACCATATAAAATGATATGATCATAAATATATATTTTATTGTAATATTAATATAAATCCTATCAATTTAAAATTATATCATGCCAACACATGTTTATCATACTAGATTTGTTTTTCATCAACTAGTTTACCCTATTTATTTATATGAGCCTCTTCCACCATACATGTCCTCTGATGAAAGTATCTTTGGAATTTGATTCATCAATATGCATATAAGGAAATAAAAATATTTTGTTTTATATCACATAAAACTTCTATTTTTTAATTAAAATATATAACAACTTCTTCTCTAGTGAAGTTTACCCCACCAATGCTATACGATAGGTGTACATTGGTTTCCATGTATGTTCTTTATTTTCATCACACTTTTTATCATAAATTAACAATTATGAAGAAAATTTGATATAATAGTAAAATAAAATATTATCTACTATAATTATCCTAAAATTATTTCGTCAAGTGATGAAGGATGAAATAATTTAATTTTATCTACTTTAAAATGTTTTCATCACTAAATGGGGTGTGTGGCTTTACTTTACTATCAACATACATAATATATAATATTGTAAGATAAGTTTGGAAGCCTCTATGTGCCTTTTTAGCAACTATACATTCATATTTCATACCGAAATATTCTAAAAGAAATGAAATCTGTAAGGAAAAATTAAAATTAAAAACAACTTTTAGTTATGTAATTTTTTAGTAATATAAGGAAATTATATCATAACATTACCATTATATATTTTCAAATCATTTCCTTCATTACAAGATGGATATTGTTACATGAATCAATCTCAATCAGCACATTGATCCTTGTTGTTCACCAACATAACTAATTACCATTGACCTGTCACAGTCAACTAGTTGCTCACATTGATTCCCACCAACCACATATTTTGTACTCATACTTTTTGAATTTATAATTTTTCTCAACATTGTTATGTTGCACTATTCTTGTTTTTTCATCAACATTTTTTTATTCCCTAATAATTTTACAGTTTCCTAGTAAAAAAATTCTTCCCCTAAATCGATAACATCATCCTATGTAGAAAACATTTTCTGCATGAGTATTCATACATTTAACTTATATTATATTAATTAAGAAGATAACAAATTATATTACTATAAAGAACAATGTATATTAAAATATTATCATCATAATTGTACTCTCTATCATTTTTAAAGGCTCAAGGTATTTCAATCCAAAATATATAATCCAAATACCATCATTGGGGTTCTATTGAATGTACAATAAATTTTCTATATTTAGATCGTCATGAAATGATTGTGATATAATAATGAAAGGGTAATACTCGATTAAATTTTAATCTGACCATATAATATATTTAGTTTCTAGTAATAAAATAGAGCAATTCTAGTTTTCTGTATCTAAGATGTTAAATACTTTCACTTCTTCTGATTCTGTTAAGATCAGATCATTATTTTCCCCTTACACAATGATATTACCATTCGTAAAGTTCATTTAATCAACATTAACTACACTCTTATTTAAAACCAATTTGAAAGGAAAATTATCATATGAAATATTTTATAATACAACTCATATATTTGTTTGATAGTAACAAAACATAACATATTTTCATAAGCTGGATTTCTATCCTTGGATCCAGATATGTGCATCGCTTATGTCACCAGTGTAACTCCACTATTTTTAATCGTAATTTTCTCATTGTGTACATTTTCATGGAATGTATAACCATTATTTGAAAAACTATTAATATGTATAAGATTTTTATTTGGTCCCATGGAAATCCATTGATGTAATTCAAAAATTGAATTAATATTTTTAGATAACTCCTTATAAATTTGATATTAGAACAGTTTTATGAATTTTTGATTATGTATATTCAATATAAATTCTTCATTTCCTGATGGATTTAGATCTCTAATATTTGTTTTGGGATTTAACATATGGATCAACATATTCACCGTTATATATAATATGTAAAGGAATTATTTCTCTCTATCTGTGATGGCAATTGTAACAACATCTCTTCCAGAAATCACTTTCCCTAAGGAATCCATTGTGATGTGACTTTGAGATACCTATGATGTCAATAAATAGTAGGAAATTAGTATGTAATTATGAAGCTTCTTCAACAATATATCATTCTGTAATACGGCATTTTGGATAACATTTATTATTGACATACAATTTCAAAATTATCATATATCATTAAATGGGGTACATCCATCTATAATAGACATGACCACATAGTCGAACCACTCTAAACAAGTGTGCCATTAGGTGGACCATTTTAATATATAATGATGATGGGAACAATATCTCAAACCCACATAATATGACTTAATCCTCCTTATTCATGTTTAAAAACATCACAGGGTCTATAAAAATAATGTATATGTATTTGAAAATGATGTGTATCCTGGATATTGCAAGGAGTAATTTTTTTGTTAGAATGAAATGGAAAACAATAGGTATCAAATATTTCATCAGAACAACATAGTCATGTAATTTTATTCCTTATTACTTCAAATTATTCATTGACGCAAAATTATTTATATTTGATGAAAACCAATATGAAAATTTTACAACATTAAAAAAAATGAAAAATATAAATTTTTCTTTATAGATAATGTTTATGTAGGTGGTGGAAGAAAATTAATCCCTTTACCATTCACAAGCGCTAACTCATCCCTCATCCCTATGTCAATCATTTCCAACCCAGCTTTTAGTCCGTCATTCATTTTTTCTAGAAAATTTAGTAATGTTCCAATAACACTTTCAAATACATTTTTTCGACATGAATAACATAATGAAATTTTTGGAAATACAAATAATTACAATACCATACTTCAAAATAAATTAATCACTTTTTTCAACAATATATAAAAAAAAATTATAAATCTTTTACCGAAAATATTGTGAATATCTTTTAATTTATTCAATGGTTGATCAACTATAATTGGAGAAGATTTTGTACTTTGTTCAGTATTCCCACCCAATTCTATCATCTTGGATAGGAATTTATGTCATTGAGGTAAAAATATAAAATATTCTAAAAACGTAGTCTTGATGGAATGTTTCGATCAAACAGTGTGTGAATTCTTCAAAAATGGGCTCCCCATCATTCCTTTAATGTTTTATCTAGTAAAATTTCCATAAGAAGGAATGTAATTTTTCGTCTCATACAACATGGGCCTCAATTCAAATTCATCACTTCTAAGAGAATAATACATTGTAAGACCTATACACTCAAATCAATTTTAGATCACCGATCAATGGATCGAAATATACATCAATATCCTTACTGAGTTTCATTAGTCTATATATGAGAAGAGATAATATAATTTATTTTCAATTCATGAATATCCATGATGTAATGTTATAATTTAAAAATGTTATAGGTCATGTACTGTGAGGAACAATCTGTGCACCAAAATGAATCGTTACATCAGTAGATAACATAAAATGAAAATTTCTCAGCTCAATTCGAATTTTAGTATACTTGTAATATATTTTATTTTACTTATAATATTAATATATATTCATTAGGTTCCTATATTTAATTATTGTATATAAATGTCATGTAAATTATCTTCGGGCTTCCTGACATCCACATAGTCTTCCAAATAGTGTAAGGATATGAATGTCTCATACCTATTTCTAAAGATGTGATTCATTTTCCTTGTGTAGATCCAAACCACACATAGGGAATGTTAGGGCCAATAGGGGCCTATATACCCTGAGAGGGGGGGTGAATCGGGGTATGGATATTCTTTTTCAAAGTTCTTCCTGCCCCACTGGATCTTGACCTCTTTGTTACAAGGGTCACTTTGTTTGCACTTGTGTGGTTACTGTGATCACTTGTCTCCTCTACCTGATGACGATGATTTGAATGCAATGCAGGAAAGTAAGCAGGCAGACACAAATATTTTTACTTGGTTCACTGCTAAGGGCTACGTCCAAGGGGCATACGCCGACAAGTTCCCGGTTCGTACCAAATTCCACTAGACTTCACTAGCTGTGGATTACAATGTTCGGGCTAGATCACTTCTATGCCCAGGCTCACTACCTATACAAGATTTAGGGTTAGCTCACTGCTTTCCCAAGGGTCACTCCTTGTTTCTCTATCTCTGGCTCACTGCCGGTGGAGAGGATCAACTTCTTCCTCTTCCTAAGCTCACTGCTCTTGGAAGGGAATCTAATCACAGTTTATAGACCTGTAGGTCTCTTCATTTCCATTAAGGAATGCATCTTTCTCTATATGTAGATTCTCTGTTGAAGTTAAACTTTCACACGTAGATGAATACCCCTTTGCCACTATCCACTGGGAAAACAACCTTTGGAAAGACCTTCGCAAAGCACCCTACAATGCGAGGCTCCCAATTTCGCGAAGCTCAAACAAGCCTTCGCGAAGCTCCTGCCTTTTCACGAAGCTCACTCACGAAGCTCCCTCGTGAAGCACGCTCGCGATGCTCAAGCCGTCGCAAAGCAACGACCCTCGTGAAGCAAAGTAAGCCAACGCGGAGCTCGCAGGTTTCGCGGAGCTACAATAGCCACCGCGAAGCACCTCTTTCGCGAAGCACACTGGCCCCGCGAACCACCTTCGCAAATCGAGAGCGAATGATCTTCTATGAAAATTCTCTCTACTTCACCCGAAGGGGTCGGCCTCTATTTATAGGTGATTCCATCGACCCTCGAACTTTCCGCGCGAAGTCAACGCCACGTCATCTCAAATCACGAAGCTCCAAATTTTCTGCCAGAATTCTGTCCAAATCGCGAAGCTCCACGGCAGTCTTCTCTTCGCGGAGCTTGACGTAGTCGCGATGAATCACCGTCAACTTACCTTCGCGGCTCGCGCCTTCGCCACGAAGCTCCCTCGCGAAGCCCTTCTCCGTCGTGATACTCTTCAGCATCTTCCGTTCGCGAAGCTTGACGTAATCGCGAAGCATCACCGCCTCCATTCTTCTGGTCTTCGCGATTTCCAAACCATGCATCCTAGCTTCGCGAAATTCATGCCTTTTCCATATGAAATCATTCTCTTCATGGAAATCCTCTTTTCGCAATGCTCACCAACCTCCAAATTTTGGACCCCAAAAATTTGGCAAACACTGGGAAATGACACCACCTTGTACTGCTCTTTTGTACCGCCTCCAGATCGTACTTTCCTTTGTCATAGTTCTTTGTCAACATGGAATGTCAACAACTTCTCGGGAACTCGACAATTCTCCATGGAAACCTGCTTTGTCAACAAACACAATCAACCCAAAAATACGGCAATGTTACCTTGAGGGATTTTTGCCCAACAATCTCCCCCTTTGGGTTTGTTGAAAACTCTTCACAACTCTGCTCAGAATGATTTTCTGCACTTTGATACCTCACCGAGTCTTCTTCCAGCTGCTACCACCATTCGCCTCTTGTGATTATGATATCGTTCAAGGATTCACTTAACACATACTCTAATCCCACATGAGCAATGCTCGGTGTGAGAAACAAGAGTAGTATGAAAAGTTCATCAATGAGTCACTTCATGTCAGACCCCATTTGTCGATTCCACCCTGATACCAATTCTTTAAAATAAAACCAGTTTTTGAACCATACTGATACCAATTGGTGAATTCTTAAGTTGATGCCAATTGTTGATAGCTGGACACCATCTCACACCATTCCAACACCACTGTTCTGCTTTTATCACGATCCTCAGCTGTCATGATATCTATGCTTTGATCGATCACTTCTAGCATCGTCAGATTTAAAACTCACTCCCCCTTTCTCATTGCTCCCCCTTTCTGGCTGCTCCACCTATCAGCTTATCCCCGTATCAATTATGATTTATCAAATCTCCGCACTGTCTCCCCCTTGAACAATCACTATTTTCTACCCCATTAACAAACACTTTTCTCCCCCTTTGTCAACGAACCCAAAGGTCACTCCTTTGTAGCCTGTAACAGAGTAGAGAACACAAACCAGCGTATTAGGGAAAAACACACCATACCTCAGGGAGAGGGGGGGGGGGTCCCACATCCACACATTTTCAAGTGCGGGGAGTCGACTGAACTCCCAGAGCCAGTCGATGCCTCTCAAAAGATTCATTGGGTAAGGGATTTGTCAGAATGTCTGCAACCTATAGCTTTGTAGGCACATACTCCAACTTCACAATCCCTTGCTCCACTTTCTCCTTGATAAAATTTTATCTGATCTCAATGTGCTTTTTCCTTGAGTGATGGACGAGATTTTTGCCGAGATTGATAGCACTTGAGTTACCTTACTTGATTCCGATCGGAGACTTCACTTCAAATCCCATATCTTCAAGCTGCTGCTTCATCCATAATAATTGTGTTCACGCTTGAGTGGCCGCAATATACTCAGCTTCCGCGGTTCTCAACGAAATGAAATCTTGCTTCTTACTTAGACAAGAAATACAAAATCCACCAAGATAGAATGCACCACCTGACGTTGATTTTCTATCATCCGATGAACCGGCCCAATCTGCATCAGTATATCCCAATAATTCCAACTGATATTTTCCATTATATATCAAGCTGAAGTCCACTATGCTCCTGATATACCGAAGTATTCTTTTCACTGCAATCATGTGTCTTTCTTTGGTATTGCTTTGATATCTTCCATCAGAACCTTCTTTTCATATTTCTGAAAGACACTTTTACTATGCTTCATTTGAATCACAGATTCTGCAAATATTGATTCCGCATTGAATGTCATTTTCTCGGTGCTTGTTTCAGTCCATAAATGGTATTCTTCAGCCGACAAACCTTATTCTCATCTTTATGAATGAGAAAACCATTTGTCTGCTCGATATGCACTTCTTCCTCCGTAATCCCATTCAAGATTTCTTATTTGATGTCCATCTGAAATACTTTGAACTTTCTTTGCACTACAATGGCTAGGAATAATCCGATTGTCTCCATCCTTGAAGCCAGTGCAAATGTCTCTTCAACATCAATTCCCTCTATCTGAGAGTATCCTTTGCACACCAGTTGTGCTTTGTTTTGAATCACTGTGTCATCTTCGTTCATCTTGTTACGAAAGATCCATTTAGTCCCGAAAGATCCATTCTGTCTGTCAATTTCAGCTCATCTCTTTGGCATCCTTGTAGACACACAATTAAAACTTTCATGTTAATCATCATTGTCTTCTTCTAAATTAGAATCATCCACTTCTTCTCCCCCTGTGTTGCTTTCTTCCTCAACACATTCATCAGGAAATTGTTCACTAACTCATTTTTTAGTGGCTTCATTTCTTTCAGCTACGTTTCTCAGATTTTTTTTTGAGACGCCTTTGATTTTCTCTTGCATCTTCTTGGTATCCTGAGCTGATTCATCCAATTATTGCATTGATGGCTCTTGAATCTGATTTGGATTTAGAATTCTCCCCTTGTGTTACACAACACTTCTATCTGGTAGGACCAATGGTAGAGACCCATAACCATTCTTCTCCACGTGCACAATTTATACAAATCTGGCACTCAGCATCGAGCCATTAACCAAATCTCTAAGCCTACTGAGTTGGAACTCAGTGTAGGAAACAAGAGACAAAGTTAACAACACAATCATATTCTATTGTGCTCTGTTGCTCCCTTTCTTCATCAACTCTAGTACCTGATTTGAATCAATTGAAATTCTAGAGCAAATCACTTCTCCAATTCGCATCCTTAGATGCCACTACCCCATGGATCGTATCTCCCTAAAACCTGAAACACATGAATCATCAGTTAATAGCATTTAAATATATAGGGAGAGGGGTTCTTCTTCTGGACTCCTCAAGATGAGGATTGTGGTTGATCCTGATGGGTCAACCCTTTGATTCTTTCTTGGAGGGCATCACACTCCTTTCTTGCTTCCTCCAACTGCCTAGCCAACTTCAACTGTTCTGGCCATATGACCAGGCATTATTTGCCCACATTTTGAGCCTTTTTCTGATACGTAGATTTGGTAGGCTCGGACTGTCTCACCGCTTGGGGAATAAACCCACTAGTACACATTTCCTTCTTTGAGGTTCTCCCAAAATTTCATTTTCCTTGATTATTTCTCGGAGCAGGAACATCTCTATTTGGCATCTTCCATTTTTTCTTCTCCTATCTTAGGGGTCTTCCTCTTTCCTTCACTTCTCGCTGAGAAACACGACATGTGGATTTTTCGATGCATTCTTTGCTTATCTTCCTTTTATCAGATTTATGAGTCACCACCCTATTTTTCATTGGTGGTGGGTCCTCCATTGAACGTCCATTCTTCTTTATCACCGCTGGAGTAGATCTCCCCTTAATCTTCCAGGTTTTCTCACATTCTCTCCTGGAGAGTTGTTGTGAGTATGACAGAGGAGGTGACTGATACACCTTTCGTTCAGTTCCATGTGATTTCCCTGAGGCTCGAAGCCTATTCTTCTCCTTACCACTTTGTCTCCCAGTACAGGCTTCTTTCTTGTACACTTCCTGTGGTGGAGATCTATTTTCTTGTTCCTTTCCCTTTCCTGCTTTCTTCTTACTGTAATGTCTCGCCATGTTCCCATAGTGAGAACATATAAAACATCTTCCATCAAAGACATACCTCATTTCATAATTTCTATGTCGAGATGTTGATGTATCTTGAGTTCTTCCTCTGAAATTGAGCTCATGAGCTTCCTGACACATACTCATGGTGTGTCCCATACTTCCACAGTAATAGCATCTAACAAATGCATTCCTTTGAGAGACTCTTCTTTCTGATTTCTTAGGACGCTTCATCTTATTCTCAGATTTTGTACATTTTCTGTTTTCACAATACGAAATGTATTCCTGAGCCTCTAGACAGAAGCTTGATGTGTGGCCGTGAATCCCACAGAAATAGCACATGTCGTCACTTCTTTTTGTAACTGACCTCTTAGGCCTATCTCCAGCACCTATAGGATTTCTTTCACATCTGGAACTGTTCGTAGCTCTCTTTCTATCATGAATGGAAGGGGATTCATCAAACCCAATACCAGTTTTTCCCAAACTGTATGGTCTTTGAGCTGAGAAAATTTGTCCCTGCCTCTTTTCAGAAATAGAAAATTTGATTTTCATTTCATCATCACCAGTCGAAAGATGATCAATTAGAAATTGCAGTGAATCCTTCAACTTGGGCTTATCTTTGGATGTAGACTTCTCTATTTCCTGCTTGACTGATTCTAGCTCTTCTGCCAACTTTTGAATCTTCATATCCCTTGATTCAAGTTGGACATCAAGTTCTTCCTTGAGAAGATTCCCTCTACTCATATCATCTTACAGGTCATGATTCAGCTTATCAACCATGTCATTTTGCTCCTTTACCTTCAATTTTTATTAAGCGACAGAGTCATAGAAACATGCATTCTCTTGTTGTAGCCTTTGACTCTTCTGGACTTCTACAGACAACTGTGATGCTAGATCATTATTTCTGGCTTTAAGATTCTATGCTTCATCTGACTTTTGACTCTCTTCATAATCACCAGCCTTTTGTTTTCCTTTTATTCTAGCCATCTTCTGCAGCTCTTCAGTATGTCAATCATTTTTCTCTGTTTGGCCAGTAACTATATCAATAAGCCTTTGATTTAATCCTTTTAGCTTGTTGACCTCAATCTCCAATCCCTTGATCCGGATATATTTAGATTTGGCTTCTTCAGTGTTTCAAACGTCACTTGGAATATTAGGTTCTTCGATGATTTTGAATTGATCTTTCACTTTTATATTCAAGCCATCGATATCCCTTTTCTGTTCTTCAATCTTAATCTTATACTCACTAACTGATTTTGAGTTCTCTCGTGTTGATAACCTGAGTTTCTCAATTTCTTCCATCAACTCAGACTTCTCTTCTTCCTGCTGCTACATATAGAGTTTGGCATCATGAACAACTTTGTTGGATTTCTTTGTTTTTGCTCTCCAAACATCTATCTCCTCAAGAGCAGCCTCCAACTCAGCTCGCATATCTATTCTTCCTTCAATTTCTTCTTCTGTTTCAGCATCTCTCTGATTCTCTTGTACTTCACTCATTCCAACATCATGATTGAGTGAATCAATCTTTTCCCTGTCAGATTCATCCAGACCTTCCTTCAGCAAACTTTTTGATTCTTTTAATTGAATCACACTTTTTCCATACACACTTCCACACTGAGGAATACCACCCGACTTCTGCTTCTTCTTGGATGTTTTTCCTTTTGTCATGGCTCACCGAGATAAGAGAAAACTGATTCTTTAAACACAAAGAGCGACTACACCAAGTCGGAGCAAACAAATCTGATAAAAGCAACCTATCCCTCTGATACCAATTGTTTGGGCCAATAGGGGCCTATATACCCTGAGAGGGGGGGTGAATCAGGGTATGGATATTCTTTTTCAAAGTTCTTCCTGCCCCACTGGATATTGACCTCTTTGTTACAAGGGTCACTTTGTTTGCACTTGTGTGGTTACTGTGATCACTTGTCTCCTTTACCTGATGACGATGCTTTGAATGCAATGCAGGAAAGTAAGCAGGCAGACACAGATATTTTTACTTGGTTCACCGCTAAGGGCTACGTCCAAGGAGCATACGCCAACAAGTTGCTAGTTCGTACCAAATTCCACTAGACTTCACTAGCTGTGGATTACAATGTTCGGGCTAGATCACTTCTATGCCCAGGATCACTGCCTATACAAGATTTAGGGTTAGCTCACTGCTTTCCCAAGGGTCACTCCCTGTTTCTCTCTCTCTGGCTCACTGCCGGTGGAGAGGATCACCTTCTTCCTCTTCCTAAGCTCACTGCTCTTGGAAGGGAATCCAATCACAATTTATAGACCTGTAGGTCTCTTCATTTCCATTAAGGAATTCATCTTTCTCTGTATGTAGATGCTCTGTTGAAGTTCAACTTTCACCCGTAGATGAATACCCCTTTGCCACTATCCACTGGGCAAACAACCTTTGGAAAGACCTTTGCAAAGCACCCTACAATGCGAGGCTCCCAATTTCGCGAAGCTCAAACAAGCCTTCGCGAAGCTCCTGCCTTTTCGCGAAGCTCCCTCGCGAAGCACGCTCGCGATGCTCAAGCTGTCGCAAAGCAACGACCCTCGCGAAGCAAAGTAAGCCAACGCGGAGCTCGCAGGTTTCGCGGAGCTACAATAGCCGCCGCGAAGCACCTCTTTCGTGAAGCACACTGGCCCCGCGAACCACCTTCGCAAATCGAGAGCGAATGATCTTCTATGAAAATGCTCTCTACTTCGCCCGAAGGGGTCGGCCTCTATTTATAGGCGATTCCACCGACCCTCGAACTTTCCGCGCGAAGACAATGCCACGTCATCTCAAATCGCGAAGCTCCAAAGTTTTTGCCGGAATTCTGTCCAAATCGAGAAGCTCCACGGCAATCTTCTGTTCGCGGAGCTTGACGTAGTCGCGATGAATCACCGTCAACTTACCTTCGCGGCTCGCGCCTTCGCCGTGAAGCTCCCTCGCGAAGCCCTTCTCCGCCGCGATGCGCTTCAGCATCTGCCGTTCGCGAAGCTTGACGTAATCGCAAAGCATCACCGCCTCCATTCTTCTGGTCTTCGCGATTTCCAAACCATGCATCCTAGCTTCGCGAAATTCATGCCTTTTCCATATGAAATCATGCTCTTCATGGAAATCCTCTTTTCGCGATGCTCACCAACCTCCAAATTTTGGACCCCAAAAATTTGGCAAACACTGGGAAACAGCGCCACCTTGTACTGCTCTTTTGTACCGCCTCCAGATCATCATTTCCTTTGTCATAGTTCTTTGTCAACATGGAATGTCAACAACTTCTCGGGAACTCGACAATTCTCCATGGAAACCTGCTTTGTGAACAAACACAATCAACCCAAAAATACTACAATGTTACCTTGAGGGATTTTTACCCAATAGGGAATTTTATGAGTGATTCATGGTCCTTGAGAAACAATATGTGATAATTTTTTAAAGCATTAATTTTTTTAGAGATCATTCACTTTGAACATTGAATTCAATTATCATCAAATGTTCGACATGGATGTTTTTTTCTTCTGGTAGCAAATCATTCGACAGAAAAAGTACTTATATAAAGCTGGTGTTTCTCCATTTTCTTCCAATTTCAAATTATATAACATCAATATAGATGAAAATGTTGTGTATTTAGAATAAATGGTATAGAAAAGTCTCTTAACACAACTATTTTACTTCTCAAACAACTATGGAATGTTATAAAGGTCATGTTAAATTATCATTTTCATTTATTCCATGTGATATCCATCATTATTTGACATTGTATTCAATCAAATGACCCATAAATCATTGTATAATACCAATTGGTTTGAACGTTATGTTTTTCATTACATTTTGTCAAAAATTTATATGTCAGATTTATTTTTTGAAAAAATCTTATGAATTTCCACCTCCTCTGAGCTAATGTTTCATTAATAAAAACAACATAAATAGAAAAAAATATTTTTGATGGGTTGTATCTTTACATAATGGAAAAATTGATGAACTCGTTAACTCTATATTCACACTCATTCATCAAATGATTATCATGGATCCATATTTTATTTATATCTATCATATTAGGTTCATAAAATATTTATTTTGTAAAAAAAATAATTACACATAAGATATTATCAAAGGTGGAGGTTAAGATAATTCTATTAAGGGGGACCCAACATTTTATTGTTTCAAATAATTTCATTTTACTTAGATTGAAATGGGTAATTGAATTTAAGAAAATAATTACTTTTTTATGGTGGGTTCTATCCTCTAATTTCCTCCAAAATTATTACTCGTACCTAGTATGGGGTGATGAATACTCAGAGTATTTCAAGAAAAATATTTGAATTTATAGAAAAAATGGGGGTTGAGTATCAAGAAACAAAATGGAATAATAATTTTTTAGGGGATGGAGCTGATCATGATGATAGTTATCTCATAATAAAAATTTAAATCACTACATCATAATTTAAAATTTCGAATTTCTTCTAAAAAATACATTCAAAATTTAAAAGGCCTCTCTTTGAAATTTTATAACACTATGTGAAATATATATTTTTAATTTAAAATGAAAATGAAGAAATTATTTCAAAACACATAATGGGATACACACCCCCTTTTCTTTAAAAAGTGTTAATATCAAGATAAAAATTTTACAATCATATTAAAAAACCAGTAATAATTAATTAAATGTTTAAAACCATTTCAATAAAATATGATAGAGGTAACATATACAACATGGAACTTAGTGGAGTTTTTTGAATGGATTTTTCAGGTCCCATTTATGAATATCAAAATAGATGTAGAAGCCAAGGGAATGATACAACAATTCCAAAATATAAAATTCCATGGAAAATTTATCTTTCTGTGGAAATACAAACATGTGATTGACTACCATACTGACATAAAATAACCATTTTGAATAGTATTCTTTAAACTACTACCCTGGAGACAGGTGAAAATTTTGATCATATGGATTTTTCATATGATAAAATTACATGGGAATGTATTGGTAGAAATCATTGTAATAATAAATACTTGTAAGGATGATAAGAAAAAAAATTATTCGATTAAATCCCTTTAAATATATTTCATTTCCATAGAGTAATCGGGGTATAAAAACATATGAAATGGTGTTTTGTTTTTTGGACAAAATTGTCCTAGTAATGGACTATGAGAATATAAAATGAGTTAAAATGTGTAATATAACATTCATACCAGATTCAAATTAGGATATATTAATATAAATTACATTTTTAATCGTATAAATTAATTTTTTAAAATAATTTATATCATAATAATCAAAAAAATGAATTTAAATTAAAATGACCTGGATTTTTTTAATTTTAGATGGTGCGGTCTTTGAAAATTGTATTAATAGAGTGAATATATCGTCCCTAATTGATAAATGATTATGGGTGATATTGAAATATAATTTTATTTATGATATCATGAAAATAATGATTTCCAAACACATTAAAAAAATTAAATTAATTTATTATGAAAAAAGGAGGATTACAATTTATTTACATTTCCATGGTAATGCTTTAGTTAAAGGGACAAATGATAATCAATAAATGATATATTATTTAAAATAAAAGAAATTTAAGGTTATATAATGTATTAATAATTATAAAATCAATTTAAAATTATGTTTAATAGATAATTGAACAATTTAAAAACAATTTGGAATGAATAGAGGATATGGAACTGTTACTTTAGCAAGGTAGTAGATTAGAAAATAAGATTGGTGAGGGGGAATGAATAACATATGATATAAAATAAACTATATATATGATTATTTACTAAAAAGAGTTTCATATAAAAATTTTAATGGAATGTTTCAAACATAATATAACAAAGGCGCAATAACTAGAAATCAATTGAAAAAAATTCCCAATCCCTATATCTGTGTAGTAGTTGATTTGGAAAAATGAATTTTGATAGTGAATGAATAACCCCTCATGAAAAAATACATTAATTTGGATATAACAAAATATATAATTATGATATAATATAATTAATTTTGAATTTATGGAAGGTTTTAAGAAAATAACATCACTAAGGTAAAAAATGTATATTAATATAAAAACTCAACATTCATGGAATTTTTGGCTTAGATTAGGTCTTCCAACCGCAAAATAAACATCATGATTTAAGAGAAATATAAGGGATATGATCATTGATATAAAATAATGGGAAACACTAATAATCATTTTTTAGTAAAGGATATGTGTGTATGTCTATTTATAGGTGTGGAGAGTGGAATACATTGTAATTAATTATTCAGTATTTTATAATTCCTTTATCTAAAAAAAATCAACTCCACCAATAGTACCTCATCAAATTTGTTAAATCTCAAGTAGATTTTTTTTAAATATGATGAACATAAAAATAAATATGTAAATTTGAACATTCATAAATATGTATGATCTCATATTTATAACAAGTTATTGTATTTCACCAATTTATTACCATATTTTATTATTATTTTAAAAAAATACTAATTTCACCACTTATCTAATTTTAAAATCTCGATTCAAAACTGCTATATTGTTATAAATGTAGTAAAAAATTTATATATTTAATAAATTAACCAAATATGATATCCATATTAAGATAATAACCCTATAAATATTACACATTAATTGTAAATATAAAATTGAAAAACTACAAAAAATATCATTTTTGTGAAAAATATGTTACAAAAAACTTAATTTTAAAATTTAAATTATCAAACATGGAATATAGAATCTTTTATTAGTTTATAAATATAATATCTATGATCATGAAATAAAATGATATAATAATTAATGATATAAATATATCAAATGTATAATTTTAGTTTAAAAACAATATTTATCCATTCATTTTTTTATATATTTCTCCCAAAAATACATATAACACTAAATAACTTTATAACAAAAAAATAAGGTAATTTTTTGTATCACTATTATATAATGTTAGGAATTAAATTTTAGTGATTCAATATTACTAAAATGACATTATGAACTTAAAAAATATTAATATGGGTGATGTAGTTATACAAGAATCATGACTTTGGTAAATGATTTTGGGGGAAAAACTTTTACACCTTGTGCCTGATCGCCTAAAGGAATGGAATGAGAGGCATTCCCCATTAGCATGACTCAATCATATTACCTCGCTTCGATAGTGGCAATGTGATATAGTTGTTCGTTATGGCTCCTCTTGCCATGATGTGCACAATATCATGCCTTTGACAACAAGGCCGAAATAGATTTCATAAACATCCTCAAATAATTTTAAAATGCCTAATTACTTACTGATACCCATTATAAATATTTTAATATCCAAATTATAAAATTTTAACTTTTAATGAATATAAAAAATGAACAATCCACAAGAACCTAATTGTTCATAAATTATAATCCCCTAAAAACCAAGAGCCACAAGAATATTTATCTCCAATAAAACCCAAAAAAATTATAACTTTAAAGAAACTAATTTCAAACACCTAAGAGAATTAATATGATTAGGGAATGGATAAAGCATAAATAAATCTAACAAATGATATCTTATATGATTTAGAACATTTAGGAATAGGAAGTGCAAGATAGGTAATGAATAGTAAAAGATAATGAACAAAAAAATATATATATCACTAAACAAACAATCAATGCGTGAGTGAGGAGGAGAAAATAACATATGTTGGATTAAATAATTGAGTCGTCTGAGATAAAGAAGTGATATTGCAACAACATGGATTTCTTCGATCATTGGATTCTTTCAATCCTTGATTCGTTCGAGCTTTAATTTGATCAAGCCTTGGATTTGAGTCCTGGATTTGTTCGAGGCTTGATTTTAACCTTGATTTGAGCTTGGATTCAATGAAGAGGCATGTTGGTAGAAGTGGCCTTTCCCGAAAATCTTGAGGTATCTTGATGATATAGTCATAGATAAGGTTCATTAAATACATCAAGGACTCATTAATTTGTGCTTCCAAAAAAATACTAATAAAGATACCCTTTATAAGCACTAAATTAATATGCACTCATAAAATCTATCATTACCAGTGCTAAAGAATCATTAATAAAAGTCATCTTTATCCGTACTAACACATTCGTGCCGATATTAGATTTATAATTATAAATATAAATAAGAAATTGTAAATATATTAATATAATTATGTATTAATTTATTATATTTTTACAATTATTAAAATATATAATATATTTTTTCTATAATTTTATAAATACTTTTAAAAAAAATATTTTTATTCATAATTATAAATATAAAATTTTATAAATATAGTAAATATTGATTTATAAATATATTTTTAAATGTATTTTAATTAATTATTTATAATTATAATAATAGTAATATCACTATATATATAAATATTAATATAATGAATATATTCATTATTTAAATATGTATATTATTATTTTATAATTATTTAAATATATAATTATTCATTTATAATTATATAAATAATTATTTATCAAATATTTATATATTTATATATTTATATTATTATATTTATTTATATAATTATATATTTAAAAATAAATAAATATTAATATATATTTATATATAAATATTGTAAATATATTCATTATTCAAATAAATATATTATTATTTTATATTTATTTAAATATTTATAATTAAATATTTATTATTATATAAATAATTTTAAAAAAATTAGTATATAATTATAAAAATACAAATGTAAAAACATAGTAAATATACATTTATAAATATATCGATTTGTGAGTATAATTTTCACATTATTAATGAAAACCAAAATCATAGATTCATTCATGTTATAAATGAGTGAAATTGAAAAATTAAAAACAAGTATAAATAAAAATATTGAAAGAATGGATAATATTTGTTAATTAAATATAAATTTTTAAATATATATATATATATTGTGAAATAAAGATGAATACATATTAAAAATATTAAAACATGGTAATTATATATATATATATTATAAAATGATAAAAATTTTAGAACAATATAAAACAAACAATATTAAGATAGAATTAATACCAAATTGTAATAATATTTAAATTAAATAAATAAAATAGACGGATTAAAAAAATAATATATTAAATTATCATTTTAGATTTTTATTCTAAAATAAATATTAAAATTTCAATGGATTACATAAATATTAGGTGCATGTGTTTCTATATAAGATTTAATTAATTATGTAAATATTTTTATGTGTGCATTGTATAAGAAAATTAATTAATTATGATTATGTATGTAAAATCAATGTACCACACGTTTGATATTTGTTTAAATAAATATTCATTTGAAATTCAATTATTCCCATTTCTCGATGTAATTAGTCAGTATTTTTAATCAATATTAATTTTAAATTATAAACCATTCATCAACAAATTATTCGACATATTTAATGAAAATCGTAAATATTTTATATTATTTAAATCATATTTTAGAAAATATTATATATATATATATATACATATATATATATATGAATATATTTATATTTTAAATGAATTAATCAATATTTTTGTATAAAAACCGTTAAAAATGAATGAGAAATTCATATGTTTTTGATTATTACATCTTATTCATTTTCAATATTAACATTTAAAATATATTATTTATTATTATTTATAATTTATATAAATATTTGAAAAATATTCATTTTTTAATAATTCTTTCATAAATAATTTTATAATTTATTCATTTATAAATTTTTTTAATTATTAAAATATTTTAATTATAAATTTTTTCAATTATTACAATTTCTTATTTTTTTGGTTTCATTGATAAAATTTATTTCATGTTAAATATCTATAATATATAATATTTATAATTATATATAATCTATATATATATATATATTAAATTTATAAATTATTATCAATAATTATTTATTTTATAAATTTTTTCATATTTTTCTTAATTTATTTATGCTTAATTTTTTATTTAAATAATTTTATTCATTTTAAATATCTATATATTTAATATATATACAATTTATTATTATTTAAGATTTATATATATGTATATAAAAATTTTACATTTTTATCAATAATTATATAATTAATTAATTTTTTAATATGTAATTAATTAACACATTTTAATTATGTATTTAATTTATTTATTTCATTTTATTGGAGTCCTTTATCACCACTAAAAGGGCTCCGATAAAGGTAAACTTTATCAGTGCCAAGAAAACACTAATAAAGGGTCCCTTTATCGATGCTAAAAATAATGTGATGATAAAGGGTATCTTTTATTATAGCTAAAAATACTAATAAAGGATCCCTCTATAAACACTAAAAATAACGGTCTGATAAAGGTTACCTTTTGATAATGCAATATAAAAGTGATGATAATGGTCACCCTTTATCAGAGCATTTATCTGGCATTGATAAAGGCTAGTACTTTTAAAGTCTTGTTTTATAGTAGTGTGGGGAAAATGAGTGAAAAAAATGTAATCTCAATAAATATTTAGAGGATAAAATATGAACAGGATTTTCTAGATAAGAATCCTCTATTATCCTCAATGGAAATTCAAGTATGAATAATCCTTAATAAAACGTGATTAAAACATAAATCGGTTACCACATTAGTAACTTTTCAATCCTAAGCCCAATCGATTAATAACTCCTAATTAAACATAAAAATTCTTAAAAATAAGGATATTGACAATATATCATGTCATATGATCAATATAAACACCTAATAATTATAAATAGTTGCACATAATCAAATATTTATAATATAAAAAAATCGAGATTAACAAACCTAATCTCTTTGGTAATTTGTGAATCAAAGACTACTAAAAGAGAGAAATGTAAATGGATTAGAAAATCCATTTAATTATTAGGGGAATCATAAAAATATATATTCATACCTAGTTTATACACAACCTAAAAAAATCAAGAGGTGAATATGACATGTGTCTAATAGAAATAAAAGTGAGGTGGAAATCCCCTTACCTTAGGTCTAAAATTTCATCAAACACATTTGAATATCCAATATAATAAATATAGATTTTTTTATGAAATTTGATGACATGAACCGGTTTCCTGGTTCATACCATCAAAAGGAATTTATTAAATTCAAAAAGATGCATTACAAACACGAGGTGTAATGTTCTTACACTAGCGGGGGTTAATAGGGGGAACAATGAAACTTAGGCAAAAAACAAAATCAAAGCTAGAAATAGCTGATATTCTAGAAAATGCAGTGGGAACCTCCCTCCTAAAGAGAAAATAAATCTTCCAGATACAGCATGAAACTTCAGAGACCGTAGAAAGAAGCAGTTTGAAATTTCCTTTCAAATTCTCCAGAGAGCAACTAGATCACAAAACTTCATATTCCATCAATAGATTAGAATATGCATCTGTTCTGTCCAGCAATCACTACCATAATAGTTTTCTAAATAGTCCATAAAAGATTCTAGAAGCAAGATCCAAGAAGAGATGCATCAAAGCAGAATCCAAAAAAAATCAGCAACATAAATTCAGAATCTGAGATAAATCCATCATGATGCTAAAGCAATCAATGATAGCCTGCAATCAAGGGGCCATCTCAGACAAAGAGAAATTAATGAGATCTTTGGAACTCCTTTTTTAATCTTTCCTTGAAGATGTCATTTTTTATGGTAAGATAAGTGTCTTTCGATATTTCCCCTTTTATAAAAGCTTAAAAAAGGATCATATCTCGAAGCTTATCCGATGATTCAGGTTCCTGATAGCAGGGGACATCCTGTTTTATAATATCTTCATTGTGTTGATGTGCCTCCACCTGTTGGGGTGTGTCAATCTCTTTGTTTGACATGTCAGCAGGTAGTTCAACACGATTAGTTTCATCATTTTCTTTTCGATAAGGAATAAGAGAACGTGTAACAATGGTTCTCTCAATCTGTGAGTAGTCCTTATGTTTTCTAGTTTTCTTGGGGTGTGGTGTAATGAAACCATCACTTCCACTAAAGGCTTTTTACCTTTCCATCCCATGGATTTTAAATAATCTCCCTCAATTTGTCTATGTTGATCCTCCACTTCAATTGAGGTATCACTAGAGACTGAATTCTCCCGATCTTTTTCTTTATCCCCCACTGGTTCCCTATGTTCATTTTTCACCTCATTGAGCAGGATTGGGTGGATGCGCTCATTCCATTCAACTTCGTAGTGTTCTTGCTGTTTATTAAATCCAAGAGTGGAGTTATCAGTGACAGCCAGAACATCATTGACAAGGTCTGAGATTTGATATTTAGGTACTTGAGAATTCAACCCCCCTGTAACCCCATCATTTACTTCTTTGATAAAACAATCAGAGGGTCCAGCTTCAGCCTTGTGTTTTTATCTACCCTTTTCTATCCACTTGGAAGTCACATTTTTAGAACGATTATTGGATTTTACACAACTAATAGATGTGTTCCCATGCCTGAAACACAAATGAAAATAATCCGGGATTCATTCATATACTAACTCCTTCAAAAACCCAAAGTCCCCACTTTTTATCCATATGGCCGAGGGTAGATGTTGTGAGACATCTATTTCAATACATACTCTAGCTACAGAGGGCTTGGAGAGAGTCTCAGTGGCATGATCATGCCTCAGTGGGGAACTGATAAGTGAGGAAATGGAAAACGAGGCATTTTGTTTAAATAAGTGCAACGGAAATTCAGGAAATCCAACCCGTATTGGAACAATCAGGGACTCAGAATGAGGATAAAAATCTGGAATCCATTTAGGAATTCTCATTTGACATCCCCCAAAGGACCATGTCCATTTTTTCGAGAGCCTGTAATAGTTCCTTACTAAGTCAAATCGAAGCACGATATTCATGGGATTGAGGAGACCTAATTGAAAACTCGTAAATCCAATGGATTCTAAAGTTGAATGACGAAATTTCAAGGACAAACTTCTATTTTGAAATTTCCCAACCAAGAAATACGAAGATCTGAAGATAGAAAACTTACCTCATCGGCTGAGAAGGGTATTGCGGGTTGTCCGCGATGTCGATAGGTCTTAGGATTAATCTGAGTATTCTGAATCTCATCAACATGAGCAATGGAGTCTTTGAGCGATTTCTCGGCAACCACTTCAGCGAAGGTACGAAGATCTGTGCTAGGGTTAGCATTGCGCGGAGGGTGCGTTCATAGTTTGTGATGGGTCCCCATCCCCTCATATCATATAATAAATATAGATTTATTATACATGTATTCAAGAACATTATTCATATATATCATACCATATATTTTTTTATTATAACTTATTAACAACCATTAATTGAAATTTTTTATTAAAATCAATGTTTTGTGTAATAATTACTTTGTTTGCCATACATGTTTCTGTTCAATAGTCTCAGTCCTTATACAATGATCATGGTTCCATCCTATGCATAATGTTAACCATGAAATAAATTTCACATATTTTTAATATATATATATATAGATTCATCCATAAAAGGTAGAGTTCATAAAATAAATTAAACCATTCATTGATATTGTTGGTTGTATGTAAGCATAAACAATATTTATATTTTAAAATAGATTAGAATCTATGAATATAGATAAGATAATATAAATACAGAGTAATAATTGTGTTTTAAATATAATATATAAATATTAAACCCATCATAATAATCATCCATTAAATATGGTGATTAAAATTAAATTTTATCGCATCGTGGAGACTGTAAGTCATACGTTCGCATGAGCTATACATTCACAACCCATTTGATATAAGTGAGGATGAATAAATTTCGGTTCATCTTCATAATAAGACTTATGTATAATTAGGATAAAGATATATTTTTTATATTGAATGCCAAATATTTAAAGGTGGTCAGAGAATAAAAAATTAATTTGATAACATGATTACCTATTCATCGATAGGTCCCTTTTAAATACCTTCTTAAGGACCCATGGTATGGTATTTCAAGAATAACATAACCTCTATTTCATGGATAGGGATGTTTATAATATTATTTGTTAGGTGGTTTTTGAGATAGATGGTTCAAATTAGTGTAATGAAAAGGAAGAGGGGTGTTGATGGATAGATGGGGGGCTGGTTCGTGATGCTAGGGGATTAGTTATCCATGGTTTCAGCTCCTTATATGGAAAGGGAAACTCATTGGGGATGGAGGTAAGGGCTCTTTATAGTGGACTGTTGTAGTGAAAATAATCTAATGGCCATCTTTTTTTACGTCGAATCGGACTCTAAATGCCTGGTTTTTCACATTAATCGTAATTTGTGACTTCCATGGTACTTGACTTATTTATCATGAATTGAAATATTATCATTGAACATGAAATTCAGGATCACCACAATTTAAGGGAAGGGAATCATGCTGTTGATATGTTCGCAATGAAAGTAATCTCAAGTGAAAAAACTCATTCTTTATCTTTGAACTGACTCTTTTCCCTGTGACTGTATGTTCATTATTTTTGGGTATTCCATTCGTTTTCATTAATTTAGTTCACCTTGAGGCCCTGATAATTGGAATAAAATTTTAATTTTGAGTGAGTAATGGATTTTCATATTCAAGGGTTATAGTATTACTTATAAGTTAAATATTATGTCATAAATTGCCAAGGGATGACATTTTAGGCCATTTATCATATCAATTTTCCTCTTTCAAGATTATTCATATTTTTAAATAATATAATATAATATAATATAATATAATATATAATTAATATAATTTTGACACTATTTAGTAAATTTGACTTTTAAGACAACATAACTAAAAAGGAATAAAAATATAAAATATTCACACTTCTCCTATATGTCACATTTATCTATAAAAGTTTAGAAACACAATAATTCATCCAAATTGTATTACTTTTAATATTTATAATAATATTTATTTTATTTTTCTATTAATTAAGTAAATACTGTTTTGGGGTTGCATATACATTTAAGATAATTCTTAATTCGCTAAAATTAAAAATCAATTACCATAATAAAAACCATTAATTCATATTTTAACTAAATATTAACAACTAGTCATAAGTTATTTTTCATCCCTGTGAAAAAAAATATTATAGTTATTAAAAGTAAGAATGTGAAATTTATTAATTTATCATTACTTTAATATTATAAATTTCAAAATGAAAGAAATATTTTGACATAATGTTGTTTTTTCTAAATTTAGATGACTATTAAAGAAATATTCTCATCGAATGAAATAAAGTAATGTGTTTGATTTAATTTTATGCCCTTCCACATTAGTTTTAAACCTAATTAAATAATTTATCCATTACCGTGTAAAAAAACATTCCTATGGTATCAATTAGCATTGACCGAAAAATAGACCTATGTAGAAATATTTGACCAACTTCTTCATAAAATGGAATCCATTTTTCATGATTAAATTCCTATAAGTGGATGAAAAAAATTAAAAATAAAATATCAAAATACAAAGAAACAGTATTTCATAAAATTGTATATTTAAGTATAAAAATTCATTTATAAAAAATTAAATCATAAAATTGATTCCAGTGAATTAATCTCGTCATTTATAATATAGAGATTTAATATAATTTTAAAGTAATTTAAAAAAATATATATTTGAAAAATCATGAAACAAAAATATATTTTTCAACAAAAATAAATATTTTTCACTATTCACTAGAAAATTAATGTTTTCATAAAAATCCCAAAACTTTTAAGATAATATAACTTTTATATGATGATTTCAATATATATATCTTTTTTTCCTAAAAGAATATTATGAGATGTTACAAAAATTTAAAATATTTCCCAATAAAACTCATATTTGATGAAAATAAATATTGAAGAATAAAACGACATCACTAAAAAATGCATACTTATTTATTAAGTATTTATCAAATTATTTTTATAGATTATGAAATATATAAATATATATATATATATCATAATGTGTTTAATCAAATTCAGACCCACATATTTTACGGATATTTTTTAATAGTTGTAATAATATTTTGTGATTAGTTTAGGCTCAATGTAACTCACTTTATACGCCATCGAAAAAAGTGTGACTTTAGAAAATCATGGTGTTACCCTTGATAAAATATCTATTTGATTATGACTATTCCACTCTACTATGAAATGATATTATGAAAATTTTATTATCTCATGGACTATTTCCAATGATTTTTTTATTCATGTCTTATGAAATAAAAAATATAATTCCATGACTTGTTATTATGATATGTAAATTGTTGAGTATGGTTTTAAAATATTCAACTCAGGTAACAAAGCCCTAATTATTTTTTGATTCTTAAAATGATCATTTATTGATATCTCCCTTTTTGAACCCAACTAAGAATCTATTATCACCATTTATTATGTTTCATATTCCCCATGATATGAATAAATAACATACGTATGATCTGTCTAAAAAAAGTGGTAGTGTTGAAGAAAATATTTTAATATGATGTATATATTTTTAACATACCAATTATTAATATATATATATTTCCTAATACACTAAAACATTATGGTTTTTTCATATAATGTAATGATATATAATGAATATTTATGAAACAAAATTTAATATTTATATAAGAAATGCTTGGTTATTCTCAGTTGGTATTAGAGAAAGGTTTACTTTTTTTGGTAAATATGTTAAGTAAACATTAGTGAGAAACCATAGGCTAAGACATATAATTCAAGAACATCCTATGTTATTGTAAAAAAAATAAAGTATGGTTTTCCTAGAAAATACATCCTTATCTTGACAATAGATGGTGAAAGTGGTTGTGGAACAAATGAAACTAGGGTTAATAACTCTGAAATGGGTGGATTACATATTAAATCATTATTCATCATTACACAATGTGGGGGTTTAGGACTTCACACATAGACAAACACATTAATGAGATATGCAAAGGTTAACTGACATTTTCTTTGTGAGAAATTATTAAGGATTTTAATAGATTGTGATTATGGTTGACCTATGCCAAACCTATGGTTTCCTTGATTTTAGATAATGTAACAAGTTTTATATATACTATAAATGATTTATTAGTATTATAAGGTTTATCACTATAATTATTTTTTATCAAATTATTATTATTTGTATTCATTGGATAGAACAATAAAAAATTATGTTAATGTTGAATATTTTGGATAATTCAATGATTTTACTCTTAAGAAATTGATTTTTTTAGTTGATTTAATAGAAAATATTAATGTTATTCTTATATAATATTCTCATGTTGTGACTCATGCTGATCTTTCAAATGAAGAATAGATGGATCAATGTTCTATTCAGTCCTTCATTAGGCAATATCCACCTTCTATTAGTGGGTATCTTTATCCAATAGTTCCTATTAAATTAATATATACCCCATAAAATATATATTTTTTCTATTTTTTGTTGTGCATGGAAACTTTATTTCAGGTTTTCATCAGTTATAAGTAAAATCAAATCAATGGTACACTCTTATCAATAGCATGAGTCAATGGGAAGAAATTGAATCAATGGATTTTTTTTCATTTGTAGTGTTATTTTTTCACTAGGTTAATTCATTAAAATTTTCATATTAAAATGGATAATTAATTCCTTGAGCTAATGTAGAAGGATAATTAATCCATTTGTATCTGTGGGGAAAATGTTACAAGAATTTTGAGGTACACATTATTATTATCATCCAAGATGAAAGAAATTTTGGTTGATTCACCAATGTCAAAAAAAGGTATCCAATGGTGTTAACTATTATTGACATCAATAGCTATGAATAAATCATTATATGTGATATCAATGTATATATGGTGGCTAAATTTATCCATCAGTCTCATGGATTTGATTCGAAAGGTAAGTTATAATTTAAAGAAAATTATAAAAGTAAATATCATATAAAAAATAATATGAGACTTCCTTTATTCCAGATGTGTTGAATGAAAAATGGAGTAATTTTTATTAAGTATAATAGTAAAAGATTTATGTTTTTAAATAAAAATCATTATAAAATTTAATTTTTATGTGATGAGAATAATTTTTATAATGATTTTAATTGAGTGAAAGCTCCATATAAAAACACCACACACACTCTAGTGTCTCAAATGAATGTATAATGGGAATTATATAAACTTATGCTTGAATCTAATTGTTAATGATGATGAAAAATATCAGTAACCTATAAAAAAGATAAATAGAAATATCATGTGATTACAATTAATAATGTGGGAAATGATAATTAAGTGGGTAAAGGTGAATTTATCACCAAATCAAGAACTAATAATGTCTTATTTTTTTATTGATCTAACCACACTTCTAAATTTGAGTAATTGGTTAGGGGTATCTCATTACCACCATAATAATAAGATTTTGAATTAATAGTGAGAAATCCTAATTGAATGATGATTTCATATCATGTTTATGATTCTTCTCTAATTGAATTTTGTAGTAGTGTGCTTATTTAAAATCTCATTATTCTTGATCTAGTTTAATTTCATGTCATTTTGGGCAAGGATTGGCATACTTTATATAGATCCCATATCAATTTTTATGGAATATAAGTCACATTTTATATTTTTGACCATCATATTATCATTTTTTCATGCAAGGATAACTACAAACTTTTGAAAGAATTTAAATCCATTATTTGTGTCTTGATTCCTATTTGAAGGGGATATTTATTTCATATAATTAGGGAGAAACTCAAAATCAAAGACATTATTATTGTATGATATATTGTTGATGCCTTTTAAGAAGACATTACATTTCCTCCGCAAAATTTTGAAGTTTAGTTTTTAATTGATCTCATTCTTAATGTTACACATATTTCAAAGAATCAAAATAAAATGGAACCAATTGGGCTTTAGGATATGATGAATGTAATCAATGAAAATGTTGTTAATGGATTCATTCGCCTAACTGTTTCAACATGTAGTGAACCTATTTTTTCTTTCTAGAATAAAAAATATGTAAATCTGTCTCAAAATTGTATATTGGGAATGTAACAATATCATGATAAAAAATAAAATTCATCCTCCTTGTGTTGATGATAAGTTTGATCAATTTTTAGGGTCTTGGTACTTCATAGGGATTTCCCTTCAATCTGGATACTATCAATTGAGTGTCAAAAGTGAATACATACCGAATATATCCTTTTATATGTTGTATGAACACTACCAATTTATAGTAATGTCATTCGTTCTTTCTAAGGCCTTAACTATATTCATGTATTTAATGAATAGAAACATCAGATTTTATATAGAATAGTTTATTTTAGTCTTTTGAGAGAATATTCTTAAATATTCCTTGTGAAAGGAAAACCATGTAGTTCACTTTAGGATTTTATTGAATACCCTAATGAACAATAAGGGTAATGACAATTTTTCCATGTGGGAATTTTGGCTACATAATTATTCATTTATGTGTTATATAGTCTCAAAAAAGTTTTCTTCGATGGATACATAAATGATAGATGTTATTGAACAGTATCTTAGACAAACCACTAGGACTATGATCCATAGTTTTTTTATTGGATGGATATTATCGATTCTTTTTGAAATATTTCTCGTGATTAACTAATATGCCCACTAAGTTAACTTGAAATGGATTCAAGTTAATTTGGACGAAATAATGTGAAGAAAACATCAAGGAACATAAGAGGAGGTTGGTCAGTGTACTTGTGCTCACACTACATTATAGTGGAGAAGGGTTTCTATTTTATAGTGATCCATCAATGATGGATCTGAGATGATTTCCTATGAAAAATTATATGTTGATAGCTTTTGTCTCATACTAATTAAACCATCATGAGTAAAATTAAATTACTCATGATTTCTAGTTAGCTCAGGTCATTTTTTTCACTAAATATATGGTGGAATTTTCATTACAAATAATGGTGAACATATATACTGATCCTAAATTTTTAAATTGTATATTCACTCCAAATGAGTTTAATATGTTTCATAGAATATGGTTAGAGTTTATTAAATATTATAACGAGTAAATACATTACGTCCTTGGGAAATCAAACAAGTTGTCTAATGCTATGAGTCAAAATGATCATCCTAGATTATCTATGATGAGGGCCAAAAAGGATACAATATTTATGTACTTTCAAATGATTTATCATGAAGTATAGATGGATGGTGACAAATATTTTTTTCTCAAATTAGTTTTAAGCCATATATACATGTAAAGATTAAAGATGCATAAAATGATGGTGAAAACATAAAAATGAATGCGTAAAGTATTCCCCAGTAAAAACATGATTCTTATTGAATGATATGTTTTAGGAACCAAATATATGTCCCATCAAAATAATACATAATGAATAATATATTAAAATAATCTCATATATTTTTATCCTTTATTCAACATGGATGTATGATGATAAATAGAAATTAGAAATATTATTTCTAGTGGGATAGTATTAAGAGAGTCATTAAATAGTATGTATATCAGTTCTTGGTATGATTTAAAAATAAGGTTAAGAGATATAAGTCTTTTTCGTTGTTAAAACCATTACAAATACCAAAATGAAAATTAGAAGAAGTCGACATGTGTTTCATAACATAACTCCCTAAAATATCTAAATCCAATAATGCAACTTGGGTTATAGTCTAATAGATTATGAATTTATCACATTTATTTTCTATTATAGAATATTTTTTTCTTGATCATGTTTCTATGATATACATTATAGAATTGGTAATTTTGCATAGAGTTCCACATTCTCTTGTATCTGATCGAGATCAGTGTTTTCACTCAATGATCCAGAAAATTCTTCAACAAGATTTGGATAGATAGTTATGTTTATGTACTTTATATCAAACCAGGATATATGGTAAATATAATAGATCCATTTCAACCCAATAGGTTAAGATAATATATTTTTATCTAGATATCAATGGTGGTTGAGATAAAAAACATCCCCATATTGAATACCCTTATAACAATAACTTTCAATAAAAATTTATATTTATCCTTTCGATGACCTATATGGAATGAAGTATAGAACATTGATATATTGGGATGATTTTTTAGAATGAATGATATTGGTGTCTGAGATAGCTGTCAAAATGGAATATATGGTTAAATTCATTCAGCTACACATCAAGGCGGCTTAGGATCAGCAGAATAGTTATGAGGACAATCATCGATGAAATTTTAATTTTTAATATTAGGGAGAAGGTATTCTTATGAAATTCCCAATTTAATAGTATATGATATCCCAATAGTTTATATGGTTGATCCATAGGTTAAGTTTACCATTATATACTCTTTTTCATGTAGGTACCGTAACTTATCACTTGGTGGTTCCACCAAACATCTCTCAAGTGCACAACGTGTTCCATGAATTTCATTTGAGGAAGAAAATACCTAATCCTTCTAATACAACAAACTCATAAGTTTTTCTATTGGATCATGGTCTTATTTATAATGAAAAACTAGTAAATATATTGTATCACATAAATAATGTGATACAGAACAATATTACTCTACTGGTTAAAGTTCTCTAGAGGAATAAAAAATTTGATGAAGCTGCCTGGGAACTTAAGTATGTGATGATATAGACATATCCGTATTTTTTATGAAATAATGATGTAATTTAAAGATATAAAATCATTTAATGGGGTCTGTAATATAACACTCTATTATGTTATATGTGTCTCCATTGAAATAAAGAAGAGGTAGTCGATAGCTTGATTATATGCAACCAGGAGTCTAGATGAACCTGTGATAAGGTATAAATTTATAAAATACATGTAGTATTGGTGGTAATGAATTATATTAAACACATTATTAAATATATATATATATATATATTATGGTAAAATATATTTATAAGAACACAATTTTATGAAAAATATTTAATGATTAAACGATATTATTTTTTGAATAATTGTATTTTTCCATATGTAATATAATTTTATATAAAAATTATATTTATTAATCTTGATAAATTATTTAAAAATATATAATAATAGTTTATTTGACTAAATTAATAATGATCCTTAAACTGGTTATCGAAATGGTTTTAATGAAGATAAAGTCTATTAAAAGTAAAAAAGACTTTTTTTAACACTTTTTCATATAATCATTGTGTTTATATAATAAAAATTTAAATAAATAATTATTTACTATTTATTAAATGAAATATATAGAAAATATATTAAATAAAATATTTTAATTTTCAGTTCATTGGTTTTTATTGGAATGTAATGAACCTAAATTCAGTTATATGCCTAAAAAATGCATTTTTCTAAAAATGGGTTTTCTTTGGGTTTTTCATGCTTATTTTAATATTAGTTTATATTAATTTTATAAATTTAATTTTATAAAATTTATTAAATGTTTGGAAACATAATTTCAAGAATTCTCAATGAGTACACTTTAATTTTTGGCAATAATGGATTCTAAGATCGTAAAAATTGGTTATGAGGATTAATGTCAAAATGGGTTTACTGGGTGTTAAACAAAAAGATAATGGTTAGAATGCCACATAAACTTGTAAAATTATTATTAGTTTAATATAATTATAATATATATTATCTTAAATTCAAATCCGTTTCTATTTTGTATCACTTTCATATAAATGAATGTTTATATTCTTTTAATATTTTAAATAATTTTTTGTGGGTCCTCTTCCTAACAAATAATACTAATCATCAACTATTACATTATTAATGAATTTTGAGACCCATATATCTCCCAATACGTACCATAAAACCTTTCTATATTCATTTCCTCTTCAATTTCTTACCTTGGATTCTTCTAATTCAATTATTTCAAGGCATAAGGTGTAATACAAATCAGGTCTCTCATTGAGGTGGTATAAATTCTAACTAATCTTTTTTAATTTTATTTATTATTCCACATTGTATAAACCTATTGTATCCATAAAAAAATACCATGAATATACTAATAGTTTTTGATAATGATGAAACAACCATTTTCCCCTCATTTCCATCAAATACAAAATGAAAGTCTCACTTGTACATAAGTGTGGACTACTGTCTCAACATAGTGATATGATAAATTTTCCATTTCCACATCACATTGTTCGATATAATAATGGATTTATTTAATTTTTATGATTTTTATGATATAATAATGATAATTAAATGGTAAAATATTATTTATCATTATATCCCTCATTTCGTTTAAAAATGAAAACAATGTTCATGCGTAGGTGAAGACTATTATCCCCATGAACGATGTAATTAATTTGTCTATACTCAATGCTGATGATGGTGCTCTTCCAAGACTATGATGGTTTCTGATGTCTTCTACACCGGTGAACTGGTATGATGATGGGTTTATTTTTTGTCAGGGTTCTCGTGATGATGTGGGATGTGGCCCGAGGTGTGATGATGGTGTGTTTTGAATTTTGAATTTTGAAGGTTGAACGTTGAATTTTGAATAGGGTTTTGGGGTGTATAAGTGGTGGGGAAAGGTAATGTAAGGTTCCCACTTTTCCAAAAAGTGGTTTCTCAAAATAATAAAAAAACATGCAATTATGGCATTTGTTTATATATAACTATAATGAAGGGTTTTAAACAAGTTAATAATAAATATATATGGAATTTATATCATTATTAACATTATGAAGATTATGGAACTGTGATCAGGATAGAATGTCTATAACCTCTGAATCGAGACATACATGAAAAAATAGTTATCACATTAAAAAATTATTTTAATAAAGAACTGTTAATGAATTTGTAATAATATTTTATAAGTAAAAAATGAATGGTGTTATAATTATTAATATGGATCATAGATATATTTATAATAAATTTATATTTTTACGTAAGGTTATAGATCTTTTGATTCAAGTCAAACTTAAGGTAAGTGTTTTATGTAACAATCTCACTTCTTTCTGGGATTGGTTATTCTTAAATCTTTTTATAATGAAATTATGTGATCTATCTCAAAAAATCATATTTATCTTCTTATAGTTTTTATATTTCAATAAATCCAATTTTGTTTATTTCATTTTCCTCTATCAAAGTATTCCAATTTATGAAAGAATTTTTTTTAGAAAAATAAACTTTATTTTTTATTTGGTATGGAATATTTTATTAACTGATCATATTTTATTTATAATGTTTTAAAAAAATCTATTATATAATGATTTCATAAATTTATTTTTTACCGTTGTTCAATTTTCCATAAAAATGTTTAAATGTATTCTTCTGGACATTTTCAAAATGGGGTATTTTTTTAACAGAGTTAAATGAATTATTGTTTTAACATACACCATACGAATATTTTTCCAACCCGATTGACTATAATTATGTTTGAAGATCCATTTAAAATTTTCCATATTTATATTCATATAAATTTTTTCCTTTATTAATTTTAAATTTTTTATATTTTAACTGTGTTATTTCAAAATAAAAAGGGTATTTATCTTATGAAATCATTAAAAGAGTTTTTAAATGCATTTATCATATATGATAACATCCTTTATTACTTATAATTAAATAGGTATATGATCATATAATACCATATTTTTATTTATATATATGATTTATTATTGGGGTGATGAAATATTGATGGAAGCTATTTTCATTTTCTCGGGTTAAGGTTTTATGTTGTATCAAATAATTTCTTGATATTATGGAGTACATTTAAATGGATTGTTATTGTATGATAGGTATGTATCATATGTTTCTATACTGAATCGAGTAAATATTAATGTTTTATGAGCTAAAAGGGTATATGGGAGTATATATGGCACTACAAATAGGTTACACTAGAGGTTATACCAATCCCAAAGTAATTATATGGGTGGTTAGCCCAAGACTATCTTTTGATGAATGTCTTGGTGTGTAGACTTGAAATTTTATTCCTGTAATGATTATTATTCAATTCTTAATGAAAATATTTTATAAATTTATCTTATTGAAATGTTATACTCTCATGGATTATGATATTAGATTAAATTTTGATTCATGTCTTATGAACTTCCAAGCCTTATTCTATGACTCATGAATCTGTTCTAGGAATTATTGGTTTGGGTTTTAAAAAATTAATATCATGATACTATACCCCCTATGATCATATTATGCATTAAAATTACCATTGAATGATATACCCATTATTTACCCTTCATGAGCTTCTGATCTCACCCTTTATTATGTTTCATTTTCCCATAGATATGATAAATTTTTTTAAGTATGATATCGGACATGATCGTCCTTAAAACATGCTGATTTTTAGAAAATTATAAACTCCTACAAACTATAGTAATGTGGAATGAAGTGTTGAACCCAAAAAATCAAGATACAAGCTCAGGGAAATTAAACTCTTTTGGTTGAATGAAATTAACTTCTTTAATTTAAAGTAAATTTACTTCATAGCTTATAAAATTTATTAGTTTACCTCCATCTATAAGAGATAAAACACACTGCATAATCAATATTGAGATTTAACACATCAAGAAAGATTAACAAGAAATGATTAATGGAGAAATTTTATTTAAAAACCACCTCGCCGATAGTTATTGATGTTTTTAAAACATTGCTTTCATGCACTCCAGATAAATCTCACCAACTAATCTTCATGAAATTTATAGGAATACAATATATGTGAAGACAAATTTAGTATTAAGAATTAGAATAAATCTTTTATGGAAAATATCATTCTTTTATAGAAAAATGAAGAGAAGAAGTATAAATTTAGACTAGAGAAATTTTCACCCATGAGAACCTAAAATTCATCTAACAATAATATTATTAACACAGAAATTGATACTATTCAATTATATATTAAATATAATTGGAAATTAAATGGGATGAAATCTCTCTTTAAATCTCTTATTGCTACTCTCTTTTTTTCCTCCACAATCTCTGTTTTGCTCCATATCTCATGCTCATGATTCTATATCAAATGAATGAATTGCAACCAGAATTCTAATATTTTCCTCAAATTTTAATCAACTTCTATCTTTAATTGGTCACTAACTAGACACACCAAAACAATCTCTCATACACCAAACACCTTTCTGTATCTACTGCAATCCCTATGAAGTTTTCAAAACCCCATAGCTGAAAATAATTCTGTTGATGGTTATGAATTTGGACAAATTCTTTAACTAGGATCCAACATGAAAATTAAACAAAGTAACATTAATAATAAAATATATATAACAAAACTTTTATGAAAATAAAAATAATTTTATTATTATTATTTAATATTTAATAATTTTCATTATAAAAATAAAACATTCAAATTCAAAATAGAAATTTTATATTTTATTTTATATCGTTATTATATTAAATAAATAATTTTAATTTTATTTATTTATTTATTTAATTCAATTATTATATTATCAAATTAATTAATTAAAATATTTAATTAATTAATATTATTAATTGCATTAATAAATTATTAATTTATTATTTTTAGACTTTTTATTATTTATTATATTATCATGTTAAAACTATTAATTTTATTTATTTCATTAGAAATTCATAATAATGTAATTATAATTTTTTTATTTATTATGTTTATTAATTATTACTAATACAAAACATTAAAATTTATTATTTTATATTTATCAATTCAATTATATTGCTTTAATTATTTTATTATTTTATTTATATCTATTTATTTGTTAATATTTATTTTATTGTTATATTTTTTATTATTGGAATTTAATAATTTTTTGTTATATATATTTTATTTTTTTATTTTTTATTTTGTTTTTTTACTTCCCCACGTTATCCATAACCAAGGTCTTGGGGGCCACAGCCTAAAGGATGCTCGAACCGGTGGACATAGAGGTGGTGGTGAATTACTCAACTCACTATATTGAATTGTGAGGGTTGCCATAGTTAGGTGGAGGCAATTCTTCTCAGGGGAGACTACCCCTTCTAGTGATGACAATAGATAGGAATTCAACGGCCTTCAAATCAATCAGTGACAGATTCATCATGGTCAGATCTCTACCAAAATTACCTTAGAGGCTTTAGATATGGGTCAGTTCAGTGACTTGAGCAACTGTATGGTGGATTCAATGAGTTCTTTATATCTGGATTGGAATCAAAGTTTTAATCTTCTTCGTCTGGTTCAATATGTGGTTGTGTGTCAAACTACGGGATTCAACTCTGGTGGAGAATGATGATATTATGATTGAATATGAGATGCAACGGTGGTGAGAAGTTCCTAACATCCTATTGGATCTTGATGGTGGCTCTCAGAACTGACGATGTCTCATTTCTATGCCAACAGCTCTCCAAATGACCGCTTTCTAGGGTGGCATCTCAGGGTTTCGAAAACAATGGTGAATTGAGAACAAAAGAAGGTGGATTTGGGTGGTGACACCCATGGTGGAGCAATGGTCTGAAGGTAGGGAGGTTTTTTGGTGGAGTCAAAATGGGAGTGGTGGTGTGTAGTGGAATAGTGCTTGGTGGTGACGTCTCATGTTTTTGAACCATGACAATTTAAAAGAAATTTGAACATTTCATTTGGTGGGTGGGATAAAACCGTAAACTGATGTTCAAAATATACATCTGATTATTGTAACACATAGAAGAGTAGTTATTTTTTATTGTTTATGGATATAGAGGTTTCATTGGTGTTTTAAAGAAATTTTGGAGCATTAGGGTCGGAAATAATCACATTTGAGATAAGCAGATTGGGGTGCACAGATTGTTGAAATACTGATTCCCATTTGGAGAAATAGTGTATCATGGTATAAGGGTGAAGAGGGTTTCACTTAGTTTTTTAACAATTCACCAAATTCCCCACAGACATGGAGATGGTTCTATAGAAAATTTCATAGGGGAATGTCAGGTCTCCATTTTTCGTTTAACTCTGTGCTAGCCATGTGTGGGGGGTGTCCCTTTAGAAGTGCTGATAAACGGTTAGGGCATGGTTTGTCCAAACATGAGACCAAACCCTATATATCATTATTTGGGTGAATTTATAGTTTTTTCAGCCTCTTAAATTCATTACACCCTTCTTTTTTCTCCTCACACATTTACAATATCTTTCCCAAACATTGATCTATCCCTTATAGTCTCTTATTCATTGATTCTACACCATCATATTTTATCCATTTCAGGCACCTTCAATAACATTTAATCACTATTAGTATGACAATGAAACCTATTCCTTCTTTACAAAATTTATACTTTCTTATTATATTATACTTCAATTAGATTTCATATTTTCCATTTTTTTTGGTTGAATTCTTCAATTTCTCTCAAACCGACTAGTATCAAATCCTAATATTGGATGGGTGAAGTTTTCTTGGTATAGGGTAGGTGGTATCATTCATTAACTACAACGTACTATTTGATTATAAAAAAATTAATTATGTCTCATGAAATATACTTCCAAATTTTAACTTATAGAATTCAAATAACTTATGTTAGTTATATAAATCACGGCCTTAAGCATTTGTTATACCCATTTACATGGTTGGAGGATGGTTGCCTCAACTTGGCCCACTCCCTTTGATTGTCTCGTATTAATTTCACATGTTAAATTTTTTTATTATATTTACCCAAATTAAATTTGATTAATTTTTAAAACCTATATGTTTTATTAAATATTTTTTTTAATAAATATAATTTCATCGTTGGTTAGCATTTCAAAAAACACCATTTTTAAAAAAACTTGGAAAAACTATAAATATTATTTTTTAAACATGATCATTATTACGAAGATGTTAAACATGTAAAAATATATATAAATAATCACATTTAAAAAATTAATTATAATGATGTTATGTAATGAAAACTTATTTGTTAAAAAATTAATTAATTAACAGAAAAGTCATTATATGTTTGAAAGAATTTTTATCAATAAATGTTTTTCATTTATTTTTTTGGAAAATAATAAATATAATTTTTAAATTTTTAAAATGTATAATTGATAAAATAAAAATATTTTTTTGAATCATCATGTAAAAATTATATTATGGTAATGTTTTGGGTTTTTTATAAAAAGGATAATTATTAGATGAATAGTAAAAAAATATTGGTTTTTATTAAAAACCAACTTTTTATTTAAAGAATGTATCACTATAATTGTTATTTAAAAATGTATTTAGAAGTATAATTAGATAAAATATATATTCATTAATGCAATTTATTTCATTTTATAAAATTTCTTATTGAATTTTGATACACTTTTTTAGACATTTAATCATTTTTTCTTTGGAAATGAAGCATTCTTATCACGTCGGGGTGTTTAACATTAAAATAAAGAATGTCACATATTTGAATGGATTTTAAAAAATGGATTACATATTTGGAATCAAAATAATTTATATTATATGATAATTTGAACTCCGTAATTTATCAATTGGAATATGAAAACCAGAGTTAATGTTAAAACAGGTTTATTGGGGGTTAAACTAAAAAGATAAGGGATCAATTACATAGAAACTTTTCCAAATCCAATTGTATGGATGTATGTAGAACATAAAACATATAAGGTTCAAGAATTTTCCATTTTGGATCCTTTTTCATGTGAAAATTGGGGTACACATTATTCATTTAGATAATACCAAGTGTCTCCTCTCCCCAACTTATAAAAGGTCAACACATTCTCTCTCCTCTTAACACTTCTGAATCCCATTGGATGAGCCAATACCAACCCCAATATCTTCCTAAATTTCCATCCAAAATACATGATTCATTTTTGGAATAAAAAATAAAATATAATAAAGATTTAGGTTAAACTTATAGTGTTTGTCCAAAGAAGAGGTATCGTGCTTAACCGAGAATCTTTATATTATATCTTCATCCACATCCTTAAAATCATATCCAATAATATAGATATCAAAATACCAGCATATACCATATATTAATATATTATTATTTTAATTTAATAACCTATATTCATCTCTACATCTATTAAATCAAAAATCAAACTGTTAATCATGTATACCGCAGACTCCCATATTCAAAACCGGTGTTATTCGTTTTCCATCACAACCACAAATGGATATATATAATGGTAAAATAAATGATTTTATATGATATATGTGAAATTATTATACTTATTTATTTTTTAAATCATATATTCTTTCTTACTTTCTATTCTGATAGAATACGATATTGCGACTCATGTGTACGGTGGACTACCACCTCACGAAGCGATGTAATTCGTTCACACATTACATGGGAGGTAGTCCGGAAATTTTTAATAAAAATATGTAATATATATACCATAAAATTTATTATATAATGGTAATATATTATTTTCCTTTCTTTCAAACAATACTTTTATGAAATGGAAGCAACATTCATGCATATGTACTATCAACCTTCTCATAGAACAATGTACATCATTTTCTTTCTCTAGATTTTATGGATTACTATAAACACCTATATAATGAAAATATATGATATTTATTTCATTTTTCCCATTTTTCATATTATTTAACTAATATTAATGTAATATTAAAAAAATAACAAATCGAAACCTTTAAGAAAAACAAATAAATTATTTCCTAAAACAAGATTTTAACATGGAATTGTAAATAAAAGGGTAATAAAAAGTAATAAGTAAATCATATATGGTATGACATATATAATTTTTGTTCTGTATTATATGTTTGATAAATTTATATTTATAATATAAGAGGTTATAATGTGTATGATGGAATTCAAAACTTAAAGTATGAGATTTCCATCTCAATTTTATTTGCGGTGATACATATCCCTTATTCACCATCTGTTACATATATATGCTGTATATACTACCCATGAATGTATTTTATAGTGAATCTACTGAAATTTATGGGAATTTAAATATCCATTTTATAATCTCTCTTAAAGGGGGTATTTTATTTAATGTACCAATTTGGTAAGTGTTTTATGATACAATATCATTGTTCTTGGGGGTAGTTTATGATTATGTTTCCAATGATGACAAGTAATTATACAAATCTCACGAAACTCTTGTAATTTATTATAATCTCATTATATCTTGAGAAAATTATTTTTCCATTAACTTTCCAATATTTATGTACTCAAAATTTTAAATTAATATTTTAATAAAAATCATCTTTATTTCCCCCTTCAATCAAAAACAATTTTTCATCGAAACCCATGTTTTCTAGAACTGTTATCAAACTAATTTTTTTACATTTCCCAAATGATTTTTAAATGAAACTATTCCCATGTTGTAACTCAACCAAAAAAACTTGAATGGAATTTTCATATTGTTTTCCAAAAATGGATGGTTTTTCATTTACTAAAAATGTGGGAGGAATCAATTTTTAAAGTGCACAACATGTATAGACTTTCCCACCATCATTACCAAATAATGTTTTAAAGAATATATTATAAGTTTTTATTTTATTTTTCAATGAAAATTATTTCAAAATATTTTTTTAATTTTTATTTTTAAATTTAATTTTTTTAATACATGTTATTTTCCACAAGAAATGTTCTAAGTGATCTTTAAAAATAATTTTACTTCTGACATGACATTCTCTGAAGTTAATTATTCTTTACATGGGAGATTATCCCATAATAAACTTCTTATTTTTTTCATTATGTTATATGTTTATTATCAAAATGTTTTTATGAAACCTATTTCTATTATATGGGTTATACCATAATAAAATTATTTTGAAATCTAATTATTATTTCACGATTTATGCTTTGATGAAATGATTAAGGTATTATTAAACCTATTATTTTTATAGAGGTTCTTAATATGATGAAATGTTTAGTAATCCCATTTCCTTTCATGCATTATGATATGATGAAGTTTTATTATATTGCGGAACACAGATATTTGATTTTCATTACGTGATAGATGGGACCTATATCATTCTTGAATGCATTGGTTAAAGATTGATATCTCATTAGATAAACAGGACAATAATGGGGAGTGAAGCTAGTCTAGTATTGAACTCTATCCAATATAATAGTAACAAGAGTAAACATTTACTATTATTATAGTTTGGGAAATATTCCCATTTCACTATTATAGTCACGTAAAATATCCTTGAACCACTATGGAAATTATTTTCAATGCTTATCTTTTTGACAAAAATCTATGCCTTATTGCAATATCATGTTCTCATGGCACATGCTATTTTATTGAATTATGTTCCATATCTTGGGAACTACCAATAATTTTTCCATTAATCATGTATATGATCTACGATATTTAGGGTATGGTTTTAAAATGTTGTTCTCCTATTCTAAAACCCTTTTGTTCATTATATGTAGATATCTCCCTTGTTTACCCTTATCGAGAATCTGAGACCACCCTTTCATCTATTTTCTTTTCCCTAGGTTATGATGAAATTTATTATTTATGAGATGTATAAGAAGGGTTCTAGTTTTTAGGAATATAGTATGAGATGAAATATCTCATTTATTTACTGGTTTTTTATATGATCAATTCTCCAATGTCACAAGACCAAATTGGTTATTTCATGGATTGTTATTTTATGTAATGAATATTCATCAATTAATATGTCATATTTATGTATGAGAATTCTGGGTATTTAAATTTCATATTAGTCCAATGTGTATTTATCATTTGTAAAGTATAATAAAAAAAAATTGAGTTCCATAAAGAAATGATTAAAGATAAGTCTATTAATGAGACAAATTATAGGAAAATGTCATGGAATTTTGGTAAAGGATAGAGTGAGTACAATCCAAGAAATTACATCTCTTTCTAGGTACAACAAGTGTATGTGGTCCTATCACCTATATGACTAGGGGTAATAACTTTGAAAATGGAATATTGAGATTGAATCGTTCGTCACCTGGGGCCTGAAAACATGCCTTCTACACTTATGGATTTACACTCATAAGTTATATGCTTTAAAGGTTCAAAAAATACTTATAATCCATCATCAAGGATTAAAATAGATGATGACTATGAATAACATATTATAATCCTAATTTTTCATAGATTAAAAATATTTTTTCAAGATTTGGACTTCCTGTAAGTGATTTTTTTTCATGATTATGTGGATCCTCATATTGATTATTGTTTCCTACACTATGATTTTTGGTTTTATTCAATGTATAGAAACCAAATGAACCATGTAAATGAAAAATAATAAGGAAAATTCAATGTTTTTTTTCTTGATAAGCCATGGATTATGAGATATGGAATGAAAAATCTCATTAATATGATCACACAACATTCTCGGACAATGAATCTTGTTGAACATCCAAAGGTGAAATGGAGGGAATAATGTACTGTTGAGTTCTTCACGAGGAAACAACCGCCTTAATTCAACATATCCTTTAATATTCTTGTTTTTATTGAAGGTATCTGTACAACTAAAATGATATTCACCATTCTCCAATGTTCCAAAAATGAAAAATTCATTTTGGTTGTCTATAGTTTGGAAGGTGGAGTGGATCAAATGTGGACTCTTATGAAAATACAAGGTAACATGATGTAATTGACTCCATGAAGTGGGATTAGTTTAATATTATATTTTTCAATAAGTACATCCAGTGTATTCTTCATAAAAAATTGTGATGTAAGTCATAGAGAAAAATAGTAAAGATAATTAATCTATGGTACCTATAAGGTATATTTTACATGACTTATGACATCTGATAATTGAATTATCAGCCAAACTAAAAGTAATCATGGCTGATTATTTAGTTGATTAATACCATGTCTCAAAATCTTTTTTCTCATATACAACTTCATTAGCTATGAAGAAATACTTTTATGTACTCTCAAATTAGAAATGAAGACCAGATGTTCCTTTTAGTATAAAATGTTTGACAATAAAAGGATGATGGAGTTTAAAGGAAACTCAAAACACCCTAGAGTGTAGAATATGATCATTTACTTATTCCTAAATTGTGCATGGACACAATAAGGAAATTTTATTAAGTGTACATATTAATGTTTCATGTCTTGAAGGTATGGTCATCAAGAAATTACAGACTTAAGTGATCGGAGAAAAATAACTGATGATGAAAATTGAGAGAAATCTCCACATAATGCACCACCCACACACAGATATCTCAAATTCAATGGTTATTGGAATTATTCTAACTAGTTCCCAAATAAAAATTTTAATGATTATGATCAACATTAAAATCATATTAATCAAATAGAAAGAGGGAAATATAATTTTAAGTCCATATTTTGATGAGGTATTATATAATGTCGTGGTGAAAGGTATATGTACCATTTACTCTAGAACAACCAATATTATTTTGGAATATGAATCTACAAATTAATTCATATTGAATAATTTTCTAATGTTATTAATATTCCAAGAAAATTATTAGATGTACGAGATTGAAAGAAAACCCCAAACGGTATTATAATCGCTAGCCAATTATATGATTCCTGTCAAGTTTAAGTTTGTGAGCATGTCATTCCCTCAAATCATTCCATTCTAACTATGGTTGAATTTGATGTTATATTTGGAATGTATTTTATTACACTACAGAATACCAAATTAATTTCAATTGAAGGGAAGTCACATCTGATATTCCAAACCAACCAATAATCATCTATCTGTGCAATAAAAAATATAAAAATTCGATGGAAATCATATCCATTGTATGGGTTTTGATTCCTATTAAAGAGGGGGTTGTATCGTGGTTGGATGGAGAGACACTAAACATCTATTATATTAATTTTGTGTGACATTTTTATGATAGTGATCATGATTAGATCTTGATAATAACTGAAAAGTCACATCGATCTATCTTTATTTATCAAAAATAATCATTGACCCAATGTGATACATTAATCCCAATAGATCATTTTCAATGTTATCAATGAGTGAATTTTCATTTCCTACAAATCAATCAGGGCTATTTTGTCTTACTAATTCCCATGTTATCTTCATTTATTTAATGAATAGAGGCTTTAGATATTACCTTGACCAATTTCGAGAAGTCATTATGTAAGATGTTCTTATCTATTTGAAGGGAAATGATGAGAATGAAGATCACTTGAGAATTGTACTAAATTCCCTAATAATGGTGAAAATATTAAAAAAAATTGACCATAAGTTAATTTTTTATATAAAAGGTTTCATTCAAAGGCTATATAATATCATAATATGGTATATTAAAAAATTCTACAAAGACAAATACTATTGAATTTCTGCCCAGACAAACCATGATGACTAAGAGATGTAGTTTTGATAGTGTAGATAGATATTACAAAAAACAATTGGTGAATTTACCATGAAAATATAATAGACTCACCCTGTTTAAGTGGAAGGATGGAAAGTCACTCTAGACAGATGAATGAGAGAAAAACTAAAAGGAACTAGAGAGAGGATTAGTCAGACCCATTGTGCTTAAATTACCCTATAGTAGAGAATGTTTTATAATCTATATTAATGCATCCATGATTTGATGGAGATTCATTCATATAAATAATAACATGATTATAGATTCATCCTCAAGAAAATTTAAGGTTCATGATAAAACATACATAAATTCTTATTTGGAGTTAGTTGTGGTTTTTGTTATTAAAGATACAGAGGAGTTATCTTTATGGATAAAACTATGATGTATATAATGATCACAATATTTTAATGTATATATTCATATATAATGAGTTGAATATAATCCATATAATATTCTTAGAGATGAATAATGAATATAAGTACTCAATACATTATAACAACATGAAATTGAAAATTTTGATTACTGATCGAATATGAAAGAATCATCCTAGTATATGCATGATGAGGATAAAAAAAGTTACAATATTTTTGAATTTTCAAATAATGGATTTTAAAATACTGAAGGAAGGGCAGAGATCATATATTTCATAATTTAATGTCAAACCAGCTATCTATGTTAAGATTAAATTGGCATAGAAGGAAGATGTTGAGATACCAAGTCAGGGTGGAAATGTTCTTCAGTTTAACTATGGTAATGATGGAATTATAAGGTATAAGAACGGTGTGTGTGTTCTATCCAAACCATATTTGATGAATGATTTTTTTGAATAATCTCATAGTTATTCATTCTCCATTCATCCTAGAAGTGTGAAGATATATGCATATTTAATAGATTCATTTTGGTGGGATGGAATGAAGAGAGATATAAAAGATTTTTTAGCTAAGTGCATGGTAGTAAAGGCTAAAGACAAAATTTTATGGTGGAGTTTACATCCATTACACATACTGGGATAGAAATGAGAAAACATTACTATAGATGTTATTTTTGGACGCCCCAAAATTTTTAAAGGTAATAATATTATATGGTTTATAGTTAATCACCATTAAAATTCATTACACTTCATCATTATAAAACACAATTATCTTTAGATCATATATCCAGGATATACATTAAGAAAGTGATAAATTTTTATTGAGTACCACATTCAATTTTATCTAATCACCAATTGAGGTTTACAACGATGTTATGTTGAAGTCTTTAGTAAGCTCTTGATACATAGTTAGGTTTCAATACTTCATATCATCCTTAGATAGGTATTCATTATGATAGAACAATTCAAACCCTTTAGGTTATTTTGATATCTTGTTCTCAATATTTTAAATGTGTATATGATCAACACATTCCTCATGTTTTGTTTTTATACAACAGATTCTTTGAATTGATTATTCATGTGGCTCATTATGTAGTAATTTATATAAATATTTATAGAACTGCAATGTACTAGAATGATGTTTTAGAATGATATTTATTATATCCTAAGATAGATGATGAAATGGAATATAATGTTAGAGCCCTTCAATAATATATAAGGACAGTATAAATTCAGAAGATAATTTATTCTATCAATCGCTGATGTGATAAAAAATTTGAATTTAGTGAAAAGGTATTTCAAATTATTTATCCATGGAAGAAGTTGATGGGATTTTGAAATAATGTAAAAGTATGTCCTTGGTATATTAGTCCCTTTAAAAATATAGATCATATTTCAATGATATCCTCTAGGTTGTGTTTACACTAAACCCCTCTAAAGTTCACGATGTGTTCCATGTATCTCTCATGAGGAAGTATATCTATGACGCTTCACATATAATGATTTCATAGGTAATGAAACTATTTCAAGATATTTCTTATGATAAATAAATGGAGGAAATTATAAATTTAATATTGAATGTTATATGAAATAATAACACCCACATGGCCAAAATTGTGTCAAAACCACCCGTTTGAGGAGCTTTGTGGGAACTTGAGGATATGATGATGTATAAGTGTACTTGTCTATTTGTATTAGAGTGATAGAATTTCGATGTAAAAATTCATTTTATGGTGTGCATAATTTAACACCCTAATATTTTATGAAATATTTTATTAATAAATTTATATTCTTTGATAGCTTATGTTACACACAACACCATGTTTTAATGAAGTGTAAAAAACTATTAATATTATTATTTAAACATAACCATTATTACCTATCCATTATAATTTATGGAATGAATTGTAATAAACTCATTTTAAATATTAAGTATAATTTCTTGACATAAATAAAACATATTGATTAAAAAATACATATTTTTCAGTAATGTATTTATATGTTTTGAAAATACTATTTTCTAAAAAAGACTATTTATTTTGTTGAAGAATTATAAAATTAATTTATTAAAATTTTATAGATTTCATTTGATAAATTAATAATCATTTTTGAAATCATAATTTATAATTTAACTTGCTTTAATGTTTGGGATTTGTTCTGAAAAGACAAGTTTTTAAATTAATAGTGAAACATATAGGTTTTTAGAGAATACAACATTTTTGTTTAAAGAATTTGTAAGGCCACATTTTAAAAAAATGGGTTTAAAATTAAAAATAACGAAATTATATATTCATTAATACAATATATGTCATTCGAATTAATTTCATATTTGATTTTGATATATATAATTTCTAAACTTTTGAACATTTCTCATTACATAACAGCTTTCTCATCACGTATGTGGGTTAAAAGTTAATGTATTTTTTTCCAAACATGATAATTGAATTTATAAAAAAGGATTCAATATTTTGGATCATAATAATTTATATAATATAATAATTTTAACATAAATTTTGATCAAAATTATTAGTAAAAACATTAAAAATTAATTATTTCGGTTTTGGTCAAAATAGTTTCACCCGAGGTCAAACTAAAAATAAAATGGTTAAAATATCATAGAAACTTTTCCATCTCCCATATGATGGAATATTTCAACCAGATCTCATGTAATTTTTATAACTATCCTTTATTGATCCTTTTTTCATTTGAAAATATTGGTACACATTATTATTTTTAAAAACTGGAAGTGTGTCCTATCCCTAACCTATAATAGAACACACATTCTCCACTTTTCATCACACATCTACAACCATTTAGTTCATCCAATCCATAACTAAATATATTCTTTAAATATATCCTCATATACTAGATGTAGTTGTGAGATCGTAAATACAATCTATAAAGGTTTTAGGTTCTTTCTAAGGAGACATATAAAGAAGAGGTATCATGTTTAACCGAGTGTCTATTATATTTCTTCTTACCATCATCATCAAATTATATATTTATTCAAAGTAGAGAATACAATACACAAGCAAGAGAACAAAGCACCACCGAGATCAGGGGGGTCTAAAATAATGGAGACCAAGGGCATCCCCATGAATTAAATTCATACCCTCAGGCTTCAAGGAGTTGGCTGTGGGGAGGCAGGTGACATCGGAACCAGGAGAAGCTAGGGAAGCAATAAAAACCACCATTTTATTTGGATCTCTCCAGGTGTGAGTAACCTTAATGATGCTACTCATTATCTCTTTACATATCCTGTTTTTATAAGCATCCGACCATGGGATGGAACCTCTACCCAGCAGGGAGTCATGGATGATCCTCGAGTCCATTTCCACTTGAGAGATTTGTATATTTTTCTGGACACACAAATTAAGGCCCGTGAGAACTTCCTTGGCCTCTTCCTCAAGAGCATTACCATTATCAAACTGAGACATGAATGCAAGGAGCACATTCCTTCCTCAGTTACGAACCAAGCCTCCACCACGCATGACACCTGAGATACAGGAGCCGCCTATGTTAAGCTTCAAACCGTCTGCTGGAGAACTCTACCTTATCCACTTCCCCTACATTCTGTCCGAGATAGAAGGATCCAGATCAGGGCATGCCTGTAACATGTGTAGTGAGGGAGCATCCTGCAAGTTCGTAAGGAGGGTTACCATGTCACTATGTAGGCATTTGTTTCTCACAACGATGGATCTTCCTGTTGAAATTAGCACCTCAAATCTCACCTTGTTGCGGACCTTCCAGAGACACCAGTATTTAGCACTATGGACCATGGACCACTCCATCCTCTCTGGAACTTTCTCCAGTGTTCTTTAAAACCACCTCTCAAAGAAAGAATCCCCATGTATCTCATTATAGGAGAAAACTGTGAAGACGCCAAAGCACTGCCACATAGCCTGAGACCATTCCCCTTTAAAGAAAATATGGTTTGAACACTCCTCACATTTATTGTTGCAGCATTGGCACCAGGAGGCTAAACTGATACCCATCTTCTTAATGCTCTCATCAGATGGAATCTTCGGGTTCCCTATTCTCCATATGATAAAGTTGTATTTCGATGGGATTTTGTTGCCCCATGCTAAATCATTCTAGGTAACCTGTTGTTCCTGAAGGTTAGAGATCATATAGAAGTCCTTTGTGTTGAACTTCCATGAGTGCGACGGGGAAAAAACACACTTGTCTGATTCTGAATTGATCAGGATAGAGTCAAAGATTTCTTTCTGATTCTTGTCCAGCACTGCCTCGATGAAAGATGGGTACATGATCGCCTCCTTGAATGTAATCATAGGGGCCGGACACCCCGGGAAGCCCAGCATAGAACCCACCCAGTTGTATTTCCAGAAGAGGATGCTAACATATCCCACGATCCAACGGGAGTGATGTTGAATTCTTGAAACCATGGGATAAATATGATGACAAAAGGAGGATCCCTAGACAATACCAGTATCGGTATTACTGGTATAATTGTGGTACATGGTCCTCCCCCAGAGAGTCTGCTTCTCCAGGATCTCCCAAGCCAGCTAGCCATGCATACATTGCACAGTGGCCGCGACAATCCTAACATTAATGCCCCTTTCGTGGATAGGCTACTCCATCCTGTCCCAGTAGACCCAGTGTCTCCTCCCCTCCAAAAGCACATCCCAAAGGAAACCATCCAGTACCCAGTCTATAGCTTTGATAATCCCTTTTGGCACTGAAGTAGAAGCCATAGAATGCACTAGGATGGCCGCCAGAACACTATTGACCAACGCAATACGCCCCCAAAGGATAAAAAGTGGTTTTCCAGTTTAGAACTCACCCTATGATCCTGCTCACCACCTGATCAAAGTCCTGAACACGCAGTCTTCTTGATGATATTGGAGAAGCCAGCTACTCCATCGAGAAGGAGGCCATCTGCATGCCCATTCTACTACATAAGGCAGAGACCCTTATTGCTGAAAAGTTGCTGGAAATATACAGGTTTCTTTTAGAATAGTTTATCATCTGACCTCTCTAGTAACAATAGTCCCTCAAGATCAAGTTTAAAGCCTTCACCGACCTCTTACCTACATTCGAGAATATAATCATTTCATCTGCAAACATTAGGTGGGAGATATAAGGGAGGTTCCTTCTCCTACGAAAGGGAAGTATACTAACATTAAAGATTCCTCTGTTCAGAAGCTAGCTTAGTGTGTCCTGCAAAATAATGAATATGCATGGGAAAATTAGATAACCTTGTCTTAAACCTTGGGAGACTTATTGAATCTCTGAATTTTCCCCATGAATGAGACCTCCATCCACGAAGAGCTAAATCATCTAAAAATGATGTCTAAGGCCTTGAGAGAGATCACCATGCCAGCCAGGACCAGGTTGATAAAGCCCCATTCCAATCTATCGTACTCCTTGTTCATGTCCATCTTAATGACCATGTTGGAGCTGTGAGTCTTGTCATTCAGTTCCCTTACCATTTCTTGCGGTAGTGAAATATCCCCCTGAATTGAACGCCCCCTCACGAAGCCGTGTTGCTCAATGAAGATCCACCTTGGAAGAAACATGGCCAACTTAGTGTGGATTATGCTTGAGAGGACCTTTTAGTTAAAGTTACACATTCTCACAGGGGTAATAATGGAGGAGGGAGGAGGGATCCTTCACCTTCGGTATAAGAACCAGAGTCATAACACTAGCAACACGTGGGAGAGATCTTCCATGAAAGAAACCCCGAATTGCAAAGACAAAGTCTTCCTTAACAACTTCCCACAAGGCTCTGTAAAATGACCCAGGAAAATAATCAGGACTCGGTGCACTATTCGTATTAAGACTCATCATGGCTGCATGGATCTCATGCTCATCTAGAGTCCCTTCCATGCTGGCACTGTCCTTGAAAGAAATTCTATTTGGGATTTCATCCACCAGATCAGCACCTCCGCTTGGATACTCGCCATCCATTCTTGGACCTGCAAGGAGATCTTCAAAGAAAGGGAAAGCCATACCTCCCACAAGATCTCTGTCATAGGTTAATGTTCTGTCATCCAGCATGATATTGGGTTTGATCGACCATCTTTTATCTCTGATACATGCATGAAAAAAAGATGTGTTCTTGTCTCCCTCATACAACCACATAATCTTTGATTTCTCCTAGGCTATACGCTCCTGTCTGAGGAGCATCTCTGCCATAAAATTATTCTTTGAAGAATGATTTTCAAAGAATGATTCATCCCAAGCTTCCTCCAAGTCACCCTCCAGATTCCCAATATCCCGTTCGGGGACATCCATCACTTGGTCAATAGAAGTGAGGTCCTCTTACCACACCTGAAGCCTCTGTTTTAGTCGCATGAGTTTGTTATGAATAGCCACCCAGTAGTGGCCTTGCACCAGATCCTCCCATGATTTCCTAACAAGATTATGAAACTCAATATTACGAGTCCAGTGATCATAAACCCTAAACCGCTCATAGTAATCCTGCCTGAGAACAAGATACCACAGCAGCGGTGAATGGTCGGATATCCCAAAAACTAGGTGGTTTACCTTGGCGTTCAGAAATGTTCTGATCACATGAAGGTTATCAATACATCTATCCAGTCGGCTCCAACAGTGTCTATTTCCTATTTGGTTATTACACCACGTAAATTGATCCCCGGAGTACCCCAGGTCTATAATACCCTTACTGGCCATGAACAGGACAAAGTCTGTGCTATCTAGGCATGGGAATTCCCCAAGACCCTTCTTCTGAGCTGGCTCAGTGATGATTTTAAAGTCGCCTTCAACTATCCAATTATCTTCTCCGGGGTCGAAAGCACAAAGTTCTTGCCACAGATTTCCTCCTCTCATGTTGTCACAACTTCCATAAATAAAGGATGAAAAGAATGTGTATTGGCCCTTTTTCACCCTCGTAGTAATTAATTGGTCCCTCACCTGGGTCAGATCAACCGTAACCTCTCTATTCCAGAAAATCCAAATGTTATGGTTGGTTGGAACCGCCTGAATGTACTCATGCATATTGATCCTATGAGTGAATTGTTTCATTTTTCTCAGGTTCTGTTTATGTCCCAAAAGCAATACAATAAGAGCCTTCTGTTTCTTGATCTTAGAAGCCAAGAATTCTCTTTTGATCCTCACCCTGATTCCTCGAGCATTCCATTTAATGATTGGTATCATTGGTGAAGCTTCTACCCAACTTTGGCCCCAGGTGACTTGGTCTCAAGCGAGAAGGGGCATCTCTTCCGATTCTGAGTCCTTTGTAACTTTACCTATGATCTAGTGCACATCCCCGGACTATGGTCTGTGAGGGTTGGGGGAGATGATTAAAAGTGATAATGAAACATGAGGGTTTTACCTCTCACCATAGTCGGAGGAGACACGGACATTGGACGCTTGCCCTTATCCCGTAAAGCCTGACTTTATATCTCCACTATCCTAGAAGAACCATCCACGACAAGAGTGAGGGAACAGAGGATGTACCTCCAAACTCAGGTTGCCCTGCACCTTTGGGAAGTTCCTTTGGAACCTGATAGGACACCGCCAAGGGCTCGGACAGGCCAACAAGAGTCCGAAAAATGAATTCCAGAAGACCAACCATGGAATGCAACTGGCGGGGACCAAAGATCCATCCAACAAACGTTTCCAACCAAGCAGGGGGATCCCTCTTAGAATGGGAACTCAGAGCCACACTAGACAAGGTGACTCCAGATGGAATGGAGGAGCAGGGGAACCCTGGATCTGGATAGGAGACCGCAACTTGTGGAACCGGCTGGATTATGGAGGGCCCAGCTATCCAACGGACTGGGACATCATGCCCCAGGTTGGGTGAAGCCTCTTGGAAGAAACCTCCTTGGCAACGCCGCTTACACGAATGCATGGAGTTCCCTTGGAGGAGACAGGAATCACAGAACCTGGGGAACACAGCGTACACTACGTCTTGAGACCAAATCACTGAACCCTAAACCTTCAGGGAAAGCATCTCTAGAATAGGATAGGATAGGTCTAACTCCGCGCACATCCGGGCAACCGATAGATCAAAACCGCGCCGGGTAGTATCATCGACACAGAGGAAACCTCCAACGGAATCTCCTATTGCTTTGAGGAGATCCCCGTTCGGAAAAGGCAGAGGGAGCCCAGGTAAACTAATCCATACCGCAGCCTTTAGACTCTCCTTGCCTTGTGCGCCTCCAATGACCATCGCGCCAGACTAAAACCCCACAGACCCATTCAGCGTGGATCTCTAAACCAAGCATGGATAAAATCCCCTTCTGAGAAGAAACCAAGAAAAAGGAGATCCGATGGACTGCTGATATATGCGTCGGGGCCTGAAGCCCCCAGGAATCCACCCAGCATTTGAAAACCTGAATAGGTGGCTTTTCCGCCCCAAAACGAGCCACTGGAGTCCATTTTAAGCCAGCAATATCCTCGTCGAACGCTGCAATAGATACTTCTATGGAAAGGCCAGAACCGTCCCGCGAAACCAAAATAGTCACCAGGGAAGCCACTGGGAAACAAGGTTTGGAGATGCAGGATGGGCCGCAGAACGCCTCCTTGATGAAACTGCAGGCCTTCGGAGACTTATAGGGCAACCAACATCCTCCGGAGGATGAGAAGGACCGCCGGTAGTGAGGCTTGATCCAGGGTCAAAGGTCATCGGTGCCGAAAACTCCGACTGAAGGCATGCGACAGAAGGAGAAACATGCAGAGAATTTTGAATATTAGTCGGCGCAATAGGCGCCTTATTTTGCACACCAAAACCCATTTTTTTAATTGTTCTTCTCATTCTACAAATATTCCTCAATTATGATGATATAACAGCATCATTATCTTTATTGTATTAATATTTTATTTTTTTAATATATGCCCTTTATATGCCTCCATATCCATCAAAAGGGAAATAAAGTCGTCGATAAGGTGTATGACCGACTCCCACGTTGTGAATCAATGTTATTAATTTTGCATCGCCACCTCTAGCTACTAGATAAATTGATGGATTAAATGTTAATATATGATATTTATGATGTTATTATAATTCTAGAATTATTATATCTTATATTTGTTATAAAATTTCATTATGCGGGAATACTATAACGTTGCTCATTTGTACGGTGGACTACTTCCTCGTGAGGTGATGTGATTCATTTATACATTACATGGAATGCAACAATGATTGGTATAATGAAAATATTTAATATATATATATATATATATGACATAACAATTATTATGTAATGTTAATATATTATTTACCACTCTTTCGTTCAATTTGTCGAGGAAATGGAAAAAAAGTTTTCAAACGTATGCACATCCAACCGTCTCCTTGAATTGTGTATTTGATTTTCTATATTTTTATTTTATGGATTACTCAAAATAAATATATAATGAATATATATGATATAATTCCACAAATATTACCTTTATCAGTTTTCAAAAGGGCCTTTAATAGTGCAAGAAAAACATTGTGGTCCTCAACACCGTTAAAGGGGTGGATTTATTATCGCAAAAAAATGTTGATAAAAGGGAAATATTATCATCACTAAAAAGAGTTTATAAAGTCCCTCCTTTATCAGAGATAGTTTATGGTTGATAAAGGCCACCCTTTATCAGTGTTATAAATATCATAGATAAAGACCCACTTACTATAGTGTGCTATTTGAAAAATAGGACACTACAACTAATTCACATGTAACCTACATGCAAATACACCTACATGCCAAATACATAACTTAATTTAAATCAATTTTACATAAACAATACAAAAAATATAAAATTTTATACATTTTATACAATGTTTTGTGTAATTATATTTTCAATTACTATAAAAAATTTAGAAACATTAATCATTCATCATATTTGGCACACCCGTGACCCCCAATAAAAAAATCACAACCATGGTATCAGTTTCAAAACAAAGCACTCCAACCTGAGAGAAATAATCCACCTATATAAGAAATAAAATATTATATTAGTAATATTATAATGAAATAAATTAAACATAAATATGAAAGAATATAGTAATAAAATGTTAATTTTAAATAAAATGATACATTTAGACTCAAATCGGTCACAACGTGTATCAGATTAAGGTTGGGTTGATTCTTAAATGTCACAAATTGCTTATGGATCATTTTCAAAATGTATTATAACAATACGAATGTGTTTGATTAGTTTTCAGTATGTCACTTGTTCTTTTCACTAAAATTAATGTCATTTTTAAGTAAAAAAGTTACCCTTGGAGTCATATTGGTGACACCATATATAAGATTAATGTGTGGCTAATTACTAAAATTTACATCTTACATACAAATTACATTCCGAATGTATAATAAAAATATGAATGATTCTTATCATTTTTTAGAATGTCACATGTGTCTTTTTCTAAAATGCCATTTCAAACTAAAAACACAAACTTTAAAACATACCGGTCACATCGTGTGTCGGTTTGACATGATAATTCTTTCTACATGTGAAAAATTAATTATGAATCATTTCCTAAATTATTTAGAAAATCGGCAAGAATTTTATTGTCTTTCAGTGAGTGACACATGTTTTGATCTAAAATGTAAATTTTAAACTAATAATGGACACATAATGTTATACTAGTCACACCGTGCATTCGATTAAGGTGATGTTGATTCTTAAATGTCAAAAACGAAATTTGGATCAGTTTACTAAAGTATAAAAACAATATGAATGTGTTTTATTTGTCTTCAGTATGTCATTTTTTCTTTTTACTAAAATTAATATAAATTTTAAACAAAAAGAAACAATTGGATAAATATATGTCACATCATGCATCAAATTGAGGTGATGTTGATTCCTGCACATCAAAAATGACATATGGATCATTTTTATAAATTAAAAAAACAATACACATTTCTTTTCTATGTTTTTACTATGTCACGTTTTATTTTTAATAAAATTAATGTCGATAAAAAAATTAAACACTTGAGTTATAATGGTCATAATGTGCATCATATTATTTTAGGGTTTATTTATACACATCACAAATGACTTATGGTTCTTTTTTTAATTGTAAAACCATTTCAAATAAGTTTTTCTTAGTTTTGAGTATTTCACTCATTATTTGTTAAAATTAATGTCAATTTAAAAAAAATGATACACATGGTGCCCCCCCCCACCTCACAAGAGACTGAGGTGGTAGGGGGATGTGGTATGGGAATATGGTTATGGGGATGAGTCCCCAAGTCATTTTTCTTATATCATTAGTTTTAATGGAACCTACCTTTTAAAAAGACACAATTAGAGTCATATCGGTCGCAACAAGCATATAATTAAGTTGTGGTTGATTCCTTCACATCAAAAATGTAATATGGATTATTATTATAAAGTAAAAAATTCATCCAATTTAGTTATCTCAGTTTTGAGCATGTTACTTTTTGGTTTTTTACTAAAATGTGGCTTTAAACTTGAAACACGAAAATTGAGTCATACTGGTCACATCGTGTGTTGGTTGGAAGTGAGACTGCTTCCTACATATCAAAAAAGAATTATAAATCATTAAAATAAATTATTTGGATAATTGGAGTGTGATTTTTATGTTTTTGTTTATTAACACATTCATCGAACTAAAATTTCAATTTTAAATTGATAACTAATATTTTGAGTCATATTGGTTACACTATTAATTATATTGAGGCGCAGTTGATTCCAATATTCCACGAATATCTTATGGTTCATTTTAATAAAGTATCAAAACAATATAAATGTGTTTCATTATTTTTGATTGTGTCACATGTTGATTTTAGTTATATTAATGTCAATTTTAAATAAAATGACACACCTGGTGTCATATAGGTCCGACTGTATGTGAGATCATGGTGTGGTTTATTTCTACATGTCAAAATTGACTTATGGATCATTTTACAAAAGTTTCAAAAAAATATGCAAGTGTTTTAATGATTTTTAGTTATCCACATGTTCTCTTTATTTATGTCAATTTTAAATTTATAATCACCCTTGGAGTCACATAGGCCACACCGTGCATCAGATTATGGTGAATCTGATTCTTACATGTCTGAAAAGACTTATGGAATAATTTCCTAAAGTATTAAAAAAATATTAATGGGTCTTCATGAGTTTGTTTTTTTGATGAGTGTTTTGAAATGAAATGTAAATTATCAACTAAAAACATACAGTCTAATTCATACTGAGCACACTATTAATTAGATTAAGGTGCGACTGATTGATTTTTCATTGTATTTTTCTTTCAACAATATGAAAACATCCCAAAAAAGTGATTTTTTTGATTCTATTGGAATATATACCCCATTATCTTGAAAATAAATGTTTTAGGAATCATGTGGTTTCCCCTTCCATTCGAAAGGAAAATGTTTTTTATTTTCATTCAAGTTATAGATATTTGAACGCATAATATGACTTCCCAAAATATTTTTAGAAAACTAAATAAGTATTAGATAAAAATTAAAATGAAATTTCACTCACAAATATTAGATAAAATGATGAAAAAAAATTAAATATGTACTAGTAGATCAACATTTCATGATTGTTGTATACATCTTTGACCGATTTCTTTGTTGTCATTATCTCAGTTGTAGCCTCAAAATAAAATATTTTATGATCATGTCAATCTTAGAAAAAACCATCGCAAATGAAGAAAAATAATACACCTATATAAGAAAATAATTCTTCTATTATTAATAGTATAATGAAATATATTAAACTAAAATATAAAAAAAAAATTAAAATAATGACAATTTATACTGAAACCATACAATTTGAGTCATAATGAGTACCCCATATAAATTATTGAGTGCATGATAAAAGAATAGAAGCCAATCATCCTTGTTGTCAAACTCATTTCTTAATTATCTCTATGAAAATAAACAAATTAATATTTATATAGAAATGATGAAGAAATTAACTCAAAAAACTAGATAAAATAATGATAAAATCAAGTAAATAAGTTTTAGGATGTCACATATTCATGATATATGGGTACCTTTTGACATCATATATTCTTCCAATTCATTTTTTAACAAATCTATTTCATCTTGTGAATACAAAAACATTCAATAGCCATGGTATTACTACAAAAATATGAATACACAAAAGATTAAAAAATATTTTAAATGAAATAGTAATTATCTTCTAAAAAACCTCTTTATTAATTCTAGTTTGTTGATGGTATTTGATATCTCTAATAAATTTTTGAGTATAATAACCACAATTGTTTCCATTAGTTAGTTTAATGCACTCTAGAAACATTGAGAAAAATAAATATTTTTTATATGTGTTTCTACAGTGAAATCTTGTTATATATTCTTCTATACATATCTACTTTTGGAAGATGATATGCTCCTTGTGCACATGGACTATCCTCATTCTATGATTTTGATGATATTTAAACACAATCCTTTTATAAATTAATTCTCATTAAAACATATTTTAAATATATAATGCGATGTTTTTTTCTAAATTGTTGTATGTAGTGTATTACAAATTGAAAAACACCATTGCGTGTGGTTGGTTTGTTATGTATCGATGTAATGAATCCAGGAAATAAATCGTTGGAGAATCTAAATTGACTATAATATGTACTTAATACTGCTTTAAAAAACTAAAAGGATTGCGTAATGGAATTAATGAATATATACTTTACAAGATTAAATTGGAGAGTTTTCCCCCGTGTCATTGGTAATAAGAATAATATTTCATCTGCATGTTTTATTTAAAGAAATACAGTCAGTTTTGCTATTATTTCATCAAATTTAGTTGATTCTATTTTGGTTTGGTATGTTGAAGTGATGTGGGTACAATTGAGTACATATTTATGTTCATATGGTTTCTCTTCAAAAAATATTGATATAGATACCTGAAAAAAATGATTTGTATTTAGTCATAATTAATATAGAAGATCCAATATTTGAAATCAAATCACGAAAACACAACTCATATATAAATTTAAAACTAAAACTCCTATTCATTCATACTTGAAGATTTCATTTATATTATCAAGGGTAATGAAGTCTAAAATGGACTCTTCATACATTTGTTCATAAAAAGTATCTTTGTATTTACTATTACTTTGTAACCATGTATCTGCATTAACCTTCAATGTTTGTAAATGGGTATATTCAACGGGAGGGGTAAAGGTTATTTGTTTTCATATTTTTGATTGGTGTGTTGATACTTTAGATCATGTTGATTTTTCCTTTCATTTCAGCCTCTTCTCATGGTCTATATGTAATAACATTCTCAATTCAAACTCTTTTCATTAAATTTGAGATGTTTAGCATGAAAAATAAATTGGAAATAAATTACTTCTTTTCAACATGTTTTTACCATATTTGATGACCATCCCATAAATATTTGAATAGCTTGCTTGACATTATGGATATCCATGTCATCATGTGGAACAGGTTTCACAGTACTCAGATCATGAGCTACACTAATCTACTCTCTCACATGACCTATTAAAAGTTGTCTATTGTATATAATATCTTCTTGTATATTTAACACAGGGTCCCTCACATCATGGTGATGGGTGGGTGTTGATAGATATAAATCACTTTCATTTTCAACCTGTTGAATATTAGTACAAGACAGATATCAGTGTCATCTTATTTCACATTTCGCATAAACAATTATGATAATATTGATTACCTCAACAATGACATCTCTTTGAGAGTAATGGATTGCCTCAAAGCTGGTGTGTGTGGGGGTTGGTGGTTCTTTAAACCATGGTTGTTCTTGAGTTATTTATTTTCTTTTATCCCCCATTAAAATTTTCTTAAAACTCATATTTCTATATAAATTTTCTTTCATGGGTATATAATCATTCTTACATATCTTCCATTTGTTTTTCTATATCCCCTTGATTTTTTATTTTCTAAAAATATGGTTGGGGTGTCACCCCAAAACCTACACCTCTAATGCGTCTAAACTATTCTGGACTCTTCAAGACCACTGATAATAGGTGTTCATCCTTTATATCTATTGATGATTCTAGTGTCAAAGTCAGATAGAAAATGTAGGAAAATAATTATTAATTGTTATTTAATATACATTTAAGGGATATAATTTATTATGTCATATATACACATCCTTCCCAAACTTTTTGTGTGTTTTCATATATTAGTATCCCAAATTTATTTACACATGGTTCTTTCTATATCCCTTGAAGTGGGATGAAAGTGACAATGAATTTTCATTCATTTATCTACATATAAATAGAGTAAAAGAATTAAGTTTTTTTTTTCATGTCACATAAAAGTATTAGAGTATATTTAAAAAACATACCATGTTTTTTCAAGATAAGAATTCAACATCCTGGATTTAAAGTTTGGGTATGATGGTTTTACTACTAATTCCTCATTTTCAACACTCAGTTTATATTTTATAAATAAAAAATTCTTAATCAAAGTGACTAATACATATATTTTTAATCAATTTATTACCTACCAAAATATAACTGAAAAGATATATTCTCATGTAGGATAAGAAATGCATCTCGTGTTTCTTACCTTATCAAGTGTTTATACATATGAAGTGAGTTCCAGCTTACATTTCATTCAGAATATTTAACATGATATTTCATTATAATTTTGTGAAATCCTATGTGCGCTTTTCTATCATGAGTTTATAAAAATTACTAGTGGGTTTACCTATTATAATTTCACAGAACATGGGATAATGAAGAGTAAGTTAATGTTTAAGTATTTTATTTTTTTGTAAAATAAATGATATCAAAATGTAACCTTAATCTCATCCTAAATTAGTCTCTTAAGCATGTGAACAAAATATTTCCATGTATATACATCAATCATCACATGCTACTGAGTGATGAGCCCAATGAAAATGTTGAACACAACCTTTTTGGGGTTAACAGGATGCCCATTTTCATTCTATCCAACCTTTAATTTGATGATTTTTCTTTTTTCCATAATTATTCAAGCTAACACCATCATGCTACAGGGACCTTATTTATATGGGACATTGATTATTTCTTATCCACTAATTTCATAGGTTCAACATCGTCAATATATTTTCCTTCTAGATTGGTCGCATTAGAAAGTGTAAAAGGTTGTTTTTCCTTTGCACAGGGAGAAACAACTAGTTTAGAAACCAATTATTCCTCTGTGTTAGGAGCATCAAAATGTTCAGAATTTTTATCTATAGAATTAGTTCAAATTTTAATATAGATCACATAATTTCAATAGTTAATAGATAATAACATGAGGTAAAGCTATGGATATTACAAAAATAATATTACACGATTATAAAAATAAATTTTTTAAAATTTGGAAGTGATTTTACCCCTCTATCTGGTTTTTAAATCCCCTCAATGTGGTCTCTTATGATGTAAAATACCCCATTTACATTGGTAATGGGGTGGAATGATTGAAATGTCCAAATGAAAGGGTCATCCAAAGATGAATTTTCATATGACCCTTTAGTGGTTTTAAACTATAATAGATTAATTAACCACTTTCAATTTGTAGGATCTCGAACCTATAATTCTTGTACTATATGTGATTCCATTATAAACAATTCATCATTACATCCTTCCTTACAAAAATCCAATTTCATGAATCACAATTCATATATTTTAACAACACTCCTATTATCAACCCCGTTGTGTTGAAAAATCAGTACTTGGAATGTTGTATAATCTAACTCCCATATTTGTTTGATGATTCAAATTTATGAAACATTCACAAAAATGAAATTATATCTTTGGTACCAGAAACATGTATTCCATTAGCCACAAGTGTAACTCTACTATTTTGTATGGAACTACCTTATTCTAGTCCATCTGTACAGAATGTATAACCATTAATTACATAATCATTATAACAAAATACATGTACACATGGTCCTCAGGCTAGCCATCCAAGTCTTTCTAAAATTGAATCAAGATTTTCATCTGAATCCTTTAAAACGTGGCATGAAAACCATCTAATAAAATTTTGATTATATATATTTGATATCCATCTTTCATCCCTTAATAGATTAAAATGCTTAATAATTACATTGTAGTTTTTTACATAAATGGAAACCTCAAAACTATTATGAAAAAATAGCGGGCCTACTCCAGATCTACAATAATGATTGTGAGAACATCTTCTTGAGAAATTCATTCTCCCACAAGCTAACTAGTGTGATTAGATATTGACAATCCAATTGTTTCTATAACATATATTTAGTCGGTGTAAGACTCAATGGCTTCCTCAAAAATATATCACTCTTCAATACAACCCTCTGGAGGACTTCGATTTATGAAATGATATTTCAAAATATTCATATACTGCTCAATGTGGTATATCCCGATATAATGTACATGACTACATAGTGAAATCTATCTCACTAATTGAACAATTAAGTGAACAATTATATCTATTAATTTTAGTGAGGAGAGAATTTCCAAATAACAAAATATGATGGAAATTTCGTTTTACATAGTTGGAAATTTCGCCGAGTCTATAACATTGTTACTTAGTGAATTTAAAAAGAAAAAGATCATGGTTGAGGTATGATAGAAATTATTGTGAAAAAATAAATGTAAAGATATAGCAATTAGATATTCTTTCATTACATTAGAAATATACATTTTAATAGTAAAATTATCATTGAAATGATATTCTTTATATTCTTTGAATACCCTATGGAACCTTTACATCATTCAAGATGTTTAAAATATGATATCTCATATTCCAGGAAAGAGTGTAAGTATCTAAAGGAAGGAAAGTAAAATTTTCACCCTTCACTGGAGATAAGTCTTCCTATATTCCCATGTCAATCATTTCCATCATATCATTAATTCTATCCTATGTTTTTTCATGTTAATTAATACTTTGGAAATTACACTATCACATACATGATTTTCAACATGTTTAAAATAAAGGGAATTTCTAATATACAATCAATTTCGTTATGGTTATTAAAAAAAATTATCTATTTTCTAACTAGTTTTCATAAGGTTTTTTAAAAAAAATACCATAAATATTGTCAACATATTTTACTTTATCAAATTGTTTATTACTTTTTAGTGTAGATGGTGTTGTATCTTCTTCTAAACACCCATCAAATGAAGTCATCCATGATTCCTACTTATTTCACTAGTGTAGAAATCTATGATGTCCTAGAAACAACATTAATAAAGAATGTTTCAATATTATTTTTTGTGTACCTTCTTCACAAATGATATATACATGAGTTAAATTAATTCTATATCTTGAAAAAAAAAATTATAAGTAAGAAAGTCATTTATCATCCCATATACTATAGTTATCAAAATGAAATATTCATTTATGTAGAAATCATTCAATATAACACTACAATCCCATTAAAATTTCTAATATTCGATCAATGGATCTAAATAAACATTGATATCATTACCGAGATATTTTTGTCCTGATATAAGCATAGATACAATAATTTATTTTTGTTTCACACATAACAATTGTGGAAATTTATAATTTACAAACATAGTTGGACATGTACTGTGAGTGGTGTTTTTGAAAAAAAAACCACTCCATCAGTAGATAGCATAAGGAGAAGGTTTCTCAAGTCATTTCCTAACTTCCAGGTGATGATGTTTCCCATATTTATTTCTTTTATTTTCATTCCACATGAATTATGTTGAAGTTCCATCACTATTATATAGGTAACAAAACCATGTAATGATTGGAAAGTACTATACGACATTCATAAGACCCTATTAATCATTATAGTATCAAGAATAACCAAACATTGGTAATTTTTAATGTGATATTTGGTCCTCTCAAAATAGTATACTGTCATTTTTATGGGCCTGTATTATTTTAGAGTTCATAAGCATTGAATATATAATTCTTTCAACATGAAATTTTTAGCTATGAATATCACTATCTTCAGGGGGAATATCATTAAATTGAGTAAGTATTTTATTATAACTGATGTCAAACTATCTTTTCACAGCATTTGAATTAAATAAAATTGATATAGATGAAAATGATTTATATTTAGTGCAACTAGTAAATAATGGGATCTTTTCCAAAATCATTAACCTCTCAATCAATCTTATAAAATCTTGATGTTCATCACCAACTATCACCACAATTTCTTTAGTTTGATATTCATTGTCATTCACACCTATAGTCACATCATCAATACAGTATTCTTCATTATCCACAATTGTAATCACATAAAATGATCCATAAAACACCGTGTTATCCCAGTCACTGGATACATTAACATTTTCCCATGTTTAATTTAACATTTATAACATTGATATATTCCATAATAGATCAAGTGTTCCTTCAACTCCTATGGACCAATTAATATTGAATAACAACAATTTAAACACTGACAAAGGATTTTAGAAGCGTCAAATACATGATCTTTTTCAAACTAGATGAACGTTTTCACCCCATCATCGTACTCTTTTTCCATATGATCTGAAGAAATTCATCATCAATTAATATCAATCCTATATGATTCTATAATATTAATGTTTAAACAAAAAATAAATACACAAAAGGGGCCTTTCAAATAAGGGGAAACCAACATTTGAATGTTTCAAATAATTTCATAATATTTTGAAGGAAATGGGTATTTGAATTTAAGAAAGGAATTACTCCAATAGTGGAAGTTATTATCCTGTGAATTCATCCACAATTTTCACCAATACCATGTATGGGAGGAATACATCCTAGAGTAGTTCATCAAATATATGTTCATGTCCAAAAGAGATAAGAGTGTGTCTCTGGTAGTAAAAATCAATAATAATTTTTTGGGACATGAATTTGATGAAGAGTATAGTTATTATTTCATTTTGTTCCCAAAGGCTCATCCCCTTTAAAGATGACACCAAATCAGATAGAATATTTAGTTGTGGAGAACTTCATTAATTTAAACTATGAAGGTGATGTTGGACGCAAAGTAGGTCCAGGTGTTTCAATAGGGTTAATCATTAATTCAATTTTTAGGGTGTGAGGACATGATGGATATCATTTGGGTTGGATAGATTTAGTGGCATGTCATTTCCACAATGGTATTACAAATCTGTATTATGTAGGATGTGAGATTTTATGTTTCTAGGAAGCCACTAAAAGTTAACATGATATCATAAATATTGATAGAACCCCTTTTTCCTTACACAAGTTTTCAGTTATAAATATATATACCAGACATCCCGATGAAAGATCACACTACATTATAAAAACAACCAATGATTCAACTGATTATAATTCCATATCAAAAAACTAAATTTTAAATTCAATGTAAAATTAAACATATCATTTATTTATATCATTATTGAAATAGAAAAATATCATCTTCATTTGGAACGATCATAGAAACCAAATTTATTAACTTTAAAACCTATAATTTACCCATAAAATCACATTTACGTCATATAAAACTGAGGTAAATATTTCTATTGAATCTAATAATGGAAATATAAAAAATATATATTATTTTAAAATCATTTTCACAATATAAAATAAGGCTATTGAATATAAAAATTGTTTAAGAAATAAAAATTGAAATTATTAAATATTTTAAAATATTTTAAACACATACAATGAATTTATGGAAATTAAGACCACACTAATTTTAAAAAACAAAGGAGAACATATCCAATATCATTTCATTAAAATCACACCCTTAGGTATATAAATAGTTTTCTGTTGTTTAAATGTTTTTCTATTATGATTTCAATCCTTATAGTAGGTTTGAAATCCAAATCTACTGATATGATAAATTACTTATTTATGAGTAAACCAAGGTATACCAATGTAATTATAAAAATAAATAGAATAAATCTGTGCTTAGAAACATTATTGAACATGAAATCCAATGAAATAAGAGATAATCTTGAAACTCATTCAACACTAATTTAAAATCGTACTTACAACTTCTATTTATTATGATTTGAAACATAAAATAATGCATATAATAAAATAATCTAATCAGCCAAATGAATTTTTTGTAAAAATAATAACCACATTAAACAATTATTAAAATATAAAATAAAATTTATGGATGTAAAATTTATGAATTTATAAAAGTATACAACTATTTATAAATAGAAAAAACATATACAAGTATTAAAGTATAAATTAAAAATACATATATATTTTATCAGTATATAATATTTTTGATGTATATAAAAGTAGAGTATTATATATAACTTATAAAAAAAATATATATTTTAAAAAAATATAGATAATTTATAAATGTATATAAATTTATAAAACTCTATAATTTTATAAAATATTTATGAAATTATACATAATTTATAGAAGTATATAGGTAAAATAATTTATAGAACTATAAAATTATAATATATCAATGTAAAATTTATGAAAGTATAAAAGTAAAATAATTTTTGAATATTAAATTTTTAATTCTCAAAAAATTTATAAATATAGGAAACTAAAAAATTATAAATAATTAATAAAATTTTATATTTAAAATTTATATTTATATATGATATACTGTAAAGTTTTTAAAGTATATAAATTTATAAATAATTTAAATTAGAAAAATATGTAACCACACTAGAATATGTATGAGTGAATCTTGAGTTTACATAAAGGGAATCGGGTGGTATGTATGTTTCATTTCCACTAATAAGGGATGATGTTTAAGATTTATGTACATGACTCAAGGTAGATGCATGTGGTTCATTCCCTTTACTATTTGCGGTGAAGAGTCAGCCACACCATGGATTGATGGCCATACCGTGGAGGAAAAAATGTAATGGTTTATCAACCATAAAATATGATATATTTTTAAGACGAAAGATCAAGGAGGGTAAAATCACTACTGTAAAACTAACCTATACCAACGGTTTGGAACCGTTGGAATAGGCCTCCAAACTGTTGGTATAGCCTATACCAACGGTTTGGAGAACCGTTGCCAAGTAAGCCGTTGGGATAGGTCTTTACCAACGGTTTTGGGAAAACCATTGGTATAGACCTCTACCAACGGTTTTGGAAACCATTGGTATAAGTAATATGAAAATTTATACCAATGGTTATGGAACCGTTGGTATATGTATTTCAACAAAAACATTCACTGGGATTTGATCCCAGGACCCCTCGTTTATCATTGAACGACTTAACCACTAACCTAACATGACTTTTGTGAACATAATTACATAAATATATAAATGTATTGTCATAATTATTTTAAATTTTGATTTATATAATGTTCTCGGTAAGAAGATCTGATAAAAATTAAAAAGACCTATACCAACGGCTGTCAAAACCGTTGGTATAGACCTATACCAACGGTTTTGACAACTGTTGGTATAGATCCGAAGTTAGGATTCTATTCTGAATCGAAGGTTGATTTATGGGGGAACTTTCCCAACCATTTTGGCAAACCGTTGGGATAGGTATACCCTTTCCCAATGGTTTGGCCAAACTGTTGTGAAATGGGACCTATACCAACGGTTTTTACAAACCATTGGTATAAAAGCGTTGGGAAAAGTCAGATTTCCAGTAGTGAATTTTTTTTTATTTTACTTATTATATTCATATATTAAGAAGGACTATCCTGAATCTAGGGTTCAATAATAATATTTGTTTCGAAAAATTAGTATGACATTCTTTTACCAATTAACTGTTTATGTAATGAAATTAACATTTAATTTAATTTTATATGAAAAAAATTCTCTTCCAATCATTTTACATATAAATAAACAATAATATTTATTATATAGTGTTTAGAAAAGTATTAATATAATTAACGATAAATCAAAATATACATTTTAATAAAACATTTAATGTTATACACAGTTTCAAAATTTATTTCTGGGCTACATTAAAATATATATTATATAACAGTTAATCTTATTTTATATTATTTCAAATTTCCTGTATTCTATTAATATTTTTAATATGATGAAAATCTATTAAATTCATTAATATATGGATCCAAAAATAAAATTCTTTTTAAAATTTAGAAATAATTTTGAAAATATATGTCATGAATATATCCATGAAAACATAGACACAACTTATTAAATTAATGGATAAAATTAAATATACTGGTAGAAAAAAGACATATATTTTGATACATTGATTAATTTTATCAATTTTATTTTTTATATCAACATATTTTGTAGTATTAATCTACGTATCACTTCAATAAAATTCAGTTCTTTCATTAATATTTGTTTAATATGTAAATTCAATTTAATATTTTGGTACTAAAATTTAACTATAATAGTTAATTTCATATTATTAAAAAAATATTAAAGAAGAAATATATATTTTTAAATACTAATATGGTTTCTGGGATGATGAGAATTATTAACCATTTACTACAAGTCTTAGTTGCATAATATCGTGATATCATTCCAGCCATGAAACTGCAGGAAAAGGCTTTACTTTTCAGATCACACAAATACATCTTAATCATGTAATCAGAAAATATAGTTACACAATTTAATAGACCTAATAATTAACACATAACTCCATCTATTTGTTTTATTATGGGGACCTCCCATAGTGGCTCAAACTCACAAAGAGTACCCACATTCCCTTATAGAATGGTTTGCATGTGGGAAATAGGAAAGCATGAGTGCTGGGATTTAATGTAGGGTTTGTGTGATTTGGTGCTTGGGATAAATGTGGTGAAAGGATTCATGCGGTGCATGGGTGGTGTGATGTGGTGCATTTATAAGTCTCCAGCCTTAAACCTTACTTAATCTTGAGTTATTACAAGATTACACATTGAGGATCTTTTTAGGTTTAGAGTTTTAGAGAATTAGATCATGAAACTTGCATTACATTCCACATTTAAACAAAGTGGTTACATAAAAGACAATATTCATTCTTCCCATCAACAGAAACATATTTAAAATAAAACACAGATTCTTTCTTGACACATCCTTGACACTATCATCACATCATGTACCTTTCACTTGACCTGTGAAAAACATTTCAAAAACTTGGGATGAGCATAAAAAGATCAGTAAGGGTTATAAAAATATGGAAAGCAAACATGAGTTCATATATACATAAGAATAAAATCATACTTTACCCATAAAACATAGGCACTTTAACATACCTCATCAAAAAATGAATAAATCATAGAAATAATAAGACATAAAGCTAACTTGAGGCATTCATAACATTCTTACTTAGGTAGTAACCCTCTTGGTTACGTTTGGAATACCCATCACAGTATATTCCCTAAATCACTTCGGAGAAACCTTAACATTTCACTCCTTCGCGTTACCCAATGCATTGGAGAGCTATATCGGGCTCACTCGCCCTTAGTTTATCACGGAACCACCCGTCTTCATAACAATGCCCAAGAACCATAACATAATCTTATCACATAAAACATGCATAAAGGAAACATAACATTTCCACCTTTCAATAACAAGATATCAATACAACACATTGATATAAATACATTATGAAAACCATTTTCAATAAAAAATAAAAGAAAAGTAAAACATGGTATTTATTTTTATTTTAAAAAGAATGTATGGCTTGTAGAGGAAGCCGAAACTCAAATAATGGTCACGGCAGCAGAGAAGTCGTTGTCGCCGCATACGTACGACAAAAACATTCCCTTTTGTCGTTTAGTAAAACTATTCGTATAAAAAGATTCATTTTGGATAAACGTAAAATTCAAAGGGGTTTATACACCATATAAAAGAAAGTTGTGTATAAAACAAAATATGCCTCAATTAAAGGAGATTGAGACGAAGTCCCATACAAAGACGATATCCTTGGATTAAGGATAAATCAGTTACATAACTATGTGTGAAAAACGAATACATGAAATATAAGTGGGTATTAAGTGTAAAATAATCAGAGGACATTCACATATAATAATATAACGACATATTTAAGGTTTATAAGTTTATCCCAAAGAATCGAAATTGGGTTAAGAAGTTCCCTTGCAATAATTAGACAGCCTAACGGTGTCACATCAAAATTTAGAAAAAGAGTCGATGAGAGATAAAAAGGGTATCTCATCACTTGGACATACAATTTACATCAATAAGGATATAGAAGAACATATCCCAAAATAATATTATGTGAATTAAAAGACATAACCAAATAAGTCTTTTAAAAAGAGGAGGGTGAAAGGTTCCCTTACCGACATGGGTATCTTTCGAAACATACGCCCCGTGAAAGAAGGACAATACAACATTGATGTAAATACTCATAAATGAAAGAATATTACACAATGAGTAAAATAATGGTCAGTACATACCCCACTCAAAGGAAATTGTGGCAAATGTAGCATAAATCTCATGGGAATAAAAGTGAGACGAAAAATCCCTTATGAAAACTCGGTAGCTTAACAACGCCACTTAAAAATTCCAAAAAATGGATTAATGAGATCAAATAGGGCATCTCATCACATTACAATAAAATTTACAGCAAGAGTAATATAAAAGAAAATCCCCCATCATAACAAAGAGGAGATTAAAAGAAGTGACATAAAGGAGAGTACTTAAAGAGAAAGAGAGAGGTTAGATCACTTATGAAAATTCGGCAACCTAATGGCACCACTCAAAACTTCCAAAATGGATTGATGAGAGAGAATATGTTCTCTCATAATATGAACATAAAAATTACATTAAGAGTAATATAAAATAACATCCTAATAATAAGAAAGATGAGCTTAGAAGGAATGACATAAAAGAGTGTGCTTAAAAAGAAAGAGAGGAGTAGGATCCCTTACCTCGGGTCCGACTTGACTCGATCGTTCTTTAACGTCCTGAATAATAAACTTGAGTTAATTACCACATTATTAAGAACCTTTTTCTAGTTAATTATTCCTTTTATATCACTTATTTCCATGTTATAAACATTATGTAATCATTTAAGTTAATAATGTTTGTTTTGTCGATATTTGGTTCTTAAGTCGAAAGTGGACTTCTTACAATTACATGTTGTTCGTGTGGTCAAATGTTCATTATATCCAGAATTATATTCATAATTTGGATATCATATATATCATATATATCCAAAATATACATGTATTTATTATATTACATAATCATTTAGAGGTAAGAAATGAAATGCACCGTTCATGGAGACGGTAAGCCATACGTACGCATGAATGCTACTTTCATTTCTATGTCATATTAATGGAATTAAAACTAAATGAGAGGTATGTATATTTTAATTCCATAATTATATTCATCATTTAGATGTATCATTCATCATATATATCTATTATATACATGTACTTATAATAGTACATTACATTTGGGGATAAGAAATTAAATGCACCGTTCATGGAGACGGTAAGCCGTACGTACGCATGAATGCTACTTTCATTTCTATTTCATATTTTTATGTAATGGAATAATAATGATATAGAGGTATATTATAATTCCAGTATAACATCATATATAATAACTTTAAATCCATCCTTTATACGTCCCACATATGGCATTAACGAATCACATCACTTTGAGGGGGCGGTAGTCCGCACTTCCTTAAATGAAGATATCGTGTTAACCCATAATGGAAACCATAAAGGTATGCCCAAAATGAAAAATTAATAATCTTAAAGAAAACATAAACATATTATATATCATATATAAATATAGTGTGATCTTAATTTCCACCTTTGAAGGTGTTAAAAGAATGTTGAACAATCATCGTTTCGGGAGGCCGAAATTCGCCATCCACGGAAACAGTATGTTACTTAACCATAAGATGTAGGTGTGTGAAAGTGTAGCTTGAATACTTCTTATAAAAACATCCTAGTATATTGATGATACTATAGTTGTTACAAAATAAATGAATTAAAAGAGTTTAGGGGGTTGGATAAGAAAAATAAAACAAAAGGACTCAAGTGAAGGCATTACCTTAAAATCGGGTAACTCCCTTTGGTTTGAGCTCAAAGGCTTCCTTGGGAAGGCTTCTGCCCAAAGTGAGGCTTCAAGGAGTAAGAGAGGGAAGTGGAGAGATAAAATGGGTAGATTTTTCCCGAGACAAAGGCTTTGGGAGTGTGGATAAGGAGGTAGAGGTGGGGGCCTTTTATAAGAGGAGAGGAGGGGCACTCTTGGAAGGTAAAGAAAAGTCACTTTATTTTAAAATGGTATTCATATTTAAGAGGTCCCACATTGATGTGTTTCTAGTATAAGGTGATAAGGGTTCTAAATCCACTCATACAATAGGTTTTGGACATGTGTAGGTCTTAGATATTACATTATCTTTCCATTTTATTTAAATCATTAAATAATGAGGTCATCGTTGCATCATCATGATTTCATAAATAATTTAATTTATTTAATGTCTAAAAATTATTAAAAAAACTAATATGATGTAGGAAATATTTTTATCTTTCCAATTAATATTTATAGTCAAAAATATGATTTGTATAACCCCATGTAAAAATTGTTTTAGTAAAACATTTCATGTTTGTCTCATTTTTACTTTAACTTTAAATAAAAAGATATTAATGTCATTTTCCAACCCAAGTGGCTTCATGGGGTCTCCAAGTTGACCCATGGGTTGTATTGGTCGGCCATGACACATCCAATGAGGTTAGGACATGTGTCAAGTTCATTTCATATTATTAAAACATTATTTTTACCTTAAACTACAATAATTACCTCTAATCGCGATTAAAAACTTAATAAGTTACTATTCACCAAAAAATTATTTTTATACCATTGAACCACATTTTAATTCTTAATGACAACCATGTATGTCGGATTTTTGAAATTCAAAACACAAAGATGGAAAAATTTCATTTAAACGGAAAAATCAGTTTTTATAAGTACCACTTAGTGGTTTCACTATTCATCAAAAATTGAAGTTTTTCAGAAAAATCCCAAAAATTCACCCTAAGAAATATTTGATATTCTGAATTCAAAAATGAATTCTATTTTAAAAAATTCAAAACATATAAGCCACATTAATTAATTTAATAATTAATTCCCACTGTCAGAGCAAATAGCGTGTTTTTATGAAACAATAAGTATCAAAAGATTGACACTAGTTTATGTCTGATTTCAAAGTAAAATTAATTCCAACGACCACTACTGGATTTAATGGTAAAAATATATTCTAATTTTACTTTAAAACCAATTCAAAAGATAATCTAATCATATAAATAAATTATATTAAAAAGAGGTTTTGAATTAAAATACAACATTTTACACTATTCATTAAAAAATGAACTTTATCAGAAAGATACCAAAAATTTACACAAAGTAAATTTTGATGTCCCAATTCTTAAGAAGAGTTTTATTTGGTCCAAAAGGATCTATAAGAGTGAACAAAACTATATTTAATGACAGTTCTCCATCAAAAGGCGATAAGTGAACCTTTAGTGAAAACTAGGGCATATACGCCTAAAATTGAATTCTTTCCGTATTTTATGCCTTTATCTTTTATTGGATAAATTTAAAAACATTTAAAAACATATATAATCATATTTTAGTTATTTCTATCCATTCCCGCCAATACAACGGCTACATGTTAACTACCATTTAAAATAATATTATTTTATTATTAGAGTGCAACGTAAGATTTCCAAGAAACTCGTTGTTGCGTGTTGGGTACATCATCGAGAATAGCATCCCCTTTAAAGTCATATTAATATTTTTATTTACAAATATGGATAAATATGAAAATTTCATATTCTTTATTTACCTGGGGTGTTACAGCATTAGTGTGATGTGGTGCTGGTATTCATCAAATACATTAGATTAGGAGGGGAATGATTTTTCAAGAGAGTGAGTGATGATCAAGACTGGCGGAAAGAGTAGGGTTTATTGAGAGATGCGACAATAGTAGGGTTCCATGAGAGGTTTAAGGTGTGAGAGAGAAATATCCAGTCATGGTTTTTTTGTAACATTGAGTAAGGATTTTATTAGTGATATCCAAAAATCACTGAGAATGGGTAGTTTTAATTTCCCAATAATAGAAAGAATTTATAATACTACTCTTTATCTTCTGGTTTGTAGTATGGATGAAGATGAACTTTTAGAAGGGCTAAAAAACATTGATAAAATATGTCTCTATAACACTGATACTCTTTCACTAATAAAGAGATATTTTTACAAGCGTTAAAAAATACTGATAATGATCTAATATTAACAGTTAGTTTTTATTATTATATATATTTATAAAATACTATGTATAATAAATATATAAACATTTATAATTTTAATTATAAATAATTATTTTTATATATGTATAAATATATTTATATAATATGTATATTTATAAAATTATAAATATAATAAACATATTATTTTTTAATTTTATAATAATTTATGTATTTATATAATTATAAATATAAATAAATATATTTATAAGTATTTTAATTTAATAATAAAAATATTTATATATTTTTATAATTACATTTATATATATTTATTAATATATAAATAATTATATTTATAAAATAGTAAAAATTATATTTATTGTAATTTTATAATAATTTAAATATATATATTTTTATAATTATAAATAAATTAATATAAAAATATTTTTATATAATTATATATATATATATAACTATATAAATTTATATAATTATACCATTTTTCCACATCCAGTTTTTCTGGTACCCACAGATCATGAAGGACATTGCCTCTTACATCGGTGTTCCTCTCAAATTTGATGAGAACCCCATTGAAGGAAAATATGGTTTTTATGGTTTGGATTTGGTGTATATTGACTTCTCGAACCCTCAAATGGATTGTTTGTTTTTTCATTGCGAATGGTGGAAAGATTGAGATTGAGATCGAATAAAAATTCTTGATGGACCTTTTCAAATTTTATATGTTTTTGGGAATGATATTGCACAATGTTGATAGGTTAGAAGATCAATTCCCTTCCGCCCAAAGGTGCAGTGTTAGGATTGATGTGAGGGGAGGACTCATCCTTGACTATTTCTAAAGATAATAAAGTAGGTCCCTCCTTTGACCCTCCCATCACAGCATTCATGGGAAAAGAACGTGATCCCACTCTAAATGAGGCTGGTTCCCAATTGAGTTGTAGCACTGATTAGCAGGTGGTGAGTGATACTATTACACAAGGTTTCTCTACATTGCGGGATGATTTACAAGTTGAACCAGTTCATCAAGGACCGTCCCCTGGAGACACTACTGTAGGGCCTGGTAATAAATCTATCTTATAGGCCGCTCGGGTAGGGAATGCGTAAGGACAAGTTCCATATTCCCAACATGAACCTGAATATGAGCATGTGGTTTCTGATAAGGAATGTTACACTCATGTTACTGATATTATGAAATTGGATCAAGAGGAATTGATCACCACATTTGATCGCAAAGGGAATTAATAAATCGTTGTAAATATTATGTGCAGGTTAATCCGTCCAAAGTGGATGAGGAAATGAAGTAAAATTTTCTTGTTTAGTACGTCTTAGATGGATATGGGAGGGGCGGTACTGACACTACTAGCTTGTGTGGTATTTTAAACAGGTCCAAAACTAAGGAGTTATTTAGTAACGAATGTGGAAGTTACCATGGGGTTATCTTGATTGATGAATGCTCTCTAGGTGCTGAGACTAAATCCGTCTTGGAGGGCTCAATTCCAATAGAGGATCCAATCCCATCAAATTAAAACAATGGTAAATGGCAGCAACCCAAAACATGGAGGGGCCTTCATTTGAAGGGGAGGGTCAGTGGCTTATCCCAAAGATGATTCCCTTTTATTTTAAGGTGTCTTTTCACTTGATCCTAATCCTTTTCAACATTGTTCCATGAAATGTTTTCTATTATTTTCAATAAATTTTGGCATCATGGGTTCATAACCCATGGATCACACCGTCTTGACTATATCAAAAAATATATATATATATACTTAAAAATTTAATAACTATATCTATTAAATAAGTATAATTATTTATATATATATATTATATTAGGTTCTTGATGGTACCATTATGTTGAAATACACACACACACACACACACACACCAAAAAAATTGGTCAGAAATGTAGGTTATAGCCCCACAAGGGATAACCCACCCAACCAGCCACTTTATTACATTATATATTTTTTTCCTCAAGGCCCATTGGGAATGAAGCACCATACAATGCACGTTAGCCCACCATTTCATGGCCTGAATTCCCCACTTGCATGATGGATACATCATCACCTACACATCATTCCTATGTCACCTCCCCCTTGATGGCCCAAAGGCACAGTGGCTGAATGGTCCATTGGGGACGAATTGTATTATTCATATAGTTCCCCATTATAGTACACGTGCTGCTATAGTACCCATTTAGTACGTCTACAGTACATGCAAAAATTCACACCCATCTGAATTTGAACCCGGGTCTAATGCGGGATTACAAGGATCCTTTACTACTCATGTAAACCTCCAATTACTTTAAATATACTTTTAAATACAAATTTATAATTATAATTATAAATAAATATATTCAAAAATTATTTACATATAATTGTAAATATAAAATTATAAATATATTAAATATATTTATAATTTAAATATATTTATTGAAATTTCTTAATTATTTAAATATTTATTTACATACTTATAATTATACATATAAATAAATATATTTAAAATTTATTTATATATAATTATAAATAAATGAATATAAATTTATATATTCATAAATATAAAAGTATTAATTTAATAAAGTTATTTATTATTAAAATATTTGTATTATTTATTTATAATTATCTAAATATGATTATTTATTTATAATTTTGTAAATACTTTTTTAAAATAGTATATTGATTTATAATTAAATAATTAAATAATTAAATTAAAAAATTATTATGAAATTAGTTAAATAGTTTAATTATAATATTTCAAATATATTTTAAATGTTAAAACATAATAAATAAAAATGAATAAATATTAATCATATAAACTACAAATATATTTAACATATTACAAGTATAGTAATTATATATATGTATAAATAAATATTAAAAAAATAAAATAAAAATATAACATTATTAATGAATATATAATAATAAAAAGATAAATTAAATTAAGTAAATTACAAAAATATTAAGAAGTGATTTCGTAAAAGTTACTTTAATTACAAACAACAATACGTACACATATATATCTAAACACACATATACATACACACATGTATATACATACAAACACATACATACATGCGGTTCTACATGTATATATATTTTACAATATTTAATTTCTATGTAAATATATATCTAAATAAATATATTCATTTATATATTATGTAATTGTCTAAATAAAATATTAATATATTATATTAATTTTATTTATATAGACTTGTTTTGATCAATGTAAATAAATAATCAATTAAACTTTTTAACTACTATTAAATTGATAAATTTTTATATATAAATTTATTTAAAGTATATAAATAAATACATATATATATAATTATAATTATAATTAAAAATAAATATATTCAAAAATATTTCTATATAAATATAAATATATTCATATAATTATATATATTCATATAATTATATCCATATATATTTATATATATTTAATAATATATTAGTTTATATAATTATAAATATAATAAATAATTACTATTTAAAAATATTTATTATAATTTTATAATTATTTAAATATTAGAATATTTATTTATAATTTAATAAATATTTTCTTAAAACATTAAATATATATATATATATATATATAAATTTTTAAAGTTTATATATTAATATATCACATTTATATTAAGTTCAAGAATGTGTTTTTTAATGAATGTATATAAATAAGAATTATTTTCTTCAAAATATATATAATAATTATATGTATATTAATTAGATTTTTTATTAAAATAATATCAGTACTAAGGGTGGTACTGATAAAGATAATTTTTTATTAGTACAAAAAAAGCACTCATACAGGTATCACCTTTATCAGTGCTTTTCTAAGTACTGATAAAAGTTAACATTTTCAGTTCTTTATGTTTTCACTAATAAAGGATCCCCTTTTATCAGCACATTCTATTTAGAACTTATAAAAGTAGGTGCTTCTATTAAGCTGATTTTTGGTTCTGATATTTAAAAAAATTTGAACATTTTGGAGAGTATGGAACTATGATCACAATAATAGGCCCCAAATTAAAAAATAAAAAACATACATTGAAAAAAAATTAGTTATTTATCGAAACAAGATATTAACATTGAATTGATAAAAATTGGCTTATAATAGGTCATAATGAAGTCCTATACGGTATGATATATAAGGTATTTTTCAGTAATAGATGTATAAAAAACGTATATTTATTATATAAGAGGCTTGATTGTATATGAAATATGTCAAGATATAAGGTAAGGGATTTTTGCCTCACTTTTTTTTGTGAGACACATTCATCGTCATGCGGTTTATTTATGTAGTGTATTTACTTCTCATGAATGTCTAATATAAATATTCCATTGAAATTTTAGGATATTTACATATCCATTTTATGATATATATATTTCATTTGATTTATGTATCAATGTTACCTTAGTGGTAAGGGTTTTATGATATAGTCTCATCATCTATTGAGATTTTCTATAACTATATTTCCAATTATGGAATCATATGATCAATTATTCAAGAAAATACTCAATTTTTCATTACTCTGGTTATGCCATGAGAATAAAAGTTTTCCTTTAATTTTCCATTCTTAATGTACATTAGAGTTCAAAATAATGTTTTTAGAAAAATCATCTTTATTTGTCTCATCAGTTAAAAGCCCTTTTCATACAAAATCAGGTTTTCAAAAAATGTTTTTAGAAATGTTTTTACCATTCTCCAATGATATATCAAAGGAATTTTTTCCTATGTTTTACTTTTTACAAATAATCATTAATGTAATCTTCATACTGTTTTCCAAATAAGATCAATTTTGATTTTATGAAAAATGTGAATGAATTTTTTTAAATGTGTAATGAATTTATTGAATTTGAAATTATCATCATAACAGAATTTTTAATTATTCCATTATATGTTTTCATTTTTATTTTTAATTAAAATTATTTACAAAACTTTTAATGAATTATTAGTTATAAAATGTAATTAAAAAATCTTAATGACCTTAAGAAATGTTCCAGTAGAAATTTAAAAACCATTTTCCATCTAAGAAGAAAACCATTGATTTTAATTATTCTCTACTAGAGATATGATCCAAGGATACCATTCTTATTCATTCCCTATTAGGTTTTTTTATGATGAAAATAATTTTATGAAATTCATCTCCCTTCTTTGGGTTATACCATGTTAAAATTCTTTTAAAATCCGCTTCTTTTCCCCCCAGTTTACTCATTGATGATATGATGAAATGATAATGAAACCTATTTATTTTCCTATTGTTAGATTATGATGAAATGTTTATGAAACTAATTTCATTTCATGGGTTATGATATGATGAATGTTTTATCATCTTGTGTCACATATATGTATTATTTTTATTATTTGATAGGTGGGACCTATATCTCCCTCCAATTCATTAGGTAAATATTGATATCTCTTGAGATAAATATGACTAGATTGGGGAGTTAACCTAGTTCAGTAAGGGACATTGTCCACTATGACTATCTTATGAGTGAACCATGAATTCAATCATGGTTTATTAATTGAACACATTCCACTATTATGGTCCTCATATTGAGCCTTTAAATATGAAAGAATTTATTTTTTATCCTTCAATGTAGGCCTTAAATCGTTTATGTATGCCAATTTTTGTTCTCATGGTTCATTTTATTTGATTCCATTATGTTTCATGTATTTTCAACTACCAAGATTTATTCCATGAATCAATTTTATAATATATGATATCCAATGTATGGTATTAAATTGTTATTATTAGGTTATCATACCCTTATACACATGATATGTTGACATAACCATTTTTTACTCTTAATGAGAGTTTGAGATCACCCTTTCTTACATTTACTTTCACTGAGTTATTATGAATGTTATTACATATTATATGGACAAGAAGGGTGATAATAATTAATATCATAGTATCATATTATGTATCACACATGTGGACTATTTTTTGTGTGTATATGTTTCCAAAGTCACTAGACCTACATGATTATGGAGTGGATCATTATGTTATATAATGAATATTCATATATTAAGATGTAACATTTATATATGAGAAGTTTGGGCCTTTACATAATTACTGTTAAATGAATTTTATTAAATTATTAAATTAAAATTCCCTCCTTTGATTAAACTCACCTTGAGTTGTATTGTATTATAACACAATAATGAGATGTTTATCTTATGCTAAATGAAATTCCATGATACCCATTCCCCCATTTTGTAATAAAACCACCTTTCTGGTGTGATATCTTATTTAATAAAAAGGTTAAACCAAATATTGATACGTATATTGATATATGGAATGTACCTTCATTTATCCTTATTAATTATATATAAATTAAATGGAATAGTTTGTAGGATATTTTTACGGAAAACTTGTGGACATGTGCCCTTTATTTCTCAAACATTAATTGTGTACAGCATGCTTACTAAAATGTCCTCATTCATTAAATAAATTTAAATGGTTAGATAACTTTATTTAATCCTTGATTAAACCATAAATTTCTTTTTATATAATTCCTTGGATGAGTTTATGATTTTAATAAATTATTTGTACCATGATACTTGGGTTTTTTATAAAGAATACATTGTATGGGCTTTGAGGTTTAATGAATTGTATCAATCCATGGGTGGTACATGGTTACTTTTTAAAGAATAACATGGATGGGATTGTAGGGTATGTGAATTATATTATGTTGGGAGTGATTCCTGGGTTATTTCATATAACACCTCAGATGAGACCACAAGACATATGTGTTATTTTACCTATGAGCGATACTTAGATCCCCAATAGTTTACCAAGGATTGAATCATGGGGAAATGCAAATATACCATTCCATAAGTGATACCTAGTACTCTATATGGTATACCTTGGATGGGCTCACTGATTTCAAATTTTATACCATGGCATGAGTGATTCTTGGGTTCTAATACAAAACACCATGGATGCAATCCTATGGTATAGGTTTTTATAATATACCTATGGTGATACATAGATTCCTTTATATGTAATTCCCTAGAAGGGATCAAGTTGAATTTTATGAAAATTAATTTATGTGTTATCCATATTAAATAAAACACTTATATTTGGCCTATGCCTAACATATCTAATAGACCAATAATATTTTCATTCCAAATAAGCAATGAAATGAAAAATATAGAACTACTCTTGATTACGCATGGATGCCTTGGCCATTCACCCCATGTCATGGATACTTTTATGTTTTTGAATATATACACATATATGTTCATATTTATATGATGTATATATATATACTTGAATTAATATACTTATATATATGCACTGTGACACATCATTTGATATATTCTGGATTCGACCAAAGCTGGTATGGTCATCCATTTTTCCTTTGAGGAAATGTGGCCGACTTATTTAAATTTATTTATTCGGTACATTATTAATATACATATGCACTATTGTATTTTATATTCATATACTATATTTAATTAGACACAATTGATGGTGGCCTAATGAGATAACATGTGGTAATTTTTCTTCTTTTTTGACGTTTATCATTTATGTATTACCTATAATATGACTTATTCTAGTCCATTATAGTATCACAAGGATATTCAGAGTAGTTTAATTTAGAATTTCAAATTATATAATTTATTTTATGTTATATCCATTTTATATTGCATAGGTTGTTGATTTATTTAATATGGTTCAACTATATTTTAGTACTAATATAGATGGCATAGTACCCTCATTGTACCTCTTTCTTATGTTCTCTACTAGTCAAAATCCTATGATGTACAAGGATGCACACTTGAGGCCATGCGATGACTAGTTCGACTACTATTTATAGGGTGAGTTTGTTTGGGACATTAAAAGTATTTACATAGGCATTTTTCCTATTTTATTGGCATTTTGGGTTGGTAGATAGAAGACTAGTAACATGTAAAAACTCATTAAATATTTATTTCTAGGGGAGATCAACCCATGTATAAGGGAAACACCAAGTGACTTGGGATATTATTTTTGTTTCTACCATTCTTTATTACAGTTAATTATGATTTCACATGGAGTGATTGATGTACTTTCTACCACAGAGTAATTAATTATATATATAGTATTTAACCTCTTAGAATGGTTTGTCAAGAGACATGTTGTGTTACATGAATCTTAATAGTCACATAGAGATTAGCATGTCATGCATATTCTAGTTTGTATAGATTTCATTGTTTGACTATATTATTATGTCTCATGTATATCTGTAAACGATATTAGGGTTATTATTTAGCATGATTTTTCTATATACCTTGATTCTTTGGTTTATTTTTTATATGCATGTTTATTTTTTACAATTTCATACCATGGTTTTTTAATATTAGAAAAAAAATAATTATTAATGTTTCTACAACTTCCTAAATGGGTTTTTATAATATAACTTGATGGTATCCCCATAAATAACCAATTATGCCACATTTGAGCCTTGCATCATAGGTATTATGCGATTAAACATAAATCGATAGAATTAAATGGTCTCTAAATATAATTTATAAATAGTATGGGCCTTTTTGAATTGGAAAACATGACCCATATAATAAAACAATTTTATATAGACCTGTAATATTCTAAAACTGATGATAAAAACCTTATTACAACTACATGAAATCCAATTATAACTTATAAAGGAATATACCTTTATGAATTGGAAATGGTAATAAATACAAATGAACCTTTATATGTTCTAAATTTAAATCCCTATTGAAAATGGATTATTTTATAAAGGAAAGTAGAAATAAACTTTTTCAGTGAAAAACTATATGGACAAATTAAAAAAATGCACAACTGGGCCCATGTAAGTTAGTTGGGGAATCATTATTATATGATAATCCCAATAATGGTGTAATTAATATTTATGAATCAACTTATATTGGGTTTCATTTATATAGTCCCGGGATTAAAAGATTTCACCCCCATAATTCTACTTTATTATTATATGCATACTACAAAACCCCATGGGGTTATATTCATGCTATATAGAATGGTTATTTAAGTTGTTAGAATCCACATATATAGTGTCACATATCAATGTATAGTGGCATCTTATTGAAATGGATCCTTTAAAATTTATAAAACATCTTTTTGTTATTTTTAGCATTATCATTATGAGGATTTAGTTAATTAATATGAAAATTACTTCTATAATAGTGTTTTCCTCTATCAAATTCTATTGAAATTTTCTTTAACCATTACAATTTTATAGATTATGGATAAATAAACTGCATGAAGGAGGTTTATGAATCTAATTACCTAAATTATGATAGGATTCATGAAAATAAATAATGCACAAAGGGATGTTTTTTGTAAATTATCAATGATGTCTTGTGGTGTTAGCTAAATAAAGCACAAAATTTAGTTTTATTTCATGAATATTACTTGATTTTAATTTAAATTGAATCATTAATGTGGTACTTTTATTTTTGAAGCTCATATAATGTTTAATTCTAATGTTTCCTTTATAGGTTCCTTGGAATGTGAACATGATTGTTCCCATGGGTATATTCTTCTATCATTTGAAGCTAAATAATAAAACAGTAAGCCTATAACGATTTATTGTGTGACCTCTTTGAAGGGTCAATGCTTTATGTTTTTGGAAGGAGCATTCCCAAGTAATTTCAAACCCTCATAAACTAATTTTTTTAACTAGTTATGATGTTTTTAACATGTGATGCTTCATTCAAAGGTTATTTTCCTGTGTAGGACTCAAAGTGATGAGACAAAATTCTCTAGATAGATGGGTTATTGTTTAGTAAGTATATCATTTTTTAGGTTATAGACATAATGTAATTCCTTAGTTAAGTAGATTTTACATTCATATGGAATGGTCATCTACTTAGTGGGTCATGTGATCCTTCTTCTTCTCCCATGGTTGATGGCTTGGGATGTTGTCAGCTGGGTTAATAGTTGTACAAGATAAAATGACTTTGAGATGAATATTTTGTATTGTCCATCAGGTACTAGGATCCATAGGGTGGATATTCTTATGGATGGTGCCAAATGATTTGTATTTGTACTGATGAAATATAAATGTATTATGTGACGATGCACATGGTACCCATTGAATTATTAAAATGGTACAATGTGCTATATGAGTTTGGTGGTCGTATTGAGAATTTTAGATATTACAATGATGGGGGGATGATGTTGAAAAAGGATTGGTTATTGTAACACTTCCAATCATTTTATTTTTAAATTATATTTTTGATACTAATGACATGTATGAGTGCTTCATGATAGGGCATTAACACATAAATCCCTATAAAATTTAGTCTGGGGCACTTTAATGTGGATGGTTTTATACTATTCTGTTTTGAAAATTGGTAAGAGAACATTGACCACATTTTTTAAACCTTGTTTAGTGGTGCATGGAGCATGTTTCATAGGATGAGTTCTCCTTTAAAAAAATGATTACTATGATACTCTTATAGATGGACTCTCTATGTATATTGAGGTGAATGAGCTACCTTGAAAATGTAACATATCTAATGAATTTTGGTGCATAAAAGGAATCCAGATGATAAAATTGATGGAGTTTCATGTAACCTTTTATGACACCATTAGTTTGGTTAAAATATAATTGGTGTTTTGAAACATTCATGGAATTCATAGGTAGTGGGTGCAGAATGATCGGGTACTAATAACATGCCATCAAGTGCAACTAATCTATTAAAAGGAAGTTGTCCAAAGGTAGTTTGATTGTTCTTCTTATGAGTGGGTAGATATGGTTTGTTGGAAATCATACCAGAAACTTCTTTTGGTATATGATGGGAGTACCCCAGATCTTATAGCTAATAATTGATATCTTATTAGTTTACTCATGGCTTAGTGATGATTATTCCCCCCATCATAACATTGTATAATGTTCCCTAAGAGAGTAACAATTGTATGTCGAAATGTAGAGAGAAATTATATTCCTTTTTTTGAATAGAAAATAGAAACATTTTAAGTTATCTGGTGGGAGAAAATATTATTTTAAAGGTGTCGACTATCCTAAGTGAAAATTGAATTCCCATGTAGGAAGGCCTTAGACGGACTCATGGACAATAGCTAATTCCTTTACTCGATTGACTTGAGAGATACCATTTTTGGGAATAGTTATTGTTCTTTATATGTAGAAATCTTATCAATGAACTGATCTGTCACTTGTAATATATATCAAACCCAATTTTTTGGCCACATTCTAGTGCCCCAAGTTGGGTCATCATATGATCTCAGGAGCACCTCACCATACACCGGAGGAAGTTGATTAAGAGCACAAGTCTATATAGAAACGTTGGGGAGAAAATACATGTTTATCAGAGTAATTCCAAAATTGAAATAATATAAATAGATTTAATAACTAATAGTAACAAATAAATGGACAACATGCGATAATCCAAACAAGTGATCACGCAACAAATGTAATGACAATATAATGAAATTAATACATCTCAAGCAGTTATAAAAATATAAACAATCAATACTAACACAAGACCTTGAACATGGACCAGAGTCCCCACCTAGTTTTGATCTACCGTGCTCCAACCTAATGTCCCATGTGCATCTAAACAACATGTCCCTGACCTGAACCTATATAAAAAAACTAGTAGAATCTTTTTGAGTACCAAAGTTCCATGGGGTCTTAAGTAGGGTGTGAATACATCATAGCAGGCCACCACTATCATTGTATAAATAAATAGTTAGTCTATACAGTAGTGTATGCAAATAATCAAGTTTAATAAATAAATAGGGAAATAAGAAAATCATTTAAGTAATTATCTAATATCCACTTTATCCATTAAGTTCCCTAGTGTCAAACAATCAAAAAAAAACTAACTCGGGTCACACTATGATTCTAAGCTAAGGGAAATGGGGTTACACACACTTTTAACCACAAGTTATGTTCACTAATAAAAAACTATTACATACCCATGAGTTAGTCATATCGACATGATCATTCTCATCATTTTTCCCATGGTTTTGGCATTAACATCATTTACACTATGGCCGAAGATGAAAAATAACCATGCATAATAGAATTGGTCAAGTTCCTTATATTTCTAGGTATGAACATTTAACAAAAACATACATCACAATGAACTTGGAGCCTTATTCCAGGTTGTATCATCAAATGAAACTATAAGGGGCATAGATCCTAAATCTCATTCCCTAACCTATACATTATATGGGTTGGTTTTAGAGCCTCATTATAACCCGGTCCATGGGCATAGATCCTCAATTCCAATAACCCTCAAATACCATAAGACCTTGAACATGGACCTGAGTCCCAAACTAGTTTTGATCTACCATGCTACAACCTAATTTCCCAGGTTCCCCTAAACAACATGTCCCTGACATGGGCCTATATCAAAAAACATGTAGAATCTTTTCGAGTACAAAAGTGTCATGGGGTCCTAAGCAGGGTGTGAATACAACTTTGTAGGCCACCACTAACTTTGTTAAAATTACTCACCAGTCTATATAGAAGTGTATGAAAGTAATCAATTTTAATAAATAAATAGGTAAATAAGAAAATCATTTAAGTAATTATCTAATAACCACTTTATCAATTAATTTCCCTTGTTTCAAACAATCAAAAAAACTAACTCGGGTCACACTAGGATTCTAAGATAATGGAAATGGGGTTACACACACTTTTAACCACAAGGGAAGTTCACTAATAAAAAACTATTACATAACCATGATTTAATCATATCCACATGATCAATCTCATCATTTTCCCATGGTTTTGGCATTAACATCATTTACACTATGACCTAAGCTGAAAAGTTACCATGCATAATGGAATTGGTCTAGTTTCCTATCTCTCTAGGTATGAACATTTAACAAAAAATTAAATCACATTGAACCTGGAGCCTTAGTCCAGGTAGACTCATCAAATGAAACTGTAAGGGCAATAGATCCTCAATCCCATTCCCTAACCTATACATTATATGGGTGGGTTTTAGAGCCTCAGTCTATCCCGGTCCATGGGCATAGATCCTCAATTCCAGTACCCCTCAACTACCAATCCATATGCACATTCATCATTTAAATACATATAGCATTATGCCTAACACCATATTAAACTATGTCATCAACTATGCATATTCATCTTTTAATTCATTTCATAACCTTGTTAACATGGTAGCATAATTATCATCGGTCATATATCACTAACACGTAGATAAATTCAATGACTATGGTCCCAAAGGAACATTAAAACCACATAATGATATAAAAATCCAAAATACATATTTGAAATAATCTAGAAGCCACACTTTACAATTTGGGTCCTCCTATTTGAAAAATAAAACATTCCCTAAGGCTTTTGTTTCTATTTCAACCACCCAGAATAAAAATTAAAACACTTTAAAAAATGTGGAACCATGAAACCATTTCAAACATCATTTGAAAAATCTTATTAAAACCCCTTTTTGAATTACATTTATTTCATCACCTATTTTCAAAACATTACTCACTTTAATGCAACATTTTTCATTCAATAAATCTAAAATCGTGTCAAGGCCCCAAAACACTGCATTAAAGTTATCACCAAACATCCCCAATATATAAAAAATAAATATTATAATCACCTCATTTACCCCATTAACCCGACCCCATTACTAATTACACTTTTATTACCCATTCACCCCCATGTGTTCCCATTATTAATGTCTACCAATTATATTTAGCAATTACGGGGGTATGGCATAACCCAAGGGTAGCCCTAAGTTTGGTCTCACTCACCAATGGACCCAATGGGGTTCCTGAAGGGTTTTCCCATCAATATATGGAACAAAACAGTTCCATAATCCAATAAAAAAACCCAACAGGGAAACACATTGGAACAACCCCATACATATATAAAACATCATGACTATTGAAAAAAAGCATAAAAAAACCTATCCCATGGAAGAACATGGTTACTAGCCCTAAATGCATCCCTTGATTTGAACTCGAACAACCTATAAATCCCAAACTTTTAATCTTATAGAAATGTGATAATTTTAGGTCTTTGGATGGAGATAATAGATTCTACAAGACATAATATAGAAAATTGATCAAATATGTGAGTTAGACTCACCCAGATCCATGATTCACACACAACAGCACTCCAATCATCTAATAATCAAAGGAGAATCATCTTGTGGAATTATTAGAGAGTTTGATTTCTCTCCCAAGATATTGGTGGTCAAATGGGGTAAAAATTAGGGAGGATCAAAATAATATCGAGAGGTAGAAATTGTAAAAACGCACCTTTTAAAGTCTTCATGGTTTGGCCGGATGAGTAGCCAACCCGTGCTCCAACTTTGACACCCCAACTATCTATGATTTTCCAAGCCACATGGTTTCCTAGGAGAACCCATATAGTTTAGAAGTACATACTATAGATTTGTGGTAGCCTCTGTCTGAAACAGTCCCCAAGTCACATGGTTTTTTGGGCCTGGCGTATAGTCTTCTCAAACTATGCAACAACAGCACGCTGCATACTTTTTGACCTCTTTTCTCCTCCATTTGTGTCCCATTCCACAATGATGCCTGCAAAACATCCCATACACCCATGAACAACATAATTATCCAAAATAAAGGATATTTAATAAATTTTAAATAGGGATGTACCTTCATGAAATGTGTGAATGTTATATAACATCTTGAATATGGACTACCCTGTATGAGTTCCTTGGACTCTAGTGGTTGATTCAAAGGTAACCTATTAATTAGGTTCATGATTGGTTGATATGATTATATTTTTAAGATCCAAGGGTGTCATATTGGTATAAACTTATGCTCATATTGATTCACACCAATAGGAGTAATCTTTTTTGTCAGATACATCACCGAAATACACTTATGGGATTAATTGAGCGTGCTCATAATTAACTTGTTATGTCTTTGGAATAAGGAAACTTAATAAGGTTTTAGATGTGAAGGCTAATAATGTTGATATTTTTTTGGAGATAGTCATCCAATTGTGGATTATCATTACTTTATTTCAGTTTTTTGAATGCAGTTAGTGGGGAACCACTTCTGCCATGTCATCAAGATGATAAGAGTGACGATTAATGGTCATCTATTTATTTTCATGGGTCGAACAAGATAAATGATATAGATTTCAAATTGACTAATTGATCATCTTTGAAACATGTTGAAAAGATTCATTAAAATGATAATGGAATAACTAAGAAGGTAATTCTGATGGGACACCCATGACTCATAATTTTTCATTTAATATATTACAAAGCGTGTAGAGCATCATGGGTAAGATGATTAAAGATACAATGAAAATATCACATCTCAAGTTATATTATCACTTGTAAAAACCACATCGATGTTCTTTTTTTAATATGATTATTGTATTGATCTTTAATTACTTATGTATCATATTATTAGTGTGATGCTTGATAATGCATAAGGTGATTGTAAATAAAAGATGACCATTTTAATGAAACTTCATGACCTTAGTAGGTCCGCTGTTGTTTTAATTTTTACCTAAGGCCTACCAAGTATTATAAGTTCTACATCATTGATATTTTAAGGTACCATGTTTTTAAACCCTGAAAATTGTTAAATAATTTGAATGATTCATTTTCTATACAGGATGAATTTAAAAAAAAGATTCAAAATATAAATATGATAATTGGAACACTTAAATGTGTTTTTTCATCATTGATTAAGTCCTGATAGGTGTATTTATAGGTAATTTTAATGAGTGTGGGGAGTTTTTTCTTTGGAAAACTCACTTTTAACCCAATCATATAGGATCATATGTTTTTCATGAAACTATAAAACCCACTAGGGTAAACTGTGTGCCCTATAGCAGGGGTACAGTGGTTGTCAAATGGTTTTTTTAACTACATTCTTAATGGAACACATCCTTGCGAAATGTTCTGCAAAAAAATATAGAGTAGAATTCATAGTTTGTACATGGTATATTTAACCACGATCTTTCTATATGAGGGGGTGTCTCATTGGGTAGTACTAGCAGAGGGTTTGAACATGGTTTGGCCAATTGTGTTCTTCATTAAAGGGATTAAATTCTAGTTTTACACCTATAGTAACCCCGACCCCAGAATCCAAGCTCTATTTATTTACATTAATTCAATCAAACATGATACAATTAATAAGATCATAAAGGACCCAATATTTTAGTGTTCTTGATAAATGAGTTACACACATGGTGTCATACATTAAATTTCTATACAATAATTACAAAATATTTTTTTTCTTTTCATAATAATGGTATTCCATGTACCATTTCCCTACATATCAATCATAGTAAACTACATAAAATATTGGGGAATGGGAACAAAATAAGCGTGGGCACAAATGATCTATATGGTTTTTATTCAACCGAAGTTATTATGAATCAATATGCATAATCAATATGGAAGGGTAAATAACTATGCACACATTCCATTTAAATAAATGGATAAGGAATAATGAATATAGAAAGGTAAATGACCTAGAAAATTCTCAATTTATATATTTAGACAAGGTACAAATATCATAGAAAGATGAAAAACATAAAACACATGCCATTTAATCAATAAACTGAAAAATGAAATTAATCTAGAGATAATATCATATTGAAAATTTCCTTAACAATAATAATTTAATTCTTAATATAGGAAATTCTTATTTAGTGGATGTTATGCCTTTTCTACATGATAACTCTACTATTACGACCTTTCAAGAGACTGTTTAATCAAGAGGTAAAGCCCCATATAATTCTAACTTAAATGATTTGTCCCCTAAGACCAATCGATGAATCAAGGGACTATAAAATATTGGGCTTAACCAACACTTTTGGTACAAATAATTCATCATATATTTAATAATTTATATAATATCTGAATAAATTTTTCTTATCATGAAATATCTATATTGAGTGAAGGAAACAAATTTATCAATATTTCCCTAGTCAATTAATTAACATTCAAAGTGAAACCCCATATATAAAAATGAGATACAGTTTAAGAAATAATCTTATTCATAATGAATAATATTGATATTTTAGTGTAAATTGAATGTTCAATGGTCATAGGAAAGAGAATATTTCATGGGGAGGTTATTGAATGAAAAATGAAATAAAGAATTGAAGGTCAATAAAATCATTGTTCTAAATAGTCCTAAACCATCTAGATAAAGAATAAGGATGGTATTGACATATACACATTAGATTAATAAGAAAGGGTTTTTTCATATATTAATATAAATATTATTTATTTCAAATTTTTTTCATTAAAATTTACTTTTCAAGTTGAAAAATATTTTACAAATCTGTATCCTTTTAAACTGATTTTAAAAACATTTCCTATAAAAATATCAACATAAACATTAAAAAGAAGAATCAAATAAAAACAGACATGATTATGGGTAATTATGTATATTCTATAAAAGTAAAAAAAAGAACATTTCGTTTTCATTATAAGAGGTTAGGAATGTGCCTTTTAAGTAAAAGATAAGAATATTCCATTCACATTTTTGGTAAAATCCAAATGGGAATTATTATATAAAAGACATAAGATTCCATTGAATAAAAATTAATCGATAAAAAAGAGAGAAAATTGATATGAAATATAATTTTTAAGAGGTCACAATAATTTTTGAAAAAACTATTAGTGAATGCAGTTTCAGAAGAAAACATATTTCCATCCAACGATAGAAATGATGTCAGATTTTGTTAAAAACATTTTATCATCAAATTTAAGTACCCAAGAGTGAAAATATTACTATTACATGAAAAATATCATGGATAACTATAGTTGTAGAAAATTAATGGGTTTATTATACAGTAACCAAATTATTTCCTTTTATGGAAATTCAAGACTGAACAATATTTATGTAAATGACAATGTGAAACAAACCCTTAAAATGATCACGACATCCACATGGGAATTAATAAATGAATCAATTAATTTAATCAAATATAAATCCATATAAAACATGTGGGAATACAAAAAATTAATATTCAATACTCATTATGTACATAATCATAGAATATCAATGTCAATGAATATGTAATATAACCTAATGAAAAGAAATTGAGTTATGAAATTTATTACCACATGGTAACCCTAAAATCAATCCACTTTATATGAAATAATTGAAACAAAAAATACCATGAATTATAAATTATTCATGATATTAATATTGATCCAGAAATTATATACACCATTTAAAATAAATTAAGTGCACAACATTACAATATACTTAATGAAATGAAAATGAAATGAAATGACTTACCTTAGGATTCATTTTGGTTGAACAATCTTTAAACTCATATATAGGGGTTTTAAAATTATTATTAACTTATTAAAGTTCCATGTTAATATTTAAAATATGATAGTTTAATCCTTTTATAAAATTTTATTACCCTTTTATTAGTAATATTTAATTATTTTCATTATTATTGGTTTTAATTTCCTTGTTTTCTCATGGGTGTTCCGTAATGAAATAATCATTTCATGCATATATTATAAAGTTATAAAATTACTAAAAAATAATCAGGAAATATTGGTCATATTTTTAAATCAATTTCCCTTTTAAAATTAACAATGAATGATAGTTATGAAAAAATGTAGTATGTTACAATCATGGAGATGGTAGATCATACGTATGCATGTGCAAAGTTTCCATTTTCCAACGATGTGGTGATGAAAAGAGAGTCAAATCTCCTCCTCAACTTTGTAGTCCACATGTAAACGAATGTTGTTATCATTGTTATGTGATTGAATGGGTTTGAAATAAAATGATTTAAATTATAATCCCAAAATTACAATTATGTCATTAATATCATAATAATGTAATTTATCTTATATATGGTAATTAATTTTATCCTTATTACACTCCATGTAAAGTGTTATTGAATGACGAATCACATCTCTTTGCGATACGGTAGTCCGTCGTAAACATGGTTGATATTACAGTATACCTAAGGAATAGAGGGAAACATATTTATAGGATATAATGGCTAAAAATTATAAATACTTTATAAATATCATATATCTATATACTTAAGATCCATCTTCATATACAGTCGTGAATGTTGGGAAAGGAATAATGAATCACATTGGTTTGGGAGGAGAATCACATTGGTTTGGGAGGTGGTAATGCACCATACATGAAAATGATGATTTAATAAGGAATTTTATATAATTTTATATTATTATTGGTAAAGAAATTATTATAAGATAATATAATTACGTTTAATATAATTATTATTTTATATCTTAATGGTTTTATTGTAATTTAATAATGTGAAGAAAGAAATAAAATAAAGACGCTCATTGAAGAACATTACCTCTTCTTTAGGGATCCTCTATAGGTTTCCACTAAAGCCTTCCTATTATATATTTCTACCCAAAATAAGTATTTTATAATAAGATAAGATAACTTGGGAAGTGATTTGGTAATATTATTCCTAAACTAATGTTGTATAATGTTGTGAATAAGGCTAGAGAGGATGTGCCCTTTTATAGTTGAGCAGGAGTATCATTCTTGTAAATACTCAGATGTATTCACAATTTGGAGGTCTCCCATACCTCATGTGGATCCAAAAATTGAACAATAACGAAAGGATTTATTTGGTCAATAAAAACCTCTAATACACAAAAATAAAGACATTTTAATCATCTTTTTTCCTTAGCCTCTATGTTTTCCAATTTCACCTTTTTTGTTTTTACCACGATAACTTCATATTTTTATTTACTAGGTGACATACCATTTAATTTTAAAATTACAATTAGTTTTATTAGATAATTTATAAAAAATTATTTAAAATAATAAATCCAATTTATTAAAAAAAAACATTTTTGTGTATAATTAATTTTAAAACAAACAATTGTAATGCGCGAAACCTCATTTTACCCTTAATCACATTAATTAATTTTAACTATTTTCTAAAATCATTATGGTCAAAAAATATTTTTAACGTATTATAAAATATAAATTATTCTTATTAAAATTATGGAATCCATTTTTATAAATTTAACAAACATAATTTATAGAATATGATTTAAAATTAATCTTCCAGACACGATGAAAGAATAGGTTTTAAACATAAAATGCTCAAAAGATTACAATTATTTATATCAAAATGTAATATGAATATTATTAAAATTAACCAAATTAAATTAATTTATATATAATTTCTCTAATATTACAATAAATCAAATTAAAAATATAATTTATCATTATAAATAATATAAAAAAGGTAGTTTTCAATTAAGATACAGTATTTTTCAATATTACTCAAATAAAAAAATCTTCTCATAAATATATAAACAATTCATCGTAAGATAATTTTATTATTATAATTTAAAAAATTAAGTTTATTTATTCAAATAAATTTTCAATAATTTGTATAAATAAATTTAAAATCATGTGTGAAAAGTTCGACTAAATATTCTTTTAGAAATGAATATTTTTTTTGGAAAACATTTTTTATTTTAAATTTTTATTATTTTTTATCAAAATATAACTAATAAAGATGTTTAAAATATATATTTAGATAAGTTAGTGAATCATGTCCATAACCTTAATTCTAATTACTAGTTGATAATTATCATATTATATAGTAATATTGATAGTATATTGGTGTTCGGTAAAATTCGATCTTCTATTTAACACAAGCATTAAATGAAACACATTAAAGTGTGTAATAGAATCTAAACTCATTGTTTTGTTTGATACAACATATTTAAGTTATTTTAAAGAAATATATATTTTTGTTGTATGGATTTATATTACTTTTCACACATGGTGTTGTGTATCTCACAGACTATTAAATAAAATGTTATTCTTATAATATTTTGAAGAGTTAGAACCCCTGCCTCCTTATGTCTTTCCCCCTCTATTCATCTCCTAATTCATGAAAAAAAAACATCCATATGCTTGGATCTATCCCTTTCCCAATCATAGGGATTGATTCCCATCCTCCATCTGGTGTTTGATTCAATTTTCATTAGTCACGTTTGATCGCCCTTGATAAGAATATGACTCACTTCATCATTTTCTTGATTTAGATTGTTTTATTAGATGTTATTTAAATCTGATCTCATATTCCCTATTTTCAAGGAATTTTATTATTTCATATATTTATCTCAAATTAACTTGAATCAAATCTCGATATCAGACAATTGAATCATACTTTGTATAAGGTAAGTGGTCTCATTTATTTCCCTTAATATTTCGTTGTTTTATAAAACACATCATTGTCCCACAATCCAGAAATTTAATATGTTTCTCCTATAAATGTGAAATATCTTAATTTAATTATCTAAACCATGACCACACACATTTTGTAGACCTATTTTCATTTTTTGGGGTAGGTAACCTCAACATGGACCACCCCATTTGGGTGTGTCATATTTATTGACCCTTATGTCCATTGCAATAATCTTCCCTAGAATGTGATTTTATTAATTAATGATAAATTAATTGTTTCAAATGACTATATTAAAATGATATATCTATGATTAAAATTTAAAATATTTTTATTGTATTATTTAATAAGAAATATATTATTACCCTAAACTAAATGTAATTTCATTTTAATCATTCTCCCATTTCGTAATAAAATCACTTTTGAGGTGCACTATCTTATTTAATAAAAAAAGATAGAAAAATGGTCATACTTAAATTAATATATGGAATTGAACTTCTATTGGAAATATTAATTACAAATTAATAAAATTTCCCAGTTTGTAGACTTAAATTTTGTTAGGGATTTTTTATGCACACAACACCTCTATTTCTCATATTTGAATTGTGTATGATATGATTACTAACATGGACTTAATTAATTAAATTTAAATGGTTAGAAATATTTTGCTAATCCTTGAGAGATACTTTTATTCATTTTTATGGATTTCTATTAATGGTATTTTAGGTTGAATAAATTAAATCTACCATGAGCTATAATCAGGTTCCTTACACATAACGCCTGGGACATGCTTAGAGGTTACACGAAATGTATTACGCCTTAAGCGATATATGGGTTACTCTTTAAGAAATTACTTAGAAAGGATTGTGGGAAAAATTATTTATAATAAATCAGTAGATATAAAAAGGTTCTTTCATAGAACACCTTTGATGGTATCACTAGGTGGATACATTGCATTACCTATAAGTGATACCCAGTTCTCAAGTGGTTTACATGGGATGAGATTTCATGGAAATTTTACTATATCTTGAAATGAGAGATATCTAGTTTCATATATGATATACCTTTTATGTACTTAGAGGGTTATTTTGGGATACCATGTTTTGATTTATATGTAGGTTCTTATATGATACTTCTTGGACATACTCCTACGAGATGTTTTTATAGTATAATTGCAGTGATAACCAGGTTCCTTTTTAGAGAATTCAATTGATAAGGTTAGGATTCCTTTAAATGAAATTAATATAGTCTTTTTCGTAATCAAATAACACACATTGGTTCAGGATATTCTTTACACATTTGCTGGACTAATTATATTTTCATTTCTAGGAACTTATTACATGAGAATTATATAACTACTCTTGATTATACAAGGATGCATTGGGTATACTACATAGAAATTATTACCTATCCACACATACCCAAATATAATTTCATATTTATATTATTTATATATGTACATAAATAACTATACTTATATATATACATTGTGACAGAACATCACATATATTATGGATTAAGCTGAAGCAGGTACGGTCATCCAGGTTCCCCTTAAGGAACTGATTTCGTCTTGTTTAAACTTTTTAATTTACTTCCTTATTGATATAAATTCACACTATTATATTTTATATTCATATACACCACTTCACAAGAAATCACTAGTGGGGGATAGTAGTATATCTGAAACCTTGTTCAGGCCACCGATGTACCGCGGCACCAATACATACCTCATTGTTGCAGGATCTGGTTCTAGATTTGGCTTGTTGGTATTGTTCATTTGGTTTTTTGTACATGGGTATGGGATCTTATAAGTACATGAATATGATAGACCTCAGGATTCTCATGGAGATAACCTTTGGATATTTTTCCTATTTCACAGAGTATAATTTATTTATTACCTTCTCTATGGCTTATGTAGGTATAGAATTGTATAACAACATGAAAGGTTGTATCATTATTGAATTTATTGTTTATCTTATTATTGATAATCCCTTTTATTTTAAGGAAGTTTATTAAATTCCATTTATAGTTTTATGAAAAATCCTATACAAGTATTTTCTGTAGAGGCTCTTTACCAATTTTCTAATTTTTTAAGGGGTTTGTTCTTATACATACTTCAGCACTCCATTATTAAGATATTTATTCATTTTAAATCCAAATTTAATACCTATACCAATTTATTCAAATATTAACATAAAAAATTGTTAATTCCTTTTTCTCTAGGTAATATTTATCATATATCTTTTGGACGTGTTTTGATAAAAGACTTTGTAACCCATTTTATTTTCATGGGGGGTATTTATGCTTATACGTTATGCATGATTTCCTTATATGGAGTTAATATGCATATATTATAATTTTATGGGTGGGCCAAAAATTATAAATCCCTTTAAATCATTGCGTAATGTTTTCATTTCATGAGATACCATGTATAGTTCACAGGAACATAACCTGCTCGACTACGATATTTTTAATTAGAAGTGAGCCTTGACTTATACTTATAATGTCATGTTTTATATTGTTTCCAAATTCTTATGATTCCACTATTTCTTTGATTTTATTCTCTATGTTTTTCTCCCATGTGATTATATATATGATCTTCCCCTTTTAGGAAATAAATTTCTCCTCTTGACTCTTATGTTTTACTTTATATATATTCCATTACTATAATTTATATCACACTATTTTCTATTATGTGTTTTATAGGTAGTCTTATTCAGTAATAGAAGATCAATTGTATCTTGGAGAAACCTATGTATAATTAAATAAAAAAGTTGGGTTTATGTTTATGTTTAAGTTTTTTGTATCTAATCTCATAAATATAGTAGGCCTCCAGATTTATTTATTGTTTTTATGGATTTTTATATTAATAAAAATGTAATAATATGTGCATAAGACTCAAGTTAATATATTATTCTACTGGTGAGTCTCTGTGATCAAACATGGGGAAACTATACTCATCATATCACAACAAAAAATATCAACAAAATAATAAAAACATTATCCAAAATAAAATATTTGAGAACATATAAATAATTATAGCTATCAGTTATCAGTAAGAAAAATTAACATATTACCTTACTAGATCAAATGGACTATAAAGGTCATACATCACATAAATCAATATGTATCATCCAATTTTTGATAATATACAAAATAAATTAAAAAATATAAGGATATTGAACTATGATACCTTGTATCTCATCAAACCCATCTCCAAAATCCCATCAAGCTACAATAAATTGATCGGCTACGTAGCCTATGCCTCAAAAAGGACTAAACATCCACTAATATTTATTTGTTTCATGTTATGATAAACTTAGTAGGACACCATGATCCGAGTTACTAATATATTCTACAATATACTAGTTTTTTAATGAGAAATAAAATAAATTGGTAATAGTGAGCATGAATTAAATAATTGTGGGTAGTTGTGAGTTGTCCCAGAACTCACTACACTAATCCTTAGATGTTCATATTGAGAAAATAAATAATGAAATCAAAACCTCATTGGGGAATAGTAATTAACAATTATTTTATAACCTCACATATAGGAACTAAATTTGGGTAAATACATAACATAGTCAGTCCCTCTGAAATGTCGAGGACATGGTGTTACTTTACAAAATTCCGATATAAAAATTAAATTATAGATATTTGTAATATAGCAGTCCAATGAAACTATTAGGGACATGATGTAACCTATCTATTATTTAATATACTCATCGTATCAGGGGAATGGTGTAAAATGTTTTCCCCTGTCGATATATGAACTCTAATATAAAAGATCCATAACATAACCAATTTTGTATATATTAGAACTAGAACATGAAAGATTTATGACATAAAAAATTCTATATAATTGATAATTTCAGCGGTATATCACAACACAAAAATACCCCATAATCTCCATAGATGAGCATATGGGTGGTAGATCATAACATAGTGATACCACAAGACCAAAAATTTAAGTATCAAGAATAGTGTATCACTACTCACATGCTACCTAAAATAAATATAGGAAAATAATATAAATTTATAAATAGAATACATATCCCAAACCAAATTTCTCTGATAAAATCTCAAAAATTAATTGTATCATGTATCCTAACTCACAACATGGACTATTTCTATTCCATAACTTCACTCATGTTATTGACACCACAACTTTCCACATCCCAAGTCGTTGGGATTAATTCACTATGTCATAACATGACTCATAAGTTTTTCCTACATTTTTCCTAAAACATCTAACCAAAAAACATTTCCTCCATGGTTATTATGATGTTTTTATGATACACAAAATTTGGTCTCCAGAGAATGATCCAAATATCAATGTTAATATGGACCACTCTAAACCACATCATTATGCGTTCTAATATTAGAAGTCCCTTTACCATGGAAACAATACCCTATGCATTTAGGTGAACCCATCATCAATCCAAAACCCTCATCAGAAAATAATCTAGTGTATTCTTATATACTCACTAACTAACATTTTTTCATAGAGGCTATTCCCTGATAATCCTATAACATCCCACTCAAATAGATCCCAATACACATAATTCCTTCTTTTCTAATAACTCCCTAATGGTTCCTATAAAGAAGAACTATAATAAATCATTAAACTTATAAAATACTTTAAATGGACTCCTCTTAAAGGAAAATCCAATAACGGGAAGTCTTATTTGATACAAGACAATCCCCAAATACACAATTATGCCTTCAAGGAAAATTTTCAATTACCAAAACAAAAACAAATTTTGATCATCAACCACTAGGAGGATTAATACCATTAAACCCCATGTATTATAAAATGACACCCCATTGTAGGATACATAGAGTTATCCTAAATATAAAGAATTATTTTTCACCCCCAATATATTACTTGTTCTCAAAAACCAAGGTGATATAGTCATTTGAAAATCCTAAAGTTATTAATCATAGTGGAGAATTTCTATTACAGTTATAAGAAACTCCTAAGTCAACCTAATGGTTTGGGTACCCCTTACTCTCAATTCAACCCACCCAAACCTAATGCCCATTCTTGAAAACAAAATCATACAAAAAACACAACCCAAATGGATTTATATATATGGGATAAAATTATTGATACTTATTGAAGTTATCCCATCAAATATTTATAATTTATTTGGATCTATTAACCTAAAATTGTAAAATAAAATAGAAAGACTCTATTCAGGGTTCTACTCTTCAAATATCATGAGGGAAAAATAACCCAATTAGCAACCAGAGGTCGTTCCATAGACTCAAATTTAGGGACCCACTTCTATATATTTATTTATAGTTGGGTATGTAATAATATTATATGAGTGGGAAGAAGAGGTGGGAGAGGGTAAAAAATGCAAGGGGAGTGGTCCTTTGGGTTATGGGTGTCTCAAAAAAATAGTATGTTTGAATAATTTAAACAAATTTAATAAATTAATAATTATAATTTTTTCCATGGCCAGCCAGGTACCCGAGGGGCACCTATAAGTACATGGGGGACTATTGGCCTCTTTGTTGGTATCTACAGGGCACATAGTGGACACTAACATAATACTACAACTTTTCAAACATATCCAATTCTAGATAATTCAACTTGAATGTTGGTGATCACCACCATGTCCATTCTCCAATTGAACATCTAAAAACACTTATATGGTGAAACTATACACATTTTCATAGGTTGTGAAAATAAGGAAAAATAAGAACATTTTTTTTCTTGGAGGTGTTTTTGGATGAAATTTGAAAATTATCCTCTAAGCTGATCTTAAAAAATTTTTATGCCCACAATGCTGGTCCTATAATTTTGTGTTTTTCCTTGGAAATGTGTTTGGTGGAAATCTAATCCATTTCAATATTTTTATAATATTTAATATTAAATTAATTGAATAATAATTTATTCATTCAGATTAATTTATTCATATCTTTTAAATAAATCATCATATTGAGATTCTACCTATATAGTTGAGTCTCAAACATGGTGTTTTTCCTAGGCGAGGCATAACCTTTGGTTTGGCAATTGGGATAGGCTTGGGCCCATTATATTTTTTATCTTTTGCAATTTTCTTTCCTTTTTAGTTTTTTGATTTTATTTTATCCTTTATTTCAATTGGATTCCCATGCATTCCCCATTGGTGATTTGGAGTCATATGGTCATGAAAGGTAGAAGGATGTGAATAGAAAGTAGAGAGGGAGAATTTTTTGATGGGGTTTCATTTGAGGCCCATATTAGAGTATAAAGGATGTGAGTGGCATATTCTATGTGAGTATTTAGTGGAACATTAATAGAGGTATCCCCATTTTTTAGTGTAAATCTCTAATGTTTAAATTCTTATAGTTTTTAAAGCCTTTTATGTGTTTTTGGGGACCCCTTGGGGGTCAATCTATGAATTTTAGGAATGAATATGGTGTTTCGTTCCATTTTATGGGATTTATATTCAATAATACTTTGGTACATAATGTGTAATTTAGCGAAAACACATCCTATGTTCTTTTTATTCAAGGATGTTGGGTTTTTGAAGCAATACAACATGTATTGGGGAGTACACATAGTGTAGTGGTGAGTTAGGGTGTGCCAGGCGTACATGGGTGTGTAGTGTACATCACCTGAACCTTTTTAAGGTGTGCAACCAATTACCTTGCACTATTATTGGATAGACCCTATGGGGGTACATGGCTAGGTACATGGCTTGGTACCCCGTGTGAGGTATATGCCGTGTATGGGCATTACATATTTTCTAGTCTATTGGTGTACAAGATGAGAGGGGCTTGGGGCATATGGGAGGTACCCATGTTATTTTAAATTCCATGTAATGGGAATGTAGGTTTTGTAATTTTGAAATGTACATGCCAAGTAGCCTAAGGCATATGTCCTGTTAGGAACATGGGGTTATACATTGTGTACAATTCCTTTCATGGCCCTATATTCTTATTTTTCTATATAGGGTTTGAAAATCACTCATGATTAATCCATTTAAAAAAAAATTCACATGTAGATCATGATGGTGGAATCCTTTCAACATTTAGAGATAATCTGGATGGTTTTTTAGATAGGATGTTATTTTCAAAGAGGATTTCCAGGAGGATTAGTTTCCAAATCTTCCATGGGGTTGGGTTGTGAGTTGTAAGTCCTAGTTGAGGGTTGTGTTCCTAATGATCAGCCTCGAATGAGTGTTCTATAAAACACTCATTATGTTTTTTTGGATATATTATAGATGATGGAGTCAAGTAGTATCTTTTTCAAGATCATGTTTGGTCCCTACATGTCGAGACTAGTTTATTGAGGTTACATAAGTTGGGGTATAGATCCATTGTTTTATTATTTGATATTTTGTAGGCATTGGGTTAGTTTGAAATCATGGGATTCCATCTAAAACTATGATCTATTGAAAAATTTAGAGGGAATCTTGAGGATTCATTTGTGGTGGTAGATTCATATAATGTGATAAATGGGATCCATATTCGGCGGATGATAATTTATGTGTGGTATGGTTTATATTATGATGATGATCTCCAATTAGGGCTTCTTACATTTGAGGTGGTCATGAGGACCAATGAGAATTCCCCCCTTGGTGGGATTATTCTTTTATATTCCATTTCTGGTATGTTGTTTATAAAGGATCAGTTGGATTCCACCAAGATTCATTTCATACGTTTCCATAGTAGGTTTGTCTCATGATTTTGGATGAGATAGAGGAACCCCTTGAAAGGTGGATTTCTTTTATCGTGGTGTTTTTGTCAATTGTGGATCTATATAAGGGTGTGAACTGATATATTAGGTGCTACATGGGAGTCCCAAGGATAAAATCACATTATGTTTTGATCCCAAGGACCAAGGGATCCATGAGTTACAGTTCTTCCCTGAGGTGGGATGTTTAGACATTGTAATGGATATTTTTTGGATTATGTTATCCTTGGTGTTGAGAGAGGTCTCATGTTTTTTAGTGTTTTTAGGTGTTTCTAATTCATCTTATTGGACATTAGGGTGGAGTTTGAATTTTTCCACATTTATTTTTCCAATGAATGAGATGATTGAGGAAGTTTTTCTCAAGAATTATGTTTGAGGAAGAGACCATTGGGATTTCTGTGAATGAGAATTGGCCCTAATTGTTAATGTGGTCAACTTCTCTATTTTTCTATTTGTGGACTGAAATTTTGATAGAGATAATTGGAAATATAGATGAGTGGACCCCCCAAGTTTAATATTCTCCCTATAAATAGGGTATTCGGGCTCATGAGTTGTCAAGGAACTCACTGAGTGGGTTTAGTATAATGTGGATTCATGTATCCCCTTGGGGATCATGGATGTAGTAGAGATCCTAGGGTTATGTAGGGATCCCATTTGTTGGGTCCCTAGATGGTTTCTTATTTGTTTTGAAGGAATATTGTGCTAGATAAATTTCTCTAGTTATGTCATCTAAGATGTGATGTTAACTATTTTTGATCGTTTAATTGGATTCATAGATCCCAGTAGTTGTGTGTTGTCCATTTGGACGCTTTTGGTTATTCCCTATGGACCAAAATTCATGAAATTGTTATTAAATAGCTTAGATCACCTTTTTAAAACTAGAGACTGTCGTTTTTCTTGTGACTGGGTAAGCTAGATTATGTAAATCCTCTATAAAGGGCCACAACAGTGGGGGTTTACATTTACATTGGGATTTAAGCTAGAACCTTTGGTTGGATACTTTCTGGGTTTTGTTGTTACTATTTCCATTTATGAATTTTTTATTTTATTCCAACTATTATTAGTTCTTGGATATGCTGGGTATATAACATGCCCATGCACTTGTTGCGGTAGTCGAGTATAGGTTCTCCATTAGGGGTGTCTTACTAAGAATTATTTATCACCCCCTATATTCTCACCATGACGTGAATTCATTCTTGAAATTATATTTAAGGTTGGAGAATATTTTGTTCAATTTATGGGGTCATGTACTAAAATTGTATGATCAAGCATAGTTCCTCATTTTGATTCTCAGTATCATGCTAGTGTAGCTCAAGAGTCATGGAAACTAGACTTTTCTTTTGGCTTGGTGTTGGCAGGATAGCCAACTATAGCTTATTTTAGGTTATTTATTTTGTGTATGTGCTCAACCCATTAGGTGACTGGATATTGTATGTTCTTAATTCATTGATTATGTATGACTATATGTTGCATTCCATTTATTATTACATGATTCTATTTTACATTTTTATTATGCATACTGTGATATTATTCCCTATGTATGATTTTTGTAATTTTCCATTACTATTTCACTCTGACCATAGGGTATAGAACCCCTAATGTATATTTTATACTACCAATGATATTATACAACCTCTATAATTTGGGGAGGAACATGTAACACCTTATGGTGATCTAGTTCATGTAATGTGTTAGATCAACCCGAGTTTGTTCGTTACAAAATGGTATCATAATAATTTTTTTATGATGTTGAGAGTTAGTATATAGGTGATCTAGTAATGTGTAAGAACATGTGATAGATATCATATTGGTGGGATGAGACCACATTTTCAATTTGTAATTCCAAGATTCCATGAAATGGTATTTTTGTTCTTATGTTTTCCTTTTATTGTTGTGCGATTTCACCTAATGTGATTTACTTCAGTCAGTGGATTAATGGTTTATTATGGCTTTGTCTCATGGACCATTGGAATGTGACCAATGTTCATGAGTTATTCTAGACACTACAGAGTTCACATGATATATACCTATGTATGTGTGGTTTTACTAAAAATGGAGGCTTGTTTTTTTATGGTTTAAATAACTACTCATACAACATATTCTCATATTATTAATTTGTTGAATCCTAATCAATTTATCCACATGAATATATATTATTTTGATGAAAATTTATGTGCATTATATGGTGAATAGTTTTTGGTTTGGGGATGTAGTTCCTTCAATTATGGATGCATGGAACCCATTATGAATTAGTGTCTGCTATGAAATCCCAATTATTGGAATGATGAGGGAGTGGATTCCTCATGGATCTTTTAATAGGGATTGAGTTTCCCGAAGGTGGAATTTACCTAATGTCTGATGTTCTTGTTCCCTGGAAGGGATTTGTTCTTTCAACATGTTATCTATTTGGTCCTGCGATGGGGACCATGCTCCTATTATCATTTATGGTAGGGATAGGAATTTATGTTCTTACTATGTAGGGTTGTGATGTCGGATATCCCCAGGGTATGGATAGGCATGAGGATTCTTAGTGTTTGAAAAGTAGAGGGTTTGGAGATCTCTTTATCTCATGGCTGGCATGGAAGGGTAGGTTTGGATGGTTTTTTATCTTTGATGTTTTTTGGATATGATTTTCCAAGAATATTGGATGTGTGGTTGGATACTTCTAGATTTAGATCGATTCCCAAGTGGAGGGAGATCATTTAGTTGATCATTTGATGAGGTAGATTCCTAAATTTTTAAGAGGTTTGTTAAAGGATACCCAATTTTTTGTAATTGAGCTATGTGAGGAACATGGTCAGTGGTTTTATGTATGTTATACTAGTTTCATTAGGACTTGGACCATGTGGGTGTGAGCCATTTTGTGCACTCATTGAGAGGGGTAAGGATATCCATGTACTGGGGAGTGCACCATATGACATTGATGGTCATAAGACTTGTTTAATTGGTTTACTGAATTAATTTTTTTTGGTTTTCATGTTGGTTCAGAGTTTTGAGATGTTTTTCTAGGTCTATCCATTGTGTTTGGTGATAGACATTGACTGTTTCATCATATATTTAATTGGTGAGTTTAAAAAAAGGATACTATTATTGTGGGAAGTCTTAGATCATACACTATTGAATGTCTCCCATATTGGGATAAGGTTTTAAATGTTGTAATATGAATCGTTTTATGGTTGATTTAGCATTAGGAATCCTTGTTAATAGGGTAGAGCATTGGGGTTGGCTGTCCCCCGAGTCCCCTTAGAGGTGAGAAACCACTTTTATGGGGTGTTTGTGATGGTCATCATTTCCATGTATTGTGAAAATACATGTAACTTTTAACCAATTTATTCTAGGAGGTGTTATAAAGTATAAATGGTAAATCATCCTATAATATGATATTAGATAAATTTTTTGACTGCTCTATTGAAATCAAAATAGGGTTTTTACCCTAGTATAGGAGTCTAGTGAAGATAAAATCCATTTGGAATTTTTAATGAATATTTAATATTTAATTAATTGAATATTGATATATCTTTTTGTGTTCATTCCTCCATATATTTTAAATAGAGCATCATATTGAGTTTTTATTTCCCTGATTTAGTTATAATGAGTGATTTTTACAAGGTAAGACATATCCTTGCATCAGTCCCCAGGGATGGGCCCATGACACTTTTCTAATCATTTTTTTCTTATTTATTCCATTTATGATTTTCTTTTATATGTTTACCCTTGGGATTCCAGTGCACACCCCTTGAGGGATTTTACGTTATCTATCCAAGAGAAGGATAGAGAGGGGAATAGAATATAGAGATGGAGTAGGCATAATGAGGTGTTTATCCAAGGTCCAGATTAGAGTTTGTTGGATGTGGGTGGGGGGGGGGGATGATTCAACGTGTTTCTTTGGAGATTTACACATATAGATAGGACAATTTTATTTTTTTCACTATAAATCCACATATTTTATATATTTTGGGTTTTTAAAGCTTATTATGTTTAATTGGGTCCCTTTATTGGCCGATCAGTGGATTTTGGGGAGAAATCGAGTGTTTCGAGCTATTTTCAGGGATTTCTATTCAAGAATAACCTTGTATATATCAATTTATTTAAATAAAATACATGATATGTTTTTATTTTTTTGGATACAATGGGGTTTGGGACTACACACTATGTTGTGGTGACTCGAGATGTGCTAGGGGCACTTGGTTATGTTAGGTACATGGACAGAACCCAAGAGTGATACATAGTTGGAGGATGTGTATTGTGCTTGTACATGCCCCTTATTGGGGGTAAATATCAATGTACATGGATTGGTACTCCATGTAAGGTACACACCATCGATGAGTGGAAAACTTATTGTACTTTAGCAGTGTCTGCACCGAGTGGGGTTAGGGTACAAGAGAATGTACCCATGTGGTAGTAGATGACGTGTGATGGGAATGCACAAAATTTACTTTGGAAAAGTAAAATTTTATTTTCTTAGGGCATAAGTCATGGGAAGAACATTGGGGATACACATTGTGTACCCCTAATTAGACACTATGTACTTTTCCTACCCTACCCCTTTTTTCTAGTTTTCACCCTTGAGAAATAATTATATTCAAGAGTAGTCCATTATGATAATTTTTACATATAGATTCTTATGGGGAAATAATTTTAGGTTTTAGAGGCCATCTATTTGGATTTTCATAATAGAAATGATTTTCCTAGACAATTTCATTGAGTTTTGTTTTCAGAATCATATTGGGGGTTGTGTTGGGTGTTGTGAGACCTGGGTGAGGGTTTTGAGATTGAGGATTATCCAGATATGAGTGTGCCTTGGAAATATATTTTTGTTTTTTTTGGATGGATTTTGGAAGGTAGATAAATGTTTTATTTTAAAGGTGTTCTTGTTTTTTTGTGTGTTAAGACCAGTTTCTTAGGTATAGAGAATATGGGGATTAGATCCTATGTTTGAGGATTAGAGCTATATGATCATTTGGTATGGGTCGATATTGTGGTTTGCGGTAACAACTGGGAGCTATTGAGATTGGTATGAGGGACTCTCGTGGATACCCTTGTTGGAAGTTTAATGATCTTATGATCAATGGGTTCTATAGATGGTAGTTTAGAATGCTAGTGTGGATTGCTTTGGCTTGTGTTGAGGAGAACCTAGTAGGGTTTCTTAATTTTGAGTTGGTCTTGAGGACTGTTGAGAATTCAAAAATTAGAGGTATTTAACATTTTGATTAACCTTTGGGTACTTTTTTGATAAATGATTAGTTGTAGGCCATTAAGGACTGTTTAGGATGTTTCTATGTTGGGTGTTTCTAGTGTTTTTTTGTAAGTTAGTGGAATACCATATAGTTTTTCCTTCACTTATTATTTCCTTTTGGATATTTTTGGATCTGTGGAAGCGCATGGACCAAGATAATAGGTCCATCAGGGGATCCACTATTTTAAAATAACTTTATTCCATGACCTTGGGATAATGGGAGCATCGTGTTTGGGTTTTACCTTGAGATGAGTCATTGAGAGCTATTGGGGGATTTTTATTGGATTTTGATATCCATGGTGATGAGAGATTCCCATTGAATTGTTGGATGAGATTTAATCAACAATTCAAGTTCATATGTTTCAATGGTGGGGTTGAGGATGGATCATCCATTATTCAGATGGATGTTGGGAGAGATGTTTGATGAAATTTTTTCACTAGGATTTGGTTTGAATAGGTTATCCTTGGGATATGTTTGGGCAGGAGTTGATCCAGTGTATATAATTGGTTCTCTCCCATATTGTATTGATGTTGGTAAATTATATTAGGGAGATAATGAATGATATGGATGAGTATATCCCCCAATAGTTGAGTATTCACCCTATCCATGGAATCTTTCAGCTTGTTAGGTGATAATGAACTGACATAGTGGGTTTAGTGTAATATGTATGCATTGATGACCCTATGGACCATAGATGTAGCTGTTCTCATGAGGTTATGTTTGGATCCCCCATTCTTGGGTCCATAGGTGGTGTATGATTTTTTTTTGGGATTTTGGGACTGACATGTTCCCTAGTTGTATAGACCTAGATGATTATGTCCTAGTTTAGATTCTGTTTTTTGAGTCATAGAACCCAGTAGTTGTATGTTGTTCATGTGTATGCCAATGGTTTCTATATAGAGTCTAAAATTTATGATTTTACATATTAAAATCATGGTGCTCCTATGAAAATTTGTAAAACATGTCATTAGTTGTGTTCCTGACTGAGGCACATGCTCTAACTCCTCTTATAGGGGATAGAGTGGAGGTATATTTACCTCAGGTGTCAGGATAAAACCTGTGGTTGGAAAAAAATTATGTTCCCCACCTTCTTTTATGAAATTTTTATTTTATGTTAGATATCATTAGTTCTTAGATAAGTTGGGAATTTTGCATTTTCATGAAATTCTTATGAAATCAGATTATAGGTTCCACATTTGGGATGAACAAGTGATATTTTTTTCTCACCCTCGTACGTGCACTATGGTGTGCATGAAAATTCCATGTATTCTTTTTAGTTAGAAAATAGGTTGTGTGATTGATGGGGATGAGACTTGGTGTGGCATGATTAGGTCATGTTGCTTGTATTGAATCATTGAATCAGGATGATACAGCTCGAGCATTGTGCAGAACGAATATGTGGTTTGTCTCTGTGTTGGTAATAGAACTTATTGAATTTTATTTTGATTTGTTTATTTTTAATATGTGGTTTTCTGATTGAGAAATTGTCTATTGTATGCTACTGTTTCTTTTAGTTTTTTAAAAATTAGGATTCATTCCATATGTTATATGAAACATATTTGTAGTTTATTTATTATGTGTACTATAATGTATATCCTTGTGTATGGTTTTGGTTATTTTTGGCTGTAACTAAACTCCGACCAGAGGATATAGTCTCCCAACTATACCTTATAGACCCTCTCTGCTATTCAAAATCATATGGTGTTCAGGGAGCCTCTATTAAAGACTTATGGTGTGTCATATTAGTTGACATGTTAGGTAAAACCTAGATGGTTCATCACATATGGCCACATAACATCTATAGAAACTCCCTATAGAAGCATCACATGTCTCATAAAACATATATGAATATAATTTTTAAAACTCCCAATAGAAACATCCCATGTCTCATAAAACATATCAGAATATAATTTTTAAAACTCCCATGTAAAAAATCCATGTAAAAAAACTTTTTAATGTTGTTCCATAAATCCATAATGATTCATTTCAATGCAATACCTAATAATAATTTTATTAAACCCATTTCCCAAGGCCCACATCACATATATGAAAGTATTATTGTATTTTAAAATGTTCATATGACATGTTGGTTTATGCAATGAGTCAAAAGAACATAAAAAAAGGTGGATCATTGAAAAATGGAGGATACTGCAATTTTTTATAGGAAGAATCATGGAGTTACTCCCCTATGGTTTATGTCATATTATATCTCCCCAACAAACCATCCTGTAGTTAAAAAGATCATGGTTATTTCAAAATTTTAATTTTTTACATGCATGGTTAATTTGTTGATGGGGTGCTGCCTAAGTTGTATACACCATAATACTATATCCAAAAGACCAATGTTCGAATCCTAGAAATCCCCTATGAGGATTTATGATATAGGTGGTAATACATGCATGACATCAGAAGATGGTGATGTTGGCATGATGTTGGAATGCATTGATATAGGCATGACATAGGACGGGTGACATAGACAATCTTTTATAGACACAACATTGTACTAGGCCATCACGATATGTTCATGGGAATCTTAGACTAAGGAAAATGAGATATATAATGGGTCAACCTCTACCCAAATAAAAATAGTTCATTGCTTTCATAATAAAAATATGATTCGAATCCAAATTATTTTTAAAAATTATGTTTATTATCATAAATATTATAAAATTAACAATCAGGAAATGATAGAAAGTTACTACATGTGTGATTGTTAATTAAATATTGATAAATATTTATGTAATCAATAACATATATTATTAAAACAACACGTTAAAATAAAATTGGATTTCATACTCCAAAATAAAATCCCTCAAAGACATATTAAATCACAACACACTTTGCCTTATTCAATATTGAATGAAACCATAGCGAGTGATTTGTTTCTATCAAAAGTTAGAGTGTATTAAAGTTTACAAGGAGATGAAATGATTGGAATGGGTCTAAATAATTAATTTGAGACCAAATAATGTTTCCATAATATTGTTTCACAATTTTGAGGCAAGTGGTGATAAAATATAATTATAGTATATAATATTTTGAATCCACACTCAAGATTAAGGAGATTCTGGTTAATGCAGCTAGAAAGAGTAAATAATACTAAAATAACATCGACTATTATGTAATGATGAAATTATGTTCTATAAATTTGTAAATATAGATCATTTACCACTATAAAATATAAGTTAAAAAATATTCTTAATCCAATGGTGAAAAATATTTAAACATGATGAAGAATGGTGATTTTATTAGTGAATAAAAATATATGTATCTCTTTTTTATTGTATTGCTAATGGAAATATTAATAGATGTTGAATATATCACTTACATGATGATAATATGTCTTTTTATCTTATCAGAACATATTTAAAGTATAGAGACCAAGGATTATATTAATGAAATTTCCCTTCTTGTTTTTTCTCGTAAAGAATAAATCACCTAAAATCACAAAGATAACACAATAAACACTTTCTAGATGAAGAATTAATGAAATAAGAAGTATTTCTAGAAGTTAAGGAACTGATACAGATAAAATAGTTAATTGACCATAGGAATAGTAATATGATCCTTATGAATAGTAAATCTGAATAATGAATAATATTCTCACCCATGTTTGTAAAATTAAAATTTGTGTATCTTATAAATGAAGTATGATATAATTATATCAAATTATAAATAAGTTAATATTTTAAAAATTGATAATTAATTGTTTGCATTTTTATAATTCATAAATATTTAATTAAAAAAAATTAATTAATAAAATGATTTAAAAGAAAATTTATTTTCATAAAATGAATTAATAAATCAATATTTGTTTTTCTTATGATATTAGAATAGATTTATGAGACCCGATATAAATTTTATAACAGTTATAAAATTATTTCTAAAAAAATCTATATTTTTTAATATAATGATGGTTTTAATTAAAAATAATATTTTCAATATTTAAAATATTATATTTATAAAATGGAGTTCATTTTATAATTCACACATCCAAAAATTATAAGGGTGAATATTTTGGAATTTTTGATAAATACTTGAATTTTGTGTGAATATTAAAATTCAGTTATTTATAGTATAAATACTTTCTATGTTAAACACACTATTTCATGAGTAATAGTTTATATAAGAACCATAATATTTAAATAAACTTCATTATTTTAATATAATTGATGATAATTCTCAAACTATACTTAGTATTGTTCAAATATAATAAACAAGTGAATATAATATTAAAAAAGAACCTCTCTCCTCCATTATAAATACCACCCCATCTCCATACACATTCCAAGCTTTGAGACGTGTCAAATTTATTCCCATTCTTCTAAAAAAGCCCATACCTCAAGTCTATGAGCTCTTGGTATCATAAAAATTCATAAATAAATCTCTTAAATAGGTTCTTAATGAGGATAATTCAAGAGGTAAAAATCCTCTTCCTTTTCCTTTTATTTTCTTTTTAAGTTCTTTTCTATTATTATTATATCCTCACCAAACCTATTAAAAAAATAATGAATACAAGAGTAACATACGTGTAATGTAATTTTACTATTCTAATTTAATAATCCATCATCATGACCCATATTCTATCCCTTTTACAATAAAAATGTTAATGTCGTCTGTGAGGTGTTGTTTTACCACCTTCAATGATATAAAAATTCACATTCCTTCACAATCTTCAATGACGTTCATGAGACAATTTTAATGGTTAAAATATGTCATAAAATTTATATTATAACCATTTTATTTTCTAGATGTACCATATTTACATAATACTAAATGATAAATGAAAATGTGTTTGTTATGATCAATAACTTCCCTAATAATCTGAAATATTATCACTAAATTTATTATCTAATTATTCACCCCCATACTATATAAAAAATTGATATATATAACCATCTATACATAAGGATGTTCCTAAATGACATATAATTCCAATTATGAAGGATTATTCCCATTTTACATGACCTTCACTACTTATAAACAAGAGAACCGAAAATGAAGACCATGAAAATGAACGCACTCGAACGAGGAAATAAAACGCTATAAATTATAAAGGAGGACATAAATTAACATAATAAAATAGTAATTAGTCAAATAAATATATATAATGTTTTTAATTATTTAATTAATGTATTTAATTTTATTATCAAGGACATTACGGTCAAGTGCAGACCACATTCGTACATAACGTAAGGGTTTTCTCAACTCACATTCATTCTATGAGATATGACTTATTCACCACTATTTCTTGTTAGTGGTATGTGTATAGTTATCATTGATGTATCATTTCATGAATATATTTATTTACATGGTAAAAAACCTCTCATTTTATGATCATTAATTTTATGGTTCATATGCTTTAACTATAAGCAATGTGGTAAGGGGTTCTCCTAGAACCTCAATTTACCATTGGGTGATGATTCCTCTCTCTCTAAAAAAATTGTAAATATTAATTATTATTTTTACTCTACGTAAATTATATGTTTATGTTCATATTTTAATTAACCATCCCAAATCATCTATTATGATGGTGAATTTCATTTTTTACAAGGTTCCTTTCTTAACTCCTCTTTATTAGTTAGCTCGATTAATGGGAACTTCGTGGTTTATTATTAGTTTTGAAGTGAGATCTAAAATATGTTTTAGGAAACTATAATTTTACTAAAAAAATATTTTTTCATGAAAAAATATATTTTTTCATGTTTAGTTTTATAAAAAAAATTCCTTTTTTGTTTTAAATAATCTTCACTATTTTTTCCTGAAACCCTACTAAAGTGGCTTATTTCTAAAGTTTCTTATCATATCATTTTACATGTTTTAACATCATTTGGAAATAATTTATGCTTAAAATATAATTTAATTTTCCTCCAATATTATTTTCTTGGATATATATGTTTAAAATATTACCTTAGGAAAAATATAAATTATTTTTCAAAAGAACTCTTCTTTCCAAAGTAAAAAAGTTTGTTCTCATATCACTTTGACTTCTATGAGATATACAAATTATAACAACTACTTCCTTATGTGTGGTGTATATACATCCATTTGATATATTATATCTTGAATTATATTATTCTCATGATATTCTAAGTATCATTTAATGTTAAAAGGATTATGATTTAAATGTTTCAAAGTGGTATGGGACACATTTGAATGATTGAGAATTGATTTCCTCAAGAATTTACCAATTATTATATTACAGTGCATTCATCTATGATACATCAAAGAGGTATGGGAAAAATTTTATATAATTATATATTGTATTTTAAATATTAGGAATTCATTGGACATAGAATGTTATTGGTTGGGTCTGTTATATCCCCTCGATGCATCTATTGGTCTCATTAGACATACTAGACTGGGTTTTTACCCATTATGTAAGGTGTCTTAGAAGAGGCATTGAATATTTTTTTATGATATTAGGAATTATGCAGTAAATCATTATAAAACTAGTAATTTGTAGTCCATGTGATTATTCAACTTGTTAAATATCCATTGTTACGTTTTATTATGGAATTATTTAATCATCTTTTATTCCTACCATATTATGATCAAGATTATATTTTAATGGATTGTGTACTATTAGTTATTCACCATGAATTATTACATATTATTCTTATATATAACATACCCTTACTGAGCATATGAGATCACCCATATCTTACGTTTTATTTTTCACAAGGATTAAAATATGTATATTATGAATGACTTTTAGAGATAATAAATGATTTGTGGGAGTTTGTAATGAACATTTTATTTAGTTTTTCCTTAGAAGTTTTAATGTAAAACATAAGTTTTTATCTAGTATCCCTAAACTGATTGACTATACAATCCATCTAGATACGAATTTCTTATCTATTATACTAATGTTTTAATATAAGGTTCAAAATTGGGAAAACTGGGGAAGAGGTCTTTATAGTTGGTATCTGAGGAATTTTAGTTGTAATCTATGAGACATGATTGAAAAACATAGATTAGAGAACATATCCCCATGATAGAATTTGAGGATAAGTATATAATAACCACCTAGAATTTTGTTAAGTTAGATATTATGTGGGACATCCTAGTAATACATCTCAGTCTGGATACTACAAGTGGATGTGGTTCCAAAATAGATGTACATAGGGCTAGAAATGCTGACAATGTGTCCCAGGTCAGACTCAGGGTAACTTGGTACATGGAAAAGGGCCTTAATGTTCTTCTGGTTTGTCAATACTATGGGATATTATTAAGATAATATATATTTAGTTTACAAACCATTATGAAGTATTTAAAATTAATGTTTTCCAAAAGGAAACCATGTTTATGATTTTGATATTAGTGTTGCATAACATTTTAATTAATATTAATTATTTTTCAAGGTCGAGATTATACATTATACATTATCATTCATATTCATATTTAATGTATTCCATTATTTAGAAATGGTACCTAGTAAAAGATTTAGAAACCAAAAAATGCACATTATCCAATGAGTAATAATAAAAATTTATTCAGTGATTTTAATATTGTTTTTCAAAGGGAACTAGCCTCTCTATGATTCTCATCCCATGAAGAGATAGTATCATGTTCTATCATGAAGGAGAAAAAATTTTCTATGTATTATGTATTTTAATTGAAGCATGAGATGTAGAAGATATGATAAAAAATATCGATAATGGAAATAAGGGAATGAAGTAATTTCCCATATGTGATAATTGAAGATGGAAACACTTGGCATGTACATACGAAGAAAATGATTTTTCATATAATAATAGTTTCATTTGAAGAATTCAAAGAAACTGTATGAATCATTGTATGGAAAGACATTCCCTACACTAACTTGTTGGGGTGAAGTGAGTGAATGGAATGTTTTCAGACTAGATATTATAAAGGAAACAATAGAAAAGGTAAACATATTTAAACAAATATCAAAGTAACTTAGAGTATGAAAAAGAGAAATGATAATAATCGAAGGAAGTATTTGTATTTTCGAGTGGGATAACATGTTTTATTGAAAGTATCTCCATGGTAGGATGTTATAATATTTTGGAAGAAATGGAAATTTATCCCCAGGTTCATTTCCCCTTTTCAAATCCTAGAGTGGATTGGAGTAATGGATTATCATTTAGAAATAATTCCTAGCCATTTTATGGTACACAATGTGTTCTACATCTCTTTATTAAAGAAAATAATTCTAGACCCAACACATGTCCTCAATATTGAAGGAATAGATTTGGAATCAGACTTATCATACTGTGATGAGCCTATATTATTTATAGACACTAATGAAAAAAATTTTAGGATTCAGATGACTTAGTTGGTAAGGTACTTTCAAAAAATCAAAAAATTGACAAGGTGATGTGGGATCCTAAGGATCTTATGATGAATGACTACAAAAATCTTTTTATGAGGTGATATTTTCGAAATTTTGAGGTTGAAATATTTGTAGGAGGGGAGAATGTAACGACCCAGGATTCCATAAATTAAATTCCCATTTTTATATTTATTTAATATTTTATAAATAACATATAATAAATTAGAGAACACAATACACATTTTCAGAATTATGAATGAATGATATAAGAGATATTTATAGAAGTTAAGGAACCTATACCGATAAAATAGTAATTTGACTTTAGAAATAGTAATATAACCAATATAAATATTAAATCCTAAGAATGAATAATAACCCCAATCTAGTTTATATAAATAAAATTTATTCATCTTATAACTAAAATTATCATATAATTATATAATCGTATAAATAATTGAAATTTTTTAAAAATTAATAATTATGTTTTTTTATTTTTTTAGATCATAAATATTTAAATAAAATTTTATAATTAATGAAATTATTTTTAAGAAAATTCAATTTCATTATATGTATAAATAAATTAATATTTTTCATCTCCCGATTTTAGGATAATTTTATGAGACCTTAGTTAATCTTTGAAAGTGTTATAATATTAGTTATAAATTTAAAATATTTATTTTTCAAGTAAATGATGGTTTTAATGAAAAATTAAATTTATCAAAAGTATAAAATTATTTTCAAGAAATGGAGTCCATTTTTTAATTCTATATGTAAGAAAATTAATAAGATGAATTTTTCGGATTTTTCTAAAATATTTGAATTTTGTGAATAGTGAAATACGATAATTTACGGTATAAATACATTATAAGATAAAAATACTATTAATTGAATTATTTATGGTGTGAGAACCATAATATATAAATTTATTTCATTATTTTCATAAAGTTTATGATAATTCTCAAACTATTCATATCTTGAGACTAAATAATAATCTAATTAATAAAACACTAAAAAATCTCCATTCTCCTCCACTATAAATACCACCCCTCACCACCCCTTCTCCTCACACCTTAAAATCATTGAGACTTTTCAAATTTATTTCGAATACTATTCCAAATACCTTAACCGAATAAAATGATCTATAGGTCTTATGAAAAGACCAAAATCAATCCCCGTAAGGAGGTTCTCAAGGAGGATATTTCAAGAGGTAAAAAACCCCTTCCTTTTCCTTTTATTTTATTTTCATGTTTTTTTATTTTATTATTATCCCACACCTCCCATCATATAAATAATTTTAAATGTCCAATAACTTAAATTTAATGTATTTTTATTTTTACAATGGAATAATCCATCATCTTTCCCCTTCTCCTATCCCTTTTATTCTAAATATGGAAATGTCGTCTCTGAGGTATTATTTCTTCACCTTCAAAGAAGACATGTTTTAATTTTCCATCACTATATTCAAGGATATTAAAGAAAACTATTTTAATGTTTGAAATGTATTTATAAATTTATATTATAACCATTTTTATGTCCCGAAATTAACATATTTTCATAATATTAAATGATAATAAAAAATGTGATTGTTTGGTCAATAATGATTGTAATAATATAAACAACTATCACTAAATGTCTTATCTAACGATTCATCCTCACACAATATATCAAAATAATATTTAAATTTTTTCAATTATAGATATTCATAAATAAAATATAATTCAAATTATGGGCAATTATACCAATTTTACATGAACACCATTACTTATAAACAAGCGAACTGATAATGAAAACAAAGAAAACAAATTCTCTCGAGCAATGCAGTTAAACACTAAAACTCATCAAAGAGGATATAAAAATTCTTAATAAAACTATAATGAATAAAATAAATGTATATATGTTTATTAATTAATTAAAAAATTTGTTTAATTTTATTATCTAGGATATTATGTTCAAATGTAGCGCACATTCAGATGTAAGGTTAGTGTTTTCACAACTCACATTCATTCTATGAGTATGCACTGTTCATCCATATTTCTTGTGTGTGGTGTATTTATACATTATAATGATTTATCATGTCATAATTATTTTTATTTTTATTTTATTAAACATCTTATTTTTTATCATTAATTTTATGGGGCATATGGTTCGACCGTTATCAAAGTGGTAAGGTATTCTCATCGAACCACCATTTTACCTTTGGGTTATGCTTCCTCATTCCTTAACCAAATTTAATTACTAATTCATATTATATACCCTTCTAAAATGTTATGTGTATGTTATAGAATATTTAAGTATCCTAGATATTCTTTATTTAGGGGTAATTACTTGTTTTACAAGGATCCTTTCTCAATTCCTTATGATAAGTAAGAGCGATTATGGAAAACATCCTGAATTCTTACCCGTTTTCATGTACACTCCATAATATATTATATGAAACCATAGTTATTCTAAAATTTCTCATTTAATCATGATAAATCATATTTTTTTCCATTTCTGGTTTTATACAAAAAACCTTCCCATGTATTTTTTGAAGTCTCTTTAGTATTTTTCCGTTAAACAACACTAAAGCATCTCATTTCAAATCATTATTAAATGATAATTTTTAATTGTTTTTACATCATTCAGGAATAATTTATGCCAAAAATATAATTTCATTGTCCTCCACTTTTATTTTTTGGGATACTAATATTTAAAATCTTATTTAGTGATAAATAAAAATGATTTTACAAAATAACACTTCATTCTAATGTAGACATGGTTTTTCTTGGCTCACATTGACTTCTATGAGAGATATTCCTTATTTACACTATTTCCATGTGTGTGGTGTATATAATTCTATTTGGTATATTATACAATTAATTATATTATTCACATGATATTATAATTTTCCTTTAATGTTAATATAGATTATTATTTAAATCATTCAAAGTGGTATGAGACACTTTTGAATGTTTAAAGATTATTTTCCTCAAGAAGATATCATTGATTTTATTTGAGTAATTTCATCTATGATACATCAAATGGGTATGGATTATTTAATAATATATTTTCTTATAAATATGATGAATTCATTGGATTTAGTGTTTGATGAGTGGGGCCCTCTATATCCTCTCGATGCATCGATATATCTCATGATACAATCTAGACTGGGTTTTTACCCATTATATATATTGACTTGGATTAGGCCTTTATGATATGTTTATGATATCGAAAATTATGCATCACCTTTTTAGTAAACAATAAATTTATAGTTCCTGTGATTATTTGACTAGTAGAATGACAATTTTGATGTTTTATTATTTAATTATTTAATCATCTTTTATACCTTCTATATTATTCTCAAGATTATATTTTAATGGAATGTTTAGATTTAGTTTTTCAAAGTGCCTTATTATTTATCATTTCACTGTATTAAATACCCTTACTAAACATCTAATCTCACCCCTTTCTTATTTTTTATTCTTCCCTATGATGTAAACATGTTTATTATGATTGACTTTATGGGATAATCTAAGAGTTATGTGAGTTTATAGCAGATTTGTAGTGTTGTTTATTCTTTGAAGTTGCAATGTAATAATTTTTTTTGTATCTAGTTTTCAAAACTAATAGACTATATGGTCCTTTAGGATATGTATTTATTTTTCTATTATTCCAATGTATTAATATAAGGAATCATCTCCAAACAATTGGGTCGAGGTCTTTACATAAAGTGGAAAATATATATAATTTAGTAGTGTAATTTTCTATCACTAATAAAAGACTCCCTTAATATCTATAATTTTTGACATAAAATAACTAAAAACCAAATTATTAAATGATACAAAAAACAATATATTATGAAAATAAAAATATTTAAAAATAACAATTAAATATATTATCATTGTTTCATTTTATAAAATTATATTTCCATCATTCAAGTATTTCCCTTCCCTTAGTTTGTTATTCCATTTTTTTGCGTGCATCATTGATATCTCAAGAATATAGATCATTTTCTAGGGAAATTTTCCAAAAAAAATTGTATATATTTTTTTGAGTTAGTAGAGTTTGGGTATAACATGTAATGGTTTTTGAGGGTTCCCCCTAAGCTAGTATAATGCCAGGGGTGTATTCAATTTTTGTATAGGAATATGGGGTTTTTCTTTCTGATGGGAGATTACACACCATGTAATGAGATTATAAACTGTGTATTGTTCTTCGGGTTGAATCCATGAATTAGAGAAATTTAAATATAGGAATATAATCCATTTAAAAGTTACATGGAATATAATGGTTAAAATAGGTACTTTAATAAAAATGCAACATGTTTTTGACATACATGGGTTTCATGGATTACATGATGTCAAAAGATATTACAAGACATGTAATAATTCAATATTATGTTTCTTGGGTGCTATATAAATGATTTATCTATCATTTATCTATAAGATCTTGGATCTCAAACAAGGATCTCTAAAGCGATTGTAGTAACCTATGATCATTTAGAATAATTTCATTTGGAAATTAATTATTATTGCGGTTGTGGTGCATCTCTCCATGTGAGTCATACATTCTATTTCTTCATTTACTTTAATCCTGATAGCACTCTGGGATTTTTTATAAGGTATATTTTTTCTAAGAAGATGATTCAATGTGTTTCCTTCTAGTTATTTTGTGTGATATTCCTATGGAGGCTAACACCTATGTTGGTTGTGGTGAGACGAGTGAGTATCTTGAGGTATGGATTATTTATTCATCTTCATTTACCCTTGTGATAAATAGAATTAATTTTGATATTTGTAGATTAATTATAGGGAATTCATTGTCAACATTCATTGATTCTTATTTTGTGGATTTCATTGTAGACCTGTGCAGCCCATGTTTGGGTAGGAGGTTCCATCGATATCCTATGTTGGTGAAATGTATTTCTCTAGTTTTGATAAATTGTTCTATAAATCATGTGGAATGAGGGAATGCATTTATTTTTGTTCATATAAATGGGTTTTCAGATAAAATATTATTTTACCATGGTTTTGATAAATGTAAAGAGTTTTTTCAAAGCATTGTGAATTTTTTTATGAAATTGTTTTCAGATCATGGTTTTGATGAAATGGTTTGACGAATTTGTTCTGAAAATAGGAATTATGGGGTTCTTTTGGTACTTTTTGGATGGTTTAGTAATAGTCCTATTATGTTCATACTATCTGGGGGTTCACTTATGGGTTTTTCTCCTGATCCCTAGTTCTATTGTTCTAGGGTAATGTTAAATATTAATGGGAGGATCATTTTTTAGGGAGTTCCTATATATCCCAGATTCAATGAATTTTTATAGGGGCATAATGTGTATGTGATTTTATATGTTTGGTGTATTTGTGTCCTAGATTTAGTGACCTATTGTTATCCTTGAATTGAATTTAACTATGATTTTATTTTCTTCTTTGGGTTGTTTTTCATTTACTCATATGATGTACGTCCATGGATTTTATGTGACATGTAATACGTGATTTTATTTGATATATTTTAAATTATATGAAACTTTTTTACTTGACTTATTATTTTTATTTAAAAATAAAGGGTTAATTTAATTTTTTTTTCATGATTTCGATATAAAAATTGTGGGACTATATATCATGATTTTTTCATTAATATTGATAATTATTTAAATTAATCGATAGATACTATTATAGAACACCTGTGTGGGATACTATTGAGACTGCTAGAACACACCACGCTCTCCCATTCAATGGTGTGTAGATCATTTTATGTATTTCAATATTGGGATAGGATAGGGAATGTAGTGAGGTGGAATGGTTTTCTATCTACTATTTTAGGAAGTTATTTGTGCGATGGTGGGATTTTTTCCATGGTATATGTTATATATATATATTACATGTTATTTCTTGTTTGTAGGAAAAAATTAATCCCTTTGGTTTTTGTTCTATACTCAGGTGTTAATCCCCATCCTATGGGGATTGGTAATACCTTTTTAGTATTTTGAAATTCAGGTCAGGTACCAATTTTAGAAGGTATATGGGCCAGGTTTGTTATTTTTTGGTATCAAATTCATATATTTCCTCAACATTAATTGTCTTCATATGTTTTGTAGTCTGTAAAAAATATTTATCAGGACATTAGAGGTAGATTACGGTGAGTGACTGGCTAGCCCCTTCTAAAATAAGAACCATGTTACCATTGGATTTTGGGGTGTGTGTCTCCTATTTTGAGTTCTTAAAATTAATATTATATTTTTATTTTGTATTATGGTTTGAACTGAGATTATTCTATTGTATGATCATTTCTTCTATTTCTGTGTGATGAAGTATGATTCTGAGACATCTTCTTTGGGATCCATAAGAGGGTGTGGCTAATGCTCCTCTCGGGAATCCACCTATAGATTCAAATCTTAACAAAGTTATTATGTGGAACGTTAATATTATCACCCAAAATGTACCACATGTATAAAATGAGGTTTTGGTGGTACAACATAGAGTTTTTTGAGGAGACAAGGATCGACCATGTGAGTCCACTTGTGAGAATCCTCCATCGTTTAAGGGTATTGATAAACCCCAAGCAGTGGAGGAATGGATGTATAAGATCAATATAAACATTGATTTCATAGATTCACCTGAGAGTATTAGGATTAAGTTCAAGTCATTCAAACTTGAGGTCCCCGAAAAGAAATGGTTGTATTCCATGGTACATGCTAATAAGAATGTGATCATCTATCATAAGGGGTTCAAGAAACTCTTAATCATTTAGTTTTTTCTAGATTATATGATGACAGATGAGTCTCTAGATTTCTTCTCTTTTTAACTGGGGGATCGGTCAGTGTCGATATACACCAATCAGTTTGTGGAGTTGGTTTTCTTTTCACTGAAGGTGGTAAGGAATTACTAGATGAAATCACATAAGTACCTATAGATCATGTGAAAAGATATCAAATCCTAATTATTTACACTGAATCTTGCAAACTTTATAGGTATTTTGGAAAAATATGTGCTGGTAGATAATAATTTGGAAGACTAGATTAGTTATTCTACCATTTATCATCAACCAAATGGAATTTTCATTGGTATCGAGGGGAGGGGGAGAAAGTGGCACGATCATCGAAGGAGTGATGGGTGTGTTTTTCGTCATTATAAATCCTATAAACCTTTTTTATAACTATTAATGTGTCTACAAATTTCTATCAGTGTGGCAGGGTTGGGAAAAACCGTCATTCTTTTCCCACACCTACGAATATTGTAAGGGTTGTGGTCGTTATGTCCATCTGCAGTGATTTTTCAAAATTATGTCTAATCTTAATTATGGTCAGCAATAATGAAATACAAAGGAAAATTTGGGGAAATTAGTTCATAAATGACTACAATACTCCATCCATGGGCCTCATTAGTGAATAACATTCACGTAATAGAATAATTTCTACTATAGGTAGATGCAAGTCCGACAATAGTGACATGTACCATCATTGTTTTATCTTTAGTAGTGATTTATTTATTTGATACTGGTTCTTTCCACTCATTTATATGTGGTAGTTATGTTCATATTCCTAATGATGCAAGGATATCATTTCCATTTTTATCGAATTAGAGACACCTCTTGGGAAGGAGAAAGTGTGGGGAATTCGATTTCCTTCTTGTTTTCTATTTATAACAGATATAGAGTTAATTAAGAATTTCACTCTTAATTATATAGATCTATTTGATATAATAAATTAGATGTATTGAATTATTTCTCACTGCTTTGAGGTTAATTCTTATCATTGGCATGTCTCATTTTGTATGGTCAATGGGAGAACATGGGTGTTTCAAGGAGAGTGGGATCTAATGTATTGTCATCCATGACCTTCTAGACAAGATATTAGGAGTCAATTTCTGATATTGTTGCAGAGACCGATTATGTTTATTATAATATTTATATTTCCACCATTTCATGGGATTTTCAGTATTTTCCCCAGATTAGTTATTTAGTCTTCCTCCAGATAGGTATGTACAGTTTATGATTGATCTAGTTTTAGGTAAAAAATTGATTTTGATACCCTCTTATAATATTGATCCATCTAAGCTAACATAGTTCAAGAACCTGTTGAATGACATGTTGGTTAATGGTTTCATTCATCCATGTCTTTCTCCTTCGTAATCCCGAACTATATTTTCCATGAAGGTTGATGGTTCACTCGAAGTGTTTGTGGATTATTGGAAATTGAACAGAGTGATGGTTAAGAACATGTATCATTTTCCTCATGTGGATAATTTGTTTGATATGTTAAAGGGGAAAAGTTATTTTTGAATATTCATCATCGGTCAAGTTATCATCATGTTTGAGTTCAAGAGTTTGATATATATAAGATGGATTTTAGGATTTGGTATCGTCAATAAATATATCATGTAAAAAAATTTGTTCTAACTACCACTAATGATGTTTTTTAATTTAATGAATAAAATTCTCATTTAGTATGATGCCATTTTATGGTAGTATTCATGGAAATATTTTATTTATTTGAGATATAAGCACACGCATTAGCACCATTTGAGATTTGTTTTGGAAATTTTTAGGAGTCAGCAATTGAATTTAAATCTTTTGAAATGAAATATATGCATTCAAGATGTACATTTCTTGGGAAATGTGATTTCTAAGCATGGTTTATAATTTCATCCTTATAAGGTGAATGGTTTTTTGTCATGGAAATAACCATGTAGCAAATTGGAGATTCAGATATTCTTTGGTATCGCTAGATATTAACGAAGGATCATCAAGGATATCTAAAATTTTGAATCAAATTTAACTGCTCTAACCTGAAAAGTGTTGAAATTCACTTTGGACGAATTCATTCAGTGATCTAATGTTACTTCTGACATCAGCTCTTATTAAGATCCTACCTAACCCCGATAAGGGTTATATTTTTTTCAGTGATGCTTATGGTGAAAGTTTTGGTTTAGTACTTATAATGGATATTCATGTGGTCAATGATGTCTCTTTTCGGCTTCTAACACCTGAGAAAAATTACCCCACTCATGATTTAGATATTTCCATGGTTATCCTCGCACTTAAGTTTTAGTGTCACAATTTTTTTGGGAGAGTTTCACAGTCCATTATATCAATAATAGTTTTATCAATATATTTTCACAAAAAATATTGAACCTCATACAGGGGTGGTGGGTAGAATACCTTCAGACATTTAATATTGATATCAACTAGACCATGGGATGGGGAAATTACCTTACAGAAACTCTTAGCAGGAATGTAAAATCAAAATCTGTTCTGGAATTGAATGAAGAGTATATCCCTATGGGACTATTTTCTATCTAAAACCTCAATGATTAGAATGATGTTTCATGTATGGCTATAACCATTTTTTAGTTATCATCATATCTCCAGGAATATATTTTTTAGAGTCAGTAGCAGGATTATGAGTTTAAAGAAATTTATGAAACCATTATTGGTGGGGAGACCGTTTCTGATTGGTATCTCTCCTTGGATGGTATTATCTATTTTGGGAATCAGTTTTTCATATCAAAATGTTTAGTGAACTCAGTTTTTAATAGTTTCATTGTTATTTGTGGTCCATTCATATAAAAAACTATGAAGATGTATTATGAAATGGGATGATGATCTTGGTGGCTGGGTATAATGCGTGACATTGTAGAATATGTCTCTCCCTGTTATACTTGGCATAATATAAATTCATAGCATCTAAAACCTTCTAGTGTACTTTATCATCTTCTATAACTGGTTTAGATATTGGATGAGGTTTCTATGGACTTTTTTTGGACTACCAGAGAAACCTCGAAAGAGGAATTCTTTCTGGGTAGTCATTGATTAGTTAAAAATTTTATCTCACTTCATTCTATCATGGAAACTACAAAATTTGAGGATCTGGGTAAGCTGTATGTGAAATAGGTTGTGAGGTTAAATAGGGTTAGTTCATCCCTTATCAGTGAATGGGAAAAGAGTTTAATTTTGAGGTTTTGAACTAGTGTCTATGTGGAAATGTGGAATCAGTTTGGGTTGAGTTTTTATTATCATCTGTAGAAAGATGGTTAGATGGATCATGTCATTTAGATCCTAGAAGATATGCTTCATGCATGTGTCTTGACCTTTTTGGGATCATGGGATATCGATCTTATACTGGATTAGTTTTATTATAACAATATTTATCCCCCATCAATCATAATTGATCCTTGGTAGGCTTTGTATGGTCTCATATGCAGATCACATTTTTTATTGGGTAGAAGTGGGTGATTCATTTTTGTTGGGGCTCTGTCTTGTTCCAAGAGACATCAATAAGGATTTATGATATTTGTCAATATCTAGTAATAGGTAAGAGTTTATAGAAATCTTGTATAGGTCAGCAGAAACTTTTTTTGATGTTTTCTACCAGTGAATAGTTTTTTCTAAAATTGTATCCTTGTTCGGGTCATTATAATCTTGGAAAATAAGTAACGTTGGATCCAAGATACACTGGACCATTTAATTTTCCAAGGTGGATTTGATATTTTGATTATAAATTGTGATTTCTAGTTCAGTTGATTAGAATTCATTTTTATTTCCACATATCACAACTTAGGAAATTCCATCCTGGCCCCACTCATGTTTTGAGTTGGGAAGAGATTGAGTTAGATCCAGGGACATATTTTTTAGAGTATTTAGTAGAGATCATTGGTTATTAAGTGAAATTAATATGGAGGAAATTGATTTTATTTGTCAGAGTGTTATAGAGACACTGATCATATTCTAATGAGACATGGGATCTTTATTTATTGATGAGGGAGTAGGATCCTCCCATATTTACCAGACACCACTCTTCCACATGACTTCTCGGGTATAGAAATTATTATAGTTGGGATTTTGTAACTCTTTGTTACCATAGTTTAGGTATTTACCTACTGTTATTTCTTTTTCCCACACTAACTTTGACATATTATAACTCTTAAATAGGGAGATAAATTTCTGGGGAAAATAAAATAATGTTCATGGATGTATGTTGGTTTGAATTAATCGAGTCAGGGTATGAACATTTAACTTATTTTTAGTGTTCTCTCCATGTTTAGATAATGTCGGAGGTGTTTTTGAGTTTTCTACATGAATTATGGTTTTTTTCTTTCTTTTTTGAAATTATTAGAAGAAATGAATTATTCAATGAGAAAATTCCATCAAACATAATAAATGTGTGAAAGGATTACATGCCATATAAAATTTACACACCATATAATGGTAAAAACCAAGTTTTAAATAAATAAGTGATGGGTGTTTCGGTATACATGGGGTTCATAGTATATAAGAAGTGAAATAATATCATAGGAAATGTAATCTTCTAGAGTTGGGATTTTAGGGTATTTCATGGATGATTTATTATTTAACTCATCCACAGGATCTGAGATCTCAACCTAGGATCTCTCCATAGTTATTTTGACAAATCTAATCCTTCATAATATTTTTTTTTGGAAATTTGTCATTGTTGTAGTTTCATCACATATCTCTAGGTTTGTAACCCTTTTTTTCTTCATTTACATTTATATTTCTAGAATCACTTCATTGTTTTATCAGATCCATTGATATGAGATTATAATTCCTTTTACATTCTTCTTGATCTGTTGTATGATATTCCCCCAGATGATAACCCTTGCATTGGTTGTGGTGCGGCATATGATTTTCTTGGGGTATGATTTGTTTCATCCTCTTTTATAGCCCTTTTGTTAAATATAATTAATTATGATATGTGTCGATTGATTCTAGGAGCTACATTATCATTTTTGTGCTTGTCTTGGCTGGTGGATTATGTTGTGGGAATGTGTGGAAAAAATTCAAGGTAGGTGGTTCTGTATGTAGCCTAAATCGATGAAAAAAATTGATCCAATTTTGAATAATTGTTTTATAAATTAATTGCTATTATTTAAATATTTTATTTCTGTGTGTAGAAATGGGTTTTAGATAAAATATGGGTTTCCATTGGATTAGTTTAATGAAACTATTTTTTAAATCATTGTGTAGTGGTTTTAAGAAATAATTTCCAATGAATGGTTTTTAATGAAATGGTTTTTTGAATTATCATGGAAAACAGAGCACATGGAAAGCCTTGGGTACTTATGTGGATGTTTTAGTAATAATCATCATCCATTTAAACTATATGGGTGTTCACTGATGGGGTTTTCTACTAGTCCCTAGGGTTTTTTTCTAGGGACATGATATACATTATTTGGAGGTTCACATTCTGTGGTGTTACTCTATATCCAAGATTTGGTATGTAGATCTAGTGGCTTGATTGTTACGTGATTATCTATGTTGGTGGTATGAGTTTATTAGCAATATAAAAATTGTGTGATCCTTATCCTGATGTTACACATGATTTGTTTCTGTTTATAATATTTGTATTGTATGTTGAGTTTAACATTCATGGATTTGATATGATATGTGACACATTCTTGGATTTGATATACATAAAATGGTTTGAAACTCATTTAGCAGATTTATTTTGGGAATGAAGAAAAGGAATAAATTAATTTGTTTCCATTCATATGATATAAAAACTATTATACTTTATATCATGCCAGGATTTCTTAAAAGTTGAGAACTGTTCAAATTATTGTATATAGTTTTGTTATAGAGCACGTCGGTGGGATCCAACTGAGCATATTATCTCACAACAAAAAAACACTTCAGTAGTGAATAGAACTTTTTATATATTTCGATACAGGGAAAGGAAATGTTCACAGTGATGTGGTCAGGGTCTTTTTCAGCTTTGTATGGGTAGCAAGTGAGGAGATGGTGGGAGTTTTCCCATGCAATCGCATGGATATTTTTACAGTAACTATTCTTGTTTTCCATTCCTTTGTTATTGGACTTATCACTTGTAGTTTGTTTGATTCATTGAGTATAATTGTTTCCACTATATTCTTTCATTTATGAATTTTATATACCTATTTTCTTGTTTCTATATATTATATAAATATATATATATATGAAATGTTTTTTCTTCTTTTTTGTGTGAAATTTCTCCCTCTGGTTGTTGTTCAATACCCGAGGGCTAGTCACTAGCCCATAGTGATCAAGATTTCCCTTCAGGTATGTCCCAATTCGGGTCATGTACCATTTTATAGGGTATCGAGATCGAGTTAGTCCTAATTTTAGTATATTTATTATAACAGTTTCGTTGGAATGAAATAGTTACCAGAAATAATAACTACAATATATTTAAAATGAATATATCATTAAAGAGATCGTTTTCAATGATCAACAAATTCTAAACCAAAGGAGTGTTTTCCTGTAATACTAAATAGTAATTTTTATTATATTTCTTAATGAAATGAAAACTAATTAAAATTCAATTAATTGATAGAAGTTATTTAATTCAAAATAACGTTTCATTATGAGACATGATATAATGTTAAAAAAATAAGGATAATGATATACAATAAAAACATACCATACCATAATAGATTAAAAACATAATAAATACCAATTAGATAAAAAAACCATTAAATTGATGTTTGGATATTTTTTTTCTTTTTTATATAATTATCCTTGATGATCTATGCCCAAAATGTCACTAGCCAATCAGACTACAACCAAAGGAATATGGTGGACCATTGTCTTTAGGCCCAAATCCCTCCACTACACAGACCAACACATTGAATGTACTCTCCCCTCTATATAGGGATTTTTATTTATCCTCCCTTATAAGTCAAAACTATAACCAATGTGATAATTTCCTACCAGGATGAATTACATGTACTACTAGGATAATATTATTGTAAAACATAAAATTGATCAAAAAAGGTTAATTGTGCAATGATGAATGAAATTATGAAGGGGTTAAACATATTAATGGTGAATTACATACAATATCATGAGAATAAGGAAAAATATAAAAGGCCAGGAAAAAATAATAGGATCATTAAATGATGGTGTTAGAAAAAATTATTTAGATGAGAAGTTATGTAAGATAATTTATCAATTGAATGTTGTCAAAAACATTAAGCTAAATTATTCAATTTTTATTAGTTATATTATCATTATTATGAAAATTCATGTTTCGATTGATATATATTCATGGCACAATTTTGGGTCTACAAATAAAGCATCAATTTGGGAAGATATTTTCATTATATTTTAAAATTATTTCTATATTTCACATAAAAATAAAATAATGATAATCTAATTTGGTTGTTATCTTTCCATAAATATTACATTAATATTTTAATATTTTAGGATAAAATATTTGTTTATAGTATTGGGAAAGAGTTAATGGGAATTTTGAACAAATACTATCAAAGTATATCTCAGATATTTTCAGATGAACATAAATCCACAAAAAATAGCTTTATAATGAATCATTATAAACCAATAATCTCTTGATGCTTTCGTTTCATATCATAATGATGATTCATTTAAGTAATAGTGCATTTGATTTTAATTTCTTTGGAATTATTTGTATAAAATATTTATCTTTAAAAAAAATTATGAAACTAATAAAGTTACAAAAAATATTCAATAATACCACCATACCCAAACATCAATGTAAGGTTAGTTATTTCTACAATTGGAAAAAAATTAATTTATTTTAAATTTATATTAAATATTTTATATGATATAAAATAAAAAAAATATTTATTATTCCATAACTATATTCATATTGATCAATTTAAATCTATATGTACCTCAATTCCATTACTTTTATTTTGGATGGATGGTTGAATAAATTAAATGATAAATATTAAATATTAAATATAGGGAGTTTGGAAGTCATGTGTAAGCCTCAAATGACTAAAATTTATTTTATTTAAAAATAATAAAAAATTAAAACTATTATATTTTCTTTATTTTTTTTGATACAGAAAAAATGAGTTAATCATTTCTATATAAGAATTAGTCATGAAATATTTAATAATTTTATAAAATCAAGTCCAAATTAGAGGTGTGGGTTTTATAGAGTTTTCTTTGTAAAAACCTGAACAATAAAACATTAATATAATAAATAAAAATCCATTATTGATAATATTAAAACATTATAAGATGTGTAAATAAAAATATGAAATAATAGAACATCCCCATTGAAGGGACCATTAATAATCAACAAAAAAACAACTCCAATTCTAAAAAAACCCACTCATAGTTCAATGGGTAGCTATTTTCCAAAAAATCATAATTTACAAAAGGATATAAATTTTTTTACACCAGTCAACACTAATTTGGAAACTTGTTGTTATTAATACATGTGTTTAATTAAAAAATTATAGGCTGAAATTGATTATGATTTATATCAATTAACAGACCCTCATTTCTTATAAAACATTAAGTTTTTATGGAAAATTTTTCTAATAAATTAAAATTTTCATTTATATCTTGCAATTAACTATATAAAATATTCCTTTCATGCTAAAATGACTGGCCTTATGTTACACGCAACACCGAGTTGGCGTATGATTGATACAAAACTGAGAATAGATTCTATTAGACATATGAAATAACTATGTTTGGCTTATTTTATATGAAGCACCAAAGGAATCTGTCACTACATGCAACACCAGCTTGACTGTTGTTACATGTAAGAGGGACCTTCCTCGATAGCTTGCGTTGTACACAATACCGACTTTCACTAAACAATTATATATTATTAAACTAATAATATTTAATGGGATTTTAACTAGCCATTACAAATAGTATTAACCACATATTTTATTTTATATAATAGTAACATTGATATTATGTATTTTCTATAACATTATATTAGAAGAAATTCATTTTTTTCGGAAAAAAAAGAAGTATTTTTCAAAATAAGACAGTTTTGCAGACTTTTAATGGTGCAACAATTTTAAATATAGTTTATAATAATTCTTTATATTCTATTTTAAAAAATAAATATCTTATTGGGATTTGGGACTTAAAATTTTTACTTTTTTGGAATTTTGGAATTTTTCTGATGAAATTCAGTGTTTGATGAATAGTGAAAAATAAAGTATTTTAATTCAAAATTGCATTTTCATATCATTTATTTATATAGTTATATTATTTTTATAATTGGTTTTAAAGAGTAATTGGATTGTGTTTTTATAATTTAATCTTATTTTGGTCATTGAAATTAATTTCACAGTTAAATTGGAAATAAATACCTGAAAATATTTTGATAAGTTTTTACGTCTTAAAAACCCTCTATTTAGTTTTTGACTATTGAAATTAATTTTATATTAATTTCTTCCAATAATTTTTTCTAAATTATGAAAAAAATCAATATTATTAATTATTGGGACCAAATTATTTTAATAGGTTACTTTTATTTTTTTGGATATTATGATTAGTAACTACGGTAATTTTTATTTACCATGGTTAAAGGTAAATCATGTAAATTAGGGTAACTAAAAATATTATAATGATAATAAAATTACCCTAACATGTTCAAAAATCATATTTTATTAGTTAAATTCGAAAAATTTTACCTACGGGTCAGAATGGATTCATTTAATTTACTTTTTTCTATGAAAGTGATGTAATTATAATTAAAACAAAAGAATGTGACAACATGTCACTATTATATATCTTATTAGTATCATCATATTAATATAGTGAAAAAAATGATAAAACAGTGAAGAAAATATTTACCATAAATCTAATGAAAATATCTAAATCATATGAATTTTAGTAGAATTTTTAGTGATTAATTAATTATTATTATCGATGACACAATAGTGATTTAGAAATTATTTTATTGATAGAAATATCAAATAAATGTTTTCAAAAATATTAAATTAAATATAATATGAACTAATAAATATTCTATAAAAATTTTATAGGTGAATATGACATGATTTGAGTGTATTAATGGTTTATTTGAATTTTCATTCTGCGTGGATTCATTTTAACGTTAAATAAATCAATAGTGTCAAAATTGACATGATTGATATTTTATAAAAATAACATATTATTAAATTATTTAAAAATAAAAAACATATTTAAAAATTAAAAATTAAAAATTATATCATGTACAATATCATATATTATACATTTTTGGACAATTCCTAACACACAATTAAATATTTATAACCATTTAATATTTAGAATATTACTAACACAAATAAAATTAAATTGATTAAATAAAGATAAATCAAAATTATATGGTCTAAAATAAAATCAAAACATGTCTAATTTTTTTAGAGGATATATAACCATACTCATCTTATTTTTCATATAAATGAGTTTGGGAGCATTAAAACCCGAAAAACATTTATAATAAATTAATATTTTTTGTTCATCCAATGGTGCCCCTCCCCTCTCTTATAAAAGGGAACCTCCCATTATCTTTTAATCAATCCTCCAAATTTCTTTGGCTTGTCCAAAACCTACCTAACTCTCCTCCCCACTTCCCTCACTTTAACTTATAGTCCACCCTTTGGGATGAAAACCATCTTAAGGAGTCCTTTTGTGCATACCAAAAGAAGATACCTAAAAATAATGTATTTGTGTTGTCACCTCTTTCAAAATTCTTTACTTTTTGTACTAAAACATCTTATTTCATTTCCATACTAAAGTAATTCATCCAGTATCTTATACATTCTAAGATTTTATTATAATTATGGTACAACCTTATACCTCCTTTTATCTATCCTATGAATAACAATATCACCATGTGTGCATACGTACAACATACTGTCTTCACACCGTGGTGTAAATGTTATTCTACAATAGTTAATTTTAATGGGTATATTTATGATTATAATGGATTTAAATAATGAATATAATATCATAATTATTATTTTCAATTCATATTTCTCTAATTCCATTCTATTTAACCATCAATGGATTGATATCATCGCTCGTGCGTATGTACAACTATCTGTCTCCACGACACGATGAGATTCATTCCCCCCATAAAACAATAAAAAATGATTATAAATTATATATAATAAATAAGAATGAAATATATGAAATAATAATTGTAATGGATTTATATATTTCTGTGTTATTTAATTTCATCCATTCAATTCAATAAGGAAACAGAAACAATGTTCATGTGTACGTACGACTTGTCGTCTCCATGAACAGTGTCCTACACTTCATTTATCTATCTATTATATATATTTATATACAAAATATATATGATATATTAATCATGTTTTATATTCTATAAGTACAATAAATAAAACGATTATTACCCAAAATGTTCCTTTAATATGGAATTGATAAATGAAAGGGTAATTTAAAGTCATAAGTGAATCATATACGATGTCATAAATATTATTATGGTTATGTTACAAGTTAATAATATGTTTAAAGACACTATATATGGTTTTTAGACACATACAAAAGAAATATGATCAAAGGTAAGGGATAACTTCGTGATCTCATTTTTATGTGAGATTTTTTATACATAAGTATTTAATAAGGATATATTTATCATCTATTTCTATGTTTCCTAAAAATGTTTTTATAAATTTTTTACTATTTATATATTTATTTTAAATACATTTTTACCCATTGATTACTTTTACTACATGGTGTATAAGGAATCTTTCATTTATTTACCATATAGAGTACTTTTTGACTTTTCCGACAACAGTATGAGGAGAATTTTTTTATCTTATATGAGAAAAATGGATTTTTACGGTTTCATGATGCCATATTTCCTTGATTCTTACTATAAACTATTTCTAGTTTATTTTTAATTAAATTGTTTTCTTTTTAAATTGCATTGAATGTTGAGAAAAGAAAACATTTTGGAAGAAGAAAGGATATTTTCCTCAAGAAATAATTTCAACTGCTTTATCAATATAATTTTTTATCTAATATGGAGATCATAAATTGGTTTATGTTTCTATCCATATTATTAATATGATTTTATTATGATAATAATGGAATATTATTTTATATAAATTATGTCATGATGGAATGCTGCTTAAGAAACCCATTTTATTTCATGGGTTATGCTATGATGAATGATTTATGTCTATATGGCACATGAAAGAATGATTTCATTATTAGATGGGTGGGACCTAGATCTCCCTCCAATGCATTTGGTAAATATTTAAGACTCATGAGATAGACATTACTTTAATTACAAGTAAATATGGTTCAGTAATACAGGGCTGGAATGGTATGTAAATCTGGTTCAGTAATGCATTGATGGAACGACAAGTAAACCCAGTTCAGTAGGGGACTTTTTTCCACTATAATGGTCTTGGAAGCAATGCCTTTGATACTATAGAAGTCATATTATATTCTTATTTGTTTTCCACAATTCCATGTTTTATTCCAATGGAATTTTTTAATGGTTAAGGTTTATTGATGATCTATTCCTTACTTATTTACAAGATTTATTTCATGACTCAGGATTTTTATATTCTAAATTTATGTTCTTGTTTTAACATTATTATGTTTTTATTTTGTTTGATGTTCTTAATGTTTACCCTTAATGATCATTTGAGATAACCCTTTTTATGTTTACTTTTCCCTAATATATAAATAACTGTTTTAATTTTAAAAAAATAAAGGGGAAGATCATTATGGTAGATGTTGAAGTTCATTCACTAAGTTAAAAGATTATGTTCCATGTTTCCAAACACACTATACAAATATATTCTTTGGGAATCTTTTTTTTCAATTAATATATATTCCCGAAAAGAAATTTAATTTCTATATACATCATCCTTAGGTCGTTTCATTTGGTATCAAAGCGAATGTTTAGTTAGCCATTAAAAACTAGGATGTGAAAACATTGGTGATATCCCAAGAAATATTTATAAGTTATGTCTAGGAATGTCCCTAATGGTAATTATAACTATAGTTTATAGTCCTATAATTCTCGTAACAATCAGGAATAATATAGGATTAAACCTAATATGTTACAGATTGAAAGTGTCTCCCTTTATTATATTGTTTTCCTAGTAAGTTTTTTCACCTCTCGCACTATTATTTTTAGCTTTTTGAAAATGAATGGAAATAGGAGGATTCATGTAATTAAAGAATATGATGGACAATGGAATAATGTTATTCATGATATACCAAATCAAATGGTTTTTTGAAGAAAAAACCTCATTGTTATGCCTAATTATAAATCACATATTTTGATCAACAATGTCAACTTTTGTGAGTTTCTTGACCCACATAATAAGAGAAATATGGAGTTTCATGGTGATAATAATGTAAATAAATTTAAATTTTCCTCATTTAAATCATTGTGGAAGAATTATTGAGTAGAATTATCCAAAGGAAATGGAAGATGCTTTTTGTGTGGATTGGAAAGACAAAAATAACGTAATTGCAAATGAAATGGTGTTGTTAACACAATGGACATGGATAATGGTATACCTAAGACATAAAATATGGTTAAATACATTATATGTGGATTTATTGGGAATTATAAAAATCGATACCCAAAGGGAAAACCTAATCAACAGAATCAAAATTGTCATATGGGTAGTATTTATGTTATTAATGATGAAGAGACTAAAAACGATATATGAGATGAAAGCTGTGTTAAAGAGTAAAATGATGAATCTTGGTCAATAGTTTAAAATATAGTAGAATGATTGCTTGTTTATAAATAATAATGTTCCATAAGTAATTTTATGGTACTATGTAATAAGGAAACAAATAAATATTTTTAGAGTATTATTTTCTTAAAGTATTTGAAAGTATATGTTCATTGGAGCTGGTAACCATGAGAAGTTATTCAGATATTTTTAGAAAACACATTATATTTTAATAATGATGGTATAAGGAGATACTGAGTTGTTTTATTGTATTAATGACCTTAGGAATGATATAAATGTAATGTGATATCTGGGTTTGAGTATATATAATTTCTGGGTTTTTTTGTGCATGGAAAGAGTTAATATTGACAGAATTCATGTTTTCACTATGGTTCTATGGTAATTCATATTTTTATAATGTTTCCATAGAATACATTATTAATGATTTCACATGTTTATAATGTTATAACTAATAAATACATTATGATATATGGGAGATAAATGTTAAGTCGGTTTAGTTTACCTCTTTTAATGTTTTATTTTTTTTATTGGAAGGATTGTAAAGTTATCCATCTACGGATAGTATAAGTCATTTTCCAGTTCAAGTTTTTTATATTAATGTATTATCTCAATGTAGGTGGACTTATGACCTTCTATTAAAATATATGGAATGGCCTATCTTTCTATCACATGATTTGCTAAAATTTTTGGAATGAAAAATTCATTTCATTTCATTAATTCAGAGAAGAAGTGGAAATCGTTCAAGGAACAACCAATGGTGAGATTTTACTGAAATCGTATAAGTATTTCTTATCAAGAAATTAAAATTTATTGAAATTATATTGAAAACCAAAAGTGTTATCTTAGTACCTTCTTATCTGATGAATCAGATGGTCCATTAAATCATCACATATTTGTGGCTTTCTGGTTGCTAACTTTCTCCAGCCTTATTCTCTATCACTATCCATCAGAACATGATGGTTGGATTTCCATTACATATACATGTTTTTAATTCCCACCTATGTTATACAATTTGGGAAACCTGTGATGAGTTATGTTGGGTAATCTTTAGGTTTTAATTTTCTTTTTAAAATGATGTTTTTTATTACTTTTTTATGATGTGGAATTCCATAAATGAATCATTCATGTTGTAAACCATTTATAACCCTAAAAATTTTAGTGGGTGAAATTTATTTTAATTGGGCTATAATGTAACACCACAAGTTTTTATTGACCATTCTTTTTGAATAAATTAAAATTTTCATTTATATCTTTCAATTAAACATGTTATACATTCCTTTCACACTTAACCGACTTGTCTTTTGTTACACAGAACACATAGTTGGTGTACGATACACGAAACACTCAGTATAGATTTTGTTATATTTATTTAAGAACTATGTTTTGATAATTTTATATGAAAAACCAATGTATGCATACACTACACACAATAATTACTTGTCTTGCGTTACACACAATAACATCCTTCCTCGATAACTTTTGTTTTATGCAATATCGAGTTTCACTAAAAAACATTATATTATTAAAATATTATTATTTAATGGGACATAAACTAGAAATTATTAATATTAACAAAATAATTTTTTATTTTATATGTCATTTAAATTCTTATTATATATTTTGTAGAGCATGATATAAGAATATACTCAAATTTTCAGATAATAATGTATTTTTTCCAAAAAGTGTAGTTTTGTTTCCTTTTGATGGCATTCCAAATTTCAATATAGTTTTTAAGACTTATATATATTATATTTTTCAAAATAATTTTTCATTTGGAAGTGTGAAATAAAAATTTTACTCAGCTGAAATTTGGGTATTTTTCTGATGAAATTCATATTTTGATGCCCAGTGAAAAATATAGAATTTTAATTCAGAAATGAATTTTTGTCAAATATATTTATATTGTTATATTATCTTTTTATTGGTTATTAAATTTTAATTGTTCTATTTTTATAACATTTAATACAATTTTGGTTATTGGAATTAATTTCACATTTAAATTGGAAATAAATTCATGATAATCTTTTGATAAGTTTTTACTTCTTAAAAACCCAGTTTTTGGTTTTTGACAATGAGATTTTTTTTTTAAAATAATTTCTACCAATTATATATTCTGAATTATTAAAACTAGATTGGATATTTGTAATATGTGAGTCCAAATTAGGTAAATAGGTTATTTTTATTTATTTGGGTATTATAAATTGTAACTACATTAATTTTTAGTTACCACAGTTAAAAGTAAATCTGGTAAATTTGTGAAACTAACAATATGATAAATATAATAAAATTACCCTTAAAACTACCAAATCCCTATTTGATGAATTAAATTTTACTAATATCAAATAATGGTCAGAATTTATTCATTTAATTTACTTTTTCCTGTGAAAGTGGTGTAATTATAATTAAAACAAAAGAATGTGACAACGTGTCACTCTGAGATATCTTGTAAGTATAATAATTTCAATATATTTAAAAAAATGATAAAACATAGAACATAAATAGTCTCAAGAAAGATAATGAAATTATATTTGTCATTTTAATTTATTTATAATTTTTATATAATATATAATTACCATTAATGATGACACAATACTGATGTAGAAATTATTTTATTGATATAAATATCAAATAAATAGTATTATAAATATTAAAATGAATATCATATGAACTAAATAATGTGATCCATTAAATTTATAAGTGACTAAGACATGTGAGGAGTGTATTAAATTTTTATGTTTGAATTTATCATATGTTTGTATGTTATTTAATGTCAAATACATTAATAGTGTCCAAAATTTACACAATTCATATTTTATGAAAATATCAAATTATTAAATTATTTAAAAATCACCAAAATATTTAAAAATTAAAAATTAAATATTATATGGTCTAATATTTTGTAAAGTATCCAATTATGGAAAATTTATAACACATAAGTTAATATTTATAACCATTTTATATTTAGAATATCAATACCAAAAATAAAATTATATATATTAAATAAGGATGAATCAAAATGATAATGTTTAAAATAAAATAAAAAAAATATCTGAATTTTATTCATTCAGAGGAGTTCTACCCATAATCATATTATCTATGAATGTAATGTGTTTGGGAGAATTATAAACCAAATATGAATTTATTTTAAATTAATATTTCAATATGTTCCAAAGGTTCTCATCCCCTCTCTTATAAAAATAAACATCTCCTTCTCATTTAATCCCACCTCTAAATCTCTTTTCCTTGAACACAACCAACCCAAATATCCTCCCATATTCTATAAATTAATTCTAGAGGCCACACTTTGGGAATAAAGCCATCTTAAGGAGTCCTTTTGTTCATACCAAAAGAAGATACCCTAAATAGAGGTAATTGTTTTATCACCACTTTTGAAATTCTTTTCTTCTTCTACTTATTCTTATTATTTTTATTCCAAACTAATGTAATAAATTTAGTATATTCTAAATGTTAAGATGTTATTATAATTATGGGATTACATTATACCTTATTTTATCTATACTACTAATAACAATATCACCATTACTGTGTATGTATGGCTTACTGTCTCCATGCTGTGGTGTAATTGTTATTCAACAATACTAAATTTTTATGGGTATATTGACAGGTATAATGGATATAAATAATGAATATAAAAAATAATTCTTATTTAAAATTCATATAACATCCAATTATATACTATTTAATAATCAAGGGAATGATATTGTCGCCCATGCGTACGTACGACTTACCATCTCCACGAATCGATGAGATTCATTCCCTACATTGACAATTTAAAGAATGATTATAACATATTTAAAATAAATAAGCAAGAAATATATGTCATAGTAATTCTAATGTATTTATATATATATATATATATATATATCATTTACTTTCTTCCATTCGATTCTATAAGAAAACGTAAACACCGTTCATGCGTACGTACTGTCTACCATCTCTATGAACAGTGAATTCTATTTCATTTATCTATCAATTATATATATTTATATACTGAATATATATGATATATAAATAATTTTTAACATTTTTGAAGTAGGTAAATCATGATCTATCTAATAATATCCAGAAGAAAAGGTCAAAACATCCACGATAAATAAAATAATTTTTACCCAAAACGTTGCTTTAACAAGGAACTGATAAATGAACGAGTAATATAAAGTCATAAATGAAACATATATGAGGTCATAAATAATATTATGGTTATTTTAAATTTTAATAACACCTTTAAACCCACTATGAATTATTTCTTTAGACACATAGAAGAAATCAGACCTATGTTATGGGAAAATTTTACAATCTCATTTTTATAAGAGATTATTTACAGGTAAGTATTTATTGGGATTATATTTATCATCCATGTACATTTTTTCTAAAAAAAGTTTTCTAAAATGTTTACTATTCATATATTAATGTTTTAAGTCATTTTTACACATTTTTGACTTTTACTACATGGTATGGATGGAATCTTTTTTTGTTTACCACACAAGTTACATTTTTCACTTTTCTGAAAAAAGTATGAGGAAAATGTTTTTTACATATGTTGTATTAATAGATTTTTTATAGTTTGATGACACCTTATTTCCATGAAACGTCCTAAAAACTATTTAATTTTTTTTAATTATAATATGTTATTTTAAAATTTTATGTCATTTTGAGAAACGATAAGGTTTTTAATGAAAAAAGGATATTTTCTTTAGTAATTAAGATCAAGTGCTTTATCAAAATTATTTTTCTTATGAGATTACACTCTTAAATAAAATTATTTTTATATTAGCTATATTTTTATTTTTTATTATATTGATTATGGAATTATATTTTATATGGATTATTTTATCATGGAATGATGCTTATGAAACCTATTTTATTATTTGGGTTATACTATGATGAATGATTTTTGTTTTTGTAGCACATGTTATAATTATTTCATTATGACATGGGTGGTACCTATATATCCCAACAATGCATTAGGTAAAGATTTATATCTCATTAGATAGACATGAGTGGAAAGGAATGTAAATATCGTTTAGTAATACAGGGCTTGAATGACAAGTAAATCTGGTTCAGTAATGCATGGCTAGAACCGAAAGTAAACTCGGTTCAGTAATGGAATTTTTCCACTATGATGGTCATGGAAGCAATACCTTGAATACTATGGAAATCATATTATGTGCTATTTTTTTTTCTATAATTCTATGTTTTATTCCAATGCTATTTTATCATTTTTAATGTTCATTTATGATCTATGCCTTAATTACTTCTATAATTTTTTTAGGAATCAAAATTTTGATATTAAAAATTTATATTCAAGTTTCCACATTTTATGTTTATGTTTTGTTTGATGTTATTCATGTTTACCTATACTAATAATTTGATATCACATGTTCTATTTTTTCTTTTCCATAAGATATAAATAATTGTTTTAGGTATTAAAACAAAAGGGGAAGATCTTTATTTGAGATATTGAAGATCTTTGACCAAATTATAAGATTATGTTCCATGTTTCCAAATACCCTAAACTAATATGGTAGTTGGGAACATTTTTGTGTCATGTATTATATATTCAGTAAAAGTAATGTAATGTATATGAAAATCAATCTTGGTTTGTTTCATTTCCTTATTGAAAGAGATAAAATATTCAGTATCCAAGGTGACACCCTATAAAATAAAAAATTCCATCAAATCACATGAGAGTGGGGATCCATGTTGATCATAAGCCTTCAATTGAGATATCTATCTTCATTGGTAATGTTTCTATTAACTTAGATATATATAATATTATTCCAGTCGTAGATTAACCATTTAATGTTATAAATAAATTTGATGACCAAGTGGTACTAAATTTCAATAATATATTTTATTCAATATATTTTATGCTGAATAGGAAAAGTAAAAACTATTATATAAATTGAAAAAAGGGGGTCATATATTTTGGTCAAGAAAATATATTTGATCAAATATTGGATAAAAAACCATTAGATAATACCATTTTCCCACAAATATAACTCATCATATAACTAAATTTTATTTTTATTGAAATATAATATTTCAAAACTGTAATAATACAATCATTACATCTGATGTATAAATATATAGAATAGAATCTCCGGAAATTTTGGGACTTGAGTGTGAAAATGAAATTATCAAATTTTAATGGTTTGGACCCATTATTTTTAATATATTTATAAGATATTTTACATTATTCTTATAACCTGTCTGAATTATATAGAAATTTTAGTGGAATTTAATAGTATTCTTATTTTTTCAGAATTTATATAATTAATACACAAATCAATAAAATCATGATATAATTTTTTAATTTTCAAGTTCTCAAGTGATATTTACATAAGAAAATATAATTATTTGAATGGAAATTATAGACATATAAAACCATGTCTCCAATGTATTTTATTAAATGTAATATTTGAACAAATCTTCTTAATACTGACCACAGAAAGTTAAAACTATATACTTAAATTTTATTTAATATTATTTGAGTTTTAATTTTTAATATATTATTAATTATTTTATGGATAATCAGATACTCATTATAATAAATCTAGGTAATATGATGATGTATTTCAATGTTCCAATGCATTTAAATATAGATAATTAGCCACATAATGTTACCCTTTTAAATTATAGATATACTATCGTCGTTGTATCACAAATAAAATTGTAATTATATGTTTTATAAGAAGTTATTAACATTATTTTTCTTATGATATTGTGGTGTTTTGTACCATCAAGTAGATGGTATGAAGAAACATGTTTTATATTGGAAGCCCATAGATATCGGTAAATAAACAATTGTGATGGAATATTATTCCAAATTTTTTTAGCAAAATATATATCAAAAAAAATTATTTTATTTCCCCATGTTTTTATAGTTTTTAAAATAAATTAATAGTTACTACTGGGGTTATTACATTAATAAATTTAAGAAAATTTCTATTAGGCATTCACAAAAACAAATCTGAGAAGCCGTATTTAAAAATTTAAATTTATTTTCATTGATAATATTTTAAAAAAAAATTTTATCAATATTATTTCATCACAATAGTGACCCTAGATATAAAACATATCCAGATGATTCCATGTATTTTTCATGGATTCGTAAGACCCCTAAATTGATAATCATTAATAATAAACTATAATTTATTGAAACAATAGTATAATATCAAAATACTTTTTTTGAAAACCCATATAAATGGTTCAAACCACTTTAATATACTAATCATCCATAATAATAAATCAATGAAAATTATCATTGACCAATTTTCAATGTATATGAAGTAGCCACACACTGGTTAGATGATAAAATAACACATCAAATTGGTATGTGGTGTAATGGAAATAAAATAAAATGTATTAATACATTTATAAGTTTTTCTAGTTATATAAAAATGCATAAAATTTTAATTAAAAAAAATGTTTGTATTATTGTGGATCTCTAGGACAGTGATCATTGATTCTATTTTGATCTATAGGAAAAATCACATATCAGTCTAATGAATAAGAAAATAAACCAACTGGAGATCTCATACAGTGCTCTATGTATTATGCATGGTGAAAGATGCTCTTCCACTCCCCTGCTTATGGGGGAGGGATGCCTAACATCTCAAATGGTTGATTGGATTATATATTTCCTCCTTCTCTAACCCTAATTATATTCAAATTTGCATTGAATTAAGGTCTTTCCAAATGATCCTTAATTTTAAAATGTATTCATAATATTTTGATCTCACATTTAGAATTCAAAGGATAATCATATATTCTATATTATTTGTAACACCCCAAACATTTTAAGATAACAAATGGATTCATAACATATATTACATGAAAAATAGTGCTTAAATAACACATGAGGTATAATTATTTTTTAACCATTAAAACATAGTCATTGAATTTTTGACTATGAATAAAAGTAACCAAATTATGAAATATATATAAATATCCTTACAAATAAAAAAATTATTCATAATTATTAATAAATAAGAAATCAGTTTTTTATGATATTTTATTCTTCAAAATGAATTTTCTTTAAAAAATAATTTATCACTTTTTTTAATGAATATTATAATTATAATCTATAAATTTTATAAATTTCATTCGATAAAATAATTTAATTTTTTAAATCTTCATATAAAAATTATCTTAGGGAGAGATTTTGGTTTTTTGAAAAGATTATTTTTTCAATGAAAAGTGGAAAAAATGATTTTTCAAATACAATCATTTCGCTTATTTAAATAATGTAATATAAAAGTCCCCTTATATTTTTTATTTTTAATTAATTTTTTATGAAATCCATTTTATTTATAGGAATATAATTATTTCTATTTGGATTAACAATATTTAAATGTTAATTTTTATGCTTAAGAATACTCTTTTGTAAAAATATTTGTATCATTATGTTATATTCATTTATAATAAAATTTATTTCATGAACTTATAGAGAATGAATATTTTTAAATTTATACCATATTTGGAATAATGGTGATAAAATTTCATAAATAGACCCCTTCTATTTTTGGTCATTAAGAATGGTAATAACAGTTAATATTTGTCACCTCGGTAAGGGTAAAATGCTAAAAAAAGAGGTAAAATCAACAGAAAAAGCATCATGATCAACTGAATACTTTTTATTATTTCATTTAATGTAATGAATTGGACCATATAAATCTAAAATTCTAATATAAGTCATTTTGGTCCCATTTTCTATTTATAATGAAATTTATTTTATTTTATGTAATGAAAATTCAAACATATCACTCTATATAATATAATATATCTAAAATATTGGAATAATGATAAGAAGAGGATATGTTCAATTATAAATTTTGATATTAAATATGAATAAATTATTTTATTAAGGTAACTTATTTATA